>CM060706.1:36630560-38098060 GCA_030686995.1 Artemisia argyi
TGACAAACATTACAAACTGATTATTGTGACTTAAATAGTTAGATAATCAGTTACAAAAGGCAAATAAGAGACCAGTGGAAGGGTGCTTTGAGCTTGAGACCTACTGGCGCATAAGGAAAATGATAACATACAACATCAAATGTTGAAAACTTGAAATATACCATGTCGAAAAACAAAGTATATATTACAAACTACCAAAAATGTCATCAAGCAGATAACTTGTTAACTCTAAAGGATCTCATAACTTTACGAAGATCATTCTCCTCTTCCAAGAACACATTTTCAGGCACTTGTAGTCTCAACTCATATAACTGGTTGTTCTCAACTCCAAGAACTGAAAGGTATCGCCTGTCCCATTCCTTACGCACTACTCTATCTTGTGGCATAACAGCCAACTCATTGTTGCTTGCATATGACTTTATGTTCACCTACAAATTAACAGTAAAATAAATCAATAAACTGAACCGCTTTGACTTGTTTCAATGAGTTGGATTTTGACTGATCACATGCTCAATTGCTTAGTTACCAATTTTTACATAAAGAGGTTCCAGTCACAGTCACACTACATTTTATGAACACTGTTACTTTGTAATATTCATCCTTTTCATTCTTCCAGAAATGGAGATAAAAACGTGTGATATCTCGAGCAACGTTAACTTTGACTTTAAAGTCAAAGGACATATTCCAGACTCGTTATAGACTTAACTCAAATTTGCACCAAAGTACATTGACGCAAACTTATTTTTAAGAAAATATTACCTCAATTTCGTAATACATCTTCCCATCATCAGCTACCCTAGATGAAGTAGAAAGTATACTCGCTTCACGCTTGACACCAAGTCTAGTAGACATAAACTCAGTCAAATATTGCCTAAGAACTGACTTTGCAGCTTCTTCCGGTGGACCCAAGTCTTCCACACTCAAATATTTCGATGATGAAGGTGAAGATACCTCAACCGAAACATTCTCATCAAGAATATACGGGTCTCTAAAGAATATGTCAGCATTAGCACCCTTAACTTGGATCCAGTTTACAGGATAGTTGAACGAGTACCCGTCAAACGTATCTATAAATTCTCTGAACTCTACTGATTGTTGAGCAAATGCGGCTTTTGTGTTCGTTTGTGAGAAGATACTACTCGTAAGAATTAAGGTCATTAAACTCCTCCTTGGAACTGCAAAAGCTTTTGTCTGATTATATATTAGAAGAATGGATAACAAAGGTTAACTGCAGTATATATACTATCATAGATCATAGATTATATCTTGACATAGGTTTTATACAGTTGAATACCAAGTCCTCCCTTTTCAAGAGGTTGGCGTGGCCACTTAAGGTTGTTTGCACCTAGCAACCAAGTAAAGCCCACCCATTTCAGGAGGTTGGAATTGAACTTGAGACCTCATACATTTTAGAGTGATAGTCACAAGGCCTTTTACCACTAGGCCACCTTAAGTGGTTAGTTGAATACAAATATTAAAATGCAAAAAATATCATTTTTTTTTCTGCCAAGGCAAATTAGCGCGAGAAGGGGGTGTTTAGGATTGCTTATTAAGACCTTATTGCTTTTTAACATTAAGTTTTTTATTTTATTTATTTATTCTAACTAAGCGGATTCTTCGAACTGCTTATTTAAACTTCTATTTTGCTTATTGCATTTCTAAAAACTAATAGAGTTTAGATGCAAAGATTTTATAACCTATGATATTGAAACTGACTACATTCTCATTACAGTATGCAACAACAATAACCTATAAAAAAAATTCCATCAATAAAATTTCAGAGCTTACAGATTGCAGGTTGCAGGAAATGGAGAAGCAGGGGGTGGTGAGATTGACACGTGTCGGGAGTGTGTGTACGGCAGTGGAAGAGAGGAAATGGGGGCGGGTGAAGGTGGCCGGAGGTGGTCGGAAACAAACACGGTTGGCCATGGTTACAGTCATCCAAAGAGTGATTGAGTTTAAAGAGATAAGAAAAGTAGCCTCTCTCTTTCTTTCTTTTGGATTTTGCCTTATTTTATTATCTTTCATTATTTTTATACTCCATCTTTCCCAAAATAATTTTTTTCTGAAAAAAAGAAATATCTATTAAAAAAATCTTTTTTTATTATTATTTTTTTAGAATAATAGTTTTACACTTAACTAATTAAGTAATTTGATTTTAAAGTTTGTAATAATGATTTGAGTAAATTGCATAAATCGCCCTAAGGTTTGAACAAATTACAAGTTTTGTCCCAAATAGTTTGAAAGTGCAGAGTTCATCCATTTTTTAAACCTTTTTGCAAAATTTGGTCCTTCAAACTTTTTTTGGTCCCTAAGGGTTGGTCAAATTGCTGGTTTCGTCTAAGGACCAAAATTTGCAAAAAGGTTTAAAAAAGGACGATCTCTGCACTTTTAAACTATTTAGGACAAAACCTGCAATTTGGCCAAACTTTAAAGACAATTTATTCAATTTACTCTAATAATTTCAAGTAAGGACAATATAATAAACTCGATCAAACTTTCATATATATATATATATATATATATATATATATATATATATATATATATATATATATATATATATATATATATATATGTGTGTGTGTGTGTGTGTGTGTAGGTGGCTATGCATGTGAGAAATCTAATTTTTATTAAAACTCGAGAACTAATCATACCCACTCATTTTATATTTCTTTAGCTTTGATCTAATGGCTAATATTATTCAACTAATTTTTAAAAAATTTCAAACAAATTTAAAAAAAAAATCGAAAAATTTTTGAAAAATTTTCGAATTTTTTTTTGAAAAATTTTCAAAACTTTTTTAGAAAAATTTTCAAAAAAATTTTTGAAAAACTTTCCAAAATTTTTTTGAAAAATTTCTGAAAAATCTTTTAAAAAATTTTCCGAAATTTTTTTTGGAAAATTTTCGAAATATTTTTGAAAAATTTTCAAAAAATTTTCGAAAAAAAAAAATTTTGCAATTTTTTTTCACATGTGACGAAAATTTTTTCTTTCACATGTGCCGAAAAAAAATCACATGCGACGAATTTTTTTTTTCACACGTGACAAAAATTTTGTGAAAATTTTCAAATTTTTTTTCACATGTGACGAAAAAAATTTCGAAAAAAAAATTTTGCAAAAAAAAAAATTTTTAGAAAAAAAAATCGGAATTGGAGAAAAAAATTTCGGAAAAAAGTTTTTCGAAAATTTTTTTTCGGAAAATTTTTTTTCGGAAAAAGTTTTTCGGAAAATTTTTAAATTTTTTTTCGAATATTAGCCATTAGATCAAAGTTAAAGAAGGAAAAAATGAGTGGTTATGATTGCTTCTCGCGTTCTCACAAAATTTAGGCTTCTAATTTGAACGCTTATATATATATATATATATATATATATATATATATATATATATATATATATATATATATATATATATATATATATATATAGAGAGAGAGAGAGAGAGAGAGAGAGAGAGAGAGAGAGAGAGAGAGAGTATGGGGTTGGACTATTAAATTGTGACATCTCGAAATGAAAACGTAGGCTATTAATTTGAGACCGAGGGAGTAAATGGTACCTCATCCAAAAATAATTGTTCATGTTTTTTTTGCATTGTATCGGATTATTCTTCTGTACCAAAAATAGATAGAAATTTTAGTCGAGTCTATCATATTGGGTGTGTTTGGTAAAAGTAGCAGCGAGCAGTAGCAACAAGCTGTGAGCAATGAGCTGTTAGCTGTGAGCAGTAGCCACAACTCACTGCTTTTTAAAAAAGTATTGGAAAAATAAGTTTTTTAAAAAATAGCAAAGTTCTCCGCTCTTTTGTCAAACGAACAATAAAAATCAAAAAGTACCGCGCCAAAATGTTTAAAAAATCTTTAATTAATTGATCCGACTCTGCAAAATTAAGATGAAAAAAAATAATGGCTATAATTTTCTTAAACTATATATATATGGGAGGGTTAATGTGAGATCAAACTTAAAGTTGTAAAAGTAAGACCCTAATCTACACCGTTGGATATATTAATTGGTATTATTTATTGGCTAATTTGATGGAGTGGCATTTCGGTAAATAATTCACTTTTTAAGGGTATTTTGGTCAAACATTTATTAAAACATTATTTAATTGAAACATATTGGTGAGGCTTTATTTTTAGGTCAAACATTAATTGAGACATTCTTTAACAAGTTAATATACAATCTGATACACACGTCGTTTAACAAATTAATATACCATGTGCCATGACAACGGGTCTGGTACATTAAACACGAGCACACCTTTAACAAATTAATATACCATGTGTCACGACAATGGGTCTGGTACATTACATGTGAGCAAATAGTGTTATCACTTATACACGTCAAATACTGGTACATCTCTTCTAAACATATATACATAAATGTCAAAAAAACTGATACATTCCTTCCAAAAACTAAAAACTAAAATCCAACTCTTACCAATAAGATTTAAATAACCCAGTTAACTCATGACAATACAACCTAACTCATACACATGTCGAGACAGCTCCATGATACACAACTCTAAAAAATCAAAGTTATATATTTCAACAACATATCGAAACCATGATACAAACCTCTAGAAAAACCCAGTTATATATTTCAACAACATAACCTTTCACAATCATAACCGAACACAGCTAGAAAAAACCCGAACACAATCATAACCCTTCAATGATAACGAATGGTCACCGGTAGAATGAGACTCAATGGAAAAACAAGACTCGCCGTTTCACTGATATGTGATTGGTGTTAACAAACCCTTATTAGAAATCCGCCATCTAGATACACTGGAAATGCGACTTGTGTACCAAAAACCGCCGTCAGTCCGTATCAAAGATCCACCATGGTGGCAGCAAGAAAGGTTTTGGGTTGATTATAGAATTAGGGTTTAGGTTGTGGTCACATATTAAACGTGGTCATAGATCCACCGTGGTCAAAAATCCACTGTGGTCATAGATCCACCATGATTCTTCTGTTTATTGTTGTCGGTGGCAAGAATAGGGCTAGCCATTGAAGCTGGTGACTGGATCTTATAGCGGCGGCGATTGGGTAGCGGCGGTAATTTTATCATATTAGTGGCCCGCCAGATTTAATGAGATATGATCGAAGCTATATGTTGGTCGGCTGGATTTGTGGATCTGGGTTGGAAACTGAGTGTGAGAAAGAGAGAAAAAAGTGGCGGATATATTGTGAGTGAGGAGAGATACGGTATTATTTAGGGCTATTGAAAAATAAGAGAGGTAGAATACCTTTAATGCCCTTTTGCATTTAATTAGTAATTTTGCTTAAATTAAAATCTTAACGCTGCGTTCTCGAGTTTTTTTAGGTGGGGATAGAAATGATGTGTAAAGAAGAGAAAAGAAAGGAAAAGGAAAGGAAAGAAAGTTGATTTTATATTTCATGTTCTCGAGTTGAAATGAAATGAAAGGAAAAGAAATAATGTTGTGTTCTCGAATTGGGAAGAAAAGAAAGAAAAAAAAACATAATTAGGGGTGTGCATGGTTCGGTTTGGGTCGGTTTTTGGCTAAAACCGAAACCGAACCGAAATGTTCGGTTTTTATATAACCCGAAACCGAAACCGTTCGGTTTTTGGCGGTTCGGTTTTTTCGGTTTTTCGTCGGTTTCGGTTCGGTTTTTCGGTTTTTTCGGTTTCTAACCGTTTATATTTGGGCATGACAAATTTATACCAATAAACTTGTATTTATTTATTTTTATTTTATTTTTTTTGTCAATGTAAGCATAATAATGTTTATTCTATAATTCTATAATTACACACATATAGATAAGACACACACATGTAAATAAACATACAAATAGTATGATCATCGTTATATATTCATTGATATATATTCTCAAGTAAACACACGACACGACAACACGCATATAAATATAAAAGTTAAGATAAATATATTACATATCTACCCACAAAATGAATATAAACTTATAAATTTGATTTATTTAGTTATTTATTTATATTATATTAAGTATATATTTTTATATAATAAAATCGGTTCGGTTCGGTTTTCACGGTTCGGTTTTTGGATGAAAACCGAAACCGAACCGTATATTTCGGTTTTTGAAAAATTAAAAACCGAACCATCGGTTTTTAGTTTCGGTCGGTTTTTTCGGTTCGGTTTTTTTGGTTTTCGGTTCAGTTTCGGTTTTTTTGGTTTTGTTTGCTCACCCCTAAACATAATTACATTTATGCACTTTTAAATATGTTCATTTTATCATAAGAGTCGAATATGAGTAAGTATTGAAAGTTATACCGGTTATTATACACTAGAAAATGCAGGTGTAGAATTGTTTCCGCCCAAATCCGCCCATAATTGGGCGGAAAATTCCCATAGAAAAATGATAAGAATTTTCCTTTCATTTCCTTTGTGTTTCCTTTACTTTCTATTTAAGAAAAACTCAAGAACACAATAAAATTTTAATTTCTTATCATTTCCTTTCCTTTCCTTCTAAAAATGAACTCGAGAACGGAGCGTAAATATGACTTGCTCTAATTCTATTGGTTGGTTAATGTATCTTATTTTAACAACTTTAAAGTTGATCTTATTTGATCTCAACTATATATCTAGGTTCTTCATTATACGCATATAACATTAACAAGAGAACAACAAATGATAGCAACAATTATATTTACTAACCAGCCCATAAGTTGAATAAAAAATACGGCAGGTGTTAAAGTCTTTGATATAAATTAACAAAAAAACTTTTGAGAAGCTTAGATGGAATGAAGTGTACCAGGCTAGGCACAATAATATGGGTTAATCCCCTTTATTTTCTCTGCCACGTCAGCTTTCTCTCTCCAGCGATCTGCAGGCGATTCAGTGCCACAGTAAGGGCGACCAAGTTCATTTTTTTTTTTTAATTTTTTTTAAACATTTTTAACACAAACTAAAAATTTCATTCATAATTAAAACGTTACATATTAATTCAACTAAAATAAAAACATTACAACACTTATTAAAACATTACAACATAAAAACTAATCATCTAGGTTGTATTGTTCCTTGATCAAGTCTTTGAGTTCTTGCATTTTTTGTTGTTGAAATGCGGGTAAAGATGGGTCGATTGGTTTAAAATAGAAGATGATGTCTTTTTGATATTTCTTTTGTCGTTCAAATTCAAGCCTTTGTTCTTTTATTGCCAATCTTGTGTCTTCTTGCTCCACTTTCTTTTGCTGCAGCACCAACTCCTTATCCTTTTGCTCCAGCTCTTTTTCCTTCAATTTGTAGTATCCGTCTGCAAGCTCCTGCTTCTTACCCAATGCCTTTGACGTAATGGTTTGCCATTTGTCGGCTACCCCATCCAAAAAATTCCCCGAAGATTTCTTCTTAGCCTTATTTTTCTTAGTTGCATCACGCCCAACCGGTCGCTCATTTCGAGGCTCTTCATTATCAGGCACATCCGAGCCCGTTTCATTATCAGGCACATCCGAGCCCGTTTTAGAAGTCATTGGTTTTTTTCGAGCCTCATTTTGGTTTCAAAAAACCGGCATCTCATTTTTCTTCCAAATCTGATGGTCCCTCAAAATCTCCCAACAATGATCCAAATGAAAGGCATGCTTCATCATTATCTCATATTCTTCACACGCTTTTTGGTAAATATTGAGATCATTCGCACCACTTCCAAAATTCATATAACAATTGTCGTAAATGGCACAAAATGCACCAACTCTAGGACGAATCCTATTTTCCACTTGCTAGTAATTGAGTTGTACGAACTCCATACACCAACCTCCTTTTCAATGTATGCAATCACTTTTGCCCAAAATCCCTTAGAATTTTGGTTGTTTCCAGTTGCGCTATCCTCCGACGAATCACACCAAGCCATGCACAACGCGATCTCTTCTTGTTTTGACCAATTCGCCGAATCATTCGAGGTGTCTTTTGGAACCTCTTTCTCAACCGCCTTCTTCTTATCCTTTGTAACACGCTTCTTTGTTTTGACCCGTGACATCTCTTCAGAAATAGTGTTGTCGTCGGCATCACCAACAAGATCATCATTTGGAACCGAATCGTGATACGATCCGTGACCCGAACCTTGATAACCCGGTGACATTTGTTGCCTCGGATAACCCGAACCGGTTCTAACATAAAAATCCGGATTGTTTTGTAATTGTTCCAAAAAATCACAAGCATCAAGATTGATGTGGTTTACCGGAGAATAATTTTGATAATTAGAATATGAAGACGTTGATGAGTCTATTATTGGACGATAACACGATTCGGGGGAGCCATACATACTTCGACGGGAGTGGCTTTGTTGTGGTTGTTGGCTTTGTTGTGGTTGTTGGTTGTTTTGATACGGGGGAACAAATGGACGATTAATATTACGATGCATAGCAAATGGATTGAATGTTTGTTGTTGTGGAGGTCGTTGAGATTCGTAATCAAGAGAACGAGGTAGGAAATTGATGGTTGGTGACACACCGGTTAACCGGAAAGTCGAATCCGGTGATACTTACGGGATGTTTTGTTGTGGTAAACGGGATTTTCGGCCTTTTGCTTGTTGTTGTGGTGTTTTCTTAGACATTTTGAATAGAGAGAAGTGTGAGATTGTGTGAATTGAAGTGTTGTTTAGTTGTGTATTTATAGGGGAATTTTTTTTTGCCCAACGTATCTTTTCAAACGGTAAGTGTGTTTTTTTTTTTTTTTTTTTTTTACTCACAAACGACTATAAACATAAATGCACTCGAACGTTTGGATCAAAATTCAAAAAAAAAAAAAAAAAAAAAAGTGGAAAGTACTCGGTCGAGCTTGAGACCGAGTGGGGTGATTTTTTGCGTTTTTCTGGGTCGCGACCGAGTAGCCACACCAACATCGACCGAGACGACCGATGCCGACCGAGTCGGTCTCGGTCCTTATTGTCGCCGGCCTATAGTGGAGGGGTTTATCTTCCCTAAATATTTTCAGCACCTTCTCTCTCTTTCCTTCAAAATTTCCCCATCTTTTATTATCAAAAATACTCCCAACAGACACCTTCCCCTTTTTCTCTCTCTCTATGAAAGTCTGTGGGAGTTTATACCAAGAGGCAAAGAGGCCGTGCCGAGCTATTTCACTGTGACACCGTCTACCCTTATACCAATGATAGCTACTACTTGCTACTATTAACCTATTTACCAAGAAATGGATTAATCCGGCTCTTATTTTCCTGTAACGTGTAAAAGGGCTTCACTCTAGAAACTTGGTTAAAAGTGTAATGGTTTAAACGAGGCAAAAGTAACCCACAATATATCTAAATGATTACAATTTCATAAGTCACTATATTAGAAAAAAATAAAGTGAGATTATTCATTTGTCAACATAGTTTTGTACTCCAATTTAATACATTGAACATATATAAGGCTTGTCACAGTGGATCAGAAAATATCGATCGAGCATATGGGTCAACCGGTTTGCAAATAGGTTGCCTCCACTGTGGAGGTTGTTTGCCAAATGTGTCGCCGGCCAAGATTTATCAATATCGGTTGTGTTCACGACCCATATTGAAACACACAAAGTCACATTTAATTCCAAAAAATATATATGGGTCGCCACTATGGAGAGAGAGTTGAATATGGGTTGAGGAGAGAGAAAGCTGAGGTGGCAGCCGGAAAGATGATGCAATATGGGTTACGAGTGTGTCTAGCCTAACATTCTTCAAAAGGGACAAAAACCTTTTCGGGGCAACCCAAACCGACCTGACCCATTTTGACCCTCATTACTAGTTACCGGGTTCAACTTGAACCCATTTCAGCCTGTCACCTAAATCTCCTGACCAACCTATGATTGCCTTTTCTTGACTTTTACTACCAATATTGCATACCTTGCTGAAGCAGTTATATGTTATTGAACAGGGGTCCTTGTCTTCTTTGTGCTTGTTGGGTTTATTGGGCTCATACTACATTGTTCATCTTTTAACAATGATCCGCGTATGGCTGGCTGCCAAAATTGCTGTTTCGGGTGGGGAATCTTGGACTGTTTTCCTGCCTCAATGGAAGCATGTTTTGCTCTGGTTATCGTATTTGTGGTTATATTTGTCATTCTTGGCATTGCCTATGGTTTTCTTGCTGGTACTATGGCCATCCAAAGGATTTGGCAGCGGCACTACCACATCCTCACCAAAAGAGAACTTACCCAGGTAATTCTTATCAGTTTGTTATGAATGGGCCAATGTATCTATATAAAAAAAATTCGTACAAAAGAAAATATACCTCATAGTGAAAGTTGTTCAAAGTGTATGTTAAAGCATACAATCTTATAGATATTTTTATTTAAAGATTTTGACTGTTATCATATACTTTTTTGTAATCAATAAGGCATAGTTTATATAAAATATAAACGAACAAGTGTTTGCAGTTCAGCCCAACGCTACCTGGCTCATTTTAACACATGCTAAAAATGACTTATTTCAATCGCATTTTGACTCACCGGACCGCTCATTCTAATAAACATCAGGTTTAACTTGAATGCTAAATCGGCAATCTAATAGCATATTAAATTGTATTTCATGTCTCAACTTACCAATTTTATTGGTATTTTTAATGCATTACTTGACCAGTTTGTCTATGTAAATGGTGCACCGTTGAAGATAAGATGTTAGGCCAAAAAAAGTAATTAGTTTACTTGGTTTGATCCAAACAAAAATTAATTACCATAGTTATCAGCGCAAGTGTAGGATGCAAATACATAATCTTGCAAAGATACCGAGGGTTCGAATCCCTCTCTTTCCTTTTCCGTTGATGAGTTGTTCATTTACTTGTTTCGCTGACAATTTCTTTTTTTTTTTCCGTTTTCTTTTTTTGCAGGAATATGTGGTGGAGGATCTTCATGGACGTTACGCCCCTCCAAAACTGGATCCAGTACATGAAGAACGCCTAAGAATGCTGAAGCTCTTGTGAGTTTTCTATAGTGATCTCTGCTGAATACCAAATGTATCCAAGATATATATAATAATAGCCGTGTCTGTTCTAGGTATATAATGCTTGATAGTAGGAGTCTTGTAAAGGATGATGGATGGTAAAGTCTTCTATCGTATTATATAATACATATACATTATATACTACATATACATCATATACTACATATTATATAGATACATTATATACAGAAAACACATATATGATTATCATCTGTGGCGTCAAATGTGTTGATTAGGTGCTTAGCTATTGTTATATGGTTTTGTTTGTCTCTAATATGCTTTTTTGCTTTTCACAAAATTATATTTACTGAAATACCTTTTAATGATATTTAGGCTTTGCACTGCTGGAGGTTGATTTTTTAAGACCAGCTATATAATTGCACAAAAATATTAGGAAGTAAGTTAATGATCTATATTCTCAAAAAAAAAGTTAACCAGCTATATAATTGCTTGCACATGAAAATAGTCATAAACCAAGAGATAAACAATTAGAAATTGAGTTACTAATACTAGATGCTGATGGGGTTATCTTAGATTTCCCCCTCAGATTCTTTAGGGTTATCTTTAGCTGTCTGACTTGCATCACTGACAAATACCAAATGATCACCGTCCCTAACTACTTCTATATCATCTACTTCTGCCCCATCTTTGTTTACAACTTTCGATGCCAAAAAACCGTACTTCTTTACACCAATGTCCAGCAACTCATGGAAGGTCTTCGGTAAGAAGACAAGCTTCCCCGCAATGTCTCCTTTCTCGGGGCAACTTATAATCACCCTACCTGGGTTTTCCCTCCCGCCACCTCCAACAACAATGCTTTTAGGTCTTGGTGAAACCAAGTCTATACTGTTGTCACCCTCTCTAGCATTTGACATTATCCCGAAAAGAGAATTGTGATAATTATCACCTCTTCGTCTTCTACGTGATCGACCCAAAGATCCGTCATCTGCATCTTGTGAACGGGACTGAATTGTTGGCTCACTTTTGAATCTCCCAAGAAACTTCACGCGCGGGGAATCACAGGCATGGTTTTCTTCAGGGATTGGCACAAGTAGTGCGGGTGCTGGTCTGGTGAACTGGTTGTCATCTGTGAACTTAACGGTCAAGAAGAGATTCTTTATATCTTCATGTCCTTGTTGGTCAGCCAAGTCTCGAGGGGTCCAACCATGATGATCTTGTTGGTCAATGTTGGCTCCTTTGTCTAGTAGGAACTTCACAATCTCGATGTTACCCTCACATACTGCAGCGTGGAGAGCCGTGTATCCATCACTCCTAGCACGGGTGACATCTCCTCCATAACGGATGATTTTCTTTAGCAAATTTAAGTTGTTTTGCTCAGCTGCAATGCAAGAAAACTTCCCTACATCACCTGATGATAGAGTGGCACCGCAACTTGCCAAAGGTCCAACCACAATATCATAGCCACCCATAATAGCCTCCCACAAAGGAACGTTCCCTTCTGAATCTGTGGAATTCGGATCTGCTCCATAGTCTAGCAGTATATTAACACAGTTCTCACTTCCTTTTGACACTGCTATATGCTGATAAAATCACAAAACACATGAGTCAACTTGAGGTATATGTCCAATGCAGTAATAATTAATTTGCAATCAAATATGTGCATACCAAAGCAGTTCTTCCATTGTTGTCCGACTCATTTGGATCAAGACCTTTCTTTAAAAGTTTGTGCAACAACAGATCATCTCCTCTAAGTGTAGCAAAGCACAGACTTAAGGGCAAGTCCATCTTGCCACGAGCCAGCATGTTTTCTGTCTCCAGCAACACTCCTTCCATAACTGGATCATTCTTTTCTTTCAAATTCTACTATCAGAGAAAAAAAAAAAAAAAGAAAAAAAAAAAAAAAAAAAGAAAAAAAAAGAAGACAAGTCTAATGAATCAAGGAGATACTGCAATTGAAGGGTAATTGATACGAAGAGAGATGCTAGAACTTGAACAAACCTGTAGGAGATTGTTCATAATGACAGTTCCATCACCAACATTGGCTTGAACAATGTTCAAAAACGTGGTACGGTTCAACCTTAATAACCGACTTAACCTTTTGGTGCGAACTGTGAAAAGTTGAGGTCTATAACAAAGAACCCCAATTTCACCACAAAGATCACCCGGCCTTAATTCTCCCACAACCTGTTCAACTCCATGTTTCATAATGATGAGTTCCTGAATAAACAATTAAAGCATTAGACCCCAGTAATTTTCACTATATGCCTTTGTAATAGATTTGAAATTTAATGCTCACCACTGCTCCTGTAACAAGTATGTAGAAATCTGTCGGTGCTTCATTCTGCAAAATCACATCTTCCTTTGGAGGAAAAAACTCGGCTTTCATTTCCGACACCTTCAAAGTTTCCAACGTTTTGATTACAAGTTTGAAACTAACATTTAATTCTTAGTAAAATTACTAAGTCAGTAAGAGATATGACATACCAGCTGAAAGAGCAAGTCGTTGGACACATCACGAAACAAGTAGGCATTATCTAGAAGCGAATAGAACAGGAAATGAGAAATGCTCGACCGGATCGCTTTTGGAAGCGAGTCCAGAGTCTCTTGTTGTTGAAGTCCCTCTGAATCAGTTCTAAACTTCAGACACAAATGTGCCAGCATCTGATCTTGCAGCCGAACAGGCAACTGATTCCTATGAGCAAAACTTGAGGCGGATTGAATGGTATCCCTCTATAAAACAGCTGAACAGTTAATAAAAAGTATAATAAAAATTTATAACAAAAACGCAGATTCAAGAAAAAAAATACTCACAAATTGCCTGCCTAGTTTTACTGGTGCCATGGACAACCAAGTTGGTCATATTACCTATAAGATATGATGTCAATCCAAGGTTGAAAAGCATATAGCATATGACGAAGATCTTCTCCCTTCTATTCTGAGCATGCAGGTCACCATATCCCACAGTGGTGAGAGTTGTGATGGACCAATAAATGGATGTCACATAACGGGTGCTCAAGCTCTCGTGTTTGAACCCCTCGTTATCATATCCAATCCAAGTTCGGCCAGGTTGAGGAAAATTTGCAGCAAGGTAATAGTAAAAACACCCGGCACTGTGTACCGCAAAGAGGGTAACCTATAATAATCATAGGTACGCCATGTTAGCTTTAGTAGTTTCACAGTTTCAAATCAGCCTGCATATACGTTTTTATTTAGTAACTGTGACATTTATATAATATCACAGTTTCGTTAGTACTTACAAATATAAGTTTGGCGCAGCGAACCCAAAAGTAGTTGAAGTTCTTATCTTTCTCCAATCTGTTAAAAAACAAAAGAGTAAACTACAGGACAATAAAGATCAAGATTGAAACTCCGGCGTAATTGTGTACCGTGACAGAACAGGTAGTTTTGTTGCGTGACGGATGAGTTGATCTAAAACACTTTTTGTCCAAAAGAGTATCCATTGTGTTGATTATGATTAAAACATTTTATATTAAAAAGTCTAATAATTTTATCTCTTGAATAAAATGGTTTGTAGCAGGTTTTATGCATTAAAATTACATCCGGTACCACTTATCCCGTTACCTTTTAGCTGTTTTTATTTAACCGTATGACCTATCAAAATTAAACAAATTCTGAATCGACTAATTTTTACGTACCTAGCAAACATGGCACTAACTCTACGCAAACGCCATAGTCTAAACATGTTGAAGAGTCCATAGGTTTGCAAAGACTTGGGGGATAACCTCTGGGCTAGTTCAGATGGAATGGTAGAGATGACATCGAATATCAACCAACTACTTGTATACCTCCAAGCAATCTTCTTTGGATCGTCCACAAGAAGATATGTACTTTTATCAAGGTAAGCCACAAAGAATGTAAGAATAATATCAATTGCAAAAAACCCATTGACGACGTTATCAATAACTGAGAGAGGTCTCCTTGGTTTTTCAAGAGAACCGAATTCAAATGGGGATACCCACGCGGTATAGAACACCAAAGCTACCAAAAATGTATCCCATACCCTGAAAGAATTAGTAAGATAAATAATCCCGGTCAGTCAAAAGTAACCTTCCATATAGGCACATACATACAACTGACATTATCGTTCATTTAACCAATATTCAAAGCCGCACGTATCTATGAAACCAACACGAACAATATTGTTACTGTTCTCAGAAAGCATAATTATCTAGAATACCATAAGATTCCAATACAGGAACACAGAAGTTGATTAGAAGTTGGCTTCTTACACAATTTTGAAAACACGTTCTATGCAAAGTCATTGTTTTCTTTGAAAATGAGTCAATATTAGACGCCAAAAAAAGAACAAATACTGATTTCGTTTTCATTCAATTGATTGTCATATTCTATTCATATAATACCAAACAAATTATTTACTTAATTGCAACATTTGTTTAATAACTTACACTGTGTTCTCCACTTAGTTTATGAGAGAAAAGGAGTGGAAAGTAAAGAAAAAAAAAATGTGTGTTCTCTAGATTTTTGTCATATTCTAACTGGGTCTGACTCAAAAGAAAAAAACAAATAAGCAAAACGTCTACCCACCTCTTACTGGTAAGAGTAAGAGGGCTAGTAAGACTTTAAAAAAAAACAAACACACCCTTATAATTTTCCTGACCGAATTTATATTACGAGTAAAAGATACTGAAACGTTTATTAGACAATAAGTAATGTTCTTCCATTCTGGTAAAACTGTGATAGAATCAGTCGTACAAAACACAAGAATATATATGATAAGCCAAATATATATATATATATATATATATATATATATATATATATATATATATAAAGAAAAAAAAAACACCGATATTTATCATTCTGATTTCACATCATATATCATGATGATTATGATTATACTGTGACACAATCTGGTTTTCGAGACTGGTTGAACTATCGAACTATCCATTTTTTTTTTACATATTTGGCTAATTATATTCTTGTGTTTTGATTAAAAAAAAAAAAAAAAAAGTTTCTTTGAATACATTCACCGAAAAACCCTTCACCTAAAAAAAACGATTGAACTATCTAAGAGAGGCAGTGTTGTTATCAGAGGTACGCAACACAGCAGATGTAAACAAGAACACGACACAGGTATGTTACTGCCTAACACGCAGGTTTGTTTTATTGAAGAAACTAACTCAAAACTCCAATTGATACAATGTGAATCCCTACCCTTCACGGTATATATAGACTAACATAGACGCGTTGTACTATAACTAGGATTACATTAAACATATCCTAACTCAATAAGGACTACTCCACTTTAGGATAAACTAGGACCAGTTGGACTAGCACTCCAACTCCTATTTTCTGAAACCTGATCCACGCTACAGTAGCCATAATCAGACTTCATCAGGAATTCATCAACAATCACCCCCTGAATTTCTGAGTCGAAGAGGGCAACTCTTGCACACCAAGTAGCGACCTCATCTCCTTGAACCTTATGCGCCCCAAGGCCTTCGTTAACGGATCTGCTCTTTGTTCTTCACCGGATATATGTTCCACTATAACCTGCTCATTTTCCACACATTCACGAATGAAGTGATATCGAGTGTGGATGTGCTTGCTTCTACCATGAAAGACCGGGTTCTTTGATAATGCAATTGCCGATTTGTTGTCAACTCTTATTATCACTTTTTGTCTTTCCAAACCTGTCACTTCCGCCAATAACTCCCTAAGCCAAATTGCTTGACATGCAGCTGCAGTGGCTGCCATGAACTCAGCTTCACACGAAGATAATGCGACGGTAGTTTGCTTTTGTGAGCACCATGTAATGGGCGATGTACCAAGGTAGAATACATGTCCAGTAGTGCTTCTTCCATCATCAATGTCAACATTATGACTACTATCACTATATCCTACCAATTTCATGTCATTACCCCGCTTGTATTCAATTCCAAACGAAGTTGTACCTTTAAGATAGCGTAGGATTTTCTTGATAGCATGAGCATGTGATTCTCTTGGACTTTGCATATATCGACTAACCACTCCAACCGAGTAAGTCAAATCTGGACGAGTGTGCAAGAGGTAACGTAAGCAACCTACTACCTTTCGATATTGAGTAGCTTCTACTTCTGGTTCATCTTCAGCTTTCGACAACTTGAGATCCTTTTCCATTGGATATAAAGTTGCATTGCAATCTCCCATACCAGCTTCTTTTAAGATTTTTAGTGCATATCTCTCTTGCTTGATCTTGATGCAATCTTTTTCTTGCGATACTTCAATACCCAAGTAATAAGTTAATTCACCAAGATCCGACATTTCAAATTGAGATGCCATTCTTTTCTTGAACTCATTGATGCAATCTAAGCTTGTCCCAGTCACGAACAAATCATCTACATAAACCGCAACAATGATAGATTCTCCCTTGGTTACCGCTTTATAAACCGCCTTTTCTTGCATGCATTGTTGAAAACCCATCTCCTTTAAAGTGCCATCTAGCTTTATGTTCCATGCCCTTGGAGCTTGCCTTAGGCCATACAAAGATTTAGCTAGCTTATACACTTTTCCTTCCTCTCCTGGTTTTTCAAAGCCTTCGGGTTGAGTAACATATACCTCTTCCTTTAAGTCACCATGAAGAAAAGCCGTTTTGACATCCAAATGATGAATCTTCCATCCTTTCCCGGCTGCGAGAGCAATCAAGAGACGTATGGTCTCGAGTCGAGCTACTGGCGCGAACACTTCATCAAAGTCAATACCGGGTTGTTGTACATAGCCTTTAGCAACTAAACGCGCTTTGAACTTCTTGATTGTGCCATCGGCGTTTCTTTTGATCTTAAACAACCACTTTAACCCGATTGGTTTAACACCTTTAGGAAGAAAAACGAGTTTCCAAGTATTATTCTTTACAATAGAATCAAGCTCGTTTTGCATTGCTTTGACCCATTGTGGTTTCGATTTTGCTTCATTATAATTCCTTGGTTCCTCGTCAATTGTCAACATAAGTTCATTAATATTGAGCTGATAATCACCTAATCTTGTTGGTAAAACCTTGTTTCGAGTTGACCGACGTATCACGATAGGTGTGACAAAATTATCAGGTTCCTGTTCCTCTGTCACTGTAGCATGAACAGTAACAGGTGGTGTTCTAGGTTGAACAGTAACAGAAGGTGTCGAGTGAACAGGTGTCGGGCTGGTGTCGTGAGCAATTTGTTCTTCCTCGTTCAATACCTGATCATAACCATTTACATGTATATCGTTCCAACAAACAGCAAATATACCTGGTTCTTTTCCAGCTTGGTTTGAATCATCAGATTTCGTTGTCCAATTCCAACCTCTTTTCTCATCACAAACAACATAGGTGCTGATTATGATTTTGTTTTCACGTGGATTGTAAAGTCGAAAACCTCCAGAACTTGGTCCTTTCCGAGATAAACCATTGGTTTCGATCTATCATCAAGTTTCTTCAAATGCTTCGAGACTATTCTTTCATAGGCAATGCAACCAAACACTTTCAAGTCTTCAAGATTCGGTTTTTCTCCATAAAACTTTTCATATGGCGTAACTCCTACCAATGCTCGTGTAGGTGTTCGATTTATTATATAAGTTGCATGCCGAATTGCCTCACCCCAAAAGTGATTTGGTACACCTCTTGCCTTCATGAGACACCTTGTCATCTCAAGTAGAGTACGGTTTCGTCGTTCCACAATTCCATTTTGTTGAGGTGCATAAGGAGCCGTCAACATACGTGCTATTCCTTCTTGGTCACAAAACCGATTAAAGTCATGTGATGTAAATTCACCACCTCTATCCGTATGGAATGTCACAATCTCTTTACCCATTCGTTTTTCAATTAATGTCTTGAATCTTTTGATTACTCCAAACGCCTCACTTTTGTGCTTCAAGAGAAAAGACCACATGTACCTAGAATAATCGTCTATAAGAACTAGGATATAAGAGTTACCTGCTTGAGTGGGAGGATTTATCGGTCCGCATATATCCCCGTGAACCATCTCAAGTAATTGTGAAGCTCTATATGTTGCTTTCTTAGAGAATGACTTCTTTGTTTGTTTTCCAACCATGCAAGACTCACATATTTGATCTTGATGCTTAATTACCGGTACCCCTTTAGCTAACTTGTGCATCAAATTCACTGCACCAAAACCGATATGACCAAGCCGCACGTGCCACAACCACGACTCTTCATCAATGTTAGCTTGTAAACAATAAGGTTTCTCAACTTGTAGTTGAGCCTTGTAAAGACGATTTGCACTTCGCGGGACTTTAATTAGCAAACTTCCACAACTATCACGCATGGTTAGGAAATCACCTCGTATCCTCATATCACAACCGGATATTGAAGCTTGTCCAAGACTTATCACATTACTACGAAGTGCGGGAATGTAATAAATATCTTTTAGCAACTTTTGTTTCCCATTTTTCCCTTGAAACAAAATAGAGCCTTTTCCTTTTATACTTACACACGAACTGTCTCCAAATCTTACACGACCTGTTATATGTTCATTTAACTCAGAAAAGTAAGAGTAATTACCAGTCATGTGATTACTTGCTCCGTTGTCAAAGTACCATATATCATCTTCCTCAGTGTTGGACTCGATCTTTGGAGGAGTAAACTTTTCTTCATTCATGAAAACCGTTTCTTGAACCAAGTTCATCATAAAGAATGTGCCTTCTTCATGATTTCTATCTCTCTCTTTTGTCTCACTGAGGTTTACTTCATAGTCTCGTTTTCGATCTGGGCATTTTGAAACAAAGTGTCCGTACTTATCACAACGGTAACACTTTATATGTGAGAGGTCACGTTGCTCCTGTTTCTTACCCTTTTGTTTATTATCTTCACGGTTTTTCGAGGAGTCACGTTGATCTTGGTTTTGATAGTTGCCCCTTCCACGTCCTTGACCACGACCTCGAGAGTTTGAACCACGTCCTCTTCCTCCACTTGAGTCATTATTCCTATTGGAATTTTCGGTCCTAGTATAAAGCAACTTTTCTTGAGCATCGTTTGCTTTATCATCTTCTTTTACTCTCTCTTCATACGCTTTCAATCTACCAACCACATCCTCAAACCCCGTTGTTTTAAGGTCTAAAACCTGCTCTAGGGCTGCCACGATATGGACAAAACGTCTAGGAAGACTTGTGAGAAACTTCTTTACCAGCTTGTGTTCCGACATGACTTCTCCAAGCGTGGCTGACTTAGAAGCAATCCCCGAGAGTGTTGAGGCATATGCATCTATAGTACCGTTATCTGACATCTTCAGATTCTCGAACTCCGTAATTAGGGTTTGAAGCCTAGCTTCTTTCACACGATCATCACCTAAGTTACGGGTCTTAATTGCTTCCCACATCTCCTTCCCGGTTTTTAGATTCCCGATTTGCAGAATTAGGTCTTCTAGTATTGATTGAAACAACAAACCTTTAACTATATTATTCTTCTTTGGATCGTCTAAGCCCGGATCGACCACATCCCAAACACCATGAATTCCAAGAAGTACCTCCATACGCATCCTCCATATGGTGTAGTTAGTTGACGTTAACATTGGGCATTGGAACGTCAAACTGGATTCCTTTGTTGGTGGTGGTGGTGGGTTAGAACCTGATGGATCTCCAGTCATTCTTCTTCTTCTGGATCGCGAATAGGTTTGTAATGGAGAATTTTCCAGCCCTTTTATCACGGCTAGAATAATCTTAAGACAGTGAGACCATCAACAGTCTTAGAGACTGCTTCCAACTTACTGTCGAAGAAAAAAAAATGCTGTAATCTGATATGATTGGGCTGTGATTAAAGTGGGCTTCAATCACAATGGGCTGCAATTCACAACCAAAGGTATAAGTCGATTGTTTTTAAGGTTTCTGTAACCCTAAAATAATTCACGTCTAACCACAGAATCACAGGTTAGGAATGATCGACTGTTTTGTAACCCTTAAACACGGATACAAATCACCAAGAACTCTTCACAAGCTCTGGATACCAATTGTTGTTATCAGAGGTACGCAACACAGCAGATGTAAACAAGAACACGACACACGTATGATACTGCCTAACACGCAGGTTTGTTTTATTGAAGAAACTAACTCAAAACTCCAATTGATACAATGTGAATCCCTACCCTTCACGGTATATATAGACTAACATAGACGCGTTGTACTATAACTAGGATTACATTAAACATATCCTAACTCAATAAGGACTACTCCACTTTAGGATAAACTAGGACCAGTTGGACTAGCACTCCAACTCCTATTTTCTGAAACCTGATCCACGCTACAGTAGCCATAATCAGACTTCATCAGGAATTCATCAACAGGCAGCAGCTGGTTTAATGGTCAGTTTATCGGTTTTCAAAACAGTGACGCACTAATTTTACCGACTCGTATAACTTACTTCACGCATACAAACTACGAACTATTTTTCTACTTTAAATCAAAAGAAGAAGGAAAAAAAAAATAATAATAATAATAAAAAATAAAAATAAAAAAACCTTACACAACATATAAAACATCAAAACTATGAAATTCAAGAAATTAACACAAATTGCACACACTCTAAACAACATGCACATATGAAGTATCTATACAAATATACCTGTAACGACGATCATAAGGCGCTATGATACAGTTACGAAGCTTAACACGAGTACTACGTCCAAGAGAAGGTAAAATTCCTGTGGTTAAACTATATTGACCGCCATCTCTTGATATCTGCTCAACTTCTTTAGCACCGCCACATAATGAAACCCTAAAAACACCATGCTTTGTATTATTAGTATTACTATTGTTCTCATAAATTTCTGCCATATTTATCTTCGAGATACTTTTCTTTTCTTTGTTTCTGCGTTTGTGTATGAGTTTTTATATAGGGAGAGATTGTATGTAAAAGGCAATTTCACAGTGGGCCCGATGTCAATAGGGGTGTAAACGAGCCGAGTCGAGCCGAGTACTGCCAAGCTCGAGCTCGACTCGATTACTAAAACTCGAGCTCGAAACTCGACTCGAGCTCGTTCGAGCTTTGGATTTCAAGCTCGAGCTCGGCTCGTCATCTCAAACTCGAGCTCGAAACTCGACTCGAGCTCGATTGTTGCCACATTTAAATCTCGAACTCGATGAAAAATAAGCTCGACTCGACTCGATTTTATGACAATTACGTAAATACATGTATATAAAAGGGTAAAAGTGTAAATATCATTGAAGCTCGATAAGGGCTCGCGTGCCTCACGAGCTGAGTATATTCGAGCTCGAGCTCGACTCGAAAGTGTACTCGAGTAGCTCGAGCTCGAGCTCGATTCGTTTATATCGAGTCGATCTCGAGTAGTTTACGAGTCGATCTCGAATAGCTCGCGAGCTGTTTCGGCTCGTTTACACCCCTAGGCCCGATATTACACGAGAGTCTTCCTTTACTCGTTAACTTTATAACTGTATTAACAATAATGGTCCCTCAACTATTTTATTGTACTTTAATTTATGGTATGACATGTGCAAGACCCCCTAATCGTTTTTAATGTTTTGAGTTTTGACATGTTTTTATAGTTTAAACTTTAATGAAACTAACTTTTTATTAGTCAAAATGTCAAAAAAGAATTTTTGGAATACGCGAGAGTAATTTTGTCAATGATTCATGTTGGAAATAAAATATTCTTTGCTGAGTTTAGTTGTAATAATTACATGATTTTTTGACCGGTAATCGACAAAACTGATGAAGCCTTCTAATTTGCTAAGGTTTTAAAAATCGAACAGGACATCGAACCTTTTTTCATTCGATTCTTGGTTTTCCCAGGTTTTTTCGGTTGAACCAGTGAACCGGTTGAATCAGTTTTGGTCTTTATTCCGGTTGAACCGGTAGGTTCGTTCCGGTTTTCAAAACAATGCTAATTTGGCGTAAAGCATATGCTAAGAGCCCATTTGTTTTGAAAGTTTTGACAATGGATTTAGCATTGGACTGATAAAATGCATTTTTAAGAAGGCATAGGATTTGCTTTTAGGTATAAAACCTTTAAACTAGGGGTTGCGAAAATCCCCTCCAAATATGTGGCTTTTGAATTGTTTTACTTATGTTTTATTGAAAACTATACTAAAACTCACAAATGATTGTATAGGTTTAATTTGAATTGAGATCATCTCAAGTTTGAATGAATATTATCGGTCATGTTCTCTCACAAACAAAAGGAAAACGAGATCCTTGTGTAGGTCTTGACGTTTTGTTTGTAAGAGAAAATGACCGCTCATGTTCATCCAAACTTGAGAGGATCTCAATCATTTAATTTTCCTTTTTCATCTCCTAATTTTTAGTGGGGTCTTTATTTATCTCTTTTTCTATTTCATATTAAAAAATCAACTTTTAATTTCAACTCGGATTGAGATTCTCTCAAGTTTAGCTAAACATGACCGTTCATGTTCCATTATAAACAAAGAAAGACCGGTTCCCGCACTAGACCCCACAGTTTTGTATGTAAGGGAACATGACTAGTCATGTTCATTCTAACTTGAGAATATCTCAATCCTTTCAACTCTTATCGCAAACCGAGTTTAACAGAAAGACTTTTAAACTGTTAGACCTGTATCCCGGATACAAATAGACCCCACCCTAGATGAAATTGACTAAGGCCTTACGTGATTGGCTAGTCAATCCGATAGTCAATCTAGTAGACAACAGGTGTGTATTATGGTTATAGAAGATATGATGCATTACTTAAGGGACTTATATGGTAAAGTGACTAAATGGGTATTAAAGTTAAATGTGACCAATATAAGAGAAAAGAGACTTAAGGGACTAAATTGCAAATTAGGCAAACTTCCAACTAACAAATATCTAGATACTTCATAGAAGATCCAGTTTCTTCTCATTTGGTCTAGTGATTGTGGGTGTCGGTTTAGAAGGAGAAAAAGGAGGGAAGAAATAAGCTTTGGTGATGTTGGTCCCGTTTACACGGTTAGAATTAACTAAAATCTTAATCTAAACATGCACCATGCTTAAGTAATGTAATTATATTCTTTGAAACTAATATGAAAAACGTATATGCAAATAGACATGTTTTTCAACGTTTAATTCTTATTAGTAATCAATCAAAGAATTATACCCAAGTGTTTGCAGAATAACACTTGGGATTGAAATGAAAAGTATGATATTGTCTCCTCTCTATACTTAAGCTAAGCTTAAGTAGCAACTATAAGGAACCAATGAGCTATCTCAAGGACAAGGTTGCTCTTTGGAAGAGTAAAAGTTGTTTGTGAATGTCTAATCATTAATTGCACAAACTTGTGAACTTTTACTCTCTCTTATGATCCTATTTATAGACAAGTAAATAAACAACCGTTAAGTACAAGACAAAAGATGACCTAAGCTAATCAGGACAAAATACTGATGTATTTTGTCACTGTTACAAGAATCTATTTTGGGTATAGGATAATAACACTTACTGAAGAACAGTGATGACACTGCCCTGACATTTTGCCTTTCAGGGAAAGTTTGACTTCTGCCTAATAAGGACTTCTCCTTATCTCTTCAAATGTTTCCCGCCTCGTCCCGCCTTTCTTTTAGTCTAAGATTCTTCAGTCTTTGGTCTTCAGTCTTCATTCTTCATAGTCAGTGAGGAGACAGGGGTTTAGCGAGTTATTGTCATCACTCACTGAACCCATCACCTTCTTCTTTGGCTTAGGTGCCACTCACTGAGTTCCGCCTCACTGAATGGAAAGGCTTTCTTCTTAGACTCGTCATAAGCATCCTAAAGGTGACTCATTGTGCAACTGTTCACTCAGTGACTTCAATGTTGTTTAAGGTTTTTTAACACTTAGGTTATTTTCTATTCAAATCCTTTGTTAATACAAATATCATCCAAAAACGTTATTTATATTTTACAATCTTTGCTAATTTTGTTGTCAAAAAAATATAAACTTTAATTTTATAGCAAAGTATAATTATAATACAAGTCTCACATATAGAAAATTTATTTCTAAGAAAACATTACATTTGCTACATGACTCATTGTTGATCTTATAATGTAGATAGCATAATGAGTATCAAAACATATTTAGTAAGTTTTAGTAAATTATGTGTCTAATTGAGATACAAGTTTTTAAGCATTTTTGGTAACTCAATTAGATGTTTAACACATCATAAAAACTCTTTCCCAAATTGCTACAAGTACTTTTACAAGTTTACTTTCATATTAGTAAAAGTCTAAATTAGGAAATATACATTTACATCATGCATTGCATCATACATTTCTTATCATGTTGGCCTTGTAAGATTACATGCATATCTTGGTTAGATCCTCACTCTACATGTCTTACAAGTTGACTTTATGTGTGCTTGATTAGACTTGTCATAGATATGGAAAAATTTCTTGGAAGGTTGTCTGTCAGCTCTAGCGGAGCCTTGGGGATACAAGGGCGGATCCCTAGATTTGGATCCGCCTGATCCGTTGCATAGCTGTTTGGTTTTTCCTATAAATAGCAAGCCACATCCAAGAAATCATTCACCACTTTTAGATATACTTTGCATAAACACTCTCATCTCTTTCATCTAACCAAATAACATCTCATTTGTGTGATCCTCTTTTGTAGCAAAGAAATTCACAAGTCCATTCAAGAAGTTACAAGTTTCAACATTTAGTTGCAAGACTTCTTTGCTTTGCATTGTGTAAACGCTTAGAGTTTATACTTCATTTGTGTATTGTCTAGTAGTGATTGGTTAGTATTTTAGTCCTCAAAATACATCAAGTTATAGGAGTGGATGTACCTTTGTAAAAGAACTCGACATCTAGCTTAGTGTCGGAAATAGTGGATAGGCGACGTTAGGGTGGTTCTACCTTGAACTAGAACCCGATATTTAGCTTTGTACCGGATAAAGTGTAAGCGACGATTGTAAGGTTTTCTCCGTCGGTGAAAGAAGCTTGTTGACTAGTGAGATAAACTCTCGAGTTGGATACTCGGGGCGTTGAGTAGGGCAAGGAAAAAGAGTCCTTGTAGCCGAACCACGATAAACATTCGTGTTGTGGTTTGATCGTTTCTTCCTTTAGTTTTGCATATCACATATTGCTTATTAGTTTCATTAGTTAATCGTACATAAAGTTTTCAAAGATAAACAAGTTTAAAAGCGGTAAACTATTCAACCCCCTTCTAATTTTCCACAATTGGCATAAAAAACTACGTTACTTAAGATTTTAAAATATATTGTGTTTTAAAACTTGAAATGATCCATGGATTTTGAAAACATTAAAGATGGGTAATCTACACAAAAACCACCTTTGTTTGTAAATGATGAATTTTCTATATGGATAAGTAGATTTGAAAATTACGAGAAATCATCTTTGGCATATTATTTCAGTCGGTAATATTCAAACAACAAAAATAGATTTTGGAAATTAAGATGATCATCTCAAATTAAAACTTGATAAAAACATTAAAGCCAAAATAATGATTTATAAAGCTTTACCAAAAGTCGAATAAGAAAGAATATTCTTTTGTGAAACGGCAAATGATATTTGGAAAAGTCTTTTGAATTTTCATCAAGAAAAATTTGATCTTGCACATGAATTAGATCTATTAGAAAAATTAATGGATAAACATTCTATCATATTGAATATATATGCTACGAGTTCTAATGTTTTCAGTGAAGGAATTAATGATGACGAATGCATGACTCAAGATCATAATGAACTCATCTATGAATCATGGAGCGACACGGACGAAGATGAAAACGACTATTCAATATGTGATTGCCAACTCAATAAAACTACAAGCAAGGTAAAATTTGAAAACCAACACTTTTGTTATGACAAATTCATTTTAGAATTTTCGCAATTAGAAAATGAGTCTAAACATTTGTGTAATGTGGATTTAAAAACAATCTTTAACATTAAATCCTCAAGGTCTCTTAAGAACAACTTTGAAAAAGAAACAATGTTAGAAGATGAAATGTCTTGTCACACCCCCAGTAATCGGATTCAGCGGAAGCATACGTGTAGCTGGGGTGTAACTCAATTGGTATTACAACACAAGTTCAAAAATGGTTTTCACTTGAATCATTTAGAATAAAATAGCTTAATCAAAAATGTTGAATTTACATTTTTAATAGTAGTGCGGAAGTAGGCCTTTAAAATAGTTTAAAACGGTCCCCGTATGAATATCAGAGTCTTCTATGACCATGCCATGCCCTGCCAAAACCTCCTGTAGCGTGCCATTGCTTATTACCTGAAAATACATGCTAAAAAGTGTCAACACGAGGTTGGTGAGTTCATAAGTTTGTGTTAAAACAATAGTGTTGTGAGTTCAATAGAGAGTTTGTGACCATTGTGTGACTCACAATGTCATAAAAATAAAGTTTACCTTAAAGTAAAATTTGAAGAGTGGACCATGATTAGAGTATGTGGTCATTACAACGAATACAATGCCACAACAAAAATAGTCTATTACGCTAGCGCTAAGTTCATGCAACCGAAGCTATAACAGTGTGCATGCTCAAAGAGCATGTAATCATATATAGGGCCCGGCAAGTGTTTATCCCAGACACTTGTGTTTCGACATGGTATACGTTCGTTTGCCTATCCGGTCAAACCGAACGGGGGTGTTACCCCCAATAGATCTATTTATAACATTCGAGCTTCCCAGCAGGAATTAACGGTTCATGAGATGGGCATAATTGAGACATAACAGGGCTTAGGCTAATCCGCGTAATAGTTTAAACAAAGTATAAGTTTCAGTGTGGTCCATAAAAGTGTTTGCATAAAAGCAATTGTTCATAATGTGTGTTGCATAAAAGCAATAGTTCACAAAGTGTGTTGCATAAAAGCAATAGTTTCATAAAGTGTGTTGCATTTATGCAACAGTTTCATAAAGTGTGTTGCATAAAAGCAATAGTTCATAAAGTGTGTTGCATAAAAGCAATAGTTCATAAAGTGTGTTGCATAAAAGCAATAGTTCATAAAGTGTGTTGCATAAAAGCAATAGTTTCATAAAGTGTGTTGCATATTTATAAAACACTTATTTATGTTAGAAAATAATCAAGTATGCAACCAATATACACATAGGTGCATTTGAATAATCAATCAAGTATTGCGCATTCAAATAAAACAAGCATCGAGTTTAGTTAAAAACGAGCATGTATTCTCCCCCAAAACAGTTATAAAAACAAGTAAAAGTAGGGGGTATGAACTCACCTGGTGCGATAGCTATGATGACAAAAGTGGATACACTGAAATGAGGCACGATCTCTAATCGCAACCTGATATGAATGATAGTTTCTCATGTAAGAAACGAAATGATGCTACACATGCAAGTACGTATGCTATCGGTACCACTCGTTAGTTTTGGAAATAACGCTTATCGTCGAAAAATACATTTTTGACATCTCGTTAAGTTAATAACCACTTTTCATGTAGTTGTGTTGAAAAGGTACTCCACGATCCTCGTTTGGTGTTTTATCGGTAAATATAAGGTTTTCGCCGCAAAAATAACATTTTCATTACTTGAAAATATGACTAAAATGGCCTCGCAAAACTAGTCGCGAAATATTGTACGTTAAGTGTTAATGGTCAAGCTCGGCGTTTTTGAAAACCTTGTAACAATATCTTGAAGTCGTGTTATTTAACTTTTGGCTATACGGGTCTTGATCGATGAGAGAATCGACTCTCATTGTTGTTACTTGAAAGTATTATGTTCAACACTTAGAAAATTTCATTATAGCAAAAGCTGTCAAAATATATATAGTTTATCGGGTATATAGATGAGGTCGTAGTTTATTCGTTATAAGTCTATTCGACAAACGGCCAATTGATTTGAAAAGCTTGCTAGGAGATCTTGATTTCATAAAACTACGGCTCGGACTCAAACTGATCCGATCATAAAGAAAAACAGCCGTGAAAGTGGTGTCTCGCAAAGACAGTTTACGTCAAAACTCTATTAGTGTACAAAGCTGATGGAAATATATATATATCGTCGGATTTCAAACACTTGTATCTTTTTCGTTATAAGCCCGTTTTCTATGTTCTTTATATCCCCGGAATCGTGGGACAACATACTAATATATTTTTGATAAGTCGGGATGGCTAGATTAAGTTTTAGGCCTCGAAACAGTCCATGAAAACTGTTCAACAGCAAGTAATTTTTCAGAAAATAGTTTTCGATGTTAATCTTGAAAATAGCATATCTTTCTCGTCGTAACTCGGATTTTAGTGATTCAAGCGGCCACGGTTTCGTTTTTGAGAGTATTTTCTGAATATCTAACCCAATGTTACCCGGAGACCCCTGAGTTTTCTGAAATTGGCGATTTGGGACAGTAGCTATATTTGAAAGTATTTTTCGTTGTTAATATTCGGAAGATCATATCTCCTTCGTTATTAACTTGTTTTTATCCCCGTTTTCGGCTATAGTTTTGTCTCGGAATGTATTTTCTAAATCTTTGGTCCAAAGTTACACCCTAGACCCTGAGTTTCCCACGTTTAACAAAAAGGGACAGTAGCTTTTATATAGTTGTAAAAATCAACTTTTCTAGTTTGTAACTTGTTCAAGGCTTAACCAAACTATCTCAAATCAACTTCACAAATACCCAATCCTACCATACACCTTCTTAGGGTGTCATGGGGTCCTAAACATCACCAATCTTGATGGATCTCATGAGATTACTAGTGAAAATTATAGCTCTAGTGTTTATAAAAACAAAATGAGTAACAAGTGGTATGGATCTTACATACTTGCATGTTTTACCAATATATCTTGAAAATACATAAAAATATAAAGTAAATGAAAGTATGAAAGGATCAAAAGTGTTTTTGAAGCTTACTTGAGATATTGGAGTGATTTTGAGGAGAAAATGTATAATATCCTAGGGTTTTTACCACAAAACCCCAACTAGATCATGATTAGGACTTGATTAAACATTTGATCTTGAAAAATCAATGGATCTTGCTTGTTCTTCTTGCCTTGGTCGATTATGTGATGAAGATGAGAGAAAGAGAGAATTTGCTAGTTGTTTGGTGTGTGTTGAATGAAAAATGAAAAGGTGAAGCAAATATATATTCTTTGAAAGTCTTGGTCAAAAGTTGGTCATAGGGGGCATGGGGAGGCAAACATGGAAGAACAAAACAAGGAATGTGTTTTTGTGGACTAATTAATAAGTTTGTCCCCAAAAGTGTATGTATTAGTTGGTTATTTTGTATTTTAGGTGTTATCGGGTACCGAGTTAATTAAAAATAACTGTTACCGAGGTGAAATAAAATACGACGAAGTTGTAAAAGTTATAAAATATTATTCCTGATGAGAATCGGGTGTTAGAATAATTATTGAATTGAAATAACGCAAACCGACGGACTAATAAGCTCCGACCGTAAGGTATAGCCATTGATTTTAAAACACCGGGTAAATTAATAATATAATTTTTATATTATTATTATGAGTATGTAAATATGTTAGGATCATAGTCGGGAGTATTGGGTATACGTTAGTAGTAAAACTGAGTGGTATCGTTAATTACAAATTAAGCATACGTATATAGAAATAATGCATATCCGTGTAGGTTCTCAAGTGATGATGATAATGTGTAGACTATTCCAGTCTATATGAAGTGTCATTAATGAATGATCCATGAATTCGCAGCTAAACCTAACTGGTTACGCGAATTTAAAGACTCGTAAACTCAGTTTACGAAAAGACGAACGATGATCATGAATAGTGATCTTCTTCCGGGAATGAATAGTGTCATATGAATAGTAAAATTTCTGAACGCTTCTCGGAATCACAAACTGACTCTGAAAACGATGAATAGTAAAATGATGAATAGTGACCGGTGAATAGTAAATGATGAATAGTAACCGATGAATAGTGAATAGGAGAAATGTCCCGAAAATGCGGGTTGTTACAGTCTCACCCCCTTAAAAGGAACTTCGTCCCGAAGTTCAGTTTGTGTTGGTCTCTGAAGTTGTATTGGTGAAAAGGTGATGATTCTTATCGTGTAAGCTATTGAGCTCTAACAAGGTACAAGTCTGACGGCCACTAGGCCTACTCTGTCAGAAATGTTGAATGATCCAGTGAATGCTTACTGGACTAGTGAGTTGGGCTTTTCAAAATTTCGATCCTTCAATGGATGTTGGCACTTCGACCATTGAGTGCTTCAAATGATGTGGTCTCTAAGCTCGTGTGGTAACTATGGTTGTAAAAGAGTCCGATTTATGGCAAATGGTAAGTCCAACCATTTATAGAGTCAATCACTCATGTCCTGAGCATATCTTCCTATGTTTGAATCGATCTCAAATTCTGACCATTGGTCTGCAGATGATAGGTGGTGTGGTTCCAAAAGAATCTTAATGAAATCTGGCAGAAGTTTGAGGTGAATCGAATTCCTCCATTAGGAATAATTGAAATGGGTATCATGAATCTTATTTTGAAAGACTTACAAGGTTAAGTCTGTCAGAGGGTGTTGTTGAAAATAATAGATTAGGATAAAAGGTTTGATTTGCCGCAGGAATGTCATCAATTGAGTCTTCTCCACCTACGGTGCTTAGTCTCCATTACTAAGATTTCCCCAAGCTCTATGTTATCAATTCACAAACTCCTAAATGTATAAGTGATGTAATATGGTGATTGATTTTTTTTTTTTTTTTTTTTTTTTTTTTTTTTTTTTTTTTCAAATTTTTTTTTTTGAGATTGTGTGTTTTGTTTATAAACCTTCCCTGAGTAAATGAATTTACAATTTTAAGCAAATGGCTTTCTAAGTAACATTCTTCTTGAGGTTTCAAAATTTAATAGTTATGCAAGATAGGACAATTTTCAACATAAGACGAATAATATGGTTTACCAAAGATTGATGTTTAAAATTTTCTAACATTCAATAGGTTTGTAAAAGATTAACCAAAAGGAATTTGCTTATCAAAATAAGTGCCTCAGAAAAGTATTTCTTACAAGATATATATTTTGCATAACTGTAGTTTGGAGAAAAATCCATTTAAAAGTGAAAGTATTAAGTGGATAAAATAGTCGGGTAGGTATGTCTGCACAAATGCATAGGTGTCTAACATGTTCGAATAAAGTCTATTGGTGAGGACATGTTCAATTTATAGTCTTGATTAAGAGGTTGGATTTATCTCTATGGTGTTGCTTAGTGAGCACTCGTATCGAAACAAATCCTGTAATTCAGTCAAGCCAATACTTTCTAGATGGTAGAATTTTTGGTGATCAGGCCAGTGATAGTGGTTCGAATGGTTTTGTGATATCTTGAGATTTCTGTTGAGTTTTGAATGGTCTCAATGTACCGAGGGATCCTCCTTATAGATGGTATGGAAAGTCTTTCCTAGGTAGGTCTTTGATAATATCCACTTATCAATATAAGGAGTAGTGAGGGATGAGTGACATCGGAGTCTATAGAGTGTTAGCTAATCCCTTATATATGGGGATGGGGAAAGGAAATGATAATGAGGGTGAGAAGGGATAAGATTGTGACAACTGCGACAAAATGAGATTGTGATACAAGAAAATACTGTGATGTAAGTGTATCGTGCATAGACGTAAATGTCCATGAGATGAAATTTCCAGTTGGCGTGCTTCCAATTGGTGGTTAACGAGATGGTGAAAAGTATGAATGTTCTGCCAACGAGTGTTTACACACACGTAAATGAAACATTTGGAAATTGAGTAGAGAATTCAATCCAGACAGAATTTTATTATAACCATTCTCAGTATTGCAAAATTCATTTCTGAGTCAGACATAGGTGGTCAGCCTATATCTCACTATCCCGGGTTGAATATAGATGACCAGTCTATATTCCACCGAGGTTCCATGAATTTTGAAATACTCAGCTCAGTTATACTAAGATTATGTCCTTCCCAAATACCAAGACGTTCTGAAAGACAAAAGCAAGTGACCAAACTCGAGGTCAGATTATGAAGCTATGCAAGGAAAAGCATAACGTGGTGACATATACGATACATGAGCATGCTTATATGAAAGACAATTAAAGTAATCAACTATAATAAATGAATATAATATATCAGATAATGAGACACAAATCTCATCACCTATGTCAGCAACTAACCACAAATGAGGCTTCAGCTTGGCAGGCAGGCACACGGTCATAGGGTTATGTTTTCGTGAAAGTAGCTATAGTCTAGGTTTTAAAAACACTTAGTTCGCTATAGCCAAAGCTCTGATACCAATCTGTCACACCCCCAGTAATCGGATCCAGCGGAAGCATACGTGTAGCTGGGGTGTAACTCAATTGGTATTACAACACAAGTTCAAAAATGGTTTTCACTTGAATCATTTAGAATAAAATAGCTTAATCAAAAATGTTGAATTTACATTTTTAATAGTAGTGCGGAAGTAGGCCTTTAAAATAGTTTAAAACGGTCCCCGTATGAATATCAGAGTCTTCTATGACCATGCCATGCCCTGCCAAAACCTCCTGTAGCGTGCCATTGCTTATTACCTGAAAATACATGCTAAAAAGTGTCAACACGAGGTTGGTGAGTTCATAAGTTTGTGTTAAAACAATAGTGTTGTGAGTTCAATAGAGAGTTTGTGACCATTGTGTGACTCACAATGTCATAAAATTAAAGTTTACCTTAAAGTAAAATTTGAAGAGTGGACCATGATTAGAGTATGTGGTCATTACAACGAATACAATGCCACAACAAAAATAGTCTATTACGCTAGCGCTAAGTTCATGCAACCGAAGCTATAACAGTGTGCATGCTCAAAGAGCATGTAATCATATATAGGGCCCGGCAAGTGTTTATCCCAGACACTTGTGTTTCGACATGGTATACGTTCGTTTGCCTATCCGGTCAAACCGAACGGGGGCGTTACCCCCAATAGATCTATTTATAACATTCGAGCTTCCCAGCAGGAATTAACGGTTCATGAGATGGGCATAATTGAGACATAACAGGGTTTAGGCTAATCCGCGTAATAGTTTAAACAAAGTATAAGTTTCAGTGTGGTCCATAAAAGTGTTTGCATAAAAGCAATTGTTCATAATGTGTGTTGCATAAAAGCAATAGTTCACAAAGTGTGTTGCATAAAAGCAATAGTTTCATAAAGTGTGTTGCATTTATGCAACAGTTTCATAAAGTGTGTTGCATAAAAGCAATAGTTCATAAAGTGTGTTGCATAAAAGCAATAGTTCATAAAGTGTGTTGCATAAAAGCAATAGTTTCATAAAGTGTGTTGCATATTTATAAAACACTTATTTATGTTAGAAAATAATCAAGTATGCAACCAATATACACATAGGTGCATTTGAATAATCAATCAAGTATTGCGCATTCAAATAAAACAAGCATCGAGTTTAGTTAAAAACGAGCATGTATTCTCCCCCAAAACAGTTATAAAAACAAGTAAAAGTAGGGGGTATGAACTCACCTGGTGCGATAGCTATGATGACAAAAGTGGATACACTGAAATGAGGCACGATCTCTAATCGCAACCTAATATGAATGATAGTTTCTCATGTAAGAAACGAAATGATGCTACATATGCAAGTACGTATGCTATCGGTACCACTCGTTAGTTTTGGAAATAACGCTTATCGTCGAAAAATACATTTTTGACATCTCGTTAAGTTAATAACCACTTTTCATGTAGTTGTGTTGAAAAGGTACTCCACGATCCTCGTTTGGTGTTTTATCGGTAAATATAAGGTTTTCGCCGCAAAAATAACATTTTCATTACTTGAAAATATGACTAAAATGGCCTCGCAAAACTAGTCGCGAAATATTGTACGTTAAGTGTTAATGGTCAAGCTCGGCGTTTTTGAAAACCTTGTAACAATATCTTGAAGTCGTGTTATTTAACTTTTGGCTATACGGGTCTTGATCGATGAGAGAATCGACTCTCATTGTTGTTACTTGAAAGTATTATGTTCAACACTTAGAAAATTTCATTATAGCAAAAGCTGTCAAAATATATATAGTTTATCGGGTATATAGATGAGGTCGTAGTTTATTCGTTATAAGTCTATTCGACAAACGGCCAATTGATTTGAAAAGCTTGCTAGGAGATCTTGATTTCATAAAACTACGGCTCGGACTCAAACTGATCCGATCATAAAGAAAAACAGCCGTGAAAGTGGTGTCTCGCAAAGACAGTTTACGTCAAAACTCTATTAGTGTACAAAGCTGATGGAAATATATATATATCGTCGGATTTCAAACACTTGTATCTTTTTCGTTATAAGCCCGTTTTCTATGTTCTTTATATCCCCGGAATCGTGGGACAACATACTAATATATTTTTGATAAGTCGGGATGGCTAGATTAAGTTTTAGGCCTCGAAACAGTCCATGAAAACTGTTCAACAGCAAGTAATTTTTCAGAAAATAGTTTTCGATGTTAATCTTGAAAATAGCATATCTTTCTCGTCGTAACTCGGATTTTAGTGATTCAAGCGGCCACGGTTTCGTTTTTGAGAGTATTTTCTGAATATCTAACCCAATGTTACCCGGAGACCCCTGAGTTTTCTGAAATTGGCGATTTGGGACAGTAGCTATATTTGAAAGTATTTTTCGTTGTTAATATTCGGAAAATCATATCTCCTTCGTTATTAACTTGTTTTTATCCCCGTTTTCGGCTATAGTTTTGTCTCGGAATGTATTTTCTAAATCTTTGGTCCAAAGTTACACCCTAGACCTTGAGTTTCCCACGTTTAACAAAAAGGGACAGTAGCTTTTATATAGTTGTAAAAATCAACTTTTCTAGTTTGTAACTTGTTCAAGGCTTAACCAAACTATCTCAAATCAACTTCACAAATACCCAATCCTACCATACACCTTCTTAGGGTGTCATGGGGTCCTAAACATCACCAATCTTGATGGATCTCATGAGATTACTAGTGAAAATTATAGCTCTAGTGTTTATAAAAACAAAATGAGTAACAAGTGGTATGGATCTTACATACTTGCATGTTTTACCAATATATCTTGAAAATACATAAAAATATAAAGTAAATGAAAGTATGAAAGGATCAAAAGTGTTTTTGAAGCTTACTTGAGATATTGGAGTGATTTTGAGGAGAAAATGTATAATATCCTAGGGTTTTTACCACAAAACCCCAACTAGATCATGATTAGGACTTGATTAAACATTTGATCTTGAAAAATCAATGGATCTTGCTTGTTCTTCTTGCCTTGGTCGATTATGTGATGAAGATGAGAGAAAGAGAGAATTTGCTAGTTGTTTGGTGTGTGTTGAATGAAAAATGAAAAGGTGAAGCAAATATATATTCTTTGAAAGTCTTGGTCAAAAGTTGGTCATAGGGGGCATGGGGAGGCAAACATGGAAGAACAAAACAAGGAATGTGTTTTTGTGGACTAATTAATAAGTTTGTCCCCAAAAGTGTATGTATTAGTTGGTTATTTTGTATTTTAGGTGTTATCGGGTACCGAGTTAATTAAAAATAACTGTTACCGAGGTGAAATAAAATACGACGAAGTTGTAAAAGTTATAAAATATTATTCCTGATGAGAATCGGGTGTTAGAATAATTATTGAATTGAAATAACGCAAACCGACGGACTAATAAGCTCCGACCGTAAGGTATAGCCATTGATTTTAAAACACCGGGTAAATTAATAATATAATTTTTATATTATTATTATGAGTATGTAAATATGTTAGGATCATAGTCGGGAGTATTGGGTATACGTTAGTAGTAAAACTGAGTGGTATCGTTAATTACAAATTAAGCATACGTATATAGAAATAATGCATATCCGTGTAGGTTCTCAAGTGATGATGATAATGTGTAGACTATTCCAGTCTATATGAAGTGTCATTAATGAATGATGCATGAATTCGCAGCTAAACCTAACTGGTTACGCGAATTTAAAGACTCGTAAACTCAGTTTACGAAAAGACGAACGATGATCATGAATAGTGTCATATGAATAGTAAAATTTCTGAACGCTTCTCGGAATCACAAACTGACTCTGAAAACGATGAATAGTAAAATGATGAATAGTGACCGGTGAATAGTAAATGATGAATAGTAACCGATGAATAGTGAATAGGAGAAATGTCCCGAAAATGCGGGTTGTTACATGTCTAGACTTTAGAGTAACATTGAAATTGATTTAGAATGCACAATATGTCAATACTACAAATGTGAAATTAAAAGACAAAATGAAAAGGGAAAAATGTTAGCTAGATTCGAGGAAAGCTCTAAATCTCTTGAAAACTTATTAAAAAGTCAAAAGTCATTTAGAGATAAAACCGGGTTAGGATTTAACTCAAATGCACCATCAACAAGTAAAACAAAGCAAATAACTTTTTTTAAGCCTAGGAGAGAAATTTAGAAGAAACTAAATCTCTAATAGAAGATTAATGGTATACGGGTCAAAGAACATCTTTATTCCATATTTACATATATGTTTGCCTAACCATTTTAGAATCCTTGAGATCTTGTGTATTTAAGCTTCTCTACAAGTTAGGATTTAATACACGGAGAATTGTTATCCTTGGTAATATCTCTACTGAGTCAATAAGGTATGCCCTCTCTTATATCTCTCAATCATGTTTGTGTTTATATATGTGATTGTTATCTTTCTCGATATGAGTAGCTCATACCTTAAGAAATTGCATTATCCTTGTTTGTTATAACCTGTACCAATATTGATATAGTTTTTTTTATTATTTATTTTTTTATTTATTATTTCTTTTTAACTATATGTACATGTCAATAGATATCTCATTACATTAGAGGATTCCTAAAACCCTTTGTTCTAATCATTTAAAACTTTTGTATGAAACTTTATTAATCTTTGTCTACAAGTGAGGAAACCAAGAATTTCCTAAGAGATGAGAAAACCTACGCTTTTGTGACGCTTGCAAACTTGATAAACTAAGTTTTCCACAAAAAAGTATTGATGTAACTTCATTAACACAATGACTTATGTCTTAAAATTATGTTTCAATAAAACTCCATAATGAAGTATACTTTAGAATATCTTAAGAAAATCTGGGAGTAAATGTTTTACACTAAAACATCAAGGATTATCTCACAAAATTTGACCCAAAGTCTATAGTGTTTTAAACAATTAGTACCTAAAGAGTTGAGGAATCCTTGAACATAGCATTCGATGAAAGTCCACCTCCCTCTAAGACATCATCTTTGGTAGATGATGGTTTAGTTGTATGTCAACTTACGGTAAGACAAGTAAGATTTGATAATGACAAGGAAGATGAACTATTAAGTAAGAAAATTGTCGATATTAGAAGATCGAAAGGTATTCATTAGATAGTATCATTAGTAATAACTACATTAGGAACATAAGTTCAAAATGCAAGTAATGTCTTTTGTCTTGTGTCAAACGTTGAGTCAAATAATATAGGCAATGTCATAAAACATGAATTATGGGTCATGATTAGGATTTAAACTAATTTGATGAAATCAACTTTTGAACATTTGATTCCCAATCAACAAGTCCAACGTTTATTAAAACAAAATGGATCTTTAAGAAACAAAGTTAGAATAATAACACAAGAATATAATCTACAAAAGATTTATTTTAGATCTTAAGCAAACTCCAAAAACAAGGTTTAATCACATACGAAATTCCTAGTTCCTCATGAGTATACAATAAATCGAGTTTCTCTTAACTTATCATGGATTAAGATAAGTGAACTCATAGACAACACTAAGCATAGAGAAATATTTGATAGTCTACTTGATTTCAAAATTAGTAGATCCAACATTATGATTAGTATTTGTCAACTTGCTTGCCTTTAAGAAGATTCTTAAATAATCATTTGTGAAGCGATTATTTTGATACATCAAAGGTACTACACACCTAGGATTATGGTATCCCAAAGGAACGGGAGACGAAACCATAAGTGTATACCAACATGGATCATGTCTGTGACTAAGTTAATAGAAAAAGCACAAGTGGTACTTGCACTTTTGTTGAACACTTTTCCACCTCATGATTTTCTAAGAAACGTAAGATGCTCGCTATCTCAACCACTGAAGTCGAATACGTATCAGCCAAAAATAGCATGTCAACAAGCTCCTTGGATGAAGCAAGCTTCTGTCAACTACACAATTCTCTAAACGACATCCTCATCCTTTAAGATGATAAAGGAGCCATTGACCGCAACAAGAATCATGTTCAACATACTTGAACGGAACATGTTGAAGTCCATCATTACATTTCTATGTGATAATGTTCAAAAAGGAAACTTCTTTATCAAGAGAATCCCTCTCTACGATATCAACGGTGATACTCTCACAAAACCTCTCAAACGAGAATCATTTAACTCCCCTAGACTTGAACTAGAACTTATGAAACTCAAATTGTGGTTTTGAACGTTAGAATAAAATCACAAAAATCAAAACAAATCATTTCACCTTTTTCTCTGTTGAACCGGCAGAACCCTCCGACCAAACGGGCGGAAACCCATATTTGGTTCTGCCTGGTCCGCCGAACATGCAGGGAAATTTCTTCTTTAATTTTAAACCAAACACACCCTTAACTCTCTAGTATAACCCATTCATAGTTACTATTCACTCCTAAGCAAAACCACACTCGAAAATTAGGGCTATTCATCAAACACCATCCATCCCAATCATCATTGTAAGTATTCTTTACATAATTGCTCTCTTAATCTAAGTCTAGGATTTCTATTTATGCACTCTTATTAAAAACTTGGGGTTTATGCATTAAACTTGAGAAATCACATAGAAGAAATTGTTGTGAATAAAATTAATCATATTTTCCGTAGTTAGGAATTGCATCTTGTTAAGCATTAGTATGGTTTACCAAACACCCCATGTCAAAAATTTTAAAATTCACATCTCACAACTAGGACATAATATTTTTGCACATTGTTGATACAAATGAAAAACGTTATGAAACATCACTTGCATAATGTCTCTTGAATGTTAAAGGAAATACATAACTAATATGCATTTTCGGGTACATTCAATCGAAGTCACATTGAATTAGGAAAGTTTGGATCATCTCATGTTTTATAAAAGTTGCATACTTTAAAAACCTTTTTGAGCATAAAAATGAGTCAAGATGATCACACATCCACATTGTCATCATAAAGACACACACTAGGACGTCAATCTTTAATCATCATTAACTTTATCTAAAGTATGCTATTCTTGTGTCTAGGAACCAACAAGCCTCCCGCAACATTCTTCGATCATAAGGACACTTTTAAGTACCTACCTAAACATCATGGAAACAAAGGTGTTACTCCTGATCAAGTCAAAATCTTCAAGGGTCTAGAAAAACGCTATGTTCATGAAGGTAGAACCATTGACCCATACTTCCTAGAAGGAACATCCATTCTTCAAAACTTTACCGCTATCAACTTTGATTCCCTCCTAGACATCGATGAGCCAACTTGTCCTAGGTTCATTATAGAATTCTATGCAATAATAGGTCTCTCTACCAATGAGTATGGTGAGATATCATTAGTTTTCACAAACAATCAACAACCAAATTTCATACCTTTGAAAGATTTTGCTAAAATCCTTGGTATTCCAAATTATGGTGCATGCCTCTACACGGACAAGTGGCCACTTACAAGTCTTGACTCCATTGATCGTCATCCTACATATGACACTCCTCTTGCTAGCAAGGAAGTGATTCGTGAACATCTTTTCGTTAGAACTTCTGACACTAGGAAGAATCGTTCGGGGAATGAAGTCAATAAGGACTCATTTGGTATGGAACTCAATGAGCTTAAACCTCAGTTTAAGAAATGGGAAGAAGTTCTTAGGGCTAACGTCATAAGTTCCATAGGAAATAGAGATCACGTCAACACATGTCTTTGCTACATGCTCTTTAGTATCTCCACTGGTCAACCCTTCAATTTAGCTTATTACATGGCCAAAAGAATGGTTGATATACCTTTGGTTGGAACAACCGGTCTCCCTTATGGGATGCTTCTCACCCACCTCTTTAGTACCATATCTCTTATTCCTCCAAACGACAAGGGAATTAGCCTTGACCACTCTTTCATTCCTCATATATTTGTCCCTCTAAGTGGTAAAAGAGTCTCGAATATTAAAGGGAACGTACCCGCTCTCCTTCACCATCAATATCATCATCTGCCATGAGCGAAGATGATAGTCTTCCAAACTCTAAAATTGCTCCTCTTGATTACCTCAACGCATTTCAAACTATTGAAATCGAATTCAAGCAAACCAAGGGAATGATCAAATACTTAGGAAGGTATCTTGGAAAGTTGAAGAAGAAGGTCGATCGCCTTTAAGTTCCTTGATTAAGAATGTTTGGCATAACTAGTTATTTGAACATTGTTGTTGTTAAACTTGGTGGTTTATGTTTTTATATGTGTTTATGTTCGTTTAGGATCATTTTCTATCTTTGGACAATGTGCTGTATTAACCATTAATGCAGGAAAGCAACTTTGAAGTGTTGCCATATTTTCTTGTATTTCACTAAGTATAGTGAAATTCGCTAGCCCCCGGTCAAAATCTATCGGTAAGCATGTTTCGATATTCGTTTTTGTCATTTCCTAGTCAAATATAGTTGTAAGTTTATGTTCTAGGATTTTTCGGAAAATTTGAAAATCGTCTTGATGGTCAAAATAGTGGACTGTCTACTTTTTTTGTTTGGCGGATATGGCGGAACCCAATTTAGGGTTCCGCCAGTGTAATTTCTGGGTAACCCAGAAAATGGCCCAACTAACCAGGCGGATCCTAAACTTGGGATCCGCCTGTGTATTTCCAGAGATCCGCCAGCAATTGCAGAAATTTTTTATTTTTCGTATTTTTGCATACTCTTAAACCACCAATTCATTTCCTTTAGTGAGAAACATCTTCCTTAACACTCATTAAACACATTAGGATCAGTTTTGCTCCTTAGAACCAATAGAAAACCTCTTCCCTCCAAAAATCAAATTTAAACAAAACAACTCAAGGAACCCTTCTACATAAAGGAAGGATCCCTCAAAAAGGATCCTTGAGATCCGTGGAACATCTAACTTTAAAGTATTTCACCTGACCACTTAGCATTTAGTGCTTATTTTGGTCTTCTTACTACACCATTCTCCGTTGGATTGACTTACAACCTTCATAAACCACCCATATCATTAGAAACCTCAAATTTTGTATGGATGAACATTTAATCCAAACACTCCTTCCAAAAATTCTTCAACTCTATAAATTGATTCATCTTGGATAGTTTACACTCACACCTCACCATCAACCTCTTGTATCTTCATCCTCCTATTACCATTATCTATCACCATGACTAAGTCAAACAACTCATCACCACTATCTTAACCCATTAGGAAAACCGATAGAATTAGCATGAAACCATGTTACCTCAACTCCACTATCAATCTTGACTCTTCATCCTCGGAGGAATCACCACTCATGCCACCATCACTTATCAAGGAAGACAACTTATTTAGTAATGTCACCACCACTCCATTACCAACAAGGACACTTATTGATCCAACACCACCATCCGCACCTACTCAATCATCAAAATCACAATCACCTCCGAACTCACCTAAGATAGAGCCCATGGAACTCTTTGGTTCTCCACCATCGTCACCATTTTCAATTCTTGACAACTTGGAAAATCTTCATCCAAGATCAACAAATCCACTGCCATTGGAACCACAACAGCCACACTCATTTCAACCACAAGAACTACCACAACCAAAATCAATGGTGTTCCATCCCATTAACAATGACATTGATGACCCTCAATATGGAGTGCCAAACTTCCAACAACACGATCAACCTCAACAACAAGCACCACCTCAAGAACCAATAACCCAACTCTTTGACTTCTTGTTTCCTTCTTACGAGGAAATAGAGGCCTCCATATGGTATAACCCACCAAACAACCATGAGGAGATTAGTGAGCCCCTAGAAAACCTATATGACTTCAAAAGCATGATTGACACACACCTCCATCAAGTGGTAAAGTTCTGAACTGCCTTGCTATCATCCGTTGTAGCACCAAACACAAACCAACAAACAATAAAAGTTTCGCCACAACCACCACCACCAAACACCAGTCCTATCCCACCTAGTCCTCATCTTAATTGCTCGCAATGTGAGGAAACAACCAAAATGTGTGAAAGCATAAAAACCATGCTTCACAAGGTTCAAGGCGAAACCCGTTTCATCCTCCAACACATTCTCGAGCACCTAAACGCTCTATCTTATCCTCCCCAACCTTAGAAGTTGCTACAGGAGGGTGTTTCTCATTAAGGACTTGTGGTGGTTTTTTTATAGATGTAGGATTTTTCTTTTCTAAATTAACTTTCCATTTTTATTTTTATTTTAGATGTAGGATGTTGACTTTCTCATTTCTTGTCTTTAACTTTCTAAAAGTCAAATTTCACTTGAAATGATATCGGCTCTACTATCATGTGCATTATTGGTTGACCATCTATGTGTTGTGATTGTGATATTGTTGCTTTCCTTTTCACATATTGGTGTGGTTGACTATATATATATATATATATATATATATACTTGTCTTTTTTCAACTAACTTTTCTTTTGTAGGATCAAAATCCATGTATCCTTACTTGGCACCCCAAGGGGGAGCATTTGGAAATCATCATTCCACTACACAACTCTTCTTTTTGTTTCGATAAAAAGGGGAGAATACATATTAAACTCTACCTTTTTGCATCTCTTGTGCATATCACTCATATAAAATTAAAAGATGAGTAAACCTTAGTTTAATATGTATTTTTAAAAGACTTGAAACTATAATTATCTAGTTGCTTGAAAATAAAATTTATGTTTTGTTCTAAACAAAAAGGGGGAGATTTTTAATACAAATATCGTCCAAAAACGTTATTTATATTTTACGATCTTTGCTATTTTGTTGTCGACAAAATATAAACTTTAATTTTATAGCAAAGTATAATTATAATACAAGTATCACATATAGAAAATTTATTTCTAAGAAAACATTACATTTGCTACATGACTTATTGTTGATCTTATAATGTAGATAGTATAATGAGTATCAAAACATATTTAGTAAGTTTTACTAAATTATGTATCTAATTGAGATATAAGTTTTTAAACATCTTTGGTTACTCAATTAGATGTTTAACACATCATACAAACTCTTTTCCAAATTGCTACAAGTACTTTTACAAATTTACTTTCATATTAGTAAAATTCTAAATTAGGAAATATACATTTACATCATGCATTGCATCATACATGTCTTATCATGTTGACCTTGTAAGATCACATGCATATCTTGGTTAGATCCTCACTCTAGATGTCTTACAAGTTGACTTTATGTGTGTTTGATTAGACTTGTCATAGATATGGAAATATTTCTTGGAAGGTTGTCTGCCAGCTCTGGCAGAACCCTTGGGATACAAGGGCGGATCCCTAGATTTGGATCCACCTGATCCGTGGCATAGCTGTTTGGTTTTTCCTATAAATAGCAAGCCACATCCAAGAAATCCTTCATCACTTTTAGACATACTGTGCATAAACACTCTTATATCTTTCATCTAACCAAATAGCATCTCATTTGTGTGATCCTCTTTTGTAGCAAAGAAGTTCACAAGTTCATTCAAGAAGTTACAAGTTTCAACATTTAGTTGCAAGACTTGTTTGCTTTGCATTGTGTAAACTCTTAGAGTTTATACTTCACTAGCTTCATAACCTGCCCGAGGGGCGGGTTAGCTTCAGTATATTATTTGATTAATTCTAAGTGGACATAAATAAATAAGGAATAAAGGCATACATGTATTCTATGAAAATTATAATAATGAATGCATAAAAAGTTGAGGCAGTAGTATCTATGTTCAACACATTCAGTTATTTCATACAAAAGCAATACTTCATGAGTGTGCAACTTTTATTAGTTAAAGCTCGACAATTTTTCAAATGAAAGACATGGAAAACCAAAGTAATTTTCTTAAACAAACATTAAGAAAGACTTAGAAACTGATATAACATTAATATTAGAAGCCTCACGTTTCTATTTTTTTAGCCAAACGGGTCATTCTAAACCCCCATCCAAGCAAAGAACAAACCCATGATATAGCTGAAATATCAGAATGTATTTTTCATTTAAATAAGGCATAAGCTGAAGTTAGTAAACTATACAAAGAGTAAGGTTATCGTAATTGAAATAAAGCGATCTACAGTTTATGTTATTGTTAAGTACGCCTTCTGCTTGCAAGCCACCAGCGACTACACTTTTAAGCTAGATGATAACATCAAATTTACCCCAATCTAAGTGTTAATTTCCCCCTTAAAATACTTATCTTTTCTACTTTTATGAAGAATATATACTCTTATTTCTTCTGATACGTGGGAATCGCACCAGGATTTACCTCTCGAGGTATCTCGAGAAGCTTACAACCCCCACCAGGCAGTGTACCTGATCGTTGTAGTATAGTATAGTGACAAGTACCGGGGGATTGATCGTTCAACTCAGGAATAATGTCGCTAGGATTAGAAAGCCTAAAAACTAGATCTAGAGGTGAGGGATGATTCTTTTTGTATTTTTATATTTTTATAAAAGCAACTAAAATATCGGGTATTGGAAGAGTGGGCGGAACTAGTTGCTAGTCAACTAACCCAATAACTAAAGATGCAATCAAAATAAAATAACAGAAATGAAAATAAAGCTAATTAAACTAGTGGTGTGAACAATAATGGGGAGAATTGTGTTTACTTAGGTTTCATTACTCCCTAGATATCTTTTACAGGTTGATAGTTTGTTACAATTGCATGGATGACGGGTTATATTCCTTAATACCATTCGTGGGGTGGCGTACGTACTTCCCCAACTCTATTAGCTCCTACTTCACTCCTATGTCGAGCCTGCTAGAAGCTCCTAACATGGGATCACTAGAATTCGCTCATGCATTAAATACAACCATAATAACCTAGTACGTATTGGTTCATGTTTCTTAAGACGTTCAAGCATGTTACCTATGGAAGTCTGTCAGTTTTCTTAAGCCTAACATCGAAATCATTCATCTGTAACAACTATAAACAAACAATCAACCCATAATCAACATCTAGGTTTCACTACATCTAAGCAAACACACAAGAGATCTAGCCTAGCATGCTAAATTCAAGACAAGCGTAAGATATATCCAAGCAACACATAGACATATTGATTGAATTGAAAGAGTACTTATCTCAAATTGACATGAAAGGTTTCAAAGGGTTAAAACCCTTGAAAGAACAATAAAATTCGTGCTAGGGTTTCTCCAAAGTTATACCCTACTTGTTCCTCTCTAATGAATGAAAATTGCGAAACTATATATAGATTTTACAGGGTGACGGCATCAAGAAGGAATTTCTGACGCCGTCAACTCGCCGCCCATAATGATATCGGATTGCCTAGATCCAGATTTGATGCCGTCATGTGTAATACTACTTTGGGCCGTTACCATATCTTGAGCCTTGATGGCCACACGTGACGCCGTCACGTTTTCTCTGGACCGTCACCACTTCCAACTCTTGTTTTACTCTTGACGCCGTCACATGAAGACTCTTGACGCCGTCAGGTACTGTTCCCAGCAAGAAAAATTAAGACTTTGCCGTTTTCTTCACTTTTATGCTCCAAAAACGTCCAAAATGCTTCCTTTTCCAGAATTCACTCCAAAAGTATCTAAACTGACAAAAGGAACGATTTAGGGCAATATTTGATCAAATAAATTCAAATCTGGGCTTAAATGACCCCCTAAAAACGGTTCATTTTTTGCCTCATCATCTTCCTATTTTGGTTTCAAGGTAAGGATGAGTAAAAGAACGAACTTACGTGGAAATGGAAGGACTTTGGAGCAAATACGTGGAAATTATGGATACTTCACTAACTACGGCGTAGAGGTTCATCTACCTACGCCGTAGCAAAGCTTCATGAAGACTACGCCGTAGAAGCTCTCCTACCTATGGCGTAATGAAGAATTTATGAAGACTACGGCGTAGCCCAACAACAGGCTACGGCGTAGAAGTTCACTAAAGAACACTACGGAGTAGGCAACTTTCCAAGCTACGACGTAGGATCTCATTTGAGGCAGTTAAGAACTAACGAGGCCAAGGAAGAAGCTACGGCATAGCCACCTTATCTACTACGCCGTAGGATGCTTATCATCAAGACTTTACGCCCGTAATACTTGATCAAGTTACGGCGTAACACAATTTGCAAAGGTTATGGCGTAGCAACTCTAATACGCTACGCCGTAACATAGTCGGGGCCTATAAATACCAACCCTAATTCCGAGTTTTTAATATCCCTTCCCATCTCTTCACCACAACAACGTTGGGAAAAACTCAGGAAGGAGGGAGAACGAAGTTCTAGCCACATCCAAGTCATTTCCAAGGGAGGAATCACACACCGATCATAAGTGTTTTCATTCCTTTACTTTGTATTCGATTCATGCTTAAATTTGTATTAACTCAACATTGTTTTACTGCAATTATGAACATGAGTGGCTAAACACCTTTTGGTGTTAGCCTAGTTATGAAATTGTTATGTTATTAATTTAGTTTTTCACGCATCTATTATCTATTGTTTGTTTACTTTCATGGCGAGGCTTGGGACACTCTAGTTCCCGTAGTTAGAGGGACTTAACGGAGTTAGAGGGGTGTAAGATCTGACCATGCTGCATTCATTAGCCTTGTGCATGTTAGTAGAGGCACTTAATGACTCTTATTTCTTCGTACCGATGAACCCAAGGCTTTACAATAGCTTTGGATAGGACAAGGTATAAGATAGATCTAGGCGAATTTGACCATCTGACCCAAAATGAATATTGAATCCCCGAACTATATGATAAGATGCACCTATAGGAAAACTAGTCATGATCATAACAAGAGTAGTAATTAGGTTAACACTACTTCTCTTTACTGATTTCCTTCTATTTACTTTAATGTCTTGTTATTACTTTTTATTAGTTTAATTAATCTTTCAACGCAAAACCCCCTTTTAAACGTGACACGACTTAGATAATTTCCGCACCTTAGCTCTTCGGACAACCTCGGCTTTACCATTTGACTATACCGCACACGACCGGATACACTGTCCGTTAGTGCGTAAAAGGCAGACCTTAGGTAAACGAGACTTTATAAATATTAAAACATGGTCAGTAAAAACTGCATCAAGTTTTTGGCGCCGCTGCTGGGGAGCTATTAGGATTTTATTTGAGTTTTTAAATTTTGTTTTATTTTCTTTTCAGTACTCACGGTTATTTTCAAGTTTCAGGTGTTATGGCAGCAATTGACATTGACAACCTCACGCTTGAAGAATACTTGGCTCTTACACGGGAAGAGCAAGGGCCTGGTTTGGTTAGGCTCGCTATTGGGGATGATGTGCAGTTCGAAATTAAAAATCAATTCATAAGGGAACTGCGTAAAGACCTATTTTCAGGAAGCAAGACGAAAGATGCTCACGAGCACATTGATAATGTTCTCTACAGTGTTAGTTTGTTCAACATTCTGGGAGTATCTCATGATGCGATAATGCTCAGGGTATTCCCAATGACATTGACTGGAGCTGCAAAGAGATGGATCGATAGACTACCAGCTGGGACAGTGAACACTTGGGCTCTTTTGAAGAAGCATTTCATCCAAAGATATTGCCCTCCTTCAAGGACGGCAAAACAGCTTGAAGATATTCACAACTTCAAGCAAGATGGGGATGAAACATTGTACCAAGCTTGGGATACGTACAATGATCTTTTGTACAAGTGCCCTACTCATGATCTCAACAAGCAACAAATGGTCAACATTTTTTACAAGGGGATCAACATCTCAACCCGCCGAATGCTAGATTCTCAGTGACCAATCCCTAGCATAACTCCGGCTCAAGCTTTAAAAGCTATTGAAGATATGGCGGACCACTCTCAGAAGTGGCACGAAGGTGGAAGTAGTAGAAGCATTGCTAGAAACTCGAATGGAATTACCTTAATCACCAACAAACTTGGAAGCTTGGGGTGTGACATGAAGAAACTGAAGGAAAATGTCCATGCTATTCAAGTTGGTTGCAAAGTTTGTGAAGGACCCCACTTGTCTAAAGATTGCCCTTTGAATGAGGTTGATGGTAAAACGGAGGAAGTAAAATATGGGGAAGGTAGACCATTCCAAGGTAACGGGTATCGAACAGGGCCATATGGATATAATCGGCAACCTTATGGAGAGAGAAGATCAAGCCTCGAGGATACTATAAATAAGTACCTCAAAGATTCTAGGAGGAAACATGGAGAGCAAGATATATGGTTGAAGAACTTTCAAGAAGCCACTAATAAAAGCCTTGCTAACCATGATGAATCTTTAAAGAATCTTGAAGCAATGATTGAGAATTTGGCTGATAGTATCCACAAGAACAACATTATTAAAGAAACAAGAAGTCCATTGTAAAATGCAAGGCAGTTTTCACAGAAGATAATGGAGAAATGAACCTTTCACAAGAAAAGGCCGAATCTCATGAGAAGATCCACTGCCAGTTACCCAAGAAAGAAGACAGCTCAGATAGCTTTGTGGTGCCCTGCAAAATCGGTGATTCTGACTTATTTGCGTTAGCTGATGTGGGATCAAGTATAAACATTATGCCATTATCTTTGTTCCTATCCCTGAAACTTACAAGCTTGCGGAAAACAAATTTGAGGATCGAAATGGTTGACACTACTAAAACGAGCCCTATCAGTATAGTAGATAATATCATCTTAAAGATCAACAAATTTTTGTTCCCTGCAGACTTTGTAGTCATTGATATGGCTAATGTTCCGAAGGAGGACCTGATTTTAGGAAGACCATTTCTCACCACTACACACACTAAAATAGATGTACTCAAGAAAGAAATATCGTTTGGAGTATACGATGAAAGGGTTGTGTTCAATATGAACATGGTTTCCTCAATTTTGCATAAGGAAGAAGCAAGTTCTTGTAAAGCTGATCTAATGGGAGAAGACATCTCGCCAATCCTCCAAATCTCCGATGATGTATTCTCTTATACAACTCCATCGTGCTCAAAATATGAGCAAGAGGTCAACTCATATTTAGATGACGAATCTCTTTGGGATGACACTGATGAAAAAGATGTAAGGTTAGAAGCGGGAGACGAGGAACGGGGCCCAGTAACTATTGCTGCAAAACTTCCCTGTTGTAGACCGTCAACAACCATCGTCAACGGATAAAAAATAACCCTTCCTACATGTGATCCCATCGTCGAATATTGTAATGGAAGAGGAATGTTTTCAATCAGGAGATTAAAGAAGGAAGCAAAGGTTTCGTGGTGTTTCGAAGATGAGAGGATTATCAATAAAATATGGTTTCAAGACCATTTCATGCATGCAAGGTTGAACGAAAAGGTGAAATGGACGGTTCACTTTTGTACGCCAGCAATTATGACATATAGAGGAAGAACCCAAGCTTGGCTCACATGTGATCCTTTCAAAGGGAAATGCGATGGAGGAAGGAGTCCCGAACTAAATCTAGCCAAACGTAATGAGTGGGCATGTTTTAATGCAAACAAAAGGGATCAAGTAGGGTACCTTGGTTTATCGTTCGAAAATTGGATTAAGGTAAAGTTCAGTGAAAGACGACTAAACAAACAAGTAGAGATGCAATATCGTGACGAATGGGTCAAAGCTAACTTCTTAGTTGAAGATCTGTATAGCATGACACCACGTATTGCTCCCAATGTTTGGGACCACTCACCAACTCCGTGGAACAAGAACAAGGGAAAGTATGCCCTAGAACCTACTTGAAGGTCGCAATAGTGAGTCTAACTTAAAGACTCGATAATAAACAAAAGTGCTCTTTCGGGAGACAACCCGAATTATCCTTTTCCGTTTATTTCTCTATCTTGTTGGTTTGGTATGTTTTGTACTAATATTTTGCAGGTACTAAAGGAAGCATTGCGATGGGGAACAAATTTATGGACTTTCACCCCAAGAAATATTCTCCAGGGCCTTGCTACGGCGTAGCTCTACCATCGACTATGCCGTAGCACCCTCCAGGTTTCATACTGGATTTATTCAACAACTACGGCGTAGCACCCCATTTAAGCTACGCCGTAGCTACCTTCTGAACCTTAAAAATGCTTTTTATTTTACAAAACATTCTCTAAACTTGTATTAGTTTTTAAATGAACTTTGTGGGTGTGTTCCCTGTAAACCCTCACGAGACTTCACTCGTCCACTTGGGACACCAAGTGGTTTAAAAGGCTTGTTGCATACGCTAAATGCAACAGTGATTCCTACGAAGTGAGTTAGGTTTTTCTTTTTATTTTTCTTTTTCTTTTTAGGTTTTATGCTTTTGGTAGTTGTGTGATTCCAGGGAATTGAAATTTGCTCATAAGGCGTAGAGAAGGCACATTTCTCAACATGATCCTTCTATTTTCAAGAGTGAATTTCAGGGAAGTTCTCGTTCTAATTCTACTTTTCCTCCTTATTTTTTATTTTATGTATAAAAGGGACTTTGTACAACTCAAGTGGGGGGACGGGAGTATAATTATTTACTTGAACTTTGTTTTGCCCTTAATTTTCTAGTTTATTTTAAAAAATTATGCCACTTTTAAAACTTTTGACATGTTTTTCCTAACCTAACTAGAATGGTCCTTAGCGGAGCACATTAACCCTTAATACCATGGTGAGGTTTAGCCTATTTCAGTTTCACCCTGTTTTACCCCAAATCCACCAAAAATATGAGTGTGCCGGTAGTTTGTAAACTTTAGAACTTGGCTTTTACATAATTTTGAAACCGTGTACGAGTAGTGCATTGAGATTTCTTAATACATTTGGAAGAAACTTTTTAAGAAGGCAATATTTTAGGATTATCACCCAAATAACCTTTATGTGTGTGTTTATCGATTAGTCACATCGACTATTCGACCCCCGTGTTAAAACCCTTTGTTGCACTCACCTTTAGTGCAAGATACCCCTAGATACACCCTTTTGAGCCTATCCTTTTGTTTCTTTCCCATATTATTGTTTCAAAACACCTATACACCTTAGCCTACCGTGTAGTCTTTGTTTATGATAGGGAAGTTGCCACTTGTTCTAATTTGAGGTCCAAGTCAAGAGGTTCAAGAATCACACCTACGTTGAAGACTCATCATTGAAGATCATGAGAAAACCCACTATTGTACATGTATTGTTCATCCCAAGTGGGGGGATATGTGTAACACCCCCATTTTTCACTGATCGCAGCGGATAAAGTGTTTGGGGTATTACTTTATAGAATCACAGATATAGTAATAGAAAATGACTTGAAAAGAGACGTTTTGGAAATTTAGTTATCATTCATAATTATCAGAGTTTTAATTATAAAAGATATACTTTTATTTTTGATGAGGTCCCAAAAATCTAAGAGTTAGGTTATGTTTGAATGATAACCATGAAAAGTCCTCCGAGTTCAGTACCTCCTTCTACCATGGATCCATAGAAGTAATATACCTAGAATACATGCTTAAAAAGTCAACACTAGGTGTTGAGTAAGAATCATAGATTTAGGGGTTAGTGAATACAAGTTCCCTGGGTTCAGTTGTTACACCCATCTGGGAAAATTCAAGTTTTGTGATAGTTGTGATGCATGCACAATTATCATGAGTTTAGTATGTTGCACTAAGCTCATGAATCACACCTTAACAATCTAAGAGTTAGGTCGTGTTTGAATGATAACCATGAAAAGTCCTCTGAGTTTAGTACCTCCTTCTACCATGGATCCATAGAAGTAATATACCTAGAATACATGCTTAAAAAGTCAACACTAGGTGTTGAGTGAGAATCATAGATTTAGGGGTTAGTGAATACAAGTTCCCTGGGTTCAATTGTTACACCCATCTGGGAAAATTCAAGTTTTGTGATAGTTGTGATGCATGCACAATTATCATGAGTTTAGTATGTTGCACTAAGCTCATGAATCACACCTTAACGATCCGGATCATGTGGGCTGCAGACCCAACATGAGGGGATAGAAGGATAACTTGCCAAAGTTATACCTTGAGTGGATTCAAATATAGTACTTATTGGTACCACCTAGTGGGGTGTTAATACCAATGGGAGTTGTCAAACTCCAATAGATCTATCAAATATATTCGCGTTCGCTTGGGTAAAACATCCCAAACGATTAGATTCATGAATTTTGGTTATGTAATGATGGCTGTTAGTTTACTCGTGCAATAACCAGAGCAAAGACTTGTATTTGGTTTTAATGCATGTATCCCCCTCACAGGGTTTTTAAAAATTTAGAAAGCATTTTAAAGGGTGTGAGGCTATGAAAACTCACATGGGTTTAGAGTGATTTATGTGATGCAAATAGTGACTCGGAAACTAGACCGCCTTACTCACGTATCCTAGTGTGTTGTTGGTTTTGTATGTATGTCAAGCTTTAGTTATCATGTTTATGTTTCTAGGTTTTTTAATGTTTTATATATAAAATAACACCGTCCAGGCCAACGTAATTCATAAGTATATGATTCCTCACATGAAGCTCCCTACTATTGCATTATGTTATCAACATAATACCGTTCGGGCCATCATAATTTAGAATTTAATACTCCTCACACAAAGCTCCCTATTATTGAGTTATGTTGTTATTAGGGTTTAGTTATAATCATATCACCGTTCGGGCCATCATATCTTAGAAATATATGCAATAATCGTTCGAGTAAACCCAACAAACTCGTCTAAAACGAAATATTCACATAGTACTCCTCGCATGAAGCTCCCTATTATTGTGTTATGCTTCTAACTTTATTTAGGTTTTATACTTATATGATATTTTCACTTTTTACCCTTATAATATTTATATTTAAGTTTTCTGCCATAAACTTATATTACTTATATAACTTATACTAATAACTATCTATACTTGACACAACTAGTCCCTAGACTTCTATATTTTAAGTAACTAACCTAAGACTCTTAAGTTTTCTATATTTACCATTTAGACCTTTAACTTTATAATATTTACATTTTTAGTCCTTTTTAGTTTATACTTATTTTAATATCTATCCTTGGGTTTTAATATTATGCAAAACTAGTCCTTTGATTTATAACTTCTAGGAAATGTACAAAAAAACAGTCTCTAGACTTTATAATTTCAGGAATTTACAATATATACCCTTATGCATGTAAAGTTTGGCAAAACTAGTCCTAATATGCATGTAACTTATATTTTATCTAGTTACTAAGTTTTGTGGCTTATGTTTTACTTATTTTAACTTATCTAGGTTATGTATAACTAGTGTATGACTTAAAGAAGTGACTTATAGCATGCATGCAAGTATATGACTCGATCTAGGGTTTTAAAACTTAAACTAGCAAATGAAAGGGTTCAAGGCTCATGCAAGGGTTCCTAGGGTATCTAAGGCATCCTAAAATCTATCCTAAGACTAAACTAAAGCTAAATAGACTAATATGTAAGACTTACTTGGTTAGGGGAGGGTTTTCATGGGTTTTTGGGTTTTCTAGGGCTCGTTCGACTTCAAACCACAACACAACATGACCAGGACCTAGCTACTCGACTCATAGGGCATCTAAGGACTTATTACTAATGAACTAATGTAAGGTGATGAGAAGAAAGGGTGTGAATAAGAATGGAGGGGAGGAGGGGGTATTTATACCCGCGTAATGGTGATTTGGGGTAAAAATGGGGTGTAGGTGTCGTGCAAGGGGTGGGGTGAGCAAGCAAAGCTAGATGGGGTTGTGGCAAGTCTAGTGGTGATGAGGAGAAGCTAGGGGGTAGAGCTAGGATGGTTTTGGTGGTTTAGAGCCGAGAGAGGCGGTTAGGGGGTAGTAGCTTACAAAGAGGTGATGCACCTACTAGCTTGGGTGCTTGGAGGTGCTTGTAAGCTGATTAGGGTGTTTAGGGGGTGGTTTAGGGTGATTAGGGGTGGATTAGTGGTGGTTTAGTGGTGGATTAGTGGTGGTTTAGGGTGGGTTAGTGTTGATTAGTGGTGGATTAGTCAAGTAGGTGATGCAGCTACTTGTGTGGGTGCTTATAATTGTTAGGGTGTGTGCTTGGGTATGACTAAGGTGTTAGGGTGCTAGGTTGAGTGTTTTATGGTGCTTATGTTTAGGTTTTACTTGTTTTAGTTAAGTTTAGACCTAGTTCTACTTATTAAGTGTTTAAGGTTTTACCTAAGGTTTCGTGCCTAAGTTAAGTTCCTAAGTGTGTTTAGTGACTAATCCTAAGACTTAATGGGTTTATTCTAAGTGAGGGCAATTTATGGGGAAGATTTGGGAAGGCTTAACCTAGTTTTATAACCTAAATGACCAAAGTGTGTTTAGTGAGAGACTAGGGTTTACCCTATGGTTTAGTGCCTAGATTAGTGTCCTATGAGTGTCTAATAGCTATTCCTAAGTTCTAAAAGGCTTATACTAAGTGGTAGTGACCTATGGGGAAGTTTTGGGATGGTTTAGACCTAATTCTAGTTATCTATGACCTAGTTATGGTTTTTGGCTTATGGGGTTTGTATCTAAGTTCTAAAGGGGTTATTCTATAGCCTAATGGTCCTAATATATCCTAATATTCCTAAGGAAACACATACTTAAGCCTTGGACACATTCATACTAGTTAAACTAAGCATATAGGTTTAGATAAGCACATAATCCTACTTAAGTTTTAGTTAGTGTTTATTAGGGTTTTGTGTTATGTTTAGTGTTTTAGATTCGTGAATTACTTATTATGGTGTTGTTATAATTTTATGCTTGACATACCTGGGGTTTATAGGGTGTGAGTGTTAAGTTATTTGGCTTGGGTAGATACATGGCAGGTCTAGTGAGTCATGCAAGTAATAATATATATAAAAAGCAAAAATTTACCTGTGAAATACCTACTATATGTATTTGTAATGGGAATGATAGTAATGGGTGTTTGTGGGTTGTTATAGTCTTACCCCCTTAGAGAAATTCTCGTCCCGAGATTTTGACGATTATAGGAGTAGGGGAGAGAATAAGTCGAGAAAATAGAGGAAGAGAGGATTATCTTCTGATACCGAGGAGAATGAAGTGAAAAGAAAAGAGGTTTTTGCACAAGCGGAGTAGGAATTGCTTGTACATATACTAGATACTTAGGTTTTTATGTCTCATTATTTGCAAATAAAGGCGTCCCAATATTTGAAAACAAGAGCGTATAAATTCTTAACCTATTTGACTTATAACTTTCTCATTAAAATGTAGGAACATCCTAGTTCATTTTAAGAGGATAGTCATCATAAATCATCCTTAAGTAGTATTGGTGGAAATTGAAGAGAGTTTTACCATATTTAAGGATATATGTTAAGGGAATATTTTAGAGACAAGTTTCAACCGTGATGACAACTAGTTCTTCATCATAGTGGAGACAAGTTCTAGATATGGTAGAGGAATATTCTAGTCAAGATAGAGACAAGTTCTAGTCATGATAGAGACAAGTTCTAAAGTTATCCGGTTTAGCAACTTGTCACATGGTAGATTCCCATGTTAAGACTAGAATGACGGACGTAGAAGATCTCATTTTTTTTGCAATTTCTTGCAAAGCGAGATTTAATATCATAGTCGAACATAATGAGGATTAAAGTTCGATGTAGATATTCTTACAAGTTCTAACTAATAGAAACTTGCGGTATGACGAGAAATACAAGTTCTAGTTAATAGAACATTGTAGGATGAGGTAGGGAGAGAATATAGAGAGAAGAAAATAGAGTGTAAAATTACGGAGAAATAAAAATGAATGGAAATGAAGTGAAGGATTTATTGGAGTGGAGTGGAGTGAGAAAGGGAAAAGGATGAAATGGCAAAGTAGGGGAAATGGAAAAGGAAAAGGAATTTGGAGTGGGTGGAGTGGAAAGAGTATAGGAGTGGGGAAAATGGAAAAGTATAGTTTTAATTTGTGAAGTGGGAAAAAAGGCGGGAAAATGGGATTTTAAACAGAAGAGTAGGAAGAAGTGGAGGGAGAAGATTTAAACGGTAGAAAGAGAGAAATGAAAAGATGAGATTAAATGGAAGAGTAGGAGTATAGGATACTTGAAGGAGAATATCCTAACGAAGTTTTAGATTTACTAGATTTCATCCCAGAGTTTTGTTTCCCCCTAAGGTTCTTCTAGTTTTTCCTAACTAATCCTAATTTCTAAAGGTGAGGTGTTTGGTTCCATTGAGGTAGAGGGTTCTAAAGAGGGATTAGGTTTAAGTGTTTTCTTTCCTAAGGGTTTACTAGGTATATCCTTATTTTTAGGTGTTGTTTCAGGTTTTCTCTTTGTTTTAGGTAGTCTATTATTACCATTATTACTATTATTATGAGTATTACTATTCCTAGGAATTTGAAACCAGCTAAGGCACTATCCATATTATTTCCTAAGTAAAATTTCCTAAAGGGTATTCTAAATATTCTTAAATCCTAAGGTATAATCTAAAATCATCAAGTGTATAGGTATGGGTATCCTAAGGGCTAGGTATGGGTAATCTATGATCTAAATCTACTTATTCCTATAGGGTAAATGTGTCTATCCTAAACTAGGGGTCTAGAGGCTTAGGGTGAGGGTTATCTAATCCTAGGTTTTTCTAATCTATATTCTAATCCTAATGTTTTCCTTTTAAGTCTTATCCTATATCTATTGGCGTAGGGGTTTTGGTTTCTAATCCTAATAATTCCTAAAATTTCCTAATTTTCCTCAAGGGTTTCTTATCCTAATAATCTAAGGTTTTCTATTCCTAAGTTTAGGTTTTCTAGGGTTATCCTAATGTTATTTCTAACCTCAAGTATGGAAATCCAAACTAAGGTTTTGGGGTTTACTAAAGGGGATTGGGGAAAACTAGCTCGGGAATCATAGTAATCTAGGGGAATAAAGGGTAGGAATATGCTTATATATGAGAATCATATATTTGCATATGGGATAGTTAGGGGTAGAATCTCTAACTAGAACGAAGATAGCTTAAGAAAGCTAAGGAATGAAGTGAAGGTTTAGAGATCGGAGGAGAAAGAACTCAGATCTCTATGGTGAAGAATGAGAATTCTCACCATCGGTAAGGGGAAAAAGTGTTGAAAAGGTTAGAGTAAGGGAAATTTAAAACAGTTTAGAGATTCTATTTATGTAAGACATGGGGGTGGGTTTACTAAGATCCTAAGGGTAAGGGTTAAGGGTAGGTTATAACATGTACCCAACTTGTTATGTTTTATGGGTTATACCTAATTTTCCTAAGGGTTTACTATTGGGTTAAGGGTGTCCTAAGGTGAAAGGCATTCCTAAGTCTAGTTATCTAATCTATCCTAATTGAGGGGTACCAGGTAGTTTCTAAATCCTAACTTGTTTTATTTATTTTCTATTCTACTTATCCTATAGGCAGTAACTATTCTAAGGCATATCTCCTAGGGTTATTTATCTACTTAGGGTTTTATAAAATTTCCTAATTTCCTAATTCCATGAGTTAGTGTTTTCTAAGTTTTCCTTATCATTATCTATTATCTTTTCTAAAGTGCAAATCCTAAAGCGGGCAAAGGCTATTTTATGGTGATGTTTCATTTGGTTTTTCTGTATTTTAGCTATTTTAAAACGGTTTTCTTGTAAAGTCTTTCTTAAACTACTATAGTTAGGTTGATTATCTAAGTTATTATTATTATGACCTTTTTCTATCTTCTCAAGGAGATCAAGAAAAACTTCATCTAAGTTATTTAAAATCTCCTCTAATTGGTTTTCCTCATCTTCTAGAGTTAACCTAGAGGGTTTTTCTCCAATTTTATCTTTCTAAGATGGAATGAGAGGATTTATTAGGTAAGGGGTAGGGTTTAAGGTATAGGGTTGCCTAAGGTCATATCTAGGGGTATAGGTAGGGATAGGATGTTTAGGTATATATGGTTCTCTCGGAAGAAAGAAACCATGGGGTTCTATTCTAGAGGTAGGAAAAGTGGATGTATAATAGGGTTTAGGGGAGGTAGGGGTGATGGCTTAGCATAGAAATCTCTTATGAGTTTTAAATGAGGGTTATCTAAAGAAGGGGTATATCCTAAGGGTGAAGGTTTATCTAAGCTATTCCTAGAGTCTTCTAAGTTATAGGGTTTAGGGGAATAATCTAGTACATTCGGAGAGGAAAGATCATTCTCCGGATGTAGACTAGATGAGATAGGGGTAGTGTAGTGGGGAATAGACATAACTATATAATAAAGAAAATACTATAAATCATTTAGCAGTTAAGCAGGCAATTATTATACTTACCTTAGCACATATGGTTATGGAGGATGGCAGAGGTACTGAGGACTTTCCCGGGTTTAGGAAAAATAGTTGTAGTTTAGGTTTTGACCTTGTTCTCTACAACTGAAGCTCTGATGACAATCTGTAACACCCCTATTTTTCACTGATCATAGCAGATAAATTGTTTGGGGTATTACTTCATAGAATCACAGATACAGTAATAGAAAACGACTCAAAAAGAGACATTTCAGAAATTTAGTTATCATTCATAATTATCAGAGTTTTAATTATAAAAGATATACTTTTATTTTTGATGAGGTCCCAAAAATCTGAGAGTTAGGTTGTGTTTGAATGATAACCATGAAAAGTCCTCCGAGTTCAGTACCTCCTTCTGCCATGGATCCATAGAAGTAATATACCTAGAATACATGCTTAAAAAGTCAATACTAGGTGTTGAGTGAGAATAATAGGTTTAGGGGTTAGTGAATACAAGTTCCCTGGGTTCAGCTGTTACACCCACCTGGGAAAATGCAAGTTTTGTGATAATTATGATGCATGTACAATTATCAGCAATTTAGTATGTTGCACTAAGATCATGAATCACACCTTAACGATCCGGGTCATGTGGGCTGCAGACCCAACATGAGGGGATAGAAGGATAACTTGCCAAAGTTATACCTTGAGTGGATTCAAATATAGTACTTATTGGTACCACCTAGTGGGGTGTTAATACCAACGGGAGTTATCAAACTCCAATAGATCTATCAACTATATTCGCGTTCGCTTGATTAAAACATCCCAAACGATTAGATTCATGAATTTTGGTTATGTAATGATGGCTGTTAGTTTACTCGTGCAATAACCAGAGCAAAGACTTGTATTTGGTTTTAAAGCATGTATCCCCCTCATAGGGTTTGTAGAACATTTAGAAAGGATTTAAAAGGGTGTGAGGCTTTGAAAACTCACCTAGGTTTAGAGTAATTTAAGTGATGCAAATAGTGACTCGGAAACTAGACCGCCTTACTCACGTATCCTAGTGTGTTGTTGGTTTTGTATGTATGTCAAGCTTTAGTTATCATGTTTATGTTTCTCAAGTTATTGTTTTTAGGTTTGTTAATGTTTTATATTTAACATAACACCGTTCAGGCCATTGCAATTTAGAAGTATATGACTCCTCACATAAAGCTCCCTACTATTGTATTATGTTATCAACATAATACCGTTCGGGCCATCATAATTCAGAAGTTAATAATCCTCACACAAAGCTCCCTATTATTGAGTTATGTTGTTATTAGGTATTAGTTATAATCATATCACCGTTCGGGCTATCATATCTCAGAAGTATATGCAATAATCGTTCGAGGAGTCAGGGCACTTTAATTCGTAAACCCAACAAACTCGTCAAAAATGAAATATCCACATAGTACTCCTCGCAAGCTCCCTAGTATTGTGTTATGCTTCTAACTTTATTTAGGTTTTATACTTATATGATATTTTCACTTTTTACCCTTATAATATTTATATTTACGTTTTCTACCCTAAATTTATATTACTTATATTACTTATACTAATAAGTATCTATACTTGACACAACTAGTCCCTAGACTTCTATATTTTAAGTAACTAACCTAAGACTCTTAATTTTTCTATATTTTACCATTTAGACCTTTAACTTTATAATATTTACATTTTTAATCCTTTTTAGTTTATACTTATTTAAATATCTATCCTAGGGTTTTAATATTATGAAAAACTAGTCCTTTCATTTATAACTTCTAGGAAATGTAAAAAAAAATAGTCCTTAGACTTTATAATTTCAGGAATTTATGATATATACCCTTATGCATGTAAAGTTTTGCAAAACTAGTCCTAATATGCATGTAACTTATATTTTATCTAGTAACTAAGTTTTCTAGCTTATGTTTTACTTATTGTAACTTATCTAGGTTATGTATAACTAGTTTATGACTTAAAGAAGTGACTTATAGCATGCATGCAAGTATATGACTCGATCTAGGGTTTTAAAACTTAAACTAGCAAATGAAAGGGTTCAAGGCTCATGCAAGGGTTCCTAGGGTATCTAAGGCATCCTAAATCTATCCTAAGACTAAAATAAAGCTAAATAGACTAATATGTAAGATTTACTTGGTTAGGGGAGGGTTTTCATAGGTTTTAGGGTTTTCTAGGGCTCGTTCGACTTCAAACCACAACACAACATGACCAAGGCCTAGCTACTCGACTCATAGGGTTTCTAAGGACTTATTACTACTGATCTAATGTAAGGTGAGGAGAAGAAAGGGTGTGAAGGAGAATGGAGGGGAGGAGGGGGTATTTATACCCGCGTAATGGCGGTTTGGGGTGAAAATGGGGTGTAGGTGTCGTGCAAAGGGTGGGGTGAGCAAGAAAAGCTAGAGGGGGGTTGTGGCAGTTCTAGTGGTGATGAGGAGAAGCTAGGAGGTAGCTAGGGGGAGGAGCTAGGACAGTTGTGGTGGTGGAGAGCCGAGAGAGACGGTTAGGGGGTAGTAGCTTACAAGGAGGTGATGCACCTACTACCTTGGGTGCTTGGAGGTGCTTGTAAGCTGCTTAGGGTGTTTAAGGGTGGTTTAGGGTGATTAGGGGTGGATTAGTGGTGGTTTAGGGTGGATTAGTGGTGATTAGTGGTGGATTAGTCTATTAGGTGATGCACCTACTTATGTGGGTGCTTAGAGGTGTTAGGGTGTGTGCTTGGGTATGACTAAGGTGTTAGGGTGCTAGGTTGAGGTGTTTAAGGTGTTTATGTTTAGGTTTTACTGGTTTTAGTTAAGTTTAGACCTAGTTCTACTTATTAAGTATTTAAGGTTTTACCTAAGGTTTAGTGCCTAAGTTAAGTTCCTAAGTGTGTTTAGTGACTAATTCTAAGACCTAATGGGTTTATTCTAAGTGAGGACAACTTATGGCGAAGGTTTGGGAAGGCTTAACCTAGTTTTGTAACCTAAATGACCTAAGTGTGTTTAGTGAGAGATTAGGGTTTATCCTATGGTTTAGTGCCTAGATTAGTGTCCTATGAGTGTTTAATAACTATTCCTAAGTTCTAAAAGGCTTATACTAAGTGGTAGTGACCTATGGGGAAGTTTTGGGATGGTTTAGACTTAATTCTAGTTATCTATGACCTAGTTATGGTTTTGGGCTTATGGGGTTTGTATCTAAGTTCTAAAGGGTTTATTCTATAGCCTAATGGTCCTAATATATCCTAATATTCCTAAGGAAACTGATACTTAAGACTTGGACACATTCATACTAGTTAAACTAAGCATATAGGTTCAGATAAGCACATAATCCTACTTAAGTTTTAGTTAGTATTTATTAAGGTTTTGTGTTATGTTTAGTGTTTTAGATTGGTGAATTACTTATTAATTTGTTGTTATGATTTTATGCTTGACATACCTGGGGTTTATAGGGTGTGAGTGTTGAGTTATTTGGCTTGTGTAGATACGTGAGCAGGTCTAGTGAGTCATGCAAGTAATAATATATATAAAGCAAAAATTTACCTTTGAAATACCTACTACATGTATTTGTAATGGGAATGATAGTAATGGGTGTTTGTGGGTTGTTATAATATGTTATGTTATTTAAAAAAAATGTGAATTTCCGTATGTAGATATGTTAACTTTGGTGCACCCTTGTACATCACCGTAATAAGAGCTTTGAAAGATTTAGCATCGAGGAGGCAACTTCGGCCCTATTTGAAGAATGAAGCTGTTGGTTCTTAATCACCAACATGAAGACCAAGTTTGGTGCCCATCATGGTGTCCTCTAATGGCATATACTTGTTACATGATCCAATTCTAGCATTTTGAAACTTGTACTTTGGATGAACGGCAAGTGGTAGCAACTCGGTTATAGGCTAAGACTATTAGTTTTCTTTTTCATTTTACACCATTATTGTGCATCCCATGTCTTATCCTACCCTTTAGCTATGAATCATGCTTAGGTGAGGGATTTGAGCAGTCATTGGTGTCTTGCCCGGCGTTCCGGTCATGTACCATTGTATTTGTTGCCCTTGCCGTAGTATGTTGGTAACAACGCTACACCCAAATAGCCTTATATGTGTTCACCCAATATTGCCTTTTAGAATTGTTTTGACCTTAGCTCTAGTGATAGAGATTTGTGTAACTACCAAGCCTATGATAGAATACATTCTATGACTGTGCGTTGAGTGATCACCCCAAAATTAACACTTAGATTAGGAGAGAGATGTCAGTGTTTGTTCCAATTTTGTGAGGTGTTCGGCTTTGATAAATTCTAGCATAGGGAGTTTTTAATTCATATTCTCCAGTTTCTTGGGGGATATCTTTTTGAAAATCATTCTTATAAGGTCTACTTGAGGGTAAGTAGAGTTCAAGTGGGGGGATATTTGATAACATCAAATTTACCCCTAATCTAAGTGTTAATTTCCCCATTAAAATACTCATCTTTTCTACTTTTATGAAGAATATATACTCTTATTTCTTCCTATTTTGGTTTTAGGGTAAGGATGAGTAAAAGAACGAACTTACGCGGAAATGGAAGGACTTTGGAGCAAATACATGGAAATTATGGATTCTGCACTAACTACGGCGTAGAGGTTCATCTACCTACGCCGTAGCAAGGCTTCACGAAGACTATGCCGTAGAAGCTCTCCTACCTATGGCGTAATGAAGAATTTATGAAGACTACGGCGTAGCCCAACAACAGGCTATGGCGTAGAAGTCCACTAAAGAACACTACAGAGTAGGCAACTTTCCAAGCTACGATGTAGGATCTCATTTGAGGCAGTTAAGAACTAACGAGGCCAAGGAAGAAGCAACGGTGTAGCCACCTTATCTACTACGCCGTATGATGCTTATCATCAAGACTTTACGCCCGTAACACTTGATCAAGTTATGGCGTAACACAATTTGCAAAGGTTACGGCGTAGCAACTCTAATATGCTACGCCGTAACATAGCCGGGGCCTATAAATACCAACCCTAATTCCAAGTTTTTCATATTCCTTCCCATCTCTTCACTACAGCAACGTTGGGAAAAACTCAGGAAGGAGGGAGAACGAAGTTCTAGCCACATCCAAGTCATTTCCAAGGGACAAATCACACACCGATGATAAGTGTTTTCGTTCCTTTACTTTGTATTCGATTCATGCTTAGATTTGTGTTAACTCAACATTGTTTTACTGCAATTATGAACATGAGTGGCTAAACACCTTTGGTGTTAGCCTAGTTATGAAATTGTTATGTTATTGATTTAGTTTTCCACGCATCTATTATCTATTGTTTGTTTACTTTCATGGCGAGGCTTGGGACACTCTAGTTCCTGTTGTGATTAGCGTTGGTTGTTCTCTAGATACTTTTGGAATTAACCCTAGGAAGCAAGCCGCTAGGGATGTGACTTGGTGATAGCAATATCACTATACACGTGCGAATTACCCCTAGGACCACCTACCAATGCTAGACACTTAACGGAGTTAGAGAGGTGTAAGATCTAACCATGCCGCATTCGTTAGCCTTGTCCATGTTAGTAGAGGCACTTAATGACTCTTATGTCTTCGTACCGATGAACCCAAGGCTTTACAATAGCTTTGAATAGGACAAGGTATAAGATAGATCTAGGCGAATTTGACCATCTGATCCGAAATGAATATTGAATCCCCGAACGATATTTTAGGATGCACCTTTAGGAAAACTAGTCATGATAATATCAAGAGTAGTAATTAGGTTAACACTACTTCTCTTTACTGATTTCCTTCTATTTACTTTTTTGTCTTGTTATTACTTTTTATTAGTTTAATTAATCTTTCAATGCAAAACCCCCTTTTAAACGTGACACGACTTAGATAATTTTCGCACCTTAGCTCTTGGGACGACCTCGGCTTTACCATTTGACTGTACCACACACGACCGGATACACTGTCCGTTAGTGCGTAAAAGGCAGACCTTAGGTAAATGAGACTTTATAAATATTAAAACCTGGTCAGTAAAACCTGCATCACTAGACATCAGGCCAATACATACGCAACCGTCTGTAAGTACATGCCTTTTCCAAACGCGAACCTGGACAAAATCCATTGGAACAACTTAACATTTTATAGCCAGTTGAAAATTATCAAAAAACATTAGAGCTATTTTTAAAATTATGTCTAGTTATTACTTCAATACAAACTAATACATTACAGTTCATCTTCATCCCCATACCCCGCTTCACTGGGGATTAGGTATGTTGTTATATAGTTCATCTTCATCATATATCAATGGGTCAAATCAGACAAAGAAAATAGTAATGAACATGGGCCAGATACAATACTTTAATTACGATTTGGAGCTTCTTTATACCAAATATAGATATAGCACGTTGATATGGATGTATACGTTTTGTTATTCAATATTTTTTTTTTAAATATTCCAAAGATTGATTACTTTCACCCTTTTTGACCGAAATTAAAATAATTAAGGGGTTGTTTGGCAATGGATATCAGAACTACTGACTACTGATTTGAATTTGTTAAATCTTTAAATATTTTCAAGACGCCATCTTTATTAGTTTGTGAAGATGTCAAGTAAGGCTACTGTCACTTAATGGGTTTGGCACTTTCGTAAACTTCTAAACATATAACATTGAAGTAGGATCTACTATCATACTTGATCATAAAAGGAAGTTTGCTTGATCAATATCCGTACATTCCTTATCAATCAGACAATACACGAACATAATGTTTTTAACCTCTGATTCCTCGGCACACGCTATTCTTGTAAAAAGAAAATCATGCATATACATAGATGACATTGTCTTTTATGACTAGACCAAACCAGACTTGTACTTTCTATAATATTTCCCTAACCTATCTTACACCTCCAAAACTCAAACAGAAATTATATAAAAATAATAAGATCATTTAATTCATTAACTATTTATGGGTTAGGGCAAGCCAACCCAAATTGGTTTCACATTTTTTAAAAGTAGCAAGCTTCGACCCGCTTCGCAAACCTTATAGCCAAATACCAACTTATTTTTACATACAGATAAAAATTATTTGAAAACCAATTTACTGATACAATCTGGAAACCCAATTTGCTGATATAAATGGCAAAAACAAATCTTCAAACCCAGTTTGCTGATACAAAATAGTTTGTCCAAACACCAAAACACCCAAACCCATTTTAGACGACTAATATAGCGTAAAGCATCAAATTACCTCAGCTTGTATAAACGGAATGGATCCATGGAGAAACATTGCACGTACAGCAGACAAAAAAACTTGATGAAGAAAAGCCAAAAGAACTTGGTGTCTGTCAAGTTGAACACTATAATAGGTGCATTGAGCAAATAAGAATGGTATTTTTACAATCACCTGAATGAATAAAAAGAAAATGTTAAAAAGAGTGATAATAATCATCAAGTTGACATGACATAATTTGTAAATAACATGTGAGTGTCACCTGTGCCATGACATAAGGTAATGAGGAATACATATGGCTTCTCTTAGACGGTACAATACGGTTCTTTTTGTGGCGACAACTGGCTGGACTGCTGATGTGTTTCGAAAGCTTTAAATTTATAATACTAATTTCACCATTTTCCTTAATTTATAAAACACATGGGTAAAGTATAACCCCCGTTTATAAAACACCTGTGCCAAGAGATTGTAGAAAAGCCAAGTTAGCAATTGTGTTAAAGTAAAGTTCCTAGATTGTCACTTATCCAAAGACTAGCAATTTAGATTGATAGTTTTATATGATTAAAAGCTATGTTTATTTAGGCTAAGAAACATGGAAGTCGCATGTAAATGATGAGAAAGCAATCATGAACAAGATATATAAGCAAGAGATGCATGGTTAACACTCGTACCTATAACTATCCAACATATTAAGAAACCCTTTCGACCTATGATTCTCAATATATCAAATGCATTAAGAATGGATCATTACAGAAGTATACATAAGTCAATTTCCTCATCAAGTTCGTTAGACATGAGATAAGGCATAAAACAAGATTATGGATGGATTGGTAAATGTTTTGTCGACCAATTTCTACAAGGTTAACACCAAGTTGCCATAGACAAACACCTTGAAATAATACCAAAATGGCAGACCCTTTCGACCTACTTCTACCACAGAGATACATCAAACATTCAACAATGATCCAAGCATAATCTCATCAATTAAACTTAAGCATAGTATCAATAGCAAGCGTACATTACATTGCAAACAACCATATAACTATATCACCCAAATAAACATATAAGGACTACTCCATTATTGTAATAACAAAACACATATCGTTCAATATGAATTTCATAAACTTCATAATTCAATTTGACAAAGTAGAAAAGTGTACCAAAGTGATTACAACGAAAGAACAAATGATTTCACAGAGATAATTCTCTAGGCTCGTTCTCCTACACTCTATCACAGCAATAGAATCACAACCTCGAACCCCAATATAGTGACTTGGTATGAGTTCACCAATCTCACTTCGTATACTTTCCCTACTTCTTGTTGGTGTTGCCCCCTTTTTCTCTGCTTCGTACCTTTACTTTTATAGGCTCATCTTGACCTAATTCAACTCCAATATTCAGTAAATGAGGACAAGTGATCGACCTCACAATGAATGCAAACAATAACTCTGTTTTGTAACTGTCAAGGTAAGTGCGCCGCACTTCGTAGAAAGTGCGCCGTACTTCGCGTACATTCAACTTCATTTACCTGCCAAGCAAGTACGCCGGACATAGTCCTAAAACCGGCGTACTTGGGTCTTTCATACTTGTATATTTTCATTCCAAGTCCATCCTTTCTTATATTTGTCATTTAATCGTCTTTTTAGTAGTATTTCTGACTTTCTTCTCTTGTTCTATCCTTCAACCAGATTAGTACCAATTCTACACAAATAACATGATATTCTATATAATATAATAGATAAATGATATATAATCGATGGAATAAACATGTATAATTAGAGCGTTATCTTGCCTAAGAATTGTTCATACCAATGAAAAATATAGCACAGTACATGGCCCCAATGACAACCGTCAAATCAAAGATGCTCTCCCTGAAATTGTTAAAATAAAGTGTGCATCAGGGGACTAAGTTCAGAAACTCACCATGATTTTTTGATATAATAACATAATCAAATATCAGGAATCATACGCCAAATCATCTACTTGTTCAAAGGAATCATGAAGTGCTGCATTTTCTCCCTACAAAAAATTATGAAAATAAAGGAATTAACTCATCAACACAATATTAACAACTGAAAAAGCTATTAACGCAAGGTTGTATTCTATTAAAGATGATTATGTAATTTTGATTATTCCATATGGACAGTTACTTAATAAAGCACATCCAAACACCGTTAATGTCACTAAATTCAGAAGCAGATGTAACAGTAAAACCAAAAGTAAACAACTTAATAGTGATCACCAGATAGTGTGAAAAACCCAAAGTGACAGACCTCTGGTAGTAGGCGGCTGGTTACCATTAGACGCAGAGCCAGGCCCAAATTGTTGGTAGACCGCATTCCTGTTTCTGCATACAAAATTTATGTAGAAGCCGGTTAATAGAGACAAATAAAAAATACACTATATGAGGTATGAGCTTGAACACGAAACTGGAAAGCGAAATAATAAGTGACAAACATGTTACGAATTATGCGATTACTTACCTACACTTACAGGGAGTTGGGGGCCAGCAGAAATAGCGGCTACATCTATATTTGTCATTGCCTCGGTTAGTGCCCTGAGACCACGATCCCTTGAAATGTTCTCACTCACAATGTTTTTGACCGAACACAAATAGGTTGTCAATAAAGAAGTGAGTTCACCAACCTATCAAGAACAAAAGATATCCATTCAATTATTAACATAGAAAAACACAGCCGTTTACTGTAATCATAATATCAAGGCCTAGTCTCAATGGCAAATTGACAAAGGTCATATTATTGGGAAAAAAAATCGTATGATGCAAAACTAAATAACAAATTACAGGGACATATACATTTATCATCTTAAATCCTGTAATGGGAGTAGTTAGAGAGTAAAATGAGTTTGAATATATACCTTGTATTTGTGAAAAAATTCCATCTGGTGAGACAAAAGCATTAAAACTTGGCAAGAAATATTTTTCTATGAATCAATGAAACATGTTATAAGAAGATTAGGGTTGGCTAGCTTCTTGATAGATTCAGGGTTTGTTGTTGTTACCCTGGTTTTTTAAGCGTGAATGGTGATTTTGAATTGTTAGACGCTCCTCTTATTGAATTTGCTTTTAATATGGCTACAATTCAGGGATATTTAAAACTAAGTGATTTGAGTTGCCAAATTGAAAAGGGTTCATATTGATTAAAAGTGAGTGAATTAAGGAAATGTGAGAATCGGTAAAGGGGAGTTGCATAAATTTTAGGGGAGAGAGCATGTAATTTATGAATGGTTAGTCAAATATTCCTCACTTATAGCTTAACATAATTGAAGCATGACATCTTTGGTTTGAATTTTTCTAACACAAAAAACCTCTTGCTTCGTTGGTTGACACTCTGTTGAGTGGGAGGCAAGACTAGGGTTCGATTCCCTTGGATGGCATATTTTTTAGTACAATTTTAGGATTGTACTAGAAATTATGAATGCCAAGTGGCATTGAGGTGGCATTATGAGTCATCATTCTAGTGCCAAGTGGCAATTCAAATGCCGTGTCATTGTTTCCACCTCATGGTATAGATTTCAAAGCCTCATGTGCAACTCATATCTTGTCTCATACGTATGTAAAGATTTGTGTATTGTCTGGTAGTGATCGTTAGTATTTTATTCCTCAAAATACATCAAGTGATAGGAGTGGTTTTACCTTTGTAAAAGAACTCGACATCTAGCTTAGTGTCGGAAATAGTGGATAGGTGAAGTTAGGGTGCTTCTACCTTGGACTAGAACCCGGTATTTAGCTTTGTACTGGATAAAGTGTAAGCGACGATTGTAAGGTTTTCTCCGCCAGTGAAAGGAGCTTGTTGACTAGTGAGATAAACTCCTGAGTTGGATACTCGGGGTGTGGAGTAGGACAAGAAAAAAAATCCTTGTAGCCGAACCACGATAAACATTCGTGTTATGGTTTGATCGTTTCTTCCTTTAGTTTTGCATATCGCATATTGCTTATTAGTTTCATGAGTTAATCATACATAAAGTTTTCAAATATAAACAAGTTTAAAAGCGGTAAACTATTAAATCCCCCTTCTAGTTTTCCACATCCTTGTTTAAGGAAGCTTGGGTACTGAATGGACCCAACAGTCTCTCCCTATTTGGATATAAACATAGCCTAAGTGTTTGATCAGTGTAAGTGAGCAATTGGGTTTCTTCTTACACTAATGATATTATAAAGCAACAAAAGAACACTGATTTTTAAAACATGGGCCATCATCTTATTCATCAAAAGTTACATCATTCCTATCATCTAAAACAAAATGCTCAGGGTTAAGTACTCATACTTTCTTAATACCCATAAGCTCGAGCTTTGTCTTCTTAGATATTAAAACATGCTTGTCAGGTATTTCACTCATCATCTTATCCATCAGTATCACAAACTCTTCATTTTCAGGGCTCTTGTAATGGCGTGCCATTAGCTTGTAAGCAAGCAGTGTAGTATTCTCCACAAGATGAATATCACTCACTCTCTGAAAGGCTTGCTGTTTGAATTCATTCATGAAGAAGATTCCAAACTCAAGGTGTTTAATCACTTTGTTGGGAATGAACTTGACACCTTCAGGGTTAATTCTATTTCAGTGTAGTGCAGCAATAAAGCGTTCAGGTTCCTGCTCAATTGTTTTCCTTTTCCTCCCAGTGGTCTGAGTTTGTTCATGGATTGTTAAACCCTAAGATTCAAGTGCCTACTTGTGGTCAATTCCCAGACTTTTGAAAACTCATTCAATTCTTGGTATTTCTTGGTTAGGCTTTCCAACAGTTCAGGAATGCACTTGCTCTTCTTCTTCTTCAGGATGGGTTCCATCATGTCCCATTCTTTAATCCCAAATTCTGAGAGTTTGAAGGGAGCATTCTTTTCATTCACTCTTGGTCCTCTTTGAATGGTTATGTCAAGAGGTTCACCCTTCTTGAATGGATGAATGATCATGTCAATGATGGGACCTTCACCCTTGGTCTTTGTCATGCTCCACAAATACCTTTCATAGTTCCTCCTTTTTCTTTCAGTGTTCAGCTTAGCTTTTAGGTTTGCTTCTTTGATTAGGTCAGCCTGAAGTTGTAGGAACTGTTCCCCCTGATGTTTTTTCTTCAGTTTCCTTGATCACTTCCTTGGCAACCTTAGCAATAACAAGCTTACTGAGCAAATGAGCCTTGATCCTATCATCTTCTTCCATGGCAAAAACCACTTCTTCATTAGTTACCCTAAATAGTTTCCCATTGTGTAAGATGACGTCAATAAGTACATGTACATCAGGGTTAGGATGCACATCTCTTGGTGCCTTCACAAGTTTGGGAGGTCAGTCCGCAGTTACTTTGATTCCCTTCCTTTTGTGAGTGTGTGGGGGTGTACTGAAAGATGATTCAAGGAACTCAGTGGTTGTGGTTGCTTTAGTTGGAATAGGAGTTGGGATAACAAGGGTGGAGATGACAATTGCTGAAGTTGTTGTAGGTCCAGGCATGAAGCTTTGTAGAGGGACAGCTTCAGTGATGACCTCATCAGTTGATGTAGGTACTAAGGTTGTTGTAGGAGTCTGACTATCTTCTTTTGTCTTCTTGTGTGGATCCAACTGCCTGCAAAGTTGTTGCACTGGAGTTGGATTCTCCTCCTCAACAGATGTTGGAGCTTCAGTGGAAGCATCAGTTGATTTAGGAGCAGGCTTAGCTGGAGAGGACTGAAGAAGTGCCAAGATAGTGGAGACCATGCCTTTGGTTTTAGTTGTTTATGTCTTCAAGTTAGAGATATCACTGCACATGGTGCTCTGAGTCTCAGAGATTTGGGTGACCCTTATTGTGTAACAGCTGACAAGCTCATTGTGTTTCTTCGTGAGTTGTTCATACCCAGTTGAGATGGAGGTGAGCTTGAACTCTTGGTCCTTGAGAGCCTTGTCAATTGATTCTTGATGAGTCTTGAGAGCTGGGAAGTCGACCTCCCTGAATAATTTGGGAAGTTCACTGATGGCGGCAGAGGTAGACTTGTGAGAATCCATGAACTCAGTCAGCTTGGTGCTGAGAATTGGATCATCCTTAAACTCAGCCTGGATGTTGGTAAGATTCTGAAGGATGGAAGCAATCTGAATTCCCTGATCCGTTCCTAGCTTCTCTAATGAGGTCTTTAAGTCACTGACATGTTTATCAGTGGAGGTTGTGACTTGTTTCAGTTGACCTTAAGATTCATCTTTAGTAGCCCTGAAGTCAGCTGATACGTGGGAATCGCACCAGGCTTTACCTCTCAAGGGATCTTGAGAAGCTTACAACCCCCACCAGGCAGTGTACCTGATCTTTGTAGTATAGTATAGTGACAAGTACCGGGGTATTGATCGTTCAGCTAGGAATAGTGTTGCTGGGATTAGAAAACCTAAATACTAGTTCTAAAGGTGAGGGAAGATTATTTTTGTGTTTTTATATTTTTTATAAAGCAATTTAAAATCTCGGGTTTGAAGGATTTGGGCGGAATTAGTTGCTATTCAACTAACCCAATACTAAGATGCAATCAAAATAAAATACTAAAAATGAAAATAAACTAAATTATACTAAAGTTGTGAGTAGTAATTGGAGAAAATGTGTTTACTTAGATGTCATTACTCCCTGGACATCTTTTACACGTTAATTACTTGTTATAATTGCATGGATGACGGATCGTATTCCTTAATACCATTCATGGGGTGGCACACTTAACTCCCCAATTCTATGAGCTCTTATCTCCTTCTACACCATGCCCAGCACAACTATAGGGATTGTAAACAGTGGCTCATGCATTAAATACAACCAATAAAGACCTAGTGCGCGTCGGTTCATGTTTCTTAAGACGTTCAAGCATGTTACCAATTGGAGATCTGCCAGTTTTCTTAAGCCTAACATATAAATCATTCATCCAAGACAAGAATAAACAAGTAATCAACACATAATCAACATCTAGGTTTCATTAGATCTAAGCAAACACAAGATAGATCTAGCCTAGCATGATGGAATTAAGACAAGAACAAGATATAGACAACCAACACATAGACATATTGATTGAATTAAAGGAACACTTATCTTGATTACACATGCAAGGTATCAAGGGGTTGGAACCCTTGAAAAACCTGTAAAGTTACACCAAAATCGTACTTAGGGTTTCTCCCAAAACTTTTCTCTTTTTATGTGAAAAATTAGAAAACTATATATAGGAAAAGGGGTCTGACGGCGTCAAGACAAAGCTTGTGACGCCGTCACCTCGCCGCCAAAACTATTCTCGGACTACCTTGATCTACATTTGACGCCGTCAAGACTTAATCATTTCCAGGCCGTCATGACTTTTACTCTTGACGCCCTACCTTCATGACACCGTCAAATCTCTACTGGACCGTCATGGAATTTTGCTCTTGACGCCGTCAGGGAGTTGCTCTTGACGCCGTCACCTACTATTCCCAGCATGGAAAATTAAGACTTTGTCGTTTTCTTCACTTTTATGCTCCAAAAACGTCCGAATTGCTTCCTTTTCCAGATTTCACTCCCAAAGTACCTAAAATCACAAAAGGAATGATTTAGGGCAATATTTGATCAAATAAATTCGAATTCGGGCTTAAATGACCCCCAAAAAACGGATCATTTTTCGCCTCATCATATACCCTTACACTTGAGATTTGCTTGTCCTCAAGCAAATGCGCTTTTATTCTAGTCAAAATACAAGTTAGGGGTCATTTAACACTAATATAAAAGTAATTACAACAAATAATCGTTCCACTAAAGACCAATAGACAAGCACGGAGGTCATACACAAGCACTTCACAAATAGTGTTTAGATACTCACATCTCTCGGGTGTAATAAAGTGTAAATTACAAAATGGAAATGGAAGATATCTCTCACTACCTGTCATAGCAAATTAGATTACCATAGGCTTGGGAAAGGATCAAACCTCCACCACATGGCGTAAGCACCTAGGATAAACTATCAAAGAGGTCTTTTAAAGGGGTTGTAACGTTAGGTGTAGGGATATGAAATACACGGTTTTGTTGGATAAAGGAAGTTTTACTGGTGGCGAGTTAACAATCTTGGTTAATTACATGTACAATATGGCGTTGCTAAGCCAAGTCTAGACTCGACTTAAGCTAATAAATGAAAAATAACAAAAACATAAAATAAACATAGAATGAAACGGGATGGTAGTCCGTATGTTTTTTCTCTTTTTCCTTTTTTCTATTTTTTTTTCTCTTTTTCTTGATTTTTCGATTTTTTTTTTTTTTTTTCTTTTTTTTTTTTTTTTTTGCATACACTCTTACCTACCATCCAAAATAATACATCATAGGGAATGAACGTTCCCCTTACACTTGAATTTTTACATACTTTACAATCAACTAATCTAATGACTCGAATTAAGAAAATCGAAACACTTGGAGCACTTTTAAGATTAACGCACATATGGGGGTAATATATGATGTTCTTCCCCATTACTCCATAAATAAGTACTTTACCCATGAGTCCCAATCGTCCCAAAACAATATGTACAAGGATATGACTCGACTTAGCAACCATGTAATCAATTAGAAAGTTAACTTAGGGTTTAACAAATAACAATAATGCACTAAAAATGAGCGCATACACGGAAGGCTAAGGTGATTTGGTTGTACATTTAAGTGGGGTGTAACAAAATCTTCCTTTAAGTAAAATGCTTAAAGTTAGAAACGAAAAGATAGGCTCGGAGGGGTGTACTAGGGGTTTCGTGTACTAAAAATGAGTACAACGCTAAGGGTGTGGGAAAAATTAGTTGACTTAACTAGCCAAGTAATATGACTTAAATGGTCAAGTAATTATGATACGGGTTTAACACAAGGGTAATCCTAATGCCTCTTATCATGTAGTAAATCCTACTACACGAATGTAGTCTCCCTAGCGGTCTCGAGATGCATCACTAACGCAAGTTCTAGAATCTAAATGCTACCGGTACACTCATAAGCACTAATAGTAAATGCTTTTCCTATCAAATCTAAAGGCGAACCTCACATATTTGGGTGGAAAATCTTTCTGAATATACGGTTTTGTGCTAGTCATACAATCTCCTATCCATGAGACGCTTGCTATGGCTAAAGTTTCACTCCTAAATGTTGTAAAAAATTTTAAATTTGGTGCTAAAATTGCACTAAAAAGTATTTCTCATAGTTTTATTACACATCTACCATTAAACAAAACAAACTCAAGTGAAAGTGCATATGTAAGATATCATCTTTTTACCCTCCCCTTACACTTAAGATGAACATTGTCTCCAATGTTCAAGTAAAGAATGTAAAAGTGAAAAAGTAAAGAGAATGAAATCAAATACTCCCCTGATTCGCTCGGTATGGATAATAGGTGGGCCAGGTTAAATCTTCCTCCAAGAAAATGAACAATCAAAGCTTCCCTTCCAGAATATAAATCATCTTCTTGTCATACATAACCTGTAAAACCTGATAAACTAGACAAGACAACCTCGCGTAAAATCGGCGGCATCCTATATAAGTTACTAAATCCTAGAAAACAAGATATGATATAATGCTTGTGGAATGAAGTTTGCAGATCTCCTGGAGATTATAAAACTTAATAATTCACAAAAACAATAAGACTCCGTTAGAAAAACAAAACCGGTAAAATTTCCAGATTTTTACACCTGACGCCGTCAGAATTGACCTGCAGAAATTCTTATGTTAAGTTTCCGGAAAATTTCTGAAAAAACTTGGTCCTACTTCCTGGAAAATCCTGCAAAACTTCATTATGACTCAATACAAGCATTTGACTTTAACAAATACGAATATACATGTTCATTTAATATTGTGGAGAATCATGATCGGTTTGTTTCTTAAAAACATATTTGGGGTTTCCCCTTACACTTATCTTTTGCAAAAAATACTTTTAGGTGGAGTTAAGACTAGGCCAAAACAACAAAGTAAAGTATTTCCACTTTTTAATTGAGAAACATGATCTACCAACAATAAAAATAAAGCATACATACGGAAGCAAATAACAAACAAACAAATAAAATCACACAAAACATGGGTTGCCTCCCAAGAAGCGCTTTTCTTTATTTACGAGTCTTGTAGCTAGACTCAAGGTCATGGGTTACTACGTGATCTCATCATTGGTTTCACTCTCTAGGTCGTCTTCTAAACCAGTTTTGTATTCCGGACCTAGTTGTAAGCATTCTTTATAGAAACCAAGCATCCTATTCTTTACATATTCTACTCCTCTACGTCTATCCTCCTCATTCCTATAATAAGCCGCTTGCTTGTGTTCTTTTTCGAAATTAGAGAGAAGGCGGTATTGCTCAATCTTGTAGGGCATTTGATAGGCAACCTCATCATTCTCTTCCTTGAATCTAACTATCCCTAAAGTCGGATCATAACTCATCCTAGTGGCTTCAACAAATGGCTTTCCAAATATTATTTGGCTTAAGCAAGCATCAATCACCGGACGAATGTCTTCCACTATCATAAAATCGATCTCATAGGTGAGATTCCCTATAATCACATGCAATCCCTTCACTCTTCCTGCAAAATTACTTATTAGATTCTTATTGGGCATCATCCTAAAATTAAGTTGCTTCTTTATCACCCAATTGTTATAAGTCCTAGTCATGATGTTAACGGGGGATCTAGGGTCGATGTAAGCTTTCCATATATGCATGTGCCCGATATTGCATGGGATGTTAATGTTAGAGGGGTCTCCCATTTTGATAAGGGGTGTGCCGAAGATATATGGTCTCTCGGGACTATCGAATAAATCCTTATGGTACTCCCGTTCTTCCTCGGTTGGCAACTTATCAAAGTATTTTTCTATAGGCTCTACCTCCTCTAATTCCTCATCCTTATTAACCTCAACTTCCCTACTCTCATCCTTAGTCTTGGCTTCTACTCTGACTTCATCCTTGTCACTCTCTTCTATCTCCTTATCTATCGGCTTAATGGTGACAACATTGACAAAGTGGACATGTTTGGATGATGAGGGATCCTTAATTTGGATTCCACTATTGGTGTCCCTAGTGTCTTTCCTAGGTGTGATTAACGCTTGGTTGTTGAGGGCTTTCAACAAGTTGTCAATCTTGTTGGTCATCTCCGTTTGTTGTTGGTTGAATTCAGTTTCAAACCTAGCTATGCGAGCTTCTTGAGATGCCATGAACTTTGACATCAATCCTTCAAGATTGTTGGTACTACCATAGTTGTTAGAAAGATTGTTGTTGAAAGTACGGTTGGATGGTGGACCGCTTGGTTGGTAACGATTAGGCGGATTGGAAGAATTGGGTTGATTTTGTTTCCACCTAAGGTTTGGGTGATTTTTCCAAGAGGGGTTGTATGAATCACCGTAAGTGTTTGGCTCAGGCTTGAAAGTGTACCACTTATCTCCCGCTTCGTCGGTACGCGTGGATGTGTAGTCCGCAAAAGCTGTTCCGGGGAGTTCCACACAATCACGAGTGTCATGGGGACCACTACATAATTCGCATGAAGAAGTGATTTTGTTCACTTGGCTTGAAGGCTTAGGAGCTTCGTAAGATTTCATGAGAAACTTGACTTGATCCTCAAGTTCCATGATCCTACGGTCGGGAGTGCTAGAATTGTTCGAAGGCAAAGATATTGCCTTGACCGTTTTTTTCAAATCACGGGGATCATTCCAACTTTCGTTTTCATAGAGAGCAAGATCTTCTATGAGTTCCCATGATTGTTCCGCACTAAGATCACGTAGCTTACCAGCGGCCGATTGGTCAATGGCTCGCCACGTGGAGATATCGATATGGTCATAAAAGATTTGGACTTGGAGCCAAAGATCTATGCCATGATGAGGGACTTTTTGGAGTAAGTCCTTGAAACGAGTCCATGCTTCGTAAAGAGATTCATTTTGACGTTGTTGGAACATCAAGATGTCATTCCTAAGCTTAGTAGTTCTCCCCGGTGGGAAAAATTGAGCAAGGAAACGAGTGGTGAGATCATCCCATGTGGTGATGGATCCCGCGGGTAAACGCTCAAGCCATTGACTAGCTTGATCCCGTTGAGAGAATTGGAATAGGCGTAAACGGGTAGTCTCTCTAGTTGCAACATCTAGGTCTATGGAATCTACGATTTTGAGAAATTCCTTAAGATGTTGGTTTGGATCTTTGGAACGAAGTCCATGGAATGCACATCCACTTTGCACCAACCGGATGGTGTCGGATCGCAAGGGGGTCACATTGGCTCTGGTGAGCTCAATGGTGTTTCGGTAGCCTTGGTGGCTAGGTCGGGAATACTCTCCTAAGGTTCGGGGCCTAAGGGGTTCTAATGGTGGGTTTTGTTGTGGTGGGATGACGGGTTCAAAGATGTTACCACCTTCCATGATGTTGGGTGGTGAAGAGTTACGAACAAAGACACAAAGAAATAAGATAGACTAAAGAAAACCTAAAAATAAAAATAAAATCTTACTAGAAAGAAATCTAGCAAGTAGACCTAATAAAAAGAATTTCTAACCTAGACAATAATAATTCCCCAGGCTGCGGCGCCAAAAATTTGATACGTGGGAATCGCACCAGGCTTTACCTCTCAAGGGATCTTGAGAAGCTTACAACCCCCACCAGGCAGTGTACCTGATCGTTGTAGTATAGTATAGTGACAAGTACCGGGGGATTGATCGTTCAGCTAGGAATAGTGTCGCTAGGATTAGAAAACCTAAATACTAGTTCTAAAGGTGAGGGAAGATTATTTTTGTGTTTTTATATTTTTTAGAAAGCAATTTAAAATCTCGGGTTTGAAGGATTTGGGCGGAATTAGTTGTTATTCAACTAACCCAATACTAAGATGCAATCAAAATAAAATACTAAAAATAAAAATAAACTAAATTATACTAAAGTTGTGAGCAGTAATTGGAGAAAATGTGTTTACTTAGATTTCATTACTCCCTAGACATCTTTTACACGTTAATTACTTGTTATAATTGCATGGATGACAGATCGTATTCCTTAATACCATTCGTGGGGTGGCACACTTAACTCCCCAATTCTATGAGCTCTTATCTCCTCCTACACCATGCCCAGCACAACTATAGGGATTGCAAACAGTGGCTCATGCATTAAATACAACCAATAAAGACCTAGTGCGTGTCGGTTCATGTTTCTTAAGACGTTCAAGCATGTTACCAATTGAAGATCTGCCAGTTTTCTTAAGCCTAACATATAAATCATTCATCCAAGACAAGAATAAACAAGTAATCAACACATAATCAACATCTAGGTTTCATTAGATCTAAGCAAACACAAGATAGATCTAGCCTAGCATGATGGAATTAAGACAAGAACAAGATATAGACAACCAACACATAGACATATTGATTGAATTAAAGGAACACTTATCTTGATTACACATGCAAGGTATCAAGGGGTTGGAACCCTTGAAAAACCTGTAAAGTTACACCAAAATCGTACTTAGGGTTTCTCCCAAAACTTCTCTCTTTTTATGTGAAAAATTAGAAAACTATATATAGGAAAAGGGGTCTGACGGCGTCAAGACAAAGCTTGTGACGCCGTCACCTCGCCGCCAAAACTATTCTCGGACTGCCTTGATCTACATTTGACGCCGTCAAGACTTATTCATTTCCAGGCCGTCATGACTTTTACTCTTGACGCCCTACCTTCATGGCGCCGTCAAATCTCTACTGGACCGTCATGGAATTTTGCTCTTGACGCCGTCAGGGAGTTGCTCTTGACACCGTCACCTACTGTTCCCAGCATGGAAAATTAAGACTTTGGCGTTTTCTTCACTTTTATGCTCTAAAAACGTCCAAATTGCTTCCTTTTCCAGATTTCACTCCCAAAGTACCTAAAATCACAAAAGGAACGATTAGGGCAATATTTGATCAAATAAATTCGAATTCGGGCTTAAATGACCCCCTAAAAACGGATCATTTTTCGCCTCATCATCAACATAAGAGGCTGCTGCCTCAGTGTGTTGGTCCTATTGCTCCTTTATGATTTCATTGAAGACGCCAGTGTTAGCTTTGTTCAGGAACTTGACCAACTGCCTTTAAGTGAGTGGGAGTACGTCATCATACTTCTGCAGATATTCAGGAATTGTAGCAGCCGAGTTTGAGGAGCCTGATGTATGATGGGATGATGATGATGAGTTTTGTTGTTGTGGATGGGATTCATGTTCCTTAGGATGAGGAAATGAAGTTTGTCTTTAAGTGTGCTGAGGAGAGTGGTAAGGTTGAAGATGGTCATCAGTGTCCATGTCATCCCCAACAGCTATAACTTCATCATCCTCAAAATCCACTAGCTCTTCCTCTAAATCTTCATCCGTGAGGCTTTGTATATCTGCCCAAGTAGGAACCAAGGATAAATCCAGCTCCCCCTAAGAAGAGGGCTTGCCTTCATTGTGGCTAGGTTCTGACTCCTCAAGGAGAACATAGTGGGTTTTCTCTGCCTGGTCCACAGAGTTAGTTCCCAAAGTTTTGCGCAACACCTTGAGGGAGTATAGGTTCCATATCAGCGGGTGGTTGCATGCCCCATGAGTCTTTGTCCCATGATGTTCCTTCAAGGACTGGTGGGTTTGACCAAGTACCATCACTAGGAACTATGGAAGGCATCCCGTATCAGTGGGTTGTTCGTTTCCCCCTGAGTCTTTGGGATCAGTTTTTTGGCCCTCAAGCAAAAGCGGTGATTTGCGAATGTCCTCATCAGGCTGTGAAAGGGTATGGTCCCCTTTTTCGACAGGGTGGTGTTGCCCTGTTGAAGATTTAGGGTCCATTACTCCCTGAGAATCTGGTTGTGATTTACCAGTGTCGTGAGCGGGATGTGATTGGGTGTGGGTCCCTTTCTCGGTAGAGTAGTGCAGCCCTACTAAGGATTCAGGACCCTTTTCTCCCTAAGGCAAAGGTTGTGATGCACTAATGCCTTCATCGGGATGTGATTGTTGGATGGTTCCTGACTCCACTGACTTCGTAGAGTCTTTAAGATAGGGTTTTGCCCGAGGACACTGAGTTTGATTTTTCAGTACCCTCCGTTGGCGTTTCTTGTTAGGTAAAAGTGATGTTGGGCCCCTCAGTGGGTGTCTCTTTGGCCTTGTCATTTTTTTTCCTTATTTTCTTAGGCTTTGAAATAGAGGTCTCAGTGGCGAGTGGTTTGGGTTTAACCACCTTCCTGGACCCCTGTCCCTTCTTCTCCTTTTTGGAAGGAGAAGGCACAGGTTAAATAACATTAGCACCCTGAATGATAGTCAACATATATGTTGTCATGGTGATCTGTGTGACCTCAGTGGGATCTCTAGATTAATTGGTCTTTTGAAGGGCATCAGGGATGGTTCCCTCAATGTCTTCTCTTAGGTACTCAGAGCCAAGTAAGTCTTGGAGCACACAATAAATGAACCTAGGGTAAGACATGTGTTTTTCCTAGATTTCCCTGAGAGCTTAACTATGAGATCTTTGAAGATAGTTTCTCCAACATCAATTTTTCTACATTCAAGGAGACTGAACACTACGATTTGTTGAGCAGTGTTCATTTGATCCATGGAGGATTTGTTCCCACCCAGGACCTGAATGACAAATGTCATCAGTATCCTCCAAATGACAGGAAACCATGTTTTGATTATGGGGGCTTTTGCCAAGAGAGTCCCTGGGGCCACTTCAGGGTGTTGATTGTCATGTGGCACAAGTAAAAGTAATTTGGCCTTTCCTTCTCTATCAGTGGGCGGTTGGGCAAATGTTTCAATGAAATCAAGGCCCGTGGCTTTGATAAAGGTTTTGTAGTTAAGGGTCAAAGGCTTCTTCCCATTTTCACTGAAAATCTGATGAGAGTATCCTTGGTGGCATCAGGGTTTTTAATCACTGTTGTACACTAGAACTCTCTCAGATAGTCATTGTAGATGACTGAGGGTGTTTTTATGAATGTTGTGGAGAGAAAACAGTTTTTAAGGTATTTTATCATATCCTTATATGCAGGAAAATCTTCTGGATAGGCAAAGTTCCCCACAACATTTTTTTGGTCATATCAACTTTCCAATTGGAATTCCACATTTGGAGCGTAAGTAATAGCCTTAGAAGTAGCCATTATGATAGCAAAAGGTCTTTTTTTGAAGAAAGGTTTGGTTTTGAAAGATAAAACACACACAGATTTGAAAGTAAAAATTGCAAGAGTTTGACTAGTTTTTGAAACGTGTGAGTGTGTATGTTTTACTTTGTGGAGGTATTTAAAGGAGAGAGATATGATTTGAAAGATTTGGATATCAAAATATTTTTATTTTTTTTATTTGAATTTTTTGAAAACGGTTTGATAATAGCATTAAATGCCACCTATCCCATCATCCAACGATTTCGCAACAGTGAGGTGAACAATTGCCCGTCTCTGCAGAAAGGTATTTTTGCAGAGTGATGTCACCACATATAATATCAAAAGATATTATATGTGAGTAAGGGGCATTAAATGTCAAGTGGGATATGTGGTGGTGATGTGGGGGCCCAAGATGTGGATGCCAGAGGGTAAGAGACATATTTCCTATATTAAATGTATATCCAGTTACCAACCTAGGACATTTGCTAAATAAGTACTTAGAGCATTTAGGTTTTCATTGAATGTCATTTGTTGATCACTTGAGCCTCATGAATGACTTTTCATTCAGTGTGAAGGTGTTCAGGGAAGGTTATTCAGTGAGTGAAATATTTAAGAGCTCACTGAGAGATGATTATGTTCAGGGACCTTAGAGAGTATTTACATCAGGTTGAACAATTTTAACTAGTGACTTGATTTTCAACATCCAACATGCCCAATTCTACTTTCAGTCTTGTGAAAGTGGGTTCATCCAAGGGTTTTGTGAAGATATCACCTAGCTTATATTAAGTGGGAATGAAATGTTGTTCAATCTCTCCATTCATGATGTGGTCATGATGAAGTGATATATGATATCAATGTGTTTGGCTCTTTGGTGAAGCACAGGGTCGTTGGAAATGGCAATTGCACTTGTGTTGTCACAAAAGATAGGAACACTTTTGTAATGGATGTCATAGTCACTGAGTTGACTTTTCATCCATAGTACATTTCAATAGCAACCCGTGCAGCTACATACTCAGCTTCATCTGAAGACATGGATACTGATTGTTGCTTCTTAGTGCTCCAACATACAAGCTTTCCTCCAAGGAATTGACAGGATCGTGAGGTACCTTTTCTGTCCATTTTGCAGCCAGCATAGTCTGAGTCAGTGCAGCCCTTAAGATCAAATCCTGAGTATTTGGGATAGTACAAACCAAGGTTTGGAGTACCATAATCCACATAAGATAATAGATAGAGATAAAGCAAGACTTTATATAAACAAAGCATGCAAGTTACAATTAAGGGTGTATTAACGTAACAAACATATCTACCAATAATGATATAGAATCCTATCGCACCTATAGACTACATCATCACGAGCGCATTAAGAATGGTTTATAACGAATATGCATACATATGAGTTCCTCCCAACCCGGCATTTCTACATAAGGAAGGGTCTTAAACATCATTCCACTTGGTTTGTTTATCAATTTATCACTAAATTTCTACGAGCATGATATTGGACCATTATAGACAGATGTTCCAAAATATAATCACAACAACTAACCCTTTCGACCTATGATAATTGCAATAATCAATCAAAGGATAAACAAGACCCAAAAAAAAGTAATATTGAATTCATAAACATTCATATTCACAAGTAATACTAATATCGTCCAAGTAAACAAGAATAAACCACATCATAACCAACCAATAACCAACATCACAAACATAGATAAATTCATAAACATTATCATTATTATTAGTAAAGAAATTTACCAAAGTCATTTATGTAAGTAAAGGAGTCTTTGGATCATTGGGCCCTAAGACCATCACCTTCAATCTTTACCTCCAATTTATGTTCTTATGATAGTATATGAACTAGCACGAATTCTTGTGGCCAAATGGGGTATATATAGGCTTAGGAACACTTGGGGAACAAGTAGGAAGGTATATGATCGGTTTAGGAGGTTTATTTAATGTATTATAGCTGATCAGAGTCGAAGTACGCCGCACATACTTTGCAAAACCGCCGTACTTATGGTCTTCAAATGGATTTTCCCGCTGGTGAAAAGTGCGTCGTACTTAAGTGCAAGTATGACATACTTGTAGTCTTTTTCAACTGTTGACATAAAAATGAAAGTTGTAGATAATACTTTCCTCTTCCCGTGGCCGCTTGAATCAACTAAATCGGAGTTTGTATGCTCAATTTTTGGCCAAAATAGTGGACAGGTGTCGGGAGATCTTTAACTTGAGTTTATTTCTTCGTTTTAGCTTTATTCCTTTGTGTTTTCTTCCATTTCTTCCACGAAACCCTAAAATATCAAATATAGTTTATTAAGTACCAAAGGTTCATATAATTCATCAATAGAGAAGCATAAAAGCACTGATAACGCATAAAGAAATATGTATAATATGAGCGTTACCAAATTTCCCCACACTTAAACCCTTAAACCTTTGCTTGCCCTCAAGCAAATCTAAGAAAAGAAAAATTAAAAAGAAGTACCTATATGAATAAAAGGATAGAAAATTTTTAATGGTCTAAAATTATCGAAAAATATTTTTTGGTTTTTTTATAAAAATCGCATGAAGCGCAAGCATCCCCCTACACTTAAGGGTTTGCTTGTCCTCAAGCAAATATAAAAATAAGCTTTACAAAAAGAAATTTATGAAAAATATTTTTGGATTTTTTTATATGTGAAAACAGAGACGTTTGACAATACCCAATGATCTTGAGCTAGGATAACATGACTAAGCACCTCACGAATAAGGAAAAAGTATAATTCACTCACACTCATTATTTATATGATGGAGAATATAAGGAAATCACACTCAAACGCTCAGACATGATTCATTAAATTACCATAGGTTTGTACAAGAAATAAAACTGCACCGACATGGCGTAAGCACCAAGTATAAATATCAAAAGAGGGCTTTTATTCGGGTTATAATGTTAGGCTAGGGGTTAATAAGGGTATAGATCAGGAATGGGAAATATTTACTGAAATTGGTTTTAAAATAAAAATAAAATGTCGAATGGTCCAAGAAACCCATGTTGCTAGTTACGACTTACCACAAACCCATGATGTTATCGGATATCTCAACCTCTACAATCGATCTAGTTGGCAAACACACAACACGCCAACTCTTATTCATACTTCATCACTCAAACTTTGAATAAGCATACACCACAAAAAATACGAACAAGAAGTGTGCACTCTTCGTCTTCATTAAAATGGCACAACACTTACAACAAAGCGCGAACAAACTATTAATCAAAAATCATCCGAACAAATCAAGCAACTAGCAACCAGCCGAATAGACTTTCAAAAAAGGGTAAGGATAGGCTAAATGTTATAGATTTTTGTATTTTTATAGTGGATGCAAGAAATGAAATGTGGCTCTGCAGGTTAAATTAGGGGTATCTAGAACTAAAGGTGAGTGCTACAAAAGTGTTTATTTGGTGGTTAGCTAATCAGTGTAATTAGCTAAAGAATAAATAATATGTTAAATGGAATGGCCATTTGGGTTAAATCCTAAGTTGCCTCTTTATCATTTATAAATACCTATATCACACGAATGTGATCTCACAGGGTCTCATAATGATTTCAATCACAAGTTCTAGAATCAAATAAATCACCGGCACACTCATAAACAAAGAAATCAAGCATAAAAGACATATGCCGATATAGGCTCAAAATCCTCACATTTAGTGGTAATGGTTATAAACGCGCAAGTAATGTCATCAATCCCGAGTCAGATCTGCTCTATCAATCGGGACACATCCCTGATTTAAAAAAATATATATTTATTGACTACATTTTATTCTAATATATTACCCAAAGTGACAAAAAAAATTAAAAGTGATTAGATTACTAAGGGCAAACAAAAATTTAATCGATATCAGAATGAGTCTCAATTTACAAATTCATTTCTCCCCACACTTAAGTTAAGCAATATGTGTAATTAGAAAATAACTTAAAAATATGATAAACTGGAAAAATAAATATAAGAGAAACGAGACTTCCCGGGGTTCTTAAGTGATCGATTGAATTCTAAAAGATGCAGCGCAAAATAGCACGCCATCATAAGCTTGTGAAATCAACCATATAACAAACCGATCGTATCACCTCCCAAGTGTTAAGCAAACCATCCGACCAACCACCACTTTTATTTAATCTGCAAAATATACAAAACTACGAAAAAGCGTAAAAGGACAAAGCACACTTTCGTAGGCACCACGGTTGCATTTAGCATATGCAACAAGCCTTTAAACCCCCCGGTGTCCCGAGTAGACAAGTTATAGTCTGGTGATGATTTACAGCGAACACACCCACAAAGTTCGAAACATTTTTTTATTCTATTATATTTTTTTAAACTATACAGTGCAAAGTACGACGCGCATCGTACTCAGGGAACTGCACTGTTAATTATTTATTTTTATAAAACTAATTATTATAGTAAATAATTTTTAGCGAACAGAAAGTACGCTATACACAAGATAAAGTGCAGCGGTTTTATTTCGACATAAAGCACACATTTTTGAAATTTTCCTATTTTAAAATTTTATTTATTCACAATTCGCTAAAAACAAGCACACTCAAAGCACTACGAATTGAAAAATAATTATAGAAGGAAAATATAATAATTATTATTCAAAGATTCAAAATACACACGAAAGCAAAAATAAAGTCGAAAAGAAAATATTTTTTTTGGATTTTTAAATTTTAAGACAAACACATAATCAACATGCACTGATTATATAGGGAACGCAAACATATAAATAATATTAAGATATGAAAACATATATACCAAGCACACAATCAAACAAACAGTTTGATTAAAAACAATATTTTTGCGGTCTGATGATAAAAGTACATCACACTAGAGATTAAGCGCGGCGCTCTTCCAGCAAAATTACATTTTTTTGTTTATATTATCACAGTCGAAAAGCAAACAAAGATACCAACCAAACACACAAAACAAATTGATAAGGAGTAAAAACATATTACGTAATCATGAGAAAATAAATAACAAAGAAAATCTAACACGAAAAGAAAATAAAATATTTTTGGGATTATTAAATATTTCTTTTACGCAAACTAATAAAAAAACTGAAAGTTTCGGGCACAGATTCATTTAAGATATTATTTCAATATAGCATAGTACCCAAACGATCAAAGGAAATAAATTTTAACAAAAATATTTTTGCAGACCAAAAAGTGCGTCGCACTTAGAAGAAAGTGCGGCGTACATTGAGTCTAACTTTTTTTTTTTTTTTTTTTTTTTTTTCAAATATTCAAAAGACTAGCTTGGCGGGAAAAAAACACATAATTCAAATTGACATGAGTGCGCCGCACACAAACATAAGTGCGGCGGTTTTATTATGACATAACATATTTATATATTTTTTTATTTAACTTTTCATATTTTTATTTTTAACACACGAGCAAACAATACAATCAAACAAACAATCATAGTCAGACAAGCACAAAAAAATAAGGAAAAACAAGAAACTTTTTTACATTTTTATAGTCTGTGATATATTTAATCAAAACATGCAAACAAACACACAAGCAAACCAACATATGCAAAACACTAATTGCAAATTTGTAAACAAACAAATAGAAAGTAAAAATAAGTTTCAAAAATAAAGTAACCTATATGATATGTATGATAGAGAAAAGGAAAATGTTTTCTTTCTAAGGACCAAAAGTCCGACGTACACAAGAAATGTGTCGTACATCAGCACGAGATTTCGTTTTTTATTATATACGAATGCAAAAAGCTGACAAAATAATTAAACATGACAATGCAAACACAGAAGACTAGAAAAAAATAACTAAACAAAATGCAAATACAAATACAAAAAAGCAAGAAACATTTTTATATTTTTATAAATTTTTACTATTATTATGAAGATGCACATAAACAAACATGCACACTGAGAAGAAAACAAAGTTGAAAACACATAACATGATTCACAAAACATAAAAATAAAATAAATGCATATGGTTTTATTTTTATTTGAAACTGGATTTTTTTTTAATGCTGAGAAAACACGGCACACTTAAGAAAAAGTACGACGTACTATGAGTTTTAACAACAAAAATTTTCTTCAATTTTTAACAGATGCAATGCAAAGAAAACTAAGAAACTAACAAAAGCATGATTATTTATATAAACAGGAACACGCCAGAAATGCAAAATAAAGCAAATATGAAAATCTTTTTGGTTTTTCCATTATAATGACATAATAATTATTTGCAAATTTACGGGGCATATAATGAAGTAAAACATAATTTCAAATGATTATATACCTGAGTCTAGCAGTTTGAGGTTTTCGTTACCACTGAAATTAATCAGTTGAAAGTACCTTTTGATCACAGGACAAAAGTGCATTGGCCTTGGTGTTAGAACCGGCGTACATTTCACGATTTATCTACAAAAATAGCAAACGGGAACAGGGGAAATACGGCGCAGACAGAAATTTTTGCGACGTACTTGCAGTAATAGAAGACAGATTTTAAGAGATTTCAAGGAATTTCAAACACACGAATGATGCACAAGACTAGCAAACAATATGCAAACAACTAAAACAAATCCCCGGCAACGACACCAAAAACTTTGATGTGTGTCGAAAACTTTAAATTTATAATACTATATTTTACCAAACAAATGACTAACAACACAACACGGGCAGTGTACGCTTTCATATGTAAAATAGCCTAAGGTAAGTCCAGGTCGTTCCACAGGATTTGTAGCAATTAACAGAAGGTTTATCAAGAACAAATCCAAATGATTGTAACATATCAAATAGCCTAAATGTGTGTTAACAAGACAACGTATCAAACAAGGCATGATCCGCATAAGATAATAGATAGAGATAAAGTAAGACTTTATATAAACAAAGCATGCAAGTTACAATTAAGGGTGTATTAACGTAACAAACATATCAACCAATAATGATATAGAATCCTTTAACACCCATAGACTAGATCATCACGAGCGCATTAAGAATGGTTTATATCGAATATGCATACATATGAATTCCTCCCAACCTGGAATTTCTACATAAGAAAGGGTCTTAAACATCATTCCACTTGGTTTGTTTATCAATTTATCACACAATTTCTACAAGCATGATATTGGACCATTATAGAAAGACGTTCCATAATATAATCACAATAACTAACCCTTTCGACCTATGATAGTTGCAATAATCAATCAAAGGATAAACAAGATCCAAGCAAAATTAATATCGAATTCATAAGCATTCATATTCACAAGTAATACTAATATCGTCCAAGTAAACAAGAATCAACCACATCATAATCAACCAATAACCAACATCACAAACATAGATAAATTCAGAAACATTATCATTATTATTAGTAAAGAAATGTACCAAAGTCATTTATGTAAGTAAAGGAGTGTTTGGATCATTGGGTCCTAAGACCCTCACCTTCAATCTTTGCCTCGAATTTGTGTTCTTATGATAGTGTATGTTCTATCACGAATTCATGTGGCCAAATGGGGTATATATAGGCTTAGGAACACTTGGGGAACAAGTAGGGAGGTATATGATCAATTTAGGAGGCTTATTTAATGTATTTAAGCTGATCAGAGTCGAAGTACGCCGTACATACTTTGCAAAACCGCTGTACTTATGGTCTTCAAATGGATTTTCCCGCTGGTGAAAAGTGCGCCGTACTTAAGTGCAAGTACGGCATACTTGTGGTCTTTTTCAAGTTTTGACATAAAAATGTAAGTTGTAGATAATACTTTCTTCTTTCCATTGCCGCTTAAATAAACTAAATCGGAGTTTGTATGCTTAACGTATGGCCAAAATAGTGGGCTGGTGTCGGGAGATCTTTAACTTGAGTTTATTTCTTCGTTTTAGCTTTATTTCTTCGTGTTTTCTTCCATTTCTTCCACGACACCCTAAAATATCAAATATAGTTTATTAAGTACCAAAGGTTCATATAATTCAACAATATACAAGCATAAAAGCACAAATAATGCATATAGAAATATGTATAATATGAGCGTTATCAAGGGGATACAACCATTCTTGTTTGACAGATGCTAGCTCATGTAGTGTTGTCATGCAAGTACGTTTTATATGACCCAAGTTTTATTCCTAAAATTATTATTCCCTTTTTTTGGTACATTTAATTTTACTAATGTTTGTCACAGATATTTGCTAAAAGATTCTTCAATAGGATGAATAATGATCCAACATTGAAGATGAATATTCTTACACCAAATGGTTATTTTGATATTTACTATTATTGATGATGTTGTTTATGGATTTGAGGGCATTGAATGGTGTATGTTATATGCATGGGAAGGAATTTTTGATGGCCAAAAAATGATTTTATGTTGTTTATGCTTGTTTAACAGAGGAGGTATTGAAATCAATGGGCATGAATTCCTTAACGAAGGTAAAAATTTAAATATATATACATACACGCCTATATATTTGTTTACTTAGAAAGCTAAGTTTTTAACTTTACATATGTTTTTAATTCTTCAGAAGGTTTGGACATCTTCTACAACATTGAACGCATAATGGATAATGATACCTCTGACATTGAAGATGTTCATGATTAAGCTAGGATGATGAAGATTTACGAATGATTATATTCGTGAATTTAATAGACATTTTATATGCAGTCTTATATTTTGTTTTCTTTTATATGCAAAGTTTTATATTGGTTTGGTTATTAATGTGATTAAATCAATGGTTGTTTTTTTTATTTTATTATTGTTATTTAATATCATTTAAACAAAGTACTTGCATTTATTGAAGTAGAGCAATTGAAATCTTTAAGACGGCGTAAATATCAAGTGGTGCGTCACCATCATCACAAAAGCAAGAGGCTGTTTCAATAGACCTGACATATCATTAATAAGTGAAGATACAAAATATAGTTGGTTCAGTGTTTTGCACACTTCCATTACATATTAGGGCACTCTTCTTCACGCTTTAGCTAGATGTACAAAATTCATTTTGTGATGTATATGCTTGTATTATAGAGAGTGTAATTAATAATTTTAATGCCCCACGGATTCGGCCAATCTAATACTTATCTACAACACAAAATCGTATGATGATTTAATGCAACATAATCAAAATTTCAGATTCTGATGCACAAGTCTTTTTTCCCCCAATACTGGGATTATGAATGTGGGATGTTATTATTTTATTTTTTTTTATAAATATTACTAAGTTTAAGGGTTTGTATTGTATATGAAACTTAACTTTACAAAAGATTTATAACATATGATATCATTTCATATATATCAATGTAAAATATAAATCGTTTTTTACATTTTGTATTTTGGATATATAATATTTAATGATATCTCTATATATTTTAGAATATATGCTTACTTATATATGAAATATGTAGAAAATCTTATTATAGTAAAATTACATGGATTTACTTTTTTATTATTGATGGAACATAAAGAAAACTCCATTGTGATAGTAACAACTCTTTCTTTCTTTTAAATTTAAGATTTGGATATCTTATTTTAGATGCACATTTATCACAATCGATGATAATTTAGTGATGTCATTTCATATATATGGTCTTTATAATAGTCGTCTAAAGAATCGTCTAATTTTTCAACACATTTAAAATATATAAACATTCGTTCTTATTTTATATAGACACGTATAACTAAAATAATGTTTTTATAAAAAAATATGTAGCCGTATTATGTGGTGATCAGATTCTGAATATTAAATTATATTCTTATGTTGTTTATGAGTTGGCACATGATCGAATGCCTTTTCTGATTCAACATTATCCTTCTTATCCTTATTATTACCCCCGTAGTTTTTCTTCAGATTTTACTTCATTTCTATTTATTATAATAATATTTTGAATTTCTTTTTATGTTTTTTAATTTTTAAACACATTTGTTTAGTCAAGAACAATCGTTAAGTTTAAAGATTTGTAAAAGGTTTAAAACATTTTCCCTTGTTTCACTATACAGAAACGTAAAGTCTAAATCTTTTTTTAAATTTAAAGATTTGAATATATTATCCCATTTTAATGGTTAGTATATTCTACATTTATATATGGTCATGGGGCTATACAATCAATGTTTCTGTGCCGATTATATGACACTATCAATTTCTTATTCGATATTTTCCATCGCTAATGTATGATTTACCATGCATATGAAAATGAATTTTATTTATTCTGCGTTTTTATTAAATTTGTTCTAAATATTCCGTATATGAATTGACAGATGGAATTCTTGGTTGAATATAACAAAAAGAATAACGGAAACTTAACTGGCAGTGAAGAAGGCCTGGTAATAAGTTTATGTATATCATATTGTGTTGAAAATTAATTATAGATGTTAACAACAATTTTTATTTTGAATAGGTTGTCCCTATACAGATCCTCAACATTTGTTTAGGACTTGTTGGATGCAGGAAAATTGTTTTGATTTCTAATAATCAATGATACGTAATGTCCATAAAACCTATTGGTTACAACAATGCTTTAATACATGGTCCGGCTTTTAAAAGCTTTGTTCTTAAAAATGGTTTAATGAATGGCTGGTTCATTAATATTTGCTATGTCCGAAACTATTATTCAATAGTTGTATGCTATAATTTAGAAGGGGTTTGTGTGGATAAGTTTTGGATCTACAGAGGACGTGATAGTTCATGTTTAAGTGTTTCTTACGCAAACACTAAAATACTTCATGTAAGCAATTTTTCATTTCTGTTTTTCACTTTTAATAATTTTTTTTGATAGTACGATTTTTTATTATTAATGTTTTATTTTTTGTATAGATTTTTGCAAAGGGTTATTTTAAGATGTTGAACAATTCAGATTCAACCCAAGTGAATATTGAAACTTCAAATGGTCATATGTGGGTTGATTCTCATTTGAATGACGGATGGTTGCTTGGTTTCGAAGGATTCAACTGGACAAATTTGTGTCACAATGAGAACTTATATGTCGGTCAATTCATGATATTAAGTTATATAAACGAACATAATTTCAAACTCACATTGTTCAACTACTATGGTATTCATGACGGTGATATCACACTCAATGCTGGTAATCAATTTAAATTTATTAGTTGTCATTTAATTTTGTTTGTATTTTTTTTTTTTTTTTGCATGTAATGTTATTTTTACAGATGATTTGATGTTTGCTGAATCTATAGAAGCAAAGATTGGAGAGATGGAAGTTGTTGCTGATGATGATCTACCCATCATTTTTCAAGTCGAACAGATGTTTCTGAATGCCTAATTTATATGTTTTTATTTATGATTTAATTTTTGGGTTCGAAGAAACAATTATCATGATTACTTTCAGTAATTGTTTATGAATGTTTTGCTTTTGTTTAGGATCTAATTTGGGTTTAATACTGAATATAGATTTCAATCATTTTCACTGCAATTATTTTAAATTTATTTTACTTATCAATTTACAACAACAACAGTCCACGTGTAAGCATCAATATATAAAGATCAAATCATCACTCCCAATCCTAACCAATACACATAAACAAACCAAATCTAAAAAATGGGTTATCAGCACCACCACCATCTTATTCACCTTCTTCTTCTTTTTATCCTTTCAAGTTCATCTAAATCATCAAAAACATGTTCTCTCATTTCATGGATAGTCTTGTTAAACGGAAATCTTTTTATAGCTTTCTGGCATATCTCAAGAACTTCATTCAGATTTTTGAATGAGTTTCGCAGTCCAATAGAGATTTAATTTTCTGGGTAAAATGTGCAAGATAGTTAATAAATAATAAAAAAAGATGTAAATAATAGCGAACATTGCATTTCCTGCAAAATTATAATACCTTAACTTCATTTATTTCAGCCATTTATTCATAATAATCATCTGGTTCTTCAAAAGAAGAACCACAATTTTCACTGTTATAAGGGTCTTTACCAACTTAAATATCTGCTATTTTAGGGAAGCCAAAAAACATAAGCGCCTAGCGCACTATTATAATCAAAATCAGAGTCATAGTCACTGCTGATAATGATAATATTTTCTGCCATTGATATGTGTTTGAAAAAAGTTATAGATTTCTGGTAAATAAATAAATGTAAAAAAAATTAATAACGTACGTATTTATAGAGTGAGAATGGTCAAAATGTTAAAAAAATACAACCATTAATATTCCTACGGCTTGAAAATATAAAAAGCAAACTAATACGCGCAATTTACATTTGGAAACACGATTCTGTTTTTATTTTATATTATTACCTTTTATTATTCGAATATTTATAATCAAAAACGTAATAATCAATATAATTATCAAGGAATGTCACGACGACAAATATATTAAAATATTAGAATGTTGCGCATATATACGATGTTTTTTTAACGTGACTTTGTCTATGTTTAAACATTAATTATATCACTTAAGTATTAGAGATAAAGACACTCTCATTCATAGTTAGATTAAACTTCTTTTTCAGAAAACACTTATAGCGTATACGAATCATCGAATAAGAAATCATCAGAGTATTTGGATTATGAATCAAATACATATAATTTAGGGTACGCCAACATAGCTAAAGAAGATTCATATACATCAAAATCATTTAAACTCAAATACAATAAAATTAAAATGTATAAGGCCAACATTAAATTTATTCAATCCATACTTTCATTGAACAATACAAACATTCACACGCGAATAATCAACTCAAACACTAAATGTTCGTTTCAGCGATAGACACACCCGCGTTAGAAACAATACAAAATCCTTTTTTTTATTCCATTGTAACCTTCTTAACCCAAAAAACAATAAAAATTGTAAAATTCAGCTAGATGCGAATGAGAAACACTTTTATAACACGTAACCACATTAAAAATATAATACAATATATAAAAAACATGTAACTCTGATATGCAAGCCAAAACACAAATTAAAAAAATAAAGAAATCCATAGTATTAAAGACAAAATATCATGTAAATGTAATTGTTATACGCAACGAAAAAACATAAATAAACAAAATCTTAGTAAAATTGTCTGAAACTCAAAATTAATTATCATCTTGCTCCGTTTTTGCAGTTTTTTTACCCCCTCGCTTCGGGAGTGTTTTGGTCTTACGCTATTACCGGTTAATGATGGAGGTTCAACATCATTAACTGGTACAGGATTTTTAGCCTGCTCCTCCTCAACTAACCCAACTTCTTCAGCTTCGACATGAGCCTGAATAAACACATATTCTGTATATAAGGCTATTGTTTAAAACTAGATATACATATGTTATAACGAAATTAAAAATATAAATACATACCTCTTCTCGTTTTTGTTTTCTTGCGAGTTCTTTTATAATTGATTCATCTTCAGTTAATTTGTTAACCATGAAAACATGATAATTATTATTCAATTTGTAATTAGAAACTTGTATCTTAAACACACATTTTTTCCCAACCATGATATCCAAGTCTTCTGGATATGTTTCCAGTGGTAAATTCAACATTAACACATAAACATGCTAAATGTTATTTGATGTTTTCAAAAAATAAATCCAACTAGAGTTATCCCATGGACAATTATACAACCTTGTCTATTTTTGAGATTAGATACGCTTGTGTTTTGGCAGTAAGTTTACATACATCTTGTTGAAACAAAGATAAAGTAGCCTAACCGCTGTCATCTTGAACACGTATTTGAACTTTGATCCCATAAAAACAAATATTTTCCATTGTTGTCAAGCAAAATTCACGTAAAAAAATCGCCAAGTGATACAATAAACATGGATAAGTTGCTCGATGATAGTTTAGTTAAACAATTATGTCACAAAAAAATCGAACATTCACTTGAAGTCAGATGTATCAACGCTCCTATTATCGACTAACTTGACCATCTTTAATTGTATTGTTTCATACCTTGGATAAATTTTTGTCTAGATTCCACAAGCTTCACAATAATTTCTCCCATTTTCGGTATTTGAAAATATTTTGACAATACTTTTGCAAACAGTACACATCATGTAATACCATCCTTGATCAGTTACAATCTTCAAAATTGTTCCTATAACAACACATCCACTTGGCCGGAAGCTAAACAAAAGCAACAAAACAAAATATAAACTAATAATAATAAATAATTTTAATCTATGAATAAATTATTATAAAAATATACAAAAAAACAATTAAAAATAAAATGCAATTAACTCTTCAATATCATAAACATCCTCAATATTTTTGATTGAAAACTGCAAATAAAACTGTACTCGTTGTCTTATAACTGACTCTGTAGATAGGACAACCTTTGTATCTCCACTTTTAGCAACTTCAGAACTTAACAACCTATTTAGCAAAAAAAAAAAAAAAAACCTTCAAACTCAACTGTTTACCAAACTTATAAAATCATACGAATTATTATTTTAATGCACAAGCATACGGTTTTTTGATTTCTTTAATATGTGGGTTTGATTCATCATTTATCAACACTTTCGGGTCAGCAAAACAATTAGAAACTTGCGCCGTACCTGCATTTATAATTTCGTTGCTAATATCGCGGTAAACAAACGATAAAAATCAAATTACTTACAATCCCACATGCTTTTCTTTGCCATAACTATAAGTATTATTATAGGATCTTTCGATGTGACATGCACTTTGATAAACTCATGAAGCATAACAGCCAGTTCATTCCAAAGTGTATATGGAACTCTCACGCCACTGAAGGAAAAGACATGACATTATTGACAAAACCTTGGTCATTCCAAAGTATGTATGAAGTGACATTATAAATATTCTAAAAAAACGGTGAACATTATAAATCACCTAAGATCTTGTTGCTTGAACTCTAAAATTTGTAGGTTTATCGTCTGGATCAATAATCGTGATGTTGTTGCTCTCAACTAATTGTCCAATAACATCTGAAAAGAATAAATCATATCAAATACTTTAAAAGAAACACATATACTTTTTCAAATAATTAATCAGAAACAAATATAATTCTGATACACAAAAATAATGTTAAACACTATATAAGAAACACGTATATTTCTGTAAACACCATATAAGAAACGCATAAGATATTATATAAGAAACACATAGAATACTATATAAGAAACATATATAATTATAAATCATACACCACATAAAAAACATGAGATACTATATAAGAAACACATAGAATACTATATAAGAAACGTATATAATTATCAATGTTCTAAATGGCGTGAGGCGTGGAGTGGCGGCACAGCCACGCCTCAAGCCTTACGCGCCTTTGCGAAGCCTTGGCGTTTCTTAAGGCGTGCTTAAGGCGGCAACAAAATATTTATAAATTTATGTATTTATAATTTTATATCATTTTATAAGAGCAATTTCAAATACTAAAGCCCAAATCCTAAATAGCCAGGCCCAAATGAGAGGCCCAAGTAGGAATTAAGTTTGAAATTACGAGGCCCAAAAAAGAAATAACCCAAATACTTGAAATTCAAGCCCAAATCCATAAATCCCTTAAATGCTTCTAAAAATGGCGCCACGCCTTACCAAAAGGCGCGCCTTTACACGCCTTTTCACACGACGCCTAGACCTCACGCCTTGGTCCATTTCGTGGCGTCGAGACCACGCCTCGCGCCTTGGCGACGCCTTGGTGCGCCTTTTAGAACACTGATAATTATAAAGCGCAAGACAAAAAGTAATTAAAAAATATATAACTTACCAAAGGAAGCTTTAGGGTCATTCCTGTGCCCTAAAAAACTTTCAAAAGGCAGTAAATTTAAAGTCTCTTGTATATCAGCAACATCAGAACATCGTTTAACATTTATTTTTTTTGATAAAGTGGATTTTGCATGGATGAGAAGTCAGTTCAAGCATGTCTGTATTACTTTTGACATGAAAGTTTGATATAAAATGACAATCATCCTGGCGAATGAGAAATTGGAAATCAGAAACCACTAAATTACCTATGGTCGCATGGATCTTCGTACCCTGTTTCATAAACCATATAATTAACAATAAATATTTACAACATGCATATAGCTCTGAAAAAAATATTTGGTTATAAACAAATTATTATACTTCTTCGTCCATCAGAATCATATCAATACCAGCAACTTTGGACTGATTAGAAACACTGTAATACTGATTCATATAGAGATTACCTTTACCTTAATATTGCACTTACCATTCGTGCCGTCAATATCTAAAAGCACGGTGATCAACATGGTTTTGCCTGCGATAAGAAAACAAAGGCAAACGATTAGCAGACCGATGAATGATGAACACCAACATTGTGCGACTATATATAGGCTCAGGATTAGGGTTTCGCAAGCGTGGCCCAAAAGATAACGTGTAATTCAAATATAGAAAAGATATCGGATAGGATAACCATCGTTTTTAAAAACATTTTAGAACGTGCCTCTCATATCGACAGAGACCACGCGACACCAAAGTTTCATAAAACACACCCGGTTCTCAATAAGTTTTTTTATTCGTGTTTTCGACATGTCTATGTTTGGGAAGGCTCCTCAAAAAACACTTTTTAACGTAGCGACATTCTCTTGTTAGGAAGCCAATTAACCAATGAGAGGGCTCGATTCTTAAATGGAGCCCTCTCATTCGAATCCCTCAAGTTGACCAAAAGTGAGTTGTCATATTATATAAAAGATTGAAATATATTTTAACACCCTTAGGAATATAACAAGGTAATGCCTCTACGTATGGGATTATTTAGTCATTATTAATTTATATTTTCGTTGGGACCAATATATATACACTGGGAGTTTAAAAATATTATTATCTTATTATTTTATCGATTGGGGTCTAAATTTTAACTGGTCACAATTTAGGACCGAACAAATTATCAATTTGATCCAGGTTATTAATTTATCGAGTATTAATTTATAAAGGTTTTAGTGTATCAAACGCACGTTTAAAAGGTTGGAGGTCCCAGTGGTATTCTCGCTCTTACTAATTTCTATATGTATCGTATCTCTTTTGCTGTATGATTTTAAAGAAGTGGATGAGTATGATTGAGTCATATTTTGTACTTACCTCCTTATTGACATTATGTGGAGCATGGATTATATACCGAATAGCATAAAATGGTATGACGTTATGTTGGATTGATTACTTATTGTAAAGCAAAATAGCAAGCTTCCAATTTGACAGCCCCTCGCTTATTAAAAGTTCAGTTAAATATTTGTTCCTGAGATTAGGCTTCTCTACCTGTTGTGTTGATCATTACTATACTACGAATTAAAGGAAAAGACTCAACGATCACATGAATTAAATTATGTCAATAAAAGTACATTAGTCCGTAGTTTGTGTATGCGTACATCTTTTTTTGTAAAGGCAACATGTCAATAAAAGGTTGGAGGTCCCGGTGGTATTCTCCCTCCTACTAATTTCTATATGTATCATATCTCTCTTTCTTCTACGTACATTAGTCCGTAGTTTGTGTATGCGTACTTCCTTTTTTTTAAAGTCAACATGTCAATAAAAGGTTGGAGGTCCGAGTGGTATTCTCCCTCCTACTAATTTCTATATGTATCATATCTCTTTTTCTTCTACGTACATTAGTCTGTAGTTTGTGTATGCGTATTTCTTTTTTTTTTTTTTTTTTTTTTGAAAGGCAACATGTCAATAAAAGGTTGGAGGTCCGAGTGGTATTCTCCCTCCTACTAATTTCTATATGTATCATGTCTCTTTTTCTTCTACGTACATTAGTCCGTAGTTTGTGTATGGATACTTCTTTTTTTTGAAAGGCAACATGTTAATAAAAGGTTGGAGGTCCCGTTGGTATTCTCCCTCCTACTAATTTCTATACGTATCATATCTCTTTCTTCTACGTACATTAGTCCGTAGTTTGTGTATGCGTACTTCAACTTCATAGCTTTTTATATGTTATATATATACATTAATTTGGTGTTGAAATAACTAGGTGCTTGAACCACTAATTTGGTGTTGAAATAACTAGGTGCTTGAACCAAACAAAGCTATACATACGTTCTATAATGGTACGTTATCGCTAAAGTTTGTATTGTGTTTTTTCTTTGATTCTATTCTTGTGTATATATACTTACGAGGTGTTTGATAGCCTTTTAATGGTCTGCACCACAACACTTTTGAATCGGTCAGTAAACTAACATTGTTTGATAACTTTTTTTATTCCACTTAGTCATTCATAGAGCCTTTGAATCGCTTAGCATTTGCCACATCCAAATTCATTCAGCAACCAACCTTTTTAAAATTATTTCCTATTGGACAACACTTTTTTTTCGAAGTAGTTTATTGTCCTACAAAATTAACTTTGTGACTTATAAATAACTCATTTTAACATTACATTCTTAACAAACTTTTTTTTACATATAACTAATTTTATCAAATAAATAAATAAATTAAAAAAAAAAAAATCTTCATTTTTTATGTAATTCCAATGCACATCGATATTTTGTTTCCAAGTTATACATGACATACACGTTCATCTAACAAAGAAAAATTTGTGGATTGTAGCAATATTGAGTGAAATTACTACAAAGTAGATAATATTTACCCCAAAACTAATCATATAAATAATTCACAAAAGTTTACGTAATAGTAAATACTTTATATGATAAGGTATAATGTTAGATAGTTAATAATTGAAAAGTAATTATTATTCTTATAAAATGTTAGAAAAATGAATTTCATTCCAAATCCATATTTAGAACAATCCGTCAAACGATTTTTTTCATTTAGAGCATTCAAATCATTCAACGCTAAATCAACTTGTTTTATCAAACAGGTCCTTAGACTTTGTTTATTTTTGGTGCAGGGACCCAACGTTGAATTAAAGAAGCTATTGCGTATATTTGTCGGAATATTTACCATCATCATACTTGGTTTTATTCTATTCCTCTTTATAAATTATAGTATTATGAGTACAGCTAATCTAAAGTTGGTAAATGTTGACATGAAGCATCTAGATATCAACTTCGATATACATAAGGAAGCAGTATTCCCTAATGTAAATATTAGCTTATTAGTGAATTTGGAACCACAAGGTAATCTTAAATTATCCCCAATGTTGGCAACTTTTAATTTGTCAACAAATGTTATTGAGGGGTACCCCATAAAAGCCTTATCTTATACAGTAGCATGTTTAATATATCACTACACGAGCAACTTATTATTCTAGGATTTGAGCCACATCCAATACTCTTACCACCAGAGAAGATGAGGTATCTTAAGAAGAAGTTACAGGATAAAGACATATGGTTTAACCTCGACGGGGACTTCAAATGGCACATAAAAAATGAAGAGTCGAGAGTTTTCAAAAGTAATTACAAGCACACGCGTTTCAGCTGTACACTATATTACAGAAATTGGATATATAATGATTCACCAAGGGTCGAATGTAAAATTTAAATAATGGTAGCTAATACTGCCTTTTATCCCCGCGTGTATAAACGGGATGTGAATTTATCTTTTGTTTATTGTATTATTTGTTTTGTTTTGTCTATTCTATTGATGAAAGGTGCACTCTTACACGAATTTATTACGCTCATTCGATCAAAGGATCTTTAATCTTTACCATTATAATTTATCAATTATCTTTATTAACAAACTAGAGTCAAAAATAATAAAATATAATAAGATAACCTTAAAATACTACATTAATCTTATCATTAACGGGGTATACTGCCCTTGCACGTTATAAATACTACACCATTTTCAATTCATAACAAACATACAGTGAACTCATTTAAGCAATCAGAAGGGAGGTGTATTATATTTAATATACTTTCTACTTTAAAGTATTATTTTTGACAATTGATTCTTCCATTTTACACGATGAACAAGTCAAACAATGTGTTTACTCTCAAGGCAACAAAAACGTGTTAACCGACAACCAAAATGACTGTCGGTGAAGATATCAAGGTAAAGTTCACGTCTACACTTTTTTGGATCTAAACTTCAATATTTTACGTAATTTTTTTATACTTTTTATGAAGATTTGATACTCCTTTTTCCCTTTGAATAGCAAGTCGGAAACAATGTCGATGTCCAAATCATGAGGTAACATTCAGTTATACATTTAATTTATTTCCGTTTCACTTTTCAACAAAAAACCCTCAAATTTCTATATTTGTATGAAGGCCTAATATTGTTTCCCTTCTTTAAACATGACCATGCTGCAACAATACGCATTCGTTGCTTGATAAGGTGAATCGCGCTTCCAATAGAAGGAAAAGGGATACAAATTTAGCGACATGGAAATGAAACGTTATTATTGAAATTAAAAGTTCGGGTGATGAGAGCATGGTTACTGGGATGATGGTATTCTTAATGATGCAACAGAGGGAGATACACAATTTATAAATAATGTATGTGTTATTATCCAAAATATATCGAATAGAAGTTAATATGTATCTAATTTGAAATTTCTTACTAATTATATGTAGTAAACGAGGTGGATCACCCGCGCGTTGTCGCGGGATGTTTTGCCAAAGTAGTTAGTGCACTTAACGACCGTTAGTTATAAGGACTAAATTTGCAACAAACCTCTAAGACAAAGGACCAATTGCAGTCGGAATTAAAAAAAATCAAAGTTAACGGTTGTTAAGTACTTAATCTTAACGGCCGTTAAGTACTTAACGACCATTAGTTACTATAGCTACTCTCACAAGGCAACTGTAGCTGTAGCTGCAAAGGGGCACTGTAGTTCGTGCTGAATGTTATATTATGATAATGAAGATGAATGTTGTTTTGTCAATGACTAATATCAAGATGAAAAAAAAATTTAAGTTCTATTAAAAAAAAAAAAATAAGTTTCTAGTAATTTTTGTAATTTATTTAATCGTTAGACCCGGGCAACGCACATGTATCGTACTAGTTATGTTTTATATGAATCAGTCATTTTTGTAGAGAGTTGTGTCGGACTTATATTTTAGTGTTGTGGTTCTATTGAATTGGTTTAAGTGGTGATGCTTTTTGTGGTCCCCAACCAAACTTGTTTGACATAGGTTTAGGCCGATGCTAATAGTGACCGTAAGTATTGTGGTCACCTCCTGTCACATTAGTTTTCTTTCTGCAAGATTATACCCAACTACAATTTGCTAATAAGGCTACCGCAACCGCAACCACAACCACAACTACAACAAAAAACATACCTCACAAAAACAAATAAAAAAAATTACACTCACAAAAGAGATTGAAAGATTGGGTTGCTACTGTAACAACTCGTATATTCTAGGTCATTACTTGTCTATAAACTCAAAACAATTAACTTTGAACATTTGAATATTTACTTTTATGTATAACCGTTAGGTTAAATCGTGCAAATAGAAAAATGACTTTAAACGTAAACCAGCAGTAGACTAAGTTTAGTCTACATCAAACAAGTGTTATAAGGTTTTTATAAGCATTTTTTTATTGGTTCATGCATTTTATTTTACATGTTTTACTTAAAATGTTTACATTTTACATTTAAGTTCATGCATATATGCCGTACTTCACCACCTTTCTTATACACACTTATATACATACTTATAACGCGATAATCCTTGAAATGCCCTACAAGTACAAGGGTACCAACCCTAAATGCTCCCAAATTTTTTTCTCCAAATGCCCCAGGGGAGAGGGTCGCCAAATTTCTTGGGCGGATTTGATATTATAATGACATGTGTCCCCCCAACATGTCCCCACATTGTACCAATTAGGTACCATCCCACTAGTACTTTCTTGGGCGACTGGGACCCACATTTTTTTAGCGACGTAGCTTTTTTGTCTTTTTGTCAACAAGTGTTAACTACATTTTTGGTCCTTGTGGTTTACTTGTTATTTCATTTTTGGTCCTTATTATTATTATTATTATTATACATAAATCTTAGAAATTATTTTGTAATATACTCCTAATTCAAGTCTTTTAACACAGAAATGCATAGATGGTAACTTACAACTCATAACCACCTATTTTCTCTTTCTAACTTCACTTTGTTTCTTTCTTTTTGTTTCTCTCTCACACACTCAAAGAATTATTTGACCGACATACCATAAAGAAAAAGCTGAAGATTCTTGTATGTATTGCTTTGTGTTGTGAACATTATGAACCAAGTAATCTCGCTCCATTGCTACTTATGAACTCAAAGGACCAAAGATGTTAGTTAGGAAGTTTGTAACCGAAAGTTAGTTAAAAGCGGTTACAGAAAGTTAGTTATGTTCGTTGACTTTTCGAAAAGACACAATGGTTGGATTATGTCGATTCATACCCTATATGTACATATGTAATACTCGGTTTTAATGCTTAGACAATTAGACAAATTTACTTATTCAATATTTACTTTGCAACTCATATTATCGATCTAGTTTTGGGACAACAATTGGCATCAAGAGCAAGGGTTATACACGAAACAATTTTCTGTTTTTGCATAACATAAACATAACGAGAAAGCCATAGGAACGATTTGTTTTCTTTATCTTCCAAGGAAAGCAAACGAGTTTGAATAAGGAGAAACATAAAGAAGATAGTGCACGATCTGTTTTGCGTTAGAAGTTGCAAGCGTACACATCAAACGATATTGGTGGGATAAAACTTTGTTGGCAACAATGAAGGGAAGGAAGAGTGGAAGGCTTTGTGAAAACCGGTTGAAAACAAAGATACAAAGCATTATAAGACGCAGATCTAGAGCGCAAGAAACGTTGTTGTGGAGAACAAAAACGTATACGTAGAACAAAGAAGGAGTACTCAAGGAAAAGTGTGTGGAGAAAGTGTCAGTTCGACACAAGAACAAGAACAATGAGAACAGAAACACATAGGTTTGTTTTGGTGGAACAGAATCAGAAACGTAGGATTTTTGGTTCGGTGTGGTTACCAAGGCGTGGTACCAAAGTTTGTGTGTAGAAATATTCTTAGATTTCAAAGGAAGCAAGATCAAGAGTAACGCACAAAGTAGAAAAGAGAGAACGTGTAGTGTGGCACAAGATTTTTTGTTTTGTTTGTGTCGAATACAAATAAAATTCGACAACACAACAAGAACAAGACAAGGAGGCCGAGACTTTGGTTGTGATTCAAGGGAAGAATCCAGAAAGGAAAAGCAAAGAGGCCGTGGAACATTTTTTGTTTAGACTCGTTGGGTACAATACAACAACAACAATTCGACAAGGAGAAGAAAGAAGGAACCGTGGTGTTTATTTTGGTTCGAAGCAAAAGCAACAACAAGGCAACAAAAAAGAATCCAAAAGTTTTGTTGTGGGTTGAAGTCGAATTAGAAAGAAAGGGCAACGAGGCAAGAAGAAGCAAAAAGGAACCAAATGGGAATAAAAAACACTGGTAAACGATTTACTAACAAGACAAGGGAATACAACTTGTATTCAACACAAATAAACGAGGTCACAAGTTACATTTTTTTTCTGGATTTCAATTACATTAGAATAAGTATAGATTTTATTAGTTTATACTATTAGGAAATCCCGAAAACTATTATTGATCCCGTATTACTAGGATTCACGGAAACTATATATATATATATATATATATATATATATATATATATATATATATATATATATTCCCATAGTAGAAGAGATACCATACTAGGAAGAATAATTCCCATACACACTAGAGAGTGAAGATAATAAATACTTTTAAGATGGCTGGTGACGATACAAGCACAACAACCACAGTAAAACCTATAACACCTATTGCACAATACCAATGCCCTAAGTTGAAAAACACAAATTACACGGTATGGGCTATACAAATTAAAGTTATACTAGAAGCACATAGTTTGTGGAAATAATAGAACCTAAGGAAAACACGCAAGTAGATTATAAGAAGGACATGGCAACAACGGCCTTGTTATATCAAGCGTTGACCGAAGATGTGATTTTACAAGTAGCAGGTTGCAAAACGGCTAAGGAATTATGGGAATCATTAAAGAAAAGACACGTTGGAGAAGAGAGGGTGCACCAAGCACAGTTACAATCATTGATGATTGGTTTTCACTCACTTCAGATGAAGGAAGATGAGACGGTGGATGCATTTGCAGACAAGTTAGATGGCTATGTCACGAAGGCAAAGGAACTAGGGAAAACATTAGATGAATCACTTTTAGTTAGAAAACTATTAGACTCCACATGCGATAGATTCATTCAGGTAGTAGCATCCATAGAACAAACAAGTGATCTAGACGACATAACCCTAGATGAGATCACTGAAAAACTCAAGGCGTTTGAGGAAAGAATAAAACTCCGAGAGGGAGGTCAAGTTGAAAGCCAGGAGAACTTACTATTCGCACATGGTGAACACTCGGGAAAAGGAAAGCGATTTAGTAAACGCGGAGATAGATCAAATTATTCTCAAGGAAACTGGCGGAATAATAAAAACAGAAATAACTCACAAGAAGGGAACTCAAATCATAAGGGAAACCCAAATAGGAATATAAGTAAGAGGGATTTGAGTAACATAAGATGTTTCAAATGTAACAAACTTGGACATTTTATGAGTAATTGTAGAGTAACATCAACAGCTCAGGAACAATCAAACCTTATCTTAGAAGACGATGAACCATCACTATTAATGACTATGCACGAAACCGAACACGAGGAAGTGTTGTTGAATGAAGGCCAAATTCAACCAGGGAAATATGCTTCAAAGGGTGCAAGCATATGGTATTTAGATAACAGTGCAAGTAACCACATGACGGGAACTAAGAGTCATTTTAAGGATATTGATGAAAGCGTAACAGGACGAGTACGTTTTGGAGATGGATCTTATGTACAGATAAAGAGAAAAGGCTCTATATTGTTTGGTTGTAGAAACCAAGAACAGAAGGTCGTATCGGATGTATACTATATACCAAACCTTAAGAGCAACATACTAAGTCTAGGACAACTTACGGAGATAGGTTGTAAGGTCATAATGGACGGAGATAAATTGACTTTGTATGATAAGAGCAGGAAATTGTTGATGAAGGTAGAAAGATCTAAGAATAGACTTTACAGTATTAGACTACAGATAGACACACCTATATGTCTCTTAGCAAACGTAGATAACCAAGCATGGTTATGGCATGCTAGATTAGGTCATCTAAACTTTGATGATATCAACAAGATGACTAGGAAGGGTCTAGTGGAAGGAATACCAAGAATAAATCATGCCGGACAGATTTGTGATGCATGTTTATTAGGAAAGCACAGTAGAACACCATTTCCAAACCAATCTATATTCAGATCAAAGAACCCGTTGGACTTAGTATATGGAGACCTTTGTGGTCCCATTAGTCCAGCAACACACACAGGCAAGAAACTTATATTCTTGTTAGTGGACGATTATACACATTTTATGTGGGCTTACTTTCTGACATCGAAAAATCAAGCACTTAGTACCTTTAAGGAATTTAGGCAGAAGATAGAAATGGAAATGAGAATGAAAGTGAGGATGCTAAGAACAGATAGAGGGGGTGAATTTACATCTAATGAATTCACCAATTACTGTAAAGAGAATGGAATAGCAGGACAGTTGATAGCACCTTACTCACCACAACAAAATGGAGTAGTGGAGAGACGAAATAGGACAATGTTATCAACAACTAGGAGTATGATGAAAGCCATGAAGTTTACCCTTAACTTTTTGGGCAGAAGTAGTGAAACATGCCATTTATATACTCAATAGGGTACCTACAAGAGCCCTGATAGATAAAACTCCATATGAGGCACTCTACAACAGAAAACCAAACTTGGAAAACCTAAGAATATTCGGATGCACAGCTTATGCAAAGATAATGATACCTCACTTAAAGAAGCTGGATGACAGAAGCATACCAATGATTTACTTAGGAGTAGAGGAACGATCAAAATCATGTAGATCATATGATCCAATAGCAAAAAAGAAACACGTTAGTAGGGATGTTAAGTTTATGGAAATGAAACCGTGGGATTGGGATAAGGATGGAGAAGATACGAGCACACAAGACACATTTTGGGCTAGTTTTGTGATAGAAGGACTTGACAATGAGAATGCTACACCAGTCAACACAGATATCAATGGTAATGTTGATAATACGTATCAGGAACGAGATGCAATACCAGATCCAGTTACACCAATTACACCACCAACATATACTTACCACCCTAACTCAGACGAAGAAGAAAAGGCTACTATAAGGTCATTAGGAAGCTCAGACTAGAAATATGATGATACACCGGTACGAGGCTTAAAGGATTTAGCAGGCATCTATAAAGATGCACGTACAGTGGAAACACCAAGCTTATTTTTCATAGAAGAAGAACCTCGTAATTATAAGGAAGCATCAGCAAATAAGAAATGGATTGAGGCAATGGAAATTGAATTAGATTCAATAAATAAGAATAACACATGGATTCTTACTACATTGCCAGAAAATCAGAAGGAAATTGGACTCAAATGGGTTTTTAAAACCAATAGGGATGCACAAGGAAAGATCATCATATATAAGGCACATTTAGTAGCAAAAGGATATGTACAAGAACAAGGAATAGACTTCGATGAAGTATTTGCCCAGTTGCTAGGATAGAAACAGTACGGTTGATATTAGCATTAGCAGCATATCATGGTTGGAAAGTTCATCGCTTGGATGTAAAATCAACATTTTTACATGGAGACTTAAAGGAAGAAGTCTACGTTACACAACCTGAAGGATTTGTACAGCCAGGAAATTCAGGAAAAGTATATAAGCTTATTAAAGCTTTATATGGTTTAAGACAAGCACCGAGAGCTTGGAATGTGAAGCTTGATTAAACGTTAAAGTCATTAGATTTTAAGAAGTGTAATCTCGAACAAGCAGTCATTAGATTATAGTTGGAGTTTATGTAGATGATTTGATAATCACGGGTACTCCAAGGAAGGAATTAGAAGTATTTAAATCCCAGATGGAAGAAAAGTTTGAAATGAGCGACTTAGGATTGTTAGCTTATTACCTAGGGATAGAAGTTACACAGATAGGAGGAGAGATTACAATCAAGCAAACAAGTTATATTAACAAGATCTTGAAGGAGACAAGTATGATGGATAGTAATGATACGAAGATACCAATGGATCCCGGTACTAAGTTGGTCAAGGCGGAAGATGGTAACTCAGTTGACGCAACTTACTACAGAAGCTTAATTGGAAGTCTCAGGTACTTACTGCATACAAGACCAGATCTTAGTTATTTAGTCGGACTACTCAGCAGATTCATGCAAGACCCAAAGGAACATCACCTGAAGGCGGTAAAGCAAGTAATCCGATATATCAAAGGAACAAATGAGCATGGCATAATTTACAAGAAAGAAGGCGGCTGCAAGATTACAGATTACAGCGACAGTAGTTATGGAATCAACACTGATCAAGGAAAAGGAACTACTGGCATAGTATTTTATTTATGAGAGTCACCCATTACCTGGTGTACTCAGAAACAACCAACAGTGGCGCTATCATCATGTGAATCAGAATTCATGGCGGCTACTGCAGCAGCATGTCAAGCCTTATGGTTAAAAAGATTACTTAGTGAAATAACTGGAAGTGAAGAAAAGAAGATAACGTTGAAGGTAGATAACGTTTCAGCAATAGCACTAGTCAAGAACCCAGTTTTATGGAAGAAGTAAACACATCGACATTCGCTATCATTTCATTCGAAAATGTGTAGAGAATGGGCACATAAATGTGGAACACGTTAGCGGAGAACTACAAAGAGCAGATATACTAACAAAGGCTCTACCAAGATTGAAGTTCACGACAATGCAACATATTCTCGGAGTTCAAGATTTAGGACGAAGCAATGATCAAGATTAAGGAGGAGAATGTGAACCAAGTAATCTCGCTCCATTGCTACTTATGAACTCGAAGGACCAAAGATGTTAGTTAGGAAGTTTGTAACCGAAAGTTAGTTCAAAGCGGTTACGGAAAGTTAGTTATGTTAGTTGACTTTTCGAAAAGACATAATGGTTGGATCATGTCAATTCATACCCTATATATACATATGTAATACTCGGTTTTAATGGTTAGACAATTAGACAAATTTACTTATTCAATATTTACTTTGCAACTCATATTATCGATCTGGTTTTGGGACAACAAACATGTCCCAAAACAAGACAGGGGAGGTTGTGAAGATTCTTTTCTCATCACATTTAGATATATGAATTGTTTCCATTTTGTAACCACACGAATCACAATAACCTTTTTATTTAATTACTTATATTCATATCCGAATCACAGCCACATAATTTCAACAAAACTGTTTCTTTAACACAACAATAAATTACCACCTCTTTGACCTCTACATAAACCACCGAACACCCACCCTTGCCGGATCTGGTGGTGGCCGGATTTGGTGGTTCGTTTGTATGCAGAAAAGGGGACAAAGACCACAAGAAAATAAAAACGATCGGTTTTTGTGTTTTTCTCCCGGCCGACGAACAAAGAAAAAGAGAAAAGAGGGCAGCAGTTGATGTTGATGTGGGTGGTGGCGGTACGAGGGAACTCGGGGTAACCCGATCTACGTTTTGGTGTAGGAAAAATATTTTTGGCCGGAAAATTATTCCGGTGGCCGGAATCTCGCCGGAGAAGACGACCGGAGGGGGGTCGCTGGCGGTGTAGAGAGAAAGGAGAGGTGTGTGTGTTTTTATGAGAGAGAGAGAGATGAAAGAAATGAGAAAATTAAAAGGATTGTAAGTGTTTATGTAATTTATGTTTATGTGATTTTGAAAAGTTGGACAAAAATGAAATAACAAACAAACAACAAGGACCAAAAATTTAGTTAATAATTTTTTTACAAAAAGACAAATGTCACAACTCGTAATTTCTATCAATGCTATTTCCACTACGACTTCTACACCAGGTATTTTTACTATAAAATTTTTGCTTTTTAAACTAATTAGACGTGCCTGCACAAACACCGGTATAGTATGTCAAGTAAAACCTTACATTAATACGCTAAAATACTAATAAAACCACTAATAAATAGGTTTCTCACGAAAACCTAATAATTTTAATATAACATAACGAAACACTAAACCCTAAAACACGAACCCTAAAATTCTATATTATAAAACCCTAACTAATATAACATATTAAATTACATAATACGTAAAAACTTAATATTAATATAAACTATAATAATAAATCTTAATATACCAATCGTAAAATATATATTACAATACCATAATATCTTAATAATAAATCTAAACTTACTCGAATATATTTACTTTAAAACTTATAATAACGAATACTTAATACGATAACTTAAAACTATATTTTTATTAAAACCTAAAAAAAAAAAAAAAAAAAAAAAACTCAAAGTACCTTTTTATGTCAAGTTTAAAGGCCCTAAACTTAATCTAATAAACTGCGAGTCACAATCATTTTAATAAGTCCGTGTCAAAGTATTATATGCCCCCTATATATCCCCGTACTTGTTTAATAAGCCCCGCGAGTAGGCTACGAAACTAGTAAAAACTTAGGTTCTTTTCTTTCTGAAATACAAATCAAACTAAAAAAACTAAATAGTAGGCTAGGCACATGCAAAAGATTTTTCAAACAAAGCAACCCAAACCATTTTCTTTTTTTTCTTTCTTTGCGTCAGCTAACACTAACAAACCCAAAAACCATTTTACAATTAACCAAACTTGATTTCTTTTGTTTTGTTTCCTTAAAACCAACATAACCCTTTTCAACAAAACAAAACATAAAAATGTTTCTTTTCTTTTTGTCCTACATGCTGAGATTTCAACCCAAAACAAAACCATATTTCATTTTCTTTTTCTTTCTTCTTGTTCGAACCATCGAAGCAAACCCAAAACACCATTTTTGTTTCCATTTCTTCTTTTCTTGTTTCTGAACCAACAAACCAAACGTGACCTTTTTTTGTGGACTCGACATAATTAAACCCAAAAACCATCTTTGTTTTCTTTCTTTCCCGCCATTGGGTCTCGACAAACAAAAACCAAAAGCCAAAGGCTTTTCTTTCTTTTCTTTTTTTCTACTCCTAGTCGACCACTTCTTCTTCCTTGGCTCACTGCTACTGTGCCTCGACCACAATCACCAAAACACCATCACGACTCCAACCCTAAACACCTTAAGCTACCACCCACACACCTCCATCACCACCCCGTCACCCTCACCTCACACCCTTGTCACATTTCTTGAACCCTAAGTAAAAACACCACCCCTCGTCACCCTTACCTCACTACCCCGTCACTTCCTTAACCATTAAACAACACCTCCCCTCACTACCACTCACAACCTAACACATCACCACCTCGTCACCATTTTGCAAACCGCCTCTACCACCTCCCCCTCCGCGTTTGACCACCGCCTCACTTTACTTGGCCACCACTCCAAGTTTACTTAACCTTTGGGGCTAACGAGCCCTATAAATGCCTTGCATACCCTCTTCATTCAAATCACCCCACACCACTTGTCTACCTCACTTTTCTAAAAATACTTGGTCCGGACACAGTAGCATGGAGCCCTAAGAAGCCTAAGAGTCGAAGTAACCTACTTTTAAAACCTTGTCGAGTCTCTTTTCCTATCGCGATAACCCGAACACCCTCGCGAATCTAACCATTGGTCACGTAAGTTTTTAAAAGTTTTATAAAAAGTCATTTACAACTTATTTTTATGCTTAAAATAGTCTACCTAGATAAACCATAATAAGTTATACCCTTTTCTAAAACAAAAACACAATTATATAAAAAAGGACTAGTTTCGTACTACAAAAAGAAGTATCTAGACCCCCTTATCAAGACCGGATAACAATAAAACAGGCCTCAAAAATCAAAATTTACCCTCCCAAAATTATCTGGACCGGTGTTTAATTTTAGACCCCGTCTATATAAGAAAAACAAATGCAGACCGGTGTATGTCATAAAACCCGGTCCACCTTGTCTATGAAAAGAGACGTGTTTTTGTTTGAGAACCGGCCCATTAAAAGTAAAGTTATCAAGACCCGTGTTTATTAGTCAACCGGTTTACACTTCCAAAATATTTGAACCCAAATATACCCAATCTATTATTTGACTCTCCCCTCCTTTTCACTTTACCCTTACAAAACCCTAACACACCACAACTACATACCGCCGCCCATCTTATTCTTCTTCCAACACACACCCACCGCCAGTGCTCCGATTACTTACTGGGGTTATGTTTAAGAAGGGCCTTAATCGTGTTTCTTCTGCTCTTCAACAGTTTATTACCACACAGGGATGTGCTGATGACTCGAGGCTTCCATCAATGAATAAATTAAGTTAGTTTTGTTTCTTATTTTATGAATAATTGACTATTTTTTTATTAATTGTCGTGTTTATCTTTGTTTGGATATTAAAACTTCAGATATCTTAAATTATAATCTTAACTTTGGGGCGAATTAAGATCTCTTCTTGGGAAGGACTGTTTACACCTTTCATCGCGTAAGTGATTTTTCCCGTTTTACAATTACTCCTTTTATTTTAAGCTTGTTTTTCTCACATGATTTGGAATGTAAAAATCTTTGTTTAATCAGCTTGGTTCAATCATATAAGTATTCTTCTGTTAAACTGTAAAACTTTGTAATAGATATAAATATTTTGTGCCTTTTGTGAATCTCTTTTTGGGTGAGTTATATGTGATATGTGTATGTGTTACTGGCGTCAATTGTTTCAACTTTGATTCAAGTCAGTTGTGTCAAATTTGGTTCAGGTTAAGACATTGTATAAACATGTTAATTTACTATATGTTAGTATGCTAATATTTGATTCAAAAGGGTGAATAAGTGATTCCTTGATTAATATATATGTCACAACCATATCATTTTGTAAATAACAAAAACATTCTACTTTATTTGCAACAGGCATAGCATATACATCGTTTCTTGTGGGATATGACTGTTACAAATACATTAGAGTTTTCATCATTATGATCCGGATGAAATAGAGTCATGAAAGCATTAAAAATGGAGGCATCACATTCACATCAGTGGTATGTCATTATATGAATTGTACTCAAACTACCATATCCATTGTTTTTATTTATTTGATGTGTAGAAGTTTTTAGTGTTACAAAAAAAAAATGGCAACTATAAAGGATATCGACGGGTTTCTATTTTGGCTCACAGATTTATGGAATCTTGTTTTGAAACATACTTGTAGATGCAAAAGCTTAAACAAATGTGCCATAATTGGAAACAAAGTGCGTTAGCATGTGCATGAAACAAGATCACTGAATTGTGAAGTCATTGAGCTTTCCTTTACTTTTAGCCTTTTAGGAACACATGTATGGTTATTGTGTAGGTTGTTTATTTTGGCTTAACAATAGGGTTGCACCATCTCTAATTGTTTACAGTATTATTTGATAGAAGGTTACATTACAAAGGATTTACTGATCTTAAACTTTTTGCTGTTTTGAAACCTGATAAATCATTATATGAACATTTGGTATCTTCGTCCATTACATGAACTTTTGGTGTCTTCGTCCACTGTTTGGAAGTGAGTAACGACCTTTGTGGGGTTGTGCATATTTTCCTAGTAACTATATACAAAAGTGGTGGAACTCTTTAAGACCTGTAATTCAAATTACATGAACTAATTGAAGATGGTCGATAGAGATCACCAACTGAGGATATTTTGCTGGGATGATCTTCCTACGCCATACGCCGCTAATCTAGAGATATTGGCTTTACCTCAGGTCATGTTTTATAATGTTTTCCTGTTTGTTTTTCCTCTACGTTTTAAAGTCATCAAATTCTATTTCAATAGTAATTTTTGTGATATATTCATTCACTAACTTTTACTTAATTCAGCTGTTGAAAATCTTGCATTATATGATTTCTGCAGATTGATGATATTGTTCGTGCAGCTAAGAGAGCCTGCTATAGATCTAGATCACTGGCTACAACTACTTAAACAAGTGTTTGCAAATTTTTGTAGGTTTCAACTGTAACTTGTTTTCTACGTAGTTGTTTTAGCTAAAAGGTTACATATATGTACAATACATTTCATTTAGAGGTGACAGATGAATTAAACATGTATACATATGAATGATGTATTTTTGTTGTCTAGAACTTGATATTACTGAAATGCATGATTGTTTCGGATTGCTTATATTGAAGCTGCTGATTGCTTATTGAATAAGACTAATAGGGGCTGTTTGGGATTTGCTTATAAGCAATCTCAAACAGCCCCAATTTGTTTTTTTTTTCAAAAATAAGATAGACAGGTTTTTATAGAAATAACCGGTCCATATTATGTTTACAAGACGTGTTTTTAATCATCAAACCGGTCTCAAAAACCAAATGTAGACCGGTTTATAAACCGGTCTCGATTTGATTTTCACATGGAGAGCCCCCTCATATAGACCTAACCATAAACCGGTCTCGATTTGTTACGTAACGCTTAACCTGCATGGGGGTATATATCGTAACTTTTTAAAACTAATAACTAAAGGGTTAAAAATGACTTTTTAATAAAGTTATACTATAGGAGTATATATGGTAAATAGTTAAAACTTAATATTTAATATATAATATAATATAAATATATATATATAATAAATAAACATATATAATATATATAATTAAAATATATAATAATAAAAAGTATTAATATAAATAAAGTATTTATATAATAAAGGTACTATCCTTTTTATATAATGTATCGCAATACTAAGGAGCTTTATGCGAGGAGTACTATGTGGATATTTCGTTTTGACGAGTTTGTTGGGTTTACGAATTAAAGTGCTCTAACTCCTCGAACGATTATTGCATATACTTCTGAGATATGATAGCCCGAACGGTGATACGTTATATTTAATCTAGTACTTGATAACATAACGCAATACTAGGGAGCTTCATGTGAGGGTTATGCACTTCTGAATTATGATGGCCCGAACGGTGTTATGTTTAATAACACAATACTAGGGAGCTTCATGTGAGGAGTATGTAATTCTGGATTATGATGGCCAGAATGGTGTTATGTTATAACTAAACTCTAATAACAACATAACTCAATAATAAGGAACTTCATGTGAGGAGTTATATACTTCTGAATTATGATAACCCGAACGGTATTATGTTGGCCGCATAATACAATAATATGGAGCTTCATGTGAGGAGTTATACTTCTGGATTACAATGACTTGAAGAGTGTTATGTTATATCTAAAACTAGTAAACTCTAAGAATAAAATACTTAAGAAATAGAATAATAAAAACTTAGACAAACACGATCAGACTTGACATACATACTACACCCAGTTGCGTAAGTAGGACATCTAGTATCTCAATCATCCTTCCTTAAAAGCCTAGGTGAGTTTTCATAGCCTCATACTTTTTAAAATGCTTTCACTCTAAATGCTTTATAAAACCTGTGAGGGGGATACATGCTAAATGCTTTACTTAAAACCGAGCACAAGTCTTTTTCATTCGTTGTTGCACGAGTAAACTAACAGCCACCACTACATAACCAAAATTCATGAATCTAATCGTTTGGGATATTTTACCCACGTGAACGCGAATATAGTTGTTAGATCTATTGGAGTTTGACAACTCCCGTTGGTATTAACACCCCACTAGATGGTACTAATAAGTACTATATTTGAATCCACTCAAAGTATAACTTGGCAAGTTATCCTTCCATCCCCTCATGTTGGGTCTGCAGCCCACAGGACCCGGATCGTTAAGGTGTTATATTCATGAGCTTAGTGCAACAAACCCCCGTCTGTAGTATTGTACTGATCATGCAATACTGACAGAAACTACTTTCTTCTACTCTACATGGGTGTAAAACAACGTAGGCCATGCTTTACTAAACTTGTATTCACACTACTACTTAAACCTATGACTCTCACTCAACACCTAGTGTTGACTTTTAAGCATGTATCCTAGGTATATAGCCATTCCGGAGCTTTGGCAGGAGATGGCACTGAACTTGGAGGACTTTCAAACCGGTTATCATTCAAACATAACATTTCACACTTAGATTCACAGGACCTCATCTTAATAAAACTCTGATATTTTAATGAATAATAACTTAATTAATAAAAAACGTCTCTTTTCGAGTCATTTTCTATTATTGTATCTGTGATTTTATGAAGTAATACCCCAAACACTTTATCCGCTGCGATTAGTGAAAAATGAGGGTGTCACAGATTGGCATCATAGCTTTAGTTGTAGAGAACAAGGTCAAAACCTAAACTACAACTACTTTTCTTAAACCCGAGAAAGTCCTCAGTGCCACAGCCATCCTCCGCAACAACATAGGCTACAGGTTAGAATAGTACTTAACTGCTTAACTGCTTAACTGTTTAATTGCTTGACTGCTTAACTGCTTAACTGTTGCATATCATTTCTATTATTATCTATGTCTACACCTTACTACTCTACCCCGTCTCATCTAGTTTACGTCCGGAGACTGCTCTACCCTCTCCAAATGTATTAGAGTATCCCTCAAAATTCCCCTACTCTTTAGAAAACTTTAGGAATAGTTTAGATTCCCTAGCCTCTCTAAATTTCTCGTCTTTTCCCAATAATTCCCCATTATCTCTTATCCCTCTACCCACTATTACCCCAATACTACCCTCACTGAAATTTGATCCCGAAAGGTTCTTTATATCCGAAGGATCAATGTTACTTAGGAGACCCATACACCCTTTATCACACTTACTTAGTAGTAAACCTGGAATATTTAGGAAACCACCCTATACCTTAGTACTCCCCTATACCCTTACAAATCTTCCCACCTCATCTTGAAAACTTGAGGTTGGAAGAGATTCCCTTAGGACACCCTTAGAACCCTAGGAAAAATTAGGTTTAGAATCTCCCAAATAGATTAGGTAAACCCTTTACTGAACTTTTTATTGCAGATAGAGAAAGGTCATAGCGATAGTTAGGTAGAAACCCAATAGGATTTATGCCCTAGAAAATAGATAATAACTGACCACTTACCTACTTAGATATAGGAAGTCCTTCCACCAAAACTTCTTAGTTTCCCCTAGTTAGAGAGTCTTCCCCTAACTACTTCTCTATGCAAGTATATAATGGTATTATTTACGAGCATTCTTCTATTCTTCCCTCTTTACTTCCCACTCCCCTAGATCACTATGATTCTCGAAGTAGTTTCCCCTCTTAGAAAACCCTTAGGATCCCCATATTTAGGTTAGAAATAATTTTAGGATGCCCTTAGGAAAACCTAGAACTAGAAAATTGGATTAGGAACCTTTGAGGTTTAATTAGGTTAGAAACCGAACTAGAACCCTGATAGGTAGAAACTAGGAAAACATCTTTAGGTTTTAGTTTAGAATAAGAATTATACTTGGTATCGAGGATATTACAATTAGATTAGAAACCTTTAGGATAAAATATAGGAAACTTAGGAATAACATAGGATAAGATTAGAATATCACCAACCTAGAACCTTAAGCCTTTAGCATCAAGTTTAATAATAGGATAGGAAATAGGAACAAACCCTTTTGAGGATATAGTTTACCCACACTTAGTAACCTACCCTTATTAGGATTTCCCATAAGACTTTAAGGATTTAGAAACCCCTAGGAATAATATACCTTTAGGATACCACGAGCCTACCCTAAGTTTATAGAACTAGGTTTAGAATTTAAGGTTACCATAGTTACAACTAGGAATAAAACATTCGAGGATTTTAGATTGCATCTTAGAAAATAGGTACACCTTAGGTTACACATTAGAATCCCACTAGGAAAATACTATGGATATTACCCTACCCGGTTTTAAGTACCTAGGACATCAACTTAGGTCAAAAGAATAAACCTATAACTTTACCTAGAAATAGTGAACAACCCCTAGTTATAGGATCACCTTCCCCAATTAGGTCAAAAGTATCACCTTTAGATTTTAGGGCTATCTTTAGAAAACTAGATAATTCCTTAAGAATTATACTGAGAACCTTAGGGGGAAAACAAACTTCGCGGGAATCTAGTGAATCTAATCCTCCTTAGGATACCATCCTTCCAGGTATTCTACTCCTTCATCTTTCCTTACTCTTCCATTTTAAATCCTACTCTTCCGTTATTCCCCACTCCTCCGTACTTTCCTATTTCATCCCTTGCCTTCCTTCCTTCCTTTTCACTTCTTCACTTCCTCCCATCCTTTCGTTTCGTTCCTCCGTCATTTTCCACTCTATTTTTCCTACTCTATACTCTTTCCCTACCTCATCCTACAATGTTCTAGGAGTTAGAACTTGTATTTCTCGTCATTTCACAAGTTTTTATTTAGCTAGAACTTGTAAGAATATCAAAGTCAGAGTTTTCAGAATCCTCATTATGATTGACTTATGATATTATCCTCTTAAATATGGTGTTATCTTGCAAAGCCATAACTCAGGGTGCCATCCGGCAACTAGTTGCTAATAGTAGTACTGCAGCACTAGAAACCTGAGTTATTGACATGGCTAATGCTGACAACCCAAGTCTAACCAGTGGGCCCATAACCCACAGGTTTAATCAAACATTGTACATTCCACAATGTTTTTCCTAACTTCATGGGTCAATCCCATCAAGTTTCCTAAACTCCTTCCTCCCAAAACACTCCCGTACCACATTTCCTTCAGTATGGTCAACTCTCTTCTTTTTCCGCCAATACTACTTAAGGATGATTTATAATTACTATCCTATCAAAATGAATTAGGTCGCTCCTACATTTTAATGAGAAAGTTATAAATCAATGGACCATGAATTTATAAACTCTTACTTACAGGAATTGGGACGCCTCTACTTGTGAGTAAAAGAATATAAATAAATGATTCTAAGTATCTGGCACATGTACAAACACCTCTTATTCCGTTTGTACAACTCCTATCTTTCTATTCATATCACTTTCTCTTTCTCGATTCGTCAACTCGTTCTCCTTCTACTTCTACGTTTAACTAAATCTCAAGACGAGATTTTATCCAAGGAGGTGAGACTGTCACAACCCGTAATTTCTATCAATGCTATTTCCACTACGACTTCTACACCAGGTATTTTTACTATAAAATTTTTGCTTTTTAAACTAACTAGACGTGCCTGCGCAAACACCGGTATAGTATGTCAAGTAAAACCTTATATTAATACGCTAAAATACTAATAAAACCACTAATAAATAGGTTTCTCACGAAACCCTAATAATTATAATATAACATAATGAAACACTAAACCATAAAATACGAACCCTAAAAATCTATATTATAAAACCCTAACTAATATAACATATTAAATTACCTAATACGTACAAACTTAATATTAATATAAACTATAATAATAAACCTTAATATATCTATCGTAAAATATATATTACAATATCGTAATATCTTAATAATAAAACTAAACTTACTCTAATATATTTACTATAAAACTTATAATAATGAATATTTAATACGATAACTTAAAACTATATTTTTATTAAAACCTAACTAATATAAATAAAACGACCCAAAGTACCCTTTTTACGTCAAGTTTAAAGGCCCTAAACTTAATCTAATAAACTACGAGTCACAACCATTTTAATAAGTCCGTGTCATAGTATCATATGCCCCCTATATATGCCCCCGTACTTGTTTAATAAGCCTCGCGAGTAAGCTACGAAACTAGTAAAAATTTAGGTTCTTTTCATTCTAAAATACAAATCAAACTAGAAAAACTAAATAGTAGGCTAGGCACATGCAAAAGATTTTTCAAACAAAGCAACCCAAAACCATTTTCTTTTTTTTCTTTCTTTGCGTCAGCTAGCACTAACAAACCCAAAAACTGGCAATTTTACAAACCAAACTTGATTTCTTTTGTTTTGTTTCCTTAAAACCAACATAACCCTTTTTAACAAAACAAAACATAAAAATGTTTTCTTTTCTTTTTGTCCTACATGAGATTTCAACCCAAAACAAAACCATATTTCATTTTCTTTTTCTTTCTTCTTGTTTGAACCTTCAAAGCAAACCCAAAACACCATTTTTGTTTCCTTTTCTTCTTTTCTTGTTTCTGAACCAACAAACCAAACGTGACCTTTTTTTGTGGACTCGACATAAACCCAAAAACCATCTTTGTTTTCTTTCTTTCCCGCCACTGGGTCTCGACAAACAAAAACCAAAAGCCAAAGGCTTTTCTTTCTTTTCTTTCTTTCTACTCCTAGTCGACCACTTCTTCTTTCTTGGCTCACTGCTACTGTGCCTCGACCACAATCACAAAAACACCTTCACGACTCCAACCCTAAACACCTTAAGCTAGCACCAACTGATACGCCTTTGGATAACTATATTTTATTTAGTCGTATTCGAGTCATATTAGGAAAGAGTCGTGTGAGTAATCATCTAGGAAACTATCTTTTATTTTGTGAGTTTATCTTGTATCGACTTGTGATACAAGTTAGGGTTTATTCGGTATTTATATACCACATCATTCATTAATGAATGGTATGATTTGTCTAATAAAAATATCTCTAGTTTTCTTCTCTATTTTCTTAAGGAGCTCACACATGCTAAAAGTAGTGCCTTATCTCGATACAACCCTTAATCGGGTCGTATCAATTAGTGCTTTCATTGAGAGGGTTTTTGATTAAGGTTCCAATCTTCCAAAAAAAAAAAAAAAGTACTGTTCATCAGCACTATTCATCCCGGAGTACTGTTCATCGATCACTATTCATGGCTACTATTCACAAGTTACTATTCATCAGGAAAAAAAAATTCTTCTTCGAGATATTGTTCATGGCATCAGGCAGCAGCGATCGGAACGCACTATCTTAGCTCTTGCAAATGGGTAACGTGGCTGAATATCATAGTGAGTTTGTGGTACTTGCAAATCGAGTAACAGGGATATCTGAATCTTTACTTATATCGTTTTATATCTCCGGACTAAAACTGAAATTACAAATAGAACTGTTAAGGGCAAGGCCTACAACTTTAGGAGAAGCCTTTTCCTTGTCTCATATAGTCGAGGCTCGTTTTGACGCAATTGAAGAGAAGGAGAAATGGGATATAACTGAAAAAAATCAGATACCATTCCATCATTACAAAGTGAATTCGTTTCACCTGAGATTAAAAGGTCGTTAGATGTTGATGAATATATTGGTGTTAATGTGGTTAATAACGCAATAGATGATGTTTTCGATATTGGTGAGAGTAATGAAGTTCATAGCAAGTTTGAAGAATATTCAGAAAATAAGAAAAGTATAGAAGAGATTGTTGTGGGTGGTCGTGAATTTGATGGTCGTTTGGGCGAAATAAATTTGAATTTAAGTGAGGAATTAGCGGATTCTCAATCTGTATATTCTTCGTATCACCTTGAGGGCAAGGTGATTTTGAAGGAGTTGGGAGTGTTACGGCATGGGTAGCGAAAGGCGGAAGAATGGTGTTGTGTTATGTCCAAGGTAGTGGAAGGCGAAAGAGGAAAAAGGTGTTGGTTGTGGTAGCGGAACGCAAGAGAACTACTGTAACACCCCAACCCGTCAAGGGTAAAGATATCACAATAAATAGTGTCCAACAGAGCAAATCACAAGCTTAAAACTTTAACAATACAATGAGTACATAGGTTACAAATGAATTCCAAAATAAGGAAGATACGATAAAAAAAAACCAAGTCCATCGTTCAAGGAACTCTAGGGTAGGTCAACACACTCTCATCCCCAAAGCTAAACCCCGCTCCTAGCTTAAGTACCTGCCGCATGGAAAAGAAAACGCGGCTGAGCATAAAAAGCTCAGTGAACAGATGTAAAGATAACAAGCACATCAAGTAATAAAACAAGAGAGTACGAAATGAAATTACATATGGTGTCACAAGGTATATCAAGGGACTATCAAGGTTAAGTATGAAAAGTCAACAAGGTTAAGTATCAAGAATCGTCAAGTGTAATAGCAAGGATTAATAAGTTTCAAGGATCGTCAAGTATATTGTCAAGGGTTAAGTATAATATCAAGGTTTAACAAGTATAGTATCAAGGTTTAACAAGTTTCAAGGTTTTCAAGAATTAATAAAGGGTCAAGTATCAATAATTAGCAAGTCTCAAGTATCAAGTGTCAAGTGTCAAGTATTAAGTATTAAGTATCAAGTGTCTAAGGCTTTCAGGTGTCAAGTGTCAAGTATTAAGTATTAAGTTTCAAGTGTCAGTGTCAAGGCTTTCAGGTGTCAAGTGTCAAGTATTAAGTATTAAGTATCAAGTGTCAAGTGTCAAGTGTCAAGTGTCAAGTGTCAAGGCTTTCAGGTGTCAAGTGTCAAGTATTAAGTATTAAGTTTCAAGTGTCAAGTGTCAAGTGTCAAGGCTTTCAGGTGTCAAGTGTCAAGTATTAAGTATTAAGTATCAAGTGTCAAGTGTCAAGGCTTTCAGTATTTAACCCCCAGGCACAACAAGTATCAAGTCAAGTATATCAAGTCAAGTATCCCAAGATTGGAGTAGCGAACTCCCAAGATGTTAGGGGCTGCAATGCACACAAGCCCAGTCACCAAGTAATATACCATGTAGTCCAAATCATAATCAAGATGGCCGTAGCCCAAGCAAGTAACAAGTCAAGTCACGACTAGGATGCATCCATAGGCCCCTGCAGGCCAATAATAATAATCATAGCAGCAGTCGATAACAAGTATCAGGGACGGTGTAGTACATCTCTCCAACTACACTAGAGTACATAACATTGGTACATCAATGCTATGGTTGTGGATACTCCACAACAAGTAGCTCCTGGGTAAAATACTGAAGGGTCAACGGTTCAAGGTTCAATATCAAGTATAAGTGGTCAAGTCATAATTAAGGTTCATGTCAAGGTTCAATGTCAAGGTTCAAGTCAAAGGTTCAATATCAAGAGTTCAATTATCAAGGATCAATATCAAGGGTTCAATATCAAGGGTCAATATCAAGGGTTCAATATCAAGTAATATAAAAGAGAGAGAAGAGTCATGAGAGAAATCGTTGTACTCTTGCTGAAAGAGTACGGAATATCTGTACCTTAGTCCCATACAAAGCAAGGTCACAAGACAATCAAGAGAGAAATGGGCCAATCCCGCTTCACCGAACCTAGACGAAAATGGAATACGAATCAAGACGAGTTCATTTCACATAAGTTACCTCTTTTAGTTATCTTTCCATTTTAAGAAACTTTCCATATTTAGCATCTTTCTATTTTAGGTAACTTTCCATATTTAGCAAGTTCCCACTTTAAGTAGTTTAAGAATTTTAGAAGACTTTCTATTTTTAGTAAGTTTCCTTATCTGGAGAGTTTCCAAATTTAGAATGTTTCCATAAATAGTACATTCCAAAATTAGCAAGTTTCCATAATTAGCATATTTCTAAAATTGGCAAGTTTCCAAATGTTAACATATTATTATAAGTTAATATTATCGTATTATCAAGTTTCATAGCCTCGTTTGTTACGGATTTCATTTTATAGACATTTCTCGAGATTAGGGTTTCATTATGTCACCGAGCATGTTTTAGGGTTAAGAGTGTCAATTTCACAAGTTAAAGGTCACAATAGCACACATTCACATTATAACACATTAGCATAAGTCAAATACAACATTTAAGAGCACACTCCAAGAGGGACATGTAATAGGCCACCAAATCGTCAAGTTAACACATTAGACATATGCATATAAAAATGACCGGTTTTCTCACAGAATTTAGCCCACTAAACGGATTTTTAAAACATATCAGAAGCACAAAATAAAAATCATCAAAATTCTCACAGAAGTACATATGTCTTGAGAGTCTACATGAATTTTCCCAGATTTTATTTTTAAGTTTAACTCCATATGAAAAATCGTCTTTCCAGACTTACCCAGGAAATTAACTTCACGAACATACAGAAAGTTTGCACTTAATATACCCATTTACACACCTTATAAAAATTCACAAAAATTCCAGAAAGTCACAAATAAACCAAATATTACCCCAATAAAAGGAGAGATCCTAACTCATTACGGTTTGAAAATGAAAAATCAAAAACTACCACTGAAATAAATTTCTGCAAACACAGATTTGACATATCATCACACAAAATTCAAAAATACACCCAAATCAACCTCAATCACCTCCAAACCAATTGGAACATTTAATTAGGACCCTAAAATAAGTTTACAAGCAAAAATTATGAATTAACCATTTACCAATTTCGTTTTATGATGCACACATTTTCAGCTATCAAATCTGTCCAGAATCAAACAACTCAAAACAAACCCTAATCATCATGCTAATCATCATCAATCGACATCCTAAACATGTTATCATCATCAACCATCAAACAATTAATAATCCATATCATCACATACAAGTCGACATGCATACATCCATATTCAATTTCGTATCAAATTAATTAACAAAACTAGTTACATGTTATACCAATTCAATCCACACATGAAACCAAGCATCCATATCACATAATAATCATCAATTTAGCATCCAAAAATCATTTAGGGTCATTCATATGTTCGGCCACATTTTAAGACATCAAGAAAATCCGTTTTCAAATCATGCAAACATATTTATGTGTTACAAATGTTACCACAAGTATGTTTTAATCATCATATCATCAAGTTAATCAAGGTTTATCAATTTTCTCTCATAATTATATATGGGTCGATTCATATATCTTATGTATACCAATTCGTATCTTTTTGATTCTTGCGTATAGTGATATATATGACAAAAGAAAAACAAAGAATAAATCAAGGATGCAAGAAAAGATACCAAACCCCTCAAGGGTTGAGGATTGATTTGAATGGGTGAAGAAAACCAAGAAACAAGCCTCCAAATGCTACCAAACGATCTCTAACGTATACCAAATCTTCTCACGAACACGTACAATTATTTACCAAGGATTTAAGAGCAATATTTTGATGAGAAGGGTGGTATGGAGGGATGGTGGTGGCGTTAGAATTATGTCCAGGAAAAGGGGATAGGGGTTTTAATTTTTTAGGTTAAGGAAAATGGGAAAAATGGTTATATAAATTTGGTAAGTGGGCAAAATTTATGGGATTTCCATCCCTATCTTCAAAGTAACGGCCAAAAGGGGGGGCATGGGTCAAAATTATCATTTTTCAATTAAAAATATACTTAGGATAGTAACATATATTTATTATTAAGTTTGTGTACAAGTTTTAATATTTTTGGACCCCTTTAGGTCACGTAACGAGCAACACTTATGTTTTAATCCAAGTTTCACATTCTTGAGTTCATATGATGTTGTAGTAGCTCAAACATTATTTACTTGAAGTTACATGTTCACATTTGTGATCACACAATACTCGTTTTTGATTTAGGGCTTGTTTGGTAAACATACTTAATTCTTCAAAATTTCAAATTGGAGGGTATTTTGGTACTTTAATCATGTCATGAATATGTGGGTTTTACAAGTATTCCCCCCACAAAAGAATTTTCGTCCGCGAAAATGAAAGAAGGAATACAGTAGCGAAACAATACGAATGCCTACCAGACTACACGGGAAAAATAGGGGTAGCTGGCTCGCATAGACTCATCGGTCTCCCAGGTCGCCGCACGTGGTGGATGTTTCTTCCAAAGAACTTTAACAAAACGAAAAACTTATTTCTCATGACTCTCTCCTATCTATCGAAAATTGCAAGTGACATATTTGGTTGAATTTGATCGCAAGGGTATGACACCATATGTAGAGGATGATAATTGTATCTTCTAGAAAGCTCATATGGGATACGAACAAAATTTCAAATCAAATTAACTGTATCAAAACAGTAGAGATCTCTACAAGAGCTTGAGAGTGGTGACAGATGTATCGAGGTCAACAGAATGCAAAATCAAAAGTTCAAGTTTATCCAATTATCTAACGAACGAATGCAGAGTAGCCGCATAGGTAGAATGAACCTAAAGTCTCACAAATCGTAGAAAGTCCAACGGAGATCAAATTATAAACTTCTTAGATACTCTCAAAGATATCCTATGACCACAATAAGTGCACGTTATATGATGTGAGTATTATCACGTTGGCCAGGTGTCATAATACTAGCATCATATAAATATGCTCTCATGATGGTCATACTTTATCACGAGTCGTAAACAAACAAGTCCATCTTAGTTCACCTATTACTTCTATCACCCAAGAGGTCAACCGAAATCAAGCGTCATAACCAAGAGGAACATTAAATAACAAAACAGCGGATGTCTCCATGAACTACTCGCAAGAGTAACGGAAATCTAACATATCAGCAATTAAGGTACGTCGTCTCAAAAGCAAAAATTTTCCCAAAATTCACCGAACTTCCCAAACAAGACCATTATCAAATATACGCAGATTGAACAAGGAACAGAGATGATATCGGAGAACCTAAATCATCCAAGGATCACATTACTAAGTAAGGAAACTCAAGAAATTGACGAGAGTGAGCATTAGTCATCATTAACTTCATCCTTCACAAAATCAACTCATCCAAAAACAAAATGGTTTGTTCCAAAACCACCCATTCAAAACATCAATTCTTTTCAACCCCAAGTAATCTGTCTTCTTTCGTCTATCAATCTGGAAATGAAACAAAACTATGAACTTGAGTCTGATCATCAAGCCTTCTGTAGTTCTTCTTGGAATGCGATGGAGTAATGCGAATTCTGACACGATCTTTAAATTTCTTCATCATCCAGTTTGCTTCCGCTCTTAATTCATCTTAGTACAACCAAGATGAATAGGGAAGTGAGACTGCATGTCTTCATCAGCTCCAGGTTCGCCATCTTGACTAGCTTCTTGTCCCCTGCATCGCCAACACTTCTGCCTCGTAAGGAGTGTCTTCACTCTTCATGGTAGCCACTGTTGTTGTCAATTCCAGGTCAGGCAGTGAAGTTAATCTTCTCATAAGTTTCTAGTTGACATAAATTAGTAATCATCCTCCAAGATTCTTCTATAAGATTTAAAAGACTAGCTTTTCAAATTTATTGTCAGTCTTGATCACTTGGTGATAGTTTCAAATCTTGCGGAATTTAAAGAGATATTCTAATCTAAGAACACCGTTGTCAAACAATTATCAATCTCCCAAAATGCACAAGTGGTCGCCAAATTTCTAACAAGGTACAAAATAGTTTCCATGTCCTTTCTCGTCTCCGAATGTACTATTACGTCATACCATGACGGTTTGTCCAAGTACTCACGAGAAAATGGTATTTATCATATTCACAAGATGGTCAGAGCTTTAGCTAATACTATTAACGTCACTAACCATCATAGTAGTCTTCACGAGTACGGAAGGTGATTCCAAAAGTAACCCCTAACTCATAACTCCATTTCAAAACATACCACAATGTCATACTACACAATTCTTCTAAATATTCACGAAAACCAAATCTCACCATATACAAGGAAATAGTTGACGTGATAGCCGATACAATTGGAATTGGTAACTTATTTTTATCAATACAGAACGGCTTCATAATCGTCTTAAGGAACCTTCACGTTAACCCCACGTCGTCTCTCCTCTTCATCACCAATAAAACTGATCTACTTCACGGGCTTACTCTTGGTTAGTAAACTCATTTCTTAGAAGTTCTTTTATTTATTTCTTCAGTCTTTCAAATGAAGCCATCAGGAACAAATCTTCCAAGGTAGGTCCAAAATCATGTCAAAGGTAAACGGAATTGTATAACAACTGCATTTGCCAAACCAGACGGGCAATTCACGAATTAGGGTCAAGTGCAAGGTTTGTCAAAAGTCTTTAGGCAGATAAGTTAACCATTCAAGGAGGTGGGGATTTTGTTCAGCTTCATAGCCCAAGTGTGCCTCATTGCGAATACAAACATTGTATTGTTGTCAAAATGATACGCGTGGAATACTAGTTGCTAACATCGTCAATGGAGTCAAATAGAAAAATGAGAATTACCCGAAAGTAACGGAATCTATTAGATCAATCAATTTAGGGTGCCCAAACCATCTTACCATTACTTCCAAAATCATCAAGATTCCCATATCAATTAACTGATGAACCCAAACAAGATTGCCATGACAAAACGCACAAGAGGGAAACAAAAGTATGCCGAAGGAAGCCTAATATCTACCCAATCCTCACAGGTTTAAACTTAAGTTCGCACAGGGAAGAATCCTAAATCAAGTTTTCAAGGTGTTCATCAATGTTCCTACAGTGGAAACCTAATGGTCCAAAACTCACAGGTCTAGGTTTATGTATTATAAGTCGTCAACCTGTCTCTGATACCATAAATTGTAACACCCCAACCCGTCAAGGGTAAAGATATCACAATAAGTAGTGTCCAACAGAGCAAATCACAAGCTTAAAACTTTAACAATACAATGAGTACATAGGTTACAAATGAATTCCAAAATAAGGAAGATACGATAAAAAAACCAAGTCCATCATTCAAGGAACTCTAGGGTAGGTCAACACACTCTCATCCCCAAAGCTAAACCCCGCTCCTAGCTTAAGTACCTGCCGCATGGAAAAGAAAACGCGGCTGAGCATAAAAAGCTCAGTGAACAGATGTAAAGATAACAAGCACATCAAGTAATAAAACAAGAGAGTACGAAATGAAATTACATATGGTGTCACAAGGTATATCAAGGGACTATCAAGGTTAAGTATGAAAAGTCATCAAGGTTAAGTATCAAGAATCGTCAAGTGTAATAGCAAGGATTAATAAGTTTCAAGGATCGTCAAGTATATTGTCAAGGGTTAAGTATAATATCAAGGTTTAACAAGTATAGTATCAAGGTTTAACAAGTATAATATCAAGGTTTAACAAGTTTCAAGGTTTTCAAGAATTAATAAAGGGTCAAGTATCAATAATTAGCAAGTCTCAAGTATCAAGTGTCAAGTGTCAAGTATTAAGTATTAAGTTTCAAGTGTCAAGTGTCAAGGCTTTCAGGTGTCAAGTGTCAAGTATTAAGTATTAAGTATCAAGTGTCAAGTGTCAAGGCTTTCAGGTGTCAAGTGTCAAGTATTAAGTATTAAGTTTCAAGTGTCAAGTGTCAAGGCTTTCAGGTGTCAAGTGTCAAGTATTAAGTATTAAGTATTAAGTATCAAGTGTCAAGTGTCAAGTGTCAAGGCTTTCGGTATTTAACCCTCAGGCACAACAAGTATCAAGTCAAGTATATCAAGTCAAGTATCCCAAGATTGGAGTAGCGAACTCCCAAGATGTGAGGGGCTGCAAGGCACACAAGCCCAGTCACCAAGTAATATACCATGTAGTCCAAATCATAATCAAGATGGTCGTAGCCCAAGCAAGTAACAAGTCAAGTCACGACTAGGATGCATCCATACGCCCCTGCAGGCCAATAATAATAATCATAGCAGCAGTCGATAACAAGTATCAGGGACGGTGTAGTACATCTCTCCAACTACACTAGAGTACATAACATTGGTGCATCAATGCTATGGTTGTGGCTACTCCACAACAAGTAGCTCCTGGGTAAAATACTGAAGGGTCAAGGGTTCAAGGTTCAATATCAAGTATAAATGGTCAAGTCATAATTAAGGTTCATGTCAAGGTTCAATGTCAAGGTTCAATATCAAGAGTTCAATTATCAAGGGTCAATATCAAGGGTTCAATATCAAGGGTCAATATCAAGGGTTCAATATCAAGTAATATAAAAGAGAGAGAAGAGTCATGAGGGAAATCGTTGTACTCTTACTGAAAGAGTATGGAATATCTGTACCTTAGTCCCACACAAAGCAAGGTTACAAGACAATCAAGAGAGAAATGGGTCACTCCTGCTTCACCGAACCTAGACGAAAATGGAATACGAATCAAGACGAGTTCATTTCACATAAGTTACCTCTTTTAATTATCTTTCCATTTTTAGAAACTTTCCATATTTAGCATCTTTCTATTTTAAGTAACTTTCCATATTTAGCAAGTTCCCACTTTAAGTAGTTTAAGAATTTTAGAAGACTTTCTATTTTTAGTAAGTTTCCTTATTTGGAGAGTTTCCAAGTTTAGAATGTTTCCATAAATAGTACATTCCAAAATTGGCAAGTTTCCATAATTAGCATATTTCTAAAATTGGCAAGTTTCCAAATGTTAACATATTATTATAAGTTAATATTATCGTATTATCAAGTTTCATAGCCTCTTTTGTTACGGATTTCATTTTATAGACATTTCCCGAGATTAGGGTTTCATTATGTCACCGAGCATGTTTTAGGGTTAAGAGTGTCAATTTCACAAGTTAAAGGTCACAATAGCACACATTCACATTATAACACATTAGCATAAGTCAAATACAACATTTAAGAGCACACTCCAAGAGGGACATGTAACAGGCCACCAAATCGTCAAGTTAACACATTAGACATATGCATATAAAAATGACCGGTTTTCTCACAGAATTTAGCCCACTAAACGGATTTTTAAAACATATCAGAAGCCCAAAATAAAAATCACCAAAATTCCCACAGAAGTACATATGTCTTGAGAGTCTACATGAATTTTCCCAGATTTTATTTTTAAGTGTAACTCCATATGAAAAATCGTCTTTCCAGACTTACCGAGAAAATACAACACATTCACATTATAACACATTAGCATAAGTCAAATACAACATTTAAGAGCACACTCCAAGAGGGACATGTAATAGGCCACCAAATCGTCAAGTTAACACATTAGACATATGCATATAAAAATGACCGGTTTTCTCACAGAATTTAGCCCACTAAACGGATTTTTAAAACATATCAGAATCCCAAAATAAAAATCACCAAAATTCCCACAGAAGTACATATGTCTTGAGAGTCTACATGAATTTTCCCAGATTTTATTTTTAAGTTTAACTCCATATGAAAAATCGTCTTTCCAGACTTACCCAGGAAATTAACTTCACGAACATACAGAAAGTTTGCACTTAATATACCCATTTACACACCTTATAAAAATTCACAAAAATTCCAGAAAGTCACACATAAACCAAATATTACCCCAGTAAAAGGAGAGCTCCTAACTAATTACGGTTTGAAAATGAAAAATCAAAAACTACCACTGAAATAAATTTCTGCAAACACAGATTTGACATATCATCACACAAAATTCAAAAATACACCCAAATCAACCTCAATCACCTCCAAACCAATTGGAACATTTAATTAGGACCCTAAAATAAGTTTAAAAGCAAAAATTATGAATTAACCATTTACCAATTTCGTTTTATGATGCACACATTTTCAGCTATCAAATTTGTCCAGAATCAAACAACTCAAAACAAACCCTAATCATCATGCTAATCATCATCAATCGACATCGTAAACATGTTATCATCATCAACCATCAACAATTAAGAATCCATATCATCACATACAAATCGACATACATACATCCATATTCAATTTCGTATCAAATTAATTAACAAAACTAGTTACATGTTATACCAATTCAATCCACGCATGAAACCAAGCATCCATATCACATAATAATCATCAATTTAGCATCCAAAAATCATTTAGGGTCATTCATATGTTCGGCCACATTTTAAGACATCAAGAAAATCCGTTTTCAAATCATGCAAACATATTTATGTGTTACAAATGTTACCACAAGTATGTTTTAATCATCATATCATCAAGTTAATCAAGGTTTATCAATTTTCTCTCATAATTATATATGGGTCGATTCATATATCTTATGTATACCAATTCGTATCTTTTTGATTCTTGCGTATAGTGATATATATGACAAAAGAAAAACAAAGAATAAATCAAGGATGCAAGAAAAGATACCAAACCCCTCAAGGGTTGAGGATTGATTTGAATGGGTGAAGAAAACCAAGAAACAAGTCTCCAAATGCTACCAAACGATCTCTAACGTATACCAAATCTTCTCACGAACACGTACAATTATTTACCAAGGATTTAAGAGCAATATTTTGATGAGAAGGGTGGTATGGAGGGATGGTGGTGGCGTTAGAATTATGTCCAGGAAAAGGGGATTGGGGTTTTAATTTTTTAGGTTAAGGAAAATGGGAAAAATGGTTATATAAATTTGGTAAGTGGGCAAAATTTTTGGGATTTCCATCCCCAGGGGCGGACCTACGTTGTGGGTAGGGGGGCAACTACCCCCCATGATTTCTTCAATAATCACATTTTGTAATGTTAATTTGTGAACTTTAATCTCGGTGCCCTCCACTGAAAATTGAAAGTGCCCTCCACCCACAGCTAGTTGAAGAAAAAGAAGAAAGAAATGGTGCATTTCTTTTAATGAGATTAAAAGCTCGCTGGAAATTATAGTATACAGTTGCCGGAAATGAAAATGAGGAAGACCAAGAGAATTATGACTTTTTCTTTATTGACAAAATGAGTCACGTGATAACTTAGAAAAAGCAAAAGACTTGCTGTCAACATAGGAATATGGGAAACAATTTTCTAATTTCTTAGTACATTTAATTTATTATTATTATTTTTATATGTCTACACATCATCATTGTTTTGAATGAGCTATTTTCTTACCCATGAATCAGATTTGCAAGATTGATATCTAACTAATGTGTTCTCTTTATCAATAATGTCTAAAGATTTGCAAGTTTGGAAATAAACTAGTATGATAACCAATGTCATTTGTGTTCTCTTTATCATCAATGTCTAAAGATGTTTAGTCACACAAATATATTATGTTACAAAGCAGTAAGAAAATAAAAAGATTTTAAAAATATCAATAACTCATTCTATAATATAAGACATTTTAAATAGTTGTTCAAGGGTTTTGCTCACAAGATAAACCTTTAAAAGACAGTGTCTTGTTTGTTTGCAATCTTTAGCAGGGTGTTTTTCACATACGTCGATAAAAAACTCACAACTTGTGCGGAGAAAAATGGAGGACTTGCCCGATAAGGGCATTTTTTAATCATCTTGCTCAAGGCTGCAAAAACTCAGGACAGGCCAAAAAAAAAAAAAAAAAAAAAAAAAATTGCCCCCCGTGTTGTAATTTCCTGGGTCCGCCACTGTCCATCCCTATCTTCAAAGTAACGGCCAAAAGGGGCATGGGTCAAAATTATCATTTTTCAATTAAAAATATACTTAGGATAGTAACATATATTTATTATTAAGTTTGTGTACAAGTTTTAATATTTTTGGACCCCTTTAGGTCATGTAACGAGCAACACTTATGTTTTAATCCAGGTTTCACATTCTTGAGTTCATATGATGTTGTAGTAGCTCAAACATTATTTACTTGAAGTTACATGTTCACATTTGTGATCGCACAATACTCGTTTTTGATTTAGAGCTTGTTTGGTAAACATACTTAATTCTTCAAAATTTCAAATTGGAGGGTATTTTGGTACTTTAATCATGTCATGAATATGTGGGTTTATAACTACGGGAGTGGAAGATAGGATTAGGATATGGGATCCCGGAATCAAGAGAAATTTTCAAGAACACACCTTGAGGACAAGGTGATTTCGAAGGAGTGGGGAATGATACGCCTTTGGAAACCTATATTTTATTTAGTCGTATTCGTGTCATATTAGAAAAGAGTCGTGTGAGTCATTATCTAGGAAACTATCTTTTATTTTGTGAGTTTATCTTGTATCGACTTGTGATGCAAGTTAGGGTTTATTCGGTATTTATATACCACATCATTCATTAATGAATGGTATGATTTGTCTAATAAAAATATCTCTAGTTTTCTTCTCTATTTTCCTAAGGAGCTCGCACACGCTAAAAGTGGTGCCTTATCCCGATACAACCCCTAATCGGGTCGTATCACCAACACACCTCCATCACCACCCCGTCACCCTCACGTCACACCCTTGTCACATTTCTAAACCCTAAGTAAAAACACCACCCCTCGTCACCCTTACCTCACTACCCCGTCACTTCCTTAACCATTAAACAACACCTCCCTTCACTACCACTCACAACCGAACACATCACCACCTCGTCACCTTTTTGTAAACCGCCTCTACCACCTCCCCCACCGCCTTTGACCACCACCTCACTTTACTTGGCCACCACTCCAAGTTTACTTAACCTTTGGGGCTAACGAGCCCTATAAATACCTTGCATACCCTCTTCACTCAAATCACCCCACACCACTTCTCTACCTCACTTTTCTAAAAATACTTGGTCCAGACACAGTAGCATGGAGCTCTAGGAAGCCTAAGAGTCGAAGTAACCTAGTTTTAAAACCTTGTCGAGTCTCTTTTCCTATCATGATAACCCGAAAACCCTCGCGAATCTAACCATCGGTCACGTAAGTTTTTAAAAGTTTTATAAAAAGTCTTTTACAACTTATTTTTAAGCTTAAAATGATCTACCTAGATAAACCATAATAAATTATACCCTTTTCTAAACCAAAAACACAATTATATAAAAAAGGACTAGTTTCGTAACGCTTAACCTGCATGGGGGTATATATCGTAAATTTTTAAAACTAATAGCTAAAGGGTTAAAAATGACTTTTTAATAAAGTTATACTATAGGAGTATATGGTAAATAGTTAAAACTTAATATTTAATATATAATATAATATAAATATATATATAAAACAAATAAAATATATAATATTTATAATTAAAATATATAATAATAAAAAGTATTAATATAAATAAAGTATTTATATAATAAAGGTACTATCCTTTTTATGTAATGTATCGCAATACTAGGCAGCTTCATGCGAGGAGTACAATGTGGATATTTCGTTTTGACGAGTTTGTTGGGTTTACGAATTAGAGTGCCCTAACTCCTCGAACGATTATTGCATATACTTCTAACATATGATGGCCCGAACGGTGATACGTTATATTTAATCTAGTACTTGATAACATAACGCAATACCAGGGAGCTTCATGTGAGGGTTATGTACTTCTGAATTATGATGGCCCGAACGATGCTATGTTTAATAACACAATACTATGGAGCTTTATGTGAGGAGTATGTAATTCTGGATTATGATGGCCCGAACGGTGTTATGTTATAACTAAACACTAATAACAACATAACTCAATAATAAGGAACTTCGTGTGAGGAGTTATATACTTCAGAATTATGATGGCCCGTACGGTATTATGTTGGCCGCATAATACAATAATAGGGAGCTTCATGTGAGGAGTTATACTTCTGGATTACGATGACCTGAACAGTGTTATGTTATATCTAAAACTAGTAAACCCTAAGAATAAAATCCTTAAGAAATAGAATAATAAAAACTTAGACAAACACGATCAGACTTGACATACATACTACACCCAGTTGCGTAAGTAGGACGTCTAGTATCTCAATCAGTTGCGTAAGTAGGACGTCTAGTATCTCAATCATCCTTCCTTAAAAGTCCAGGTGAGTTTTCATTGCTTCATACTTTTTAAAATGTTTTCACTCTAAATGCTTTATTACCCTGTGAGGGGGATACATGCTAAATGCTTTACTTAAAACCGAACACAAGTCTTTTTCATTCGTTGTTGCACGACTAAACTAACAGCCACCACTACATAACCAAAATTCATGAGTCTAATCGTTTGGGATATTTTACCCACGCGAACGCCAATATAGTTGATAGATCTATTGGAGTTTGACAACTCCCGTTGGTATTAACACCTCACTAGGTGGTACCAATAAGTACTATATTTGAATCCACTCAAGGTATAACTTGGCAAGTTATTCTTCAATCCCCTCATGTTGGGTCTGCAGCCCACATGACCCGGATCGTTAAGGTGTGATTCATGAGCTTAGTGCAACAAACCCCCGTCTGTAGTATTGTACTGATCATGCAATACTGACAGAAACTACTTTCTTCTACTCTACATGGGTGTAAAACATGTAGCTCATGCTTTACTAAACTTGTATTCACACTACTACTTAAACCTATGACTCTCACTCAACACCTAGTGTTGACTTATAAGCATGTATCCTAGGTATATAGCCATTACGGAGCTTTGGCAGGAGATGGCACTGAACTCGGAGGACTTTCAAACCGGTTATCATTCAAACATAACATTTAACACTTAGATTCACGGGACCTCATCTTAATAAAACTCTGATATTTTAATGAATGATAACTTAATTAATAAAAATGTCTCTTTTCGAGTCATTTTCTATTACTTTATCTGTGATTCTATGAAGTAATACCCCAAATACTTTATCCACTACGATCGGTTAAAAATGGGGATGTTACAACAAAAAAATGAAGTCGCCCAAGAATTGTGGGTCCCAGTTGCCCAAGAAAGTACTAGTTGGATGGTACCTTGTTAGTACAATGTAGGGACATGTTGGGGGACACATGTCACTATAATATCAAATCCGCCCAAGGAATTTGGGCGACCATCTCCCTTGGGGCATTTGGAGAATTTTTTTTTTGGGAATTTAGGGTTGGTACCCTTATACTTGTGGGGCATTTCAAGGATTATCCCTACTTATAACTTCAAAATTCAAAAAAAATCAATCCCCTCTCCTACCTACCACCAAAAACGGCACCAACACCACCCATACCTACCAACGTCCCAAATTTGGTTCACGTGTCACATTTGATGAAAAAATGAGATCCAGGTCTTGCCACTTTTAAAAGCCACTACCTAACACCCTCATTTCTCACATTTTAAAAAAATCACACACACTCTTTTCTCTACTATAATTAGTTGCAACAAGGGTGTTTCTGGTTCATAGTTTATTTGATTAAGTGTTGGTTTAAGGGTTTCAAATATCTAGGGTTTTGGTTCATAACTCTTGGGTTTTTTCATAAGGTTTCTTGATTTCTTTTGCATGAATCACTCATCATCATCAAGTAAGCATCTAAACTCATTTACATATTCATTTTTACACTTATATTGCATCCCATTTTCATTTATATCACTTGTGTATACTTGTTGTGTTGAATAATTGAGCTAATGTTAAGGTTAGAAAACATGCTTTCTGCCAAGGAATTTCAGTTGTATACATCAATATACAAATCCATCTTAACATTTTTCTGGGCCAAGCCAATATACACATACTTAATATATGTCTTAGGATGTTTCACGTCAAATTTCATAATTTTTGGAGTTGATTTACTAATTTTAATAAATGATATGCAACTGTTAGTGATGCGTGGGAATTGCACCAGGCTTTACCTCTCGAGGGATCTCGAGAAGCTTACAACCCCCACCAGGCAGTGTACCTGATCGTTGTAGTATAGTATAGTGACAAGTACCGGGGGATTGATCGTTCAACTCAGGAATAGTGTCGCTAGGATTAAAAAGCCTAAAAACTAGGTCTAGAGGTGAGGGATGATTCTTTTTGTATGTTTATATTTTTATAAAAGCAAGTAAAAATCTCGGGTTTTGGAAGAGTAGGCGGAATAACTTGCTAGTCAACTAACCCAATAACTAAAGATGCAATCAAAATAAAATAGCAAAAATGTAGATAAAGCTAATTAAACTAGTGGTGTGAACAATAAATGGGAAAGTTGTGTTTACTTAGATTTCATTACTCCCTAGATATCTTTTACAAGTTGAAAGTTTGTTACAGTTGCGTGGATGATGGGTTATATTCCTTAATACCAATCGTGGGGTGGCGTACGTACTTCCCCAACTCTATAAGCTCCTACTTCACTCCTATGTCGAGCCTGCAAGAAGCTCCTAACATGGGATCATTAGAATTCGATCATGCATTAAATACAACCATAAAAACCTAGTACGCATTGGTTCATGTTTCTTAAGACGTTCAAGCAAGTTACACTATGGAATTCTGCCAGTTTTCTTAAGCCTAACATCGAAATCATTCATCCGTAACAACTATAAACAAGCAATCAACCCATAATCAACATCTAGGTTTCACTACATCTAAGCAAACACACAAGAGATTTAGCCTAGCATGTTGAAATCAAGACAAGCGTAAGATATATTCAAACAACACATAGACATATTGAATGAATTGAAAGGATACTTATCTTAATTGAACATGAAAGGTTTCAAGGGGTGAAAACCCTTGAAAATACTGAAAAAAAATCATGCTAGGGTTTATTCAAGTCGTCCCTAAAATTGTCCTCTCTTATGAATGAAAATTACAAAAGTATATATAGATTTTCCAAGGTGACAGCGTCAAGAAGAAAATTCTGATGTCGTCAACCCGCCGCCCATAATAAAATTGGATTGCCTAGATCCAGATCTGACGCCATCAAGAGTGATTTTTCTCTGGGCCGTCACGTATAAAGGGACCATGACGGCCTATGGTGACGCCGTCATGCCCTAGTGTAAAATCTTTCTGGACCGTCATGGACTCTATCCTCTTCACCTCATGTTTTTCCTCTTGACGCCATCATTAAGAAGCTTGTGACGCAGTCAGGTACTGTTCCCAGCAAGGAAAATTAAGACTTTTCCGTTTTATTCACTTTTATGCTCCAAAAACATTCAAAATGCTTCCTTTTCCAGAATTCACTCCAAAAGTACCTAAAATCACAAAAGGAACGATTTAGGGCAATATTTGATCAAATAAATTCAATTCCGGGCTTAAATGACCCCCTAAAAACGGATCATTTTTCGCCTCATCAGTTAGTCAAAACCAACAAGATTCTGAGTTCCGTTTGTAATATGCGAAAATGACCACTTTAAATACTAGATGAGTAAAAATGGTAAGAATAACTATTGTAGATGGCACCTACACCTAAACACATCAATTTGAATTGACTCGTGACGATATGTAACGAAAGGGATACGATTCCGACAAGATAGGTTAAGTGTTCTAGTTTTGGACAGCTTTTTGTGTATTTTTTATTTTATAAAATAATTGGTGCAGAGCTGAGACAAGAGGTTTACAAATTTGGAAAGTAGACTCGAAAACGATGAACCTAGGCTTTTGAACCAAATGATTTCGTCACACCCATATTTTTTTTATAACTTTGTTTATATTATAAAACTGTGATCCCAAAAATATAAAGTTTGACTAGTCAGAAGTAGTAAACACACAAAAAATACGGAGTAAAGATTGATAAACTATTGTCTTATTATGCTAATAAAGTGGGTAAAACGGTCAAAAAAAATTACCGAAAATAATATATAAAGTGAGTATATGAGAAGCACCGGGAGAGGTAAGGAGGTAATAATACCACCCGCATGAAGTTATAAAAGAGACGGCACAACTATTCATCGAATTTGACTTATTTCAAACTTCAATGCCTACAAAAGACTCCAAAACTTTTTTTAAAGGCACAAAAGACTTCAAAACTAGTCTTATATTATATAAAGCTTAAGTAGCCTTATAAATGTAAAGGGGTTATAACAAATGTCCCAAGAATTAAAAGTGAAATGTGGAGGCTTCATGTGTTAATACATTGATTTAATAGTCATGCATAAGGGTAAGTACATAAGATTAGTGATTCAAGTAATTGAAAAAATTTGTACGGTACAAGGTAGTGTAAGCAACAACAAAAATATATCAATTACACAATATTGAGTGACATAATTTAATGTGCAAGAGGATTTGTGCACAAATTGTAGTACGGTACAAGATAGTTTAAGCAACATGAAAAATATATCTTCTATACTATCTAAAGATTGGAGTGCTTAATTTAATGCGCAAGAGACATTGTCCACAAAAGTTTGTATTGTACAATATGTTTTGCATGAGGAATCGTGCACAAAAGTTTGTATGGTACAACATGTTTCAAGCTATCTCTAAACCTCAAAGAATACAAACTAAAAATGCCATGAATGCATAAATTAAACACACCAATTAGTGGTTAGTCTTTTTAACTTCCCGTCCATGAGTTACAAATATTTTATCAACTATATAATGTGTCAAAAATCACACACAACAAACCACAACTTCCTCCACACCACGTGCACATTGGGCTACAACTTATTATGGTGGTAAAGTAAGCATCATATCGTCTTACTTATTTAGCAAATTGATTTATGTTATTTTATGTAAATTTCATGTGTGTTTTATGTGTGTAAGAATGTAGGACATAAAGATGGTGCTTAGGAGGTTTGGTAGTAACATCATCTTCTTTAATGGTTTAAGAGATCCTACACATCGTTGTCTTATCAATTAAGTGGAACATGCATGAACATTTTTACTTTGATCGAAAATGCAATATATTGATTAACTGTATTTAAGTTATTAATGATCAACTATATCTAATTGTTTTTTGTAGCGCGTCAAGAAGCATTAAAGAAAGAGATCGAGAAGTCACAAAATTGTATCAAGAACAAAACATGCAAAAGGTCAATGAACAACAACGACAAAGACAACAACAACAACAACAACAGCAGCAGCAGCAATAGCAACAACAACAACAACAACAACAACAACAACAACAATGCCACGGCCACCGGTGGGATGAATACTTAGCAGTCATATTAATAGTACGTTACAAAGTAAACATGCAATATTTTACTTCATGTAATACCGATAAACAGGCTAATACTATTGATTCGTTAGCAAGTAAGTTTATTTGACGAGCATTCAATTTTTAGTCAATAATTATTACTACACTTTGTTGGTGCATTTCAATATTTTTACTCTTAATGTAGTTTTTTGGCTTGCGGTGTGTTAATGTCACTTTCTTAATTAAACGTCTTGTAATATTGCGTGACTTTGATATTTGATATGACTGTGTAAATTATGTCGATGTTACATATTGAAAATGGTAGTATATAATAAAAATATCTTCACGCTATCATCTTAATAATAAGAATCTTATAAATCGAAGAAGTATATAAAGGAGAGGAAAATTGTATTTCAAATGTTATCCTACACCTATCACGAGGTAAGCATTATTCATTTGAGTTTGAGATCATGTGATTCATGTCGTCATACTGTAAATAATTAGAGTTAGTTACTAATAAATGCTCCAAATTCGATATTATAGTTTATGGAAAAAAGTTGTAATAATGCATTAATTAAAAAATAATTTATGTAACTTACTCATATTAAAAGATTACATATCAAAAGCCTCATTTAAATATAACATTTTACAAAAAAAAAAAAAAAAAAAAAAAAAAAAAAAAAAAAAAAAAAAAACCTCTTCACATTAAAGAAAGAGATCGAGAGGTCACGAAAATTGTATCTAGAACAAAACATGCAAAATGCCAATGAACAACAACAAGAACAACGCCATGGCTACCGGTGTCAATATAAATGAAAACTTAGCATTAATGTTAATAATACGTTACAAATTAAACATGCAATATTTTACTATACGAATTATAATTTATACTCTTGAATATATTAATTATTTTAATGTTTTATATTTTTATAGTTTCGTTAAAAAGGAAATTTATTTTATAGTTCGCTTTTAATAATGTAATTTTATTTGAACAACGAAGTCCGTCTTTCACAAAAAATGAGAGTTTCAAACATGAACCGAAAATTAGTCCCAAACATTACAAAAAAAATAATTAGATCCAACCTGTGCACATCGCATGGGTCCTGAGGCAGTCTAAACCTGTGTGCGTCGCATGGGGATAAATATAAAAGGTCTTCAACATTAATGTCATCGCTTCATATTTAAAATAATTTATGTAACTTATACATATTAAAATATTACATGTGAAGAGACTCTTTTCAATGTAATATCTTGAAAAACATCTCTTCACATATACTCTTTTAATGTCAATAAACTATTTTAAATGTGTGACATGCTCGGAAATGTGATACCATCACAACTTAGATATATAATGAGAAAAATATGTGCCGAAGATTACGCTATAAAAACTTATATACAGCCCATGTGCAATTCAATAAAGAATTTTAAATATGTATAAAGCTTAGCAAATGTGTGACACCATGACAACTTAAATATAAAATGACGAAAATAAATGCCGAATATTACGCTATAAAAACTTCTATACAACTCATGTGCATCGCACGTATTTTAAATCTATGAAAACTTCTATACAACCCATGTGCATCGCACGGGCATTGTTGACTATCATAAGAAATAGTTATAACTTAGCCGGATATATTAATATTAGTTAGTTCCAATAAAAAACGATAGAGTCAATACCAAAATAAATAGACAAAAAATATTACGTAAAAATATATTTTAAAAGATTAAATGTCAATAAACTATTTTAAATACGTATCATGCTTACAAAGTGTATGTTACCATGACAACTTATATATATAATGACAAAAATACATCTCGAATATAAAATGACAAAAATAAAAGACGGATATTAAACTTTGAAAACTTCTATACAACCCATGTACATCGCACGGGCTTTCATGACTATGAACATTTAGATCGAACCCGTGTGCATCGCACGGGTCTGAATGCCTAGTTATATTATATATAGTTTGCATCATAAATGCTTTTAATGCTAAGAATTAAATTCATCAACTATATATACGAATAGTTTGCATCATAAATGCTTTTAATGCTAAGAATTAAATTCATCAACTATATATACGAAGATGGTGAGATAACTTATTATATTTGGTCAAATTTGAAGAATTTGAGTTTAGAATGGACAAGAACACCTTGTGTGTTCTCTTCTTTTATATTCTATTTACAATTCATGTGAACAGTGTTGCATCGAATGAAGAGGAATATTGTCACACTTTCGGTAATACATTAGTTAATGCCATTTCTTTTAGTTACGATTGTAATTTTATTTGTAATTAGTGTATCTAATTATGGAAAAAAACTTCTTTATTACTAACCAATGAATCTAATTTTATTGACTTATTTTATGTTCTAAAGTTTTTGTTGTCAAACAGGTGATCAATACCGATCGTATGTGTATGATTTTTCACCATCACGGTGCAAACTTTATACTTGTGCTTCAGTTTGCCTTGCTCACATGCCAAGAGATGGAACCATAGTAGATTCAGGATGTCATGACACCTTTTGTGTTTGTTGTATGAGTGATAAAAGATAATATTATAATGACTTGTTTCTCTACAATACTATATCTATATCTATAAAAATGATTGGCAACATAGTGAATTTGATCTCATTAAGCCATACGGCGTTGAAGTGAAGTTGTTAGGAACCCATATTATATCATTTCACACACATATGATGTATTCAGGGACGGAGCCAGAAATAAATATGATCGGGTGCACAAATTTTTTTGAACCGTAATATAATAGAGTTAAAACGTGAATTAAAATGAAGATTTCATTAAAACAATAAATAAATGAACATATTACCTTCTAATTAGTGATTCTACGATCTCCCTTAGCAAAATAACACTTACATGCACCCTCATTTTTAATATTAATAAGTTCTTCTTTCTCTATAGCACACAAGTTAAAGCGCCGTTAAAATAATCATCACACATCCGATTTCGCAAATCAGTTTTAATGAGCTTCATTTAAAAAAAAAAAACATCTTTCAACCATAGCGGTAGCAACAGGCAAGACTAAAGCCAACTTCAATTAAGCACTACTTTTCATATATATTGTAACTACGACAACAATAAAAATGCCTCATGACAACACAATTGGGGTGCTATTCATATTCTAATATATTGTTGACTATCACTTACACTTATTATCCTTATTTGTCTTAATAGAAATTGCATAGTTATTCACTTATTCTTATTGCCCTAAGCCCTTATTGATGATGATAGACCATACAGAACCAACAAATTAGTCAAGATTTCATACAAAAAATCAAAACATGAAAACTTTAAAAGACATAATAAACAAATGAAAGGTATATGTTACGACTTACGAACCTGTTTCATCTTTGTGTTTTGGTTAAATTTTGGATTTTGTAAATTGTTATGATAATAAATAAACTTGTTCCATTAATAAACCTTTTTCATCTTTGGGTTTTTGTGCTTGAATTTATTAAACATGTTTTATCTTTGGGCGTTTAAAAAAATTTATATTTAAAGTATACAAACTAAATAATACTAGAGACACATTTAATGCACCGGATGCATTTAAGATACATTTAGGTAAAATCGATAATATACTTAGTGGTGAAATCATTACAAGAAAAAGTGTGTTTAGTGACGAGAATTTAGTGACCACTTTTATTTTGGTCACTATTTACTATTTAGGCCATTTAGTGACCACATAATCCTTCGTCACTGATTTTTGGTCATTCGTAAATCATTAGTGACGAGCCAGATGGTCACTAATTATTGACCGAACTACATGTCGAATATATTTGATTCATAATATACATAAGTTTATTAGTCACTGATTTAACATAATAGTAATAATACCGACTAAAATAAGTGGTGTAAAAATGAATTTAGATACATTTTGAAACATTTTATTATGGCAAGATAAAATACATAAAAAAAATTGGTGTAATATGCTTTAAATAGGATATTGCCTTATACCACTTAAATCCAAATACCAAATATCAGTTTTATTTTATTGAGCCTAATAACTTTTTTACAAGTCCATATACTTAAATCCAAATACCAAACAATAACTTGTCCAAACAAATTCATCAGCTCCTCACTTATCAGGATTCACTACTGTTCCATTAAATCCCTTAAAATGCAATCGCTCCTCATAGATTCGCTTGGTTGATTCGTGCATCACAAATTCTGATTCGCTCACGTATCAGGTTTCATCACAAAAGCACTTTTCACCTATTAATTTGTGAATAACAAATTCTCATGAATTAGTTATGTGTTCGCAAAAACACTTTTCATCACTTATCAGGTTGATTCGCTCATTTATTAGGTTTTGATTTGATTCAGTTTTGGGAGCTAATAGGAGTGTTTGGGAGCTAACAGGAGTATAAGTTTTGCGCGTCATGATTCAGTCTGATCTGTGAATGTAAGTAGCATAGTTAGGAGGAGAAAGTTGATTTATGAGTGTAAGTAGCGTAGTTGTAATTCTCAATGTTAAATTTGCTGCACCAAAGGTGTTTGATGAAATATCTAACATAATTAATGTGCATATTTAGAGCATTTTTTTGAACAGTAGTACGTTTCTAGCTTTTGCCTCGAAAGTACGTTTCTAGCATTTACCTAAGATGCAATATAGTTGGTTGATATCTTCCTGTTCAATGTCATTAAAAAGAATTCTGAGTTGTCACTTAATGTGCAAAGGATAGGTATGATGGTTTTAGGGTACTATTTAGGAGCATTTTAGATGTTGAATTCGTGCTACAAAATTACAATTTCAGTTGACGATAGCTTCTAGATATCTAAGATCACATTATTGTAATTTTATAGAACATGAGTGTGTTAACGAAATTAAAGCATGTTATCCACATTATCTTAAGGATTTCATATCAACTTTGTCCTAATAGCATGATCAGTACTTAGAAGCTTTCAACTAGTATCCAATCGTTTTCTGAGATAATTGATGATGTAAGAAGAGTAGCCAACTCAACCATACAGCCTATCTCAGCTCCATTCCTTTGTTGTTGACCAAACCCCAAATAAATTTTAATCGTTTTCAGCAATTTATATTGTTTGATAAAAAAGATGTTTCCCTGGAAGCAACTCTGTAACTTTTGGTATACCATGAGGCCAGTTAGTAAACATGGCATTTTGCATAAACAATGAATCAACTATGGTCATTGTAAGCTACTGTGCATATGTTCTTTTAGAAAATCATATGTACTAAGAGTAGCAGGAAGGAATTAATGTGTACTAGGCTACTAGCACCTATGATTGGCATGGCGGCAAATGTTCTATTGTGGTGTTCAAGAAAAGTGTCTTAACCTAGTGGACCAACACACAAAAGGCTATAAGTGGTTAAACATAATAAGAGATTACAAATGCTTTAATGACAAAAATAGACCAACTATGGGCCAAAGAGCAACATAATACGAGTAGGAGACTAAGCTAGTTGATGAGTTCTGATGTGCACAACTTGACATCTGTGACAATGGTTCTCCAATTCAAAACCTCTCAACACTACTTCCTACAAATTCATTAGAGACTTATATCTTAGATATCTAGAAGCTATCATCACAACTGAAATTGTGATTTTATAGCTAAAACTGTTTCTACTATATTAATTACAATAGTAGTGTTTTGCATAATTTTATGTTTGTACCAAGTCTGTTATTTGAGGTTTCCTTTAAGTCTAAGAGGCCATTGGTTTATCAGACCTATGGTTTATTATCAGGTGGATATTGACGCGTAACAAAGGATATTAAAGCACCAAAAGAGACCAGTAAAGAGACACCTTTTAGTGTTGTATATGATTAGTGAAAGTAAACTTTGGTCCATGATTAGTGAAGAAGTGTGCTCTGATCAGCTGTTATTTTTTCGTATATGGAATGAAGTGTATGATATACTAACTTCTGCTGTTATTTGTTCGTATATGGAATGAAGTGTATGATGTACTAACTTTTGCTCATATGATTAAATTTTGAAGAAGTGTGCTCTGATCAGCTGTTATTTGTTTGTATATGAATGAAGTGTATGATGTACTAACTTCTGCTTATATGATTAAATTTTTGTTTCAGAGCTAAACACGGTTTAAAGTCCAGAACACAGGATAAAGACGTATTTCAGAGTCTACAAGTCTCCCAAGAAACTGGAATCCTATCAAGGGCGAGGACCGCAGCCATTAAATTTGTATTAGGTAATGAACAACACTTATCATGCAACTTACAAAATGTTTTCTGCTTATTAGAATCGGTATATATACATACTTGAATATAGTGATAGTTTCAACTTATCATTTCTCGTCTTCTCAGTTTGTCCTCTTTGTACACAGTCTTGCATTTTTGTTTTGAGTAGCTACTAAAAACTCAAGGTGCCTCTGCACTCTCGTTAATTCATAAGATTTGCATGTTTTAATGGGTAGCTCTTTAGTTAAATAGTTAGTATATTATTTGGTCTGTGAACATATCCAATCAACTTTTGCGAGCTGTATGATATACTTATTGCTCCCTTCCTGCATACTACAATATTTGCACATATATATTGTCTTCTCAAGTTTGTAATCTTTATGTTTGTGAATTAGACAGTGGCACATGTGTGTTCTCTGATGTGATATATGCTCATTATGTCTTCACTTTTCACAAAACAATATATGTTTGTGATTAAGAGTTATTCGTTACTTCAAGTTGAAAGTGTTTGTTGGGCATCCAGTTCTTAGTCACTAGATCCCATCAGTAGTTGCCAAACAACGTGTCATGACTCATGACAAACCAGTATTTAGGATTTCGGATCTACCTAACTCAAAAGAGCATAAACAATTATAGCTGGCATAGACCTGAAAGAGCTTAAGAACAAAACTCTATATTGATGTCAATTGTTTCACTCACATGAGATAGCAGCTTTGCTTAATACTTCTTCCGTCCTCAAAAACCAACTTTTGACCGGACAGACACTTCAATATCTGAATGTCCATTAAGTATGAGTGTATGACAAACTGGGAAATTGGATAAAAATCAAACTTACTAGTTATTAATGTCAAGTTAAGTGATTTTTCAAAGCCCAATAGGCCAAGAGGGATACGTGGTCAAGCTGATGTGTAAAGTTTGATTGAAGCATATGAACTAAAAATTTGAATAGATTGCATGCAGATGTGAAAATATCAGTACTTTTCTGTTCAACTTTAGCCTATTCTAAAATGCTCACTAATAAGTCGGATATATATGTAGCCTATTTTATTAATTTAACCTGTTGGGTATCTATAAATGTGTGCGATAGTAAAGAATGCACATATGTATATAAACTCATAAAGTTGCTAACATTTTTTGTACTTCCTAGAAAAATTCGAACTATGATGAAACGTGTGACATGATGGAGCATGCTATGCAAACACAACTAGCGAGTCAACATAAGAACAAACAATACAAATTGCACCTTCATTTCCAAAAATATCCAATTAAAGAGGTTGCAATGATGCATCCCCCAGATGGTGTGCGAACCAGTGATTGGGTAACTTTGTGTGAGAGATTTGCAAGCGAAGCATTTCAGGTTATAAGCTCACTTTTTTTCTTCTTCTAAGTACGTAACATTTTGTTGATAAAGAATACATATTTCAAATTATAATGATGTCTAAACTTTCAACTTTACAGAAGATAAGCGCTAGAAACAAGAAAAACAGATCTTTCAACGAACTTCCACCTGCAGTTGGCACACATTCTACTGCGAGAAGAGTTGATGCGGTGAGTTAATTTTATGAAAAATTAATATATCTATTTCTTATTTTGTCTCTTTGGAATTGTATTATGAAATATGTATGAAACAGAAAAAGAGAAAAGGGTAACACGTAACAGCAATTGGACACTTTGAAATTGCACATTATTGTGAAAAAAAAAAGAGAAAATGGTCAATGAAAAGGCCGAAAAAACTCTTGTAATTTCTACTACTTCCTAACTGACATTTAAAATTACATAATTAATACATAAGTTATGAACTAGTAGAGAAAGTGTAGAACTGAAGCCAGCTAATATGAAGTATGAAAATGAACTTGTGTGTAAGTTTGCAGCATATCGGCATTTGAAATTGTTAATCAGTTATATCATAGACATACTTCACACATTTTTTCGGATATGGATATTTTGCCATGCTGTGTTATTGAAACTGTGTTTATGCGTGCTTGCATTGTGATATGTGACTAGTTGGTAGTATAAATCAAGAGTAGATCTAATGATCTGATTAATCTCTCGTGTTCTTAATTTAGTGTGCCTGCACGAGAACATAAGTAATTTGAGGGAAGTGTGCCTGTACGAGAATAGTATATCGGCATTTGAAATTGTTGATCAGTTATATCATAGACATACTTCATACATTTTTTCGGATATGGATATTTTGCCATGCTGTGTTAACTGTGTTTATGCGTGCTTGCATTGTGATAAGTGACTGGTTAGTACTAGTATAAATCAGGAGTAGATCTAATGATCTCATTATGCTCTCGTGTTCTTGATTTAGTGGTTATCACTTTGAGTCCCTTGTATATAATCGACTGATAAGCTATGATTGTAGACTTGTATAAAATTGGCTTTTGCTACTTGAGACACTTTGCACCTGTTGTCGTTAGCTATCCTTGACCTCTAGCAAATAGGAAAAGTTTCCATGGATTAAGGATGGTAAGAAGAGAAACTAGGAATGTTAATGATGTGTTGGGTGCACCAGCTGTTTTACAGAAAAGTGTGTGGATACAGTGAAATATAAACTCTTATTTAACTGGTCTTAAACTCTTGATAGTTTGTAATGTTATCTTTAAATGTGAATCTGATATGAGTTTTCATAGAGCGTAAAGTTGCTGGTGGTCTTCTTGTAGTGTTTCTTATTAAGTTTACTACAGCTTATGAATTCTCCTTAGAAACTGAAAACTCATATTCGTTTGAATGTCTCTTTATTATGAATTGAAGGATTTGCAGGATTGAATTGAAGGATTTGCAGGAAAGAAGTTGTGAGAAAGGATTTGCAGGAAATAATTTGCAGCCTGGAAAGAATTTGCGGACGTCATTTTTTTCTATCGTACATTAAGGGTAGTAACAAAAGATTCAAAGATTGTGTGTTATAAGAAGGTTGTCTTGAAAATCATGTTTTTAGACTTTATTCACGTTCAATGTTGTATTTGAGACAAAATGATGCAATTGTTGGTATGTTATGGGTATTGATTATATTCTCTTATTTGTTTGAAAATCATGGATTAATTACAGTTATGGAACTTTAGTTTTCTGTTTTGCTAAAAGTAAAAGGGTACAAACGAAACCGAGCATTTTGTGGTTGTCAGCAACTTGTGGATAGTGACCACTTTTTGGTCACTAATCAACCAAAATAGTGACCACCATTTCGTCTCTGGCAGATTAGTGACCAGATATTTGGTCACTGATTGGTTGAAGTTGTATCTACCCCATCCAATCAGTGACGACTTTCTGGTCACTATTTAGTGACGAAACTGCATTTGGTCTCTAAGTGTAACTAGTGACGGACCTATAGTGACCACAAGTGACCACCTAAATTTGGTCACTATCACGTTTAGTGACCAAATTGGTACTATTTGTGACGAAAATTGCTGGTCACTAAACTCACTTTTTCTTGTAGGATCGGATAGCTTCCCAGAATTGCTATCCCATATCGGGACTGCATCCGTGTATTGGACATGACCAACACGATTGGTGTAACTGATTCTGTTAAATTCTATGGTTCCATCAGAAACTACGGCATCACCTAAACATAGTATATTCGTTGCATTAACATCAAATGAAGTGATTTCAAAATATACTGATTCATATGATGGCAAGAGAAATATGGAAGAAAAAAGGAAGAGAAAAGTGAAATCAATTTTAGTATACGATGAACATGAGAATATTTTTTCCATAATTCAGGCAATATTGTGAGTGTGAATGCCTGAATGGCACCTGAAAACAGGATATATAACATCATTTACAAACCCAAATTATTGATATTAAATTTCTAATACCTTCGGGTCAAAGTCTTCATATAATTTTCCATATATCTTACTTGTTTGCAAGAAAGATGAAATGTTCTCCACAATATAAAAACACTGAAAAAGACACTAGGCTCACTAATCACTTAAACTAGATTTATTTGCCTACACGTATGTAAGTAGATTGATGTACTATAAACTAATCAAATAAAAAAAAGAGAAGACAATTCCCTTAGTTATGAACTAATATAATGTTGAATGATTCAAATATAACATGGTATAAACAATTGCTTTCAAGTCTGAACATGTAACTGAAGCTATGAAAGAGTTTGTTACCAAATGCAGAGTAATATGTGATGCTGATAGATGCAACATTAGTTCGCTTACAATGCAGTTGTATATATGTTTTGAAACACTAGCATGGTAAGTGATATTGTGTCGATAAATAGTTATGTACTGACGTACTGTAACTTGTTGAGACAAAAACGACAGTTCTAGAAAAATTCAGTTATTATAATATGACACACTAATTCACAGCATAGCACACTCATTCTTTTTGTTATAGGCTTCATACACAATTTGAATAAGCTATACAAAGTTGTGAATCAACTTTTTATCAATCTATATCATGTTAAGAATCTACTTTAAAGGCTAGGAACCAATTGAACAAGGTTATTAATCAGTTTAAAAACTTTAATCAACCTTTTATCTGAAATCATCTTCTCATTCTTTATTATCGCTGCATAGTGTGAATACCATATAGTTTTACAAAAGAGGGACATGCTGTCAAAATGACATATCTTGTAACATTCTTACATTCATACACACTACTATAAACCCTTTATTTACATTCTCAAATTTTAGAAATATCTTCCCACATACTGACCTTTTAGCAACATCAAGATTACCCTATAAATTCGGTTCCCTTTTCGTTAATCATTATTCAGCGTTCCAGATCAATGCTACTGTTGGTCATCGTAGCGCCAGCAGAACTTACTTGAGGGACATCAGCTGGTGCTATGTAGTACACGGGCTCGGGCATTTTCATTGGAAGATTTGGAATTGCATCTTCGAACATGAGCACCTTAATCGCTTGCCTCATTGACGGCCTCATCCTACGGTCAGGATGAGCGCACCATAACCCCACCATCATCAAACACTCGAGTTGTTTCTCATCAAATTCATTTTTCAACATTTTGTCTACACCCAAAAGCAGCTTACCTTTTCCAAGTAAATCCCAAACCCACTATACCAATCCAAGATTAAAGCTTTGGTCAACTGTATCTGTTACCCTTCGCCCACAAGCGATTTCAAGTGCAACCACTCCAAAGCTATACACGTCTGATTCTTTGCTTGCCTTTCCTGTCGTTATGTACTCAGGAGCCATGTAGCCTAGAGTTCCGGCTAATCCAGTTGTGTGTTGGCCCAATTCATGTTCCATTAGTCGCGCTAATCCAAAGTCTCCAAGCTTCACATTAAACTCGGAGTCAAGCATTATGTTACTCGGTTTTATATCTCGATGCACGACACATTGTTTCCAATCTTCATGGAGATAAAGCAATGCAGAAGCTAAACCTGTAGCAATCTTATACCTTACACCCCATTCAAGAAAAATCTTGTTGCCAAAGAGGTGGGAATCTAGGCTGCCATTTGGCATAAATTCGTAAACAATCAAGAATTGACTTTGATCATGACACCAACCAATGAGTTGCACCAAGTTTCGGTGCCTTAAGCTGCTATTGATCTTCACTTCAGTTATGTACTCTTTTTTACCCTGTTTAGAGCCTTGTGAAATTTTTTTGACGGCAACCGTTATGCCTTCATGGGACAAATAGCCCTTGTAGACACAACCAAAACCTCCCTCGCCCAACTTTTGGTCATTTGAGAAGTTGTTAGTAGCTAATGCTAGATCATGGTAAGAAAATCTTTTGGCGGCTCCTCTTTCAAGATCCTCATTTATAGATGTCCACGTGACTGTTTCCGATAATGTGTTTGTATCTTGTTTGTGTCTGCTAAAAAGTACACAGCATGCTACGGCTATGCCTACTACAACTACAACACTAATAGATCCAGTTAAGCCAACAATAAGTTTTGTTTTGTTTGACTTATTTCCTTCCCTCTTTACCATAACCAAACTTGAATTGAATTCCCAATATTCAAGGATGTGCATCTCGATATTAGTACCAGTAGCAGCCGAAAATCCAATTGTTACCCATTCGGGGAGAACTTCTCGGAGGTCAACATGATAGGAAATGCTGGTGTTTTCTAGAGAAGTATTTTTGGATGACCCATAGCGCCAAGACACATTCAAATTATATGTGGTAGCATTATACAAGACCCACACATCAATAGGATCTCCGCTATGCATACTAGCATTCCATTCAGTGTAATTCACTGAACTAATCGAGTTCTTGTTAATACCAACATGTTCAAACGGAGGATCCCATTCTGGGTTGACAAAAGTGTCAAACTCAATGAAAATCATTTGGTTCTTAGGTGAATCATAGTAATTAGTTTGGTTCAAAATGCCCAAAAAGCCACCTGCTGAGTTTGGAGGAATATTGAAACCATCTGGGGCAAGAAAGAAAACGAGCCCATGACCATACGATGATTGATCTAGTGTATTGATGATAAAAGTAAAGTGAGTACTAAAATCAGATAGCTTCCCAGATTTGCTATCCCATATCGGGACTGCATCTGAGTATTGGACATGACCAACACGATTAAGGTAATTGATTCTGTTAAAATCTATGGTTCCAGTGGTACCTATGTTGGCGTCACCTAAACATACTACGTTATTTGCTGCATTAACCTCAGGGACCTTAAAATATACTGATTCATATAAAGGCAAGAAAAATATGGAAGAATAGAAAAAAAGAAAGGCAGAAGCAATTTGATCTCTAATATGAAGTGTGCGAATGGCACCTGAAAACACAATAAACAACATCGCTCACAAACGCAAAATATTGATTCTAATACCTTTGGGTCAAATTCTTCATATATTTTTCGAGGAAGACTTATACCATAGTCCATATATCTTTACTGGCTCGCAAGAAAGATGAAATGTTAACCACAATTTAAAAACAATGAAAAGACACTATGTTTTCGAGGAAGGTCTCTAATCACTTAAATTATATTTGTATATACGTAAGCATTTAGATTGCTGGACTATAAACTAATTAATTATATAAAAAAAGAGGAGACTATTCCCTTAGTAATGTTGAAATTTGAATGATTCATATATTCAATAGTTATTAGTAAAAGCAATTACTTTCAGGTTTGAATATGTAACTGAAGCAGTGAAAGAAATGGTTACCAAAATTTGGAGTAATCAGTAGTGATAAATGAAGCAGCATTAGTTCGTTTACGCAGTTGTACATATATTTGAAAACGATCATCTTTTGAAATTTACAATACTAGTGTACATTTGTCATGAAAACATTGTTGTTGTGGAATATTTCAAAGTTATTTAGGACCCGTTAATATTGGTGCATCACAGTAAACAAATTTAGTTATCATAGCAAATTAGAAAGTTATTATATCCCTTACTGCTAGACAAGTAACTTATTTAGCAAATTATAACATAACCTTGCAACTAAAAACTATAAGCAAAACCAAAAACATGTAAAAGTCGTGATGATGCAATTCAAACTATATTTAGCAAATACGATATCATGTTAGTTAGGGGCCTGATGTTGGAACTGGAATGACAAGTGTCACGACTCTGGAGCATCACTTGGGCGGTCAGATCGGTGAAAGAGAGAAAATAAGGTGGAATATAGGGCCGACTATGGTGGCCGGAGGTGGTCGGGAACCGAGATAAGAAACTTGCCATGGTGTTGTTCGGATGCTATAACCAAATGCATACTTTCTTTGTATAAATGTAATTTAAAGGGAATATATACTTCATAATACACGTTCCAAATAACTACGTTTGAACATAATGTTGAATATACACGACAAGAATGATTTGATAATGATTGCTTGATGATTCATTACAAGAATATGTATTATCCACTAAAGCACACTCATGGAGCTTATCTAAAATGATAATACCCCCTAATTACAATAATGAGACAGTTAGTGATTTGTAGTTATCCACTAAAGCACACTCATGGAGCTTATCTAAAATGATAATTACCTCTTAATTACAATAATGAGACAGTTAGTGATTTGTAGTTGTCCACTAAAGCACACTCATGGAGCTTATCTAAAATATACGAGTAACACTTTCTCATAGTTCAGATTGGAGATTAAAAGCTAATAAACAATAAAGTAAAACTAATAAATAATTGTTGAAGAAAACATTCGACAGCAAGCGGAAGCACATCTTCAAGTAACAACAGACATAAACACGCAAAAAACCGGATAAACTAAAGTATCCGTACCAAACATGATAAACCAGAGTAACCAAATGGGATAAGTCAAAGTATCCTTTACCAAACAAGAATGATTTGATAATGATTGCTTGATGATTCATTACAAGAATATGTGATACATATATGGATAAGTCAAGGGATATTTTGGGTAAATGATAATTAACCCCTAGTTACAATAATGAGACAGCTAGTGATTTGTAGTTATCCACTAAGAGCAAGAGGTGTGGGCTTGCCAAGGATGCTCGTCGTCCGACGTGGAGCTCGCCAAGGCTCGCCACCACACCAGCTGCATCTCGTCATCGCTCGCCAAAGGGAATCTCGTCGTCTGCATGACGAGGGAGAAACCTGCAAATGTTGTCTTTTTTTTTTTTTTTTTTTTTTTTTTGCTTTAATATTGTTTGTGTATGGAAGCTTGGTAATGGAGCAGTCCAAACAATTTTTGGTGACTGGTGTGTGGGTGGTAGAATGGTAGCTTAAGGTGGTGACTGGTGATAGAAGCGAGAGGTATGAGAAGAAGTCCAAACAATTTTTGGTCCTTGTAGTTTTATTTATTTGCGATTGTGGTCCTTGTGGTTTTGTTTTCTTTATTTACAGTTTTTTTTTTTTTTTTAATTAGTAAATAACATTTTAATTTTTAGTTAGATGTATTGTAATTTTAATTTTAATAAATAATTTAGTTTATTTAATGAAATGAATAAAAAAAATAAAGTTGTAAGTGGTGGGCACCAAATGAGTAAGTTGAGATTAGTTATGAGTGCGGAGGGGTTAGTTGAAGTTAGTTGTGAAGAGGTGTTGGGGTGATGTGGCACCCGTGGCCCCAAATAAGGAGCTTGAGGCTCCTCACCACACCTCTCACTCTAAGGCACACTCATGGAGCTTATCTAAAAGGGAAAATGATACCTGCTAATAGCAGGAACTTATCTCCTGTACAGTGCAAAAAATGTCCCTGATTCAACATAAATAGTAACTGATAACATGTCTGATATACACAAATGGTCCCTGAGTTAGCCTTAACAGCAGATAAATCCCTGCAGTAAACAAGGATCATTTTCCCTATCTAAAATATACGACTAACACATAACAGTAGCAGAAAACGATTTTTTCTAATATATTCATTTTCTTTGTATTCTTTTATTTAGCAACACAGAAATAGTAACCATGCAATTTTTTCCTATAAACAAACATCCTCAAGTATTTTTGTCTTTTCAACAAGCAAATTTGAAAGCCTGACTCAACGCTTGATTTATAACTTCATACACACTATTTTATATACCTTTTAGCCTAGTCATGGGTGTCAAATTCTTCTTTTAGGAGTCAAATGAAATTTATAGAGGTAAATATATTGACTCCATATGGGTGACCCGCTTGTGTGGCTACGTAACAATGTCACATCTATGATTTGGGCCCAAAGTAACAACTAATTAACAAAATGAAGTGAGATTTAATTATTTAACGAACCGTACAATTACTATCTTTTTTTTAGAACGGCAACTTTTATACAACACATAATACCTCATAAAGTTACGAGACTTGATCCGACAACCTTTAGGTTGATAGGCCACTCACAAACCACTAGACCAAAAGCCTTAAGGCAAACCATTAATATTTAGCTCTAAGATTTCTAAGTCCTTAATTTGAGGTTACTAAATTTACCTAGATTTAACTATCAAAAAGTAAAAAAAAAAAAAAAAAAAAAAAAAAAAAAAAAAAAAAGACTTTGGTCTAATTAATAGTATGTGAGTTGCTCAACAATCAACAAGTTGTAAGTTTAAGCCTCGCTATAGTCATTTGTAATATAGGTGGTATAGAATGTCAAAAAATTGTCGTTAAAAAAAATAAATACAATAATTAAGTGATTTAATGAAAGAATAGAATCGAATTATGTAAACTTGAGACAAAGGATTAGAAAGATTCCTTTTTTAGTTGGGTTACCCCACATTTACGTATTCCAGTTTCATTACCACAAGCTGCACCACTTGCATGCTTTTTCACCATTATATATTTCATCATCAGCCATACTCCTCATTACCTTACTAATGCACCTTATCACCATGGTAAAACCGGTTTTAAGCTCTATGCATATGTTTTTCTTAGGAATCTTGCTTCTTTCGTCAGGTACACTTATACTTAAACACTTTAATTTTAGAATATTAACACTATAAAATAATGCTCAAAATGGCCATGCTATGTCTGCTCATAATGTTGGGTAATGGGTCGAAATAGGTTCGGTTTATGATATTTGACTATTTATATGTGTTCAAATGGGTTGGGTTGGCTTTTTGAAAGAAATATAGTGTAAATTACTGCGTTTTAATTAAATGACTTATACTAAATTGACAAGTAATATCCCTCATTTTATCGTCACTTTTGTATAAACAATGGGATCAAGATCAATAGCATTGGACGTTCTAAACAAAACAAAACGCGTTATCAAAATAGTACAAGTACAATGTGGATAATCAAAATAGAATTGTATGATGAATAGTCGCGCTTATCCTATATATGCTCTTAAGTAAGATAACACATTTACAAAATTGCAGGAGACATGTTAACAAATGGTGCAAGCGTGTTCACCATAATAAACAATTGTCACGAAACAATCTGGCCTGCAATCACCCCTGGTGAAAGCTTCGGGGGTGGTGGCTACGCCCTCAAAGCCAAAGAATCAAGGGTGCACACTGCACCTAAGGGCTGGTCAGGTCAAATATGGGGTCGAACTAAGTGCTCATTCGACTCTAGTGGTAATGGAACATGTCTAACGGGCCGATGTGGCACATCACTCCAATGCAAAGCCTCGGGTGAAACCCCAGCAACACTTGCTGAATTTACGCTCACAACTTTAAACTTTTACGATGTTAGCCTTGTCGACGGGTTTAACTTACCAATGTCTATTAGACCCGTTAACGGTAAAGGAAATTGTTCTGTCGCGGGATGTTTAGGTGATTTAAGACGAAATTGCCCTTCAGAGCTAGCGGTTAAGGCTCATGGGAAAACTGTTGCTTGTAGAAGTGCTTGTGATGTGTTCAATACTGATAAGTATTGTTGTAGAGGTAAATATGGAAATGCGGATACCTGTAAACCGACGTCTTACTCAAAGATTTTTAAGGCTTCTTGTCCGGTTGCGTATACCTATGATTACGATGTGTCAAGTATTATGACTTGTCAAGCGAGTGATTACATTATCACGTTTTGTGGAGCAATAAAGTAAGTTTTCGTGGAAAGATGAATTGTTCTCCACAATACAAAAACAATGAATAAAACACTATGTTTTCGTGGAAGCTCACTATTCACTAATCACTTAAATTATATTATTTGTATAAGCATGTAGATGTTAGCGGACTACGTAGTATTAGTTTATGTATTGCATTATATGTATTGGGCCAAGCCCGTATAGTAGATTAGCATTCATGACTCTATTTATATTGTCAGGGGCGGAGCCACCTTGTTGGTAGTGGGGGAAAGGCCCCCAATAAAGGTTCACCGGATTGACTAAATTAATAAGAAAAACAGTTATATTAGATGAAAAAATTGATGGTGCCCTCGACCCAGAAACTAAAGTGCCCTCCACAAGAAGAAAATATCATCAATTTGATCTTCAAAGTGTTTTTCTAGAAATCGTCGAATGGCAGAGAAAACACTGTTGAGGAAGGTTGGAGAATGGAGAAGGGAAGATGAAGACTAAAATGGATATTGGGAAGTGGGGGATCATTAAATATATTATCCAACTATTCATATTTTATTTTAATTTGTTATTTAAGTTTTTAATGTAAGAATGTTCAGGTTACTTTAATATGTATTGGGAAATGAGAAGTGTCACTATTTTGTCCAGTACTCTACGAGTTCAAAACTAAGCTTTAAATTGTAAGTTTAAGTTTCATCTTAAAAAAATGTTACCGTATATCGGTATATGTTAACATTACAATATGACAGAACAAAAGAATAAAACACATCCATATTTGTACAAGTTTATAGGTCAAATATACATAAGAAATAAACAAAGGTCTAACTACTTTGATACAGATTTAGTGACTTATAGCTTGACTTGTGTTTACATTAGTCACGTGTTTGTATCTAATAAGTGATAATAGACTACAAGTCAAGTTTATCTTATTTATGATGAACTTAATAAATTTGCTTTTTTACTGTGGTCTCATTTTATATACGTCACTTCTTTAGTTAATGTAAGTTACGTAGAAGAAGTAATATTTTGCATTTAATTAAAACCTACCCGACCCGACCCATTTTGAATGCTACATTTTTTTTAACCTATTGTCAAGTTATTCTTATCACTTGTTGCCCCCTTTGATTAGATTTTCTGGCTCCGCCACTGTATATTGTAACCATCATCATTAGATGATCATGAAATAATACCTACTCAACAGTAGATTGTTGTACTATAAACTAATTAATTACTTCTTTCGTCTCAAAATTATTGTTAGGAGACAAGAATTACAAAGTTTAATAAAAGTGAGACCACTATAATTTCCAGTCACTCAAATAGAATATTCCCCAACTAAATTCTCTTTTTCTTACTAAAAATGGAAAGTGGACAATTAATTTGAGACATCTATAAAAGAAAATATGGACAATAAATATGAGACGGAGGGAGTATATAAAAAAGAGGAGACAATTCCGTTAGACTCTTAGTTATCAGTAATGTTATTGTTGTCAGACATTGAAAACTTCGTCGGTGTTTTGTTTTATTGATAAACTATTTATAATGCAAATACATGATAACCTAAAACTCTAAACCTGCAAATTGGTTTGGGCCAACAACTCTATCCTCTATTATTCTCTAGTAATTTGAGTGACGAAATCGCAAAAGCTCAGATTCGATAAGAAAAGACTAAAAAACATTAAATCAATAGCGAATTTGTTTATGAAAATATCCGACAGCAAGCGGAGCCTTTTTTTCAAATGCACCAGCGAAAAAGCAAAGCAAATATTAAAAGTTGTTGGCCGAAAACAAGCGGCATCATGTTGACGATTTTTTCTTCTTATCTTGACAAATTCTTCAAAAGTAAACATACGGCGGGAGGGAGTAAAATATTGCATGCATAGAGTATGAGCAAAATAGAACAATATATATTATGATTGCAAAAAAAAAAAAAAAAAAAAAAAAAAAGAAAAAAGTGGCGGCTAATGTTTTATAGGCGGCTCAACTTAGCCCCTAGGTTGATATTGAAAACCTCGTCGATGTTATGTTTTATTGATGAACTATTTATAATGCAAATACTTAATAACCTAAAACCCTAAACTTACAAACGGGTTTAAACCAAACAACTCTATCCTCTAATAATGTGACAGGGGTCTTAGTGACACAAAAGAGTGTAACAAATCTAACCTTTTAATGCCACTTTTTAAAAATGCACACTTTCTTTCATGCACACTCACTAGAATGTATAAACGTAATTTAAAGGGAATATATACTTCATAATACACGTTGTTCAGATATCATTCATTTTTGTTTGTACAAAAACAACCTTTGAACATAACAGTAGTAGAAAGCGATTTTTTCTAGAACATATTTTCATGTTCTTTGTACTAGTTATAATACCCGCGCACGCGCGGGTTTTTTTTTAAAATTTTTTGAATAACATATTTTTATTTATTAAAAAATAAATAATTTAATCTTTGTTTTGTTTGATTTATGATTATAGTTTTTAAAATAAATAATTTTATTTTTTAAAATTATAGTTTTTATTATTAAAGATAATCATTTAAAAATTTTGCATCTTATCTATATTTTTTGTATTTATCTTCAACTTGTGTAGTATATATCAACAAAACGAATTTAGAAATTTATAAATTAAAAAATAATAATTAATTAAAATATTACTTAATAAAGAAATAATCTTTTTTTTAAATACGAAAGTCCCCACTAGAGGTTTTGTTGTATTATATAAAAGATTCTTTTATTTAGCAACACAGAAATAGTAAACCATTGGAATTTTGTTCTTTAAACAAATAAAATCCTCACTATTTTTTGCTTTTCAACAACCAAATTAGAAAACCCGACTCAACGCTTGATTCTTAACTTCTATTGCTTTGAATCCGGATATTCCACTATAGTTTTGTATACCTTTTAGCCTAGCAGTACCTATCGAATGACTTCATTGAAATAGTCATAGGTGTCAAATTCTTTTTTGGGGAATCAAATGAAATTTAGAGCAAGAGGTGTCGTGGTGGTTTGCTTTACTTCGTTGTGACGTGGACACAAGTGAAGAGCTTCGTTTGCTCTTTCACCACACCGCCCCCTCTTCACTTCACTTCATTTGTTTTTGCTTCGTTCAAACGAACCAAATAAGACAAAGTAGATTTACAGCTTTATTTATTTTATTTTTATTTTTTTAAGTATATATAAATACGAGTGTGAGTAGAAATAAATAAAATTTGGAATGGGTGAGACCCAAATAAAGAAGTTTGTTGTGTTTTACTAGTTATAATGCCCGCGCACGCGCGGGATTTTTGTTTAAATTTTTTGAATCATATATTTTTATTTATTAAAACAAATAATTTAATCTTTGTTTTGTTTGATTTATGATTTTTAATTATAGTTTTTTATTATTAAAGATAATTATTTAAAAATTTTTTAATCATATTATTAATTGCATCTTATCTATATTTTTTGTATTTATCTTATACTTATGTTATGGATAAATATAAAATGTTACCTAATAAGAAAATAATCTTTTAAAAAAAAATAATAATATTACTAAATAAGGTATGAATGCATTTTTTTAAATGAAAAATTCCCAATAGGGATTTTGTTTTATTATATAAAGGGTAAATTGCAAAAGTGGTCCTTAAAGTTCCACGAAATTGCAAAAATGGGACCGAGACAAAAAGTAGCGCAAAAAAGACACCAACGTTCCACATTTTCGCAAAATCGCCACTGAGAGGCCTTTTCCGTTAGTTTCATCGTTAAGTGCCATGTCACCAAGGGTATTATCGTCATTTCACTGCTTTAAGGTCCACGTGGCATATCACTATTGATTCAGGGACTAAATTTGCAAAGTTATTTTTATCTTTTATTTCACATCTACCACCACCACTCTCTACCACCACACAACCAACACCACCACCCTTTACTCTTCATCTTCATCTTCTCAAGTTACAAAACTCAGATTCCAGTGACCAAACCCAGATTCCGGTCATTTTTTCCTTTTCTTTTTCTTTTAACCCACAATTATTGTGGGATAAAATATAATTGTGGGTTAAAATATACGAGTACTTTCCAGAATGAAAACGGTATCTAATTTGATCCAGAATGAAAACGGAACCAAATCAAATTCGAATGGTGATGTGTTTTTCTTAATTTTTTGTTTTTCATCTCAGTTTCTAGTCTAAAGATTGTGTATGTTTATTAACAACATCGAAGTGTGGTTAGTTCTTTAGATTTGTTTTATCTAAAAAAGTGTCTTTAAAACACATGATTACATAAGAGCACTAGGTGTAGATGGGGAGGCTTGCCTCCTCATTCGGGTCACACTCCTGCCACATCACCAAACACCTCAACTTCAACTATCCACAACAAACCCCCCTCACTAAACAACAAACCTCAACTTCCCCATTAGGCCCCACCTCTTACACATTTGTTTTTTTATTCATTTTTCAATCAAATTAAATTTATTTCATTCAAAACAAAAATAACTAAAATTAAATGAAAAAATTTAAGCTGCTTAAAAAAAAAAAAAAAAAAAAAAAAAAAAAATTGCAAATAAACAAGGACCAAAACTGTAAATATTAATAAGAAAACTACAAGGACTATACTTGCAAACACACACACCTCAACTTCTTCTTCACCTTCCACCTGCAAACACAAACACTATACTTGCAATAAAACCCAACAGAAAAAAGATATAAAACCCAACAGAAAAAAAAGAAAAAGAAAGACGTGCTGCCATTTTGTCAGCTTTTTTGCTTCGCCGTGGCCACGGGGAGGTGCCCAACAACGAGCATCGGCGAGGGTGATTTGGTGTAGCGGTGAGCTACGGCTCGCCGTTGATGGAGCCAGGTCGGACGGCGAAGGGGACGGTGAGCCCTACACCTAGTGCTCTAATGACTATTGGTCTTTATTTTGTTCTCGAATATGAAAGCGGTTATATTCCTGGGATTTTGAAAATGCTAGAGTTACATCCTTATTTCATTGTACGAAACAAGTACTGCGATTCATCAAAGTTGCTTCAACCATATAAATCCTTTCTGCACTCTGACCTGTCCACATTTTTATTACTTATTGAACCGACCTTGGAATGCACAGCTAAAAAATATTGCACCTCTACACATATTTATGTACTATGATTAGCCACACATTTGGATTATTATTATTCAGCGAAAACTAATAGACCTCTGATTTTATCTCCACTCTTCAAATCCTTACATCCCGAAAAATTAAAGAACCAGCTCCTATCATTGTTTATAGCTCTATGCTTATGCTAATCTAAACAGAAACTAAAGATAGTATATATCTACCATTAACTATGCACGCTTTAGTATCATTATTCATCATAGATTCAGAGACCAAAAAAAACTATCATCCTACCACATGGTCAACAAACATTCTAATGACTGTTGTCCTGTTTGAAATAGACTCGCCAATGCAAAACTCAAGGTCTTGGTCGCTCAAAATTGAATGACGGTTCCGATCGGTGTCTTCATATTTTATACAAAATGTTTTGTTATTCAATTCGTTGAACCTCATTGTAACTTGCTCCTGCAAGTTTGTGAGTTTGGCCAAAAATGGCAGAGTAAACTTCACCGTATTATCATTGTATTTAACTTTTATCGTCTTCCCCATATATGTAGATGTTAAGTTCACCATCTACAAAGATAAGAACAAAAAAATCATTAATGACTTATCTAACATAATGGTTTTATTTAGATATAATAATTCATGATGGTTGTAAGTTCATCATCTCGAAGTCTTTATTTGCTTTGCAAGGAATCACTGTGCCTAAGGGTTTAAGAATAGTTGGGAATAGAAATGTTAATGCATATAGATTACAAAACCCACCCCCTTTAGATGGTTATGAAGGATGCCTAATATCAGCAAAATGTAGCTAATCGGCCCGAGGGCCATATGTCGAAGAAAATAGCGAGCTTTATGCTATACACTACAGGTGTAAAACAACGTTCCACAATTATATTTTAACCCACAATAATTGTGGGTTAAAAGAAAAAGAAAAGGAAAAAAGTGACCGGAATCTGGGTTTGGTCACCGGAGAAGATGAAGATGAAGGGTAAAGGGTGGTGGTGTTGGTTGTGTGGTGATAGAGAGTGGTGGTGGTTAATGTGAAATAAAAGATAAAAATAACTTTGCAAATTTAGTCTCTGAATCAATAGTGATATGCCACGTGGACCTTAAAGTAGTGAAATGACGATAATAACCTCGGTGACATGGCACTTAACGATGAAACTAACGGAAAAGGCCTCTTAGTGGCGATTTTGTGAAAATGTGGAACGTTGGTATCTTTTTTGCGCTACTTTTTGTCTCGGTCCTATTTTTGCAATTTCGTAGAACGTTAAGGACCATTTTTGCAATTTACCCTTATATAAAAGATGTAGGGGTGTTCTTCGGTTCGGTTTTCGGGTTATTCGGTTAATTTTGTTCGGTTAAAAGTTTTTTTAGGGTCAAACCGAGAGCCAAACCAAACCGAATTCAAATTCGGTTTTCGGTTCGGTTTGGTTGAATTATAGTTCGGTTTGGTTCAGTTCGGTTTTCGGTTTAACCGAATTATACACTTTATTTAAATATATATTATATATATATATATATATATCCAAAAAAATTATTTCCTACATAAAAGTATTTTTTAATATTAAGATAAAATTTTATTGTTATATATACATACATATATATATATATATATATATATATATATATATATATATATATATATATATATATATATATATATATATAACATTTTATTGATCATTTTATATATATAAATATATAAAAAATATATAAATTTATATGAATTCGGTTTTCGGTTTTGATTATCAAAACCATATTCAAACCGAGAATCGAATTAAATGTTTGGTTTGGTTAGGTTTTGGCAAACTCGATTCGGTTATTATTTTGGTTCGGTTATTTTTAGTTCGGTTCGGTTTTGATTTTGATTTTCGGTTTATTCAGATATTTCGATTTTTCTGATCACCCTAGTTTACGATAGAAGAGGTGTTTTATTATGGTGATTTATTATGTTATGATACGGCACCTATTGGTGTAACATAACATATATTGACTATATCTTTATGGGCCATGGATGATCCACTTTTGTTGCTGCGTCACAATGAAGAGAGATTTATTTTTTTTTAATTTTAACCCAACCGTACCATTAGTAACTTTCTTTTAGAATGGCAACTTTTATACAACGCATAATATCTCATAAAATCTCTAACAAGACTTAGAACTCACAAACTCTAAGTTGACGGGTCACTCACATACCACTAGACTAGAAGCCTTAAAGCGAACGATTAGTAACTTTAGCTCTAAGATTTCTAAGACCTTAATTTAAGGTTACCTAAAACACAAATCACCTAGATTTAACTATCAAAAAGTAAAAAACCATAATTAAGTTTGGATTAAATGGAAGAACAGAATCGAATAATATTGTAAGCTTGAGACAAAGGATTAGAAAGATTCCTTAATTATTTGGGTTACTCCAAATTTACGTATTCCAGTTTCATCACCACAAGCTACACCACATGCATGCATTTTCACCGTATATTATCTCATTTCATCATCATCCAAATTCTTCATTACCTTCCTAATGCATCTTACCACCATGGCAAAACCGGTTTCAAGCTCTATGTGTATGTTTTTCTTAGGAATCTTGCTTCTTTCGTCAGGTACACTTACTATTACGCACTTTAATTTGCTATCGAGATAAATGCAGCAAGTTGTTGTTGTTTTTATTTATTTTTTTATTATTTTTTTTATTTATTATATTATTATTATTTTTCTCTAAAACTGTAGAATAAATGAGGACTTTACATTAGTGAGGATAGTTGTCTATTGACGAGGGGCAAATTTGGATGTTTTAAAAAATTAAGGTTCGCTACGCTTTTTTTCTGACGAGACAAATTACTAAAATAGTCATATATTTTAGAATTTTTACCACTATAAAATAATGCTCAAAATGGCCATGCTATGTCTGCTCATGATGTTGGGTAACGGGTCGAAATAGGTTAGGTTTATGATATTTGACTATTTATATGTGTTTAAATGGGTTGGGTTATAGATCTATTTGCCGTGCTAGGGATAGAAATATAGTGTTTATCACAGCATTTTAATTAAATGAGTAATACTAAATTGACAATTATCCCTCATTTCAATTATCGTAACTTTTGTATAAATAATGGGATCATGATCAATAGTATTAGACGTTCTAAACAAAACAAAACGTGATTAAAATACAATAAGTACAATGTGGATAACCAAAATCGGAGAGTATATGCTCTTAACTAAGATAACACATTAACAAATTTACAGGAGACATGTTAACAAATGGTGCAAGAGTGTTCACCATAATAAACAATTGTGACGAAACAATCTGGCCCGCAATCACCCCTGGTGAAAGCTTCGGGAATGGTGGCTACGCCCTCAAAGCCAAAGAATCAAGGGTGCACACTGCACCCGAGGGTTGGTCAGGTCGAATATGGGGTCGAACTAAGTGCTCATTCGACTCTAGTGGTAATGGAACATGTCTAACGGGCCGATGTGGCACATCACTCCAATGCACAGCCTCGGGTGAAACCCCATCAACACTTGCTGAATTTACGCTCACAACTTTAAATTTTTACGATGTTAGCCTTGTCGATGGGTTTAACTTACCAATGTCTGTTAGACCTGTTAATGGTAAAGGAAATTGTACCGTTGCGGGCTGTGTAGGCGATTTGAGAAAAAATTGCCCTTCAGAACTTTCGGTTAAGGCTGGTGGGAAAACTGTTGCTTGTAGAAGTGCTTGTGATGTGTTCAATACTGATGAGTATTGTTGTAGAGGTAATTATGGAAATGCGGCTACGTGTCAACCGACGACTTACTCAAAGATTTTTAAGAATGCTTGTCCGACTTCGTATAGTTATGCTTACGATGACCCGTCAAGTATTATGACTTGTCAAGCGAGTGATTACATTATCACGTTTTGTGGTGGAAAGTAAGTTTTTGTTAGTATTTTTTAACATTGACCCGTTTGATGTGTTAGAGATAAAACATAATTAAGTGAAACAAACCAATTTATGGTTGTGATGATTGCTAACTGGTTTCGATTCATATTTCAGGAACCAGCCACAATGCTCGTATCATGACAACAAGTTGCATTGTAGCGGATCTACTACTGTTTTCTCAAGGAACTGGATGTCGAGTTTAATGATGGCTTTGATTGTTGTTTGTTACTCACTGATACTGTAGATAATCCAGGCTTTTTAGGGTTTTTTTCGTTTTCATTTTCTAACTTCTTACAGTTGATCTTTTGTGTGAACTTAATATTATCATCAAATAGATATGTTGAAAGGATTTCGTTAAGTCCATAGTTCTACATGATAGAAAAAGCCACAAATGCCTAGTTCCATGAAGTTTATTGAATTTACGTTTATAAACTTCTTTTAAAAAAGTAAAATAGTACTTCCTCCGTCCCATATTAAGTGTCTATTTTTATAATGCACAAAGTTTTAGGAGATTTCACTAATTAAACTCTCCACCAATCAAATGTTATTTTTACCCACTAAAGTCTCATCTTATTGGTTGAAAGGTACAAGTGGACACTTAATTTGGGACATTCAAATATTCTATTGTGGACACTTAATATTGGACGGAGGGAGTACAATTTTTTTTCTTTTTTAGTTTTTGTGGTACTTAAAACTGATAATTTTATTTCACATCAAAGGAACGGTCATTTCATATGCTTTATTCGCTCGCATTAGTGGACAGGCGTCAATTATTTGAAATTCGGACTATACAAGGTGAAGCTGTAAATGAGTCAAAATGAGCTTAAGCTTGATAGCGTAAGCTCAACGCGAACTAAATTTTTTATAGCTTGACGAGTCTACGTATAAGCTCGAGCTTGGATTGAAAAATCTTTGACTCTCGAGAGCTAGTACAGCTTGAAAATATATTTTAAAACTATCAATAAAGCAAGCCTGATATTTGATCTTATTGATCAGTACGTGGTTACTACTGTTAAAAGTTACGTATAAATATTAATATGTAAATGACTAGTATCGAACCCGAGACCTCGGGATAGTACACATTACAAACGAGAATAAAGTAAATAAATAAATATATATATATATATATATATATATATATATATATATATATATATATATATATATATATATATATATATATATATATATATATATATATATGTTATATGTATCGTATATATATTTATAAACACTTGAGGGACTAAATAATCGTTAATATTAAACGTAAGTATTAATTATTTTTAATGAATGAAAGAACGAGGACTAGAATGTATTTTAGGAGACAAGAAGGATCCGGAATCCCTTTGGAGGGGGTGAGGCCGGTCGACCCAACCCATATGGGTCGATCCACCCTTACTTGGTCACCAAGAAATACTCTAGTATATATACAAGGCCAAGGATTAGGGTTTCACATCTTTTGTGCACACACACTAACCCTAAATCTTTTCCTCTTCTTTCTTTTCTCTTGGCCGATCGGCATCAACAAGCCTCAAGGGTTTTTGGGTCGATTTTGGTGGTTCCAAAATTGTTTTACATTTACTTGCATAAACCTTTATTCGTTGGTAGTTTGTGTGTACAAGAACAAGGTAATTACTTACTTTAGTAATTATCAAGAGATCGATAAACAAAACGGTAAGGGGTTTATCATTGATCTATTTTACACAAGTTCAAGGTTTATTGAAGTGCATCGGGTAAGTTTACTATTTATGTTTTAGTTATCTTTATACATGTTATTATTGATCCTTGCTTCCGCGTATGTGCTATATTGATTATCAAACTCTAACAGTGGCATCACGAGCCATGGATAACATGTAATTGATTACTAAAACGTAATAAAAATCGGATCTTTAATTGTTTTAGATACATGTTTTTTTCTAGGGTTTTTCTTTAAATTTATTTTTAATAAAATTTAAACCCTAACCCTAATTTAAGGGGGGGTCGATTTCCACTAAAAACCCTAATTAGGGTTTGTGGTTTTCTTGATTAAATTGTAATCACATAGAAACCCTAGGTCTTAAACCGGTTTTGTGCACGTACTTGTGACTTATGTGCTAATTGTTAGGTTTAATCCATGACGAAACATGCATGTTAGTCATGGATCTTGTTTGATTTTTTATTTGTCACGTGTTTTAAATAGATCTAAAATTGGGGAAGACTCCAATTAATTAATATTAAAATCAATTTATATGCTATGTGGTGTGTATATTGATTTTGGCCTACGCAATTGATACGTCAATGTATGTGACTCTTCTCCATCAAGAGGAGAAGGCCTTAGTTGATTACATGTGTTATTATACCTAGAATTGATTTTATTAGGATCTTTTTAACAAGGTTTGCATGTGGCTAATTGTTTCACGTTGTTGTTATTAGTTGTTTATTTTTCTTTAAATTACTTGTTTTTATTATTTTCTTAATTGTTTGACTTGATGTAAGTAATAAAAAGGGTGATTTTCATAAAAGAAAATAATATGGACTAATAACAGTGAAACAAAAGTGATAAAGTAAGAATCTTGCAAGGTCTTAAGTGCCGATAGTGGTCCGATTCGCACGGTAATCAGCTCCCAGGCGAGACTAGCAAAATTCATACTTTATTACATGATTTTGAGATTGAATCCATAAACTTTTGCTTGATTGATGTTTTGTACAAATATGGTTTTAAAATTAAGTCCTTTAAGACGATATTCATAACCGTGATTTGAAGGCTTAGAAAAGAGTCTTAGAGTCTGCCTTGGTTATCACAATCTTGAATATGTCTTAAACGAATTATTTTTAAAATCATAATTGTAGAAAGTCATCTTAGGGTTTATTAAACCTCAAGTAAAACTTTGTGTATTAATTTCACGAATTGGTAATAAAAAGGTTTTGAAAACTTATGCTATAAAGATGAGTGCATGCATCTTTATACATATTTTGATTTACACATAAAAAATAAATACCCTTATAATGTAAGTTACATGCCATCTATCTATAAGGAACACTTGGAATTTTAATTTAGTAAACGTGAGACCTAGGCTAAATTACTATAACAAGGTAAAATTCGTTTTACACGTGAGACCATAATTGTAATTTTACAGTTTCTAAGGTAGACGACTTAATTAAGTTGTGCGTGAGACCTAGAACTTAAGGCATGAGATGGGATGAAACATGCTTACAAGGCAAATTGATGAATCAATTTGATGTAATTCCGATAATGATCTAGGAATTGGAAATATTGTTTGCCAATTATTGTTCGACAGATTACTATCTTTTGTACTTTCACTGCTAGCAGATCAACTGATGTGGTGGAATTATGTAAAGATGGATCCTAGGTTTTCAAGAAAATTTTGGTGGTTATATGAATATAGCTAATGGGTAATTTATTTTCTTGAAGATAATTATTATCAAAAATACTAATGTTTGAACTTTTATCTATAGATATGGCTCAACCCGATACCCCATCTGTGATTTCTGCTTTCAAGAGTCATCTTGAGAGAGAAAAACTGACTGGAAAGAATTTCAATGATTGGCACCGTTCGCTTAGAATTGTCTTAAGGTCGACCGGTAAGCTAGATTATTTGACCGAAGAATGCCCACCTGAGCCTGCTGCTACTGAACCAGAAGCAATTAAGGCGGCATGGAGGGTGGAACATGCTAAGTTTAATGAGGTTGCTTGTTTAATGCTCACTAGCATGAGTGCTCAGTTACAAAAGAAGTTTGAGTACTTTTTCCCTAAAGATATGCTTGAGGTACTTAAGCAGTCTTATGAGAAACCACCTGCAGTTGAATTGTATGATGAATTGGACAAGCTACATAACTGCAAGCATGGTGATGGTAAACCAGTTGAAGATTATGTGACTGAGATGAAGGAATCTTTTGATCAGCTTCACATAATTGGATTTGGTTACCCTGACAATGTGCAAGTGCACTTGATCAACAAGTCCCTTAACAAGGACTTTGCTGGTTTTGTGCAGAATTTCAACATGCACTGCTCGGGGAAGACAGTCTCAGAATTACTCGCACTGCTTGTTGATTATGAGAAAAGTCTACCAGCCAAGGTCAAGGTTCCTACCCCGCAAGTGTTGGCAATTCATGGTGGGAGAATCCAGAAGAAATCGCATGTGAACAAAGGCAAAGGGAAAGGTAACAAAGGCAAGCAGGTCATGGCCTATCAACCTGAACCCAAGATGAAGCAACATCAGCCTAAGCAGAAAAAGGTGAATCCACCAAACAAGAAGGATCAGGCATGTCACCATTGTCATGAAAAGGGCCATTGGAAGCGCAATTGCCCTCTCTACATTCATGACTTGCGACTTAAGAAGCAGGGGAATGAAGCTGGTAACCCCAGCTCATCAGGTGCGTTCTTTATGATTGAATTATTCACTCTTACTCCTAAATTGAATTCATGGGTATATGATACGGGATGTGGCATTCATATTTGCAATACCTTGCAGGGGTTTAGAGTTGAGAGAAAGCTGGCCTATGGACAACAATTATTGCACGTTGGTAACGGAGCGCATGCAGGAGTTGAAGCTATAGGAGTTTATGATTTAGTGTTGCCTTCGGGCTTAGTACTATCTTTAAATAATTGTCATTATGCACCGTCAATTGTTAGAGGTGTGATTTCATTTTCATATTTGTTGAACCTTGGTTTTAAGCATACTATTTCTAGCAATGGAATTTCGGTTTCTTTAAATGGTGTTTTTTATTTTAATGTTATTGCTGTGAATGGTGTCTTTGAAATTGATATGAATAATAATGATAAAGCTTTTGTTACAAATAATTCAATGTATAGCATCAACAATAAGAGAATCAAGAAAGGTCTGGATTCGTCTTATCTTTGGCATTGTCGACTTGCTCACATTGGCAAAGATCGCATGAAAAAGCTGCAACATGATGGGCTTTTAGAGAAGATCAATGATGAATCATTTGATAAATGCGAATCTTGCATTGCTGGGAAGATGACTAAGAAACCCTTTAAAAATAGGATTGAAAGGGCTAATGATCTACTTGGTCTTATTCACACAGATGTGTGTGGACCACTTAGACATGTGTCAAGGAGAGGTGCTAGCTACTTCTTAACATTTACGGATGACTACAGCCGTTATGGTTATGTTTATTTACTTAAACATAAACATGAGGTGTTTGAAACATTCAAAGTGTTTAAAGCAGAAGTAGAGTTGCAACTAGGAAAGAAGATTAAAGCTCTTCGATCCGATAGAGGTGGTGAATACCTGAGTCAAGAGTTTATAGATTACTTAGCAAAGGAGGGAATTGTCCAGCACCTCACTTCTCCATATACTCCACAACAAAATGGTGTATCTGAAAGAAGGAATCGTACATTGCAAGACATGATACGAACTATGTTTAATCTAACAACTCTTCCTTACTCGTTTTGGGATTATGCCTTGGAATCTGCAGTTCGCATTTTAAATATGGTTCCAACAAAGAAGGTTGATAAGACTCCATATGAGGTATGGACTGGAAAAGCTCCTAACTTGTCTTATCTAAAGGTCTGGGGTTGTGAGGCGTATGTTAAACGTGACTCAGCAGACAAACTCCAACAAAGATCTGTAAAGTGCATCTTCGTAGGATACCCTAAGGAAACTATGGGTTACTACTTTTATTACCCAGCTGAAAACAAAGTTTTTGTTGCAAGGTATGGAGACTTCTTAGAAAAGGAACTCATATCTCAAGAATTCAGTGGGAGAGTATATGATCTGGAAGACGATCATGAAGATGTAACACCTTCTGAAAACACTAGCCAACTTTCTGAAGAACCTGAAAGTTTAGGTCCTCCACCAGAAGTTGACGTGGTTCCCGTTCGCAGGTCATCTAGATCTGTGAAGGCTCCTACACGTCTATGTCTAAACATGGAGTGTGATGACAACTTGATAGGGGATCTTGATGAACCTACAAGTTATAAAGCTGCCATGAATAGTCCTGAAAAGAAAAAATGGCAGGGAGCTATGAATGGGGAAATGCAATCCATGAAAGACAATGAAGTCTGGGAAGAAGTAGACCTACCTCCGGGTGCCAAGCTAGTTGGGAGTAAATGGCTCTTCAAGAAAAAGACTGATATGGATGGCATTGTACACACCTATAAGGCCCGTTTGGTAGCTAAAGGCTATACTCAAACTTATGGTGTTGACTATGAGGAGACCTTTTCTCCCGTAGCTGACATAAGGGCTATAAGAATTCTTATAGCCATAGCTGCTTACTATGACTATGAGATTTGGCAAATGGATGTCAAAACCGCCTTCTTAAATGGTAGCCTAGATGAAGACATCTATATGGCGCAGCCTGAGGGGTTTGTGAATCCAGAATTCCCAGATCGTGTATGCAAGCTTAAAATATCCATTTATGGATTAAAACAAGCATCACGACAATGGAATAAGAGATTTGACAGTGAAATTAAAAAGTATGGATTCACTCAAAATCTTGATGAGCCATGTGTATATCACAAAGCTAGTGGGAGTAATGTAATTTTCATTATATTATATGTCGATGACATATTGATCATGGGAAATGACATTCTAAGTTTGCAAAAGGTTAAGGCATATCTTAGAAGTTGTTTTTCTATGAAAGATTTAGGGGAAGCTGTATTTATTCTGGGAATCAAGATATATAGAGATAGATCTCGGCAATTAATTGGATTAAGCCAAAGTGCTTACATTGATAAAATATTGAAGAGATTCAGTATGCAAAATTCCAAGAAAGGATATTTGCCAATGCAAGAGCAACATGGCTTGAGCAACAAAGTTTGTGCTTCAACACCTGAAGAGGTGCAACGCATGAAGAGAGTCCCTTACACTTCGGCTGTGGGATCTATTATGTATGCGGTTAAAAGCACAAGGCATGATGTGGCGTTTGCTCAGAATTTAACCAGTCGATATCAGCAGAATCCAGGTGAAAAACACTGGACTACTGTCAAGAATATTCTTAAGTACCTTAGGGCTACTAAGGAGATGTTCTTGGTTTATGGGGGTACTCCATCTGCAGAGCTTGATGTAACAGGTTACTGCGATGCTTCTTGGAAAGGTGATAAGGATGATACGAAGTCTCAGACGGGTTATGTCTTTGTCATTAATGGAGGAGCTGTGGATTGGAGGAGCAAAAAGCAGAGTGTACTAGCAATGTCTGCTACAGAAAGTGAGTATATAGCTGCTTCAGAAGCTGCAATGGAAGCTGTTTGGATTAGGAAGTTTGTTTCAGGGCTTGGGGTTATGCCTTTGATTCAGCGACCTATAAAAATGTATTGTGACAACTCAGCTGCAATTACATTTGCCAATGAACCTGGAATCATGAAAGGCACCAGACATTTCCCGATTAAGCACCACTATGTCAGAGAACAAGTTGAGATAGGTGAAATCGAAATGCTCAAAGTTCACACAGATGAAAACTTAGTTGATCAATTTACAAAGCCTTTACCTGGCACCAAGCTTTACAAGCATGCTGAAGGAATAGGACTTAAATTAGCTGATAGTTTCATGCCCATTTGTGATTAGTATTTGGATAAGGGATGTAATGTACAATTATTAATTTTAATGAAATAAAGTATTGGTTATGTTTATTTATTCATTGCCTTAATAATATATCCTATATTTGCATGTTTAAGATCCATGAATAATTTATTATTCTAAATAGTCCGTTGTCGATTAATGATATGGGAATATCATTAAACTAAGACAATTTTGAGTATTGGTTAAGGATATACTTGGAAGTATATTGATGCGTAGTCATACCAATTTCACATGATATTCAATGAATTGAGTATTAGACTTATCCCAACAATATGATTTAAATTTATTGTGAGAATCATATTTAAGAATTATCCTCAGACTTGAGATACCAGATAAGTGTCATGGATGTAGTGCATTTTGTGGAGCAATCTACCGCTTACCGTAATTGGAAGTCATAAGGGTTGTTTTCAGAATGTTACAAAGTTCATGGGTTATTCTTGTAGTCAAGAGAGAATTCGTTCCTTTTGATTTGTTTAGAAGTTTAATACTGCTGGGCCCCTCGTAGGGTTGACAAAATGTTTGCGTGGCCACGCCCAAAGTCTATCTAGAATACGTTCAGATGTTTTGATAATTTTGTTCAATCATAAAGAAACGAGAAACATAATTTAATAAAGGACCTCACATCTTTATTAATGTAGTATTAGAGGCGAAAGGATAATAATAATAATGAATCATTAAAGGTTTTCCAGGAAACCTAGCTCGAGTCGAACTGGGGGCATTGGAGTGTTGCAAGACGCCAACCAATGTCATTTCACTATTAATAGATATACGAGTGGGAGCTGTTAAAAGTTACGTATAAATATTAATATGTAAATGACTAGTATCGAACCCGAGACCTCAGGATTGCACACATTACAAACGAGAATAAAGTAAATAAATAAATATATATATATATATATATATATATATATATATATATATATATATATATATATATATATATATATATATATATATATATATATATATATATATATATATGTGTGTTATATGTATCGTGTATATATATATATATATATATATATATATATATATATATATATATATATATATTATAAACACTTGAGGGACTAAATAATCGTTAATATTAAACGTAAGTATTAATTATTATTAAGGAATGAAAGAACGAGGACTAGAATGTATTTTAGAAGACAAGAAGGATCCGGAATCCCTTTGGAGGGGGTGAGGCCGGTCGACCCAACCCATATGGGTCGATCCACCCTTGCTTGGTCACCAAGAAATACTCTAGTATATATACAAGGCCAAGGATTAGGGTTTCACATCTTTTGTGCACACACGCTAACCCTAAATCTTTACCTCTTCTTTCTTTTCTCTTGGCCGATCGGCATTAACAACCCTCAAGGGTTTTTGGGTCGATTTTGGTGGTTCCAAAATTGTTTTACGTTTACTTGCATAAACCTTTATTCGTTGGTAGTTTGTGTGTACAAGAACGAGGTAATTACTTACTTTAGTAATTATCAAGAGATCGATAAACAAAATGGTAAGGGGTTTATCATTGATCTATTTGACACAAGTTCAAGGTTTATTGAAGTGCATCGGGTACGTTTACTATTTTTGTTTTAGTTATCTTATACGTGTTATTATTGATCCTTGCTTTCGCGTATGTGCTATATTGATTGTCAAACTCTAACAACTACATAGTTTTGTCCTTACTGATAAGTGGTTTAAATTTATCGAAAGCATAGACTGTATGATGTTGTTCACAGCTAAACTGCTTTAAGTATCATTTTGATCTATTCACTTATTAATGGGTTCGTTTTGTGTTTTAGCTCAAACGGGTTAAATAGGTCAAATAAGTACTTCTATAAAACAGTTTACAGTTGAGATGTAAAATGGGCTAAAATGATTGAAAATCATGCTATATATTAGGGGTGTTCATCGGCGGGTTATTCGGTTTATTCGGTTTGGTTTGTCCGGATAATTTTTTTTTCTGGGTCAATCGAAAACCGAACCGAACCGAATTCAAATTTGATTCAACCGAAAACCGAACCCCTATAACCGAAAACCGAACCGAATAACCCGAATTACGTAATTTTAATAATGTTTTCATTTAATTATATATATTTTTAGAACAAATTTTTTTTAAGCTTAAATAATGTTATATTTATACTAAAAAAGACTTTTAGTGATTATTTTTATATATAAATACATAAAAAAATATATATATATATTTATATATTTTCGGTTTTCGGTTTTCATTGCCAAATCCATATCCGAACCGATAACCGAATATTTAGTTCGGTTCGGTTCGGTTTTGACAATTTCGATTCGGTTACAAATTCGGTTCGGTTTTTTTGGTTCAGTTCGGTTTCGGTTTTCAGTTATCATGGATATTACCCGATCCATGAACACCCCTACTATATATACCGTAAATGGGCTAAAAACTTGCAGCTCTAAATTGTCAATTTAATATGGGCTGTTTGGGATTTGCTTACAAATATGGATTTGTTCGTTTATATTTTGCCCAACGAATCAACTATAATGGATATGTAACTTCTTCTTCTTTTTTTGTTTTTTGTTTTTTTTTTTCTTTTCTTTCTTTTCGTTTCCTTTTTACGATTATGACTCAAAAAAACTTATTTTTATTGTGAACATTATAGTAAGTTTAACGATATCTAATTGTTGAAGCTAACCGTCCAACCGCCTGGCCTGTGGCCAGTTATGTTATAATTTAAAATTTATATAACTTTAAATATTTATCAAAAAATATTGTTCATTCCATATTAAAAGTATAAAAAAGTTTAAATTTTAGTTTCTTTTTGTATTTCTACAATTAAACTGCAATATACATCTTTATTGTTTGTTACTAAACATCCATGTTAGAAACTTTTGGCACAATTCATTCATCACTTAGTAAAAGTTAAACACAATATATCTCTATATAATAGAGAAAAAATTACAATGTTAGTCCCTAAAGATGTATTGTGTCTAACTTTTGTTGGAATATGTGAATCATAACAATAGTATAAACACATAAACATCAAAGAGTACGCAGCGGAATAAATCAAATACAAATAATAAATTAACTGAATATAAATGGATGCGTACTTCTTTGTGATTTCTAGCAAGAACAAGAAACCAATGGAACAAGAACTATAAATTCTAATTGGGTTTAATGGTGGATCGACTAGGGTTAGTCGAATAGGGCAAATCACCTTGTTAGCAAAAGTATGCCAACACTTCGTTCTTGAACACACGTATTAGTAGCGTTTCAATAAGAAAAGCTAGGTTCTTAATTCACAAGCAATCCAAACACAATGTTTAGAAGATCGCGTAGGAACACTAGAAGGGTGTAGTTGATCAACTAAACAAGAATGGTTTTGAGCTTAGAAATCTAGTAGGAACCCTATAAGGGTGTAGTTCGATTTCTAACTCAAGAGGAGTAAGAGAAGGAGATTTGGTTTGCAAGTGAACCAAGGGATAAATGAATGAATGAGAGGAGGTCTCATTATATAGCATTCAAGAAACTTGGAGCAAAAGCCAACCCCTAACCCTAAGGAGAGGGTGGCCGGCCATGGGTCACAAAGCCCAACCCGAACCGAACTTTCACTCTTTTCAAATCAAGTCCTTCATGTTTCGTCCAACGGTCGTTAGGTACCGTTAAATGCTCATTTTGTGAATTTAATAATTATTCGTCACTTAAAACAATAATTATTAATTAATTGAAACTCATACGTAAAGTGTGCAATCCCGAAGTCTCGAGTTCGAGTCCGGTCATGATATATTAATTTATCATCCGTCAAACTAACAGCTCCCACTCGGATATAGATTAATGTAACAATGACAATGGTTAGTCTAGCATAACACGCCAATGTCCCCAGAACGATCTCGAGTATGGTTTCCTGGAAAAAACCACCTTTGATGATTCATCATCATACTTATCCTTTTGATTCTAATACTATGTTAATATGGATATGGATCGAAGTCATTCCATAATTAACTAGTGTTTCTCGTTATTTATGATCAAGCAAGATTACTAATTCATCTGAACGCATTCCAGATAGACCTTGGGCATGGCCATGCAAACATCTTGTTAATCCTACGAGTGGCCAAACAGTATTAAATTTCAAAACAAATTTGAAGGAACCAAATCCTGTATTGACTACAAGCATAACCTATGAACTTCGCATCACCTCTGAAAATAATCCTTATAACTACCAGTTACGGATAGCGTTAGATTATCTCACAGAAAATGAGCTACATCCACAGTAGTTACCTGGTATCTCAAGTCTGAGGATAAACATTCATGATTTACTCTAATGACAACATCCATAAGTACAATCATGTAATTGGGATTTTGTCCTATATCCAATTTATCCAGTATTGAATATCATGTGAATTTGGCTTGTCCACGCATCAATATATTTTAATATATTATACCAAATCTCACATTTGTCTTAGTTCAATGATACTCCTATATCATTAATTGACAACGGACTATTTAGAATAACTTAAGTTATTCATGGATTAAACATGTAAATATAGGATACAATATTTATGAATAGAAATAAACATAACACAATACTTCATTTCATTCGAATAATTATTGTTTACAATCCTTTATCCAAATACTAAATAGATCAATGCATGAAAAATTCTTGTTAATGAATTTTGTCTCAAGTAATAACAATCATACTTGTTGACAATTATGCCCAAGTAATGATAATCATACTTGTTGACAAGGCATTATTCAACTAACTTTGATCTATTGAAATTTTGAGAATACTTATTTCAATAATGAAATTCTTGTATATGTGCATTCAAATAATTTGATATAACCACATAATACATCATAAAATGTGTATGACATCCTCAACATACAATTTATGATAATTAAACTTCCAAACCTTTAAAGTTTAAAGTATTCTTATTCTTTAACGTATAATGCAACTATGTTTTTCGTTAAGCATAACTAGTACACATAGCTATTAACAAGGATGAAATCCTTCCATGACTAGTATTGAGTGTCATCTCAATTTTTATATTAGCATCATTGTATGCAAACAACAATATGCTCTTTTCCGTAAACTTCAATATATAATGTTTTACTCCTTCCAAACTTTCAAGTTTGTTGGCTATGACAATTTTACAAATTGTTCATTTATAGAATCTAGAAATGGTTCCAGGCTGAGGATGTGATTCTATATCCAAATATATTCCTTTAGAATATTCATTACACAACTTATCTAATATCTTTCATTAGATATCAATGTTGTCAAATCATCTTTTATCAAATCATGATATAACAACAACATGATGTACATGAAAAATTCTCGTGTCCAACTTAATTTCATTCATGTACTACATATCCATTTAAACTTTCTAAATGATATATCATGTTCTCTTAGATTCATTTACCGCACATGTTTATATCAATAAACATATATTCAAGGTTGTACTTATTAAATCTTTCAAGTAAAGTTTCATTCCAAGTTATGACTTACCATTTAACTTATATAGAATGTTACTTCCTATATGTTATACAACATATATGATTTAAATAAGTAAATATAATACTCCCACTAGCTTTCAGAATTACTTAGGAGTTATCTAATTTTAAATTATAAATCAAAACATAGATTTAATATTTAAACATAAGATTTATCCCCTTGATGCATGCATCTATCCATACTTGGATTCTTGCATTTTGTATATTTTCAAAGATTAAATGAATTCATAAAACTCTTAATTACTCATCGTCCTCGCTTAAGTAATTATATAAGAAGGAGGTTTTATAATCCATTGTCAAATTTCATATTCATAAAAATGAATATGACAACTACCATCTTTGTATTTTAATGTGCTTAGGAAAGAGTATTCAATCATAGTTAATTACTTAAGTATGATTAATAATCTTGTCATAAGACATACATTAAAATATGTATACAATTTTGTCCATATGATTCTTTATGCAAAGATTTAAACCTCTAGGGTTTTTCTTCTCTTGCAGAAACTCATCTTCATTAAGATAAACCAAGTTTTCAAAGTTGACTTATCTTTATGGACAGCATCTTAACATTTATAGTATGAGCAATTTACCATAATTAGTAAATGCGTCATTATGATTAACAGGCTTACATTGATCCTGTAATTCATAATTCTCAGCATGAGACATCCCTACGGATCTATGAATGAGAGTTTCATCATGTTGAGATTTAACCTTTAAATTTCAAACCTCATCATGATTTTTACTAGTGTGGTTTTAGAAGATTATATATTTTGTAATTTTGATCTTTAAAGATCTAAACAAAACTCCCACTTGCCTTTTGTATTTTATGATTACTTTAGCAAGATGAGCAACACAAATCGTTCTCATTTGGGATATTACAAATATTTTACAGTTCCTGACTCTTGTTTGTTAAAACTACTTATTAACAAAATCAGAACTTCATTTTAAGACTTTAATGTGATTCATCACATTCCATAATGTCTTATTTAATCTTATAGGTTGGAGTCTTAATGAGTATATTCAATTCATACTCAATTTTCTAACCTTGATATCTTTTGGAAGAAAAGAAATCATATTTATCTTTTAATCAAACAATATAACAAGAGTTTGATTTTTCCTAACTGAACACACCACCAACCTGTGATGTTTCATTAGAATTAATATTGTGAGACAAACTAACAATATGTAAGATAAACTTATTCCCTTTGGCTTACCTATTTACCAACTAAGTCAACTTAATGGTACAATAGAATTTCCAAGCCAATTGCATGCTATATAACATAAGTACCTTTTGAACAAGTTACTTCATGTTCATGTCTTAAGAAGACATAAACTGTTATATTCCCACTTTACGTTGTACATTGATCAACTCAATGATTTCTTGTTTGAAACATAACAAGTTTAACGTCTTACTTTATTATAAGTCTTGTAATAGTTAAAAGACTTCATGTTTATAAGAAGATATAAACATAAATAACTAAAGTATTTGTGAACACCACCACTTGGTTTCAATAGTAATTTCAAGTTAATTTACTACTTCATTTGCTTATGTCATTTTATGAATTATCCAATTTAAGAAACTGCAAACTCACATAATTCCATTACATCAGTTGATCTGCTAGTAATGAAATCATGTAGTTTACCTTTCTATTGCAATCTAGGCAGGTTACACCCTGACGTAAATTGTAAATTCAAGTGTTTCTTTTAATTTGAATATCATAAGACATAAAAGTAGTCTTATAATCACGACACATGTTCTACATAAGATAATCTTACACATTAAATGTATAAGTCCTATTAGAACATTGATCTCTTACCTTGCAATTAAGAGAATCCTATCATCATATTTCTATGTATTGTTCCTTTGCACACAATAAACAATTCTCCCACTTGTGCATTGAACAATATCATGTAGTATATAAACAACACAACATAAGTTTGTTTATGTGATTCAATATGATTTGTGTTATAAGTAGATGTAGGACTACTTTGTCTTATCAGGAAATGCATATGGCTATCCTAAGAACATGAGTGTCTACATGTTGAAAGTAATTATCTTGAAGATAATTTTGGCTACTACACAGAAATTAAGTCTTGTAGATCCCACTGAATTAGAGAACATAACAATAACTCTAAATTCAGTAAACAACACAAAGCTCCCACTGGATTTGACAACATTGTACGTGTTTCATAACCAGTGAAAACAATTTGCTTGTTTATACTTTCCTACACATTTAGAAAAAACCCATACGTAATAATTACTCAGGTTCTAAAATGTGTATTCTACTATGTTTATGATAGATTATCCATCAATGATATTAACTTAAAGAATTTGAGCATGCAGCTTCTTCCTTAATAGGCCTACCATCCCCATAATGGTATGTAGCACCTTTAAAGCACAACAACTAGATAAAATACTAGCTTTGCTTTTTACCAATTTTGCGGTAATCTGTCCAGCTTCTAATAACTCATATTTTCCATTTAACCAAATGCCTTGTTTGTTATAGAAGAATTCATTCACCAAATAAGAGTAATGAAATTTCTATGGAAAATAAGATGTGCTATATCCTTAAATATTAAAGATTGCTATGAGTTATATATTAGAATGTAGACAATTTTAATATTCCTATCATACCTTTCTCAATCATGAAAAGGAATAGGATTGAGTCTTATTCTTTTCTCATGGAAAATAGACTTAGGATTGAGTCTTATTCTTATGTTCCTATCATACCTTTCTCAATCATGAAAAGGAATAGGATTGAGTCTTATTCTTTTCTCATGGAAAATAGACTTTCTTTCATTTCAGTAAATTATTCTCAATCAAACATTATGTTTGAAAGCAGAATTATATCAATTTACCAATTTAAGACCAAACCTCGTTTACGGCTTTAATGTTGCATTAATACGTTAAAAAGAATTACAAAATTCAATTTTAGTATTTTCGATAATTAAATTTTCAAGAAAATTAAATACTCATGGTTCATAATCAAATAACCATTTAATTTTCACTGAAAAACTAGGATCCAAATTGATATAGGTTCATCACATCAGTTGATCTGCTAGTGATGACGGTATTGAATAAGGTACGAGTCGAACCTCAATTGCCAATATTCAATTGCAATTCCTAGAATCGATGGGATTTACATATTTGCCAACCGCAGTTGCAATATAAGCATGTTTTATCCCCATCTTCTTATGCATTGAGTGATCAGTTCCCACTCTCAACTCAATTAAGTTAACTAATTTAAGAAACAACAAACTTACATAATGACACCACACCAGTTGATCTGCTAGTGATGAAATCATGTAATTTGTCCTTCCATTGCAATCTAGTCAGGTTACGCCCTGGCGTAAATCCAATTTCAGGTGTTTCCGTTTCATTGGATGGCATATAACTTAAATTTAAGGGTAGTATTTTTAATGTGTGTAATCAAAATATATGTACAAAGATGTCATGCATTCATCTTGTAGCATATGTTTCATGTAAAAAAACTTTTACTCATTAGTTTTTTTACGAGCTTAAATCTCCAAACTTTGATTGAGGCATTGAGAAACTTACAACTTTGCCTTAAGTGCTTCGTAGTTATCATGGATGTTAGGTAAAGACTAAAATATGACTCACAGGCGAGCGGTAAGCCAGAATGGAGGCTCACTAAGACCGCAATTTAATGCGTAGCCATCCTTATACCCACTTTAATAGTTTGTCATAATTAGTTCCACCTTTCAACCACATAATACAGTCGCGATCAATTAACCAAAAGTCCAAGATTTATTAAGTAAGCTCAAAACAAGATTTCACCATTATTAAGTCCGTTTAATATTTTATTTATTGAAATTACCCTTTGTTACTATCATGTTAAAAACATATAAAACAAAAGTAATAAAATAAAATAAACAAACAACAACAATAATGGTCATGCAAATTAAAATCAATATTAAAACACACTATTGATTTAATACACGATTAATAGGGTCTTCCCTAATCTTATAATTAATCAAATTTTAGTAATCTTTATTCATAATATTTACTAAACAATTTATCAATTATAATAGAATCGCATAATAAGCATGAAATCTTAAAACCAAATCATCATAATCCAAGACAACACATGCATGGTTTGTCATAGATGCCCATATTGCACATATTATAACAAATAATCATGTCAATCAAGGAACGCAACCAAACGGCATATCACAAATATCCATTTATATACACATAAATTACATGCAACCTAGGGTTTCTACAAGTTTTTATCACATAATTCATCAAACCCTAATTTCCTTTTTTAGATAAAAAAAAAATCGACATTTATAAAAAAAATAAATTTTGAAAAATTAAAAAATAAATAAATCTAGGGTTTATGAAAAATATAAAAACATAAGAACACCAAGCATGTGATTAATCAAACGATTCAATTTTTATGTGTTTCGGTAATTCATTATAATGTATTAACGGCTCTTGATGCCACTGTTGGAATATGTGAATCATAACAATAGTATAAACACATAAACATCAAAGAGTACGCAGCGGAATAGATCAAATACAAATAATAAATTAACCGAATATAAATGGATGCGTACCTCTTTGTGATTTCTAGCAAGAACAAGAAACCAATGGAACAAGAACTATAAACCCTAATTGGGTTTAATGGTGGATCGACTAGGGTTAGTCGAATAGGGCAAATCACCTTGTTAGCAAAAGTATGCCAACACTTCGTTCTTGAACACACGTATTAGTAGCGTTTCAATAAGAAAAGCTAGGTTCTTAATTCACAAGCAATCCAAACACAATGTTTAGAAGATCGCGTAGGAACCCTAGAAGGGTGTAGTTGATCAACTAAACAAGAATGGTTTTGAGCTTAGAAATCTAGTAGGAACCCTATAAGGGTGTAGTTCGATTTCTAACTCAAGAGGAGTAAGAGAAGGAGATTTGGTTTGCAAGTGAACCAAGGGATGAATGAATGAATGAGAAGAGGTCTCATTATATAGCATTCAAGAAACTTGGAGCAAAAGCCAACCCCTAACCCTAAGGAGAGGGTGGCCGGCCATGGGTCACAAAGCCCAACCCGAACCAAACTTTCACTCTTTTCAAATCAAGTCCTTCATGTTTCGTCCAACGGTCGTTAGGTACCGTTAAATGCTCATTTGTGAATTTAATAATTATTCGTCACTTAAAACAATAATTATTAATTAATTGAAACTCATACATAAAGTGTGCAATCCCGAAGTCTCGAGTTCGAGTCCGGTCATGATATATTAATTTATCATCCGTCAAACTAACAACTTTTACTAATAAAAGGAGATTATTGCTAAAAGTTTTTAACAAAGATATTTAGTGTGAAAACTGACAAACAAGAAGATATATTTTGCAGTTTACTCTATTTCTAATGTACATTCATGATAGTAATCAAACAATTGCTTTCATTCAGAATTATGTTCATTCAATATTTTTAAATCATCACTCTCTTTCATTCACTAAGCGCTAAATCGTATTATTCATTAAACAACCCCTAACTTGACTTGTCATGTATTAAGAGTGTGTTATGTGTGTGGGTTTCAGTTTTATAGAATGTAATGAAAGTACAATTATTAGTTTGATACGTGGTTATTAGATTTGGAATTGACAATGATACCTTCACTCGAAGGTTTCCACTATAGATGTCCGGACTAGTGGTTTAGAACTCCACCGTCTCTTTTCTTTGGTACCAACAACATTAAATTTAGATAAATGTTATGTCAAAAAAAATTACACAAACATGTTTCATACAATAATGTGACAAGGTCTTGTTTAATCAAAACTTTTATTAACAGAAGGAATCTTTTTTATTGTAAGTCACATTGTTGTATAAAACCGTGTTAAATTATTGTGCACATAGCATGCCTCGTAAATTTGTGTACTATTTTGATTCTTTAATAATTTTCTACATCTCCTCTTGATCTGTAGACGGGTTTAGGATTATGATTAAAGGCCCGTTTGGTTCCCTACTTTGGCTTAGGTTTTGCTTTGACGTGACATTAATTAGATGTTTGTTTGAGGTACAAAGGTTTAGGATTTGGGGGCCCTTTTCTTTTATGTTTTTATCTCTCTTTTCTTTAAATATTATAAATTACATATATTAAATTATAAAAGTGATTATTTATTTAACTAAATATATATTTTATATTTTTTTTAATTTTCTTTTTCTTTCCTACATCAAATCAAAATCCTAACATAAATTCAAATCCTAAACCCACCTACAAACCAAAGGGGCCCTAAGATTTGGATTTGAATTTTGATTAGGATTAATATTTGAATTTGATGTAAAAGAGATAAAATGTAAAAGTTGTTCGTTTTATATATTTGGATAAAAATTATACTATTGTTGGAGTTAACTACTTTTTGGTCCTTGTGGTTTGGTGCGGATTTTACTTTTGGTCTATTTTTTCAAAAAGTTGCGGTTATAGTCCAAAATCGATAGTTTTATTTCACTTTTGGTCCAATTTTTCAACGAAGTTAGTTCAGTTAGTTAAGTCTAATTGTAAAGTGACACCATTAGTCCTTTAACCAAATGGTCATTTGCAACGTTAGTCCTTTATATCAAAGATCGTTTGCAACGTTTACAACGTTAGTACTTTCAGTTAGTTAGTCTTTTAAAAAAAAATCAAAAAAAAGAAAAATCGAAAGAAATTCTTCGAAAAAAAAATCCAAAAAAAATAATTCAAAAAAATTTTCTTAAAAAAAAATTTTCTAATTTTTTTTTCTAATAAAAATTTTCTTAAAAAACCCTGAAAAAATTCTAAAATATAGTTTTTTTTTTGTCAAAAAAAAAACTTTTTCTCCTAAAAAAAATAATTCGGAAAAAACCAATTAGAAAAAAAAAATATAATTTTTTTTCCTAAAATAAAATTCTAAAGAAAAAAACTTTTTTCTGAAAAAAATAATTTGAGAATTTTTTTTAGAAAAAAAAATCCTAAATTTTTTTTTTCTAAAAAAAATTCTAAATTTTTAAAAATGTATATACATTGTAAAAATGTATTTACATTGTAAAAAAAATTTTAGAAAAGTTTTTTTTAGATTTCTTTTTCAAAATTTCTTTAGAATTTTAAAACAATTTTTTTAGAATTGTTTTTTTATCATCCAAAATTTTTCTCTTTCCCTTCAATAATAAATTCGAGAACAGAATATTAAATGCATCTAGTTTTTAGAGAGGTAATGCATTGTTGATGCTATAAGAGCATCTGTTATGCATAAAGCTTTAAAAGTTTTTTACTATTTAAAAAAGTTTTTGTAAAGGGTTTTTAGGCATTGTGTTGAAAGCTTTTTAGAAAGATTTGTGAAACACAATGTCTTTTCTTAAACCTTGTTAATTAAATATAAAATGCATTTAAAGTATTAAATGCAAAAAGTCTTTTCTCAAAACTTGCATTGTTGATGCTCTAAGGACGATGTAGTAACCTTCATTTTAAGCTATTTGACCTTCTCTTTCCCTATTCTACCACATTTCTTCCAAAAAGAAAAAAGAAACCCACAAACAAAACCTTATCAAAAGTACACAATATATAAGTCAATCACAACCACACACATCTCCTCATCTTCACTCCCATCAACTACCATGTCCATCTCCACCGCCACAACAATCACCACCATAACATCACCACGCTTCCACTTCCCCTCACCACCTCCAACCACCCACTTAAACCTCCGCCACAGTCACCACAACCTCCACCTCCGTCACCACCGTCGCCCCACCCCCACCTCCTGTTCCTACAAAGTCTCCATCGAACTCGACGGCGTCACAACAAACCTCGAAGTAGACTCATCAGAAACCATCCTCGAGAAGGCGTTAGAATCCGGACTGGACGTCCCACATGACTGCAAGCTAGGTGTGTGCATGACGTGCCCAGCTAAGCTTTTGGCGGGAAATGTTGATCAGACTGAGGGGATGCTGAGTGATGACGTCATTGAACGTGGGTATTCTCTGTTGTGTGTTTCGTATCCGAAGTCGGATTGTGTGGTTAAGATTATACCTGAAGAGGAGTTGCTGTCTTTGCAGTTGGCTACTGCTGATGATTAGTGATTAGTTTAGTTTTGTTGTAACTTTTTTTATAAACAAAGTTTAATTATAATTATAATTAGAGGGGTTTGGATTTGTTTTTGTTTTTGTTTTATGTTGATTACTTATTTACTCCATATTTAGTCTTGTTTTTATGGATTTTGTATTTCTTTTGGTTAGATGCACAATTAGTACCACTGCATAATTGATGTGTCGTTTTTAATATACGGAGTGTGTAAAGAAACTTTGAAAATTACTAAACTAGAGGTAGACACAAACCAAAGAAATATGAGTTGTTGTGTTTTCTATTAACAAAGAAATATGTCGAAGCTTTTGTTGTGTGATGATTGTCTCTTTTAGTGATTAGTTTTGTTTTGTTGTAATTTTTTTATAAACAAGGTTAGGATTTTAATTAGGAGTAAAGACCATAAATAACAACGTACTTTCTCAATTTTATCGAGCTGAAAAACTAATTTTTTTATAAACATTTAAGCCAACCAAATTTATTTTCTCTATCTTAATATCAACAAAATTATATATCTGCTTTCCCACGTAATATATATATATTTTTTAATCTTTGATAATTCCACTTGTATGCCTACATGGCATATTAGAATTAGCCAAAAAAAAAACCCCCGAACCAAACCTGATTATATTCCCCCTTTTAAAACCCGTTTGCTCATTTACCCCCAAATCAAAAACACGCAAATCATAAACTCTAATTTCTAATCCAAGATGTCGTCAATTAATTGCGATTGCGGGCTTCCTCTAAAGTGTCACACCTCTTGGACCCCTTCAAACCCTGCAAGACGTTTCGTTTGTTGCCCTAACATATTTGTAAGTTGATCTAATGTTGATTGTGTAAATCTTTTATGCTAACATCACTTAATTTTAATTGCAGAAAACAGGGGTAAACAAGTGTTTGGCATGGGATTGGTGTGATCCTGAACTAGACAATCAATGGTACAAACATCACTTGTATGAGATGTACAGGACCTTGACTCCTTATGGAAGGGTTCAAGTGCAAGATGAAGTAACAAGCCAAGAGAGACTTGCTGTTTTGGCTGTTGAAATTGAGCAACTTAAGGTTCAAATGAAGAAAACTCAAAAAAGTAGCTTAATTTTGAAGTCAATTGTTATCTTGTTTGTGTTGGGTTGGTTTCTGTTTTAGTGTAATAGGGTTAGGTTTGTAGTAGCAGGTTTGTGTTGATGTTACTGATGCAACCAACAAATTTTGATGTTACTGATGTAAAAGGGTAGTATACACTTGTAATGGGTCTTTTGGTTGAAATAGCATGTTGGTTGTAGCAGGTTTAAGCATGTTGGTTGTAGCAGGCATCTTTCTAACTAGTGGGGGTAAAGGTGGTTTGTCATTGGTCTTTTTCCAGGTTTTTGATCCCCATACTGGGTTAATTGAAAATTGATAAGCACTAAACCATTTATCTTGACTATACCAATGCCTTGTGCATTTTCTTTGCTCTGCATTTGGTAACCAATCTCTCACTGCATCTAACAAACCCTGATTCGTATGAAACATATTGTTAATACAATGTAGTTAATACAGTATAGACATAAAAAATTTATGCAAATAAAGGTTACCTTATGGGAGTCTGAAATGAGTGTAATGCCCTGACCATCATTCAAACAAAGATCATTAATTAACAGAGATATGAACCAACCCCAGTTCTCTGCATTTTCTACCCTAACTACAGCCCATGCAATGGGATACATTTGATTGTTTGCGTCCCTTCCCATGGCTGTGAGTAATTCACCCCTACATGTATGTTTCAAGAAACAACCATCAAGTCCAATTGCCTTCCTACAACCTGCTAGCCATCCATCTTTTACCCCTTTGAAACAAATGTACATCCTTTTAAACAACACATTGCCATTAGAAGATGTGTCCACATCTAATCTACATGTGGACCCAGGGTTGGTTTGTAAAACATCATTTCTATACTCATATAGTTTAATGTAATGCTCTATTAGACCCCCTTCATGCTCATATAATGCCCTCTATTTTGCCCTTTTACACTGACCTAAACTGACATCTATCTTAAATTTTACTCTAATGTCATCTTTCATTTTTCTGTATGGTATATCAGGATCAGCTATGATTTCTTTTGAATACTGGCCTGCAATCCACTTATAGTTGACAAGAGCACCCAAGTTGTAGTTCCTAGAGCATTTATGATCAGGTATGAGGGACTTTATTTGGAATGAATGCTCATTAGACATCCATGTAGCATACAGTCTAAAAGGACAGCAATTACCACTCTTTAGAGCTGAAATATTCTTCTTCTTCACTGGTTTCTTTTTGACCTTTTGCCTCTTTCTTTTACTTGTACCCTCCCCACAATCATTTCTAACAACAATATCACCCTTATTCACTAGAGCTTTTTTCTGATTTCCCATCAACCTATTTTTGTCACCTTTTTTAGCTGCACATCTGCCCTCATCAACATTCCTACCACAGTATACCAACACAGACCTCCAGTCATTCATCATATACCATAACTGATAACCATTTGCTACACCATAGTTGGCCAAAGCAAATTTGAGTTGTTGAGAGTCCTCATACCTCATACCTAAGATGGGTTTCATCTGATTCCAAGGTATATCATGGTTAAAAGTTGGATAAACTATGCCTTTCTTAACCTTATAAGCAGGGTCTATTGTGTTCTGCTCAGGATCTTCTTCTGGTTCATGTACACTTACAGGGGCTTGTCTATGAACATAAGTCCTAAATAAACCCTGATTACTAGTAAGCATATTTAAGAAAGGGTCTTTGAACTAAAATCCTTAATTACCACATCATCAGCCTCATTCTGAAAGTCCACATAATCTACTTCTTCACAGTCATCACTAGAATAGCTATCATCACTATCCTCTACATTTTGTTCCTTATCTTCCATATCAAGAAAGTCTAAGACATCATAATCAATATGTTCTAAATAAAGATCCATCTTATTCCCATTCAGATAACCAGCTTTCAACATTTCAGAAACATCATTATCAGTCTTAAGCTCTTTTATACCTGACTTCAATGGGGTACCCGTTTTACAATAATACAACCTATAGAAATACATATTTGGAATTAGCCTCTTCAATATTACCACTAGGTTTTCATATGACATACCTTCGAAAGAAACATCATTTATTTCTTTGAGATCACTTTGTGAATATCTTATAGGCCCACCAGTAAACAAACCATCATATCTAACATAAATGGTGAAAACCCCCTTCCTTGCTTTCTTCTTCTTTGGTTCACCTGAAATTTAGGGTTACGTCATAAATTAGGGCTTTACAAAATAACAGTTACAAATACAAATTGATCATTGTATAATGCATACCTTCAGTCATCACGCTAGTTGTTCAACTCAATTTCATGTAATTGGGGTTGTATCGTGTTGAGACAGAAATTAGGGTTTAGTTAAAAAAAGGTGTATAAGTGGGAAAGTGACGGGGTATGAATATATATATATGAGAAATTAGGGTTGACTTTTGTTAGCGGGAAACCTACGTGGTTTTTTTTTTTAATGACTAGGATAATAAAAATGTTGAATAATACAGGTGTATATTAAATGAGCTACACGTGGAAAATCAGATATATTTTGGTTGATATTAGGACAAAGAATGTAAGTTTGGTTGGCTTAAATGTTTATAAAAAAGTTAGTGTTTCATCTCGGTAAAATTGAGAAAGTACGTTGTTATTTTATGGTCTTTACCCTTTAATTAGAGGGCCGGTTTGGATTCGTTTTTATTAAGTTGATTATTATTTGTTTATCTTTTTTCTTGTATTTCTTTATTAGTTATCTTATAAATACACAAGTTAATTTTTTTTTTTAATTAATGTTGTATAGAATTTTAGTTTTATTCTTAATTAATTAATTATGTAATATGATACCGCAAGTGAAAGTAATATAATAAATGTGATCTACACTCTTTATCTATTTTAGTAAGGCTAGATGCAGTAATCATGGTCGATCTCTTTTATTTTTTCTGTGACGTCATCTTTCTCTCTCCAGCGACCTTCAAGCGATTAGGTGCTCCAGTAAGGGCGACCTTCATAAATTTTTATTTAAACATTTTTAACAACAAACTTAAATTCCATTAATAATTAAAACCTTACATAATAATTCAAATAAAATTTGAACATTACAATAAAATTCAAATAACTTTCAAACATTACGATGATAAAACGATTAAATTAGTTTTGATTTTGATAATGCCAAATGTCTTTCACCAAATCGGCTTTGAGGTTAATATGAGTTGTTTTGTTAACTATCTCCCTGGTAATTTCCAACGATTCCGCATGCATTTTTATGAGATCATAAGAACGGTGCTGCTCTACTAAAAAGAATAGGGGAGTTGTCACCCATTCTTTGTCCTGAATTATCATATTATTTAATATGATGCATGTGTACATTATATTTGATAGACGCTCTTTGTCAAACCCTTTAGCCGGATGTTTAATCATTAGTCACTTCTTTTTTAGTATACCAAAAGCACGTTCCACATCTTTCCTTCCTGCTTCGTGCATCGTCTTATACAATATTCGTTTCTCATCACCTGTCCCTGGATTTTTAATGGACTTCATAATAACAGACCATTCCGGATATATCCCATCAGCAAGATAATATCCCCGTTTATATGGTACGCCGTTAGCAACGAATTCCACATTTGGTGCTCTCCCCGTTTTGATATAACTGACAAGATGCAATTTACGTAAAACATTTACGTCGTTATTCATCCCGGAGACACCAAAGAACGCATGCCAAGTCCATAAATCTTCGGATGCGATCGCTTCCAATAAAATGAAACGCCCTTGCCCGTGATCACCCCTACATTATTGAGCTTTTAAAGCATGTGGGAAAGTCGCCCACGGCCAATCTGTACAATCAATGCTTCCTATCATCTCAGAAAACCCATGCTTTTCGTAGTGATGAGCATAGAGTTTGTCAATGTCAGTAACCGTTGGCTTTCGCAAATACTCTGCACCTTATAGTTTTTGGCTCATTCAGAAACGATCATGGAATGCTCCATCGTCGTACATTGGGTTTTTGCAGAAGTAAGCAGCCACTAAACGGTTATGAGCACCTAAACGATCCATACTAATTTGGTTTCGTGAGAGTTTAGATTGTGACGCTTGATAAGCCTCACAACACTTTTCCGCAAACATCATAAACTCGCGACTAACTTCATTTCCATCATCCGTAGACGAATCAGCAATAAATAGCTCATAAGAATTCATGGTTTGAATGTGCGAAATAAAAAGTGAAATGAGTGTGTTATTTGAGAGAATGTGTATATAGAGAATGTGTGAAAAAAATAGTGAAATGAGTGCGTTTATTTATAGTGTTTATTATTATTATTTTTTTTTTTTTTTTTTTTTTTTTTTTTTTTTAATTTTGATTCAAACTGTTAGCCAACGATTATGTCAATATTTTATTTATTTTATTTTATTTTTTAGTTTACAACGGTCAGAATGTAGCAAGAAACCAAATAATAATAATAATAATAATAATAATAATAATAATAATAATAATAATAACAACAACAATAATAATAATAATAATAATAATAATAATAATAATAATAATATTTCGATGTCATTGAGAAAGACCTTGTTTCCAAGTACTCGCTAAGTCCAAGGCAGGTGGCTATACTCAGTAGTATCCGCGCCCCACATGCACAGGACTTCCTCTTTACCATCCCTATCGACGGCCTAGGACAAAGGATGAATCCTCGCCAATTTCGATCTGTGTTATGTTACAGGCTCGCGGTTCCCATGTTCTCTGAAGGCAGCCTATGCCCGAGCTGCAATACACATCGTATGGACCAATGGGGGGATCACGCGGTCCACTGCGCTAACTAAGTGGGTGTTAAGTTCAGGCATAATTTGGTGCGTGATATCCTTGTTGACATATGTTCCAAAGCCGGGATTATTGTGCGTAAAGAGGCTCTAATGGGATTCCTATCAGAAGAAGGGAGAGAACTACGCCCTGCAGATGTGCTATTATTCAACTGGTTCCAAGGTAAGGACGCATGTCTAGATGTGACTGGGGTCTTTCCATTTGCTGGGATTGGGGTGACATCATGGGCTCCTAGGGCTGCTTTGAGTAATGTTGTGGAAAAGAAAAGGAAGAAGTATGCGTCCAAGTGTGAAGACAATGGATACAAGGTCGTCCCTTTCGCTTTTTCTACGTTTGAGGAACTCGATGTGGAAGCTTTGAATACACTCTCGCGTGTCGGGACTATTGCCAGCAGCCACTCTAACAACGTTAAGTGTGGTGCTTTTATTTTTCATCGAGTTAGTTTCAGTATTCAAAAAGGGGTGGGAGCACAGATTGTGTCTAGACTCCCATCCAACTTCATGTAATTTTCATGGTTTCAATGATATTTCGTTTTTATAATAATAATAATAATAATAATAATAATAATAATAATAATAATAATAATAATAACAATAATAAAATGATGTTTCTTATAATATCCGTGACTCAAGACGTTCGGGCATGTGCTGCTATTCATATTTTTAGTAGGATTAACTTTGCTATAGCTAGAGGTGTTGGGGCTCAGATAATATCTCGGGTCCCGACTAATTTCTTGTAAATCCTATGTGTTTCTACTAAAATGATGTTAACAACAACAACAACAACAATAATAGTAATAATAATAATAATAATAATAATAATAATAATAATAATAATAATAATAATAATAATAAGTGTGCGAATATTGAATATGGGTCCCTCATTTTCTCTTTCTCTTCTTTTGGGAAACTTGAGAAGGATGCAGAGATTTTACTGAAGCGAATCTGAAAGTTCTCGATAACCCAAGACATTGGAGCACGTGTTGCGACTCATATATTTAGTATAATTACTTTTGCTATAGCTAGAGGAGTGAGGGCTCAGATAGTTTCTCTTTTCTCCTCTAATTTCTTGTAAATCCTTTAAGTTTCTAACAACAACAACAGCAACAACAACAACAACAACAACAACAACAACAACAGCAGCAGCAGCAGCAACAACAACAACAACAACAACAATAGATATTTTATGATAAACATATTGAATTTCATGGAAGTGTAAACATTCCTCTCATTATGCTATGGAATGTTGAATTCCACATATATGAGATTTGAATGATTTATTTTCCATTTCATTTGCCAAGCAAACACATTAAAGAATGGAATTCAGATTCTGAATTCTTTAAATATGCTAACCAAACACGTTATGTAATGGAATCAGATTCCAATTCAATCAGAATCCTGAAGAATCTATGAACCAAACGTTATGAATTGTGTTAGATTTTTATTCTTCATTCGATTATTGAGTTTTGAGTGAAATAAAGTTATGAAACAGTTTTAAAATTAGTGACTCAAAATCTATAGCCAATGGATTTAAGGACATCAAAAGCCATCGTGCTACGTTGTAAATAGATTATTCCTTGTGTTTCTTTTCATTTAGCTCTTTGGATTTTCTTTTTCTACATGTATATACAAGGATTTATGTTTCGGCCTTCCCAACAAATAAGTTCAAGTTTATGCTCGTGGCACCTTATTTAAGCGATCTTGTAACTTAATTTTCCACCTTATTTAAGCGATCTTGTAACTTAGTTTTTCCCAGGTACACAGATTGTTTTTATACCTTCAAAGGGTTTTGTTACTTATAAATAATTGTCCTGAAATCACTCGCTTATTAAGACTAGTAATTATTTGCTTAGTGCGCTTTCATTCAAATAGCTACATAAGCAAACTTAAAAGTGTTTGATATTGTTAGCGAATTAAATTATTTTGATTGAACTGTTTGAGTTATCTTGTTGATATCATGGCATCACTTGTCATAATCAACCTAATATTTAATCAACTATCAAGATGTCATCACACAATCACAGTCATCAACAACCTTAATACAACCATTAGTTGCATTAATTTGACAGCAGCACTATTTGGTTGTAAATATTTATTAGAGCATTGATAAACTCAAATTATATATGTATAAAACTCCAAAGGATTTGCCAGAAATACAAATCCCGAGTTCGTTTCCCGTGAAAGAGTTAATGGAATCGTGAAATTTGATTCGTGAAACCGTGTTGTGAAAAATGTGGAAAAATGAAATTGTGATTATGGAATTAAAATAAAGATAAAAAATCACAAAATAAGCAGAAGGCACAAGCTACTATTGCACAAATGTCTAAAAACTAAAAACGGAAAATCAAACGCGAATTTAAAACGCTACGTACGAATTAAAAAGTGAATATTAATGAAAAATTATCCTAAAAATGTAAAATAAATTTCTAAAAATCTTAAAGTACTAAAAATAATTTTGAGAAAAAGAAAATTATTTTTTTGACTTTTTAACTATTTTCTATGATTTAATTTCTATTTTTGTAATTTTAAAATGAATTAAGAATAAGAGAAAATTGGAAAATGAATGTAAAATATACAAATTAAATTTTGAAAAATCTAAAATAACAGAAAAGAATTTTCTAAAATATTTTTGGAATTTTTCAGGATTTTTCTGATTTTTATTTGAATTTTCTTTAATAAAAAGTATTTAAAAATTGATAAAAATCTAAAATAAAATAAGAAAAATAGTAAAACAACTCAGAAAATAATGAAATTTTTACAGAAAATCTAAATAATAAAAGAAACCTAAGAAAAATTTGAGAAGTAAAAATAAGCTGAAAAAATGCTTATTGAGTGCAAAACAACTTATTAAAAGTGCTTATTATTAAGCACTTGCAACAGAACCTTATGAATCTCAATCTACCAGTGTAATATACTCAAATATGCTCAGATAAACTCAAATCAGATCATTTAGCACACAGTAAAACTCAGATGTATCAATGAGCAGTTATGAATAAGCACAAGCATTAGCACAATTAAGCCAGAATAAGCCAGAAGCTTAGAAATAATGCTAAACACTTGAGGAACGTTAAACTAACTCAGATTATACAAAGAGACTCAAGTTCAATCCAAATTTTAACAATTGCAGGCCTGTTGTCAACTTCAGCTTATTTGTTTCAGTCACATTATTTGCAGACCACAATAAGCTGATAAAATAAGCTCTAATCCAGAAACTAAGTGGGGCAAAAGTTACTCTATTGTACTGAGAGTCTAAAAACACCAAAAGCCCTATGAGAAACACACAATTACTACCCTAATTGAAGTCAAGTTCAGCTGCTTATCAAGCACTAAATTCTAAAACAGTTGACTAATTGTTATTCAAGCTTATTGACTTTTTCCAATTTCAGTTCACCAAAATTAACTCTAGATGTAAAATTAAGCTAAAGAGACACTAGATTAAGCTAACTATCACTAATAAGCTACTATCTCTAAAATAATACCAACAGATTTAACTATTCAAGCAGTGTATAAAATCTAAATCTAAGTTTGACTTTTATGAATACAACTACTGACTTTGAAGCCTTATCTATCCAACATATACCTAAAGTAAACTAACTAGACTAATTTTTCCCCACGAAAGCAACTAAAACACAGTTAAAACTCCTAAGCCAAACACCCCTGCTACAACTGTTTACACATTCAAATGCACACTAATACCAAATAACACCAATCCAGTGATCATAACGGATGAAACAACAATATATGAGCCTAATTCTACCATCAAATCAAGCTATGAACATCTGTTACTCAGTATTTGAGAATCAAACAGTACTTTGCAAGTTCACTATCAAGTCAATATTTAAACTCCAATTCACTCAAATAAAAATCAAACTTAATCTCGTACAACTAACATAAACTAATTCAACTAGTAACAACATTAATGATCAACAATAGTGTAGAAGATCGTTTAAGCCCTATCTAGGATATAGTATCAATGATTAAGCACAGCGGAATAAGAACATAAGAATCAAAGTTACTTCAAGGTTTTCTTTATTAAATATAAAATAAACTACTAATACTACTAATCTACTACTACACGCTCTATGCGTTTCTAGACTCTCATTGAAAAGACTAGCTATGAATGTATGATCAGTGAGTAACCTAGACGCCTACCCTCTTTATATAATAGAGGGAGGTTACAAACCCTAGCTTACTAATAAAGCTAACTATTACATATTAGGCCCTTATTGTTTCTTCTTTCTTCATTCCTGCTTGTAGGTTTTGTAATCTTCAAATCTTCAAATCTTTAATTCCCAACAATCTTATCCTATTTGATATTACAAAACAATCTGCATGAAGAAACAATGCTAAAACATGTCATCAAAAATAATAAGCTGCACATCATAAATCTTCTTCCCCTTTTTGTAATCATCCAATAGGGTCTTGTGCAACTCCATAAATGCTTCCCCTCAAGTGATGCATGTAGATGGAAAAGTATTTTTGAACAATAAGCTTCCCCTTAAAAATATACTAACCATCTGCTTGAATCATGAACTCAGTAGCATAGATCATCTCGTCCTTCAGTGAAAAAGACATCATAAAATGTCTTTGGATAATTCTTGTAGTCAATATATGCATGGCGATTCATGCAATGGCCGATAGTCTCAGTGAGCGCAGACGGATCAACCAGAAACCACTCAATTCTTATGATTATCTAATTTTGTGTAATCATATCATGAACTGTATGGTATCATATGCCCCCCAAAATATTTGTAAAGCGCATGTAACTGTTCCAATCAAGAATTATACCACGAACTGAATCTCCAAAACGAACAATACACATCTTCATTGTTCAAGATCCAAGGGCGTCTTCGGACCGAGAATAAAATATCAACCAACAAAAACAAAATAATAGCTATTTATTTATTTTTATTTTTTTTATAACTATCTTATTTTTTTTTAACACAGCAGCAGAATCCGAGCAGCAGGAACCGATCAGCAGGAACTGATCAGCAGAAACCGACCAGTAGGAACCAGAAGCCATCAGCAGAAACAAATAAGAGTACCAGTAGCAACTTAGCAGCAGAAACATGATAACTGGCAGTAGGAACAACACTTACAATTGACCAAAAGGCAAATAGCAGCAGCATCAGTATACGCATAAAAACTTCAACCGAATATAAAACTCTCTGTCCCACGCATCATGAAAATGACAATACTCCTTTAAAGTTATCCACTGAACCTTTATTTAATATCTTCGACCAATAAGAATAAACCCTATTCCACAGACCCACGATAAACACACGAGATAAATATGTATCATGCACTAAATGCCAAACCCAATCAAGATTGTGGTACGAGGTTACCTATAGTAGTACTCCACCCATAATTAGTCAAGGGTATATAGCAACTCAGCCCCACACTCGTTGGATCGTTATTAATGAAAAATCCCCACAACCGACAATGAACTAATTCACCCAATCAATATCAGTTAACAAGTACGAGGATATAATCAAAGTAAATCACCCAATCTTCCAATTATTAGATCACTTTAATTCACAAACCTTGTACCTCGTCCAATCACCAATCGATAATAATCACTCCCATGACAAATTAATTTGACCAGCAGCAACAACATCTTAACGAATTTGTATGACCTTCACCGACCCATGATCAAACTTCAACCAATAAAATCATTCGCAACAAACGACAAATAAGACTTCAATGTTTTATTAAATAATTCATTCCACCGATGAACAAATTGATAGTACAAGGATATGAAGTCGTTGCCGCACGTCACACAGAAACAAAAAGATCGATACCCATTTAAATAAATCAATCGTACCCAATAAATGACACCATAAGAAGACCAAAAACAATACTATGATGTCATCGACCAATCAATTATTCAGCCCATGATATAGCCAATTCAATGGACCAATTCTTAATACCACCGACATCATTATTAATGCACTACGAGGTTTCATCAATTCACAATTATTAAATTTGCATCAAACGACAAATATATTAATGCTATGGTTAATAACAGAAACAATTATACCTTCTCATTGCTGTTTTCTTTGACAACTTTTTCATCAGATCTGCATCATCAACGATCTGCTTACTTCTTCATAACTGCTCTTTTATTGACAATGAAAACCTTGTAGATCCCTAGATATCACAAGCCCCTGAGCTCTGATGCCAATTGTAGAAGGTCGTTTAAGCCCTATCTAGGATATAGTAACAATGATTAAGCACAGCGGAATAAGAACATAAGAATCAAAGTTACTTCAAGGTTTTCTTTATTAAATATAAAATAAACTACTAATACTACTAATCTACTACTACACGCTCTATGCGTTTCTAGACTCTCATTGGAAAGACTAGCTATGAATGTATGATCAGTGAGTAACCTAGACGCCTACCCTATTTATATAATAGAGGGAGGTTACAAACCCTAGCTTACTAATAAAGCTAACTATTACATATTAGGCCCTTATTGTTTCTTCTTTCTTCATTCTTGCTTGTAGGTTTTGTAATCTTCAAATCTATAATTCCCAACAAATAGGACAGAAATTCAGATCCACCAAACTAGTTGCAAATATGAAACAGTTTAAACACTAAACAATAACAAATGAACTCAGCAACTATATCACTATCAAATCTACTAATATATGATCTAATCAGAAGCAGATAATCAGATTAGCTATCAACAAAAACAGATCAAAGCATACTATTAACTATTAAATGGACTTGAAATGAAGAACTTACAACAACATTCCTCTCAGCTCAAAATAGAGGGGATTCACTAAGCTTGCCTATCTTTGGATAAGCAAATGGCTTCCCAATCTCCACTTTGTCTATCAATTTTACCCCATAATCATCAAAATTTCCTTAGTTTTGACTTTTGTTGACTATTCATGAACATGAAAATTAAAACTGATCCAAGCTAATCCAATTACTCATAGGAACTAAAGAGTTAATGTGAGCTTGTAAAATTTCTAAACAAGCTTGATTGCAAGCTCGATTTAGGAAAATGAAACACTATTTTTTTATTTGTTTTTCTTTTTTATGATTTTCTGTTTTTTTAAAAGCTTTTATGAATTTGAAGACAATCAAAAGTAAGTTTTGCTTTTAGTGATCTATAATAAGCTTCTATTAAGTTTGTTTAAACAGAATGAAAAGCTTGTAAATCTATTTATAAAGCTATAACTACTGAATATTAATGAAAGAACAAGTGTAATTGAAAGCTAAACTGAAATTTTATTAAGCTAATGAACAATTACAAATAAGGAAAATGAAAATACAAAGTTTGAGTAACCAATTCTGCAGAGTTTCATTACACTACTCCTACTTCAGAAATGAAGAAAAATAAGTCTCTATTTATAGCCGTGAGGAGAGGGTTGGGGTCTTATGCCATGTTGGCAATCCGTGTGATCACTGTGCTTCTTCTCGGCTCCTCACAACCCTTAGATCAAAATTGTGTTTCTTCAATCCAATTATAGCCCTCTGATCATACTTGATGATGTTTTTAGTCCAATAGAAGTCTGCCACTTGTCCCATTTAAGCATAAGTTCTGACATGTGCTGACAAGCTTCTAGAAGTAGAATCCAAGGCTCAGAAATGATGTGTTATGACCAATCAAGTACTGCCATGTATCCATAAGGCTCAATCATACTCAAACATTCTCTCTGACATTCTCTGAGCACGTGACCAGCCTTCTAGAAGAGCAAATGATTAGTAATTGATGGTTAATTGAATTAATCTTGGGTTAATTTGATCAGGGTAAAAACTAGGGTTTATGGAGTTTGGGTATTTCTGGGTTAAGGGTTAAAAAGGGGGGCGGGTAATGTTTTTTTATTATTATTTGTTAAAGTTTGACCGAGGGTGAGTTTGTTGACCGAAAGTGGGGTTTGGGCTTAGGTTATTACTTGGGCTTGGTGATTTTTTTTTTTTTTTTTTTTTTTTTTTGGATATGAAATTTGGACTAGGCTCATGGATTTTTTGGACTAGTATTATTTTCAGCTTTTGAGAAGTAAACAAGGACTAAACATGTCAAAGCTGAAAGTCAAGGGACTAAAACTAAAATTCTTCAAACATATTCTTCAAGGACTTAAATTGTAAATCTTTGATAGTTGGAGGATCTTAGTTTTCATTTCTTCATAAATATCTTCAAAGGACCAGAATTGACAACTTGTTGAAACTTGGAGGACTAAAACTGTCAATCTCATCAAACTTCATCCAAGGGTCAAATTCGTCATTCTTTGAAACTTGAAGGACTTCTTTTGACTTTCTGATCTTTTCTTTTGACTTTCAGATTCCAGCTTTGACTTTCTGACTCGTTCCACTCTCGTGCTCGTTTTTGCCGGTTTTTCAGTTTTTTTTTTTTTTTTTTTTTTTTTTTTGTCTTTTTATGAAATATCGATGCATGCACATTCACAATCACAAAAACACACTTTCTTTGACAATTTGGGTTAGTTTTTGGATTATTTAGTCTTATTTTGGTAAAGAAAAGGTGAGTGAATAAGCACTCACCAAGCATTAGGTGTCATTACCCTGAGTGAAAGTTTCACCACCGCCACGTTAACGCCACACCAGCTTTAACACTTTCACTTTTAACTAAAAGAAAAAACCCTTTAGAGCACTGGGTGTAGTAAGGAGCTTCCCCTCCTCATTTGGGGCCCACGGGGTGCCACATCACTTTAACAAACCTCCATAAATAACCCCTCTCACTAACAACTAACCTCAACTTAGCCCACCACTTACAACTTTATTTTTTTTATTCAAATTTTCAAATAAACTAAATTCATTTTATTCAAATAAAATTACATTCCAAATAAACTAAATGTCAGCCCAAATATTTTCTAAACAACCAATTTATAACTAACAAATTAGGATGAAGAATTTAGGCAAATTCTTGTTATGAATGAAATTGCTAGTCAAAATGAAATTAAAAAAATTGTTGCCCAACAATTAAACCTAAACAACCCTAATTAAATACTAACGCCTATCAACCTTTCTTTCATTTCATCCAAACCAAGTTTTAGATCTTGCAAGTACAACTTGCTCAACATCTCTTTTGCTTGCAGATATTAAGAAAAAGGGTGCAACAGCTAGGGATGGCAACGGGGCGGGGATTATCGGGGATTGTATTTACCATCCCCATCCCCGTTTCTCACTCCCTATCCCCATCCCCGCCTCCATCCCTATCGGGGAATCCTTTTACATCCCCATCCCCACCCCCAATGGGGATCGGGGATCCCCACGGGGATTCGGGGATTTTTCGGCCTTATAAATTGAGCATAAAAATTACATAAGTAATCGAAATTATAAAGAACTGATCTATAAATGTCTTAAAAAGCATACATCGTACATAGTTGGATTAATTAAATGTCATTCAACTTTAAAATATCATAAATACTGAAACAACACATATAATACAAAAATAAACTGTATCGAATGTGTGTATTCGGAAAAAATATTGGTAGAATAATATGTAGTTAGTGCTTAACATTTTTAAAGTATTTGATCCACTAAATATCATGTATACATACATATAGGGGTCTCATATGGGTCTACCCGACCCGACCCGAACCTGATAAGGCCTTATAGGGTCGGGTTGATTCAGGTCCAATATACCTTATCGGGTTATCGGGTCAACCCGATAAACCCGATAGCCTTATAGGGTTGGGTTGCGGGTCTTAATTATTTCGTTATCGGATTATCGGGTTGACCCGATAACCCGATAAGCTATAATAACCCATTAAAAGTTTTATAATTTTTGAACTAAACCATGTTTCAAGCTTAATTATTTCGTTACCGGGTTATCGGGTTGACCCGATAACCCAATAAGCCCAACCCAATAAACCCGATAACCCGATAGATCCGAACCCGATAACCCAATTCCTTATCGGATCGGGTTGCGGGTTAATTTTTATTTTTCGAAAACCCGATAGACCTGACCCGATAGAGGCTCATCGGGTCGGGTTGACCCGAATGACACCCCTACATACATATATACTTCAAGTAGAATACTTGTCACTATTCACTAATATATACATATACAAGTATATGTAGTATTAATATACATATAACTTATATAGTGTATACTTATACATTAAAAGTTCGGGTTAGGGTTCAGGGTCGGGGATTTTTGTTATCCCCATCCCCGCCCCCATCCCCGGTTTTATAATTCGGGGATTCCCCGTCCCCATCCCCATCCCCGGTCAACTCGGGGATTCCCCAGTCAAATCGGATTTGGGGATCGGGTCCCCGTCGGGTACGGATTTTTTTGCCATCTCTAGTAACAGCTCCATTTTTTAAAAATAAAAAACGCTATGATATTTCTCGGGTCCCACCTTTGCAGGTTTCTTCCTTCGCCGTGTAGACGAGGTGCTTCTTGGTGGCGAGCAAAAACGAGGCATGGGGGTGTGGTGGCGAGGCGTGGCGAGGGATCCACGTTGGCACGGCGAGCCTCAACGAGGACTACATCCAGTGCTCTTATCATAACTCAACCTTAACTCAACATTTTGGGCCCAACCTTTTAAAAAATTACAATTTACAAATTAACCCCTTAACTATTCATTCATTCAATAACCTAATATTTCATTAATAAACTTACAAATTGCAATACAAAATAATATATATATATATATATATATATATATATATATATATATATATATATATATATATATATATATATATATATATATATATATATATATAAAAGAAAAAAAACTGCCACTAAAACACAGGCTCTAAAATGTTAACACCACAATACCACATGGAGTAAACTGAAAATTTGAAACATATATCATCTTCCCCAACGTGTACTTGCTGTAAACATATGATGCGTGGGAATTGCACCAGGCTTTACCTCTCGAGGGATCTCGAGAAGCTTAAAACCCCCACCAGGCAGTGTACCTGATCGTTGTAGTATAGTATAGTGACAAGTACCGGGAGATTGATCGTTCAACTCAGGAATAGTGTCGCTAGGATTAGAAAGCCTAAAAACTAGGTCTAGAGGTGAGGGATGATTCTTTTTGTATTTTTATGTTTTATAAAAGCAAGTAAAATCTCGGGTTTTGGAAGAATGGGCGGAATTAGTTGCTAGTCAACTAACACAATAACTAAGATGCAATCAAAATAAAATAACAAAAATATAAATAAACTAAATTAAACTAGTGGTGTGAGCAATATATGGGAGAATTGTGTTTACTTAGATTTCACTACTCCCTAGATATTTTTTACAGGTTAATTACTTGTTACAGTTGCATGGATGACGGGTTATATTTCTTAATACCAATCATGGGGTGGCGTACTTACTTCCTCAATTCTATAAGCTCCTACTTCACTCCTATGTCGAGCCGGCTAAGAAGCTCCTAACATGGGATCACTAGAATTCGCTCATGCATTAAATACAACCATAAAAACCTAGTACACATCGGTTCATGTTTGTTAAGACCTTCAAGCAAGTTACACAATGGAGATCTGCCAATTTTCTTAAGCCTAACATTGAAATTATTCATCCATTACAACTATAAACAAGCAATCAACCTATAATCAACATCTAGGTTTCATTACATCTAAGCAAACACACAAAAGATCTAGCCTAGCATGTTAAAATCAAGACAAGAATAAGATATATTCAAACAACACATAGACATATTGAATGAATTGAAAAAAAACTTATCTCAATTGAACATGAAGGGTTTCAAGGGGTGAAAACCCTTGAAAATACTGTTACAAACAACCTAGGGTTTATTAGGTTCGGCCCTAGAATTCTCCACACAAGTTCGTCTCTAATGAATGAAAAATAGAAAAGTATATATAGATTTTGTGAGGTGACGGCGTCAAGAGTAAAATTCTGACGCCGTCATCTCGCCGCCAATAAAGTTCTCGGACTTCCTAGATTTACATCTGACGCCGTCATGTGTATTTCTGCTCCAGGCCGTCACCAAAATTACTCTTGACGCCCTACTTCTGACGCCGTCACGTTTTCTCTGGGTCGTCATCCATTTTGCTCCTGACGCCGTCAAAAAATCCTTCTTGACGCCGTCATCTACTGTTCCCAGCAAGGAAAATCAAGACTTTGCCGTTTTCTTCACTTTTATGCTCCAAAAACATCCAAAAGGCTTCCTTTTCCAGAATTCACTCGCAAAGTACCTAAAATCACAAAAGGAACGATTTAGGGCAATATTTGATCAAATAAATTCCAATTCCGGCTTAAATGACCCCCTAAAAACGGTTCATTTTTCGCCTCATCATATACCCTTACACTTGAGATTTGCTTGTCCTCAAGCAAATGCGCTTTTATTCTAATCAAAATACAAGTTAGGGGTCATTTAACACTGATACAAAAGTAATTACAACAATTAATTGTTCCACTAATGACCAAAGACAAGCATGGAGGTCATATACTAGCACCTCACAAATAGTGTTTAGATACTCACATCTCTCGGGTGTAATAAAGTAATATCACAATATGGAAATGGAAAACATCTCTCACTACCTGTCATAGCAAAATAGATTACCATAGGCTTGGGAAAGGATCAAACCTCCACCACATGGCGTAAGCACCTAGGATAAACTATCAAAGAGGTCTTTTAAAGGGTTGTAACGTTAGGTGTAGGGATATGGAATACACGGTTTTGTTAGATAAAGGCAATCTTTACTGGTGGCGAGTTAATAATCTTGGTTAATTACATGTACAATGTGGCGTTGCTAAGCCAAGACTAGACTCGACTTAAGCTAATAAATGAAAAATAACAAAAACATAAAATAAACATAGAATGAAACGGGATGGTAGTCCGTACGTTTTTTCTCTTTTCTTTTTCTATTTCTTTTTCTTTTTCTTATTTTTTTATTTTTTTTCCATACACTCTTACCCTACCATCCAAAATATTACATCATAGGGAATGAACATTCCCCTTACACTTGAATTTTTATATACTTTACAATAAAATAATCTAATGACTCGAATTAAGATAATCAAAACACTTGGAGTACTTAATAAATGATTTTCTTCCCCATTACTCCATAACATAAGTACTTTACCCATGAGTCCCAATCGTCCCAAAACAATATGTACAAGGATATGACTCGACTTAGCAACCATGTAATCAATTACATAATTAACTAAGGGTTTAAACAAATAACAATAATGCACTAAAGATGAGTGGATACACGGAAGGGTATACTAGGGGTTTCGTGTACTAAAAATGAGTACAACGCTAAGATGTGGGAAAAATTAATTGACTTACTAGCCAAGTAATATGACTTAAATGGTCAAGTAATTATGATACGGGTTTAACACAAGGGATGTAGTGAATCCTACCACACGAATGTAGTCTCACTAGCGGTCTCGGGATGCATCACTAACGCAAGTTCTAGAATCTAAATGCTACTGGTACACTCATAAGCACTAATAATGAATGCTTTTCCTATCAAATCTAAAGGCGAACCTCACATATTTGGGTGGAAATTTTTTCTGAATAGTACGGTTTTGTGCTAGTCATACGACTCCTATCTATGAGACGCTTTCTAAGGCTAAAGTTTCACTCCTAAATGTTGTAAAAATTTTAAATTTGGCGCTAAAATTACACTAACAAATATTTCTCATAGTTTTATTACACATCTACCATAAAACAAACAAACTCAAGCGAAAGTTTATCTATAAGATATCATCATTTTACCCTCCCCTTACACTTAGGATGAACATTGTCCCTAATGTTCAAGTAAAGAATGTAAAAGTGAAATAGGTAAAAGAATGAAATCAAATACTCCCCTGATTCGCTCGGTATGGATAGTGTGGTAACAAGGTTAGATCTTCCTCCAAGAAAATGAACAATCAAAGCTTCCCTTCCAGAATATAAATCATCTTCTTTTCATACATAACCTGTTAAACCTGAGAAAACAAACAAGGCAACCTCGCGTAAAATCGGCGGCAATCTATATATGATAACAAATCCTAGAAAACAAAGTAAGATATATGCTTGTGGAATGACGTTTGCAGATTTCCTGGAGATTATAAAACTAAAGATTCAACAAAAACTTTAAGACTCCGTTAGAAAAACAAAACTGGCAAAATTTCCAGAATTTTACACGTGACGCCGTTAGGAGTTTCTTCCTGACGCCGTTAGAAGTGACCTGTAGAAATTTTTATGTTAAGTTTCCGGAAAATTTCTGGAAACACTTTGTCCTACTTCCTAGAAAATCCTGCAAAACATCATTATGACTCGATACAAGCATTTGACTCTAACAAATACGAATATACATGTTCATTTAATATTGTGGAGAATCATGATCGAGTTTGTTTCTTAAAAACATATTTGGGGTTTCCCCTTACACTTATCTTTTGCGAAATACCTTTGGATGAAGTTAAGACTAAGCCAAACAACAAAATAAAGTATTTTCACCATTTAAGTTTGAAACATGATCTACCAACAATAAAAATAAAGCATGCATATGGAAACAAAGAACAAACAAACAATTAAAAATCACACAAAACATTGGTTGCCTCCCAAGAAGCGCTTTTCTTTATTTACGAGTCTTGTAGCTAGACTCAAGGTTATGGGTTACTACGTGACCTCATCCCTTGAAATGATGTACCCCATGTAGTTGCGATCATTACTATCGTGGTGGTGGTGTCTCAATCTGTCGATACTTGAAATCACCTCTCCTCCTCCTTTACTACTTAAGCTAGCCATCCTATCTTGGCTTATGCCCTTAATTGTGAATGGCCCATACCACCAGGGACTCGGTTTATCGGGAGGTATCGTAATCTCCAAGTGTCTTAAGAGTACTAGGTCCCCTTTTTTGAATGGTATATGGTTCCTTGTTGGTTGACTATGTTCGAACTCGACATGAACTTCATTGCTTTTGTTTTTGCTTTTGCTTCTTTCATGTTTAGCCTCTTTGTAGCTTTTGATTCTTGCCTCCCATGCAAGTATTTTCTCCTGAACATGAATAGGCGATGTGTCAATATCGTTTTTGAGCCTTCTCCTCATCAAACTTTCTTGCGCACACTGCGGAGTCATGGGAAAGCTAATCTTTCTTTTTCCTGATTTAAGCTCGATTTTCCTATTTTCATACCTAATGACAGCTTTTGCGGTGGTAAGGAATGGTGCTCCAAGGATTATTAGCATGCATCCGCCTCCTTTGTCATCGATGATCATGAAATCAACGGGATACATGAATCCTGCGATATTGACTAACACATCTTCAGTGATTCCCAGGGGGTACACGTACGAGTGTCCAGCGAAGGATAGCCTAACACGAGTGGTGGCTGGTATTTTTGACGTCAGTTGGGTGTAGATAGTTAGGGGCATAAGATTTACTTCCGATCCTTGGTCGGCGAAAGTGTTTAGATATTTCAAATTCCCGATGCTGGCCGGTATCTCAAAGTTCCCACACGCCATCTACTTAGTAGCCACTTTTTGTACCAACAGTTTCTCGAATATCGGTCCCCCAGGTAATGTATCATACTCATCTTTTCCCTCTTCCTCCTTCTCTGAACCTTGTTTGGAGGATTTGTTACGCCCGTCACCCTTTATCCAATTTGTTATAGTGCTTTCGTTTATATCATGTTTCAGGTAGTAACTTAAGGATTGGGATTTTGGTGGTTCTTCTGTGGTTTGTTCACTAGGGGTTTCTACTTTCTCATTATCCGTGTGGACAATTGTGATGGAATTAACAAACCGGGTAGTGGGGATGACGCTTTCTTTTCTCAGTAACATCCTTTCAGGGGTTTTCTGGTTGGCATACTCCTCCATTATGCTCAACATCTCATTCATTTTCTCTTACATCTCCTCTTTTTGTTTATAAACTGATTCTTCGAATCTAGCAAGCCACTCAGAATGGGTCGCCATATATTCCCTCATTCTGGCTTCAAATTCCGGGCTAAGTTTCTCAGGAGGAGAATAAGATGGGGCATAGTTTTGAAAAGTCTCAACATTCTCTCTAGAGGGTGACTCTGATAACGGCGTTGAAGTTATTTTCGAGACAGAATTGACAGTAGCCCGTCTAGGACTTAAGGGTCTCTTTTGCCTTTCCTCAAAATAGTCAACTTTTGCCTCAAGTTTGCAAAGGAGTTCATCAGAGATTTGATTAGTCCTTCCAGGTGTCGAGATTGCATTGATGGCCATTTTTATAGTGTGATTAAACTCCCATAACTCTTGATTATCGGCGGGAAGCTCGTCAATAATTTCCCAAGACTCCTCGACGTTCTTATCACGCAATCTACCTCCTGCGGCTCTATCGATGGTACGTTTAGTGTGATAGTCGACATGGTCATAGAAGATCTGAACTAATAACCAAAGATTTATACCATGATGAGGGACCTTGTGGAGTAGATCCTTGAAACGAGCCCAAGCTTCGTAGAAAGTTTCACCCTGGTGTTGTTCAAACATCAAGATGTCATTTCTAAGTGTCGCAGTCTTCCCTGGTGGGAAGAATTGGGCAAGGAAACGAGTGGTGAGATCATCCCAAGAGGTGATGGATCTCGCGGGGAAACGTTCAAGCCATTGACTAGCTTGATCACGTAGAGAAAATTGGAATAGGCGTAATCGGGTTGACTCTCTAGTTGTAACATCAAGGTCTATAGAATCTACGATTTTAAGGAAGTCCTTGAGATGTTGATTTGGATCTTCAGAACAAAGTCCATGGAATGCACATCCGCTTTGCACCAACCAGATGGTGTCGGATCGCAAGGGAGACACATTGGCTCCTTGGGTGAGCTTAATGGTGTTTCGATAGCCTTGGTGGCTAGGTTGGTTAGCTAGTGGTGGGTTTTGTTGTGGTGGGTTGATGGGTTCAAAGTTGTTACCACCTTCCATGATGTCGGATGGTAAAGAGTTACGAACAGAAAAACGAAGAAATGAGATAGACTAAAGAAAACCTAAAAATAAAAATAAAATCTTACCAGAAAGGAATCTAGCAAGTAGACCTAATAAAAAGAAATTCTAACCTAGACAATAACTATTCCCCGGCAGCGGCGCCAAAAACTTGATGCGTGGGAATTACACCAGGCTTTACCTCTCAAGGGATCTCGAGAAGCTTACAACCCCCACCAGGCAGTGTACTTGATCGTTGTAGTATAGTATAGTATAGTGACAAGTACCGGGGGATTGATCGTTCAATTCAGGAATAGTGTCGCTAGGATTAGAAAGCCTAATAACTAGGTCTAGAGGTAAGGGATGATTCTTTTTGTATTTTTATGTTTTATAAAAGCAAGTAAAATCTCAGGTTTTGGAAGAATGGGCGGAATTAGTTGCTAGTCAACTAACCCAATAACTAAGATGCAATCAAAATAAAATAACAAAAATGTAAATAAACTAAATTAAACTAGTGGTGTGAGCAATATATGGGAGAATTGTGTTTACTTAGATTTCACTACTCCCTATATATCTTTTACAGGTTAATTACTTGTTACAGTTGCATGGATGACGGGTTATATTCCTTAATACCAATCATGGGGTGGCGTACATACTTCCCCAATTCTATAAGCTCCTACTTCACTCCTATGTCGAGCCAGCTAAGAAGCTTCTAACATGGGATCACTAGAATTCGCTCATGCATTAAATGCAGCCATAAAAACCTAGTACACATCGGTTCATGTTTCTTAAGACCTTCAAGCAAGTTACACAATGGAGATCTGCCAATTTTCTTAAGCCTAACATTGAAATCATTCATCCATTACAACTATAAACAAGCAATCAACCTATAATCAACATCTAGGTTTCATTACATCTAAGCAAACACACAAAAGATCTAGCCTAGCATGTTAAAATCAAGACAAGCATAAGATATATTCAAACAACACATAGACATATTGAATGAATTGAAAGAAAACTTATCTCAATTGAACATGAAGGGTTTCAAGGGGTGAAAACCCTTGAAAATACTGTTACAAATGACCTAGGGTTTATTAGGTTCGACCCTAGAATTCTCCACACAAGTTCCTCTCTAATGAATGAAACATAGAAAAGTATATATAGATTTTGTGAGGTGACGGCGTCAAGAGTAAAATTCTGACGCCGTCATCTCGCCGCCAATAAAGTTCTCGGACTGCCTAGATTTACATCTGACGCCGTCATGTGTATTTCTGCTCTAGGCCGTCACCAAAATTACTCTTGACGCTCTACTTCTGACACCGTCACGTTTTCTCTGGGTCGTCATCCATTTTGCTCCTGACGCCGTCAAAAAATCCTTCTTGACGCCGTCATCTACTGTTCCCAGCAAGGAAAATCAAGACTTTGCCGTTTTCTTCACTTTTATGCTCCAAATACGTCCAAAAGGCTTCATTTTCCAGAATTCACTCCCAAAGTACCTAAAATCACAAAAGGAACGATTTAGGGCAATATTTGATCAAATAAATTCCAATTCTAGCTTAAATGACTCCCTAAAAATGGTTCATTTTTCGCCTCATCAACGCACTGTGAAAACACACACAAACATACTCAAGAACACACACACTGCAAAAATTACAAAAGTACAAAACAACTAATTTCAATCATGAGGGGGTGAAATGACCTTTTTTACTGTTTCATGCCTTTCACGCTGCATTAATGGTTTAACGTGGGTGGTTAACGCACCTTTAACGCAGCTCTACGGTGTGGTTAACGCTCCTTTAACGCAAATATTTGAAAGTTTAACGTGGGAATATAGTCAAGACACCGAATGCTCTTAAGGGTGTACACGGTTCGGTTTGGGTCAATTTTTGGCTAAAATAGAAACCGAATCAAAACATTCGATTTTTGGCGGTTCGATTTTTTTGATTTAATATCGGTTTCTGTTCGATTTTTTGGTTATTTCGGTTTTTAACCGTTTATATTTGGGTCTGACCAATTTGTTCTACAAACTTGTTTTTCGTAGAAAACTTGTTATTTTTTTTATCAATCTAAGCATAATAATGTTTATCTCATATTTTTACAATTACGCACATATAAATGAGACACACACACATGCAAGTAAACATACACATAGTATGATCATTGTCACATATGTATTGAAATATTGTCAAGTAAACACATGCATACGAAAAGCACACATATAAACATTAAGATAAATATGTTATAAATCCACCTATAAATTGGATATGAATTTATAAATTTAAGTTATTTATTTAGTTATTTATTTATATTATATTAATTTCATATTATTATATAATAAAAATGGTTCGGTTCAATTTTAGTTATATAATAGAACTGGTTCAATTCAGTTTTAGACGAAAATTGAAACCGAAACCGAATCAAATTTTTTTAATTTTGAAAAAGTAAAAACCAAACCATCGGTTTTTAGTTTTGGCCAATTATTTCAGTTCGAGTTATTTTTTGTTTTTGATTTTTTCGGTTTTTTTGCTCAACCCCTAAGTATAATAATTTGGTGGAATCCCGTAGTGGCAAAATGAAATATCTTTTAGAACCTTTCTTTTGGTTTCCCCGTTGGAAGATTAAGAAAACCTTTTAGAAAGTTACTAAAGACTCTCATTTGAAATATTGTGGAAGTCTTCGTAGCTTTCTTGAAGATTCGTTTAGTAAATCTTGATTGTCTGTGTTGCGAGAAAGATAGTATAAATAAATAGCTTTCATTTGACACAACATACCTTCAAAAAAAATCAGTATAATTTCTTTTTATATAAGTCAACCGGTGTTTGAGTCAAAATTTTATCTCTTATTTATGTTGAGCTAAGATGATGTAAAGCAGCTTATGTGATTAAGGTTCCAAAGTTGACTCATTTATTTAGAATTAAGCGGATATTTCTCGTCTAAATTCAAAATGACCAAATAATCTAAGTTAAATGATTAACTAAAAAAATTATGAGACACATTAAACAGTTTTTCAATTCATTTGTAATTTAATGCAGATACCCTATTTCTTTTAACAAGATAGCTTTAACTAATCATACTTAATGCACTAATTATTTACACAATGTAAAAATAAGAAAAAAAGGTGTCTTATGATGGTTCGACGCATACTAATAGCTACTCTCTCCATCCCAAAATTATTGTCCTCTGACAAAAAACACACAGTTTAGTAAAAGTACATTTATTACAACTTTTTCTTTCTTACTTTTTGACAGAATGATAATTTTGCCCTTAGGTAATTAATTAAAGTCTTCTTTAAGGTATGTAATAATAATTTAAAACAAGGTTAATATAGTAAACTTGGTTAAACTTCCTTATCTATTTTTAGTAATGAACAATTAAATTGGGACATCCCAAAAATAAAACATGGACAATAAAATTGAGACGAAAGGAGTACATGATTTACCCTATCCTGAAGCCACCAACAGTCCAACACACCCATTTTTATATGTATGACACAAAGCTTGTGACTAAACTTTTAAAATAAGCCAGAAGTTTTATGTAACACACAAACTTATTAGATCTTTTAAGATTCATAAGTTAAAAGAAACCTATCTATGAGTACATTTCTAAAAGAAGCTTAAGCTTTTGGCTGGTTAACTATATTAGTAACTTTTTTCTATAATTTTGTATATTTATATGTTTCATCATTTAATATCATTTTACACCTATTAGTTACACCCACATTACAGATACACCCAAATCGACCTAGTTGTTTCGAATTCATAAGGAGTCTGTATTACCACATAATCTTGCTATATTCGAGTTTACCTCAAATGGTTAATAAATCATTTGGGGTCAAAATAGTCGGGTCTAATTGACCCATTATGCAAAAACTTATTTTATGAATTCATTAAAAACTTAACGTGTTACCTTTGATTGTAAAACTATATTGCTACAATAATAATTTTAAAAAAAAATTAATACATTTTGGATGATTAATTTTGTTACAACCATACATCTTGTTTCTTCACGACTTCGGGCGGGTTTGTAGATTTATGTGATCATGGAGCTTGCCACAACAACTAAAGGGTGTATTTTATCTTACCTTATGACCGAGGAAGGTATATGCACTCGTGAGTTGTCAAACGACTGGATTGATGATTCGCTTCATAGCACATCTATTGACATCGATGTCCAGATGGGTTATTACCGGATGTTGATGAGGGAGAGGAGGCACAAATTTGAGAATTTTGTTCACTAGGTTGTTAATACCAGGATAATTTCTTTGGAAGTTTTAGGGTTAGTGGATCCAACTTGTTTGACCTAGCTTGTCTAGGTATCTAGAGACTTACTTGTTTTAAGACACTCATAACTTTACATTTGAGTGGTGTCAAGTTTTCGGACCCTGATCTAGCGTACAAGTATGTGAAGAATTGCAGTTATCGTGAAGAGTTGTGCTTAGAAGACTCCATTATAAAAGAGGTTGTATTTCTTTGGATGAGTTGCCCGCGTCTAAAAGTCTTTAAAAGTTAATAATAGGCTTCGTGGTGGGGATGGTATATGTAAGAGCTTTACAATGGATGCGCCTAAAATTTAGCATTTGGAAAATAGAGGCTTGTGATCATATATTTCAACATTAGACACCAATTCACTGCAATAAGCATGTATACATCCGGTCATTTTTAAAGATGGACCTCTTCGGGTTAAAGTGTCTTCAATTTTCAATGTCGAGCATTTGTGTGTGATGTATTCTTTTTGTAGTATAGTTTTTTAAACCGAAGAAATGCTTAGGAAAGTATTTCCCCGGGTCGTGTCCCAACGAAGGTGTGAATGGAATTTCGAATTCTCGATTCGTGAAACGTGTCATGAAAGTGGTAAAAAGTGATTTGAATGAGATTACACTAATGAAATAGTAAATGAAGCACAAATAATCAACTAAACACGTAAATCAAGTAAGACAACTAGAAACGTAACGTAGAATCGAAAACGTAAGCTAAAACGGAAAATAAACGTTAACGAACGAAATAAAACGCGACTTTTAAGCTACGCTACTCCTATGGACATGGAAATAGTTTTCAAAAATTAAAAATGATAAAAGAAAATTTTGAGAAAAAGAAAAATATTTTTTTGATTTTTTATTTATTTATTATGAATTAAAAACTAATTTAACTAATTAAAAATTAAAAGAAAATGCAAATAAATTGAGAAAAATGCAAAATAAATTTCTAAAATTCTAAAATAACTAAAAATAATTTTCTAATATTTTTTTGGATTTTTCTGGGGTTTTTCTGATTTTTTTGTATTTTTTAATAATTAAAAAGTAATTAAAAATGATTAAAATTGAAAATTAAATAAGAAAAATAGCAAATGAGCTCAGAAAAATATGAAAATTTCAGGGAAATTCTAAAATAATGTTTAAAAGCTAGGAAAAATAAAAAAAAATGAAAAATAAGCACTGGAAGTGCTGATAAGACCCAAACTGCTTATTGGAAAATGCTTATTGATAAGCAAAACTGACCAAAATTGACCCAAACTTCAACCAGATGATTTTTAAACTTAAATATGCTCAGATAAACAGAAGTGAGACCAAAGTATCCTCAGAACCACAGATTATGGTGAAAACAGTTTCAAATAAGCTATATGAAATAAGTATTAAGCACAGCAGATAAGCACTTGGTACCAAATCAGTGTATAAAGCTTCTATAAGCACAAATGAACTTAAATGATCAATGATACACAAATAAAACTCAATAAATCCAAATTGCAACCCTATTCTTAAAAACAGAATACTACTTCAACCTTCCAACTTGATGAGGTGAATAAGCAGATTCAATAAGCTGAGAATAGCAAACAATTGGGTGCTAACTACTGACTAGCTACCAGAAATCACAAATCAACCTTGAAATCTGAATTAAGATCCAATCTACTACACTTAAGAAGCCTAGAAACTTGGTCAAAAACCTGAGGTGCAGGGTAGGTGCAGGTTCAATCAGTCAGATTCCAACAGCTTTTATAATAAGCTAATGAATTCCAAATAGCAATTTTCTTTTTGAGAATTGTTTACTTACTACTAAACTTTGAAAATCAGCAATTCACAAATATTTCCAACAAAAATTGAACACTAGAAAGCTTCACAAAAACCTGACCAAAACCTGAGTTCACAAAATTTGTTTGACTTTTTGATTTCAAAGAGATTTTGACTTAAATGAATTTTGCTTGCTTAAATCCTACTGAAAATGAAATATTAAGCTAGTGAATGAATGAATTAAGCTAAAGCTATAACTAATGCAACTACTTGACTGAATATGCAACCTAAAACCTAATTGTTATGCAATTTGAAAAAGAATCCAAATGAATTTTGATTTATGATGATATGTTACTGAATTTTATCCTTGATTTAACCTAGGTACCACAAATGAGATATTCCTAAACTGTTAGCTTCTATCTCAACCTTAATACCACCAAACTTCTCCAATCCAAACACCACTTATGTGACAGTTTCAACTAAAACTCACCACAGATCCAACTAGTATGCAATCCAACCTAACCTCAGTTATAAAATAGATCCAAATACTCTTATATTAAACTGAAACACAGAACTCAGATGCAATACTCAAGTAGAACACACAACTCAGATCCAAATATGTGACAGATGGAACAGTACACTAATGAATATAACCAACTCACACCAATCACATATAACAAAACCACAAATATTCAAGCAATATTAAGTACAAAATAAAAGTAATTATCAATACTAAACCAACAAATTCAGATCCAATCTATTACTACTATAAGATGAGACAGAAATTAAAATGAATGGGACTTACAAAACCAATACCCCCTCAGCTCAAACAGAGGGGGTTTCACTTAGCTTGCCTGTCTTTTGACAGGCCAAATTGGACACCTTATTGGCTGTCTTAACTCCAATATAAGCTCAGCTTATGAAATAAGCTCAAATATTTGACCAACTTTGACTATTGGGACTTATGAGAGATTTGATTGATTTGTGCCAAACAAATTATCACAGAAGCTATTAGAAGCTTATATGAAACTGATTAAACTAAATACAAGCTTATTGAAGCTTGTGGAATTAAGTACTTATATATATATATATATATATATATATATATATATATATATATATATATATATATATATATATATATATATATATATATATATATATATATATATATATATATATATATATATTACTAAAATTAACAATTAGTAAATAAGCTGAAAAGCAAACTGAATTTAAAAGGCAATAGTAAAAGAGAAACAATAAGTTGAAAACAGAAATTAAGAAATAAGCAGTAAATAAGAGAAATTAGAATTAAGACAAGTAATAATAAAACTGAAATTAACTTTTCATTAATAAAAGGAATTCAATACAAAATAAGTTTAACAGCATAACAATACATAAAAATGGCACACTAACTACTGTGATGGAGGGGGTATATATAGGAGAGCTGAAAGGTTTGGCCTTGGATGTCCACGTCACCTATCCGTGTGCTTCTGTGTTTCTTTGAGTACCCTCTGAGCCATTGATCACGTTCCTGAAGCTTCTAATCATTTTTGACCCTTGGATTGCGTGCCCTGATGTGATGTATCCTCCGTGTGATAGCTCATTGGTCCACGTGTCATTCCCTGACACCTCCTGACACGTGACTGACCCTTCTAGAAGCTCTAATTATTAAGCAATTATTACCAAACGAGGTAATTTTATGAGATGGGGAATTAGGATTCTTCTTGGAATAGTAAATTCTGGGTTGTGTAAAAATTGGGGGGGCGGGAATGGATTTTGGGGGTTTTGTTTATTTATTCGTTGACTGGGTTAATTAAGTGGGTTGACCGGTTAAGTTTAGAGGTGGGCTGGGTAATATACAAAGGGTAGTTGGGCTTGTTGCTTAACTTGGACTTGGGGTGTGGATAATATATATGTGGATCCGGTTATGGATTTAGTTTAGGAGTAGAAAATTTCAACCAAGGATCATTTTTGTAATTCTGAATTTCATAGGGACCAATTCTGTCATCTTTCCAAAATTCCTTCCAAGGGCTTATGTTGTAATTTTCTGAATCATGAAGGGTTGAATTTGGATATTTCTTCAAAATTTCATTAAAGGACCATATTTTCCAAACTCTGAAACTGCAGGGACTAAATTCGCCAAATCTTCAAAACTTTGTCCAGTGACTAATCTTGGTATTTTATGAATCTCTGAGGTTGAATTTGACTTTTTGATCTTGGACTTTGACCATTTGACTTCCCCGGCTCCGGCTTTTGACCTTTTTCCAATCTCATGCTCGTTTTTGTCGGTTTTGGTTCGTTTTCGTTCATTTTTCTCATATCCGTACCTGCACATACACAAATACAAAAACATGCATTCTCTTGGCATTTTTGGTTAGTATTTGGTATTTTTGGTCTGAAATAAAGCCTAAAAAGGATGAGTGATTAAGCACTCATCAGTGTGTCAATTACTTTTTCATGGATGTAATATTTTTAATTTTATAATGACTGACTATTGTATTCCTTAAATATTATATACTAATATTCGTTAAAACTATATGTGATAAAATTGATTTTTATTTGTGCAATGAAAACAGTCCCTCCTTAAGGGAAGAGAGTTGTTCCCCAGTCTCTTGACACTTGAGATAAGCCTTAACATGAACACAAACACAGTGGGAAGATTGTTTAAATTCTTTAGACGTTGCATTAACCTTGAGAACTTGCACATGGTGATTGGAGAGGTAAAGCTTCTCCATTTGTTTTTCCTCTTGCATGGTGTATTTCATGGGGTTTACACTTGGAATCCCCTTAAATTAAGTGATTGATATGAATTTAAAAAAATTCCAGGAAATTTTTAAACCTAAAGAAAAATGGAAATTTTAAGTGTTCTGTTGGTACAAATGATTGCAAAAATCTCATTTATGTTTTAATGATGACAAATATATGATGCGTAGGGATTGCACCAGGCTTTACCTCTCGAGGGATCTCGAGAAGCTTACAACCCCACCAGGCAGTGTACCTGATCGTTGTAGTATAGTATAGTGACAAGTACCGGGGGATTGATCGTTCAGCTAGGAATAGTGTCGCTATGATTAGAAAACCTAAATACTAGTTCTAAAGATGAGGGTTGACCATAAATCGGCTAGTGTGTCGAAAGCTTCGGATCTTCCTATTTTACAAGGCAAAACAAATATACCCGGATCATCAAGCTTTTTAGGCAACTTGTTTTGAACGAAGGCGGTCCCATTTTTACCTAGCTTAAACTTCTCGTATTTTTCTAGGAGGGCACTATAGTAAGGAGCACGGGCTAAGACATCAATGACGGGGCGTTCAAGGTGAAGTTCCTTGAATTCATCGTCAAGGTCTTGCGTAGGAGGTGTTTCAACTATACTTTTGACTGGTTCTATATCGGGTGTTTTATTTGGTTGGTCCTTTTGAAGAATTTGGTTTTGTTTGAAACACGTGCTCGTTGATATAACCGAGTAGTATCGTGGACACGAAGTGGGTGACGAAATTGATGATATGGAATTAACGTTTAGTTTCGGATTCTTGACCGTGTCGCTTGGGAGTGCTCCCATTTCTCGGTCATTGAGAACTTTCAACAATGCGTCAATTTTGGTGGTCATCTCGCTTTGCTTTTGTTTGAAATCGGCTTCAAACTTATATATGCGAGCTTCTTGAGATGCCATGAACTTAGACATCAATCCTTCAAGATTGTTGGTACTACCATAGTTGTTAGAAGGATTGTTGTTGAAAGTACGGTTGGAGGGTGGACCGTTTGGTTGGTAACGATTAGGCGGATTGGAAGAATTGGGTTGATTTTGTTTCCACCTAAGGTTTGGGTGATTTTTCCAAGAGGGGTTGTAGGAATCACCGTAAGGGTTTGGCTCGGGTTTGAAAGTGTACCACTTATCTCCCGCTTCGTCGGTACGCGAGGATGCGTAGTCCGCAAAAGCTATTCCGGGGAGTTCCACACAATCACAAGTGTCATAGGGTGATGAGTGTCTAAATACTCATCATTTTATACCAATCTGAACTGCCAAAACATCTAAAAACACTCAAAAATGCATCAAAATACTTAAAATATCTTAGAAGTGTGTTTTATATGTTTCAAATACAAACTATGCAAAAACAGATGAAAAACGTACAAAGTTTGCATAATTGGCAGTTCAGTCCCTCAAGTTTCAAAAGTTGTCAAAAATAGTCCCTGGTTATTCTAAAAACATGAAAAAGTCACCAAAGGTCCTTTTTAATCATAAAGTTACATATTTAGTCCTTTGATGCAAAGTTTCACAAAATTACAAGTTTAGTCCCTGTACTTTGCAAATTGACGAAAATGGTCCTTGGGATGTTAAAAACTTTGAGAAAATCAATTTTGTCCTTGTTTTACTAATCTTTTGCAGGAATGGTCCTTGGGTGATAAGTTTGGTGAAATTACATAATTGGTCCCTGAAGTTTGGTGAATTGGCAGAAAAGGTCCTCGAATATAAAATAATGGGAAATTATCAAAAGTGACCTTGTACTATTCATGAATGATAAATATGGTCCTTATGATAAAACATTAGAAAATTACACAACCTACCCTCAACTTTGCATAATTTACAAATTTGGTCCTTGTGTGAAATTAAATCAAACGGACCCTTATTATTAAATACCCAAATCCAATTCCAAAATCCAAACACAAATCCTGGTCCAAATAAATTACCCAAGCCCAACCCTCAAGCCCAAAATGCCCTTTATAATAAAACCTGGATGTTGACCTTCTTTGACCCGTCCCCTACCTCACACCCCTGCAACCTGCTCTCCACCTTCACCTTCATCACCACTTGCCTTCACCCTCCACCTAGACACTCTCTGTCAACTCCACAAACACAACCCACCTCCTAGGTTTACCCTAGGAGGTGACACCTATCACACCTACAACTTGCCATCACCCCTACCCTGTAAAACACCCTGCAACACTCCAATACCACCTCCCCTGCCTACCATTCTCACCCAATTGTCCCTTCAACCTCTAAATCAACCAATTAAACACCCTCACAGCTCCCAATTGCTATAATTGAATTTGGCGCCAAATTCCATTTGAACAGGTGTTGAGGAATTAGACACGTATCAGGGCTAATAACTAATGGGATTTGATCAAGAGGATAGCTGGATTACTTTTGGTATCTATAAAAGCAGGAAGAAGCAGAAGTGAGCAAGGGGTAGATTAGTTAGTATAATTGTAGTGTAAAATTAGAATTAGTGTAATTTGGATTATTAGTTGTAATTCTCAGTTAAAATCAGTTGTACTCAGTTTATTTAATGTAATGCAAATTATCTTGAACCTTTAATCACAGCTTTGTTCATTAAATTCATGTTAAGCATTTTTGAATTGAAATTGACAATTTCACTCATCATTGTTAAGTATTGTTGTTTCCTGTTCCATTAAGCTCAATTTTTAATTATCTACAAGCTTTTATAAGCTTACAAAGTTTATATACCAGTTTTAGTTTAAATATCAAAAATACAAGAAAATACAAAAAAAAAAAAAAAAAATAGAAAATAAATCAAAAATCAGTTTTTCAAGAAGGAAGAAGCAAAAGGGTACTGCATAACTTGGATGGCAGTGGTTTTAGATCCTCATGGGAGGTATTAGGATAAGTTGGGTTCCTTGGTACATGGTCTTTACTTGGAAATCACTTGTGAGCCATATTTCTTAATTTTACTCTTTACTGTACACCAACTTATACACTGCTTATATCTGCTCCTTTGTGCCAGTTTAGTGTTAGTTAATGGATTTAGATTGATTAATTACTAGTTTGTTCTTTGAAATACTTGGTTACCTTACTTTCTTAATTCACTGTCAAACATGGATTATTATGATTCATGTTTGTTGTTGCTATCAGTGGTGATGACATGCTTAGATTAGCTTACTTTATCAATATAAATGTTTACACATCAGTTCCATGGAATAAATGAGTCAATTGCTTCAAAAATTGCTAAATCAGTATTTAAGGGGGTGTTTGGCATAGTCTGTTTCAAAGTGCTCAGAAGTTATTCTTGGGTTATTTTTAGTCTAGACATGTTACATTAGGTTTGGTTAGGATAGTCAAGAAATAAAACTAGTAGGTATTAATTTAAAAAGTCAAAATCACCTTTGATACCATCTTGTCTGTTAACTATTGAGGAGTTAAGTTCCATGAACCACCATCCTAGTGCAATAGCTTGTGTTTTAGTATAATTCAGCTCCATCTTAGCTTAACATATCATAATTAGTCCATAAATTAGTGTAGAATTTCACTTAAGTCAAAGTAGGAGTTTTATTGAAAAGTCAAAATTGCATATTCTTCAAATTTTCCAAATCTTGGGAGATTTTTATTGAATTTTTAGGTCTTGTACTTTTCAGAGCTTGTAGTATACCACCTCAACTCCAAGTTCCCATGTTTCTTTCATTTTTAGGATTTTTCTAGTGGGCCCCACAGCTGGCCAAACACAGTTGCAGGGAAGGGAATTCCCCTATGCAGCAGGCTTCATCACCCACCACCACCACTTTGGTGGTGGTTTCTGACCACCACTGTGGGCCCCTTTGTCCCATTTTTGGTTCTTTGAACTCCCCTCCTAGTAGGCTTTCTATTTTGACCCTTTGTTTGACCCTAGACCCTGTGGACCCCATCTGAATTTGGCCATCTTGTTTGTCCCAATTCTGTGTGGTATTTAAGTTTTGGAATTGCTTAATCTAGCTTATTAGCTTATCTACTGAGCTTATTTGACACAATCTAGCTTAAACAAGTCCAACATACTTATTAGAACCTGATTAATCCATAGTGGGTCCCACACCAGCTCATTTGAGCTTATTTCTTTATTTGGTCAACCAAAGTCAACTGTGGAGGTAATAAGCACCCACAATGCTTATTATTAGCTTATAAAAAAGTTGTTTTTATTAAAGTTGTCTATTTTTAGATATAAATTAGTTTTGTAAAAGAAAAATCCAGAAAAACAAATATAATAATAAGTGATAGTTTCTATTTAATATAATTTAATTTTCATTTTCATTTTTAGATTTTTATTAAGAAAGTTGTGTTTTTATATTTTTATTAATTTCCTTTTAGGTTAAAATATTTTTAATAATTTTCTCAGATTTTTATTTTGTCTTTTAGTATTAATTATAATTAATATTAGTTTTTTTAATAATTAATCAATAATTAAGTTATAAATAGCATAATTAGTATTTATAAAGCAACACCTAGTTTTTATATTTTTCCTAGGTTTTAAATGTTATAAAATAGTTTTATAAATTTTTTCATAATTTTCTAAGTTATTTTAGTATTATTACTAATTTAAATTATTTTAAATAGTTTAATTAAGATAATTAGTTTTTAATTAATAGAAAATCCATAAAAAGACAAAAATATTTATTTTTATTTTTTTATACTTTCTTCAAATTCTTTTTAAGTTTTAGAAATTATTTTTACAAGTTTTTAGTTTAATTTGTAGTATTTATCATTTTTAGGTTAATTTAAATTAGTTTTAATTAAATAGTTAAATAAGTTTTTAATTAAATAATTAATAATAAATAATAAAATAATCTAAAAAATAATTTTCTTTTTAATTTAATTTTCTTTTAAGTTTAAGTTTGTAGAATTTTCATTTTTAACCCATGTAGTTTATTTTCCTTAAAACTCACCTTTTTCTCAGCACGCAATCGCGTCTGATTTTAAATTGGTTTACGTTTATACGTTTCTGTTTCCCGTAATTGTTAATACCGTTATTTCTAAACATTCCAGTAGTATAAACAAACCCAAATCATTATCTGGTTACTTCCCATTCAATTCACCCGATCACAAATTCGTTTTTAATACCATCACAATCTCGTTGGGACATTACGACCCGGGGAAACACTGTATTCCACGGAAGCATTGGTCTATGCTGTTTGACTATTATAGTTGACCATTCACAAGTGGTTGACCAATAATTATCTGACCGTTTAGCACCAATCAAAATTTGGCGCCGCTGTCGGGGAGGTTGTGCGCTTATTCTAAACGATTTTGCGTATTAGTGAACCTGAATACACGCTCATTGTATATTTATCCATCCTTGTTCATATTATTATCATATAAAACAAAAAACAGTTCCCGAAAACTTTTTAAAATTAGTTTTCAACGAACACAAAAACACAAAAAGATTTTCTTTCTTATAAAATGTTTATCAAAAATCCCAAAAATATCCATCCTTACCCTCTTACCTTTTTTATTCTTCATTTCTCATCCTCCAAAACCCTTTGATTCTTTCTATGTCTTATTCTCACCCTCTTGTTTGTCAATGGTGTGGTAGTCCTTATAATGGTGGTAATTGTTCCAGTTGTGGCATAGTAGAGTCAGTAAACGGGTCTGTCTATAACCAGAATCCCTATTCCTACCATGACACGACTAATTCATTCCATCAGTTCCCACACCATGAGACTCAGCAGTTTTACTATTGTGAGTACTGTGGTGGTTCACACTACAGTTCTGATTGTTAATCAGGAAACACGCTTTTCTATGAGCAATTTCCTAATAACAATTATGACTCACAGCCACATCAGTTGTGAGTACTGTGGAGGTCCACATTTTAGCTCTGATTGTCAAACAAGGAATCTATTTCCTTTTAACAATTACGACTATTCGTTTCAAGACCCACCTCCACAGTACCAAATGATTCAAGCAACTCCTCATATCCAGCAAGACCCTTATATAGAGGTTCTTGAGAAACTCAAAGATCTTAAGGAGGAGTTGGCTAATATTTCTCTTTGCCATGATCCAAGTTCTTCTTGTGTATATTGTGGGGATTCTCACAATGATGATCAATGTCAACCTTCCGGTTTTGACACATCCACACCCCCACAGTTTCCACTCATTCAAAATTCTCGTGATAAATCTATCGCAGAATTACTTGCTGAAGAACGAGATTCTGGAAAAGCATGGAAGAATTACTTGCTGAGCAAAGAGCAGCCAAAATACGTGCCAATCTTCGCTATGCTGCTCTTTGTGATGACGATGATGACAGTGATGATGATGATAACATTGTTATCATTCAAATATATTCATCGAGTTCATCAGTTGTGATTCCTTCCATGGAAAATCAGGGAGATAAGAATACAGAGAAGTTACTAGCAAATGAACAAATGGAACTTGTAAAATCCATAACTGCTAGTCCTTCTCAACTCCCTCAGTCTGTTGTTATCACACCCGAAGTTCACACTCACTCTCTAAACATGGGGGATGAGCATCTTAGCACTGTTCCTAATAAGGAATCGGACGAATTAATAAAGTCTAGTGTTGATATCCTTGTCCCAATCCCGAGAGAGTCACAGGGAATTTCTAAAGAAGTGTGTGATATTCCTTTCACCCATGATAATCCAAATGATCAATTTGAGAATGTCTCTGATTCCAGTGATGATTGTTTATCTTATGGAGACATTGAGTATGTTGAGGTTTCACTTCCTCATTCTGATGTTGACCTCCTTCTTGAGGAGTTCACTGATAAGCATACTCACATTGATTCACTTCCATCAGGAAGTAATGATGATCTCTTCGATCTCAAAGCTGATCTAGACGAGGTCGAAGCTTTCCTTGCCCTAGATAGTTCAACTCCGTATGAAGTTGATGATAACTATCTTGATCTTGAGGGGGACATTCTTTTTCTAGAAAGTTTGTTAAACGAAGATCCAATTCCCCCTCTTCCACCCAAACAACTTCATAATGAGGAAATCAAATTAGTTGAGAAAACTGATAAATTTCCTGAGATCAAGCTTAAGGGCTTGCCTCCTCCACTTGAATATGCATTTCTTGAGGAGGCAGTTCTTATCTTAATTGCTATTCAGATCTCCCTACTTTCCTTCACCTACCATGTGATTTCTCCTCTTCTTCACTCCCTCGGGAATGAAGACACTATCTTTGACCCCGGCATTCTCATTTATAAATTTTGAGCCGGGTGTCTGTGTATCTCATCGGTGTGGAACTTTCACGTGCTTCAAATGTTTATCCAAACATCTTGAATGAAAGTCCAATGGAGATTGTTTCTTCCACATCATGCTTCCCCATGGACAAATGAATTTGGGGTCGAGTCAAGCTAGCGACTCGGTAAACAAAAACAGTAGCATGCTTATAGGGTTTTCACCCTAAGTGTGGGGGAGTCCCCCATGCTATGGTTACTTATGAAGTGAAAATACAAAATGGTGTTTTCCACGCTTAGCTTGCAAGCCCTTTTACGTTCAAAATGTCGGCATAATAGCCGGGACTTTGAATATTGAGGACAATATTCAATTCTAAGTGTGGGGGGGGGGGGGGGGGAATTCTAGCGAATTTTATCACATTATATCTTCTAGTACCCCCGTTTTTGGCAAAAATTTAAAAATTTTCACTTGAGCTTCAAATTTTTTGTGGTAATCAGTCCGCCAAAGTCTAAATGACAAATGGATTGACTAGTCCAGGAGCAAACGGCTCTTGGTAAAGACATCTCAAACACGTTGATGGCTTGCAATTTTCCAAAAATTGTATGGTTCCTCAACTCCCCATATCCCATAAAGCGAATGAGTTGGCTAGCCCGCAAGATTATGGCTTGTGGTAAAGGCCGTGGAAAAATCATAATTGGTAATCAGCTCACCAAGATGTTGACTATTCCATCAAGAGTTGGCTAGTCCAGAAGCAAACGGCTTTTGGTAAAGACTAATCAAATCAGTTGACAGCTGGTGGTTTGCTCAAAATCACACGGTTATCAGGTGTACCACAGTTCTCACACCTGGCTACTCCAGAAGTGATGGCTTTTGGTAAAGAGTTTCAAATCCATTAAGTTTTTCTCAAAAGATTGCTAGGGACTAGCAATGTTTTAGTGTGGGGGATTGATGAGTGTCTAAATACTCATCATTTTATACAAATCTGAATTGCCAAAACATCTAAAAACACTCAAAAATGCATCAAAATACTTAAAATATCTTAGAAGTGTGTTTTATATGTTTCAAATGCAAAATATGCAAAAACAGATGAAAAACGTACAAAGTTTGCATAATTGGCAGTTTCAGTCCCTCAAGTTTTAAAAGTTGTCAAAAATAGTCCCTGGTTATTCTAAAACATGAAAAAGTCACCAAAGGTCCTTTTTAATCATAAAGTTACATATTTAGTCCTTTGGTGCAAAGTTTCACAAAATTACAAGTTTAGTCCCTGTACTTTAAAAATTGACATAAATGGTCCTTGGGATGTTAAAAACTTTGAGAAAATCAATTTTGGTCCTTGTTTTAATAATATTTTGCAGGAATGGTCCTTGGGTGATAAGTTTGGTGAAATTACATAATTGGTCCCTGAAGTTTGGTGAATTGGCAGAAAAGGTCCTCGGATATAAAACAATGGGAAATTATCAAAAGTGACCTTGTACTATTCATGAATGATAAATATGGTCCTTATGATAAAACTTTGGAAAATTACACAACCTACCCTCAACTTTGCATAATTTATAAATTTGGTCCTTGTGTGAAATTAAATCAAACGGACCCTTATTATTAAATACCCAAATCCAATTCCAAAATCCAAACACAAATCCTGGTCCATATAAATTACCCAAGCCCAACCCTCAAGCCCAAAATGCCCTTTATAATAAAACCTGGGCGTTGACCTTCTTTGACCCGTCCCCTACCTCACACCCCTGCAACCTGCTCTCCACCTCCACCTTCATCACCACTTGCCTTCACCCTCCACCTAGACACTCTCTGTCAACTCCACAAACAAAACCCACCTCCTAGGTTTACCCTAAGAGGTGACACCTATCACACCTACAACCTGCCATCACCCCCTACCCTGTAAAACACCCTGCAACACTCCAATACCACCTCCCCTGCCTACCATTCTCACCCAATTGTCCCTTCAACCTCTAAATCAACCAATTAAACACCCTCACAGCTCCCAATTGCTATAATTGAATTTGGCGCCAAATTCCATTTGAACAGGTGTTGAGGAATTAGACACGTATCAGGGCTGATAACTAATGGGATTTTATCAAGAGGACAGCTGGATTACTTTTGGTATCTATAAAAGCAGGAAGAAGCAGAAGTGAGCAAGGGGTAGATTAATGAGTATAATTGTAGTGTAAAATTAGAATTAGTGTAATTTGGATTATTAGTTGTAATTCTCAGTTAAAATTAGTTGTACTCAGTTTATTTAATGTAATGCAAATTATCTTGAACCTTTAATCACAGCTTTGTTCATTAAATTCATGTTTAGCATTTTTGAATTGAAATTGACAATTTCACTCATCATTGTTAAGTATTGTTGTTTCCTGTTCCATTAAGCTCAATTTTTAATTATCTACAAGCTTTTATAAGCTTACAAAGTTTATATACCAGTTTTAGTTTAAATATCAAAAATACAAGAAAATACAAAAAAAAAATAGAAAATAAATCAAAAATCAGTTTTTCAAGAAGGAAGAAGCAAAAGGGTACTGCATAACTTGGATGGCAGTGGTTTTAGATCCTCATGGGAGGTATTAGGATAAGTTGGGTTCCTTGGTACATGGTCTTTACTTGGAAATCACTTGTGAGCCATATTTCTTAATTTTACTCTTTACTATACACCAACTTATACACTGCTTATATCTGCTCCTTTGTGCCAGTTTAGTGTTAGTTAATGGATTTAGATTGATTAATTACTAGTTTGTTCTTTGAAATACTTGGTTACCTTACTTTCTTAATTCACTGTCAAACATGGATTATTATGATTCATGTTTGTTGTTGCTATCAGTGGTGATGACACGCTTAGATTAGCTTACTTTATCAATATAAATGTTTACACATCAGTTCCATGGAATAAATGAGTCAATTGCTTCAAAAATTGCTAAATCAGTATTTAAGGGGGTGTTTGGCATAGTCTGTTTCAAAGTGCTCAGAAGTTATTCTTGGGTTATTTTTAGTCTAGACATGTTACATTAGGTTTGGTTAGGATAGTCAAGAAATAAAACTAGTAGGTATTAATTTATAAAGTCAAAATCACCTTTGATACCATCTTGTCTGTTAACTGTTGAGGAGTTAAGTTCCATGAACCACCATCCTAGTGTAATAGCTTGTGTTTTAGTATAATTCAGCTCCATCTTAGCTTAACATATCATAATTAGTCCATAAATTAGTGTAAAATTTCACTTAAGTCAAAGTAGGAGTTTTATTGAAAAGTCAAAATTGCATATTCTTCAAATTTTCCAAATCTTGGGAGATTTTTATTGAATTTTGTAATTGGATTTAGGTCTTGTACTTTTCAGATCTTGTAGTATACCACCTCAACTCCAAGTTCCCATGTTTCTTTCATTTTTAGGATTTTTCTAGTGGGCCCCACAGCTGGCCAAACACAGTTGCAGGGAAGGGAATTCCCCTATGCAGCAGGCTTCATCACCCACCACCACCACTTTGGTGGTGGTTTCTGACCACCACTGTGGGCCCCTTTGTCCCATTTTTGGTTCTTTGAACTCCCCTCCTAGTAGGCTTTCTATTTTGACCCTTTGTTTGACCTTAGACCCTGTGGACCCCATCTGAATTTGGCCATCTTGTTTGTCCCAATTCTGTGTAGTATTTAAGTTTTGGAATTGCTTAATCTAGCTTATTAGCTTATCTACTGAGCTTATTTGACATATTCTAGCTTAAACAAGTCCAACATACTTATTAGAACCTGATTAATCTATAGTGGGTCCCACACCAGCTCATTTGAGCTTATTTCTTTATTTGGTCAACCAAAGTCAACTGTGGAGGTAATAAGCACCCACAGTGCTTATTATTAGCTTATAAAAAAGTTGTTTTTATTAAAGTTGTCTATTTTTAGATATAAATTAGTTTTGTAAAAGAAAAATTCAGAAAAACAATTATAATAATAAGTGATAGTTTCTATTTAATATAATTTAATTTTAATTTTCATTTTTAGATTTTTATTAAGAAAGTTGTGTTTTTATATTTTTATTAATTTCCTTTTAGGTTAAAGTATTTTTAATTATTTTCTCAGATTTTTATTTTGTCTTTTAGTATTAATTATAATTAATATTAGTTTTATTAATAATTAATCAATAATTAAGTTATAAATAGCATAATTAGTTTTTATAAAGCAACACCTAGTTTTTATATTTTTCCTAGGTTTTAAATGTTATAAAATACTTTTATAAATTTTTTCATAATTTTCTAAGTTATTTTAGTATTATTAGTAATTTAAATTAGTTTAAATAGTTTAATTAAGATAATTAGTTTTTAATTAATAGAAAATCCATAAAAAGACAAAAATATTTATTTTTATTTTTTTATACTTTCTTCAAGTTCTTTTTAAGTTTTAGAAATTATTTTTACAAGTTTTTAGTTTAATTTGTAGTATTTATCATTTTTAGGTTAATTTAAATTAGTTTTAATTAAATAGTTAAATAAGTTTTTAATTAAATAATTAATAATAAATAATAAAATAATCTAAAAAATAATTTTCTTTTTAATTTAATTTTCTTTTAAGTTTACCTTTATAGAATTTTTAATTTTAACCCCTATAGTTTATTTTCCTTAAAACTCACATTTTTCTCAGCACGCAATCGCGTCTGATTTTAAATTGGTTTACGTTTATACGTTTCTGTTTCCCGTAATTGTTAATACCATTATTTCTAATCATTCCAGTAGTATAAACAAACCCAAATCATTATCTGGTTACTTCCCATTCAATTCACCCGATCACAAATTCGTTTTTAATACCATCACAACCTCGTTGGGACATTACGACCCGGGGAAACACTGTATTCCACGGAAGCATTGGTCTAAGCTGTTTGACTATTATAGTTGACCATTCACAAGTGGTTGACCAATAATTATCTGACCGTTTAGCACCAATCATGGGGACTACTACATAATTCGCATGAAGAAGTGATTTTGTTCACTTGGCTTGAAGGCTTAGGAGCTTCGTAGGATTTCATGAGAAACTTGACTTGGTCCTCAAGTTCCATGATCCTACGGTCGGGAGTGCTAGAGTTATTCAAAGGCAAAGATATTGCCTTGACCATTTTGTTCAAATCACGGGGATCATTCCAACTTTCGTTGTCATAGAGAGCAAGATCTTCTATGAGTTCCCATGATTGTTCCGCACTTAGATCACGTAGCTTACCACCGGCCGATTGGTCAATGGCTCGCCTCGTGGAGAGATCGATATGGTCATAAAAGATTTGGACTTGGAGCCAAAGATCTATGCCATGATGAGGGACTTTTTGGAGTAAGTCCTTGAAACGAGTCCATGCTTCATAAAGAGATTCATTTTGACGTTGTTGGAACATCAAGATGTCATTTCTAAGCTTAGTAGTTCTCCCCGGTGGGAAAAATTGAGCAAGGAAACGAGTGGTGAGATCATCCCATGTGGTGATGTATCCCGCGGGTAAACGCTCAAGCCATTGACTAGCTTGATCCCGTAGAGAGAATTGGAATAGGCGTAATCGGGTTGTCTCTCTAGTTTCAACATCTAGGTCTATGGAGTCTACGATTTTTAGGAAGTCCTTAAGATGTTGGTTTGGATCTTCGGAACGAAGTCCATGAAATGCACATCCGCTTTGCACCAACCGGATGGTGTTGGATCGTAAGGGGGTTACATTGGCTCCGGTGAGCTCAATGGTGTTTCGATAGCCTTGGTGGCTAGGTCGGGAATACTCTCCTAAGGTTCGGGGCCTAAGAGGTTCTAGTGGTGGGTTTTGTTGTGGTGGGATGACGGGTTCAAAGATGTTCCCATTGTCTATGATGTTGGGTGGTGAAGAGTTACGAACAAAAACACGAAGAAATAAGATAGACTAAAGAGAACCTAAAAAAAAAATAAAATCTTACTAGAAAGGAATCTAGCAAGTAGACCTAATAAAAAGAGATTCTAACCTAGACAATAACTACTCCCCGGGCTGCGGCGCCAAAAACTTGATGCGTAGGGATTGCACCAGGCTTTACCTCTCGAGGGATCTCGAGAAGCTTACAACCCCCACCAGGCAGTGTACCTGATCGTTGTAGTATAGTATAGTGACAAGTACCGGGGGATTGATTGTTCAGCTAGGAATAGTGTCGCTAGGATTAGAAAACCTAAATACTAGTTCTAAAGATGAGGGATGATTCTTTTTGTATTTTTATATATATTTTTTTAAAGCAAGTAAAAATCTCGGGTTTGAAGGATTTGGGCGGAATTAGTTGCTAGTCAACTAACCCAATACTAAAGATGCAATCAAAATAAAATACTAAAAATGAAAATAAACTCTATTAAACTAAGGTTGTGAGCAATAAGTGGAGAAATGTGTTTACTTAGATTTCATTACTCCCTAGATATCTTTTACATGTTAATTACTTGTTATAGTTGCGTGGATGACGGATTGTATTCCTTAATACCATTCATGGGGTGGCGTACTTAACTCCCCAATCCTATGAGTGCCTACTTCACTCCTATGTCGAGCCGGTTAAGAAGCTCCTAACATGGGATCATTAGAATTTACTCATGCATTAAATATAACCAATAAAACCTAGTACACATCGGTTCATATTTCCTAAAACGTTCAAGCATGTTACCATTTGGAGATCTGCCAGTTTTCTTAAGCCTAACATTGAAATCATTCATCCAATACAACCATAAACAAGTAATCAACACATAATCAACATCTAGGTTTCATTAGATCTAAGCAAACACAAGATAAATCTAGCCTAGCATGGTGGAATCAAGACAAACACAAGATATAGACAATCAACACATAGACATATTGATTGAATTAAAAGAATACTTATCTCAATAGCACTTGTAAGCATTCAAGGGCTGAAAACCCTTGAAAAAGCTGTAAAATATGAACATGGTTCGGCCTTAGGGTTTCTCCAAACTTGTTCCTCTCTAATGAATGAAAATTAGAAAACTATATATAGATATAAGAGGCTGACGGCGTCAAGAACAATCTTGTGACGCCGTCATCTCGCCGCCAAAAGAATTCTCGGACTGCCTTGATCTACACCTGACGCCGTCATGTATTACACTTTTCCAGGCCGTCATGTATTTAACTCTTGACGCTCTTCCTTGTGACTCCTTCATTTCTGTACTGGGTCGTCATGAACTTTACTCTTGACGCCGTCAAATTCTTACTCTTGACGCCGTTACATACTGTTCCCAGCTTGGAAAATTAAGTCTTTGGCATTTTCTTTACTTTTATGCTCCAAAAACGTCCGAATTGCTTCCTTTTCCAGATTTCACTCCCAAAGTACCTAAAATCACAAAAGGAACGATTTAGGGCAATATTTGATCAAATAAATTCAATTCCAGGCTTAAATGACCCCCTAAAAGTGGTTCATTTTTTGCCTCATCAATATATATTATGAGACACATAAAATCTCTAATGATAGCTTCAAACCGAACACGGATAAACCACCAAACCTGGCAAGCTAGGCTACGCGCCACAGCCAGCGTGACAGAGTCTGGCCGGCTCGATTTGTGCGCGTTCGATTTTTCAACGCCGGCTTTCCTTTTACCTGATAAAGTTTGATCTATTGGGCCAATATTTGACCTAAATGTCACCAACAAGGATTTGAACATAAAATAGGCCAGACACTCACTGACTGAATATTAGTGATCATCTAACACACTAATGATCAGTGAGAATGTCTCCCTAATACATGGATGAAGCTCAAACAACATACTTCAAAGAGTTGGCAAAGACCAACTGAAGGGGTGCCTACTCACTGATGCAGTCTCAGTGAGTTAGGTACTTGAGCAAAACATCAGAGACACTAAGATCTGACAAATGTTTTTTTATCCATGATGGCCTTTCTCTCTTTGTTAATGACCACCTCACCAACTATAATATAACTGCATGAAGGTATGATAATCAACGTAACTTCATCATCAGGCTCAAGATTCAAAGACATCAGGAACCTAATTTGAACTGATATAAAAGACAAACACACTAAAACAACAGAAGTTCAAGTCTTAGATATCGTCAAAGAGTTCACTTGTTTAAAGCTATTCAACCATTATGAACAAGGAACCTCCAGCACAGTCACTAGGGAGTCAAGGGCGGGTATACTTTGATGATCTCCCAGCTCTCTGATCAAAGACCAAGGTAGTTAGGTGAGTCAATAGAGTTTAAGCTGGAAAACTCTTGGGAAGATAAACTTTGCTCATTTCCAAGACGCAAAAAAAGCTCATGGGAAATCGTAACTTCCAACTCCGGTAAACCAAAAGGACATCAAGGCTATGTATAGGCACGTGCCTACCTATGAACAATAACCGCTCCGCTATATAAACCCATTCCAACAAAGCAGAATGTGCGCATTCAACGAGAGTAAGAAGTGAGAATTCAATTAGCATAGTTAGAGTGTTAGAATTCTCAACACACTTAGAATCCAAGCCTAGCTTGCTTCTTCGTGTTCCTTAATTTGTCTCTCCACGGAGATAACCACTGCAACTATCCCCTTGAAAAGCCAACCAAGTTATTAGAGTGTCTAAGTGGGTTCTTGAGTAACCTTGTAATTCCGCCTTATCATGAATCATAAACTCGTTATAAGTTCCATGTCCAAACGTCATGTATCTTGTAAATTCACGAGTTGCTCAAGTTAAACCGGACCAACAAGTGGTATCAGAGCGGGTGGAAATTTCTTATGATCTAGATCCGTTCTTAATTGACTACTAATAACTTTTAGCCGTTCTTAAATGATGGCTAAAAACCTACAACCACCATCCTCTACAATTCATGCCTTCAAAATTCCCTTCTAAAACGTTCAAGAGCAGATTCTGAAACAAAACATTCACATTTGATTATTTTTGTGTCAGAAAATGCTCATACAGCCTATCCGCCACAGTCACGACAACCACAACCTCCGTTACCACCGTCGCACCACCAACACCTCATGTTCCTACAAAGTCTCAATCAAACAAGACGGCGCAACAACAGACCTCGAAGTAGACTCATCCGAAACCATCCTAGATAAGGCGTTAGAATCTGGACTCGACGTCCCACATGACTGCAAGCTAGGTGTATGCATGACGTGCCCATCGAAGCTTTTGGCGGGCAATGTTGATCAGAGTGAAGGAATGCTGAGTGATGACGTCATTGAACGTGGGTATTCTCTATTGTGTGTTTCGTATCCGAAGTCGGATTGTGTGGTTAAGATTATCCCGAAAGAGGAGTTGTTGTCTTTGCAATTGGCTACTGCTGATGATTAAATGTTAGTTTAATTTTGGTGTAACTTTTTTATAAAGAAATTTTAATTACAGTTATAATTATAAGGGTTTGGATTTGTTTTTGTTTATGTTGATTATTATTTACTTCGTATTTATCTTTTTTTTTTTTTTTTTGCTTGTATTTCTTTAGTAGTTATCTTATGGATTGAGATCAAGAGAGCTAATCTTGTTTGTCGTGAGATTTAGGCCATTGACTCGTTCAGATGCGCTCAGAGATTTAGGCTAATAAGAGTGTTTGTTTTTTTGGCGCTCAAGGTTAAAACCTTTGACTCAACTAGACGTTGAGGGTGTCTAATGACTCTTAACGTCTCATAATTTCTTTTATCTTTTTCTTTTATTTTTTTTCTTCTTTTTTGCTTTTATTATTTATCTTTGCATTATTAATTTATTTTTTCATTTTGTACAATACTTTTTTCTCGATTTTTCATTTAATACTAATAATACGTTTATGAGAATGACCTCAATTTTTTTTAAACAAATAATCTTCAAGATAATAATGATGTTGATGCTCAAACACTTGAATTTTTTTACAACAATTGTAATATACAACTTGTTTGTAAATTGAATTTGTGGCACGTGTACTTTAAATATGGACCTAAAGTTTTTCATTAAAAAAAATTTTAGTTGTTAATTGACAATGTTAAGTATACTATGAAATAATTTTTTTCGCAATCTTATCATTTTAAAGTAAAATGATAGTGACATTTGTAAATTGATTTAAATTTCATCGACATAGGAGTACAACAATTCAACAACATATGACTAATTTTCGATATTAAATTGCAACATAATGTTCTTGTATATTTTGTTTAAGACATTATTTCCAACATGCCATACTATGTTAATTTTATGACTCAAATACTCCATTTAATGTTTAAACACATTTATGCTTCGTAGAAATAAAACTTATTTGTACCTATATCATTCAAACATTTAAAAGTTGAAAACAAAAATATCATTTGATTCATATTCAGATATTTATGCCCCAGATTTATGTTCAGATGTGCGAATCAGATTCAGATTCCGATTCTCTTAATAAACAAACAACACCTTAATACCACTAACATAATTAATGTGTCTCTTTTAATATATGTAAAGAAACTTTAAAATTACAAAACTAGAACTAGATACAAATGGCAAGCATATTAATCATATGCAAGTATAAGATAGCAAGAACCGAGTTTGTTGTTTTAGAAAGCAACAATCACATCAAGATAATTAGGGCCCGTTTGGTTTGTAGGTGGGTTTAGATTAAGATTTGGATTTGAGCGTAAAGTTATAGATTAGGATTTAGAATTTGATTTGATTTAGGAGGGTGAAAATAATATTTAAAAACATATAATATGTTAAAATATAAATTAAAATTAAAATACATTATTAAAAAATAAAAAATTAAATAAAGATAGAGAGAAAATAGTTGATAGCCCACATAAATAAAAGTAGAGAGAGAAAAGTTGGGTGGTATGTCTGGAATCATATTTGGTGGGGCCACAAGGTTTGGTTGCTAATTTGTAAACCCAAATTTTGAACCAATCAAGGTATTTGGTTCTTTTAACTCCAAGCAAAAGGGGCATACCAAACGCACCCTTAGTTCGGTTTGTATTTAGTTATCATATGGGTTTCTGTTTGGATTTCATTTAAACTATATATGTCTAAATTACTCTAAACTAATAAAAAATTTGAAAATTTAATTAGCTCAATAAAATATAAGTATCGAAATTACAATACTTAACAAGTATTCACTTAGACTTGAATCCACTTAGAACGGATGATAACATGATTTGGTATGAGTGGGATTTTGATTGATAAAGTGATTAGACTCCAAGGCTTTTCATTATCTAACCCTAATAATTATCGAAAAGTCCCACGAAGGTCATCGTGAACACCACCTCAAATTGTGTTATCGATCACCATTAATGAATACATACATAATTGGACATTTAGATTCTAACCACATAATTGGTCATCTAAGTGTTTGAACAATATTCGAATGAATTGTTTTACCCCCAAATGATCTCATTCCACTTTGGCCTTGATTCAAGTTCCAACAACTTATAGACAAATGAGCAAATACAAATGAAATTTATAATAAGTTGGTCTACTAGATTGCTTCATTCATTTTTAGGTTCTTGACATTGGTAACCACAAAAAACAAATAAAAAACGAAAATGATAAATCTTCCTACTTCATATTTTTACAAATCTTCCTATTCAGATGATCCTAACAAGTGTCAGAACTGATGTTTTGGATGCAGAGAGATAATGAGTGGGGAAAAAAATTTATTGTTATGTGTGTAGGAGAATTAGTAAGAGGATATTATATGAGGCTTTAACAATACTTATAAAAAAATATCAAAACATTCATTGAATCAAAAGGGAATACATCTCTAGCCACATATTTCAAATATAAAAGAAGAAATAATAGGGAGTTACATCTATTTTTGTATATGTGCATCTCAAATATGTGACTGTGATTTCTTTTCATTCTTTTTATCTTAATTAAATTTCTCATTTGATCCTAATTCTGAATCAGAAACACCTAAATGGGTTTTGTACAACCATACCAACAAATCATCATCCAATCACAACTTTCATATAGCTTAAGCAAATACAATAAACTACTCACTCATATTGAGTGAGGCAAACACAAAAACAATCAAAACACAAAAATCATAATCAAGTTCAAAGTTAGAATTAACCAATGAAAAGATGTTTGGATTGATCGGATTGTTTTCTACACCTCTCCATGTGCTTTAAAAAGCACCAAAATCCCCAACAATAATTGTATGAACAAAATAAAATGATTATGAGGTATTTCAATAAAAAGCCAAGTAACTCATGAACTCATTACTCATGTAGTCATGTGTACTTAACGGTCTTAACTTGGACTGTTTCATCTCATATATGGGCTTATGTAGTTTGTAAATCCTCAAGTTCAAAGCCCGCTCAGAATAAATCTGTCTAAGCAGCAACCCATTTAACAATTAACATAAGTATTGGCACAGTATAGTTATTGTAGAAAGTCGCTAATGGTAAAAAGTATAGGAAAGATTTGTAGTCATAGGATTATTAGATTCAATTGGAGTATTAATGATATTAAATTGAGGTAATGATAACACATTTGACACATAACTAAATATGTTTGACACATTTGCACATAACTTCATTACACATAATTGACGTATTATTGACACACACAAAAACTTTTTTAGATAAATATGTTGGCACACTCATACATAACTTCTTGACACACAATTGTCAATTGTGAATATAATATTATTGAGACATAAACTTTTTATCCTTTTTATCTTAAAACAATTTTTATTTGATCCAAAGCCAGTATTGGCATAACGAGTTTAGTTATAATTTATTAAACAAAAAAAAAAAAAAAACCGACTTTATGGTTGTTCTTTAAATACATACATGATCCTATAGTTTTTCAGTCAAAATATTTAACTTAAATATCGAATGGCACACATCGTATGAACGAATGAATACAAACTATAGTAAGTTTGCTTTCTTAACTTCCACCATATTTATGTCTTATTTTTAGTTTTTACTACCCTTCCCGGTTATTAATTTTCACATGACCCAAACCAACTAACGGCGATATAATTTAGATACAAAAGATAATATTAGTGCGAAACCTACTTACGCACTTTCCAAGTTTCCATGCATATATATATCTCTTGCTATATATCTAGAAAACAATACTCCGAATAAGATATAAGATATATCATCCCCAAACTAAGAAATCTGTTTGAGGAATGGAGAAATCGAAGAGATCGAAAGGGGTGGATCTGGATAGGATAAGTACATTGCCGGATCCCATTCTAGATATGATTCTTTCTCGTCTTGAATATACGGAAGAAGCTGTTCGAACGAGTGTCTTATCGACACGATGGAGGTATTTGTGGACTTGTCTTCCATCTATAGACATAGATTGTTCTCGAGGAGGAGGAGGGCTAGTCGTTAACAAGAGTAAATTCAATGAGTTTGTGTATTCCGTTTTATCAAACAGAACCTTTGGTTTACATAGGTTCCGTTTATGCTGCTTGAACTACTATGACATGTCAACTATAGATGGCTGGATTCACGCGGCATTATTACAAAAACCTAAACAAAGTCACTTGTCATTTAGCCCTAATCCCCCCGGCAAGGATGGGGATATTGAGTTGCCCCATTGTCTAGTTACTTCCCATTCGTTGGAGGCTTTAAGCTTGTCTTTGTTCAGAAGTCGTCTAAGTTTTACGAGTTTGTTAAATTATTCAACACCCTTTCCCCAACTTAGGGTCCTTGAGTTAAAAGATGTCGAGTTGCCCCATAAGTTTTACACCCAAGAATTTGACTTTCTCGAGAGGAGTCCGTTGCTCGAGGAACTAAGATTAATAGACTGTGTAGTAAACAAGATGATTCATCTTATTATCTCCAGTTCCAACCTCAAGACTCTCACAATCGATACCTGCAAAATGATGGATTATCAATAGCTTCACGATCAGTGGCGGAGCTAGAAAATTTTCCGTGGGAGGGCCGAAGCAAATTTTTTTGGGGAAATACATTAAATGGGAGGGCGGAAATAAATTTTTTTCCGAAAATACACATGAAATCGCAAATAAATACACTAACGGGCTTGGACCTAGGGGGGCGAGAACCCTCCCTTGTCCTCACATAGCTCCGCCCATGTTCACGATGATGGTACGTTTTCTACAAAAAAGTATCAAAATGAGGGCTTTGTTGACAAGCTCCACATTTCTTGCCCAAAACTTGTTTTCTTCAAGTATGCTGGCGAAACGTCCAACGAATATTCTTTTCAAAACTTAGACTCCTTGAAGAAAGCTGTGCTTCACCCTGAACCTATGCTTGCGGCACTTTATTTGAGTGATCTTGTAACTCAGTTGTTTCTTGAAGTTTCTCATCTCGAATCTCTGTCTATCAACCATTACTTCATTCAGGTACGCAGCTCTGTTTCCCCTCATATTATGGTTTTGTTACTTATATAGACTTTACCTCAAATCGCTTGCTTATCAAGACTTGTAATTATCTGCTTAGTTCGCTTTCATACAATAGCTACATAAGCAGACTTAAAAAACTGTTTGATATTGTTAGCTAATTAAATTTTATATGTTGATTGAACTGTTTTAGTTAAACTTTAGTTTCAAATAAATAAGCACTTAAATAAACCCGTACCCTGTAAAGTACGTATTGTTTTACCTTGAACAGTTAGTAATCTATATAATCTTTTTGCTGTGACATTATGACAGTGCGCTTTTAGAGATGAAAGTAAGGTCTACCCTGCATCTCTTCCGAACCTAAAGACATTGGAGCTAACGACAACGATTGATGACTTCACTATGAATGTACTCATCCGTATCCTCAAATGTTTTCCGAATCTCGAGTCTCTTCATCTAACCATTCAAGAGGTGAGTAATTTTTAATCTTGAACGCCAATTCAAATTTATTTATTTTTATGTATCATAATTCTGGAGAAGCATTTTCTCACATATCCCCTGGTGTATAGTATGTAAAAAAAAAAAAAAAAAAAAAAAAAAGGACTTTAAACATATATGTATTAATACCCCCTAACTCAATTTTTTATTTTTCAAGTAGCCTAAAACCATGTATAGACGAAGTGGAAACAAAAAAATTGTATTAACACATGGAATGTGTAAATAGGTTAAACTAAAGTTGGGCTGATAAATAACTTATTACGACTTCCAAACTTTTATCACGATTTTAGTTTTCATTATGAACTACTTACGTATGCCGTGTGTTTTTATGATCTAGGAATTCTCAGTGAGTCGGGGATATTGGGAGTTAGATGGAGCTGAAACAAGAGCAATCTTAACTCGCCATTTAAAAAGGGTCGAATTTCTTGAATTTAATGGTGAAAAACAGAAACTAGACATAGCTTCATTCTTACTGGAGCATGGAAATGCTTTGGAGGAAATGGTTTTCAGTTGGCGTAACAAAGTCAAGTACCATGAGAAGTCGATGGAGACTATGAACGAAGTTTCGAAATTCAACAAGGCTTCTGCATTTGTCAAACTGATCACTCTTCTAAAAGACTGACAGATACGTGCTTCGAGTTAAAATTATTAGTATTACATATTCATGCTGTGATAATGAGAGATTCTGGCCTCGCATTGGTGCTTTCGTTATGCTTTTGCTCGTAGTCTTTGTACGTTAATTTATTGTATGGAATTGCGATGGGTTTGGTTTTGTATGGAATAGCAATGGGTTTGAATTCAGCCATTCAGGCATCACTTTCAACATATATTGGTTATGGTTTTGGGTTTTTAATTAAGGTTGTTAGCTGTAATGTTGGACCTGAAATGAATGAAACAGCTATTACCACAAAAGTTCAGAGTGCCCTGGGTCATTTCAACTTATTTTTCTTTTCAAAAGGCTATTCTGACCCATATTATTGTCTTACTGGTATGTTATCGTATATTGAGGGGATATTGAAATTTCTGATCTGTAAAGGTTATATCTGAACTAGTGATTAAATAAACTATTTCTGTAAAGCAAATGAACAGGCACTTTTATATCAATTTTGGTACTGTAATATGCAAAAAAAAAAAAAAAAAAAAAAAAAAAACCACATTATGACATTATGTGTTTTCGGATGCAAGAACAGAAGACGTGCCATCTTCAAATAGAGATACTATATATTGACCCGTTTGGATAAATGTCTACGAAATAAGTAGCACTCTTCTGTTTTTTAAGTCTGAATGATAGTAAATGACCATCTATAAACAATACAAAACATTGTTTGTTTGTTTGATCATCCGTGTGTAGTAGCTTAAGTATCTGGTTGTAGGCGATTGTAAGTAATTCATTAACACCCTGTGGTTGTGTAATTAGCAGTTCCTCTAGCATTGAAGGCTTTGTGCATATTAAAGTTTTAAGCTTTATTGTTTCCGTTGTGCATATATATGTTTAATGTTAGTTCAAAGTAACCCACAAAACTCTTCATGATTGAGATATGCCTAGTTGTAGGTGATATCTGAACTCAAGGTGTGTGCCTTACTTTTGGGATGGAGAATATTTGTTGGTTAGTTAGCAGGAGGAGGTAGGGCTGGGGATGATGAGGTTGAAAAAGGGGGTGTTTGGCTTAATGTATGGATATGTGTGTTTAAAGGGATGTTTGGATGTGTAAGTGTTGGAAGTCAAGATTACCCCATACACAATGAGCTATAGAAAGTTCGTTCCGTTTTTGGATCCGTGATATTTTCAATTGGGCTGTCAAGGACTATTGGCGTACTTTTCTCTTAAGGGGGACTATATCAGAACATAAACTCATGTTTTCTGGATTAAGTCGATAACAAAAAGAGACCCTTCTGACTTACCAAATTAAGCCATTTCCTTATTAAGTGACTTAAGTCAAAGTCAAACACCACCTAATTTACCTTATCAACCAAAATAACAGAGGTCTTAAATCGGATTTACGCAATATGCTTCAATCGGATTTACGCAATATGCTTCCTTTAACGTAAGAAAGGCCTTGAGCTGCATCTATTGCTAATCTCAAACTTGCAGTCCAAGGAAGTGATGTACCTGCCACTTGACATCGACCTAAATCTCAAACGTGCGTCTATTGCTAATCTCAAACGTGCAGTCCAAGAAAGACAGGTTTTGAGCTGCGTCCATTGCTAATCTCAAACATACATAATGTGATGGAGCCTGATGGTCAAAAGTTAAGAAATAGTTCATTCTATACTTAAAATGATCTTATTATTAAGAAGATGATATCTACTTTGCTCTGGTCATAACTTTTCATCAAAAGTTACAAACTATTACTTTTGAAGACTTCGATTCTTCATGGGTTTGTCTTGGCTTTCCAACACTTACACACCCAAAGACACCTTTAAACGCACCACATATACCCATACATTAAGCCAAACACCCCCTCATCATCCCCACCCCTACTTTCTCATCATCCCCACCCCTACCACATATATCCATACATTAAGCACACCACCTTGAGTTCCATATCACCCCACTTATCTCAGTCATGAAGGGTTTTTCTGTTTAATTTTAACAAACATTAAACACATATACGCACAACGGAAACAATAATGGTTAAAACATTAGTACTCACAACCCCTATAAGTTAGTAGAACTACTAATTGCACAACCACATGGTGTTTGAGAATTACTTGCAATCTCTTGCAACAAGATACATAAGCTACTATAAACAGATGATCAAATAAACAAACAAGAGTACTACTTAATTCATAGATGGCCATTTACTATGATTTCAGACTCAAAACACAAAAGAGTACTTATTTTATAGAGATGTCATTTATCTACACGGTCAATAATATAGTATCTCTATTTAAAGATGGCACATCTTCTTTTCTTGCATCCGAGAAGCATCTCAAATGCAAGATTAGTTTTAGTTTTCTAATTTTTTGCATTCATTTGCAGGATTACAATGCTAGGCTTTCAGATTTTGAAGTTGAATATCCATCTCTGGGTCAATATACATACCCTTTCCAAAATGATGCATTTTATGCCGCGCCTGAGTGGTTTAATTACCATTTTTTAAACCTCGAGAATTATGAAGATACCACGGTGTCCCAATTCGGAGATGGTATGTCTTGTTTTGACATTAAGATAAATGTAACAATTTTTATAATAGTATATATGCCCAGGGGTTACCTAACTGATTATCATTTCTTTTGACATAGTATATCTCATTCAATTCATTATTATATCACCCGGTAACATATATAGTCCCTAAAAAACCCGAGTCATTTGGCAGATTTTGGGATAATGAGTGAGATCTATGCATTTGGAGTAGTATTGTTGGAACTTGGAAATACTTACAGGCCTGAAGGTGCATGATGTTAACAGATCCATGGAAAAGCAAATTTTGGTGAAATGGGCTACTCCTTTGCTGGCAGATGAGGTAAATTTGGGAAGGATTATGGACCGACAGCTTCAACTTAATGATTGTCCTCCAAAGGGAGCATTCAAGTTTGCCCTACTTGTTTCAAACTGTCTCCAGAGCATCACAGAAAAACGCCCATCAATGAAAGAGATCATCCGGGTCTTGTACGAGTGCTATCAAGATGAATCAAATCAATAATTTGAACCTTTAAAGTCAAACAAGTTAGTCCCTCTTTTTGTTTATAGATCTATGAAATAAAGTGTTAAAACTTGAGCTCTCAATGCTCCACTGGTACGCTTTCATGATCTTAGTTATGCCGAGTGGCATCTTGTATTGTAGTTAACTGGGTCATAAATTATACTAGTTTTTGGGTTTCCAGACTATATGTACATAGGTTATCAGAAGCGAACATGATCATGTCCAACAAAGCAAAAGAAACCATAATCAACAAAGAACGAGTCATTACATATTAGTACCATCATTACTCGTGAAGCCTAAGTACAGCATGTCATCTTTTATCAAAATCTAAATGGGACAATGATTGAAAATAGAAATCAGCAAAGGTTCAGTGATATCTAGCAGTTGTGTAATTGTGTCCCGAGCTGTCATTCCATTACTCGTTAACAAAATATATTTCTTCCAAACTCTGCATAACTTCTTCACTTGATGGCCTATCCCTAGGTGCATATGCTAGACATCTTAATGCAAGTGCAGTGCATTTGTAAGCATCTTCTACAGGGTAGTTTTCTTCCAGGCGAGGATCCATTATTTCCTTTAAATTTCTTCTATTTAATTGACTTGCCCATGTAATCAGATTAACTTGCTTATTAGGCCGCTTTTCATCGATTAACCGTAGGCCTGATAAAGATTCCAGTAACAACACTCCAAAACCATAGATGTCACTCTTTACACTCCAGTGACCTGCAACTCGAATCAGTGTACGTGATTATTCTTTTTGAAACAAACTGTCATTCACGTAGAATTAAAGAATTTAAATTAAGTGGCGAGTGCAATGTTTAATTTTTCATATTCACGATATTAAAATTTGATAGTGTCTGTTCTTTTGCTTTACAGAACAGTTTATTTTATTAGTAGTTCAGATATAACCTTTACGGATCATAAATCTCAATATCCCTTCATTATACGATAACATACCAGTATGACAATAATGTGGGTCGGAATAGCCTTTCAAAGAAAAATATAGGTTGAAATGACCCAAGGCACTCTGAACTCTTGTGGTAACAGCTTTTCCCTCCATTTCAGGTCCAAAATCCCCAAGTTTTGCATTAAAATCCTGTAATAAGAAAGAATTAAATAAATGGTAAAGTCAAATGGCATACAAATACATATCATATCTAGCTTAAGAGTACCTGATCGAGCCATATATCAGAGCTTTTAAGTCCGTGACATATGACTTTCGATGCATGCAGATAGGCAAGTCCGCGGGCTACTCCGATCATTATGCGAAGCCGTGTTTCCCATGAAAGTGGTTCAGGTGCATCTGAAATATTGTTCAGTTACTTCATTTCCATTATTCAACTTCTAAGTAAAATAATCCCAGCAAGAGTTTTATAAAATAATTGTGCAGTTTACCTCGGGGTAAAAGTTGATCAAAATTTCGATTCTGCACGTACTCATAAACGAGCAACTGTCCATGTCTTTTATCGTCGCAGTAACCCAACAGACTAATAATATTTGGATGATCCAACCGCTCTAACAAGCTCACCGCTGCCTGACTTGGAGTAAATTAAGTTGCATTCAGTAGTGAGATTTTATACCATGAATTCTAGTATCGTTTTATAGAAAAGAGGACACATTTGCGTTTCAAATTTTCAAAGAGTATATTCCAAAGTACAATAATCATAAAACTTTCACCTAGTTTTATCTCACTCGTTTAACCACTACTGTTTATAACAGTATATTTTCCAGTAGTTAAAATGTGATGTTATTCTTCCAATTAAACTCACATCAACACAAATTCTATGTTCTAGTTCTACAATCTCTACATTTTTATTTATTTTTTTGTTTCTGACCCAAGTTTGAAACATTAAAATACTACAAGTTCTCGTTGTGTGAGCCTCTTCTTAGTCTTCTACTCTTCTGCAAACAAAGTGCTGCAAGACAAAACTGATGCATACAGACATTTACAAATTCATGATCTATCATCACAAATGCACCCAATTCCATATTGTGATGTTTCTTGAAAATAATGTAAATGGTAATGGGTAAATGTACTAAGAATTATAGTGAAGGAAAAACGAGACATAAAGTCCGGTGGTATTCCAAATACAACTAAGGTTATTGTTTTGATTATGCATATAAGTTAATGTATATTAACTAATACGCACCAGCCCTTGAGCTGTAGATGGAAAAGTGTACTCTTTAACCGCAACAGCAACTCCATTACCACGTTTTGAAGGGGCGAACGGGTTCTTGTCAAACCAACCTAAGAACGTATTTCCGAAACCTTTATCACCCACTAGCTTATCAGGACTAAAGTTATTTGTAGCTCTTATTAAATCATTATACTCGAACAATATCAAACTTGGACTTGAAATCTGCGAATCTGCAGGACATTCTTCTCTTTTCTCAGGAAACAAATTGCTGTTATCGCTACTTGATAGCTTCGGGTCATTATGGGCTGTAAAAAAATTTCAGAAACATTATATATAATACCTGCTACTTGTTATTACTAAATGACTTTTAAATTAAAGATTATGTGTGCTGAATTTAAGAAGAGCTAGAAATACCCGGATTTTCTGCCTTGCTTGGGAAGGCAAACATATCAACCATTCTACTAAATATCTTTGTCCCTGAAATTTGCATAGAATTATTGCTTTTCTCCTGTAAGAGCACTAAACTTTCAAGACTAACCACCACCTCAGCCCATAGTAGGACGCTCCTTTGGATTGCTATGCAAACATCTATCTGCAATTCTAACAAACTCCTTCAAACATTTTGGGGATATCTGACTTCTTATATCGGTATCAATTATACGCTTTAAATTCCCTTCTTTAATAGATTCTTGAACCCATCTTGCTAAATTCCACTGATCTTCATCCAGACTTCTATCCACTGCACGTTTTCGACACAGCACTTCCAACAATACCACCCCAAAAGCATACACGTCAGACTTCCTTGTCAATCTTCCAGTGTAGAAATAATCTGGATCCAAATACCCGAAAGTTCCTTTAACAAGTGTGTTGACATAGCTTGCTCTCTGGTTTATTGGACTTATTCTCGACAACCCAAAGTCTGAAACTTTAGCTGCCCAGCTTTCATCTAACAAAATATTTGAGCTTTTGACATCACGATGTATAACACCAACCTCAATCCCTGTACCAGTGTGAAGGTAGTGTAAACCACGACCAGCACCTATGCAGATTTTGAGTCGTTGAACCCAAGAAAGAGGGGTGCCAAGTTTATGTAGATGATCTTCAAGTGTTCCATTCGGCATATATTCATACACGAGGATCATCTCTTTTCTATGATAACAATAACCAATCAAAGACACAAGATTACAGTGACGCAACTTAGATAGCAACTTAACTTCAGCCCAAAACTCAGATGCTCCTTGACTAGAAATGGAATCCAACCGTTTGATGGCAACAACAATAAGACTCGATCCATTATAAACCTTACCTTTATAAACTTTTCCAAAACCTCCCTGCCCGATTACTACTGACTCATCAAAATTTTCGGTTGCTATCATAATTTCAGAAAATTTAAAGCAACGACATGGTTGTGGTCCTTCTATAGAGGAGGTGCACGAGGGTAACTGAGACATGGTTATTATCGCCATTAGCAGCGAACATAATTTGTTAAATTTTGATGAAGTAAAATCAGAATCCTAAATGCATGTTCCATAGTTTGTTAAATTTCGATGAACCTTCATAGTCAACATACAAATTAAAATGTGATGGAGCCCAGCATGACTCTTGACATTTGTATTTGACAATTTCTTCGCAGTCATTTTCAGTCACTATAAAAGCATACATTATTACATTGAATGATTAAATAATGCTATTATCACTAAAAATGAGACCTGATGGTAAAAAGTTAAGAAATAGTTCTTTTCTATACTTAAAATGATCTTATTAGAAAGAAGATGATATCTACTTTGCTTTGGTCATAACTTTTCATCCAAAGTTACAAACTATTACTTTTGAAGACTTCGATTCTTCATAAGTTATACACTTACAAGTAGACAAAAGAAAAGCAATGAATTTACTGCGGAACAAATGATATATCCTCGGTTACAGTAATCCAAATAGGTTACAAATATGTTTCTCTATTAGAAAATTATGAGTACTTAGCATTGTAACAGAAAATACAGGTTAACCAAAATAAAAGTAAATAAAACTGCAAACCAATATGATTTAATTATAAAGCCTTTGTGTTATCACCAAAACCGCCCTGCTATGAAGTATGTGTTCTGCTATCTTTTACAAAAGAAATAATTCAATATATGAAGTGGCGTTCTTTAATCGTTCTTGCTGAGACAATGTCAAATTTCTTTCTGTACGTATTGTATGTTGCCAACTAAGCTCATTGTAAGTGATCTAAATCTAGGATGCATTGAACATGAATGAAAATCACTTCATTGTTTTCATCAATGTCTTATCGCAGAGTCGCAGACAATGCTTCGTCCTTTCCTCCCACGGAAGAGGTTAATCATGAGTCTAGTCCTGAATTATATCGTATCACCCAGAAACATATTGTCAAACTAACTAAATGATAACTTCAACTCTTAAGTTCATATTAAACGAGTATCCATTTCACAAATCATATTCAATTCCATATATAAAACCATAACAATACCAATAAAACCGCAAACGCAATACTTAAAACACAACTAGTAGCGAAAAAAGCATATAAATCAAAAAACAAGCGTACACAATCAATCCCCGATGCTCATCGCCACACGACGCCAACTCCACCAACAACCTGGTACAAACCCTCGTCGCCCAAATCACAAACACACCCATGATCCCAAACACCACCACGCCACCTCCTTGAGGCACAAACAACGCCAAAGCCGACAATATAACAATGGGCAACATACAATAACCAATCAAGCTCAAACAACGATACAAATCCAAGTTCCCATTCCTCCCAGCCAACATATTAAAGACGACATACAAAAACAAAGACGCAACCGTAACCCAACCCAAAATAATCCCAAAATGCAGCTTTCCCGCTAATAACTGAAACAACCCAAAAGCCATTAAAAACAAAAATGGCCCAGATAAATCAGCATCTTCATGGAGGTCTGGTTTGACTCTAAACGGGTTCAGTATCGATATTGTTTTGTTCCATATTTGTTTGGTGTTGATCCCCAGCTCTTCTAGTAATGGGGGCTCGTCTTCGAAAGAAGTGGACCCCACTGGGGCATTGGTGAAGGAAGTGGAGGCTGGGGATGAGCTGATGTCGAAGGACATGAAGGGGAGGGGAGGGTTAGGGGGTTGGAAGGGGGCTGTTGGGAGACGGCGTTGGGGGCCTGTGGTGGTGTTGGGGGATGGGAAGATCACTGGGGGCACCGTGAATTCCTTTTTTGACGACATGGTGATGGTTATTGGTTGGATCTGGAGATTGGAGAAGGAGGCGATGAATCTGATACTGATTGATGATGCACCGGTGCAGGATTAAAGAAACTGAGGGTGTTTGGTTCGGCTTATTAAACATTAGTATTTTTTATAAGCTTCAATATATATATATATATATATATATATATATATATATATATATATATATATATATATATATATATATATATATATATATATATATATATATATATATATATATATATATATATATATATATATATATTTTTTTTTAGCCTTTTTTAAGACTTGTTATTATTATGATACATTAAACTTATAAAAGCCGACAAGTCTCAAAATAAGCCGTAAAATTAGGGCTTATAAAAAATAAACCGAAAAATTTCGGTTTATTTTTTATAAGCCCTAATTTTACGGCTTATTTTGAGACTTGTCGGCTTTTATAAGTTTATCATATCATAATAAACTTATATAAGCCGATAAGTCTCAAAATAAGCCGTAAAATTGGAGCTTATAGAAAATAAGCTCAAATGGTCTTACGTTTAATAAGCTTAGCCAAAAAAAGTTTAAGGGGGAGCTAAGAAGCAGCTTTTTTTTATTTATCTCATAGACCATAAAAAGATTGGACTCGGTCCAATTTGTTAGATTTATTTTATGGTTTCAAATTTTATTACTTGCACCCCTTGTACAAGAACTATTTAGTACTCCATCCGTCCCAAAATATAAGTCCATTTTGACATTTTCAAAGTCTTTCTAATTCAACTTTGACCTTAATTATTTTTTGTCGTGTTATATAATACTTGATGCAAAATATATAAATAGACTTGTGTTTTAAATGTATTTGCATTAGTATAATTTTTATCAAGTATTATATAACACGACAAAAAATAATTAAGGTTAAAGTTGAAATGAATAGATTTTGAAAAATTAGAAATGGACTTATATTTTGGGACGGGGGTAGTATTTCATAAGAACTGGTCTCGGACTCTCGGTCCATTTTAAGGAAGCTGGTTTCGGTCCATTTTCAAATTTGATTTTATGATTTTCAAGTTTAATTATGCGCACCCTTTTGTTTTATTCATTTACGCGCACCCTTTATGATCAACAACGTTGGGTTCAGGTGGTTCATTTTCAAGGGATTAAGTGGTTCCTGGGTTCAATTGGTTAAATTTCAAGGTTTTCACGAATATGAGTTGTAGAATTTAATTGTGAAGCATTAATTTTCAGTGTCACGATCTTTTTCTATCACAATCAATAAGATATTTCACCTTTTTCCCCAATAAAAGTTGACATCAAAAGTGATTAAAATATTAAAAATAGCGTACTTTATTGGTAACTATATGAAAAAGGATTATGCCTATGTTTTTTTAACTACGAGGTAATGATTGTACTTTATCTCTATCACATATAAAAAATTCTTAAAATTTAAAAACTTTAAAAATAAAATAATAAATAATGTTTAATTCTCAAAATTACTCAGTTAAAACTTAAATTTCAATCTTTTGTTTATTTTTTCACATAAAAATTCAAACATTGTTTCTTTAAACCACGTATCGTATGCACAACAAGTTTTTGAAATAGTTGCCTTAGAGACATTTTTTAAAATAGTTCTCAAAAAAAAAAGAAAAAAAAATCAAAAATATGCATGACTACTTTTGACAATTTTTGTTTTTTTTAATATGATTTTTAGAAGAAAAAAAAAAGATGAGACTTTGTCTATATATACCTCAACATTAATAAATTCTAAAAATTCATCCACAAACTCTATTATATAAGACGCTATATTTCAACTCTTTTTTTATTGTTGTGTTAGTTAATTGTCGATGAACAGAATGATTAAAAAAATATTAATGTTATTATTGGACAAGTTCAAACCAAAATGAGGTCAACTTTGGGTGTGTTTGGCGACACCTAGCAGTAGCAATAAGCAGTATCAGTAGCAGTAAGCAGTAAGCGGTAGCAGTTAGTAGTAGCAATTAACAGTAGCTGTTTGTTAAAAAAAATGTTTGGTAACGTAGCTGTAGCAATAATTATAAAGTGTAAAATCACGAACAAGGGCATGTAATAAGAAACTAATTAAAGAATTGAGAAACTAATTGTGGGTATATGAGTAAATTAAAACCAAACGCTTGAGCATTTGCTTGAAATGCTTCTTTAGCAAGCTTTACAAATAGGAGCATTTGCATAAATTTTAAACTCTATAGTTGCTTCATTGCCAAACAAGCTTTTCAATCAAAATGCTAACCACTTGTCACTTACCGCTCCAAAATGCTTTAAACTGCTTGTTGCCAAACATAACCTTTATGTTTAAGGGTAAAAATGGTAGAGGTTCAACAAAGTTTCCTTAGTCATATTTCATGTAATGATTGGGATCCTCTCATGTTCTATTTGAATATGAGAGATCATGCTAGTTATGTTGTGAAGAAAAAATTATTTTCTTATTAAATAAATGTCCCACAATAAATAATTTATTTATTTTCCTCACTCACATAAATGTTAGCATTACTTCTCATGTTCATATTGAACATGCGAGGATCTCATTCCTTCATGTAATTCTTGATAGATTTATTGTTTTAAAAAAATGACTCGACTTTATCAGCGCAACAAATCCTTTTAGGGAAATTTGGATACTAACTAACATCGAATATGACATTTAATATCAACGTGACTCAATTTTGTTATATATTGCTAAAATTAGGACACCGAATCATGTTTTCTCGAGTTTACCCTTCTGCACCAATTGCACACCTATTTATTATTTTATTTACTAGCCTACTACTCTCTCAATGTTATATAATTGGTCATATCTCCTCGCAAGCGCCTCCATTCTTCTCGGGAGTTACACCGTCTTTACTTTCGTCTCATTCCGATCATGATGACACCCATCTCGTTTGCTTTCCTGCCCATTAGATTTAGATTGGATCGAAATCGAAGATGATGTGATCGAGCTGCGCAGTTGGGGTTACGTGACAAACAAACGAGACCCGTTCTCACCAAACGTGCGAATGCATTACGAATGGTTCAATAGAGTGGATCTTTATGATAAAAAATTGTGAACACGGTGCAAATATATTCCGAATGCGTGTGAGATGGAACATTGACAAGACAATTGTATTCCAATAAAACTTTGGAACTTCAATTTTATCATTAATATTTAGTTGTTTTTTTCCTAATAAATTCACTCTTTATTTTTTCTACTTAAACATATCTCCTTTATACTATCTCAGCTTATAAACACAATTTTAAACTCTGCATATGATATTTTCGGCTAATCTATATTTACACCTTTACGAAGGTTAGCGATAGAGTTCAATGGAAACCGAGAACTTTGATGGCTGGTTTTCTAACTGTTCAAGTTTTTCAACGTTTTCAGTGAGATGGTTGAGGTAACATGCCAAAACACTATAAGGGTGGTACGTTGCTTTTAAAACACCAACAATATGCTATAATTGTTTTCATGGTGTCTGAAGTGTCTCAAGTCACCTGCAAGATGTAGGTGCATCAAAAATACCTTGTCAAGCCTCGTCGCATGAACCGAGTGTGTGAACTTGAACATACCATCTCTACTATATTACATGGCTATTTATCAACCACAACTACCCTTACTATTTCCCCATCTTTATCACATTCTTTCATGTGAAGCATCGTGGATGAAATTAAACGTTTAAGGTGAAGATGCTTAAACCACGATTATTTCTACAATGTAGGTGTAGATATTTCCATAATTCCATTGATGAGATCGTTTGGTTCACCTATGATACCACAATTCGTAACAAAAGCTTTTAAAAAAAACAAAAAAAATGCTAAATTAAAAGATGAGTTCACGGATGCAAAAGTGTAATATAATAAAAAAAACAAACACATAATTGTGTACCTTATAATTTTGTTTTAATAAATGAATAACCTAAATAATAATAATAATAATAATAATAATAATAATAATAATAATAATAATAATAATAATAATAATAATAATAATAATAATAATAATAATAATAATAATAATAATAATAAAAGAAAAAAGAAAAAAAAGTTAGACCATTTCCACTTAAAATAGGAAAATGCTAAGAGCATAAGGTACCCTTCAAGCCGTCCCGTTCGTGTTATGGGATAAGTGTTGCCACGTCAGCATATTTTCCAATAACACCATAATTTACCACAACACCAAAACACTCCTTCCTCCTATAACACCAGATTTTGGTGTCGTCGTGCACTCCGGACCCTACATTTTTTTCTAATTTATTTAAATAAAAAGACACATTTAACTAAAATTAAAATTAAAATTTTACTAAAATTAAAAATTTTATTAAAAAGACACATTATCTATATAAATCAATTCGCTAAGGTAAAAAGACACATTATTGATTACCAGTCCATCAAATGTTAGCTCAATAAAGTGGTGTGTGTTACTTATTGATATACCAACGTCATTATTGATATACCAGCCTTTTCAGCCACCAACCTTTTCTCCCTTATCTCATCCATGAAAACTTCATATCTCAATAATTCATAGACACCCATCTTCATCAACTTACCAACCGAACTAGAAAAACAAGAAAAAAAAATCCAATTTTCACAAACCAAACATAATCGTTCAAGAAAAAGGGGGAAAAAAAGTGAAAAACGGGACCATTTGACGGGAAAACGCGAGCCACGGTGTGCATGTGACGCCCTCCGGTTGCGTTTTCCGGGACCATTTCGGCTGTTCACGACGGCGCATGACTCGAAAACGCGAGCCACGGTGTGGAACTCACGCCATCCAGTTGCGTTTTGCCGGAAAACGCTAGTCTTGGCGCCGGGTACCGAGAGCTCTAAAGATTGTGTTAAAAATTCTGAAATTGCTTAAAGTGAGAGAATAACAAAATACCCTTTTTCATTTAAGTTTTATTTTATTGTTTTTAACTTTTACTGTAACTATTACCGCTTACAAATAGCAAAGTTATAAAAGGACACCACTAGTATAAAGTATTTGCTACTTCCAATCTGAATCACCCACAAACACACACACATGGCCGGACCCAACCACCACAAACCGTCATCCACCAAACCATCCGCCTCCTCCTCCGCCGCTAACCACCGTAAACCCCACCGTGAAACCACCACCACCAACAACCACCATCACAAACCATCACCATCAAACCCCAAACCCTCCCCTTCAATCAAACACAAACCCTCACCAAACCCTAACCCTAACCATGAAAAACCACAACACTTCGCACCACAACCACCACATACACCTGTACCACCTCCGCCACCGCCGGCGTACGGCTTCCACATGCTGGACCGCCGAACAATCGTTTTAGCCGACGGCACTGCTCGATCTTACTTCGCGTTACCTCCGGACTATCGCGATTTCGCTCCGATGCCGATTCGGCCTCCGCAAGGTCCGGAGGCGTGGGCAGGGTTTGATCATAACAGACAAAATGAGTATTTAGCGTTAGAAAGTAGTCGAAAGAGGAAATTTGTTGGGGATGAGAGGGAGGAAGGGGTTAACGATGGATTTGCGCGACAAAGGCAGCAGCTTTTGCAGTACGGGAATTCGGGTGCGAATAACGCGAGTGGGGCGGGTTCGAGTAGTGGTGGGGGGAAATATATGAGATTTAATGAGGTTGATGAGAAGAAAGTGAAAAGCGCGTTTTTGAATTTTGTAAGGGTGGTTAATGAGAATGTGAATCAGAAGAAGAAGTATTTGGCGGATGGGAAATCGGGTCCGGTTCCGTGTCTCGCTTGCGGCAATGGCAGGTTTGTTAACGTTTCGTTTATATCTGTTTATATTTGATTGGTAATTTTTATGCTTTTAGAGAATGCTTGTTATATGTGCATAGCTACGCATTTTTGCCTTAAGTAGATTATTTGACGTGGATTTAGTGTAAATCTGTTAGTGGGTTATTTTTAAACTATTAGAGGATCGAAAACTGTTACTGTGGGTTTACCTTGTTAGTCGAGATGTTAAGTTGAATTGTGGTTAGAATTAGTTAGTCATTATGTTCATGAGAAGGTCTCCCCTCTTATTGAGCTAGTTTGTGATTATCTTATTAAGAGGGTACATGTAAAGTTTTATTAGTTAATTTGTTTCCCGTTGTGTCCTTTCTTTTCTTCTTTATAGATTGGGGGTTTGATGTAAAGAAAACTTGAATTGATCTATTGGCTGCATATGCAGTTTGTGTGTTCTATGAAGGATATTCTCACCGATATCTCACCGCGATAACCGATATTTCAAATCTCGGACCTTGAACGATACGAGATTTTTGACCGAGATAACTACATAGGACTGTAGAGTGAGATTATTGCTTAGAAGAATATTTAATTTATTGTAGTACAGCGTATGTTTTGCACAAACTCCCGAACATTTTGTTTATACATTGTAGAATAACTGCAGAATTCTAGCTCTATGGTGTTTTGTTTAGTACTATAGTTTGCATGTGGTTGTTGATTTGTAGTTGTTTAAAGCTTTGTTATCTTGCTTGATAATCATAATATATTGGGGTTGATTCTACCTCAAAAGTTATTAATCAGGTGTCTGAATGCCTGAATCTTCCATATCGGAAGAGTATATTATGAAATTTGTGCTTTTCATATAGGGTGATTAGTATGTAGTGTAGATTTTGTCTTTTTTTGGTATTCTCTTAGAACAATGCGTATGATAAGAACCCTCATGTGACATTATAAGTTCTATTACTTAAATATGCAGGAAATTATTATTAATAGTATAATGATTATTAGGAAAGTATTATTTAGTTATGTTAAGAATAGATAATTCTTGGAGAACAAGAATTAGGTTATCTGTTTAATTATAAGTAGGACATTTGAGATGTAATTATATTCATGCTGAATATGAAGTATTGATTTGATTATCAATTGGGGATCGGTTTATATCATTAATATAAACCATTGGGGGGCTGGTTTATCTCATCAAAATAGACCATTTATCTTGTTATATATTTTTTCATCTTATTATCGATCGGGTTCGTACAAGCGTAGGACTCGTGTGATTGTCTTTGGAGAAGGGCTCTTATGGACTATGCTTGTTCTTTTACCAACTTCTTAATGCTTATCTGCAAGTACAGATATTTATTTGTTTTAACTCCATTGGAGGCATAATGATTGCAGAATTATTAATCTTACACATGAGAGTTGAGAGTATGTGAGGATACCACATAGTTATACACTTATACCTATGGTGCGGAGGCCAAATAATCATGGCTGTGCGCTTTTACATCATGAACATATCTCACCTACACCTTTTTGGCATATGCATTATGATTAGTCAGAAATGTGACTTGCATCCAACATTGAAGGGTACATGTGTCTCTCTCAGCTAATTAGCCTTAGTTTTTGAGTTATTAGTTAGATGCATCTGTTGTTGGTATACAACATAGAAGTCTAGTGGGGCTGTTGGGATTTCAGTTGAGAGGAGAATGTAGTTTGGTACTCTTGTGCTTTCTCTGTTTGGTTTTTTAGGTTTATCCAAGAATCCAAGAGCTTCTATTTTTTCTCATGTATGTCTCTTGTTTCTAAATGTAGTATCTATTTTCGATCAGAATAACAAAATAATCCTTTTAATTTATATTAATGTTCAAAAACATTTACATCAGATACAAAACAGAGCAATACAAGTAAAATGCTACATCCGATATCTGCTAGTACACAATCAATATATCAGAGTATCAGACAACACTGTACTATCCAACAAACATAACAGCTATCTCTTAGCTTCACCAAGCAACAAGAAACAGAGATTCACCCTAAATGCACCTCCCATCTAGCTACATTTCCATTCCTTTTCCTATTTAGAGCACTCAACCTGCCACCACAGCACTCAAAAATTGACAAAAGGAATGGCATCACTAGGAACCATATCCCCTCTAGATCAAGGGCTATACCAGACATTCTACATTTCCATCTCTTAAAAATGGCTTCAAATGTCTAGGAACACACACCTTGAGGGAGTAACCAACCAGTCCTCCTGTGGGAGTGTAATGAGAAGACCATGAAGTGTCATCTTTCACCACTCTCAATTCAACTCATCTTACACCCCCCTCCTAGATCAGCTACCCTACTTGATAGGAAACCTACTTTATGGATCACTATTAGGCCAAAAACTAGAACTAATCATGCTATAGAGAACAATTTCTACTCCAGACCAATTGAGCCCATAGCAGATTAGAAATAATCCTTTTAATTTGACTAATAAGCTTTTGTTTCATATATATGTGTGTTACTTTTTGAGCTTTTGTTTATAGCTATTGCCCTATTGTGTGATTTTAAAAAACCGCGTCTTATTCAGCTTGCTAATTAGCTGTAATAAAATAAATGAAGTACAGAAGCTGGGTTACTTGGTGGCGTGGTGCAAGTTACAGTTAGCTTTTTGGTCATTTTCCTCTGCTTTATTTATAGACCATTACTGTTAGTTTTGATAAATTGCCAGTCTTAGTAACTAGTATTATTATTATTATTTTATTTTATTTATTTTTTTTGGGTAAACATGGGTTTCCGACTCGACATTGCGAGCCGACTAATCCCACGGCGACTTCCCTTTTTGGAACTAGTAGTATTATTTTTGTAATTGGCAGTGACTTGGTATTTGTAGTACTGATTTATTCTGATGTATTTTGGTATTTAGTTGTATTATATCGCATGTTATTACTTTATACCAAAATAATAGTATTATATAAATTTTTGTGTAATCATGTATATACGTAGAAATAATACACCGTAAATGGTTTTTGCCATATACATTTGACTGCCGGTATGATATTTTTGTGTGGCACAGTAGCATCTATGCAAATAATGCATATATTTTGAGAATGTTAGAAGCATACGCCCTACTATAAAGAGTATATTATTGATCAAGTATGTTTGGTTTATCTCAACCAAAATGCTAGGTGTTTTGACGGTAGGCAGTGGGCTAGGTAGTATATTGTATTCTTTTTTAGGTGAGTTTCTGAACTTGGATTCACCATTTAAACTGTTTAGCCCCACAATTAGTTGCTAACTGAAATGGGGTCAAACACTTCACTATTCGTTGACAGTCTTGCAGATCAAGTGGCCCTTACTAATTCTTTAGTGGGGACATTTGATGTGTAGATTGAAGCTTAAGCATCTTTTAGCAGGGTTGTCCTTTTTTTGCCTTCAGATATTTGTGATTTTGGGAGTTACTAGTGAATCCCACTTCAAAGTTAAAAGAGCAATGGTAGACAGGGAAAGATGTCTCGTATTTGGACATGTGGTGTCTTTGTAAAAGAAGACAGCAATCTTTGGATGTGCCATTTTGTCCAAATCTTATGCTATGTCCAATTCAATCAACTTGGTTTCACATTTTTTTTTCTCCATTTAACTGTCTAGTGTAGTATCTCCCCTTCTAGTTAATAAGGTGAGATAATGTCATTGCGTAGTGCATTCTGGGATTATTTAATTTAGTCTCCACATGGTAAGAAATTCATGTTTATATACTTTACTTAGATTTTGACAAGTGTGGTTCTGTTCCCACTTCCCAGTGAGTTATGCAACTGCATAGTCCTATGTCAATGGAAAATTGTGATCACATGCTTAAATAGTGATCTTGCAGCTTCACTCAAGTTTTTATGTCAGGCCTACAGGAATGAGTTTTGTGAACATAATTTCTATTAATTATTACAATGTATAAAGTGAAGGGTTCTCCTTTTGTTGATGTTGATTTAAATGTTTTCTTAAACATTATATGTATGGGGTGTACATACCTGCATCAGCTCTTGAAAATTCCATCATTTTTACTCAAGAGTGTAAATCTTTTGATTTTATTCCCTGCAACTAGTGGAGTTTTGTTCTCATAAATTACTATATTTTTCCAACCAAATTGAAATGATCAATTAGTCATTTATGCAAAATTCAGGTCCTCCAAAGATTTTTCAGATATGCATAGCCTTATCATGCACACATACAACCCCGAAAAAGTAACATCTGACCTAGTTCCTGATCATCTGGGTTTGCACAAAGCATTGTGCATTTTGATGGGCTGGAACTATATGATGCCTCCTGATAACTCAAAGGTATATCAGCGATTACCTGCAGAACAAGCTGCCGCAGACCGGGATGATCTGATAATGTGGCCCCCTCATGTGATCATACACAACACTGTCACCGGAAAGGGTAGAGATGGACGTATGGAGGGTTTAGGCAATAAAGCAATGGACATGAAGCTTAGAGGTATATGTCTTCTTTTGCTCTATGTCACTTGTTTATCCATTTGTATGTATATGCATATGGATCCACAGGTAACTTTATCCATCTGTATGTATATGCTTATGGATTTGCAGGTAAATTTACTCTGTTTATTATTGGAGCATCAATTTGCAAAAACTAAAAATAAAAGTGAAGTATATGCTTGATGCACTGAGTGTATACCAAACCCTCCAATGTGTGTGTCTACCCTTGGATCGTATAATATGTTACGCGTTCTATATAAATAGTCTGAATTTTCAGTTTATGCAGAAAGACTATTCTTGTATAGTGTGAAATATTCATTAAATAAATCAAGAATAGATAGAATACGAGGTTGGGCTATGTGAGAACATGGATGGTCCAAAGAAACCCCTAGAAGTAAACACCAAACAAACCGGCAATTTTTCATACTTTCAAAGTCCTTAAGTTGGAGACTCGGAGCGTATAGCTCGCACATGAAATACTTGATCTCTAGAATGACCTGTATCAGATTGAAAGAGGTTAGATTAAGAAGACGTGTTAACGCCTTTTTGATGAACATGTATTTTTAACTACTGGAAATACTCATGGCGACCACATCATATTTCTATCAACTAGTTGCCGTTTCTTTGAATTCTTGTAGCAAACATGTTATTCATATCAACTCATAGGGTGTCCAATGACTCTTAACTTATTGGTGGAAAAGACAAATTCTGATGTATTGCGTCAACAAAAAATTGTTGGCAGGTCAACCTTACCTGATCCATATTAAAAGATTATCTTTATGACCTGTTACCAGACCCTCTCATTTACTACCTGTACATATGAGACGGGAGTCCTAGGAAGCCAGTCCATGTCATGTCTTCAGCACCAGTCACGCTATTATTATTCAGAGATTTGGATTATTGTTAGCTTACTGAACTGGTGTTGCTTTTTTATGAGAATTAGCATAATAAGTAAATATAAACAGTAAAACTTCATGTTGTGGATCACCCCAACTCGGCCTGGTCAGTTTCAACCCTTACTAGAATATAAGATTACCTATTTCAGCCTGCAACTTGTTTGATTTTTTACCGTAGGAGTGTCTACCACATTTCTAACTAAACAGCACGTGTTGGCAGTTTGGTTGAAAACTTGTAATTTCACACATATACATATATGTCTACCTTTGAACATATATCAATGTTGTAGGCATCTTTCGCCAAGTTTTGCATGAAACCTGATGTGAATTTGGATAAGTAGACTGACTAGCTGCATTGAGTACCTAATCATGCTTGTTTGTTAGTATATATCAGCCATCACAATGGTGGTAACAATACACATAATTCTTTTGGAATGTGGCTAGTATTATATGGCCGTGGAGCTTTTATATCTCATACTAGTAACTCTTGGGTACATGCATGATATGTGAAATGTAGGAGTTATATCAATATGCTTAAGTACTTAACACAAACAGGTCCTCCGTCTAGAACACAGGGATCAGCCCAGGGTCATCTCATGTTTATTCAACATATATATAATTCTGAAGTATTGGTTCCAAAGATTTGCTATATACTACCTAGTGTCTGTAACTCTGTTTCAGGTTATTGTTAACATCTTGTAATTGGTTATTATCCTTTATAAGTTGTAATGCAATTGAGATATTGATGGTGTAAAGGGCCATAGTGGGTGGGTTTATGATTACGGCATTACGCTTATGTCTTTTGTGTGGGTATATTACTGTATCGAGGGTACTCATTTGTTTGGAGAGTCAGGGTGGAGGGGGGCTCATCGCATATGAGATCTTTTTCCAGCATATGTTACTGGAGGGAGTAAAAGGGTAAGTGAAAAGGAGTCAATGGAATAAGAGAACAGAAATGTGTTCGAGAACGATAAGTATTCTAAAATCTATTTCAATTTTTTTATTAATTAAAGCTTTAACTGAAATCCTATATTCAGTCCTGTGGGATGCGCATGGTGTTTTCTAACAGAAGCGTAGAAGAGTCTGCTGCTTTAATTTTGAAGGTTCAATGTGGGCCTTATTTTATTGCTTGGTTATAGAACATTAATGCCTCTAGTAAGTGTAAATTCAGATTGTTCAACCTTAGTGCTTGCCTTGATGTCCGGGGCAACTAAAACTAACCCGAAACCACATATGCAAAGATCTATCGATCTGGAAAGGTCCATTGTGTTTGTTTTCTGCTATGTGCGCTCATGGAATCATTCAAATTTGGCTTTAGTTCCTTCTATATGGATCTTGGTGGCATTTTCGTGGTCCAAGTTCTGTTTACTTTTTTGTTATTAGTTGTCATCATCTTTTCTATTCGCATTAAAGCATTTGTGATTCATCAAATAGTTAGGATAGTGAAACTGTTGATAAAGTTTTTCTGAACCTTGGGTTATTATTCTCTTCAGATTTTGGATTCACCACGGGAAAGTCCAAGTCAATGTACGGTAGAGAAGGGCACATGGGAACAACTGTTGTCAAGTTTGCTAGTGATCCTTCTGGTTTAAGAGACGCCATGAGGCTTGCAGATTTCTTTGAGAAACAAAAGCACGGGCGCACTTCTTGGGCTTCAATACAGTCCTCATTCAGACCAGGGAAAGATGACGAAAAAGATCCTAACTTTGTGAAGTTGGATAAGAGGACAGGGGAGAAAGAGAGAATCTTGTACGGGTATTTAGGAACTGTGTTTGATCTGGAGGGAGTGGATTTTGATACTAGGAAAAAGGTAACGATCGAAAGCAAGAGAGAAAAAATTCAGCCTCATTGATGACCCCCAATGAGCTGCCGGCATATGTCATTGTGCTGTTTGATTGTGTTTCATTGGATAGAAAGTCACATTTTCATACATTAAATTAAGCTTCTGTACACTTGGATAGACGATAGCTGTAGATTTATGTCTTTGGATCTGCTCTTTTCTTTCTTGCTGGTGTTCCCTGATATAAATCATAATTATTGTGGATCCATTCAGTGGCCCTTTGTGTTGAGTGCATGTTGTCACGGAGTTTAGCATAGTTTTATTTCATAGTTTTGTTGTTTCTGGTTGCTCTATATGCTTGGAAAGACTAGATCCTGACACACGAAAGAGTGAACTAATGTTGTTGAAAATGATTACTATGTGTTCATGTCACAACTGTTCAATTGATCAATCTTAATGTTTGGACTTCAATCTGCCAACATCATGACATCGTCATAGTACAAAATCACCACCTTTGCTAGTTGGATTTTTTACCAGCAGTAATATGGGCTTATCTTTTCTCAGTGTTAAATTAGAGGTTTTTATTTATAAGGTTTATGCTTTTGTCCCACATCGGTGGGTGTTCAAAGTGAATTTTACTTTATTATGAAAATGTATTCATACTAAATTGTGCAAGGTGTAAGTCTCGCAATTAATAGCATTATACAATAAAGTTAATTGCGATGGCTGCATTTTTCATATTCGATCTTTTCATTTTCTTTCCCCTAAATTAAGTTGATTGGAAGGTTGTTGCATTAATACTTAATATTGTTGTAATAATAAAGCTAATTGGCGCCGTTGTAATTCTTCTTTCTTTGAATTTGCATCTAATAGAGTACTTAATATTGTTGTAATAATAAAGCTAATTGGCGCAGTTGTAATCCTCCTTTCTTCGAATTTTCTGTTAGAGCACAAGGTGTAGATGGTAAGCCTCTTTTCCCCATTCAGGTCCCACTCCTGCCATATCACCCAACGCCTCAACTTCAACTCTTCACAACAAACCCCCTCCTCACCAAACAACAAACCTCAACTTCCCCATTAGGGCCCCACATCTTACACATTTATTTATTTTATTCATTTCATTAAATTCATTACACAATTACTTAAAAATAATACAGCATACTAATTTTATTTCATTAAATCAGAAAGTTACAATACCGGAAAAAAAATACGATACGAGAAAAAAAAAAACACATACAATACGGAAAAAAACGCATACAATACGAAGAAAAAAAACATACGATACTAATATGAAAATTAAACATTTTATTCGTCATCTTCGCGGTCGATACTTTGGTATTTCTGAGTTATTCTTGCTTGTCTCTTGCGAATTATATCGTGCCTTAGGTACTTTAAACGTACCTTGAGATGGTTGTGGTGGTTGTGGTGGTTGTGATGGTTGTGATGGAGGAAACGTGGATGGTTGATTCGGGTTATAAAATTGTGGTGACGAATTGAATTGTTGTTGACTTGCGAATCCTTGTTGAAACACATATTGTTGGTTACGGTAAATTTCATTCGGATTTAATGGTTGCGAACCGTATGGCGGTGAAGGGTTTGGACTTTGAGTCGAGGGAGTAGAAGAGTTTGAGGCTCCCCCGTATTGACGTTGGTTTGACGTTAGGAGGTTCGTGAATAGCCCCATTCGTTCGGGTTTTGAGACATTTTTGTTTTAATTTGGAGAAGAGATATAGAAATTTTTAGTTTAGTTTGTCGAAATGTAATGAAAATAAGTGAAAGTGGGTTTAGTATTTATAGTGTTTATGTAAAAGAGTGAAAGGGAGAAAAAAAAATAAAAACAAACACAACCGTTGCATATTTCGGCAAACCAAACGGTCATATATCCGTTTAACATTTCTGTGAACCCAACGTATACCCACTTTTTGTCAAAAAGCTTGTCAGAAAATGGGTTTAGTATTTATAGTGTTTATGTAAAAAAGTGAAGGGAGAAAAAAAATACAAACAAACACAACCGTTGCATATTTCGGCAAACCAAACGGTCATATATCCGTTTAACATTTCTGCGAACCCAACGTATACCCACTTTTTGTCAGAAAGCTTGTTCGTCGTGGCCACAAAGAAGTCTCCAACAAAGAGCAACGGCGAGGCATTTTTGGTGTAGCGGTGAGCTTCGGCTCGCCGTTGGGGCTTCCACGTCGGACGGCGAATGCCAACGGCGACCTTGCACCGGGTGCTCTTATAAACATCCTTTCTTTTCTTTTCTTTTCTTTTATTTTATTTTCTTTTCTTTTCTTTTTCTCTCTAGAAACAAGCATAAAACTGTTCACATGATGTTACTAATACTTGAAAGATACAAAGTATTATCTTTTACTATTTATTATATGATTACTCACGTATAACGGCAATCATTTATAACAGCAATAGTATGTGTGTGCATGTTTATTTATTTTTGTATGTATCTATAGGTGTGGTAAAGGTAACACTTGTTTGCGTGTACGCGTTAACTTTTTATAAAATAAATCTTAATCGGCCTACTTTTATGCATGTATTAAAGATATCTAGCTGATTAAATGAAGGGATAAAACTTACATACATGAAGTCAAAAGATAGAGGATTTTGATTTAAAAACTTCTTTTTTGGGTAAAGGGTTTCAATACCCGGTGAATTGGTTTTGATTTAAAAACTTGTCTACCTTTATTTTTAAACTTGCACGCTATTACATTACAATTAAAATATTCAATTTTTTACAAACTAATAAAATATTGAGATGCTAGTTTAGTCATAGAATAGTCATAATTTGTGTCATCTTTATCATTTCTCACACCATAAAAGATTGTGTTGAAAAATATGACTTCTATATTTTATATAATGTTTTGTATGTGAATAATTGGTTCAAGTTTTTGTCAAGCACATATTTATCAAATGAGGTGCTTGTTTCAGAATCGGAAACCTCCAACAAGTGTGATGATAAATCGAGAGATTCATAAAAATCTCATATAGAAACTGCATGAGTCGTAACTTCATGTGGTATGTATTTCTTAAAATGGTATAGTGGAAAATATGCAGTGGTTAGGTTTTGGTTCTTGCTAAACCAATTAGGGTGAAACGTTGATTTAAAAGTTAAAAGGGTTATGTCTTTATATAGGTAATGAACTTTGAAAAATTTCTTATGTTAAATAATAAACTCTCGAAAATACCAAGTTAAGTAATGAAACTTTAATCTTTGTTGTAATATTGGGTATTTTTGCAACTGGTGACCTGTTAAACCAGTAAGTTGAAAGGTATTGTATATTTGTCATATCTATTCCATCTAGTTAAACAACCACTCAAATCCAATAACAAATCCAACACTCAAATCCTTCATAATAATCACCAATCCCCGATCTATAACCAAAAAAAAAATTCAATCCTTCATAATAATTACACTCAAATCCAACACTCAAATACAGATATGTGGCGGCGTGGAGGTTGTGATGATGATTGTGTCGTGGTGGTTTTGATGGTGTCTTGGTGGTTTTGATGATGATGATGGTGTCTAGATCTCTGGCGGCGTGGTGGTTTTGATGATGATGAGGGTGTCGTGGAAAGAGTTTACATCTTTTCAAGGCAGACTTGCTCGATTACGAATGCCTTTGTGATGCGTTTAGCGGTTGCAATGGGGTTCTTCATGTCGCATCCCCTGTTCCTGGTAGACACGTATCTAATCCACAGGTAACCAATTCGTTTTCATTGCACGCTAATTGCTAAAGAAAAGCGTGAGGAATTTTCAAGTGACCACATTTGCAATTGATGTTGACTCTCAAATTCATCACGAGTATTATACATAATTAGTATGTTTATATATGATTACAAAACTTATTTTTATAATAATCTAGTACTTGTTTCGAAATGATTTGGGAGGTTCATTGCATCACGCATATCACATATATGATTACAAAACTTATTATTATATATATTTTTTTAATTTTAATTTTAATTTTTTTTGCTAGCTCATTTGAACCAATTGCGATGGTGGTGGTGTTGGCCGGAGTGGTGGTGATGGTGGCCGGAGTGGTGGTGGTGGCCGGTTAAAAGAGAGACACACTTGAAAAGACCAAAATACCCATTTAAGTAATTAAATCTTTTAATTATAACTGGATACGAGTGGGTCCAACAAGCTGACATGCCATCCAAAAGGTTATATTACCTAACATTACATATTGCAATAAGTTTCATTACTTAACTTAGTATTTTTGAGAGTTCATTACCTAATATAGGAAATTTTTCAAAGTTCATTACCTATATGGAGAAATAACCCAAGTTAAAACCATGGAAATACAATATGTATACTTGCGGTTTTAATTGGTTCTTGGTTTTGGACTTGTCCCACATTGATGGGTGTGTGAAGTGACTCTCAATTTATTAGTGAAAATGTATTCATTCTACATCAGATGGATTGAAAGTTACCGTGATTAGAATATATCATGGTCTTTTCAATCTTATTTTTTTTCTTTTCACATAATCTTGAAATTTTGCTAGTGTTATAGACATATATTTCTTACTTTTCTGTTCTTTTCTGTTATACAAACGAAAGAACAAGCACAAAACGGTTCGTCAATCACACTAGCATTGAGTTTGCCTTTTATTCAATTAGCATAATTTTGGAAATTTGCAATTGTTACAGGTGTATTTTATACTTTTCTTCCCTTCGTTATATATAAAAAAAGAAACGAGCATGAAAGTGTTTGTTAATCGTTAATCACAATAGCATTGAGTTTGCCTTTTTTTCTTTTCACATAGATATGGAAAGTTGCAATTCATGTAGACATATTTTTTTACTTTTCTCCCCCTTCACATAAATAAACAATAAAGGTGTTCGCATGAAGCAGCGAATATTTGTTCATATGTAAGACCACTAGGTGTAGATGAAGAGGTTTCCCTATTCATTTGGGTCTCACATGTGCCACATCATCCAACACCTCTTCACAACAAACCCCCTCCTCACCAAACAACAAACCTCAACTTCTTCATTAAGGCTCCACATCTTACACCTTCATTTTTTTTATTCATTTCATTAAATAAATTAAATTCATTTCACAAATACTTAAAAATAACACAACATATTAAATTTATTTCATCCAAATTAAAAAGTTTCAGTACGGAAAAAAAAAAACCATACGATTTGCAAAAAAAATTACGATACGACACGAAAATAAAGAAACAGATAAATACGATATGCAACATCATCAATAATTTATAAAGACTTATAATTATCGATGAGTGCTGACTTTTCTTCCCAAACTTGCAAGACTTGTTCCCTTACCATTTTCAATGCGACTTGAAGTTGCAAATATGTTTCATCATTTCTTAAAAGAGTTTCTAGACCGACGCTGATTATTGGATGGTCTTGAGGAAGCTCACGTAACCGTTCGACCTCTGGAGCCCGAGTATGCATCTGTCGAATAGTACGAGCTATCTCACCTAACAAGTTGTTAATCAACTTAAGTTCATTTTCTTGTTCATTGCGTAATCGGGTAAGTATTCTTGTTTGCACCTCAGCTAGTTGGTTAGCCATAGTGTATGTGTGAAGATGGAAAATGGGACTTCCACCTGTGCCATCGAGTGAGGACGATTCAAGTGCCTCCTATTCGAGTCACGAGGGCTATGTGTCGGATGATTCATTTAATTGAATCGTAGTTTTTATTATCGTATGGTAGTTTATGAATTTTACTTTCCGTTTCTTAGTTTAATGTTGTTATCATATTTGTAAAATAATTGTATATTGTTTCAAGTTATGTCAATCCTATGTTTAATATAGTTGCATTAGTATTTACACAATACATTTTTACAAAAGAAAATTATCTATTTCAAACTTTAAATACATTTTACATTTACAGGTATACACATACATTTTTAAAAACATCAAAATATACAAATAAAAGCCAGAGAGAGAGAGAGAGAGAGACAGATAGAGAGAGAGAGAGAACTGTCAGACCAAACCCTCTTCGTGCAGACAAAGAGGGATTCAACGGGGAGCTTCGGCGAGGGCCTTTTGGTGTAGTGAAGAGGAACGACTCTGTTGATATAAATAATGCGTAAAAACGTTATTAATATTTTTCGATATCCCTATGTTTTGACGATCACAAAATATAAAATCATTACGTAAATAAGTATTTAGTGACAAAATATCAGTATATCCAACTAATTCACTTAAGGTATGAATAAGCAAGTGCCTAATACATTTTATGATCAAAGGAAGGTTTATTTAGTAATTACAAATTATATAAAATGGTATAAACATTTTATATATTTAAGAAAAATACTTTTGGTAATTAAAGGAAAATGTTTATTTCATTATAAATATATGAATTCAAATTTTTAACCAAACTCAGTTAAATTTTCACCAAATAAACTTTTCCCAGAAAAGACAAAGATTTCTGGCCGTTACAGAAAAGACAAATTTTTACCAAATTCAGTTAAATTTTAAGGGGGCCGGCACACAATTAAAGGGGTTGGCATACGCTCCTGTGTCAGATTTCTTTGCCTATAAATACTGGTTCAAATATGAATTTTTTCCTCACCTTTTGCACTAAAACTTTATGTTCTAATTCCCTCAAATCATCTTCTTAAATTCTTTGATCATAAACATATTAGTTCTTGTTTCAAGTGATCTAATCCTTCAACATTCAAAGTGCAAGAGAAGAATACTCCTCCAATGTAACACCCCCAAAATACCGCAGCGGAAGACTGTGTCATAGGGGTGCTACTTCATAATACAAAGTACAAGTTATAGAAAACGAACTCTAAATGAGACGTTTTGAAAAGTTACCATTCGATTAATGAATTCAAAGTTACCAACATGAGATTTCAAAGTATGATACATAAATGTATACAAAATGTTTGAATGGTAAATGATAAAAGCGTAAGTCTTCAGAATATGCAGCTTGACTCTAAGTTCCACGCACTAGCTATCGCCTTATAGACCTGAGATAACATGCTAAAGTGTCAACACAATGGTTGGTGAGTTCATAGAGTTTGTCTTAAAAACAGTTGAAAAGCCTTAAAAGAATGTTCACACAGCAAAGGCATCGTGAATCCACTCAGTTACAAGTCCCGCCATAAGAGACTTGTAACCTGTGTGTTCACAACCCACTGCTACAATATATAGTATGATAAAGACATGTATAAGTTCATCAAGACAATTAAGCAATTAGTAGTGAGTCTCTACTTCATCTCCGAAGACCTCACTTTTATGATGTATCCAACATTCGCAAATGTTAGGATGTATCAAAGACAACTGGGAGTCAATTCCCAAAGACAACTGGGAGCCACTTCCCAAAGATAAAAGACAGTCATGTATGTATTAAATCAAGTATAATGCCATCAAGTATAAGACAATCAAGTATAACACAGTCACGTATAAACGTTTTGAGTATTTGTACAAGTAAGCAAGTAGTTGAGCATGTATCCCCCCCCAAGAGTTTAAAACAAGTACGAAAAGAGTAGGGGCTATGACTCACCTTAAGTCTATGTAGTGAGTAATGAAAGTGGTAGTCGAATCGCGAAAGTCTCTAAGAACAGCCTATAATAGAACGTTGCGACTTAGGTTTGGAGTAATGTCTAAGAATACGAAGAATTGCCTATATATGTCTTGCATAATGTTCATGATGTAGTACTTAGTATATAGTGTAAGTCGTTGAATATAAGTGGTCTATGAAACATGTATAGGTTGTAAATCTCTTACTACCGTTCGGGCCGACATAATTCAGAAGTCATGGAGTAAACGTTCGAGGAGCCAGGACACTTTAACTCGTAAATCCACAACTCGTCTCGACGGCTTACTCAATGAACTCCTCACATGAGGCTCCCTACTATTGTAGTATTCGATAACATATATATATATAAGCTTTGATCTTTAATAGTTATTTGGTCTTTAGCCGTGGCTTTGCCGTGACCTTGGTCATTGTTACCATGGTCTTGAGACTCAACCTTGGCTTTAGCCATGGTTGTGGTCTTGGCTTTAGGTCATTTAGACCTCTTGGTCTCATCTAAATATAATCATTATATAGTAACTTTGGTCTAAAAATGGGCTGTTAAGAATTTGAAGAAAATATCACTCGGAAAGCCTTTTCAGGGCTCGAGCTTCTTTGTTTCTGAACGAAAACGTCGTTCCGGACAACTTTCGTGTTTTAACTTTTTGATGAATCGGACCAGAAGTGGGACTTTCAAATTGGCAGAATGCAAACAGGAGGTTATGGGCAGTTTTGCCGTTTTGGTTTCGCTAACTTCAAACGGTCATAACTTTTGACTCGTATACTCGTTTTGGGTGATTCAAATTGCTATGTTTTCCTTGTTAAGTCCTCTTTAACAATAAGTAAGTGTCAAATATCAAAGTTATACTATTGTGGTCGTGGTTTTCCATAAAAATCACTAGTTTGCTTGTTTACTTGTCATAAGTTAACATATGTATACCAATACTTGTTTTATCCATTTTTTAAACATCATGAACACAATACAAAGACCATATATAGCATGAAAGAAACATAATAAGCATGAAATGATATTGAGCAAGAAAGTGTATAAGGGTTTGCTTACAACTTTTGGCTTTCTAAAGAAAGGAAGTCAAATATGAACTAGGACACTAAACCTATGCTTGTAAACCCTTCACCATAACTCTTGTAACCCTTGCTAGCCTTGATCTAACCCTTGTGAAAACCATTTAACTTCAGCCCTAGTAACCTTGTGTAGCTCCTAATTCAACCATGGAATCACCAAACAAACTTAAGAACTAGGTAGAGAATACTAAGGCCTTGAACTTTGTAGTGTAACTTGTATATTGAAGATCAAAGGATCATGGTGCTATGATAAAAGGTTGTGGCGTTTTATTTATGAAGAAAGGATGGAATGAGCTCTCTATTTATAGCATGAAGAGGAGGTTAGGAAGCTTACTAGGAAACTTACAACACTTGGAGACCAAGTTGTAATTAAATATGATCTAATGGTTAAAAACTAAACACATCTATGCATACTTGGTTGTTTTTAGACCATATACTTTCCTAGGCTTATTATCAAGCCACCAAGGCCACCATATACACGTTCATGGACAAGGGGGAGGGACTAGGTGGATGAATCTTGGCCTTATATAAGTTACGTAGTGAGTTTTGGTCCCGTTAATCGCTAACCGTAAGTTGTTAAGTCACGAAACGTAAAACCGGGTATCCTAAAAATATGAAACTTATAAATATGGTTAAACATGTCAATATAGTCCATAATAAAATATAAAATGAGTGGTAGGTTCTATCGGGTGCGAAAACCCTGCTAAAAACTGGAAACACGGGTCTAAAACGCGCAATTCGCGTAAAACGCTGAACTGAAAAACGTAAAATTCTGAAACTTTTGGAATTGTCCTAAAATGAGAGAAAATCATATTTCTATTGTTTATAATGTTTTATGGACATATCGGGATGCTAGAAGGACGTTTAAACCTAAAAGTAAATCTCGGACACGGCTTTGTGATTTTTGCAGAAATGATCCGACGAGCGTCAAACTCTCGGATTATCGTTAAAATAGTTTAACTTACGAGAATATGAAATAAAAATTTCTGAGATGAATAGTGAAAAGTGAATAGTAAAAAGTGAATAGTAAAAGTGAATAGTAAAAAGTGAATAGTGAAATTTTCGGGAATAAAAGTTAACCTGAAATTGCGAATTGTTACAGTCTCTACCCCTTAAGGAGAACTTCGCCCCGAAGTTCTGTTGATGTTAACTACTTACGATGTGTCTAAGAGAATTCGGGATCTCTAATATAGTGGTGTTCACTCTGATTCGTCTAAGATTTTGGTTAAGGAGTTGTATCGGCTACAATTAAGCCCACTTATTTATAACACATTACTTACATAAAGAAGCGTCCAAATTTATGTAAGTAAGGTCTCATAAACTTATGGTTCGGTGATTTACAATTTCTTTATTTAACTGAAGAGGCGTCCCAATCCATTTAAATAAGGAGATTCTAAAACATCCTACTTAAGAATTTCCGACACAAAATCCGCCTTCTGAGGCAGATGGTAAGATAATCCAGTCATCAAATCCCTAAAGCTAAGCAATAATATTATTTAACTCAAATCTTGTGTCTCATCAAACACAAGATTAAGTTAACTAATTAGTTATTACTGAGCTCCATGTTTTTAATGACTCGACGAATCTCTGGGGCTCCTTATAATACTAAAGTCACGTCATCTAACAGCGTGGAACTAAGCAAACGTCTAACCAAAAAGCACATGTGTATGTATTGTGTGTAAGGCAAAATAAAGAGGAAGGTCCCAACGTATATAGCAGTTATAGTCTAGGCACTAAATGCAACCTAGTTCTCTATAACCAAGGCTCTGGTACCAATCTGTAACACCCCCAAAATACCGCAGCGGAAGACTGTGTCATAGGGGTGCTACTTCATAATACAAAGTACAAGTTATAGAAAACGAACTCTAAATGAGACGTTTTGAAAAGTTACCATTCGATTAATGAATTCAAAGTTACCAACATGAGATTTCAAAGTATGATACATAAATGTATACAAAATGTTTGAATGGTAAATGATAAAAGCGTAAGTCTTCAGAATATGCAGCTTGACTCTAAGTTCCACGCACTAGCTATCGCCTTATAGACCTGAGATAACATGCTAAAGTGTCAACACAATGGTTGGTGAGTTCATAGAGTTTGTCTTAAAAACAATTGAAAAGCCTTAAAAGAATGTTCACACAGCAAAGGCATCGTGAATCCACTCAGTTACAAGTCCCGCCATAAGAGACTTGTAACCTGTGTGTTCACAACCCACTGCTACAATATATAGTATGATAAAGACATGTATAAGTTCATCAAGACAATTAAGCAATTAGTAGTGAGTCTCTACTTCATCTCCGAAGACCTCACTTTTATGATGTATCCAACATTCGCAAATGTTAGGATGTATCAAAGACAACTGGGAGTCAATTCCCAAAGACAACTGGGAGCCACTTCCCAAAGATAAAAGACAGTCATGTATGTATTAAATCAAGTATAATGCCATCAAGTATAAGACAATCAAGTATAACACAGTCACGTATAAACGTTTTGAGTATTTGTACAAGTAAGCAAGTAGTTGAGCATGTATCCCCCCCCAAGAGTTTAAAACAAGTACGAAAAGAGTAGGGGCTATGACTCACCTTAAGTCTATGTAGTGAGTAATGAAAGTGGTAGTCGAATCGCGAAAGTCTCTAAGAACAGCCTATAATAGAACGTTGCGACTTAGGTTTGGAGTAATGTCTAAGAATACGAAGAATTGCCTATATATGTCTTGCATAATGTTCATGATGTAGTACTTAGTATATAGTGTAAGTCGTTGAATATAAGTGGTCTATGAAACATGTATAGGTTGTAAATCTCTTACTACCGTTCGGGCCGACATAATTCAGAAGTCATGGAGTAAACGTTCGAGGAGCCAGGACACTTTAACTCGTAAATCCACAACTCGTCTCGACGGCTTACTCAATGAACTCCTCACATGAGGCTCCCTACTATTGTAGTATTCGATAACATATATATATATAAGCTTTGATCTTTAATAGTTATTTGGTCTTTAGCCGTGGCTTTGCCGTGACCTTGGTCATTGTTACCATGGTCTTGAGACTCAACCTTGGCTTTAGCCATGGTTGTGGTCTTGGCTTTAGGTCATTTAGACCTCTTGGTCTCATCTAAATATAATCATTATATAGTAACTTTGGTCTAAAAATGGGCTGTTAAGAATTTGAAGAAAATATCACTCGGAAAGCCTTTTCAGGGCTCGAGCTTCTTTGTTCCTGAACGAAAACGTCGTTCCGGACAACTTTCGTGTTTTAACTTTTTGATGAATCGGACCAGAAGTGGGACTTTCAAATTGGCAGAATGCAAACAGGAGGTTATGGGCAGTTTTGCCGTTTTGGTTTCGCTAACTTCAAACGGTCATAACTTTTGACTCGTATACTCGTTTTGGGTGATTCAAATTGCTATGTTTTCCTTGTTAAGTCCTCTTTAACAATAAGTAAGTGTCAAATATCAAAGTTATACTATTGTGGTCGTGGTTTTCCATAAAAATCACTAGTTTGCTTGTTTACTTGTCATAAGTTAACATATGTATACCAATACTTGTTTTATCCATTTTTTAAACATCATGAACACAATACAAAGACCATATATAGCATGAAAGAAACATAATAAGCATGAAATGATATTGAGCAAGAAAGTGTATAAGGGTTTGCTTACAACTTTTGGCTTTCTAAAGAAAGGAAGTCAAATATGAACTAGGACACTAAACCTATGCTTGTAAACCCTTCACCATAACTCTTGTAACCCTTGCTAGCCTTGATCTAACCCTTGTGAAAACCATTTAACTTCAGCCCTAGTAACCTTGTGTAGCTCCTAATTCAACCATGGAATCACCAAACAAACTTAAGAACTAGGTAGAGAATACTAAGGCCTTGAACTTTGTAGTGTAACTTGTATATTGAAGATCAAAGGATCATGGTGCTATGATAAAAGGTTGTGGCGTTTTATTTATGAAGAAAGGATGGAATGAGCTCTCTATTTATAGCATGAAGAGGAGGTTAGGAAGCTTACTAGGAAACTTACAACACTTGGAGACCAAGTTGTAATTAAATATGATCTAATGGTTAAAAACTAAACACATCTATGCATACTTGGTTGTTTTTAGACCATATACTTTCCTAGGCTTATTATCAAGCCACCAAGGCCACCATATACACGTTCATGGACAAGGGGGAGGGACTAGGTGGATGAATCTTGGCCTTATATAAGTTACGTAGTGAGTTTTGGTCCCGTTAATCGCTAACCGTAAGTTGTTAAGTCACGAAACGTAAAACCGGGTATCCTAAAAATATGAAACTTATAAATATGGTTAAACATGTCAATATAGTCCATAATAAAATATAAAATGAGTGGTAGGTTCTATCGGGTGCGAAAACCCTGCTAAAAACTGGAAACACGGGTCTAAAACGCGCAATTCGCGTAAAACGCTGAACTGAAAAACGTAAAATTCTGAAACTTTTGGAATTGTCCTAAAATGAGAGAAAATCATATTTCTATTGTTTATAATGTTTTATGGACATATCGGGATGCTAGAAGGACGTTTAAACCTAAAAGTAAATCTCGGACACGGCTTTGTGATTTTTGCAGAAATGATCCGACGAGCGTCAAACTCTCGGATTATCGTTAAAATAGTTTAACTTACGAGAATATGAAATAAAAATTTCTGAGATGAATAGTGAAAAGTGAATAGTAAAAAGTGAATAGTAAAAGTGAATAGTAAAAAGTGAATAGTGAAATTTTCGGGAATAAAAGTTAACCTGAAATTGCGAATTGTTACAGTCTCTACCCCTTAAGGAGAACTTCGCCCCGAAGTTCTGTTGATGTTAACTACTTACGATGTGTCTAAGAGAATTCGGGATCTCTAATATAGTGGTGTTCACTCTGATTCGTCTAAGATTTTGGTTAAGGAGTTGTATCGGCTACAATTAAGCCCACTTATTTATAACACATTACTTACATAAAGAAGCGTCCAAATTTATGTAAGTAAGGTCTCATAAACTTATGGTTCGGTGATTTACAATTTCTTTATTTAACTGAAGAGGCGTCCCAATCCATTTAAATAAGGAGATTCTAAAACATCCTACTTAAGAATTTCCGACACAAAATCCGCCTTCTGAGGCAGATGGTAAGATAATCCAGTCATCAAATCCCTAAAGCTAAGCAATAATATTATTTAACTCAAATCTTGTGTCTCATCAAACACAAGATTAAGTTAACTAATTAGTTATTACTGAGCTCCATGTTTTTAATGACTCGACGAATCTCTGGGGCTCCTTATAATACTAAAGTCACGTCATCTAACAGCGTGGAACTAAGCAAACGTCTAACCAAAAAGCACATGTGTATGTATTGTGTGTAAGGCAAAATAAAGAGGAAGGTCCCAACGTATATAGCAGTTATAGTCTAGGCACTAAATGCAACCTAGTTCTCTATAACCAAGGCTCTGGTACCAATCTGTAACACCCCCAAAATACCGCAGCGGAAGACTGTGTCATAGGGGTGCTACTTCATAATACAAAGTACAAGTTATAGAAAACGAACTCTAAATGAGACGTTTTGAAAAGTTACCATTCGATTAATGAATTCAAAGTTACCAACATGAGATTTCAAAGTATGATACATAAATGTATACAAAATGTTTGAATGGTAAATGATAAAAGCGTAAGTCTTCAGAATATGCAGCTTGACTCTAAGTTCCACGCACTAGCTATCGCCTTATAGACCTGAGATAACATGCTAAAGTGTCAACACAATGGTTGGTGAGTTCATAGAGTTTGTCTTAAAAACAGTTGAAAAGCCTTAAAAGAATGTTCACACAGCAAAGGCATCGTGAATCCACTCAGTTACAAGTCCCGCCATAAGAGACTTGTAACCTGTGTGTTCACAACCCACTGCTACAATATATAGTATGATAAAGACATGTATAAGTTCATCAAGACAATTAAGCAATTAGTAGTGAGTCTCTACTTCATCTCCGAAGACCTCACTTTTATGATGTATCCAACATTCGCAAATGTTAGGATGTATCAAAGACAACTGGGAGTCAATTCCCAAAGACAACTGGGAGCCACTTCCCAAAGATAAAAGACAGTCATGTATGTATTAAATCAAGTATAATGCCATCAAGTATAAGACAATCAAGTATAACACAGTCACGTATAAACGTTTTGAGTATTTGTACAAGTAAGCAAGTAGTTGAGCATGTATCCCCCCCCAAGAGTTTAAAACAAGTACGAAAAGAGTAGGGGCTATGACTCACCTTAAGTCTATGTAGTGAGTAATGAAAGTGGTAGTCGAATCGCGAAAGTCTCTAAGAACAGCCTATAATAGAACGTTGCGACTTAGGTTTGGAGTAATGTCTAAGAATACGAAGAATTGCCTATATATGTCTTGCATAATGTTCATGATGTAGTACTTAGTATATAGTGTAAGTCGTTGAATATAAGTGGTCTATGAAACATGTATAGGTTGTAAATCTCTTACTACCGTTCGGGCCGACATAATTCAGAAGTCATGGAGTAAACGTTCGAGGAGCCAGGACACTTTAACTCGTAAATCCACAACTCGTCTCGACGGCTTACTCAATGAACTCCTCACATGAGGCTCCCTACTATTGTAGTATTCGATAACATATATATATATAAGCTTTGATCTTTAATAGTTATTTGGTCTTTAGCCGTGGCTTTGCCGTGACCTTGGTCATTGTTACCATGGTCTTGAGACTCAACCTTGGCTTTAGCCATGGTTGTGGTCTTGGCTTTAGGTCATTTAGACCTCTTGGTCTCATCTAAATATAATCATTATATAGTAACTTTGGTCTAAAAATGGGCTGTTAAGAATTTGAAGAAAATATCACTCGGAAAGCCTTTTCAGGGCTCGAGCTTCTTTGTTCCTGAACGAAAACGTCGTTCCGGACAACTTTCGTGTTTTAACTTTTTGATGAATCGGACCAGAAGTGGGACTTTCAAATTGGCAGAATGCAAACAGGAGGTTATGGGCAGTTTTGCCGTTTTGGTTTCGCTAACTTCAAACGGTCATAACTTTTGACTCGTATACTCGTTTTGGGTGATTCAAATTGCTATGTTTTCCTTGTTAAGTCCTCTTTAACAATAAGTAAGTGTCAAATATCAAAGTTATACTATTGTGGTCGTGGTTTTCCATAAAAATCACTAGTTTGCTTGTTTACTTGTCATAAGTTAACATATGTATACCAATACTTGTTTTATCCATTTTTTAAACATCATGAACACAATACAAAGACCATATATAGCATGAAAGAAACATAATAAGCATGAAATGATATTGAGCAAGAAAGTGTATAAGGGTTTGCTTACAACTTTTGGCTTTCTAAAGAAAGGAAGTCAAATATGAACTAGGACACTAAACCTATGCTTGTAAACCCTTCACCATAACTCTTGTAACCCTTGCTAGCCTTGATCTAACCCTTGTGAAAACCATTTAACTTCAGCCCTAGTAACCTTGTGTAGCTCCTAATTCAACCATGGAATCACCAAACAAACTTAAGAACTAGGTAGAGAATACTAAGGCCTTGAACTTTGTAGTGTAACTTGTATATTGAAGATCAAAGGATCATGGTGCTATGATAAAAGGTTGTGGCGTTTTATTTATGAAGAAAGGATGGAATGAGCTCTCTATTTATAGCATGAAGAGGAGGTTAGGAAGCTTACTAGGAAACTTACAACACTTGGAGACCAAGTTGTAATTAAATATGATCTAATGGTTAAAAACTAAACACATCTATGCATACTTGGTTGTTTTTAGACCATATACTTTCCTAGGCTTATTATCAAGCCACCAAGGCCACCATATACACGTTCATGGACAAGGGGGAGGGACTAGGTGGATGAATCTTGGCCTTATATAAGTTACGTAGTGAGTTTTGGTCCCGTTAATCGCTAACCGTAAGTTGTTAAGTCACGAAACGTAAAACCGGGTATCCTAAAAATATGAAACTTATAAATATGGTTAAACATGTCAATATAGTCCATAATAAAATATAAAATGAGTGGTAGGTTCTATCGGGTGCGAAAACCCTGCTAAAAACTGGAAACACGGGTCTAAAACGCGCAATTCGCGTAAAACGCTGAACTGAAAAACGTAAAATTCTGAAACTTTTGGAATTGTCCTAAAATGAGAGAAAATCATATTTCTATTGTTTATAATGTTTTATGGACATATCGGGATGCTAGAAGGACGTTTAAACCTAAAAGTAAATCTCGGACACGGCTTTGTGATTTTTGCAGAAATGATCCGACGAGCGTCAAACTCTCGGATTATCGTTAAAATAGTTTAACTTACGAGAATATGAAATAAAAATTTCTGAGATGAATAGTGAAAAGTGAATAGTAAAAAGTGAATAGTAAAAGTGAATAGTAAAAAGTGAATAGTGAAATTTTCGGGAATAAAAGTTAACCTGAAATTGCGAATTGTTACAGTCTCTACCCCTTAAGGAGAACTTCGCCCCGAAGTTCTGTTGATGTTAACTACTTACGATGTGTCTAAGAGAATTCGGGATCTCTAATATAGTGGTGTTCACTCTGATTCGTCTAAGATTTTGGTTAAGGAGTTGTATCGGCTACAATTAAGCCCACTTATTTATAACACATTACTTACATAAAGAAGCGTCCAAATTTATGTAAGTAAGGTCTCATAAACTTATGGTTCGGTGATTTACAATTTCTTTATTTAACTGAAGAGGCGTCCCAATCCATTTAAATAAGGAGATTCTAAAACATCCTACTTAAGAATTTCCGACACAAAATCCGCCTTCTGAGGCAGATGGTAAGATAATCCAGTCATCAAATCCCTAAAGCTAAGCAATAATATTATTTAACTCAAATCTTGTGTCTCATCAAACACAAGATTAAGTTAACTAATTAGTTATTACTGAGCTCCATGTTTTTAATGACTCGACGAATCTCTGGGGCTCCTTATAATACTAAAGTCACGTCATCTAACAGCGTGGAACTAAGCAAACGTCTAACCAAAAAGCACATGTGTATGTATTGTGTGTAAGGCAAAATAAAGAGGAAGGTCCCAACGTATATAGCAGTTATAGTCTAGGCACTAAATGCAACCTAGTTCTCTATAACCAAGGCTCTGGTACCAATCTGTAACACCCCCAAAATACCGCAGCGGAAGACTGTGTCATAGGGGTGCTACTTCATAATACAAAGTACAAGTTATAGAAAACGAACTCTAAATGAGACGTTTTGAAAAGTTACCATTCGATTAATGAATTCAAAGTTACCAACATGAGATTTCAAAGTATGATACATAAATGTATACAAAATGTTTGAATGGTAAATGATAAAAGCGTAAGTCTTCAGAATATGCAGCTTGACTCTAAGTTCCACGCACTAGCTATCGCCTTATAGACCTGAGATAACATGCTAAAGTGTCAACACAATGGTTGGTGAGTTCATAGAGTTTGTCTTAAAAACAATTGAAAAGCCTTAAAAGAATGTTCACACAGCAAAGGCATCGTGAATCCACTCAGTTACAAGTCCCGCCATAAGAGACTTGTAACCTGTGTGTTCACAACCCACTGCTACAATATATAGTATGATAAAGACATGTATAAGTTCATCAAGACAATTAAGCAATTAGTAGTGAGTCTCTACTTCATCTCCGAAGACCTCACTTTTATGATGTATCCAACATTCGCAAATGTTAGGATGTATCAAAGACAACTGGGAGTCAATTCCCAAAGACAACTGGGAGCCACTTCCCAAAGATAAAAGACAGTCATGTATGTATTAAATCAAGTATAATGCCATCAAGTATAAGACAATCAAGTATAACACAGTCACGTATAAACGTTTTGAGTATTTGTACAAGTAAGCAAGTAGTTGAGCATGTATCCCCCCCCAAGAGTTTAAAACAAGTACGAAAAGAGTAGGGGCTATGACTCACCTTAAGTCTATGTAGTGAGTAATGAAAGTGGTAGTCGAATCGCGAAAGTCTCTAAGAACAGCCTATAATAGAACGTTGCGACTTAGGTTTGGAGTAATGTCTAAGAATACGAAGAATTGCCTATATATGTCTTGCATAATGTTCATGATGTAGTACTTAGTATATAGTGTAAGTCGTTGAATATAAGTGGTCTATGAAACATGTATAGGTTGTAAATCTCTTACTACCGTTCGGGCCGACATAATTCAGAAGTCATGGAGTAAACGTTCGAGGAGCCAGGACACTTTAACTCGTAAATCCACAACTCGTCTCGACGGCTTACTCAATGAACTCCTCACATGAGGCTCCCTACTATTGTAGTATTCGATAACATATATATATATAAGCTTTGATCTTTAATAGTTATTTGGTCTTTAGCCGTGGCTTTGCCGTGACCTTGGTCATTGTTACCATGGTCTTGAGACTCAACCTTGGCTTTAGCCATGGTTGTGGTCTTGGCTTTAGGTCATTTAGACCTCTTGGTCTCATCTAAATATAATCATTATATAGTAACTTTGGTCTAAAAATGGGCTGTTAAGAATTTGAAGAAAATATCACTCGGAAAGCCTTTTCAGGGCTCGAGCTTCTTTGTTCCTGAACGAAAACGTCGTTCCGGACAACTTTCGTGTTTTAACTTTTTGATGAATCGGACCAGAAGTGGGACTTTCAAATTGGCAGAATGCAAACAGGAGGTTATGGGCAGTTTTGCCGTTTTGGTTTCGCTAACTTCAAACGGTCATAACTTTTGACTCGTATACTCGTTTTGGGTGATTCAAATTGCTATGTTTTCCTTGTTAAGTCCTCTTTAACAATAAGTAAGTGTCAAATATCAAAGTTATACTATTGTGGTCGTGGTTTTCCATAAAAATCACTAGTTTGCTTGTTTACTTGTCATAAGTTAACATATGTATACCAATACTTGTTTTATCCATTTTTTAAACATCATGAACACAATACAAAGACCATATATAGCATGAAAGAAACATAATAAGCATGAAATGATATTGAGCAAGAAAGTGTATAAGGGTTTGCTTACAACTTTTGGCTTTCTAAAGAAAGGAAGTCAAATATGAACTAGGACACTAAACCTATGCTTGTAAACCCTTCACCATAACTCTTGTAACCCTTGCTAGCCTTGATCTAACCCTTGTGAAAACCATTTAACTTCAGCCCTAGTAACCTTGTGTAGCTCCTAATTCAACCATGGAATCACCAAACAAACTTAAGAACTAGGTAGAGAATACTAAGGCCTTGAACTTTGTAGTGTAACTTGTATATTGAAGATCAAAGGATCATGGTGCTATGATAAAAGGTTGTGGCGTTTTATTTATGAAGAAAGGATGGAATGAGCTCTCTATTTATAGCATGAAGAGGAGGTTAGGAAGCTTACTAGGAAACTTACAACACTTGGAGACCAAGTTGTAATTAAATATGATCTAATGGTTAAAAACTAAACACATCTATGCATACTTGGTTGTTTTTAGACCATATACTTTCCTAGGCTTATTATCAAGCCACCAAGGCCACCATATACACGTTCATGGACAAGGGGGAGGGACTAGGTGGATGAATCTTGGCCTTATATAAGTTACGTAGTGAGTTTTGGTCCCGTTAATCGCTAACCGTAAGTTGTTAAGTCACGAAACGTAAAACCGGGTATCCTAAAAATATGAAACTTATAAATATGGTTAAACATGTCAATATAGTCCATAATAAAATATAAAATGAGTGGTAGGTTCTATCGGGTGCGAAAACCCTGCTAAAAACTGGAAACACGGGTCTAAAACGCGCAATTCGCGTAAAACGCTGAACTGAAAAACGTAAAATTCTGAAACTTTTGGAATTGTCCTAAAATGAGAGAAAATCATATTTCTATTGTTTATAATGTTTTATGGACATATCGGGATGCTAGAAGGACGTTTAAACCTAAAAGTAAATCTCGGACACGGCTTTGTGATTTTTGCAGAAATGATCCGACGAGCGTCAAACTCTCGGATTATCGTTAAAATAGTTTAACTTACGAGAATATGAAATAAAAATTTCTGAGATGAATAGTGAAAAGTGAATAGTAAAAAGTGAATAGTAAAAGTGAATAGTAAAAAGTGAATAGTGAAATTTTCGGGAATAAAAGTTAACCTGAAATTGCGAATTGTTACATCCAACATCTTGTTAAGAAGTATTATAGGCTTGTGTATATTGTAAAGGTGTAGAAGTTGTGTAATAGATAGATCTAGGTGTGTTAGTAGTTGTGAATAGAAGTAGTTGTGTTGGGTAGAAGTAGAGGTAGTGTTGTGAAAGAGAAGTAGTGAAGTTTTGTAGTAGTAGTGGTGTGCATATGTTGTGAAGAAGGTGTGTAGTGGTGTGAGATTGGTTCTAGCTACTATTAGGACTCGACATTTAGCTTAGTGTCGTAAATTGGTGTAAGCAAAAGTTGTGTAAGGTTTTCTCCGCTATAAGGGAGCTTGTTGACGTAGTGAAGAAAACTCTCTAGTTAGGTGCTCGGGGAGTGGAGTAGGGCGAAGAGGTGCTTCGTAGCCGAACCACTATAAATCCTTTGTCTTGTGGTGCGATCTTTCCATCTCTATCTCTTTACTTATTTACTTATATTGTTGTCATTTCATTTTGTACATATTAGTTTGTATAAGTGTTGTTTATTGATCTCACATAAAACTTGAATCGATTATTTTGCAAACAAAGTTTTTATAAAATAAAAATTGACGTAAAACTATTCAACCCCCCCCCCCTTCTAGTTTTCCACAATTGGTATCAGAGCCATGTCAAACAAGATTTTTAAAATAAATTGTATTTTAAAACTTGAAATCGATCTATAGAATCGGAAAAATATTTAGAAGGGAACATGCCATTTAAACCACCATATTTTGAAAATACAAGTTTTCTTGAATGGAAAAATCGATTCGAAAGTTATGTGAAATTAATAGATGATGATCTTTGGCATGTCATTTCAATTGGTAATTTTCAATCAACAAAAATCACTTTTGAAAAACAAGATAATTATTTCAAAATAGTGCTTAATAAAAATGATATTGCTAAAATGATCATATACAAAGCTTTACCAAATATTGAATATGAAAGAATATTTTTTTGTCAAACGGCAAATGATATGTGGAAAAGTCTTTTAAATTTTCATCAAGAGAAATGTCAAGCCAAAGAAAATTTTATATATAGAATTGTTGAAAATAAAAATATAGTAGATAAGTATTTAGTTGAAATGAGTACAAGTGCTACTAGTTCAAATTTTGCATGTATAGGTAATGATGACGAAAACCCCATGAGTCATACCAAGAGCAAACAAGAAGGGTGTACAAAGTCAACAATCGAACATAATGATGATAACTATTATAGTTCCGAAAGTAAAGATGAAGAATATGCGAAGATCGTTAAAGAATTCAAGAATATTATTAAGAAGCGACTAAAAGCACAAGATAAAAGGAAAATCACCCGAAGAAGAATTTCTTGTGACGAAGATGAAACAATGAAGCACAAATGTTTCGTGGCTCACGCACCCGATGAAATATGTCTCGGAGTAGATTTGGAACCCGATGAGTGGATAAAGGATAGTGGATGCTCAAGACACATGACGGGGAATCGCAAGCTATTTTCTACATATAAGGCATACAACGGAGGTAATGTTGTTTTTGGTAGTGATCGTCGTGGAAAAATCATAGGCAAAGGTACGATCTCTCAAGACTCTCTAACTATTGAAAATGTCGAGCACGTAGATAATCTAACTTATAATGTGCTTAGTATAGGCCAAATATGTGATAATAAGTGTAGGGTTACCTTTACCGAAAAAGATAGTGAAATAATTAAGGATAAGAAAGTTATAGGTATAGGAATTAGGAAAGGAGGTATATATGTTATGAAAGTAGGAGATAAACCGGAAGATAAGATATGCCTAGCTACTATAGATGAAAACTCCACTTTGTGGCATAGGAGATTAGGTCATGCAAATATGCAACAAATACAATCTTTAGCCTCTAAGGAACTAGTTAGAAACTTACCTAGTCTAAGATATGATCAACATTTTTGCGATGCTTGTAAAATTGGAAAACAAGCACATGCTAGTCACAAAGCTAAAAATATGTTATCCACAACTAGATGCTTAGAATTACTTCATATGGACCTTTTTGGTTCATCCGCTGTGCGAAGCTATGGTGGCAATCGTTACACCTTAGTTATAGTAGATGATTATTCACGATACACGTGGACTAGGTTGTTAAGTGATAAAACCGAAGCCTTTGAAAAATTTGAGATATTTAGTAAAATGATACAAAATAAGTTAGGATGTTCTATAGTATCAATTAGGACGGACCATGGTAGGGAATTTGATAACGAAGTACAATTCGGAAAATTTTGTGATAAGAATGGAATATCTCACAACTTTTCCGCTCCACGTACTCCGCAATCAAATGGGGTAGTAGAAAGAAAAAATAGGTCTTTACAAGAGATGAGTAGAACGATGTTAAATGAACAATCTATCCCACAAAAATTTTGGTGTCACGCCGTAGATACATCAACATATATACTTAATAGGGTTTCCATTAGACGAATCTTAGGAAAAACTCCATATGGATTATTAAGAGGTAGAAAACCTAATATAGGATACTTTAGAGTATATGGAAGTAAATGCTTCATTCTTAATACAAAAGACTATCTCACTAAGTTCGACCCTAAGGCTTACGAAGGAGTTTTTCTAGGATATTCCCAAAATAGTAAGGCATATATAATTCTTAATAAACATACCATGAAAGTAGAAGAATCCCTAAATGTAACCTTTGATGAAACTCCCCCACTACCTAAAACATTACCCTTAGAAGATGATGATGTTATAGAAGAAGAAGCTATTGAGGTTAGTACAACTAAACCCTTAGGTAATCATCTTGAAGTAGAAACTTTAGAAGAAAATGAAGTTGTAAATATTAAAGAATCAAAGTCACATCCATTAGATAACATAATAGGTCACCTAAATCAAAGAACACTTAGATCACAAGCTCAAGATAAAAATAACTTCTTTTGGTTTGTGTCAACAATAGAGCCTAAGAATATAAATGAAGCCTTAAAGGATGAAAGTTGGATTATGGCTATGCAAGAAGAATTAAATCAATTTAAAACAAATGATGTTTGGGAACTAGTGTCAAACCCTAGGAATGTGACCATAATAGGAACTAAGTGGGTATTTAGGAATAAATTAGATGAGAGTGGAATAGTTACTAGGAACAAAGCTTGGTTAGTCACCCAAGGTTATAATCAACAAGAAGGAATTGATTATGACGAAACCTATGCCCCCGTAGCTAGATTAGAATCTATTAGAATCCTTTTAGCTTATACCTGCGCCCTAGACTTTAGGTTATACCAAATAGATGTGAAGAGTGCATTCCTTAACGGTTTTATTAATGAGGAGGTATATGTGGCACAACCTCCAGGATTCATTGACTTCACAAAACCTGATTATGTTTATAAACTAAAGAAAGCTTTATATTGTCTTAAGCAAGCTCCAAAGGCTTGGTATGATAGACTAAAGGCATTCTTGGTTAAATATAATTATTCCATGGGAATGGTAGACAACACTCTCTTCACTAAAAGAAGCGACTCACATATTATCATTGTTCAAATATATGTTGATGAAATTATATTTGGCTCAACTTGTCAAGAAATGTGTGATGAATTTGCCAAAATCATGCATGATGAGTTTGAGATTAGTATGATGGGAGAACTAAACTCCTTCTTAGGATTACAAATAAAACAACTAAAAGATGGAATATTTTTTAACCAATCAAAATACATTAAGGAAATGCTTAAGAAATTTGGCCTAGAAGACTCAAAACCCCTTAAGACACCTATGTCTACGGAAGTGAAACTCACAAGAGATGAAGAAGGTGAGTCCGTAGATAACACTAAGTATAGAGGAATGATAGGTAGTTTACTATACTTAACGACAAGTAGACCCGATATCATGTTTAGTGTTTGCCTTTGTGCCCGTTTTCGAGATAATCCCAAAACCTCTCACCTAGAAGCGGTTAAGCGTATCTTCTGATACATTAAATGCACTATACACTTAGGATTATGGTATCCTAAGGGATCCGGCATAGAAACCATTGTCTATGCGGATTCGGAACATGCGGGAGACTACGTGGATCGAAAAAGCACTAGTGGTATTTGCACGTTCATTGGATGTTGCCTAACGTCTTGGTTTTCCAATAAGCAAACCGCTCTTGCTATTTCGACCACCGAAGCTGAATATGTAAGCGCTGAAAAGGCATGTCAACAAGCACTATGGATGAAACAAGCTCTCGTAGACTATGGCGTTAGGTTAGAAAACATTCCTATAATGTGTGATAATAAAGGAGCCATAGATTTAAGTAAAAATCCCGTTCAACACTTTAGGACTAAACATATAGAAATATGTCATCACTTTCTTAGGGATAACGTACAAAAGGGAAACATAACTATAGAAAAGGTAGCCTCTGAAGATAACATTGTCGATATATTTACTAAGCCCCTTAAGCGTGAATTATTTAACCACTTGCGTTTAGAATTAGGAATGATGGAACAAATAGATTAAAATTCTATTTCTGAAATTTCTTAATTCTAAAAATTTTTTCTTTATGTCTGTCAGATGGGCGGACCCCTTAAATCTATAAGGGCGGCCCCCTTAAAATTAAGGGGACCGGCCTCACTTTAAATGGCCGGCCATCTGAGAATTTAAAAACATCAAAAAAATTTCTTTTCCGTCTTCTCAAATCTGAGTCTAGGATTTTGTTTTGCACAAAAATCAAGAATTGAGATATTTTGTTTTTGTATATATACTCTCAAAAGAAAACCTCAATTCATTTCGAAATTATTCTCACGATTAGGAAAACTCATCACTTTCAAATTTTACATTGTTGGATAATGGTAAAAACGTTTTTCTAAAATCATGTATAAGAGTTAACATGAAGTGTCAAAATATATAATCCAATATATATCTTTGGCAATCATGGACTAAGCAAATTAAATCAAGGAGTTTTTGGATTGCTTCTTAGGATACATGTTTTTCTTTGCATTAGGAGTCGAAGCAATCGCATCTCCACATTTGTTGTATATAGGCACACACTAGAAAAATGTCAAGTTTCACTTGGTCCTAATTTGTTCCATCCTTAGTTTCTCCCTCACTAAGTTGCCCTATACCTTACTTGTTGCCTTAGGATACATAAATTGCTTATTTGTTCTTTATCTTTATTACCTTTGCATGTAAACTATTATATTTGCTTAGTTGCCTACATATATATACTTTCCATGCATACTTAATCAAGATAATACTTGTTTAGTTGCCTAAAGAGATGGACTTGCCCAAAACCAAACCTCAAAACAAACATCTTTCTGGAAAAACCTGTGCTAAAAACCATTCCTGGCAATCTGGGAACCAAGCATTAGGCGGCCCCTATAATTATAACGGACGGCCCCCTTAAAATTAAAGGGGCTGGCCATTAATTAAGGGGGCTGGTCACCTGATGGTCGAGGTTCCCTGTTTGCTTTCTGCTTTTTAGGCCATTTCACCCTATTTTGATTCCCCACTTCCCTAAATTCACAAGCATACTTTGTCTATCAAATCCACCACATATTATCCTTCCATAAACACCAAATCATCATACTATAAATACCCTCATTCATCATTTGTTATCACTCACTCAATCATGTCTTCCCCCAATCATCCAAGAACCAAACCCACAAGAGGTGCAATAATAACCGTCAAACCCGTATGGAGAAGAAAACTTGACACATGTCAAAAATTCTCATCCATTAATGATGTTGTCTCCAACCAACCAACAACCAAACATTCACTTCATCCAAATGATACTTTCACTCTACCTCCACAAGACAACCTTACCATCTCACTCACCACAAACCTTCCAAATGATCCTTTTGAGGAACATACTCAATCCCAAAACCACATCCATCTTTCTCATCAAGACATGAATCCTATGTCTAATGTCCAAACCTCAATCCCCAAAAACAACAACCCAACTCCTCCATCATCACCTTCCTCCGAACATAAAAAGTTCGTTGAGGAGCTCAAAGAAGCCCATGAGCTTAGTGCTCTACTTGCCCTACATCTTGCTCAACGTAATTTGGTTAAATAATCCTCTACCACTCCATCCTCACCATCCAACAACATCGTCCCACTTGAGAATCATGTCAACAATTGTCCTTGTTGCATTTTTCTCAAAAAACAAACCATTGCTCTCAATGAGCACTTTACTTGGATTGAGTATCTCCTCACAAGGTCTTCCCCACCACCATCACAAACACTACAATCCAACTCTTCCGCTCCAAGCTCACCCCCATCCACCATTCCAAACTCTCCACCCAAAATTCCCACCAATGTCCACCTCCATTAAATCCATGATTCACATCTCCAAGTAAGTCCTAGAGACCTCAAGATGGCAACTTAGCATTATCTAATGTAGTTTACTAAGAAAAGCATATATGTATGCTTGTGTAACCATGATTATGTTTTCTAAAATAATCTATTTTTATGAATAATAAATGCTTGTTGAGATTTATTGTTTGCTTTTTACATGTTCTCTAGTTATATATTTAGTTTATTGCATGCATATATATTGTATGTTCTAAATATTTTTGCAAGCATTCTATATCTCGACTTGTCTTGTAACCTTAAAATGAGGGGGAGTACACATCAAGGGGGAGCTCATCCAACACCGGGATAACATCTTTGATGTTTACAAAAAGGGGGAGAAATGATATAAACTCACTAAATACTTGCATATATAATAATTTTTGACTTAATGAGTTTAGATTTTGAAATCATCAAAAAGGGGGAGATTGTTGATATAAATAATGCGTAAAAAGGTTATTAATATTTTTCGATATCCCTATGTTTTGACGATCACAAAATATAAAATCATTAAACGTAAAATCATTACGTAAATAATTATTTAGTGACAAAATATCATTATATCCAACTAATTCACTTAAGGTATGAATAAACAAGTGCCTAATACATTTTATGATCAAAGGAATGTTTATTTACTAATTACAAATTATATAAAAAGGTATAAATATTTTATATATTTAAGAAAAACACTTTTGGTAATTAAAGGAAAATGTTTATTTCATTATAAATATATGAATTCTAATTTTTAACCAAATTCAGTTAAATTTTCACCAAATAAACTTTCCTCAGAAAAGACAAAGATTTCTGGCCGTTACAGAAAAGACAAATTTTTACCAAATTCAGTTAAATTTTAAGGGGGCTGGCACACAATTAAAGGGGCTGGCATACGCTCCTGTGTCAGATTTCTTTGCCTATAAATACTGGTTCAAATCTGAATTTTTTCCTCACCTTTTGCACTAAAACTTTCTGTTCTAATTCTCTCAAATCATCTTCTTAAATCCTTTGATCATAAACATATTAGTTCTTGTTTCAAGTGATCCAATCCTTCAACATTCAAAGTGCAAGAGAAGAATACTCCTCCAACATCTTGTTAAGAAGTATTATAGGCTTGTGTATATTGTAAAGGTGTAGAAGTTGTGTAATAGATAGATCTAGGTGTGTTAGTAGTTGTGAATAGAAGTAGTTGTGTTGGGTAGAAGTAGAGGTAGTGTTGTGAAAGAGAAGTAGTGAAGTTTTGTAGTAGTAGTGGTGTGCATATGTTGTGAAGAAGGTGTGTAGTGGTGTGAGATTGGTTCTAGCTACTATTAGGACTCGACATTTAGCTTAGTGTCCTAAATTGGTGTAAGCAAAGTTGTGTAAGGTTTTCTCCGCCATAAGGGAGCTTGTTAACGTAGTGAAGAAAACTCTCGAGTTAGGTGCTCAGGGAGTGGAGTAGGGCGAAGAGGTGCTTCGTAGCCGAACCACTATAAATCCTTTGTCTTGTGGTGCGATCTTTCCATCTCTATCTCTTTATTTATTTACTTATATTGTTGTCATTTCATTTCGTACATATTAGTTTATATAAGTGTTGTTTATTGATCTCACATAAAACTTGAATCGATAATTTTGCAAACAAAGTTTTTATAAAATAAAAATTGACGTAAAACTATTCAACCCCCCCCCCCTTCTAGTTTCCCACAGGCTCGTCGTTGCCTCCTCCACGTCGGACGACGAGCACATCTAAATCAACTGCACCGGGTGCTCTAAGATATAGATTTTTCTTAGAGGAAAAAAGAAACATCATGTACGACATAAATTGTATAGGTTGATATTATTTGTTCATATGTAAGATATAGATTTTTCTATATTAGTAGTTGCTATCTTCATTTATCTTACTTGCATGATGTTAAATAAAAAAAAATGCGATCTTTTATGCGCAAAACTTGCATCCATGATACAGAATTTTAACTACATCCAAATTAGAGATATTATTCAGGTGCGCTTGATTCAAAATAGAGAATGAGAAAGACGAAGACAAAAGAAATGCTAAGAAAAGGAAAAGGGTAACGAAAGCATTATATTTTACCAAACAATTTTTTTCATTATCTTTCTCATTCCTCACCTTCAATAACCTCTAGCAAGCATGCCGTTACACTTAAGCCGCACACGGTAGTGGAAACTTAAAGCGGAAGATAATAATAGTCGCGAATTTATAGTTAAGTGTTACGTGTACAAATAAATGTATATTATGGATTGGGTCAAACTTCCATAAAAGGAAAGAATATTAATGTAAATTGTAAAATATCTAAACTACTTATAAATAATTTAAAACATTCCCTCCTATTAATTATTTAAAAAAATTTAAAATAGATTTTTAAGCAAATATAAATAAAGAAGCATCATTTACAAGTATTTGAAAAACAAATAAAATTAAAAAATTATTATTAAACACATACAATTAATACATAATTTAATTCACCCTTCACCAAAATATACAACTATTTTACCATAAAGTACAATATAATTAAGTTTTCAAAACAAAAATCCGAAATCCATCATCCAACAGCCCAAAACATGTCGTTAAGTATTTGATATATTGATTATTTGCCCGTGACGGACACGTGGACACGATACTAAATATTTGGTGCCGTTAACATTTATTTTAAGTTACCCGCCGCCGTGACACGCAAGTCCCCACTAATAATATTTGAATGATTATAGAATAAGGGTAGATGAGTAATTATGGCGTTCTTATTTTCAAAGCTCGGAATATATACACTTTAAGATATAAGATCATTTGAGTACCAAACTTTTTTTACATATCAAGAGACTAATCTTCACCTCCCATCTTCACTACATCTTTATTTGATTTAATGGATGAGATTAATCACAACAATTTAAAAAACCCACTTTCATCATTTTTTTTCAAATATTAATATCTTTCAAACCGTTAATCGTTAAGCGGAAAAAAATAAACCGTTACGACGAGCATTTAATTATCTTTCTATAGACGGGCACTTTGATATACTATCGAAAAAAAAAAAAAAAAAAAAAAAATGTTTTTTTATCTTATATGATTTTTTTGGCCATGAAAAAAAAGTTGAAAAAAACGATTTTTTTTGTCGAAAGCATATCAAAGTGCCCGTCTATAAAAAGATAATTAAATGCTTGTCGCGATGTGTAATTATTTTCGCTTAACGATTAACGGTTTAAGATATTTAAATTATAAAAAATGGGTGAAATATTTAAATGCTTTTAATCTCAACCATTGATTTCTTTTTAGATAGATGGTGAGGATGAGTCCATTTGTATGTAAGAAAAGTTTGATATTTAATATAACTCTACTCTACACTTTAAATGTAACGTCTAAAGTTTCAGTATTTGTTGAACATGAAAATGACAAAACTTGATCACTTAATTTATGTAACTGTGTGTGGATTATGTAGGCTAAAAGAATATAATCCGTGATCTATTTCAAATATTATCTTATTTTCATGATTAATTTTATATATATTAAAGTAAAAATATTTAATGTATAATATATAATGTCTTTAATGCATGTTTGAGTATATAAATAAAATTTTCTAACTAAAATAAGAGAAAATATGAAATTGACTAAAAAACAAAGGTTATTAATTACTAACAAAAGTATTTTATATAATGTAGACAAAACTTTAATCGGGATTAATAGAACTCTGCATTCTGAAAACAAATCTCGACCACTAATTATATTTAAAAAAAAAAAAACATAAATTGACTTTCGTAATTAGAACTTTCCATCACATTAAAAAAATGCATAACTAGAGAGTTCTTGAATTAAATAAAGTAAATTGTAGCCACAAACATTAAATTATTTTTCAATAAAACAACATTTTCGTATAATTTCAACTTCATTTTATATGATTTCTTTTCTGTTTTCTCGGTTTCAAGAATTCGTATGAGATATCACGTGTACCGATTCATCTTTTTTTGCACTGAAAAATAAACTTTCTTAAATTTTTACCATATATTACACATATTTTTGAATCTATAATAAATACAGTTTACTCATATAAATTTAAAAAATGAAATAAAACTTTTAGCCTTTTTAGCAGTGTTCTAAAAGGCGCGCCTTGGCGCCGCAAAAGCTTCGCAAAGGCGCGAGGCGTGAGCCTCGCAATAGACCAAGGCGTCGTCTTAAGGCTTGGCATGTGATGAGGTCTGATAAGGCGCGATAAGGTGTACTGTTATTTGAGACGTTTAGGGGATTTACTAGTAATTGGAATTTGGGCATCGTATTTGAGGTTTACTGGTATTTGGCGTTTAGAGGTTTACTAGTATTTGAAGAAGATTACAAATGTAAAGAGAGTTGCTTGACTTTATTGCTTATATATAACACTTTTTGTAAACTCGATGTATATGAAATATGATATAATAATGAAATATAATATAAATCTATAAATACTTTTTGCCACCTTAATTCACGCCTTAAAAACGTCATGCCGCCACGCCTCACGCTAAGGCTTGAGGCTTGACCTTGCCGCCACGCCATGCCTTACGTTATTTATAACCTTGCTTTTTAGTATTAAAACTCGTTTGATTAAAACTCGCTTGATATATCATATATGATATAACAATGTTTTTTCAAGGAGCATAAGTATTTGTATAAAACTTTAAAAAATTGCGTTTTTAACCATATATAATTGAATAATACACACTAAATACAAAATGAACAAAACCGTTTATTTTTGGTCAACTTTTATACCAACTAAAACACTATAATGACATATTTATCCAAAATTTGTTTTAAACATATGGTATATTATTATGTATTAAAAACATGTATTTTAAATGTACATGACATTCCGATGTTTAAATTGGTATATATAAATTATTTATTTACTATTTTTATTAATATATAAAGATGTTTAAATTATATATATACTAAAAGATAATAGGTTACTGTAGCAGCTACAGTGCTTGCTACAGTACCTGCTACAGTAATTTTTTTATTTTTTTATTTTTAACGGCTGTTAATTAACGACCGTTATCTTGAACATTTAAAAAAAATTGTACACACTTTTTCCTTCATCTCAGCGGTTCATTGCGAATTTAGTCCTCGCATAATTTACATAAATGGTCGTTCATGTTATACATTAATTGTAAAGTCAGTCCTATTTGTACAGTACTAACGGTCATTTATTATTTAACGGTTGTTAACTAATGACCGTTATCTTTAACATTTAAAAAATAAATTGTACACACTTTGTCCTTCATCTCAGCGGTTCATTGCAAATTTAGTCCTCACATAATTTACATAAATGGTCATTCATGTTATACATCAATTGCAGAGTCAGTCCTATGTAACTAACTTCACGTTAAATAGCTAACGATAATAAAAGAATTTCGCAGCAACGCGCGGGTTGCAAAACTAGTTTGATATATAATCATTAAAACTTAAATTTATGACATGAAACTTAAAAATAAAGTAAATATAGATATAATCAGTCAATCTTGTTGTATATTTTGCTTTTTAGTCAAATCTTCTCTACATACAAGTACATACTTAAATTATACACTTCTTTAAATAAAGGGGTACGTTATTCTCACGGGCCCTATTTTTATTAACCAAACCCTCTCTAAAATTTAGCCCACTTTTTTTTTTTCCTCATTTTTTTTTTTTTTTTTTTTTTTTTGTTTGTAATGTGTTTATGGTATAGTATATATTTTTTATAATGTTTTTTTGTAATTTTTTTTGTAATGTTTTTTTGTAACGTCCAATGTGTTTTTATTTAATTAATAACAACAACAAATAGCATGTTAAACGTTACCACATTAAACGACTATGACAACAAACGTTACCAAAAAAATTTCAACTTTTATTATTTTTAACAAAATACTTTTTTTTAAAACTTTTATAACATTTATTACAAAAAAAAAAAAAAAAAAAAAAAAAAAAAAAAAAAAAAATTACAACTTTTATTTTTTTTACAAAAAAATTTCAACTTTTATTATTTTTAACAAAATACTTTTTTTAAAAAACTTTTATAACATTTATTACAAAAAAAAATAATAAAATAAAAAAATTACAACTTTTTTTTTTTTTAAATTACAAAATTATATTAAAATTTACAACTTTTATTTTATTTACAAAAAAATTTCAACTTTTATTATTTTTAACAAAATACTTTTTTTAAAAAACTTTTATAACATTTATTACAACTTTTTTTTTTTAAATTACAAAATTACAAAAAAAAAAAAAAAAAAAAAAAAAAAAAAAAAAAAACCAAACGGCCGCACTTTTTGACCATGGCAGTGGGGGACAAAAACAGAAACATGGCAGTGGGCTAGCGACAAAACAGAAACATGGCAGTGGGCTAGGGGCGTAGAGCCCGCCCGGTTAACAGTACCCTGTACTGTTAACCGGGCGGGCTCTACGCCCCTAGCCCACTGCCATGTTTCTGTTTTTGTCCTCCACTGCCATGGTCAAAAAGTGCGGCCGTTTTTTTTTTTTTTTTTTTTTTTTTTTTGTAATTTCGTAATTTAAAAAAAAAAAAAAAGTTGTAATAAATGTTATAAAAGTTTTTTAAAAAAAGTATTTTGTTAAAAATAATAAAAGTTGAAATTTTTTTGTAAATAAAATAAAAGTTGTAAATTTTAATATAATTTTGTAATTTAAAAAAAAAAAAAAAAAAGTTGTAATTTTTTTTTTTTTTTTTTTTTTTTTTTTTTTTTTTTTTTTGTAATAGATGTTATAAAAGTTTTTTAAAAAAAGTATTTTGTTAAAAATAATAAAAGTTGAAATTTTTTTGTAAAAAAAATAAAAGTTGTAATTTATTTTTTTATTTTATTTTTTTTTTTTATAAAAGTTTAAAAAAAAAGTATTTTGTTAAAAATAATAAAAGTTGAAATTTTTTTGGTAACGTTTGTTGTCATAGTCGTTTAATGTGGTAACGTTTAACATGCTATTTGTTGTTGTTATTAATTAAATAAAAACACATTGGACGTTACAAAAAAACATTACAAAAAAACATTATAAAAAATATATACTATACCATAAACACATTACAAAAAAACATTACAAAAAAAAAAAAAAAAAAAAAAAAAAAAAAAAAGACAAAATGAGGAAAAAACAAAAAAAAAAGTGGGCTAAATTTTAGAGAGGGTTTAGTTAATAAAAATAGGGCCCGTGAGAATAACGTACCCCAATAATTAATCAGAAAGAAAACATCCATAATGCTTTTGTCAGTAGTCACGTGTAGATGGTTTGAAAGCATAACGTCACTCGTGGCCCACTTCCTCATCCGCCACGTCAGCATCATCACTATTCCCTCAAACCCCCCACTTTTTATCCCACTTTCTCTCTCCTAGGGTTTCATTTCATTTCACACCTTTAAAAACACACACACACAAAAACACCCACCTTAACCAAACCATGGCCGCGATATCATCCGGCGGCGGCGCGTCGATACACGCGCCGGACTTCGACGAGTTTCAGCGGCAGGCGTCACTGATGACGAGCTGCACGCTGCTGTGGAAGGAGCTGTCGGATCATTTCGAGTCGTTGGAGGAGAAGCTGATGAGCAGATCTGACGTCATCAAGGGGAAGATAAAGACGTTGGAAATGGAGACAGAGAAGTCGTTGAGTTCGTTGGAAGAGAGGGAAAGTACGATCGAGAAATCAGTTACGATCGCAATGAGGAAAGTCGAAGAAGCGATTCAAAAAGCAAAAGAATCAATTGGAATTAAAGAAGAAAATAATAAAAATAATTGTGAAGAAGAAGCTTTTTATAAAAAACTAAAATCCTTTTGTGTGGAAATGGATTCGGAGGCTTTTTGGGGTTTTATTTGCGGAAAAAAGAAGGAAATTGATTTCATGAGAGAGAATCTTCCTTTGGCTTTCAATGACTGCGTTGATCCTGCTATCTTTGTATTAGACGCCTTTTCCGAGGTTTTTCCTGTCGATAAAAGGACTGATTGTGCGAATGGGAATGATTTGGGCTGGGCTTGTGTTTTGTTGTTGGAGAGTTTGGTTCCGGTTCTGGTTGATCCGGTTTTAGGGAGTGTGAGGGCGTTTGTGACGCCGAGTGTGAAGAAGAGGGCGGTGGAGGTTGCGGAGATGTGGAAGGCGAGTTTGGACGAGCGTGGTGGGGTTGAGAGTGTGAAGGCGTCTGAGGTTCATACGTTTTTGCAGCATTTGGTTACGTTTGGGATTGCTAAAGATGAGGATTTTGATTTGTATTGGAAGCTTGTTGTTGGTTCGGCGTGGAGGAAGCAAATGCCTAAGCTTGCTGTCTCGCTTGGGCTTGGTGATAACATGCCTGGTATGCTTTTGTTATTATTCTTTGTGGTTTTCTTTACGAGTCTATTAATATTTCTACTTATGAATTGATTGATATCTGAAATGCTTAACCATGTGTACTAGAAGAGCGACAATTGTATTTGTTATGACTTTAGGACAAGCAATGTATTAATATAAAGGCCATAGTTTAATTTGATCAATTTAGAAGATCTTAAAGTTGCATAATCAGTTGTTTGAGATCATACTCACGTTAATTAGCACCTACGTGAAATAGGTACCTAGACATGTCTAGAAAGTTGTAATCTTGGAATTTATTTAAGTTGTCTAATTTTGTCAGTTTAGGTTATCTAGCATACCGGTTTTACCTATGCTTGTATTATGGCTACTTGAGTATGCTTCCTTGAGAATGGAGTTATATTTGTTTAATCAGTGTTCTCGTTCCTATTGGCGCCTTGAACATGCTTCCTTGAACTATCTCTATGGTTTTATTCTCCATTGTGTGAACTGCTTTCTTACTAGTATATACTATTTATCTTAATAAACCTTTTTGTTCATTCGCTTGCAGATATGATTAAAGAATTGATTAGCAGGGGACAGCAGGTTGATGCTGTGCATTTCACTCAGGAAGTTGGCCTTGTCGACATGTTTCCTCCTGTACCTTTGCTTAAAGCTTTTCTCAAGGATGCAAAAAAGGCTGCAACGTCTATTATGGAAGATCCTAACAATTCTGGCCGTGCTGCGGTATTTATATCCTCTTTACAGTATAAATATTGTTTTCTGATTTTCGTCACTTATTTGTATTCAGTTGATCATCAAATATGTTCAACATTTCCTAAAGCTATAGTGCTTACTGATATTTAAACCTTCCATTTTCTCCATCATGTGATATCTTGCAGCACCTGGCTGCACGCAAAGAGCAATCTGCACTTAGAGTTGTCATCAAATGCATTGAAGAATACAAACTGGAGGCAGAGTTTCCTTCCGAGAACCTGAAGAAGCGCCTGGAACAATTGGAGAAGGTGAAGGTAGAGAAAAAGAGTCCGGCTGCTGCAATGCCTGCCAATAAAAGAACACGTGCATGCACCATGGGACCCATGCCACCAGCAAAAGCAGGGCGTATCGCAAATACATATGTATCTTCCTTTCCAGCCCCACCACCAACATATGTGAGGTCCCCTCAACACACCCAATATCATTCTCCCCCGTACGCAGTCCAACCACAAATGTATGGACATGGGAACACCAGGAGCCCTCCCGCCAATCATTATGCAGCATATTCACCCGAGCATTCTCCTGTGTTATCTTATCCAAGTACTCCTCCAATGAACTATCCTCCTCCGGGTGGTTATATGGGGTATGGGGGTTACCAGCAAGCTTACTATCGGTAGAAGACATGACATGACAGACAGCTCACAACATGACTACCACTGGTGTTATGATAACTACTGCTGATCAAATCTCATAATGCTTTTAGTACTTAGTATGGTTTGTAATCACTAACCTTCTAATGGTAGGTGGTGTATTTAATCCCTTTCCTGGTCTTTGTTGTTTGTAATTCTACTGTTCTAATGTTTCAACGTTAATTAATCCTAATGTGATAAACTAGTTTAAGGAAGGGATATATCTCAGAAAGGTACTCCTGGTGGTGGATTTGGATTACTAAGTTCTTGACGCAACGAGCTAATAGTTACTATGTACGTTTCACGTCTTCTGGTCATCCGTGCAATGCTGTTTCATGAATGCATAAGCAGTAGATCATGATTTGTATTTGCAAGTAAAGCACGGGCTCATCTTACTACCATTTGCAAGAAATATGGCTAGTTACCATCTCCAAAGATAGTCTCAGTGACGTGAGAACATTGCGGAAGGAGTTTCTACATCCTCATGTGTTTGGTCGGTTGCAGTATTGAAATCCTTAGATGTTGACGAGGTTGTGGTTTGTGATCTGTTGATCAGATGTGCATTCCAAAGGGATTATTATGTCGATGGGTTTAGATAATCCAGGCCAAGTAGTAGAATATACCAAGTGTGTTGTGTTTGAATGTATTTTTGCCATTTGAAGTTGTCATAATATCATGCTCGAAAGTTTTAAGCTGTCAATCTTCTACCAGTACAATTAGTTTCGTTACTGTTTCTCCCGTAATACAATCTATTCCAAGATTAAATCAAATCCATGTATAGTCAACACTCGTCGATGATAACTTGCATGCGAATGTTATGGAAAAGTAGAAACTGGTACCAAAAATCAGTTGCCAGTATTCAATTTAAGATGGTCCCAAATTATCACTTTACATTCTTTGACCCATCAAAATGGAAGGTGGTTCAACAAACAATTGATCAATGTAGGTCGAACAATTTACATCCTCACGTGTTGTATCACATGTACTAGGCCATCCACAATAGAGGCTTATTAATCGATTAATATATCACTTAATGCATTGTAGAAATCCATGTCGGCAGTGTGTTGAATATCCATACTTTTGTGAACAACCTAGCATCATACGAATGTGGTAGGCCTCTTCATGAGCTTTTAACATCTTCATGAGCTTTTAACATTGAAATGATAAAGATAGTGGAACACATGTGATATTCAGTATTAATTTTTCTTTTTTGAACAAATATTTTATACTATTAAATAATTGGATGTAGTAAACTAAGGAAGTGTTTGTTTAATGGGTTTTGCATTTGGGTGAGGATCCTCTCCCATTATTTGACTCAAGTTGTATATTTGTAAGCCATTAGATTTGATCCAATGGCTCAAATCAAAATAACTTTTGATTTAAGGCATTATATCAAATCAAATGGTTTACACTTTCTCAATTTAAATCAAGTTAGTTTTCCAACTTGAGACAATCCCTGCTTTGCATTCAATGAATCAAATCCAATATAAAATACCTCTTAATAAGAATTATGAATCATTAGATGATTTCAACGAATCTCACTTGTATAGCTCACGTGATGCTGAGAGTTATATCAAAGTTTTTGTGATTAAAAATATAACATAGTATATTGTATATAAACGATTCAATTTTATGACTTTCACGCTTACACAAACAAAAGACACATACAGTGAAATTCAAATATGTGTTATCACATGTGACACATATATATGATACTCAAATATATATAGACACATATGACACGTACATATAAAAGCCAACTATGTGTTGGACACACATATGAAATACATAAGTGCGACCAATATTTACATATAAAGACACATATATGATATATGCATAAGCATAAACTCATTGTGGGGTTGCTAAAAACAATTGGTCCATGGTTCTTAAACGATAAAACATAAACAACGTTATCCATGGTTCTTATAAAATAGAACATAAACAACGTTATCATCTTTGATTAATCTGATGATGAAACATAGAAGATTGTTGTTGGTAATATTCTTGTAGAAACTCTTATTCTGAGTTTAGTTATGAACTAACTAACTATTATACTCGTTTAAATCATGTTAACTAGTTGATATAATTATCATATTGGTTTATTAATTATAATCCATTACATGTGAATACAAACATGTTTGTGCATACACATATAATGTCTCTCATATAAGCATTTATATGTACAAACATATAGCATACATTCTTACATATGATTCACACATACATTTACAAGAGACACATGAAGATACATAAATACACATACACATACACATAGGACTGTAAACGAACTGAATGTTCAATGTACATTTCATGAACTGTTCTGTAAAAAGTTCGTTTATTTATTAAATGAACAAACATGAATAATATTTTATATTCGTTTAGTTAAATAAACGAACATGAACAAAAGTCGCGTCCATTCTTAATTACTTGTGCTCACTAAATAATTTATGATCTTGACTCTAACTCGAATAACAAAACTTCCTTGACCAATTTCATGAATTGAGCTTACAAAATTATATACTTCGCTATACTCTCTCGAAAATCATGTATATATAAAGAGGTAAAATATATATTAGGAAATCATAGATGATACAAGTATATCAATTATGTATTATCTATGAACTTTAATTAATAATTTATTTTATCCTTTGAGCATCAAATTTGTTTTTCTTTTATATTAATAGATCAAGTCTATTAACTTTGTTATTTAGTTTAATTAGTAAATTTGTTTGCATAAGTTAATGAAAACAAAACATATTTTTAATTAAGAATTATAATTATAATAGAAAATATAACAATACAAAATTGATGTTTTGAAAATTTTGTATAGTAGTTGTATATTGTCTAATCAAAGAAAAAATATGAAAAGTATCACACATTAAAAATAAAAAGAAAAGTAAAGAAAGATGGACACTATAAAACAAAGACCCACTTCCCTTTTATAAAAACCACATATACTTGAAATTATAAAAAATATAAGTATAATTGTTATACACTCTTTTGCTTCAAATGCAAATTAGTATTTATGAGTATAAGTTAGTTTAAGCATTAGAACAACTTTTATAATTGTAAACGAGCTTGAGCTTGGGTTAATAAACGAGCCTATCAAGTTTGATCTTCTATATGAGCATCTTAAGTAAAAAATTTTAAACAATAAAAAATATTCGAGCTCGAGCTCGAGCCAATTTATAAAAGTTTATTCGAGCTCGAGCCAATCTTCTATATGAGCATATTAAGTAAAAAAATTTAAACGATAAAAAATATTCGAGCTCGAGCTCGAGCCAATTTATAAAAGTTTATTCGAGCTCGAGCCGAGCTCGATCCGAGTAGTTAAAAACGAGCCTAGCTCGTTTAGGCCAAAACTCGACACGGCTCGGATCGTTAACGCCCCTAAATTCCATCTAACGCTTTGTTTTTGAGCTAGTTTCTAAAAGAAGAGAAAAGAAGCAAAAAATAAAGGAAGTGATTCATTTTCTCCCTAGATATGTGTGGAACGTATTATTAATTCACACTTTTCTTTTTCAATCACTTCATTTCTCTCCAATTTCTTTCCTAAAAAAAACTTAAGAACACAACTTTGACCGGGTTCCTTCCTCAATCACTTCTTTTCTCCTCAAAAATAAACTCAAGAACACTGCGTAAATGAATCATGATTCGACCCATGATCCAAGTTGATGTCACGATCCAACTAATTTAAGGAAAATGATATGCACGACTAAAACTTATGCCTAAATACATGCCTAACTTTAAGATCGTGACATGTGTCTAAATCAAAAGTGAAAATTATGAGAGAGAAAATGCATGTTCCATGTGTCACATGATGAATGCTTTAGGCATGATTTTAGACACATAAGTTAGGTCTCTCTATCACTACTCCTAATTTAAGATCATAATCCAGATTTAAATTAGTTTTAATTTTGAACAATGCTACACCTATAAAAAAAAGTTTATAAAATTATACTCACAAAATGAATTTAGATGTGTAGTGTTTTAATCATATCATCATAATTTCTCTTTTTACTTTTGAGTCGAGTTATTCTACAAACCAAACATTCCTCACATATCAAGGGACTCATCCCCACCATCCATCTAAAAAGGAAATCAATGGTTGAGATTAAAAGCATTTTAATATTTCATCCAATTTTTATAAAATATCTCTCAAACCGTTAATCGTTAAGCGAAAATAATTACACCATCGCAACGGGCATTTAATTATCTTTCTATAAACGTGCACTTTGATATAATTTCGAAAAAAAAAAAAAAAAACGTTTTTTTCACATTTTTTTTTCGCGGCAAAAAAAATTCATATATGATATTACATATCATATCATATATGATATTACATATCATATCATATATGATATATGATATGTAATATCATATATGATTTTTTCGGCCACGAAAAAAAAACGTGAAAAAAACGATTTTTTTTTTTTTTTTTTTTTTGTCGAAAATATGTCAAAGTGCCTATCTATAGTAAGATAATTAAATGCTCGTCGTAACGGTATAATTTTTTTCACTTAACGTTTAACGGTTTGAAAGATATTAATATTTGAAAAAAAGGATTAAAGTAGGTTTTTTAAATTGTTGGATTAATCTCATCCATTAAATCAAATAAAGATAGAGGAAAGATGAAGGGTGAAAATTAGTCTCTTGGTATGTAAAAAAAGTTTAGTCCTCAAATGATCTTTGCTCTTTATTTTTTTACTTTTGTAGTTGATTGCCAAATTATTAGAATAATGCTAGTGGTGATCACACTTTATCACCCCAAGCAACCCGTCAAGTCAGCGCCACCTCAGCTTTCTCTCTCCACAATTCCACCCCAACCACAATTTGCTAATAAGGTGACCCCAATCACAACTAAAAACATACCCCACAAAAATAAATAAACAAAAAAGTACACACACACAAAAGAATTGAAAGTTTCGGTTGTGCAGGCAACCATAACTTTGAAAAGTTTGCCAAGCGACGCGTCACATTTGCCTTAGCTAGTGGGGGAACGCGTTGCATTTTTGAGGTTGTGGTTGCCAAGAGACTCCCATTAGCATTAGTCTTATGCAAATAGAATTCTGTTGAGTAATTTTTTTTTGAATGTATAAAAGTGTAACAAAGAAATCATTTACTTGTGATAAAACACAAACCATTCCACATCATCGATCCACAACCTCCCATTAAACCCCATCACACGGATCCGCAATTTCAACCGTCCATTACTTTTCACTATCCCGCTTCTTTCTTTCTTTTTTTTTTTTTGAACAATATCCCGCTTCTTTCACATTCCAAAATTTTTAAAAACCCCAAAACCATGTTTATAAAAACCCACATCCACATTTCACAACACATCAAAAACCCAATCAACTTTCATCCAATCAACCAAAACCCAAAAAAGTAACAAACAATGTCAGGACGCGGGAAGGGAGGAAAGGGACTAGGCAAAGGCGGAGCGAAGCGTCACAGGAAAGTGTTAAGAGACAACATTCAGGGGATTACGAAACCCGCGATAAGACGGTTGGCGAGACGAGGAGGAGTGAAGAGGATTAGCGGGTTGATTTACGAGGAGACGAGAGGTGTTTTGAAGATCTTTTTGGAGAATGTTATCCGTGATGCTGTTACGTATACTGAGCATGCTAGAAGGAAGACTGTTACTGCTATGGATGTTGTTTATGCTTTGAAAAGACAAGGCAGGACTTTGTACGGCTTTGGGGGTTAAAAAGTTGTTTTAGGATTTGAACTTCGTTGTCATGATGTTCTTGGTACGGTTTTATGGATCTATTGTGTAATTGAAAGTTTATAAATGAAATGAAATCAATGTTATTGGTTATTGTCTATTGTTTTCGAATGTATTTTATCGAAATCTGAGCTTATTTATATTCACAAGCTTAAAATTTCCGGCATATAATGAGATTTATAAGCTTATTTTGATATAACAAAAATAAGCTTTCCATAAGTTGTAAAATAAGCCGGAAAATTGGGGATTATCAAATATAAGCTGAAATCAAATAAGCGCATAAGCTCACAAATAAGCTTAAATAAATACCCCTTATATATTTTTGAGAACCTGGAATTACACTGGTAGCATAGGCAAGTATAGGCTTTTCTGTTTTGGTACGTTTAATTTCAATCTGTTGGTGCTGATATGCAGTAGATTAATGCTAAAGGCGTTGTTACGGATTGTGTCTGTTCATGCCTGATAGATCTATTGTTAAAAGGTATTGCTAAACTTCTACATACTGACTGGAATATCTAAACTGATAAATTTAATTTTGTTGAATTTAAGGCATGATATATGAATGTTTATAAGCTTTTTTGGTCCAGTATTTAGATTAGTCGCCAAAATTAGACCTTTCTTCTTGCAGTTATTGACTACTAAGAAGATGATTAGCTGCATATATATTTTGGTTTCGGGTTTAAAAGACTTGAAAAAGCATGACACGTGCAAACTGAATATAAACATCTACATAGTTCAAGATTAGGTTTTTTAATCTATGGTGTTGTTTGATGACTTTCTATTTTATTGATAGAAATCAAAGAATATTGAATTGTAACGTGTAACAATATAGCTTAGCTAATTCACCAGTAGACTTAGGTCGTTAATAATCCAGGTTTCCTGGTGCTCATAACGAAAAACTACGACTCAGTTAGTGACTACAGTGACAGCTTAGATATCAATACAATGGTTCGACAAAACAAAAGCATCTGTAAATTAAAAAACTGGAAACACAAGAGATAACTATAATTGGTGGAAAAGGAATTTTGATTATAGATTAGAGAAAGGAATTTAAAATGGTTTAGTCCCACATTGACCTGAAGAAGAACTTATCACTGATTTATATAACGCTGAAACTTGATTAACATTTGAACGATACAGAGAAGATTAGCATGGCCCCTGCGCAAGGATGACACGCACAAATCGAGAAATGATCCAAATTTTTTTCTTGGCCTGCACAAATCTGAAACGATCATTTTTTTTTCTTGGACCATTTTTTTTAACAACCCGAACATGTTTATCATTTTTACCTTCAAGCGTTCGCTTCATTACATAACCCTTACTTTGCCCTGTATTTGTTTCGTCATCACTTCCTTAGCATGTTTGTAAGTCGGCTCCTTGTGATTTTCAATATAGGAAGGGTCATTTCTACTGCTGGAGATAAGTTAGAATCGAAGATACATACGGAGTAGTATTTAACTTCACTTAGAGTCGGGTTGACTGAGCTATGAGTTTTGTTATTTTTACAATTCTCTATTTGTCATGTGAATCTCATCAACTCATAATGAAATAACCAGTTAATGAACGATTTGAAGTTTTGAACATCTCGTATAAATGAAACGAACATTAAAAAAAAAAAAAAAAAAAGTTAAGAGTCTGTAATGTTCATTAATTCAAGACCTCCACGGACTTCGTTAATAGCCATCTTTAACTTTCCGCTCAAGTTGCTATAAATTGATGTGCACTGTGCGTATGACAAGCTTGTTTGTTATAAAGAAAACAATATTGCAATCATAGTTTCTTTATTGTCAGGCGGATTTAGACCATTTTAACGAGATAATCAACTTGTAAGTCTTTGAAACTTTTTAACTAACTAATGAATCAATCCGCACAATGATAAAGAAAGATATCTTTTTATTTGGTTTCACAACATTTTTACAGGGCTCAAAATATGGGGCCATTGGACAGTTTGCTGGTCATTCCTCACGAAAAAACTATAAAAATGGGTCAGAAATGTAACTGATAAAACCTATAGTGAAGTAAAAAAAAAAATTGGGTTATAAGATCCACCGAAGTGGGTAGCCTTAACCGGATGTGTAAACAGGTAAGCTCAAAAGCTGCTCCCGTCTCTGTCAGAGGAGATGCCAACCATCTCTCCTTCTTATGAACACATACGGGGCCATTGGGTAGTTTGCTGGTCATTCCTCACGAAAAAACTATAAAAATGGGTCAGAAATGTAACTGATAAAATCTATAGTGAAGTAAAAAAAAATTGGGTTATAAGATCCACCGAAGTGGGTAGTCTTAACCGGATGTGTAAACAGGTAAGCTCAAAAGCTGCTCCCGTCTCTGTCAGAGGAGATGCCAAATTGCATACTAGAGCTGTTTTCGGGCACTTGCAGATTCAGGTTGAAAAAGCAAAGGTCACTTGCTCACTTGTGACCACTTTTTTGGTGTTTGAAACTAAAGCATAGTGCAAAAGTTTTACACTTATTGCAAAGAATGGGCTGGGAATAAGTGCTAATTCCATTTGGACCATAACAGATTGGGCATGGTTCGTATCAAAGATGAACAGATCGGGGCATGGTTCAGTTGCATTAAGTGCCTATTGTTCCTGTTTGCCTACGTATATGATATCCACATCAGACACATTTAATCGATGAAAACTCAACCATCATCTATGTTATAAATACATCGAGTTCTTAGCTAAGATTGACACTTTTGATATAATGAAAATATGAAATAAAAGCCATCAGAATTTACAGAAAGTAAGTAAGAAAAAAGAATGGAAACTGTGAATGAGTTCAAGTATGAGATATGAAAGTAGTTTATCCCACATCGACCAGAAGAGGAACTTATCACTTGTTTATGTAGCTCTGAAACTCGCCTTACATTTGTCCCTTCGGGGACATCCGATAAAATTGGAACGATACAGAGAAGATTAGCATGGCCCCTGCGTAAGGATGACACGCACAAATCGAGAAATGGTCCAAATTTTTTTCTCAATCATTTTTTTGGTCGCCAAAGCCTTTATTTCCGACCCGTACCTGCTGTACCAATTTTCTTCTCAAGCATTTTCTTCATCACAGGAACCATTTCTTTGGCAGTGCTTGTTTTTACCATTTCTTTCTTACCATTTTTGCTAAATACGGTTCTTTGTGATTTTGCACACAGGACAGCTCACTTCCATATTTTAGTTTAAGTTTTTAGTTCTTCTACATAGGTAAAGATGACGTTAGACTCTTGCTACAATGTTCATTAATTCAAAACTTTTACGGACTCCGTTAATAGCCACCTTTAGCTATTTGCTCAAGTCGTGATCTATTATTGATGTTCAATTTTGTGCAAAGTACGTATGACAAGCTTGTTTCTTATAAGGAAAACATTGTTGCAATCATAGTTTTATAATTGTTGGGCGGTTAGATCATATTAACGTGATGATTAAATTACTTTTGGCTTTCCTGCTATTACAAAACAACCACTCTCGACCATTGTCGAAATCATGTTTAACCTTCCATTCTTTCTCTTGGCTAAGACCAACAACCTTCACAAGGTCGTCTTGTTTCAAAGGACCCCTTTGAAACCCCTTCGAACCCACTTTAATGCCCCCACTTGGGTCACAGACTTGAGTCACCAAGTCCACCTGTTTGTACATGTACTTATGTTCATTAAATACATTAAAATCCTCTTAAGTCTACATGATTTGGGAATAGATGACAAAAAAGTAATATAATGTATTAATTAATCATGATACGTATACTTGGTATTATTCAACAGAATTCAAATAAAGTGGATATGTGTTTTTTTAATGCAGAATTGTTAGGTATTTTTAATGTAAAAATGTTAGGCTCGTTGCTAGCCTAACATATGGGGTTGGGGTCATTGCCTCATTGGGTATATAACTTTTTGCTGGTCATTCACCTAGGTTACCGATGGCAGAACTTAGCCAATCTACAAACCCAAAAACAAATCTATCTGTAAACTTAAAACAGAATCATAGTTGAGAATCCATTAGCAAAAAAAGGGTCAAAATACTATTAATGAAACATCTTGTGTAAAAGAATAGAAAAAAAGTTGGGTTATAAGATCCACCGTTCCGCTTTTCCCATCCCTGTCAGGGGAGATGCCAACCATCTCTCCTTCTTGCGAACACATCAAGTTTGAAACCACAACTTCTTTATAAACACAAATATTTTTCAACACCCACTGATGTGGGATACAAATTAACTGTCAAAACTGTTCCAAACTCTGGCAGTTTGCTTCTTGAGGACCGTAGACATACCTGAACCTTCAAGTTTCCTCACTGTTGTAGCGTTCATTGACACCAGACACCAATTTCAAAAATAAAGTTTATAGATACATAAGGAAGATAAACTGGTGTCTGGTGTTTAATGTAGACAGGGAACTGTATTGGTTCAGTAGAAATTGAGGTGCAAGTGGGTGTGACCTGAGAGATGTCAACTGAAAGGTGAACTGTATCTTATCTGAATCCTAGAGTAGATTCCAAGTATTGCACGTGGCGATTGAAGCGATGCTGGAAGCAGCGTTGATATAGTGAATGGTAAGAAGGATCTTGAGCTTTTTAGCTTGTAAGTATAACTGATTTGAAGGAGGCATCGACAATTAATAATGGTGAGAGTGATGTACCATGGTGAGTATGTAACAGAATTGCATAAAAGTGACGAGTACAAAAAACTAGAACAGAATATGATACCTTTTTTCCCAGTAGGCAACTGAGCCCAAAATATAGCACTTATATATCTTGTAATTATTTGCCTTTTTTTTTTTTTTTTTCTTACCCAGCAAAATAGGCTTTTGATAGAATTTCATAAATCAATTACCAAATGTATATTCTGCAAATGATTCTCCATCAGAGGTATGAAACAATGTTATATGAACTCTTTAAGTAAACTTTGGAAGTGATTCTTTTTATTTCTGTCTACTTAAGATAGTTGATTTGAGAAGTTCATCTCATATTCTATTTTTCCCCCTATTATATGTTTGTTAGAAACTGATTAACCATTGTTAATGTAAATTAGATTTAGCTTAAGTCATTATCTTAGGATGAAGTGATACATCAGTACTATTATCTGTTGTCCATGGGCTTTTATATTTTAATTAAAAAACAAAAACTATATTGCATTTATGGGTCTTATCGGTAGACCCGATAACCTAATATCATAAATAATACAACCCTAACCCAACCCTATAACGATAGTGGGTTATCGGGTTCAGGTTTTAACCGGACTAGTTTTGTTAACCCGACCCTATATTGCTTATTTGCTTTATCGGGTTCAGATCAGGTCAACCAAACCTATTGACAACCCTAACGACAAGGATATAAATAAATAAATTAAAATTTGAAAATGGGTCGATCTGGGCTGGTCATGGGTCGATCCAAGTAATGATCCTTCTAAATGGATCGACCCATTGGGACTCTAATTGGGTCGATGGATCATGTTTTTCGCCCCGTTCGATCATATAAATGGGGCTGGTCGGATCGGATTTGAATCGTGATCCGACCCATTGACAGGCCCAACCTATAGAACTAAGTCTTGCGTTACACAACTATACAAGTATACAAATCACAATGTTGGAACCGATTACGTATTTACTGCAAAGTTCCTCTTATCTTTTCCCTCTTGCTCATCTTTAAATATGGTACATTGGCTTTGCAAAGCTCATTCTGATCTAATACTATGTTTAGAAACCAGAACAAGCAAAGAAAAATGACAATGTGTTATGTTTATCAGTATACATTATTAAAAAACGCAAAGACATTGTTATCCCTGGCAACAAAGCACACGTAATTCAATTTAATAGAAAGAAGCGTGTGACAGGTCTTAGGCAACTGTACAGGCCTTAAAACGCACACCTAATTACCGCATATGCATCCTACCTCTATCTCCTAGTTGCAACAAGAACATACAAATAGACAACTAGCATGCCACAAATTTATTTAATCAAACAAAACATTAAAAGTTATGTTGTGTATGAAGAATATCACCTTCAACGTTCGAACTATAAGTCGTGTAACTTGAAGATACAGATAACACCATACAACTATTACTATGCTATCTTCATTGCAAGCATATAAAAAGTTGAACCTCTGTTGGTCATATGAGTTTTCTTAGAAAAGCGACTTTCTTAAACTACTTTTTCACATTAGGGATTAACCAGCATTAGAAATACAAACATATCGTTAACAAAGGGATTAATACACACCAGCCTACGATTAAAAGGTTAGCGAATTACAAACCATATTACAGAAAAGCGTTATAAGATTTTTTAGGGGTCACCATTGATCACAGTTATCCAACACAAGTCATGATGTCTGTCATATCTTCTACCGATAGTAAGCTTGTTGGAAACCCCCATATCCCACATAACCACCAGGAGGATGGGGAGGATAGTTCATTGGAGGAGTACCTGGATACGACAACACAGGTGAATGTTCTGGTGAATAGGCTGTGTAATGATTAGCAGGCGGACTCCTGGTGTTTCCATGTCCATACATTTGTGGTGGGACCGCGTACGGGGGAGAATGATATTGGGTATGTTGAGGAGACCTCACATATGTTGGTGGTGGGGCTGGAAAGGAAGATACATATGTGTTTGTTATACGCCCTGCCTTTGCTGGTGGCATGGGTCCCATTGTGCAAGCTCGTGTTCTTTTGTTGGCAGGAGTTGCAGCAGCGGGCCTCTTTTTCTCCACCTTCACCTTCTCCAGTTGTTCTAACCGCTTCTTTAAGTTCTCAGGAGGAAACTCAGCCTCCAGTTTGTATTCTTCGATGCATTTGATGACAACTTTGAGGGCAGACTGCTCTTTGCGTGCAGCTAGGTGCTGTAAAAATCACATGGCAGGAAAAGGAAAAAGATCCACGTCAGATTACGTTGGCGGCCGTTGGCCATAAAGGCAATTTGCTTAAGGGGTTAGAACTGGTCCTTTTATCTATGGGCCAAAACAGGCCTTATAGGGTTGGGTTGACCCGCAAGCACTTGCTGGACTACATTATGAAAATCATCTAGATCTCTTAACAAAACAATTTAGGAGGTTGTCGAATTTAAAATTTTATAAGACTTTGAGAAATTTTCAACCCATTTGAGTTAAGCGCAACCCAGATCAGCCCATTCATAAGTATATGGGTCAAAGTCTTAACTCTAGTCTCAACAGTATCAGCAAGTAAGGTGGAACTATAGACCTAAGTGTGATAATCATAACATGATTTACAGATCAACAAGCACTAAAGTTTTAAGAGAAATGTTGAGCAAATTATGATGATCGATGGAACACAAACATGTTCAACACGTCGGTCAATCAAGTAACACAAAACAGGCGGGAGTAAATATATAAGAATCACATAAATAAAAAGGGTAAGGGATATAAAATACCGCAGCACGGCCAGAATTGTTAGGATCTTCCATGATAGATGTTGCAGCCTTCTTTGCATCCTTGAGAAAAGCTTTTAACAAAGGAACCGGGGGAAACTTGTCGACAAGGCCGACTTCCTGAGTGAAATGCACTGCATCAACCTGCTGTCCCCTGCTAATTAGCTCCTCAATCATATCTGCATGCAAAGGAACAAAGTATTAAAATTTAGTGTATTCGTTCTTATTTAGAAAAAGAAAAAAACACTCAAGTGCCATACCAGAATCCAGACATGACACAACGCTATGCTAAAACCTTTGTGAAAGTTTCACAATAATAAAACTAATCAAGTAGGCCGTTTAGAATAAGAGATTGGGAAAATTAGGCATTAATAGATCTCTAGAATTGCCACTTCCTCTATAATGTATGTTCTGTTCTAAAAAGAGAATTAGCTTTTGGGAGGGGTAAAATATATGTATGAATATAACAGAAAGACGCTAGCCATCATGTTATTCAACAGAGGAACTACGCTAGCCATCATGTTATTCAACAGAGGAACTCGACGGTTACAAACAATAGAGAGAAGGCCAAACAGAAACTTCAAGGAGGCATGCAATCCGTTATTCATTACACATACTCCAGTCTCCACATTTAACACAATAATCCATTATCCTAGAAGGTTACCATAACAAGGTAGGAAAAACCATCAAACAATTAGCTGCCAATCTTGAAAAGCTACCTACAGTGCTCGATATACAACTCAAGCCATTGTCTGCTCATTAACAGTCAAAAACGTCTCAATAAGGTATGCAAGTTGTGGTGCAAATGCTTACAAAGAGTCAAGCAAGGCCATGCCTCAGATAAGAAAATGTTGATAAACAGGAGACTGATCGTGTAAGAAAAACAGACACACGTCAGGCATTATAGCTGCCAAACTGGAGAAGAGGCATATGATATAGTGTCCTAATAATACCATTTTATTATCGCCAAAAGGTCAAATTTCACTTTAGGGCGTTCTCAAGTAATCCCCGTATATCTAGAGCATAGAACACTGACCACTTGTGTATGCTTTGTTACAAGCTTAGCTAATAACACTTGCACGTTTCATAACATGTTTTCATTTCAATCATTTCAACAGAGTAGGATACCTAGCACTTAACAGCATATACAACTTCAATAGCTACTAAGCTAAACTAATATATACTCCATCATTATTCCAATACATGATGTTCTAATTTCAAAAGTTATACTGACAATGAATACCAATTAGACTGGATGCAAAATTTCAAAGGTATGGTGTATGCGCCAAACTAATTACATAATCTAAATCAAATAGACACTGAAAACATAGTGAAGGATAACAAGTATACCAGGCATCTTATCACCGAGCCCAAGCGAGACAGCAAGCTTAGGCATCTGCTTCCTCCACGCCGAACCAACAACAAGCTTCCAATACAAATCAAAATCCTCATCTTTCGCAATCCCGAACGTGACCAAAAGCTGCAAAAACGTATGAACCTCAGACGCCTTCACATTGTCAACATCCAAACTCGCCTTCCACATCTCCGCAACCTCAATCGCCCTCTTCTTCACACTCGGCGTCACAAACGCCCTCACACTCCCTAAAACCGGATCAACCAGAACCGGAACCAAACTCTCCAACAACAAAACACAAGCCCACCCCAAATCATTCCCATTTCCACAATCAGTCCTTTTATCAACAGGAAAAACCTCCGAAAAGGCGTCTAATACAAAGATAGCAGGATCAACGCAGTCATTGAAAGCCAAAGGAAGATTCTCTCTCATGAAATCAATTTCCTTCTTTTTCCCGCAAATAAAACCCCAAAAAGCCTCCGAATCCATTTCCACACAAAAGCATTTCAGTTTTTTATAAAAAGCTTCTTCTTCATGATCATCATTATTTTTATTATTATTTTCTTCTTCTTTTAATTCTTTAATACCAATTGATTCTTTTGCTTTCTGAATCGCTTCTTCGACTTTCCTCATTGCGATCGTAACCGATTTCTCGATCGTACTTTCCCTCTCTTCCAACGAACTCAACGACTTCTCTGTCTCCATTTCCAACGTCTTAATCTTCCCCTTGATGACGTCAGATCTGCTCATCAGCTTCTCCTCCAACGACTCAAAATGATCCGACAGCTCCTTCCACAGAAGCGTGCAACTCGTCATCAGCGACGCCTGCCGTTGAAACTCGTCAAAGTCCGGCGCGTGATCTGACGCGCCGCCGCATGCTGCCGTTATCGCGGCCATGATTTTTCACACAGTTTGGAGGTGAGTTTTGTGTGTTTTTTATGAGATGAAAACCCTAGGAGATGAGATGAAGGTGAGGTGAAACCCTAGGAGAGAGAAAAGGGGGATAAAAAGGTGAAGGTGACGTGGCGGAAGGTGAGTGGGGCCACGTGTGACGTTATGGTTGTAACCCCATATTGGGTTAACAGTCCTTTTGGTTTTGTGACCACAGCGTGCCATGCTTTCGAATCATCTTACACGTGACAGCCATTAGCAGATGTTTAGTTATAAAAAGGCTGTTAAGGTATAACGGTATATGATTTAGCATGTGCAAATCTGATTAAGGGGATTCTATTGTTGACCAATGTTTTTTTAACGATGACCATATAATGCCGGATGTAAAGCAAGTGGCCCAACAACTAATTGTGACCACAATCACGCGTCGTCTCGTTATCTTCTCTGCAATCATGCATTAAACCTAATTTTGTGCAACTACCATCACGAGTCATCTCTTTACTTTCTCTGCAATCATGCATCAAACCTAATTTTGTGCATTGTTTAGTGGTGCAAACCAACTCATGGTTAGCCATCTTTATTTTTTGTTTGTGAGTGTTTATATCAATATTGTGAGGTATATTTATACAAAGTGAAATACTTGTATGTATTTGTTTTTGTGGTGAATACTACATCACTTTAGTGGTGGATTTATAGTGTGTTAAATGGAGACGTGATTGCTAACGTGAAAGCGGTTGTTTAGTGACTATTGCTCCTAGTCTAACAAATTTAGGGATGACAACGGGGCGGGGATTATTGGGGATTGTATTTACCATCTTCATCCCCGTTTCTCACTCCCCATCCTCATCCCCGCCTCCATCCCCATCGGGGAATCATTTTACATCCTCATCCCCATCCCCAATGGGGATCGGGGGTCCTCACGGGGATTCGGGGATTTTTCGGCCTTATAAATTGAGCATAAAATTACATAAGTAATCGAAATTATAAAGAATTGATCTATAAATGTCTTAAAAAGCATACATCGTACATAGTTGGATTAATTAAAATGTCATTCAACTTTAAAATATCGTAAATACTGAAACATCACATATAATACAAAACTAAACTGTATCGAATGTGTGTATTCAGACAAAATATTGGTAGAATAATATGTAGTTAGTGCTTAATATTTTTAAAGTATTTGATCCACTAAATATCATATATACATACATATATACTTCAAGTATAATACTTGCCACTATTCACTAATATATACATATACAAGTATATATAGTATTAATACTAGTTATAATACCCGGCACGCGCAGGTTTTTTTTTTAATTTTTTGAAATAATTATTTAAAATTTTTAATCTTATTGTTAATTGCATCTTATCTATATTTTTTTTATTTATCTTCTACTTGTGTTGTGAATAAATATAAAATAAATAATCGTTTTTTAAATATTTTTTCTATATTTTTTGTATTTATCTTCTACTTGTATTATGGATAAAAATAAAATATTAACTAATAAGAAAAAAATCTTTTTTTTTTTAATTATTACTAAATCAGGTATAAATTGAATTTTTTGAAATATAAAATTTTTAATAGGGGTTTTATTTTATTATATAAAAGATACATATAACTTATACAGTGTATACTATACATTAAAAGTTCGGGTTCGGGGTCGGGGATTTTTGTTATCCCCATCCCCGCCTCCATCCCCGGTTTTATAATTCGGGGATTCCCCGTCCCCATCCCCATCCCCGGTCAATTCGGGGATTTCCCAATCAAATCGAATTTGAGGATCGGGTCCCCGTCGGGTACGGATTTTTTTTGCCATCTCTAAACAAATTCTTATGAATAATTATGTTAGCTTTATTCGAAGAAGAATTTCATCATAAAATAAACAAAAATGTTATATTAAAAGCCTCACGTTAAATTTTTAATCTCACAAAAAACCAAGTAAGATCTATCATGTTTAGAATGAACATTAAAGGATCTTATCAAAAAAAAAAAAAAAAAAAAAAAAAAAAAAAAAAAAAAGCCCGTTTTGCATTAGACATATAAGTAAAAAATGAAAAAGTCGCCAAGTGCTAACAAGTTTTTTTTACATTCATTAAAATTTAAAAGATCATAAGTTTGAATTATAGTAAGTGCAAATACAATCTTTAACGGGTCATGCTAAACTCACAATAAACGCAATGCGGTGAATTAAAGTTTCGGTTATTAACGATCAGTAGGTTCACTATCATGATTACTCGGAGAAAAATAAGTTAAAAGAAATTAAATGGTGGCGCCTCGTTTTTGTACATATAGATAACTAAAATTGAAAATTCGGTGATTATAGTGCAAAGTGCGTCTTATTAGGTAATTTTCTCTAAATTTTAAAATGTCATACTATCTTATAAAGCATTTAGGCCTTTTAAAAAAGGAAATACTTAAAATTAAGCATTGCAAGTTCTTAAGCTAGAAGTATAATTAATTAAAACACATTTTCTAACATTAAATACAATTACAAGTTTTTAAGGTAAAAATACAACTAATTAAAACACATTTTCTAACATTAAATACAATCTTTAAATAGAAATACTTAAAATAATTAAAACACATTTACTAACATTAATAAACTGGTCAATAAATACAATTAATGCAGTTATTAAAACACCTTTTACATAAGAAATATAAATTATCAAGCATATTGTACAACCAATTTAAACACATTCCTACATTAAATGTCACTAATACAAATAATAAAGCATGTTGCCACGTTATACAAATATTCAAGCCCGAACGAGCAACGGGCCAATGGGCTCGAGCCTGAATGGGCACGGGCCAAACGGGCTCGATCCCGAACGAGCACCGGCCAATGGGCTAGAGCCCGAAAGATTTACAACTTTTAGCTATCACTTTTTCCTTTTGATGTCGTTAACATTTATTTTAGGGTACCCGCCGCTGCAACGCGCGGGTACCCTACTGGTCATTAATAAATGAGTATAGTATGTATGCACAAAGTAATTTTCGACCGGTGTACTAATGTACATCTTATTACCGTTATCTGCTATTATTATCGGTCAATATGAAAAATAAGAAAAATGAGCTGGAGTTCGATTGAAAAAGTTACGAACAATCAGCATCAGTGGCGTAGCCACGTAGAGGCCAAGGTTGGCCATGGCCCACCCACAAATCTTTAGAAACTGTACATATATATTAGCCTAATATGTTAAGTGTCTATTGTGTTGTTTTTCGGCCCACCACAAAAACTGTACATATATATTAGCCCAATTGTTATACAACTTAACCGATCATCCCATAGTAATTCTTAAATAAATACTATACAATACTTGGCTAAACATTCCTCAACATTACGTCAAGTTCTTGTACATTCAGGTTACTTAGTAACTTAAGTTTATACTTTACATGTTTTAGGTTCAATACTTTAATTATAGATGGCTTGAAATTTCAGTTAAAACACTTTGAAGTTGATTTCAAGATCCATTCACTTTTACAAAAATCATCATCAATTGCTGAACTATGACTGCCGTTCAAAAAAAATTTGCTAAACTATGTCAAGACTTAGTAGAGTTAGGAAAAGCAAGTCACTATTATCTTGTTGACAAATTGATCTGACTTGTGTTTACTCTTCCGGTGTCAACTGAACTACTAAACATGCATTTTCAGCCATGAAAATTGTAAAAAATAGACTCCGAAATGATTTGATTTCTGATAGTCTAATTCTTTACATTGAGAAAGATATAGCAAAGGATTTTAGTTTAGATTCGCTTTTAGATGATTTTAATGATGCGGATGAGCGCTGTGTGCAACTAAAGCGCTAAATGAATAAATTTGTTGCAACATTTTTACATAGTTATATATTATGATGTTTTTTTAACACTTGTTGATGTCCTTTAAAAGAAATTTGGCCCCCCCATAAATAAATTCCTGGCTACGCCCCTGATCAGCATTGAATTTGGTTAGCAAAATATATCATGTTTAAATTCAAATGCGAAATCAGCATTGAATTTGGTGCATTTTTCTAGAAAATTTAGCATTATTGTCAAAAAAATCTTGTAAAAAAGTTAGAAGTTACGATGATGAGAAGGATAAAAAATGGGTACGTTTTTTATAACGGAAAAACAAAATAAGTTTGTTTAATTGCTTTACACCTTAAATAAATAGAGGTAATTCCCAAATGATGTCAAAAAGTTGTAGCTTTTTCAAAATCATGCCAAAAATAATTGTGTTTCCCAAAAGAGTCATGTGCGATTGTGCGATTCCACCAAAAACTTGACACGTGTCCATCCCAAAGGTACAGAACCAATCATTTGCAGACCCACACGATTTCAAATATACCCCACGTGCTGTTTGACTTCTAATTACAAATGTGCGATTTCCTAATGTGCGATTTTTGGCTAATGTGCGAAAGTTAAAAAAAAGGTACCATTGGAAAAGAAACAAAATCTAACTTTGCAGGAATCAAAATCTTTTTCGTGTATTATTTTTCAAACATTTTTCAGTTTTTATTTTTGATATTTCTTTTTATTTTTGATTCATATACACATTAACATGAACAAATTCACACACTAACATAAAAACCGGAATCCTTTCAATTATTTTGTTATATGCTAGCGTTAACAAATGCTAATAACGCCTTAAAGATTTACTCTTTATTAACATATTTTGATACAAAAAGATTTAGTTATTGAGTTTGAAATGAAAGGAGGTGAGGGTTAATATGAATGTTCCATGAAAGATTGATTATAAAGGTTGAAGCTTTATGAGTAAAGTCTAAACAGCTCAAAATGAGGGTGTATGGACCCACAAATAAACTGTAAAGAATAAAGATTTATTTTATTTTATTTATTTATTTATTTTTTAGATGTAAAGAATCAAGATTTTGATTTCATTTAAATGTTTAATGTCCGTACAGTACTTTGGTATACTTTTATAGCTAGAACACTGTATTTGGGAAGGAAGGGAACACCACGGACTTCATCTATGACGGTGAAGCAAAGGAGAAACAAAGTGTTTGTTGCAAGTGTCTTGTGTGAACCATTCAAAGGCAAAGGGAAGAGAACTAGAATTCCTAACAAGTTTATGGTATTTGAATGTTAATATTTGGTGTACTTTGGAAGTACAAAAGTGGGATTTTATTCCTGCAAAGTGGGATTTTGTTTCTTTTCCAATGATATCTTTTTTTAACTTTCGCACATTAGCCGAAAATCGCACATTAGAAAATCGCACATTTGTAATTAGAAGTCAAATAGCACGTTGGGTATATTTGAAATCGTGTGGGCCTGCAAATAATTGGTTCTGTACCTTTGGGATGGACACGTGTCAAGTTTCTGGTGGAATCACATATTCGCACAATTGCACATGACTCTTTTGAAAAACACAATTATTTTTTGTATAATTTTGAAAAAGCCACAACTTTTTGGCATCATTTGAAAATTACCTCAAATAAATACTGTAACAAATTATGAAATTAGCTATGTTCTTTGGCCGGTTATTAGTCCAACTTTAACTTTTTGCATTGTCAGATGTACATCTTATCTTTACTTTCATAAACTAGGAATCGTGTTTTTACTTAACAACATTTATCTTGTACCCATTTCTTGACTTTTACACATAGAAATGTCCTTTTTTTTCATTTGTTATCTTTACCTTTCTTATCCACTTGCTCATCTCTAATATGGCATGTTGGCCTCGTAAAGATTTTCTAAAATATGTTTCTTCAAGTGTTTCTTCAAGATAAGAGTACAGATTTTCTAACATATGTTTTGTCAATGTGTTTTTAACAAATCGATGGCATATTGATAGCATGATAACTTATATCACATGGGGGCAGGACCACATGCTCTGTTGATACCATCCCCACCGCAAATGCTCAGATTGACTGGTCAGCGAGGGCCTCTTTGAGAAAATGGCCAGGGTTCATAGCCCACCTCCTGATAAGTACAGTCACTGGGACAGGTGCTCATTGCCTGGGGCCGGGTCCTTGGGGGAGAGTCCGGTTGACATCCTTAGGATGCATGAGACCAGAGTGATCCCACCGATCTTCACCTTTTTTGAGAACTTATATGAGTAGTTTCAACTTTCAAACTATGTACTAGAATTTGAATCTTATGTCACATTGCATATTATTACACCTCTTAATGGTTGAATGACTATTTTCTAAGGGTAGTAGGTTATCTAAAGTCGTTTATCAAAGTTTGCTATATAAGAGCAGTGGCCAGTGGGTGTGGTGATGAACGTTCACTTCTTTATTTGGGGCCACGAGTGTCATATCACCTCAACACCTCTTTACAACTAACATCTCCTCACTTATAACTAACCTCAACTTACTCATTTGGGGCATACCACTTACAACTTTATTTTTTTATTCATTTCATTAAATAAATTAAATTCATTTCACAATAATTAAATATACCACACCATACTAATTTTATTTCATCAAATTAAAAAGTTACGATACCGGAAAAAAAACGACATGAAAAGAAAAAAAACAATACGAAAATATAAAAAACGAAACTAAATGCATATTAAACATTTTATAAATAAAAGTTATGTGCCCCACTAAAATTATGTCTAAAATTATGTGTATATGAAGTAAATTACTATATGGAGATATCATCTCCCTTTTGTAAATTACAAAATGATCAAATTCACCTTCAACACAAAATACAATTTCACTTATAAATAAGTTGTGAGTTGTGACTCATTTTGTAACTTACATAAAGTCAACCAAATTGCCTGCATAAACCCACTTGCATCATCTTCCCCAACTTATGCATCATCTTCCCCAACTTGCAGTACAACCTCCTTTCATCTTCCTCAAGAAAGAAAGCAAACAGATCTTCAACCACATCATCTTAAACCCACTTCATATCTCCGGTTAACCAAAAAAAATAAAATCCCGAACCATTTTATTTGCAACGGATCTCTGCTCAAAAAAGGAACAGACTCAAAATATATATGTTGGGTTTGAAAAACGGGACCCACTAAGGCTCTTTGTCAGAACGTATAGCTCGTCGTCTGCACGAGCAAGCATGCAACAACGAGCTGTGGCAAGGGGTGTTGGTATCGTGGCGAGGGACGACGAGTTTCACGTTAGAACGACGAGCTCCAACGACGAGCCACATCCATTGCTCTAATTAGTACAAAGAGAATAGGAACAATTTTAATTGTTTGGTCTTGAATTTTACCAATGAAGAACCAAGACTAGTGCTAATTATGTATGTATTATTTGATAAGAGTCATTCTTGCCCTCATTGATAAGCAATGTCGTGCAACAGTTGTTTAAACTGAGTGTAGCAGTTATTTTTAAAATACACTTCACTTATTTTCACCTCAATATCATATCATTCTCCCTCTCCCCTAACCATTAGTCACTTATTTTTAAAATACACTTCACTTAAACAATCACTAGCCTCATTTAAACACAAAACCATGTAATAAGCTCATCTGACCTCTCCATTACACCTAACCTAAAGTGAAAGCTTCACTTGATTGTTTTTCTTGTTTTACCTGGTAGTACACTCTACATTGCCACATATGTGCATATATGCACGAATGGACATTTGAATAGATTATTCATACTAAAATGTTTAAGTGATCACCTTACCTCGCTTATACTTAAAGCACAAATATTAGCAAAATTGAAGTCTGGCACAACATATATATGTTTCGAACTTAAAACACAATTATTATCGAAATGGAAGTTCGGGCACAACGAATATATGCCTAGATGAAGAACCAACTTTTTACTACTTCTCCAAAAGGTTTGAATCAATAGAAAAATGTTAAATTCGGCACATGTTGATAGCAATTACCATTCTCAAAGATCGAAATCAAGTGATATTCGATTGATCACGCATTTACCCTAAAAAATAATATACCGCAATAGAAATCCTCTAACCATTTAAGAGCATAAGCAAAGGTTATAAATGGCGTGAGACGTGACGTGACGGCATGGCCACGCCTCAAACTTTACGAGCTATTGCGAAAACATGACGTTTTTTAAGGCGTGACTAAAGCGGCAAAAAATTATTTATAGATTTATCATTTATGTTATAATATCATATTTCATATACATATTGAGTTTACAAAAGGCGAGTTTACTCAAGATGATATGCATAAGAACAATGATTAGAGTGATTGAAAACATGAATTAAGTTTTGAAATTATCATGCCCAAGTAGGAAATAGTCCAAATACTAAAAATTATAGCCCAAATCTTTAAATCCTCTAAATGGTTCTAAAAGTGGCGTCACACCTTACGATTTGGCGTGCCTTTGCATGTTTTTTTACGCCTTAACCCACGCTACGCCTTAAGCCGACACCAAGGTCCATTTCTTGACGGCGAGACCACGCCTTGCGCCTTGGCGACACCTTTGCGTCGTCTTGGCACGCCTTTTAGATCATTGAGCATAAGAGCAAAACGTATGTTGTAGCTTCATACCTCTTCATTTGGGCCTCATCGGGTATCACAACACTTCAACACTCCTACTTCAAAATACCACCTCACTTATAGCACAAAACAAACTCTTCATTTGTGTTATACCCACCCCAATTTTATTTATTTCTTACTCTAGTTCTTATTTTATACATACTTCAAAAAAAAAAAAAAAAAAAAAAAAAAACTCGTTTGTCCTTTTTTGCTTCGTTTGAACCGTAAACACCAAACGAATAAGGGGCTAGTGTGGTGAAGAACAAACGAAGAGGTGCGACGTTAGAGTGAACAACTCCCCTCTTCACCATACCTTTCGCTCTAAGTGTAGTCGTTTGAGCCAAAATCAAATGACACCTCAACATTTTTTCTTTTCACTTTTCTTATCACTCATACAAAAAAAAAAAAAAAAAAAAAAAAAAAAAAAAAAAAAAAAAAACCCTTTTCTTAATCATTCATGTCAAAACTCTACTTTTGAAACCCATCACACCCGATTGAAACACAAACTAAACACAAAAATCAATTAAAAAAAGAAAGATAATTCATTAGCTGCCCAAAATTCACCGTTGATTAATTCTTTGCCTAAAACAATATTCATTTATGCATTTGACTCTTTGCAACTTATGCGTCATATGCGACTTATACAACTTCGCCTATATGTTGACAAATGTCCAATTTGAAAGTACATATGTATAAGTGAGTGAAGAGTACATGTGTACTTTTTAATGTGATTTGTACATTTTTTATGCGACTAACTGTGCATTTTTTTATGTGATTTGTACATTTTTTATGCGACTTGTATTTTTTTATGTAACTTGTATTTTTTATACGATTTTATACTTTTACACACTTGTACTTACATTTGGGCCAAAAGATACAAGTTGCATAAGTCGCAAAAGAGAAATGTAAAAATAATCTTTTTGGGGGGCAAAGAATTAATCAAGTATGACATGATCCTTTAAAAATAAGCTTTTTGACGCAAACCAGTGGCTACACTCGAACTTCGTTGACGACGAGGGGGAGGCAGGCATAGCGGCTTGGCTTTATGTGAAACCAAATCCTCTCACCATGTGAAAATAGTGTTGATTGTATGTGACACCCAATACTCTAACTCAACTCGACTTAAAGGGTGTTTGTTTAAGCTTATATACGGCTTATTAGCTTATATGTCGGCTTATCTTTACATATATATGTGACAAGTTTTGAGTTGTACTTGATGCTTTGAAAGCTGTACCCATGAGAGTGCTGACTGGATAATATGAGTCATATGTCTAGTCATCAACTTTCGCCACGTTGGCACCTCCATGCTGGCACTTTAACATTATTTCGGGCTTCTTTAAAAATATGACACAAGTGGGATTCGAACCCCGGTCTCCTATGTATATAAGCAGCGATCCAACCACTAGACCAAAGTGGTATTTGTGATACAACTTGAAAAACAAATTCCATAAGGAATTGAATTTTTTTCCCTACAATTTCTGCAACCCTCTTTGAACTTTCTCCCATTTCCTTAAATCACTCATTATTAATCAATTGCTTCCGTTTTCGATTTGAAATTCATATCACAAAAATCACGGTTTATTTGTAACCGGATCACACCTTCCATATTTCACTCCCTATTTTTGAATACGTTCCATCATCTTTAATAACCAAAAAAAATCACCCATAATTCAAAAACGCATTCCTTAATTGAAATACATATTCATCATTTCTATCATTAAGATTCGATCATCTTCTCTATCTTGGTTTTCAAATTTCTCAGCTTTATCTGATATGATTATGGGTACAATTTTGATCAGAGAGGTATTTTTTAGGGTTTCTTAACAAATTAGGGATAAACACTAATATATACTTCTAATCATGTTACAGATTCTTAACATATGATCTTCTTAATCCTCCAAAAATCTCAATCAACAAGGTATGTCTTTTCAAATTGATTATTAGTTACTTTTAATTAGATGTTCGAATAAGAGATTGAAATTGACTATGCGGCTTATTATCATGTATATTTTTAATCCCCAATTTTAATTTTTATACTTAGGGTTTTGGTGGTTTTATTTTGGATCTTTGTATCTAAGCATTTTGGAATATAATGGTTTGGAGGAGCCATGGTGGTTTTGGTTGACTTTTGGCGGTTTTGATGATGTTTCAGTACTAAAAATGAGATTATATGTTTCAGAATGTTGCAAAAATCGTGAATCGGTAGTCGGGCGGTCGACCACCCTGCAGCCTGTAATCGGTCAAGGCGGTGATTAATCGGCGATTAATCGGTTTGGCATTTCCTGCATGTTTTGGGAATTTCTGGAGAGCAAACTAAAGATCTTAATTGATTCCAAGCCTTCTATGTTTACAAACCTCAATAAAAGGCTTCAATTCTGATTATGATGCCCATTATACGTTATAAGTGAAATAACGATCCCCAAATTAAGTAAAATGCCTAAATTTCTATTTTTTTTTAAATTGACCGATTCGACCGATTTTTGGCCGATTCGGCCGATTTTTGACCGATTTTTTCTGATTTTTTTGCCTAGGCCGATTTTTTCACCGATTTTCGAAAATCAACAAGGTGCATCACCGATTAGCGATTAATCGGCCGATTCGGCCGATTTTTGCAACATTACTTTCAGTATTAAAACTTTTTATTCGTTAACTGCTTTTGATAAATTATATAGTAATCATTTATTTTTCGCTAATTTTATTGAGATGTGTTGCTTTGAATTAGTACCTTAAACTGCTTATTCTAAGTTAGCTATTTAAGACAATGAGCAAATAAGCATTTTTGGTAAGCACTCCCAAACACCCCCATATGATCCAAAGATTGCGGCTTTTTCATTATATTATATTGTTTTTATTTGATTTACGTGTGATGATTTTTGTAGTATTGGAGCAACCTTTTAGGCGAAAAATGGATTTTTTTTCCCAACTTACGGTAAGGTATTTAAAGTGATGGTGTAGATTTCTCCTTTCCTAATTAGATTTTGTCTCAAAGTTTTACTTTCTATTCTGTTCATTCTTTTCTGTTACAGGTTAAGAAGAAAATGCAAGTTTCTTTCACATCATTTTCTGTTTTGTTTTGTATAATGTGAAAGGTACTTTATTTTTCCTTTAATACTGTTTGGTCTTGGTGTTTATACTAGCTTTTATGTTCTTATTTTCCCATTTTCCAATGGTCTACCTAATTTCAGATTATAGTAGAATCTTTAAGTGCATCTTCAAATGGTACTATTGATTCCGTAAGTTTCCCAATTTCAATATAATGGCCATGAAGATGTAGAACACTCCACGTATATATGAACCATGTTAAATGCTGTTCTATGTGACATCATTCTTTAATAGCAACTTTCTAAGATCATGTACTTCTTTGTTTTGCTAATTGATGCAAGTATATATGAACCAGGTTTTGCGTGATTAGAAACTTACGCTTCAAAGTCACTGTTGTTATCATTCATGATGTTACCTCATTCTCGACTGCTTTCATTCATTTAATCCTGGCATTCTCATGGTTACAGGAAGGAAGAATTTGCTATGAGGAATTTGAAGCGTTGATGAAGGCAGGAACTGATTGGAGGAAAGCATCTTGACAGTATTCAAGACAAAACGGAGATGTTCTAGAGTGGTTGTAAGGGCTGAAGAGCAGCCAGTTGCACCAACGGCTGCAGCTGAAGCTGAACCAAAGAAAGAAACTGCACCTAAACCACCTTCAATTGACCCAAGTGAGGAGCTAAGGTAAATGGTTCATATGTTTCATAATATATGTTATTTAAAGGGTATTTGGGATTCTGTTTTAGGAGTTATTATTCGGGTTTTCAAGTATATGATCAGTTTCTGGAATATAGTTATAAAAGAACTGATTTTGATTACCAGGTTAGCATTTAAGATGTACTGCAGCAATACCGATTCTGATTATTTAAGGGTTATTCACTTAGTCCACGTATAAGTTTTACAACTTTAAACAACAAAACCACCCATCTAAACACCATCATTCAACATGTTTATGTACAACCAATTATTAGATATGTTTATAACACATCAAATAGTAAATTTTAACTTTTAAGACACAATTCCAAAAGCCCCTTGACCCTTACAAATAAGCATTCACGAAAGCACTCCAAGCAGTAGTGGAGCCCAAAAGTAGGACCAATTGTGACTCTTGATCAGTTAAAGCTAATAGCTATATTAAGTGTGGTTAGCTATTTCTGTTAATTTTTACATTTACCATATGACATTATTGATCAACTGAAGTCTTTATACAGTAGTAAGAAAGTTTTAGATATTTGATGTTATATACACGAACCGAAACTAAGCGTTAACCGTCATTAGAAGCTCATAGTTACGATTCATGTTTATCAATACTTAACGATATTTCTTATTAGTGTAAATAAGCACTTAATCCAACCAACTTGGAATCTGCTAATTAACTCAACAAAAGAAATGCTCATTTACTATTAAAAGATAAAAAGGAATACGTAAATATTTGTTAATCAGTTAACTAACTTGTAAATATTTGTTATATTTTATATAGGGAGACGTTGAACTCGATGAATGTCCTTCTCTACATGTCTCCTTTTGTTGTTGTACTTTTGCTTTATGCAACACTTTACATGGAAGAAAATATTGTTGGCATTACGATAGCACTTGCTAGAAAAGATTTTGGGATTGTTTGGTTGTTTCTTTTCAAGTCTGCACTTTCATATTTCTTGAACTTACCGAACTTCTTGGTCACAAAGCACACCAGCGCTCTTACACTTCAGGTATCACAGATTTTTTACTTTGTAGGTGGTTACTTTATTCATCCGTTATATTCATTAGTGGTTCCTTATCATGACTATATGGGAGTTCAAATCGAATTGGATTATACATTTGTGACTTTACTGTAACCAGGGTAAAATCACAATTTTACACATGTAAAATGATAAATATAACACTTTAAGTGATATTTGTTTGCATCTTAATGGGTCTGCATTATTCACACCTTTTTGCTAATATATATATATGAGTTTTGATAGGTCATTGGTTGGATCAGTCAAATGAGTTAATAACATTATATCATATTAACAGTTCAAAACAAACATCCTACTTTCTTCGTGTTATTGTTTGGTCCAGGTCTACGGTGTTGGGTGCTGTTTGCTTTTTATTATAAGTAGTTGGTCATTTGTTTTTCGAAGAATTAGCAAAATATTATGTGTAACTCACAATATAAGACTGTCGCTCCATGATGGATGAACTCGCTCATTATAGATAGCTTTTGCTATATGATTTACAATTTTCTTCACAGAAGTTTTATTAAGTTTCATTGCCTGGTATATACAGCTTTTATTGCATGAGGTGTCTTTAGTTACAACTAACTTTTGTGTTGCAATATGTCATTAAGAGGTCAATACTTGATTGCCTATTTAGACTAATAGCATACAAAAGATCAAGAAGGGATAATTTTATAAATCTATTAGTTTATGCTCCTTTTTTTTATGTTGCTATATATAATAAACTTCGTTGCAAGTTAAGTGAGTTCTCATTTCAATTGTGTATTGCAGGTCACAAATGCTGTGTTTTGCAGTCCCTATTCTGATACAACTCCCTACTGTGACTCCACCACCTATGATTCCGCCAACCATTGTTCCAGGAAAACACACCAACCCACGAATTTGCTTATGTCTGGTTTGAGTGGAGAAAGACAGTTTTATCCTACTCATTACAGTGAGCTTATCCACCTTGCTGCACTTTACAAGTAAGAAATTTTAACCTTTTCTCCTGAACAACTATATCTAGGCTGTTTTCGGGAAATAGTGGTTTTGTGTATGTAGATTAGTATAGTTTCATATACGCTTTTTTATTTGGAACAACAAACAAACTCACAGTTCTAAAAAAAACTCACAGTACGAGATCTATCTACATGCATTTGCTATATTATTCAAAAGCATATACATGCACTGCATTAGAAAAATGATGAGAGCATGTATTAGTTTAGGGAAAATCATTACATCGAGCAAACTTGATACTTTAAAGTATGGACCCACCAGAATCGTATCTTAACAAAGGAACATCGTGTACGCCATCTTAAATGCATGTCTGCACAACATGTATTTAATGGAGAATGCCTTTAGTATTAAAGGAAGTTGTCTTATGATGTTGGTGACTGAGTTTTATAATGCTCTATTCCTTGGGATTGGCTAAGTGCCATTACCCCAGTCTAAAGAAGACATCGTAGTGATTAGAGGAAGATAATCAACAGTTAGGGATTAAGTAAATGATATGCGTTTGTTGTAATTGTTTATTTTCAGTTTGTTAGCCTTAACCCGAATTGACCTGACATTTACAATGTAAATATATTGATGTAAGCAATTTTTTATCGTTTTACCTATACTTGGGTTGACCCGAACCAGAATTGACCCGTTATGATTTGACCTGTACCTGACCTGGTCAACCCGAATAACACCCCTATGTGCGTATATTCCACAATAAGTATTGGCGAAAAAAGGATATGACGGAAAGGTGAGACGAAAACTATAACTTTATTTTCTAACTGAATGATATATTGATTAGTGTTTGAACAACTTGCAGAACAAGAACAAGAAAAAAACAGCAATGCAAACACAGATTTTAATGAGAGCGCAAATGTAACAGCAGAAGAACATTAAAGGAATGAAGAAGAAAAGAAATGAAGTTGGAGCAGGAGGAGACGAAAGCGCTTTGGAAATGTTGCAAGTGATTATGTAGTATGTACATTAATATTTTGATATATTATAGTAGTGATTATGTAAACAATGAAGCATATCATATCAAGGTCATTAGCAATGGCCAACCTTGAGAGAATGTAGTATGTAGAACCAATAAGAGAATGTAGTATGTACATTAATATTTTGATATATTATAGTAGTGATTTATGTAAACAACTAAACATATCATATCAAAGTCATTAGCAGTGGCCAACCATATATAGCTTGGTTATTGTCATTCGTTTTTGACACTGTATATCGAAAGCTGAAAATTTCATAAAAAGCACTACGCATCGTGCATTCATTATTATTAATGTACATAGAATGCATGTACGCCGTTATTATTTATTTATGTACTTCTACTTAGAATTCGTCAAATAATATTATGAAGTGAACCCGCCCATCGGGCGGGTTATGAAGCTAGTATAATATAAGCCGAACACATATAAACTAAGGGTACTGGCATCCTTGCGGCAAAATGTGTTCGGCAAAGCATGCCGATCGGCAAGAAGGACTGCCACCCAATCGGCAAGACCAAATCGGTGCCCCAATCGGTATTTCTCACCGATTCGGTGGGGAGAAAAACAAGGAAAAAAATGACCGTTTGGAGTAAATTCATGTTGAGGCAACCTTAGGCAAGGTTGCCACTTAAAATTCATGTTGAGGCAACCTTAGGCATAAAATGTGTTGAAACTAGATGATTGGTTGTTTGCATCAAAAGTTGAGACAACATTAGGCAAGGTTGACACCCCTAATAAAACAACCCTTAATAAAACTTATAAAAATAAGTGCCGACGTGACATTTTTCAAAAATCTATGGTTGTTTTTAAACTAACAATAAAAGAAAAATAAATATGCTTCAGAAAAATAAAATAGACAAAAACAATGCTCAACAGTTGCTGACTTGCTGCTTATCCAAAAACAAACAAGGTGTAATCGAATGCCAACCAACCAAACAATACCATCCGACACTCTTCTTCTCTCTGGTTGAACACAAAAGCCATTCGGGGTTCTCTTTTTCAAGGTAAATATTGAAATTATAATCATGTCTCCTTATCTTGGTCTTCAATTTATTTGTTTCTATATCTACGTTAACACCTAAAAGAAGAAAATATTAATGGGTATAGCGAAAAAAACTGTATAAAAAAGTGGTGGCATTTCAATTACGTCATGTGTTTGGAATTCATTTATGCAAGCCAAATCTTACTTGGTAACTTTTTTTAGAAAGAAAACGATCCTCTTGTATGTTTACAAGTTTGTTCATATGTCTTATAGGTGTGTTTAGTAAAAATAGCAGTAGCAGTGAGCCGTAACAATTTTTTTCTATAAAAACGTTTGGTGACGTAGCTGTAAGTGTAATCATAATGTGTAAAAAAACTTTTAAATGCTCAATGCTCCTAAATGCTACTTCATGGAGCATTGAAAAATGATCATTCCGAAAAAATAGATAAAGCTACTTGGTGATTGCCGATTGATATTAAAAAACACAATGCTCTCACGGCTCACCGCTCCTAAATGCTTCGTGCCAACCTAATGTAAACCATTCATGTTTAAGGGGCCTTCTAACTATGCAAATTAGGAGCTACTATTATCGTTTAGAAATATGAGGTGGAACATGTTGTGGAATAGGACTTGTTTAACTATATGAACACCCATATACTAGATTTTCACTAAAGGATTAGGAATTTGTATACATAATTTGACTGATGATTTTTGTTGTAAAAAGGTATTTGCCATGCTTAAATGTTAGCATGGGTGATGCTATGTAGAACACATTCGACATAAAGCTAATTGCATACCATTTGGGACAGAGAATGACGTCTTTCATCTCATCAAAGATCCACCCTCCAATTTACAATTCAGTTGACAGAATCACTCCAGAGAAGAAATGTAAGTATTTGATCACCTGACTTTGGGTGTGTTTGGATTTACGTATTAAAACTGATTACAATTATTGCACTTGAGTCGCAATGATCATTTACAGTGTCTCGATAAACAGATTCAAGCTGCTATAACCAGAGTAAAAGAATACTTAATGGTCCTTTTTCTAAACTTAATTGTGGAGCGTTTACTCCCATTAACAAAATGGCTTTCATTTTTTACAATAATATCCTTTTTGGTTATTTTCTCTATATTTCTCGCATAAGTGGATTTCCTAAACATCTAGTGGCCTTTGGATGTGTTAAGGAATCAGTATGGGTATGAGTTTGAAAAAGAGGGGAATGGGAATGGGTATGGATTTCTAACTTATGGATTTCTAACTCCGACTCTTCAAACACCCTCAAACCCATACCTTCCAACGATACACGCCCTTAACATTCTTATTATCTCAACGTTACAACTTTAAAAATCACACACACATCGAGCTAATATCTTCATTGATTACAGTTAAGTATCTAATTCTTGTTATTAAATAATCACCTCAAAAACACTCATCCAAATACCCCTTGCGTTGTATTAGCTCTAACGGATTACCTTACATCGTAGATAAACTACAATCAACATGTCATATTATCCATCAAGAGATACGTGCTAACCGGCGGCACATGTTAGCAAGTGGTGGTATCTCAGTAGTTTCAGTCTTATCGCTCAACTCCATCTTTCCACCACTAGTAGCATGGGCCGTAGATGAAACGAATGAGCAAGAGGAAAAAGACGAAAGTATAGTCGGGGCGTTCAAGTCATTGTTTGATCCTAATGAGAAAACAAAGACTGGGAAAGTGTTGCCAAAGGCATACTTGAATTCAGCAAGAGAGGTGGTGAAAACTTTGCGTGAGTCATTAAAGGAAGACCCGAAAGATATGGCTAAATTTAGACGGACTGCAGATGCAGCTAAAGAATCTATACGCGAGTTTTTTGGCAGTTGGAGAGGACAGCAGGCAGTAGCCAATGAGGTAATTTTCATTATACTTTTGTTTCAGAAACGGGTTGGGTAAGGGGTCAAAGCTGGTTTTTCTTGTCTTGTGCATCAAAAGGATAGTTTGAGCGACTTTCAACCTGTTTGACCCATTTCTTTTAGGCGTATTTCTGTACTTGTTTGATCACCTGAATCGACCCTTTTATAAATAAATGGGCCCAAATGGCCACCTCTATAGGAAGAGTGAGGTTCAAGTCACAAAAATTGCCTGTTTGCGAATTTGTAAATATGGGCGGCTCAAGTGGCTTGGGTGACAGCTTTCTTTTTAGTTGAATCAAAACAAGTCAGGTTTGGTTGACTTGAAAAAAGTTTGTCATGTTTACTTTTGTTTATATCTCATCAAAAAAGCTTCATTGTTGAAATTGTACATGTTTTTGTTGAGTAATAAATCATTGACATGCTCAACAAGTGTGACCCGTTTGTCGTGGGTCAAAATTGCCACCTATAGCCAAAATACACAAGTTTGTTTATATAGAATGTGTGGCAAATCCTAGGACACTTAATAAAATCCTGGTACTGTTTTGCTTTCTTGTGCAATTTTTTAACCAAAACTTATGGTTAGAGGGCAGATTGGGGGGATGGTGTTGGGTTGTGTTGACGCCACGTATGTTTAATATGATTTCAGGTATATATGAAAGGTTTTCTTTGCCATGTTTTTTGGTGCAGGAATCATATATTGTGCTTGAGAAAGCAATTAGAACATTAGCAGGTTTCTACTCAAAGGCAGGCCCGTCTGCTCCCCTTCCCGAACAAGTGAAATCTGAAATTATAACCAATCTTGATACAGCCGACAAGTTTTTGTGAGCCATCAACAGGTTTTACCATGTACAAGAGCAATTTTCTTATTTTTCTCTGGTCAATTGTATTTTGGTTGGCAAGGCTGTTTTAACAATTATTCATCTCTTTTTGAGCTGTAAAGTTATTATATGGTGATAGACTGATAGCCAAGTCATGTTAAGATGTGCGTTTTGGAATAAATTGTCTAAATTTTGCCACTCAACGTCACAATAATCTGTTTTAAATGCGTAGATAAATAGTATTTTTATTATCAAAGGCAATACAACACTATGTATTTAGTGTTTATCTATTTGATTTCCATTTGTTCTCATTTTTGTTTATTCTATTTATTAAGTACTCAAAATTTACCAAGTAGTAGAACGACCATACTTTTTCTTTCATAAATGCAAATCCAAACGCATCCTATAATTCCCTGGCAATGGTTGTTTAGGTGTAAAGTTTTCTCAGTTTACTTGTTTAGGTGTAAAGGTTTTTCAGTTGTTTATGTGAACAAGAGTTTAAACCACTTAAGGCGTAGATTAAGCCGATTTTTTAAACTTCATTTCACTTTTTTCCTAAATAACCGTTGATTAAATAACGAACCTCAGCGAGAAAAACAGTAGTACTTCAGCAAATAATGCTAAAAGTTTTTGTTGTGGTCAGATTGGTGGTTGTGGTAAGATTGTAGTTCAGATGCTTGTTGTGGTCAGATTGGTGGTTGTGGTAAGATTGTAGTTCAGATGCTTGTTCGCATACTCTGTGGTTCAGATCGTGGTAACTGGTAAGTGGAGATATTAAAGGTTCAGGTCGGTGCGATTGGACCGGGTATGGTAGTGTTATGTTGTTTCAAGGGTTGTTTGGTTCAGGTGTTTCAGCAAGGGTCAAAGCCATTCCAACATATGTTGGTCTTATAATCTTGGATCATTTTCCACAATCATTTTTATATTTTGTTGTGCCACCACTCGATATGATAGTGTAGTTAGAATTGCTTGGTTTGAGGTTTTGGCGGGTCTCGTTTCAGTGGGTCATGGTCTTGGTCGGTTTTTTTTTACCCTTTTTTTACGGTTTCTGTTGGGTGATTGCTGTTAAGTGGTTATGCAATTTGTTGGGTTTGGATGTCGGGATGTCTTTCATTGATGGTTGAATCTTCATTGTTGTTATGGTGATTAAATGATCATGTAGTCTGGTAGTCTTCAAGGCCATTGCGGTTGTAGAAATTCAAATTAAAAGGTACGTGTGAATGGGTTTATCGTCTTGCTCATGTAGTTACATTTATAGGCAAAATTGCATATATATATATCTATCCCAAAGTGAATAATTGCATATATATCCTTTTTACAAGTTTTTGATGCACATAGTACAATAGTTTTTATGCATGTTTTGGAAAAAAGAATCTACTTACATAACTGCTAACATATTCACGTAATTCCTGATTAGTCAATTATTGGCTGGTAACTAATTTTTATGTGCGTTTAGCACTTTTTGTGTATATGAAGTATTAGGCTGCATGCAATAACGACCGAGACCGACTTCCATGACCCAATCACATTCGATCCTCTTTTGTGTGGCTATTCGATCGAGGTAGGAAAAAAAAGGAAAAGGGTCGTGATCTCGACCGACAATCGCCCCCCTTTTTTTTTCTTTTTTTTGTGTGTGTTAATTAAATATAAAAGGTATTTTGTTAGGTATGTTTTTATAGTGTAGGTCGCTCTTACTGGGGCACCCAATCACCTGCAGATCGCTGGAGAGAGAAAGCTGACGTTACAGAGAAAATAATGGGGATTGACCCTTATTATTGTGGGCAGCCTTATGAACGTCACTTCTTGATCTAAGATTTGATTCATAAACTGTTGTGACAATGTTTAAATCAAAAGTGAACGTTTATGCTTTAAATTCGACAGTACTTTACATGATAAATACTACTCCGTATATATCTAATTTAGTATCACCAATAAACAACAATCCGTTGTAGTCTAGTTGGTTAGGATACTCGGCTCTCACCCGAGAGACCCGGGTTCAAGTCCCGGCAACGGAAGTTTTTGTTCCATTTTTTTTTGTTAAAGGTAACCAGAAAGCCGTACTTCTTTGTAGAGTTATAAAATGTATTGTTTTATGACTGTCTATATATAATTTTTATTTATTTATTTATTTTTCTGAGTTCATACCAAATCATGAGATGTAAAAAGAACTAAGGAGCCGTTTGGTATCCGGGTATGGGTGGGTATAGAATGAAAGAAATTTATACTACCTTATAATGTATTTAGTACATCTATATTTAAAAGTCTTAAAATGTTTAAGACCAAAAACATTTCTTTAATAGGAAAGATGCATGTACACCACTTTAATGCACATATTATAAATAAAAAAAAAAAAAAAAAAAAAAAAAATTAATGATATTTAATGTAGTCAATTAATTAATTGATCAATAAATACAATTAATACAATTATTAAAACACCCATTACATCACAAATACAAATTTTCAAGCATATTGTACAACCAAATTAAACATAATTCCTACATTAAATGTCACTAATACAAATAATAAAGCACATTATACAAATATTCAGGCCCGAACGGGCAACAGGCTAAATGGGCTTGAGCCCGAACGGGTGCGGGCCAAACAGGCTCGAGCCCGAACGGGCACGGCCTAAACGAAATTCTTGATATCCGTAAATTTATTGTCAAAAAGAATATAATAAACTAAAATACATGATTCACCGGAAAATTTAATTTCAGGGTACCCGCCGCTGCAACGCGCGGGTACCCGTCTAGTATCAAATACTCCGTAACTTGTTTGGTGACTTTTTGATTCCTTGACCCCATCACTTTCAATGATAGATGCAATCCCACCTCCACTAGCCTCTTTGGGTGATATTATCCAATCACATTTTATTTTATTTTTCTTTTATGATGGGATCGCATATTATTATATATTTGTTTAATTTTAAAATAATATTAATAATATCCTACTTATTTTTAAAATAATAATATTTAATTCAATTATATTTTTTTTTTCTCATTTCTCATTTTTTTCAAACCTTTCCCAAATCCAAATCCCAATTTCATCTACAAACCAAACGTACCCTAAGACAAAAATACATCATTGGTCCCTGAACTTTCCACAAAGCATCGTCATGCACCCTACCTTTCTAAAAACGTCGTGTGACGTCCAAAACATGGGAAATTGAGGCCGAATGCGTCCCTTGACCACTTTTGTCTCGGTCAACGCTCATATTTTGGTACATTTCCAAGGGTATAATAAGCAAAATACATTTATCACCACACTATGGTTAAATCAACCATGACATATGACTTTAGGTACCAAGTGTGTAGTACACTCTAGTTAATCAACCAAGAGTGATATTTTAGTGACCAACTATGAACTTTACCTGGCAACTCGTTTCCCTTTTGTGTTATTTGCTTTGGTTATGCATTAGATAAATAGTTTTAACTTAGGGAAGTCAAACCGATTGAAGTTACAATTTGTGACATTAGATAAATAGGTTTGAATCATGAAAGTTATTACGGGCCATAAACAACGAAAAATTGTCAATAAAGGGGGTGTTTGATTTTGCTGTTACGAAATTTATATCAACTGTGTTTGGTTTTCATCATATTATTGGGTGTTTGGTTTTTGCCGTTACAAACAGTACATAAAAGGGGTGTTTGGTTTGTTATATTCGCTTGTTCCCTCCCACTGTCAACACTAACATCATACAAGTTTTTAATAATAAATCCACCATTGTCCATACAATAACATTTAATGATCAAAAGCCTTTGCATTTTGGCCTCAAACCACTGTCTTTGGATTTGCTGACATAAAGGGGTGTTTGTTTTTGGTCATAAGAACATTAAACAAAATAGGATACTACAAGAAGATTAAACGAGAAAACATAGAATTATATATTCATAATAGTGGCAATTAGCCTACAAGAACATTAAAATTCTAAAACAAGAACCCAAAAGACCTCATTAACCTACCTCTGGAAATACCCTAAATTAAGACCCATTACACTAATTATTTTCAGCAATTTTCTGAACAAAACCTTCCTACATACGAATATTAGCATCAGCTTCACCATACATCTTTATCAAACGTGCAAGTAGGTCGCTTTCAATGGCCTGGGTTTTTTTTCAAAGCCTCCAAACAGTTAAGCGCCACACCACGAGGTCCCAAAGCTTCATTCTCCTGAATCAGATCCCTACGCTTTGGTATCATCCTCTTGAGATGATCAATAGCGGCACAAATAAGGTTTTTAAAAAACCCTACTTCAACAGCCTCTTGACCAAACCAGAGGCTCATACGATCATGTAATCGTGGTGAATCGGCCACTTCCATGAGTTCATTCAACATTGGGAAATCTTCTTCCATGGGGAAATGTGTGAGGAAAAGCTTGTTGATGGGTTTATTGGGTTACGCGCTAAAGTTAATACCGTCTCAGTGAAAAGATAGTGAAGGGGTTTAATAACAAATTTTATTTCATACTTGGTCCCTAAGGTTGTCTACATTTTCGTCAACGTAGGTACAATTCCTGCCCAAAATGTAGTGGCGTGTTCACAACATGCTACATTGAGTTTAAAAGCTTAGGGACTGATGAGTGTGTAAATACTCATCATTTCTGTTACATTTAAACTGCAAAAACATATGAAAACGCACAGGAATGCCTTGAAATACATAAAATTATCCCTGGATTGTGTTTTTATGCATAAGGATTGAAAACTGATGAAAAACAAAACATTTCACATAATTTACAGTTTCAGTCCCTGAACTTTGGAAAATTGGCAAAACTAGTCCCTGGTAAATCAAAACTTGTACAAATGTCATAAAAGGTCCTTGGGATTCATAAGTTGTGAGAAATAGTCCTTTAAAGTTTAAAATCACATATTTACAACTTTGGTCTCTCAAGTTTGGAAAGTGTCAAAATTAGTCCCTAAGGTTTTAAAAATAAGAAAATAATAAAAATAAACCTTATACTATTCTAAATTGACAAAATTGGTCCTTATGATAACTTTTGAGAAGTTACAAATTAAACCCTTCAACTTTCAGAAAATTACAAGTTTGGTCCCTGGAGTTTGTGGAATTGACAGATTTGGTCCCTGAGGTTTAAAATAATAAAATTTATACTTGTGGTCCTTGTACTAATGGTTAATTGCAGGTTCAGTCCTTATTTGAAGTTTGGAAAAATCACAAACAACCCTCAACTTTACCTATATTACACATTTGGTCCTTGTGATTTATTAACTAAAACCAAACCGGACCCTATGTTTTATTATTTACCTAAAACCCAAAATGAATTCAGCCCACCCAGTTACTAAACCTTGGGCTTGTTTTATTTCCCAGCCCACCCAAAACCAGTCCACACCCCCTCTTTGTTAAATAAATAAAACAGACAAACCAAACACCCCGTATTTCCCTCTTCGTCTTCCACCTCACACCCACACCTGTAACTCCACCTCAACCCCTCCAGCTCACACCCTCATCATTCTACCCACTCTCCACCATCTCCTTCACCCTGAACACGCCACAATTAATGCCTTCACACCCCATTTTCACCCCAATACCACTACTACCCACGGTTTTGAGCAAAACCACACCAACTTGCATCAAAACTTCTAATACTTGTCCCTCCACCTCATGCTACCTCCCAATAATCTTTAATTGCATCAGAACTGCCTCAATTCCACGTGGAGCGTTTTGGCGCCAAAACTGATTTAAATGGTTGGGATGAGTTTGACTCAATCAATGGCTATGATTTGAAGTGGGAAAAGATATTTGGGCTAGTGGGAAGATATTTGGTGATAAATATCAGAAGAAGAGAGCAATGCCAGGGATCGAGAGTAATTTTATTATTTTAATGTCGAATAGTTTAAATTAGCATTTCAATGTAATCTTAAAGTCTTAAAAACATTCAAGAAAGTTGTCTCAGTGTATCTTTTTTCTTTGTCACTCATCAATTTAAGATTTCAGTTTGTATCTCAGTTTTTGAATTTCTTAATTTCAAAAAAATCTCATAAAACTTGTTTGTTGTTAGTTGTTGTTATTATTGAATTCATAAGCTCATTTAAGCTTTGACAAAGCTCAAATAAGCTTAGGAAAACATCACTTAGCTGGTTAGTCCATAAAAGAAAAAAATAAGAAAAATACAAATTAAGTAAAGTAAAAATAAAAAAATTAGTGGTTAGAGTACTTGGAAGCAAAGGAGCTTGATGATTATGGATGTTTCTGGTTTAGTTGCCTTTGGGAGGTGTTAGGATAGGTGTGTGATCTCTGGTTACTTGATCTCAGCTTGAATACAATTTGTAAGTTTTTTTTCATTTTAGCTATTTACTGTAGACATACTTAGTCTTTGATACTTAAGGCCTATTCAATGTTTGTGAAGTGATTTGATGCTAGTATGATCTTTGCTATTCAGTGAATGACTGTGTTGCTCACATTGACATTCTAACTGCCATTATGTCATATCTAGCATACTATAGCATGTGTGGTTGTTTGTGCTTAATCTCAGCTTAAATATAGTTAGTATAACTTATTAGATAACTTAGTATAAGTAGCATAGCCTGTATTATTTATTTGCATTGAAATAAATAATTAGTCATTTTTAAAAGGAGCATAGTCTGTCATAATGCTAAATTTTTTATTTGTAAGCATAAGGTGTTGATGTCTGTGTAATTGTGCTCTTATGAGTCCACTTCATCATGATATGATCTTGTGTAAGCAAAACATGGTCTGAATTAGTCTTATTGTTTGAAAATCTCAAATTAGTGTTGTTAAGAGGGTGTTTGGCACAAGCTGTTCAAGGGACTCAGAGGAGTCTTGGTTGTTTGTAACTGTTTCAATAACTTAACTTAGGTCATTAGAGGTTAGTTAGGTCACAAAATCAGTGCTTACATTAGCAAAAGTCAGATTCACCAAAATTCCACCACCACAGTTAACTGTGGTGGTTTTTGAGTTCCACAACCCATCATTTCATTAGACAAGTTGTTATTTCAACATAATTTAGTCTTACTTCAACTTAAAAACATGTTTTCAGTTAGTTAGATCAAATCAAAACTCATAAAAGTCAACTGTGCTTAAAAATAGTAAAAGTCAAAAGTTGCATGTTCAGATTTTCATCAATTTAGCAAGAATATTAGTGATTTTTGTGTTTGGACTTAAGGCTTGAAAATTGTTTTGTGAAAACTCTACTAGCTGAAATTGTGATTTTCATTGTTGTCATATTTTTAAGATTTTTTTTAGTGGACTAAAATGCCCCTTGAACTGAGCTGCAGGGCAAGGTGATTGCCCTGTCTCAGCAGACCTTGGCTCACCCACCACCTTTGGTGGTCCATTGTGGTTGACTCAGTGGGTCCCACACCCCATAAATAGGTTCTTACAACCCCCCTCCTACCAGGCTTGAACTCTTGACCTTTTGTTTGACCTCTAACCCACTGGACCCCACCTAGAATAAGCTCTCAAGTCTGTCCCATAATCTGTCTCAGAAAACAAATAAGCATAAGCTTATTGTGGCTTTTTGACTTATTCAGCCAATCCCTTGTGCTTTTTCTTGCTTGACCTTGTTCCTTGAACTCAGAGAGATAAGCTTATGCCCTTGTGGACCCCACATTAGACCATTTGTGCTTAAATCCATACACAGTCAACAAAAGTCAACTGTGTGGTCTAATAAGCACTTTTAGTGCTTATTCTGTGGTTATAAATTATTTTCCTTTATTAAAGTTTCATATTTTAAGTATTTTATTAGATTTATAAAATAAAAACCAGAAAAAAAACCAAACTTAATTATAGTGATAGCTTCTATTTAATAGAAATTATCTATTTAATTTTCTTTTTAGCTTATTTATAAGCACTTCTGCTATTTTATATTTTTATTAAACCTCTTATATATTAAAGTAATTTTATAAATTTTTTCAGAATTTTCTTTTGTCATCTAGTGTTATTTAGAATTAATATTAGTTTATTTAATAATTAAATAATAAATAAAGAATTAAATAGCATAATTAATTTTTATAAGGTAACACCTATATTTTATATTTTTCCTAGCTTTTATAAGTCATAAAATAATTTTAGAAAGTTTCTTGTGATTTATATTGTTCATTTACTAGTTTTCATAATTCAATTAGTTTAATTAGATATTAATCAATAAATAGAATAATAATTAGTGAATTAGATTAAAAATTCATAATATAAACTTTTTATAATTTTTTAGGATTCCTATGATGGTTAATTAGATATATAAAATTTTTCATAATTATTTAAGTCTTTTTAGTAATTATAAATAAGTTAATCAATATAATAAATTAAATAATAAATAATTAATAATAGATAGATAAATAGTGTGAAAAAATATAATTTTAATTTTAAAATAAGTTTTATAATATTTTAGATTTTTAGAAATTTTAATTTTAATTTTCTAGACTTATTTTACATTTTCCTAATTATTAGTTAATTATTAAATAAATAATAATAGTTATTAAATAAAAATAATTAATTAAATAGTTTTTAATTAATAAATAAATATTTTAAATTTATTTAATTTGCATTTAAGCCCCTAAGGCTTATAAAATCCTACTATAAGTTAAATTTGTTTTTGTTTACGTTTAATTAGTAAACGTTTACGTTTTCAGTTCCTTTTTCACTTGTACTTATCTGATTTCACATATTAGTTGATATAGCTTATTAAAGCTATTCACTCTTATATTTCAGTAGTACAAATCACTTAAACCCTTTTTCTGTTCAATTCACCTGATCTAGAAGTCGTTTTATTTCAGATTTCACATCTCATTGGGATCTAACGATCCGGGGAAACACTAAACTCACCGGAGTATTGGTTTAGGTTGTCTGACTTGTTGACCATTACTTGGTTGATTTTATCTGACTGTTTCAAACCAATCAAAATTTGGCGCCGCTGCCGGGGAGGTGTGCTGCGTATTACGACTTTTTGAAATATCTGTGAGTTTGAATTTTCACACTTTGTTATATATCATCTTTTTGTTCATATTTTATTTTCTATTTGTAATTTCCCGTCACTCTAAGTATTCTTAGAGTCATCTCTAGTGCATGCGCACTCGTTCTTCTAGGTCAACAAGCCCTTTACGTGAGCTTGTCAGAATTCCTCGAAGACGTCGTAGACGTTCTGCCCCAACAGCCGTATCTGAGGAACGTGTTGTTTCACCTAACAAAGTTATCATGGCGGAAGACCGTCCGATGAATGAGCTTCTCCAAGCACCCATTGAGGTTTACGGAGACGCTATTGTTGTCCCAGCCATCGTGGCTGAATACTTTGAGCTCAAAACCGGGTTACTAAATCTAGTAACTTCAAGCCAATTTTATGGTTTTGAGAGGGATGATCCCCATGCTCATATTCGATGGTTTAATAAAATTACTTCAACCATCAAATACAAGAACGTCCCTTCCGAAGCAGTCAAACTTCTTCTTTTCCCATTTTCTCTTGAGGGAGCAGCCCGGATTTGGCTGGAAAAACAACCTCCTCGTTCAATACACTCATGGGAAGATTTAGTTACCAAATTTGTAAACGAATTTTTTCCCCCGTCCAGAACGACAAGTCTTAAAAATGAAATCATCAAATTTACTCAAAGGTTTGATGAATCGTTTGGTGACGCATGGGATCGTTTCAAAGAATTGCTTCGTCGATGTCCTCATCATGGTTTCACTGAATTAATGCAAATTGACACATTTTATAATGGTGTGAGTCAATCTGACCAAGATTCTCTCAATGCCTCCGCGGGAGGTAATTTTTTGAGCAAAACCACAAAAGAAGCTTTAGAAATCATTGAAAATAAATCCAAGGTCCGCACTACACGCACAAAACCATATCACTCCCAAGTGAGTGCTGGTCCTTCTTCTTCATCGCCCGTGAGTACTTCTAGCACCGATGCTAAGATAGATAAACTCACGGACGCCATTCAAGCTTTGGTTATCTCAAACCAGAAAAAAGTCACTTTCACACAAAACCCTTCACATGCTGAAGTAAAAAAAGTGGAAGTTTGTGTCACTTGTGGTGGCCCACATGCTTACTACAATTGTACTGCCACCGATGGTAGTCCTTTTGAAGCCAATGCCCTAGCCGGTACTACAAATCAGGGAGGTAATCAATACCGTCCTCAAATGGAACCAAGTTACCGTGCTAATACACATATGGGACCACCCGGGTTTAATCAAAACCCAAATTTGCAAAACAGAAACCAAAACCAACCACGAATGAACCAAGGTTATCAAAACCAAGGGAATTTCCATCCTGGACAGAATCAAGGTTTCCACAATCAAGGAAACTTTAACAGAAACAATTTCAACCCCGGAAATCATTTTCAGGGAAATGGTAATCCAGATCAAGGGAATTTTCAGCCACAACAAGGTTATAATCAAAATAACCGTGTCCAAAATTTCCCTAACCAAACACAAGCCATTCTCCCAGCTCCACAACCATCATCCGATGAGTTGTTAAAGCAGTTCATGAAAACTCAAGAAGAGACAAACAGGTTGTTGGTCAGCCAGATTTCTGAAATTAAGAAATCTTTAAATGAACAACCCTCGGGCTCTGGAAAACTTCCGAGCAACACGATCGCAAACCCGAGGGGCGATGCAAAGGCGATCACGACCAGGAGCGGAGTTTCATATGATGGACCTACTGTTCCCACTACCCCTTCTTCTTCTTCTCCCAAGGTAGTGGAAAATAACGTCGAGGTAAATAAGGACGAAGTACTTCCTACTCATAAGGGAGGTTCCCAAGACGTCCCACCTCAGGTTGTCCCGAAACCCAAACCAAAACCTAGAGTTGTTTTTGAACCAAATGATATTCCAGTTGAAACACCTCAGTCCAGACCTTCTACCTCCTCTATTCCTTACCCCTCACGCTTGAGTGAACAAAAGCTCCGTGAAAAAGCTAGTCACCAGATGGATAAATTCTTTCAAATCTTCCAAGATTTGCATTTTGACATTAGCTTTGCGGATGCTATTATTCTGATGCCCAAATTTGCATCGACAATCAAACACTTGTTAAGCAACAAGGAGAAACTGTTTGAAATGGCAAAGACTCCCTCGAATGAGAACTGCTCAGCAGTTCTCTTAAAGAAGCTTCCCGAGAAGCTGGGAGATCCTGGAAAATTTCTAATACCATGTGTATTTCCGGGAATGGTTGATTGCTATGCCTTGGTCGATCTTGGTGCAAGTATCAACCTAATGCCATACTCAGTTTGGAAGAAACTTTCTCTTCCTGATCTTACTCCTACCTGCATGACTTTAGAGCTTGCAGACCGATCGATATCTCGTCCTCTCGGCATTGCCGAGGACGTGTTTGTGAAGGTAGGAGAATTTCATCTCCCCGCTGACTTTGTAGTGGTTGATTTCGATGCTGATCAAAGGGTCCCTCTCATTGTTGGGAGGGGTTTCCTTAGAACGGGCCGTGCTCTTATCGATGTATTTGAGCAAGAAATCACTCTTCATGTGGGTAATGAAGCTGTTACATTTAACCTCGATCAAACCTCGAGGTACTCCTCCAATTATGATTCTGAAGCAGTTAATCAAATAGATATCATAGACATTGCTTCGGAGGAGTATTCTCAAGAGTTTCTTGGTTATTCTCATAATTCTGTGAGTGGGGATGCCACTCCATCATCTGAACCTATCATTTCCGACTCTTCCCCTTCTCTCACTCCGTTTGAGGGAAGTGATTTCCTTTTGGAAGAGGTCGAGGCTTTTCTCAAAAGTGATTCAGTTCCATCGGGAATTGATAACACTGAGATTGATCTGGAGGGAGATATTCTTCTCCTTGAGAGATTGCTAAATCAAGACAATTCTCTTCCACTCCCTCCCGTACAACTTCATAATCAGGAAATCAAATATGTTGAGGAAACTGATGATTTTCCTGAGGTCGAACTCAAGGACTTACCTCCTCATCTTGAATACGCATTCTTGGAGGGTGATGATAAATTACCCGTCATTATTGCTAAAGGTTTAAGTGTTGAGGAGAAGAGTGCTCTCATAAAGGTCTTGAAGTCAAACAAGCAAGCAATTGCTTGGAAACTCTCCGATATTAAGGGTATTAACCCAGATTTTTGTACACACAAAATCTTGATGGAGGATGACTTCAAGCCTGCAGTGCAACATCAAAGAAGGGTGAATCCAAAAATCCATGATGTGATTAAACAAGAGGTTCTTAAACTTCTTGATGCAGGATTGATTTACCCTATCTCTGACAGTCCATGGGTTAGTCCCATTCATTGCATCCCAAAAAAGGGTGGCATTACTGTTGTCACTAATGAGGAAAATGAGTTGATTCCAACTCGGCTGGTTACCGGATGGCGTGTTTGCATTGACTATCGTAAGTTAAATGACGCCACCCGCAAAGACCACTTTCCGCTGCCCTTTATGGACCAGATGCTTGAGAGATTAGCAGGGAACGAGTACTATTGTTTCCTTGATGGTTTCTCAGGATACTTCCAAATCCCCATTGATCCATCAGATCAAGAAAAGACTACCTTTACATGCCCTTATGGAACCTTTGCTTATAAACGTATGCCTTTTGGCTTATGTAATGCTCCAGGTACGTTCCAGAGGTGCATGATGGCCATATTTACCGACATGATCGGTAAAACCATGGAGGTCTTTATGGATGACTTCTCGGTCATTGGGGATTCATTCCAAACATGTCTCACCAATTTAGAAAAAATGTTGAAAAGGTGTAAAGACACCAATCTATGTCTAAATTGGGAAAAGAGTCACTTTATGGTCAAAGAGGGCATTGTCCTCGGCCATAAGATTTCCAAGAATGGTATTGAGGTTGACAGAGCTAAGGTTGATGTCATTGCAAAACTGCCTCACCCTACTACCGTCAAAGGTATTAGGAGTTTCTTGGGTCATGCCGGTTTCTATCGTCGATTTATACAAGATTTTTCTAAAATCTCACGGCCTATGACTCATCTCCTTGAAAAGGATAATCCTTTTATCTTCTCACCAGAGTGCATCGAAGCTTTTGAAACATTAAAGAAAAAGCTTACTGAGGCACCCATTCTTATTGCCCCCGACTGGGATTTACCCTTCGAGCTTATGTGCGATGCAAGTGATTTTGCTATTGGTGCAGTCTTGGGGCAATGCAAAACTAAACACTTTCAGCCTATCCACTACGCAAGCAAAACTATGAACGAAGCTCAAACACATTACACCACTACAGAAAAAGAATTATTAGCTGTGGTGTATGCTTTTGAGAAATTTCGGACATACTTAATCTTGACTAAAAGTGTAGTGTATACGGATCATTCGGCTCTTAAATATCTATTTGCAAAACAAGATGCAAAGCCGAGATTGCTCCGTTGGGTTCTCCTCCTCCAGGAATTTGATATCATTATTCGTGATAAAAAAGGAGCTGAGAACCTGGCTGCTGATCATTTGTCCCGATTAGAGAACCCTCATCAAAATGTGTATGAGAAAAAGGAAATAAATGAAACATTTCCTCTCGAAACACTTAATGCGGTTACTTTTCGCGGAGATTCTACTACCCCATGGTTTGCCGACTTCGCAAACTATCATGCGGGTAACTTTGTTGTGAAAGGGATGTCAACCCAACAGAAGAATAAATTCTTTAAGGATGTTAAACATTACTTCTGGGATGACCCCTACTTATTTAAAATCTGTGCGGATCAAGTCATCCGACGGTGTGTATATGGACAGGAAGCCACTAAAATTCTTAAGGCTTGCCATGCTGGACCCACTGGGGGACATCATAGTCCTAATTACACCGCCAAAAAGGTGTTTGATTCCGGATTCTTCTGGCCCACAATTTATAAAGATGCCCAGGATCTCATTAAAACCTGTGACGCTTGTCAGCGTCATGGAAACATTTCACAAAGAAATGAGATGCCACAAAATGCTATTCAAGTATGTGAAATATTTGATATCTGGGGCATTGACTTTATGGGGCCATTTCCATCATCCAGAGGAAACAAGTACATACTTGTGGCAGTTGATTATTTATCAAAGTGGGTTGAAGCAAAAGCTTTACCCACAAATGATGCCCGAGTTGTAGTGAAATTCCTGAAATCTCTTTTTGCCCGTTTTGGAACTCCACGTGCTATTATAAGTGATCGTGGTACGCATTTCTGCAATGACAAATTTGATAAAGTCATGCAAAAGTATGGTGTAACCCACCGTCTTTCTACCGCGTATCACCCACAAACAAGTGGGCAAGTTGAGGTTTCAAATCGTGGTATCAAAAGGATACTTGAGAGGACTGTTGGTGAAAACCGTGCTGCCTGGTCGGATAAATTAGATGACGCACTATGGGCCTTTCGTACAGCTTATAAAACACCCATTGGGTGTACACCTTACAAGCTTGTGTACGGAAAGACATGTCATCTACCGATGGAACTTCAGCACAAAGCCTACTGGGCTTTGAAACATGCCAACTTTGACCTCAAAACTGCGGGTGATCACAGAAAAGTTCAAATGAATGAATTAAATGAACTACATGATCAGGCTTACGAGAACTCTTTAATCTATAAAGAAAAAACAAAGAGAATACATGACTCAAAAATAAAGAACCGCGTTTTTAACGTTGGTGATCGAGTACTTCTCTTTAACTCTAGATTAAAGATCTTCTCGGGTAAATTAAAAACCCGTTGGACTGGTCCATTTACTATCACTAAGGTTTATCCATATGGTACCGTTGAGTTATCTCAAAATGACGGTCCATGTTTTAAAGTAAATGGCCATCGTGTGAAAAACTACTTTGGAGAGGACATCCCAAACATGGTTGTCCCGGATCTCCAAACTTTCCCCAAGGACAATTAAATTCGGGGTCGAGTCAAGCTAGTGACTCGGGAATCAAAAACAAGCTACCTCATGGACAAATCAATTCGAGGTCGAGTCAAGCTAGTGACTCGGTAATCAAAAGCATAGCAATATGGGCTTTCACTCATATTTCTGATTTCTTTCTCTTTTCTACTACCTAGTGTGGGGGAGATGCCCCACATGTTGTATATATGTATATATCTTGAAAAAAAAAAAAAAAAAAAAAAAAAAAAAAAAAAAGTTCAAAACAAAAGAAAAAAGTGAGTTTGTATGTAAATAGCCTAAAATAAAGGTTATTAATATGTCCTTCTTACGTTCTAAATATCAGTTTAACACCCGGTGTTTTGAATATTGAGGGCAATATTCATTTCTAAGTGTGGGGGGGGGGGGGGGGGATTCTCACGAATTCAAACACATGTTCCATCAAGCACCCTCATTTGATCAAAATTTAAAGTTTTTTCACACTTAGAAATGCAATAAATGGTATCAATCCTCCATGTCTAACCCACAACAGGATTGGCTAGTCCAGGAGCAAACGGCTCTTGGTAAAGACATCTCAAAACCGTTGATGGCTTGCAATTTACCAAAAATTGTATGGTTCCTCAACTCCCCATTATCCTAAAAAGCTAATGAGTTGGCTAGCCCGCAAGATTATGGCTTGTGGTAAAGGCCGTAGAAAATCCATAATTGGTAATCAGCTCACCAAGATGTTGACTATTCCATCAAGAGCTGGCTAGTCCAGGAGCAAACGGCTTCTGGTAAAGACAAATCAAATCCGTTGACAGCTGGTGGTTTGCAAAAAATCACACGGTTATCAGGTGTGCCACAGTTCTTACACCTGGCTACTCCAGAAGTGATGGCTTTTGGTAAAGAGTAAAAATCCATTAATTTTTTCTTAAATAGATTGCTAGGGACTAGCAATAGTTCTTACACCTTCCTACATACGAATATTAGCATCAGCTTCACCATACATCTTTATCAAACGTGCAAGTAGGTCGCTTTCAATGGCCTGGGTTTTTTTTCAAAGCCTCCAAACAGTTAAGCGCCACACCACGAGGTCCCAAAGCTTCATTCTCCTGAATCAGATCCCTACGCTTTGGTATCATCCTCTTGAGATGATCAATAGCGGCACAAATAAGGTTTTTAAAAAACCCTACTTCAACAGCCTCTTGACCAAACCAGAGGCTCATACGATCATGTAATCGTGGTGAATCGGCCACTTCCATGAGTTCATTCAACATTGGGAAATCTTCTTCCATGGGGAAATGTGTGAGGAAAAGCTTGTTGATGGGTTTATTGGGTTACGCGCTAAAGTTAATACCGTCTCAGTGAAAAGACAGTGAAGGGGTTTAATAACAAATTTTATTTCATACTTGGTCCCTAAGGTTGTCTACATTTTCGTCAACGTAGGTACAATTCCTGCCCAAAATGTAGTGGCGTGTTCACAACATGCTACATTGAGTTTAAAAGCTTAGGGACTGATGAGTGTGTAAATACTCATCATTTCTGTTACATTTAAACTGCAAAAACATATGAAAACGCACAGGAATGCCTTGAAATACATAAAATTATCCCTGGATTGTGTTTTTATGCATAAGGATTGAAAACTGATGAAAAACAAAACATTTCACATAATTTACAGTTTCAGTCCCTGAACTTTGGAAAATTGGCAAAACTAGTCCCTGGTAAATCAAAACTTGTACAAATGTCATAAAAGGTCCTTGGGATTCATAAGTTGTGAGAAATAGTCCTTTAAAGTTTAAAATCACATATTTACAACTTTGGTCCCTCAAGTTTGGAAAGTGTCAAAATTAGTCCCTAAGGTTTTAAAAATAAGAAAATAATAAAAATAAACCTTATACTATTCTAAATTGACAAAATTGGTCCTTATGATAACTTTTGAGAAGTTACAAATTAAACCCTTCAACTTTCAGAAAATTACAGGTTTGGTCCCTGGAGTTTGTGGAATTGACAGATTTGGTCCCTGAGGTTTAAAATAATAAAATTTATACTTGTGGTCCTTGTACTAATGGTTAATTGCAGGTTCAGTCCTTATTTGAAGTTTGGAAAAATCACAAACAACCCTCAACTTTACCTATATTACACATTTGGTCCTTGTGATTTATTAACTAAAACCAAACCGGACCCTATGTTTTATTATTTACCTAAAACCCAAAATGAATTCAGCCCACCCAGTTACTAAACCTTGGGCTTGTTTTATTTCCCAGCCCACCCAAAACCAGTCCACACCCCCTCTTTGTTAAATAAATAAAACAGACAAACCAAACACCCCGTATTTCCCTCTTCGTCTTCCACCTCACACCCACACCTGTAACTCCACCTCAACCCCTCCAGCTCACACCCTCATCATTCTACCCACTCTCCACCATCTCCTTCACCCTGAACACGCCACAATTAATGCCTTCACACCCCATTTTCACCCCAATACTACTACTACCCACGGTTTTGAGCAAAACCACACCAACTTGCATCAAAACTTCTAATACTTGTCCCTCCACCTCATGCTACCTCCCAATAATCTTTAATTGCATCAGAACTGCCTCAATTCCACGTGGAGCGTTTTGGCACCAAAACTGATTTAAATGGTTGGGATGAGTTTGACTCAATCAATGGCTATGATTTGAAGTGGGAAAAGATATTTGGGCTAGTGGGAAGATATTTGGTGATAAATATCAGAAGAAGAGAGCAATGCCAGGGATCGAGAGTAATTTTATTATTTTAATGTCGAATAGTTTAAATTAGCATTTCAATGTAATCTTAAAGTCTTAAAAACATTCAAGAAAGTTGTCTCATTGTATCTTTTTTCTTTGTCACTCATCAATTTAAGATTTCAGTTTGTATCTCAGTTTTTGAATTTCTTAATTTCAAAAAAATCTCATAAAACTTGTTTGTTGTTAGTTGTTGTTATTATTGAATTCATAAGCTCATTTAAGCTTTGACAAAGCTCAAATAAGCTTAGGAAAACATCACTTAGCTGGTTAGTCCATAAAAGAAAAAAATAAGAAAAATACAAATTAAGTAAAGTAAAAATAAAAAAATTAGTGGTTAGAGTACTTGGAAGCAAAGGAGCCTGATGATTATGGATGTTTCTGGTTTAGTTGCCTCTGGGAGGTGTTAGGATAGGTGTGTGATCTCTGGTTACTTGATCTCAGCTTGAATACAATTTGTAAGTTTTTTTTCATTTTAGCTATTTACTGTAGACATACTTAGTCTTTGATACTTAAGGCCTATTCAATGTTTGTGAAGTGATTTGATGCTAGTATGATCTTTGCTATTCAGTGAATGACTGTGTTGCTCACATTGACATTCTAACTGCCATTATGTCATATCTAGCATACTATAGCATGTGTGGTTGTTTGTGCTTAATCTCAGCTTAAATATAGTTAGTATAACTTATTAGATAACTTAGTATAAGTAGCATAGCCTGTATTATTTATTTGCATTGAAATAAATAATTAGTCACTTTTAAAAGGAGCATAGTCTGTCATAATGCTAAATTTTTTATTTGTAAGCATAAGGTGTTGATGTCTGTGTAATTGTGCTCTTATGAGTCCACTTCATCATGATATGATCTTGTGTAAGCAAAACATGGTCTGAATTAGTCTTATTGTTTGAAAATCTCAAATTAGTGTTGTTAAGAGGGTGTTTGGCACAAGCTGTTCAAGGGACTCAGAGGAGTCTTGGTTGTTTGTAACTGTTTCAATAACTTAACTTAGGTCATTAGAGGTTAGTTAGGTCACAAAATCAGTGCTTACATTAGCAAAAGTCAGATTCACCAAAATTCCACCACCACAGTTAACTGTGGTGGTTTTTGAGTTCCACAACCCATCATTTCATTAGACAAGTTGTTATTTCAACATAATTTAGTCTTACTTCAACTTAAAAACATGTTTTCAGTTAGTTAGATCAAATCAAAACTCATAAAAGTCAACTGTGCTTAAAAATAGTAAAAGTCAAAAGTTGCATGTTCAGATTTTCATCAATTTAGCAAGAATATTAGTGATTTTTGTGTTTGGACTTAAGGCTTGAAAATTGTTTTGTGAAAACTCTACTAGCTGAAATTGTGATTTTCATTGTTGTCATATTTTTAAGATTTTTTTTAGTGGACTAAAATGCCCCTTGAACTGAGCTGCAGGGCAAGGTGATTGCCCTGTCTCAGCAGACCTTGGCTCACCCACCACCTTTGGTGGTCCATTGTGGTTGACTCAGTGGGTCCCACACCCCATAAATAGGTTCTTACAACCACCCTCCTACCAGGCTTGAACCCTTGACCTTTTGTTTGACCTCTAACCCACTGGACCCCACCTAGAATAAGCTCTCAAGTCTGTCCCATAATCTGTCTCAGAAAACAAATAAGCATAAGCTTATTGTGGCTTTTTGACTTATTCAGCCAATCCCTTGTGCTTTTTCTTGCTTGACCTTGTTCCTTGAACTCAGAGAGATAAGCTTATGCCCTTGTGGACCCCACATTAGACCATTTGTGCTTAAATCCATACACAGTCAACAAAAGTCAACTGTGTGGTCTAATAAGCACTTTTAGTGCTTATTCTGTGGTTATAAATTATTTTCCTTTATTAAAGTTTCATATTTTAAGTATTTTATTAGATTTATAAAATAAAAACCAGAAAAAAAACCAAACTTAATTATAGTGATAGCTTCTATTTAATAGAAATTATCTATTTAATTTTCTTTTTAGCTTATTTATAAGCACTTCTGCTATTTTATATTTTTGTTAAACCTCTTATATATTAAAGTAATTTTATAAATTTTTTCAGAATTTTCTTTTGTCATCTAGTGTTATTTAGAATTAATATTAGTTTATTTAATAATTAAATAATAAATAAAGAATTAAATAGCATAATTAATTTTTATAAGGTAACACCTATATTTTATATTTTTCCTAGCTTTTATAAGTCATAAAATAATTTTAGAAAGTTTCTTGTGATTTATATTGTTCATTTACTAGTTTTCATAATTCAATTAGTTTAATTAGATATTAATCAATAAATAGAATAATAATTAGTGAATTAGATTAAAAATTCATAATATAAACTTTTTATAATTTTTTAGGATTCCTATGATGGTTAATTAGATATATAAAATTTTTCATAATTATTTAAGTCTTTTTAGTAATTATAAATAAGTTAATCAATATAATTAATTAAATAATAAATAAATAATAAATAATTAATAATAGATAGATAAATAGTGTGAAAAAATATAATTTTAATTTTAAAATAAGTTTTATAATATTTTAGATTTTTAGAAATTTTAATTTTAATTTTCTAGACTTATTTTACATTTTCCTAATTATTAGTTAATTATTAAATAAATAATAATAGTTATTAAATAAAAATAATTAATTAAATAGTTTTTAATTAATAAATAAATATTTTAAATTTATTTAATTTTCATTTAAGCCCCTAAGGCTTATAAAATCCTACTATAAGTTAAATTTGTTTTTGTTTACGTTTAATTAGTAAACGTTTACGTTTTCAGTTCCTTTTTCACTTGTACTTATCTGATTTCACATATTAGTTGATATAGCTTATTAAAGCTATTCACTCTTATATTTCAGTAGTACAAATCACTTAAACCCTTTTCCTGTTCAATTCACCTGATCTAGAAGTCGTTTTATTTCAGATTTCACATCTCGTTGGGATCTAACGATCCGGGGAAACACTAAACTCACCGGAGTATTGGTTTAGGCTGTCTGACTTGTTGACCATTACTTGGTTGATTTTATCTGACTGTTTCAAACCAATCAGGGACCTACGGTGTAATTTGAGTAAAATTAATGGCACCCCATTAAATCCTTACCGACCCATATGAAAGTCAAAAACAATATATTCATTACTAAAAACACTAAACATAAAGACACAAAATGAATATATATAACAAATAAAGTATGGTTTATTTTCGTGCCTTTGCATATCCAATCACAATACATACGTATTGTGTAACAATATTTGTGACCACGTTTGGCTTGTTTAATAATGTTTAATGGAATAGCAATTTATGACTTTTGTTTGTAAAAATTGCAAATGCCAAATAACCTTTACCATTTGCACGTTTAACTTCCTAAAGTCAAACTTACCATTGCATTTGGTTAGCAACATAGGCGGTATACAAAGTAACCATCCGAATCATAGGCATATTCACAATGTTGAAAGTAAATAGCAACATACTTATACGAAAATAGTTGTCTTTGGGTATTCAACCCATACATAAAACTAGAATCAGTAAAAGAAATCTACCCCGGCTGTGGGGGAAGCTCGATGGAGTTTCAACAGCCTCCTTGCCAAATCCCAGTTCAACTTGATGTTTTGATTCTCATCAGGAGTCAAATTGCAGTCATGGATATAAATTTTCTTCAGTAATGGGGGGACATGCAAGTATGAACCTTATTATGGCTATTTCATTCTCTATTTTAGGGAAAGAACGAAACACCACAGTTTGAAGCTGCCCCGTGGTCATTCTGTTGATTGTTACATCAAATGAATCAATCTCCAAAGGTACATAAGTAAGCGTGTATAAGGCCTGCAAAATGAGAGACTATTCATATGCACAACAATTGGAATTTAATATGATGTCTTTCATACATATGCATTCCACTTACCCTGGTTTGTAGCCTTCGCATAATTGGAGACCCGCGAATCATTTGAACGATCAATGAAACCATTGCATTATTCCCAAAATCGACCCCGTATATCTCAAGAGACTTAAGGGATAGAAAGGCCACACGGACGTTCATCCAGAAGGTACCTTCTTCCAACAAATACAAAAGGACGAATTTCCTTTAGTTTCAAAGCTAACATTGCATGAATGTTAGAAATTACTTTAACATTATGTAAGTTGAAGTAAAAAATGAAATAGGTCTTATATTACAGTCTTGAAAATCCATGGTAAGGGTCTTAAGTTTAGGAACATATGACAACTGAAAGATATTAGAAGTTGTTATTGTCATAGGATGGTTCGAAATACCAAATGACAAATTTAACTTCTTCAAATTGCTAAGAATTGCAATATCCCATAGTCTCATCTCGTTTGTAGTACAACGATCCATATTTAGAGACTCAAGCAATGGACAACCAGCAACTAAGTCCCAAACTGTACCACTATGAAAATTGACATTACACAATTCTAAGCTGAGTAGCTTTGGAAAACCCCTAAAACTTGTCATAGTGGGAAAAGTGCAACAATGAAGTTCGAGAAATTTCAACTCCTGACGATACTAAAGTTGGGTTGGCAAAGTAAATGGCTCAACATACCAGTTTCGAATTGTGAGCTCCTCAACTTTGACCCGAGCCAAAAACAAAAGCCACTCATGAATGTCTTCATAATTCAAGTCTTCTTGTCCAAATAGCATTTTGGGCTCTACGGAGAACACAAACATTCTTACTGGCCCATTAAGCTGAAGTATAGTAATATGCCTCCCATCAAAGGTATTTGTTAAATAGTAAAACAAATCCTCATCAACTATGACATCTGTAAGCAAAGTCAACTTAAACCTCCAGCTTCTGGCTAAACTACCGGTCCTCACCGAATCTTTTAGCGGCAATCAGTTCATAATATTAGTGGTCACGTTATTGGGCATGTTGCTGATATAATCTGCCATATCAGTGATCACATTGTCTTATTAATGAGGCGAAAAATGAACCGTTTTTAGGGGGTCATTTTAGCCCGGATTCGAATTTATTTGATCAAATATTGCCCTAAATCGTTTCTTTTGTCATTTTAGGTACTTTTGGAGTGAATTCTGGAAAAGGAAGCATTTTGGACGTTTTTGGAGCACAAAAGTCAAGAAAACGACAAAGTCTTAATTTTCCTTGCTGGGAACAGTACCTGACGGCGTCACAAGATTCTACATGACGGCGTCAAGAGTAATACAAGAGGTGGAAATGGATAAAGTCCGTGAAGGTCCAGAGAGTTTTGTACTAGGGACATGACGGCGTCACCATAAGCCGTCACGTGTAAAATTAAAGAGTGATGGCCCAGAAGATTTCCTGAAGGCGTCACGTAGGCCATCACGTGTTAACTTGTCACAACTTGCGCGCGGGTTAGCTGATATTGTTTTGGTCATAACTTTTGCATACGAACTTGGATTTAGGTGATTCAAAAGCCCACGCGAAGAGGACGAAGAAATCTACAATTTGGTGAAGAGAAGTTGGTCATGACGCCGTCACTCTTTACGGGCTGACGCCGTCATGCCTTGCCGACAGAAACATTGCCTATAAATATAACATCATAACTTCACTTTTTGTAAGCCCAAAACCCTAAGGTCGATTCCTGGGTTTAGGTAGGTGTTTTTCCAACAACTTAGAGGGTTTCAATCACTCCATAAACATCTTATATTGGTTTATTGATTCTATCTTAATTATGTTTTCTATTATCATTGTTGATTGCTCTTCTTTGATGATGTTTTGCTAATTCACCTTGTGTCTACTTATGTTTATATGAAACTTGTATATAATTGATTAGATCTTATTGATTCCTTGTTGATGTTTGTGTCTATCTTCATCAATTAAGGCGTGACACTTCAATAGGTCTAGTTGATTTAGCTTATAATTCTTGTTTCCTATTGTCTCTTGTTTAATTGAATGATATCGATGTTAGGCTTAAGAAAACTAGCAGACTTCCAATTGGTAACTTGCTTGAACGTCTTAATAAACATGATCGGAGGTGTACTATGATTATATGGTTGTATTTAATGCATAAGTGAATTCTAATGATCCCATGTTAGGAGCTTTTAACGGCTCGACATAGGAGTGAAGTAGGAGCTTATAGAGTTAGGGAATATCGTACACGGCCCTACGACTAGTATTAAGGAATACAACCCATCAATTAAAACAAGGTGTGACAATTCAATAGGTAGAATTGGATAGCTAGCAAGGAGTAACATATCATGGGTAGACATGCTTCACATCCCTTGTAGAACCTTAGTTTACTTTTCTTGCACATTAGTTTAATTAGTAGCTTTTAGGTTAGTTGATTAGCAACTAATTCCGCCCCTCCTTCCAATACCCGAGATTTTTACCTGCTTTTCATAAAATATAAAAACACAAAAAGAATCATCCTTCACCTTTAGACCTAGTTAGATTAATTTCAATCCTAACGACACTATTCCTGAGTTGAACGATCAATCCCCCGGTACTTGTCACTATACTATACTACAACGATCAGGTACACTGCCTGGTGGGGGTTGTAAGCTTCTCGAGATCCCTCGAGAGGTAAAGCCTGGTGTGATTCCCACGTATCAAGTTTTTGGCGCCGCAGCCCAGGGAATAGTTATTGCTTAGGTTGAAATTTTAATTTTATTAGGTCTACTCATTAGGTTCCTTTCTAGTGAGATTTTTTATTTTATTTTTCTAGGTTTTCTTTAGCCTATCTTATTTCTTCGTTTCTTTGTTTGTAACCATTACCATCTGCCATCATGGAAGGTGGTAATATCTTGGATCCCATCATCCCACCCCAACCAAACCCACAAAAACCAAACCAACCTCTTAGATCCCGCACCCTAGGAGAGTACTCCCAACCAAGCCACAAAGGTTACCAAAATGCCATTGAGCTTCCCAAAGAAGCCATTGTAGCCCACCTGCGACCCGACACCATCCGGTTGGTGCAAAACGGATGTGTATTCCACGGACATATGTCCGAAGACCCAATTAAACACCTTAAGGACTTTCTTAAAATCGTAGATGCCATTGACCTTAACGGTGCTACTAGAGATACTACCCAATTGCGTCTCTTCCATTTCTCTCTTCGTGAACAAGCTATCCATTGGCTTGATCGTCTACCAGCGGGATCTTTCTCGACTTGGGATAATCTCACCACTCGTTTCCTTGCTAAATTTTTCCCACCGGGGAGAACTACCAAACTAAGGAATGACATCTTGATGTTCTAACAATGTAAAGGTGAAACTCTTTATGAAGCATGGACTCGTTTCAAGGAACTACTCCACAAAGTCCCCCATCATGGCCTCAATCTTTGGTTTCAAATCCAAATCTTTTATGATGGAGTTAATCACCAAACTAGAAAAGCTATGGATCACGCTGCCAATGGTAGACTGAGCAAGCTCAATGTTGATAAGTGCTGGGAGGTCATTGAGGACTTAGCACAATACGAAGAAGAAGAATGGGAGGATCCAATGTTCTTGGAGGAAGGAAGTTTAGATTACATGAATGCAACCCAAGAACAGTTATTTGAGAACATCGAAAGGCAGGTTGAGGAATTGATGAGAGCCGAGATGCCCATGGCTAATCCCTTTGGATATGTGAATGCAGACAGTAAATATACGTTTCCTGAATATTCACGACAAGAGAAATTCAAAGGGATAATGCTGACTTTTGTAAACAACCAAGAGAGGCAAATCCAACAATTAGAAGCCCGCATGGAAAACACCCGAAGTGTTTTCATGGACTTGGCTGATAAGTTTATATCAAGGATTAAGGAGAAAATTAGGGAAGAAGCTATACCCAAGAAAATCAAAAAGATTTTTGAACTCCCAATCCCTAATGAAACAAGAAGCGATGGGCACAATGAAACACCTCTCTCTGTGAGTTCAACCCATAATAACTTCTATTCTCATAAGCTTCCTTTTGAGAAAGGGAACTCTCACGCCTATACCATAACCTCTAAATCACTCAAACCAACCTTGATGCATAGGGTCTCGATGATTTCTCAAACCAAACCCATTACCCATAAAACCTCTTTCCAACATTCCAACTTCAAAACGCCAACACTCCACTTCTTTGATGAAAGCAAGTTTGAGTACGAAGATGAAGATGAAGTTGAAATAAAACAGATGGGAACCAGAATGGATGAAGAACCGTTAGAACATACTATTTATGAAAATGGCAAGAGCTCAAATCTTTGTCATAAAACTCTTCTAACTTCAAATCCACCCATCAAACCAAAGGAATCGGGTAACCTAACAATGAAGGTGGTAGACTCTTTCCCCATTCACTCACCCCCTTCACCTCACGTGGCATATTCCCACCCAAAGGGTGTGTAACGCTACTTCCACCCGCACTTAATCCTAAGTGTAGGGAAAACCTCCCCTATTTCCGTTAAATAAGGGTAGAGTCAGGCTCATGACTCGAACAAAAACAAGCGCTTATTGGGAGGCAACCCAAGCTTTATTTGTTTGATTGTTTGTTTATTTGATTTTATTTGCTTCCGTATGCATGCTTTATTGTTATTGTTGGTAGATCATGTTTCAAACTAAATTGTGAAAATGCTTTATTTGGTGGTTTAACTTCGTCTTAACTTCATATAAAGGTATTTTGCAAAAGCTAAGTGTAAGGAGAAACCCCAAATTTGTTTTTAAGAACGAAATTGATCTTGATTCGCCACAATAATAAATGAACATGTGTTTTAGTATTTGTTAGAGTCAAATGCTTGTATCGAGTCATAATAATGTTTTGCAGGATTTTCCAAGAAGTAGGACATAAGCTTTTACAGAAATTTTCCGGAAACTTAACATAAAGATTTCTGCAGGTCACTTCTGACGGCGTCAAGAATTAATTCTTGACGGCATCATGTGTAAAATTCTGGAAATTTTTCTAATTTTGTTTTTCTAACGGAGTCTTGAAGTTTTTGTTAATTCTTTAGTTTTATAAACTCCAGGGAATCTGCAAACATTCATTCCACAAGCATTATATCTTAATTTGCTTTCTAGGACTTGTTAGTATATATAGATTGCCGCGCGATTTTACGCGAGGTTGCCTTGTTTGTTTTTCTCAGGTTTAACAGGTTATGTATGACAAGAAGATGATTTATATTTCTGGAAGGGAAGCTTTGAATGTTCATTTTCTTGGAGGAAAATTTAACCTTGTTACCTCACTATCCACACCGAACGAATCAGGGGAGTATTTGTTTTCATTCTTTTACCTATTTCACTTTTACATCCTTTAATTGAACATTGGGGACAATGTTCATTCTAAGTGTAAGGGGAGGGTAAATGATGATACCTTATAGGATACAATTGCACTTGAGTTTGTTTGTTTGATGGTAGGTGTGTAATAAAACTATGAGAAATACTTGTTAGTGCAATTTTAGTGCCAAATTTAAAATTTTTTACAACATTTAGGAGTGAAACTTTAGCCTTAGCAAGCGTCTCATAGATAGGAGTCGTATGACTAGCACAAAACCGAATCATTCAGAAAAAAATTTTCACCCAAATATGTGAGGTTCGCCTTTAGATTTGATAGGAAAAGCATTTACTATTAGTGCTTATGAGTGTACCGGTAGCATTTAGATTCTAGAACTTGCGTTAGTGATGCATCCCAAGACCGCTAGTGAGACTACATTCGTATAGTAGGATTTACTACATAATAAGAGGCATTAGGATCATCCTTGTGTTTAAACCCGTATCATAATTACTCAACCATTTAAGTCATATTACTTGGCTAGTAAAGTCAATTAATTTTTTCCACACCTTAGCGTTGTAGTCATTTTTAGTACACGATACCCCTAGTACACCCCTCTGAGCCTATCTTTTCGTTTCTAACTTTAAGCATCTTACTTAAAGGAAGAATTGTTACAACCCACTTAAATGTACAACCAAATCACCTTAGCCTTCCGTGTATGCACTCATCTTTAGTGCATTATTGTTATTTGTTTAAACCCTTAGTTAATTATCTGATTGGTTACATGGTTGCTAAGTCGAGTCATATCTTGTACATATTGTTTTGGGACTATTGGGACTCATGGGTAAAGTACTTGTGTTTTGGAGTAATGTGAAAGAACATCATATATTACCCCCATATGTACATTAATCTTAAAAGTATTCCAAGTGTTTTGATTATCTTGATTCGAGTAATTAGATTAGTTTATTGTAAAGTATGTAAAAATTCAAGTGTAAGGGAATGTACATTCCCTATGCTGTATTATTTTGGATGGTAGGGTAAGAGAGTATGCACAAAAAAAAAAAAAAAAAAAAAAAAAAAAAAAAAAAAAAAAAAAAAAAAAAATCGAAAAATCAAGAAAAAGAAAAAAAAAGAGAAAAAGAAAAGAGAAAAAACATACGGACTACCATCCCGTTTCATTTTATGTTTTTGTTATTTTTGATTTATTAGCTTAAGTCGAGTCTAGTCTTGGCTTAGCAACGCCTTATTGTACATGTAATTAACCAAGATGATTAACTCGCCACCAATAAATATTGCCTATATCCAACAAAACCGTGTATTCCATATCCCTACACCTAACGTTATAACCCTTTTAAAAGACCTCTTTGATAGTTTATCCTAGGTGCTTACGCCAAGTGGTGGAGGTTTGATCATTTCCCAAGCCTATGGTAATCTATTTTGCTATGACAGGTAGTGAGAGATGTTTTCCATTTCCATATTGTGATATATACTTTATTACACCCGAGAGATGTGAGTATCTAAACACTATTTGTGAGGTGCTAGTATATGACCTCCGTGCTTGTCTTTGGTCTTTAGTGGAACGATTATTTGTTGTAATTACTTTTATATTAGTGTTAAATGACCCCTAACTTGTATTTTGATTAGAATAAAAGCGTATTAGTGTTAAATGACCTCCGTGCTTGAGTGAATTCTGGAAAAGGAAGTATTTTGGACGTTTTTGGAGCATAAAAGTGAAGAAAACGGCTAAGTCTTAATTTTCCTTGCTGGGAACAGTACCTGACGGCGTCACAAGATTCTACATGACGGCGTCAAGAGTAATACAAGAGGTGGAGGTGGAAGTGGATAAAGTCCGTGACGGCGTCACCATAGGCCGTCACGTGTAAAATTAAAGAGTGATGGCCCAGAAGATTTCCTGAAGGCGTCACTTAGGCCATCACGTGTTAACTTGTCACAACTTGCGCGCGGGTTAGCTGATATTGTTTTGGTCATAACTTTTGCATACGAACTCGGATTTAGGTGATTCAAAAGCCCACACGAAGAGGACGAAGAAATCTACAATTTGGTGAAGAGAAGTTAGTCATGACGCCGTCACTCTTTACGGGCTTACGCCGTCATGCCTTGCCGACAGAAACATTGCCTATAAATATAACATCATAACTTCACTTTTTGTAAGCCCTAAACCCTAAGGTCGATTCCTGGGTTTAGGTAGGTGTTTTTCCAACAACTTAGAGGGTTTCAATCACTTCATAAACATCTTATATTGGTTTGTTGATTCTATCTTAATTATGTTTTCCATTATCATTGTTGATTGCTCTTCTTTGATGATGTTTTGCTAATTCACCTTGTGTCTACTTATGTTTATGTGAAACTTGTATATAATTGATTAGATCTTATTGATTCCTTGTTGATGTTTGTGTCTATCTTTATCAATTAAGGCGTGACACTTCAATAGGTCTAGTTGATTTAGCTTATAATTCTTGTTTCCTATTGTCTCTTGTTTAATTGAATGATATCGATGTTAGGCTTAAGAAAACTGGCAGACTTCCAATTGGTAACTTGCTTGAACGTCTTAAGAAACATGATCGGAGGTGTACTATGATTATATGGGCGTATTTAATGAATAAGTGAATTCTAATGATCCCATGTTAGGAGCTTTTAACGGCTCAACATAGGAGTGAAGTAGGAGCTTATAGAGTTAGGGAATATCGTACTCGGCCCTACGACTAGTATTAAGGAATACAACCCATCAATTAAAACAATGTGTGACAATTCAATAGGTAGGATTGGATAGCTAGCAAGGAGTAACATATCATGGGTAGACATGCTTCACATCCCTTGTAGAACCTTAGTTTACTTTTCTTGCACATTAGTTTAATTAGTAGCTTTTAGGTTAGTTGATTAGCAACTAATTCCGCCCCTCCTTCCAATACCCGAGATTTTTACCTGCTTTTCATAAAATATAAAAACACAAAAAGAATCATCCTTCACCTTTAGACCTAGTTAGATTAATTTCAATCCTAACGACACTATTCCTGAGTTGAACGATCAATCCCCCGGTACTTGTCACTATACTATACTACAACGATCAGGTACACTACCTGGTGGGGGTTGTAAGCTTCTCGAGATCCCTCGAGAGGTAAAGCCTGGTGCGATTCCCACATATCACTTATAAAGACATTGTAATGTTGGAATTTTAGTTGGGTCTTTGACTTCTAGAAATGGGTGACTGGTTTTGGTTTTTGATTTACCGGTGATGGTCTGTGTAACAATTCGCATTTTTTGGTTACTATTCATTTTTACTATTCACTTTCACTATTCATTTCCGAAAATTTTATTTTATATTCTCGTAATTTAAACTATTTTAATGATAATCCGAGAGTTTGACACTCGTCGGATCATTTCTGCAAAAATCACGAAACCGTGTCCGAGATTTACGTTTAGGTTTAAACGTTATTCCAGCATCCCGATATGTCCATAAAACACTATAAACAATAGAAATATGAATTTCTCTCATTTTACGACAATTCCACAAGTTTTGGAATTTTTCGTTTTCCAGTTCAGCGTTTTACGCGAATTACGCGTTTTAGTCCCGTGTTTCCGATTTTAACAGCGTTTAAGCAACTCGATTGAACTTACCACTCATTTTATATTTTATTATGGAGTATAATGATAAGTTAAATCATTCCAACAAGTTTCATATTTTTAAGATACCCGGTTTTAAGTTTCATGACTTTGTGATTTACAGTTAGCGATTAACGGGACCAAAACTCACTCCGTAACTTATATAAGGCCAAGATTCATCCACCTAGTCCTCCCTCCTTGTCCATAAACGTGTATAGGGGACTCACCAAGGCCTTGTTGGCTTGGTGATGAGCCTTGGAAATTGGAATGTATATGGCCTAAAAACAACCAAGTATGCATCATGTGTATACTTTTAAGCCATAGAAAGTCTTATGGTCAAAAATCAAACAAGTATTCACTTATCTAAGCAAAAATATAAACCAAGGCACTATAAATACTCCCTCCCCCTCTTCTTGGTCGTTCATAACATCAAAAACACAAAAACACTCTTCTTTGATCTTCTACTTCAAGTATTATTCAAGAAAACAAGCTCCATATCAATTCCAAAGCTCTTGTTAAGCTTTGATTGATCCAAGTTCTAGTTCTTCCATCATTTGGTGATCTTCCATCCACACAAGAAGTGTTCTAGTAGAAGACTTCAAGTGCCTTCTCAAGTAGTCACAAGTTGGTGTCAAGAGCTTAGAGAAGTTGGAAGCTAGAGATCCTAGTTCTTGTTCTTAACTTCTTTTCTTTAGAAAGCCCAAAGTTGTAAGAAACCTTAACACACTTTCTTGCTCAACATCATTTTGATACTTCTTATACTTTGTTTATGCTATATATGGTCTTTATATTGTGTTCATGATGTACAATAACCTTTAAAACAAGCTAAGAGAACTATATGTTAAGTAATCAAGGAAACTAGTGACTTATATTGAGAACCATGACAAAAATAGTATGACCATGATATTAGACACTTAACTACTATTAAATAGGACTTTACAAGGAAAACATAGCAATTTGAATCACCTAAAACGAGTACACGAGTCAAAAGATATGGCTAAAAGAAGTTAGCGAAACCATAATACCGAAACTGTCGATACACTACTGTAAGCGATCTGACCTAATTAAACGAGGCCCTTCTGGTCCGTTTTATCAAAAAGCTAAAGCACTAAAGTTGTCCGGAACGACGTTTTCGTTCAAGAGAAAAAAAGATCGAACCCTGAAAACGCATAATGAGTGATATTTTTATTCAAATTCTTAACAGCCCCTTTTAATACCCAAAGGACAATGTATTGGTTACGACTAAAAGCAAACCAAGAGGCCTAATGGCCTTAAGCTGAGACCACAGCCCCGGATAAGGCCAAGGCTGAGTCTCAAGACCATGGTAGCCGAGACCAAAGCCACGGCAAGGCTATGGCTAAAGGCTCAAGGTTATTTACCCAAGACCGTTAAGTAAGGCCTTAACCTTAGGAAGACAACACAAACCACAAAACAATTTGGATCTACTCCACAAATAAACTATGAGATTTTTACAAATATCATCACATACTTGCTAAACATAATTTACTTAATGGAAATAACAATCTTCATTCAAAATAAACTTTCTTAAGTTTATTCGACCATTGGAATGGTAACTTTTGTAAAACGAAAAAGACTTATGAAACCATGTGACCAAAGACTCATTGACAAACCGTGTAACCACTTAATTATACGTCACATAATCAAAACTTATGATTTTCTATATCGAATACTACAACACTAGGGATCTTCATGTGAGGGGTTCATTAGAGTAAACGGGTCGACGAGTTGCTGGATTTACGAATTAAAGTGTCCTAGCTTCTCGAACGTTTACTGCATGACCTCTGGATTATGATGGCCTGAACGGTAGTACGAGATATATAAACTAAACTCTTCATAAACCATCTTTATACAACGACATACACAACATACTGATACGTGGGAATCGCACCATGCTTTACCTCTCGAGGGATCTCGAGAAGCTTACAACCCCCACCAGGCAGTATACCTGATCGTTGTAGTATAGTATAGTGACAAGTACCGGGGGATTGATCGTTCAATTCAGGAATAGTGTCGCTAGGATTAGAAAGCCTTCTAAACTAAGTCTAAAGGTGAGGGATGATTCTTTTTGTGTTTTTATATTTTATAAAAGCAAGTAAAATCTCGGTTTTTGGAAAAGTGGGCGGAATTAGTTGCTAGTCAACTAACTCAATAACTAAAGATGCAATCAAAATAAAATAACAGAAATAAAAATAAATCTAATTAAACTATTGTGGTGTAAACAATGATGGGAAAGTTGTGTTTACTTAGGTTTCATTACTCCCTAGATATCTTTTACAGGTTGATAGTTTGTTACAATTGCATGGATGACGGGTCATATTCCTTAATACTAGTCGTAGGGCCGTGTACAATATTCCCTAACTCTATAGGATCCTACTTCACTCCTATGTTGAGCCGTTAGAAGCTCCTAACATGGGATCATTAGAATTATCCTACGCATTAAATACAACCAAAAATCATAGTACACCTCTGATCATTTTTCTTAAGACGTTCAAGCATGTTACCAATGGAAGTCTGCCAGTTTTCTTAAGCCTAACATCGAATACAATCATCCGTAACAACTATAAACAAACAATCAACCCATAATTAACATCTAGGTTTCACTACATCTAAGCAAACACACAAGAGATCTAGCCAAGCATGTTAAATTGAAGACAAGTGTAAGATATATTCAAACAACACATAGACATATTGATTGAATTGAAAGAGTACTTATCTTAATTAAACATGAAAGGTTTCAAAGGGTAAAAACCCTTGAAAAAGCTGTAAAAATCGGACTAGGGTTTCTCTCCAAAGTTACTCCCTCAAAGTTACACTCTCATGAATGAAAATTGCAAAACTATATATAGATTTTACAGGGTGACGACGTCAAGAAGAAAATTCTGACGCCGTCAACTCGCCTCCCATAATGAAATCGAATTGCCTAGATCCACTTTTGACGCCGTCATGTGTAATTTAGTTCTGGGCCGTCACTAACATTTGGACCATGACGGCCTAGGGTGATGCCGTCATGTCCTTAGTACAAAACTCTTTGGACCGTCACGGACTTTATCCACTTCCACCTCTTGTATTAATCTTAACGCCGTCATTAAGAAACTCTTGACGCCGTCAGGTACTGTTCCCAGCAAGGAAAATTAAGACTTTGCCGTTTTCTTCACTTTTATGCTCCAAAAACGTCCAAAATGCTTCCTTTTCCAGATTTCACTCCAAAAGTACCTAAAATGACAAAAGGAACGATTTAGGGCAATATTTGATCAAATAAATTCGAATCCGGGCTTAAATGACACCTTAAAAACGGTTCATTTTTCGCCTCATCAAATACCCTTACACTTGAGATTTGCTTATCCTCAAGCAAATGCGCTTTTATTCTAATCAAAATACAAGTTAGGGGTTATTTAACACTAATATAAAAGAAATTACAACAAATAATCGTTCCACTAAAGACCAAAGACAAGCACGGAGGTCATACACTAGCACCTCACAAATAGTGTTTAGATACTCACATCTCTTGGGTGTAATAAAGTGTAATACAAGTACTTTACCCAATCGTCCCAATCGTCCCAAAACAATATGTACAAGATATGACTCGACTTAGCAACCATGTAATCTATTAGATAATTAACTAAGGGTTTAAACAATAACAATAATGCACTAAAGATGAGTGCATACACGGAAGGCTAAGGCGATTTGGTTGCACATTTGGGTGGGTTGTAACAAATTCTTCCTTTAAGTAAGATGCTTAAAGTTAGAAACAAAAAGATAGGCTCGGAGGGGTGTACTAGGGGTTTCGTGTACTAAGAATGAGTACAACGCTAAGGTGTGGGAAAAATTAATTGACTTTACTAGCCAAGTAATATGACTTAAATGGTCAAGTAGTTATGACACGGGTTTAAACACAAGGGTGATCCTAATGCCTCTTATCATGTAGTAAATCCTACTACATGAATGTAGTCTCACTAGCGGTCTTGGGATGCATCACTAATGCAAGTTCTAGATTCTAAATGCTACCGGTATACTCATAAGCACTAATAGTAAATGCTTTTCCTATCAAATCTAATGGCGAACCTCACATATTTGGGTGGAAAATTTTTCTGAATGGTACGGTTTTGTGCTAGTCATACAACTCCTATCCATGAGAAGCTTGTTAAGGCTAAAGTTTCACTTCTAAATGTTATAAAAAAATTTAAATTTGGCGCTAAAATTACACTAACAAGTATTTCTCTTAATTTTATTACACACCTACCATCAAACAAACAAACTCAAGTGCAATTGTATCCTATAAGGTATCATCATTTACCCTCCCCTTACACTTAGGATGAACATTGTCCCCAATGTTCAATTAAAGGATGTAAAAGTAAAACAGGTAAAAGAATGAAAACAAATACTCCCCTGATTCGTTTGGTGTGGATAGTGTGGTAACAAGGTTAGATCTTCCTCCAAAAAAATGAACATTCAAAGCTTCCCTTCCAGAAAAATAAATCATCTTCTTGTCATATATAACCTGTTAAACCTGAGAAAACAAACATGGCAACCTCGCATAAAATCGGCGGCAATCTATATATACTAAAAAATCCTAGAAAGCAAATTAAGATATAATGCTTGTGGAATGAATGTTTGCAGATTCCCTGGAGTTTGTAAAACTAAAGAATTAACAAAAACTTTAAGACTCCGTTAGAGAAACAAAACTAGCAAAATTTCCAGAATTTTACACATGACGCCGTCAGGAATTAATTCCTGACGCCGTCAGAAGTGACCTGCAGAAATCTTTATGTTCAGTTTCCGGAAAATTTCTGGAAAAACTTATGTCCTACTTCCTGTAAAATCCTGCAAAACATCATTATGACTCTATACAAGCATTTGACTCTAACAAATACTAATACACATGTTCATTTAATATTGTGGCGAATCATGATCAATTTTGTTCTTAAAAACAAATTTTGGGTTTCCCCTTACACTTATCTTTTGCAAAATACCTTTATATGAAGTTAAGATAAAGTTAAACGACAAAACAAAGCATTTTCACAATTTTAGTTTGAAACATGATCTACCAACAATAAAAACAAAGCATGCATACGGAAGCAAATAACAATCAAACAATTAAAATTCACACAAAACATGGGTTGCCTCCCAAGAAGCGCTTTTCTTTATTTTACGAGTCTTGTAGCTAGACTCAAGGTCGTGGGCAATTACGTGACCTCATCGTTGGTCTCATCCTCTAAGTCATCTCCAATCTTAGTTTTGTGTTCCGGACCCGATTGTAAATGTTCTTTATAGAGACCAACCACCTTTTTCTCAATTGCTCCTATAATCCTATTGGCAAATTCCTTATCAACTTTATATTTCGGTCCTAGAGTCAAGCAATCTTTATAGAAAAGGCTCTTCTTCTCCCATACATAATCCATGCCCTTTCTCTTATCCTCTTCATTGATGTCCTCAAAAGCACCAATGTTATCCATGTCAAATCGAGGCACAAAACGAAATTCTTTCATTCTATTAGGCATCCTATATGTGATCCTATCGATTTCACTAGCAAATCGGATTGTCCCATCTATCTCATCATATTCTAACTTGGACTCTTCAACAATTGGTTTACCAAACACAACATGGGATAAGCGACAATCAATAACACTAGCTAGGTCTTCAACAACCATAAAGTCAGTGATATAAGTAAAGTTCCCAACAAAGACATGTAGACCTTTAATTCTCCCGACAAAGTTAAAAACTCCACCGGGGTATTTGGGATTTCTTCTAGGTCCAAGTCTTGTTTTCACTATATCATTATAGACACTTGAGGACATAATGTTGATTGGGGATTTAAAATCAATGTAAGCATTGTCAATGTGTTTGTATCCAATCATACATGGTATCTTAGCATTCTCAGGATCGCCTCTCTTTATCTTAGGGTCAATTCTAGTGAAAGGAGGGCGAGGGTTATCAATAAGATTGTTATAGTATGCAATCTCCTACTTCGTGGGGTATAGATTGAAATAGTCATCTAGCTTCGGATCTATCTCCCCTTCCTCAAGTTCCTCAACAACATCCTCAAAATCTTTAGTTCCTAGGTCCTTATTTGAATACAAGGCGGTCGCTAGGTCACTAAATGCATGATTGAGCTCAACATTAATTAACCTATTAAGCTCCCTAAGTTCCCTAATTTCATTCTCAATCTGTTCACGCAACAAAGCCACTTCACTAGGGGAAATGGGTGGATTCGCGTTTTCCATAATGGCCAACGGAATAGTCAATGAGTTTAATTTACTGACAAAGGCACGAAGAAATAAGATAGACTAAAGAAAACCTAGAAATAAAAATAAAATCTTACTAGAAACGAATCTAGCAAGTAGACCTAATTAAAAGAAATCCTAACCTAGACAATAACTATTCCCCGGGCTGCGGTGCCAAAAACTTGATACGTAGGAATCACACCAGGCTTTACCTCTTGAGGGATCTCGAGAAGCTTACAACCCCCACCAGGCAGTGTACCTGATCGTTGTAGTATAGTATAGTGACAAGTACCGGGGGATTGATCGTTCAACTCAGGAATAGTGTCGCTAGGATTAGAAAGCCTCCTAAACTAAGTCTAAAGGTGAGGGATGATTCTTTTTGTGTTTTTATATTTTATTAAAGCAAGTAAAATCTCGATTTTTGGAAAAGTGGGCAGAATTAGTTGCTAGTCAACTAACCCAATAACTAAAGATGCAATCAAAATAAAATAACAGAAATAAAAATGAATCTAATTAAACTATTGTGGTGTAAACAATGATGGGAAAGTTGTGTTTACTTAGGTTTCATTACTCCCTAGATATCTTTTACAGGTTGATAGTTTGTTACAATTGCATGGATGACGGGTCATATTCCTTAATACTAGTCGTAGGGTCGTGTACAGTATTCCCTAACTCCATAGGATCCTACTTCACTCCTATGTCGAGCCGTTAGAAGCTCCTAACATGGGATCATTAGAATTATCCTACGCATTAAATACAACAAAAAATCATAGTACACCTCTGATCATGTTTCTTAAAACGTTTAAGCATGTTACCAATGGAAGTCTGCCAATTTTCTTAAGCCTAACATCGAATACAATCATCCGTAACAACTATAAACAAACAATCAACCCATAATTAACATCTAGGTTTCACTACATCTAAGCAAACACACAAGAGATCTAGCCAAGCATGTTAAATTGAAGACAAGTGTAAGATATATTCAAACAACACATAGACATATTGATTGAATTGAAAGAGTACTTATCTTAATTAAACATGAAAGGTTTCAAATGGTAAAAACCCTTGAAAAAGCTGTAAAAATCGGACTAGGGTTTCTCTCCAAAGTTACTCCCTCAAAGTTACACTCTCATGAATGAAAATTGCAAAACTATATATAGATTTTACAGGGTGACGGCGTCAAGAAGAAAATTCTGACGCCGTCAACTCGCCGCCCATAATGAAATCGGATTGCCTAGATCCACTTTTGACGCCGTCATGTGTAATTTAGTTCTGGGCCGTCACTAACATTTGGACCATGACGGCCTAGGGTGACGCCGTCATGTCCTTAGTACAAAACTCTCTGGACCGTCACGGACTTTATCCACTTACACCTCTTGTATTACTCTTGACGCCGTCATTAAGAAACTCTTGACTCCATCAGGTACTGTTCCCAGCAAGGAAAATTAAGACTTTGCCATTTTCTTCACTTTTATGCTCCAAAAACGTCCAAAATGCTTCCTTTTCCAGATTTCACTCCAAAAATACCTAAAATGACAAAATGAACGATTTAGGGCAATATTTGATCAAATAAATTCGAATCCGGGCTTAAATGACACCTTAAAAACGGTTCATTTTTCGCCTCATCAAATACCCTTACACTTGAGATTTGCTTATCCTCAAGCAAATGCGCTTTTATTCTAATCAAAATACAAGTTAGGGGTTATTTAACACTAATATAAAAGAAATTACAACAAATAATCGTTTCACTAAAGACCAAAGACAAGCACGGAGGTCATACACTAGCACCTCACAAATAGTGTTTAGATACTCACATCTCTTGGGTGTAATAAAGTGTAATACAAGTACTTTACCCAATCGTCCCAATCGTACCAAAACAATATGTACAAGATATGACTCGACTTAGCAACCATGTAATCTATTAGATAATTAACTAAGGGTTTAAACAATAACAATAATGCACTAAAGATGAGTGCATACACGGAAGGCTAAGGCGATTTGGTTGCACATTTGGGTGGGTTGTAACAAATTCTTCCTTTAAGTAAGATGCTTAAAGTTAGAAACAAAAAGATAGGCTCGGAGGGGTGTACTAGGGGTTTCGTGTACTAAGAATGAGTACAACGCTAAGGTGTGGGAAAAATTAATTGACTTTACTAGCCAAGTAATATGACTTAAATGGTCAAGTAGTTATGATACGGGTTTAAACACAAGGGTGATCCTAATGCCTCTTATCATGTAGTAAATCCTACTACATGAATGTAGCCTCACTAGCGGTCTTGGGATGCATCACTAATGCAAGTTCTAGATTCTAAATGCTACCGGTATACTCATAAGCACTAATAGTAAATGCTTTTCCTATCAAATCTAATGGCGAACCTCACATATTTGGGTGGAAAATTTTTCTGAATGGTACGGTTTTGTGCTAGTCATACAACTCCTATCCATGAGAAGCTTGTTAAGGCTAAAGTTTCACTTCTAAATGTTGTAAAAAAAATTAAATTTGGCGCTAAAATTACACTAACAAGTATTTCTCTTAATTTTATTACACACCTACCATCAAACAAACAAACTCAAGTGCAATTGTATCCTATAAGGTATCATCATTTACCCTCCCCTTACACTTAGGATGAACATTGTCCCCAATGTTCAATTAAAGGATGTAAAAGTAAAACAGGTAAAAGAATGAAAACAAATACTCCCCTGATTCGTTTGGTGTGGATAGTGTGGTAACAAGGTTAGATCTTCCTCCAAAAAAATGAACATTCAAAGCTTCCCTTCCAGAAAAATAAATCATCTTCTTGTCATATATAACCTGTTAAACCTGAGAAAACAAACAAGGCAACCTCGCATAAAATCGGCGGCAATCTATATATACTAAAAAATCCTAGAAAGCAAATTAAGATATAATGCTTGTGGAATGAATGTTTGCAGATTCCCTGGAGTTTGTAAAACTAAAGAATTAACAAAAACTTTAAGACTCCGTTAGAGAAACAAAACTAGCAAAATTTCCAGAATTTTACACATGACGCCGTCAGGAATTAATTCCTGACGCCGTCAGAAGTGACCTGCAGAAATCTTTATATTCAGTTTCCGGAAAATTTCTGGAAAAACTTATGTCCTACTTCCTGTAAAATCCTGCAAAACATCATTATGACTCTATACAAGCATTTGACTCTAACAAATACTAATACACATGTTCATTTAATATTGTGGCGAATCATGATCAATTTTGTTCTTAAAAACAAATTTTGGGTTTCCCCTTACACTTATCTTTTGCAAAATACCTTTATATGAAGTTAAGATAAAGTTAAACGACAAAACAAAGCATTTTCACAATTTTAGTTTGAAACATGATCTACCAACAATAAAAACAAAGCATGCATACGGAAGCAAATAACAATCAAACAATTAAAATTCACACAAAACATGGGTTGCCTCCCAAGAAGCGCTTTTCTTTATTTTACGAGTCTTGTAGCTAGACTCAAGGTCGTGGGCAATTACGTGACCTCATCGTTGGTCTCATCCTCTAAGTCATCTCCAATCTTAGTTTTGTGTTCCGGACCCGATTGTAAATGTTCTTTATAGAGACCAACCACCTTTTTCTCAATTGCTCCTATAATCCTATTGGCAAATTCCTTATCAACTTTATATTTCGGTCCTAGAGTCAAGCAATCTTTATAGAAAAGGCTCTTCTTCTCCCATACATAATCCATGCCCTTTCTCTTATCCTCTTCATTGATGTCCTCAAAAGCACCAATGTTATCCATGTCAAATCGAGGCACAAAACGAAATTCTTTCATTCTATTAGGCATCCTATATGTGATCCTATCGATTTCACTAGCAAATCGGATTGTCCCATCTATCTCATCATATTCTAACTTGGACTCTTCAACAATTGGTTTACCAAACACAACATGGGATAAGCGACAATCAATAACACTAGCTAGGTCTTCAACAACCATAAAGTCAGTGATATAAGTAAAGTTCCCAACAAAGACATGTAGACCTTTAATTCTCCCGACAAAGTTAAAAACTCCACCGGGGTATTTGGGATTTCTTCTAGGTCCAAGTCTTGTTTTCACTATATCATTATAGACACTTGAGGACATAATGTTGATTGGGGATTTAAAATCAATGTAAGCATTGTCAATGTGTTTGTATCCAATCATACATGGTATCTTAGCATTCTTAGGATCGCCTCTCTTTATCTTAGGGTCAATTCTAGTGAAAGGAGGGCGAGGGTTATCAATAAGATTGTTATAGTATGCAATCTCCTACTTCGTGGGGTATAGATTGAAATAGTCATCTAGCTTCGGATCTATCTCCCCTTCCTCAAGTTCCTCAACAACATCCTCAAAATCTTTAGTTCCTAGGTCCTTATTTGAATACAAGGCGGTCGCTAGGTCACTAAATGCATGATTGAGCTCAACATTAATTAACCTATTAAGCTCCCTAAGTTCCCTAATTTCATTCTCAATCTGTTCACGCAACAAAGCCACTTCACTAGGGGAAATGGGTGGATTCGCGTTTTCCATAATGGCCAACGGAATAGTCAATGAGTTTAATTTACTGACAAAGGCACGAAGAAATAAGATAGACTAAAGAAAACCTAGAAATAAAAATAAAATCTTACTAGAAACGAATCTAGCAAGTAGACCTAATTAAAAGAAATCCTAACCTAGACAATAACTATTCCCCGGGCTGCGGTGCCAAAAACTTGATACGTAGGAATCACACCAGGCTTTACCTCTTGAGGGATCTCGAGAAGCTTACAACCCCCACCAGGCAGTGTACCTGATCGTTGTAGTATAGTATAGTGACAAGTACCGGGGGATTGATCGTTCAACTCAGGAATAGTGTCGCTAGGATTAGAAAGCCTCCTAAACTAAGTCTAAAGGTGAGGGATGATTCTTTTTGTGTTTTTATATTTTATTAAAGCAAGTAAAATCTCGATTTTTGGAAAAGTGGGCGGAATTAGTTGCTAGTCAACTAACCCAATAACTAAAGATGCAATCAAAATAAAATAACAGAAATAAAAATGAATCTAATTAAACTATTGTGGTGTAAACAATGATGGGAAAGTTGTGTTTACTTAGGTTTCATTACTCCCTAGATATCTTTTACAGGTTGATAGTTTGTTACAATTGCATGGATGACGGGTCATATTCCTTAATACTAGTCGTAGGGTCGTGTACAGTATTCCCTAACTCCATAGGATCCTACTTCACTCCTATGTCGAGCCGTTAGAAGCTCCTAACATGGGATCATTAGAATTATCCTACGCATTAAATACAACAAAAAATCATAGTACACCTCCGATCATGTTTCTTAAAACGTTTAAGCATGTTACCAATGGAAGTCTGCCAATTTTCTTAAGCCTAACATCGAATACAATCATCCGTAACAACTATAAACAAACAATCAACCCATAATTAACATCTAGGTTTCACTACATCTAAGCAAACACACAAGAGATCTAGCCAAGCATGTTAAATTGAAGACAAGTGTAAGATATATTCAAACAACACATAGACATATTGATTGAATTGAAAGAGTACTTATCTTAATTAAACATGAAAGGTTTCAAAGGGTAAAAACCCTTGAAAAAGCTGTAAAAATCGGACTAGGGTTTCTCTCCAAAGTTACTCCCTCAAAGTTACACTCTCATGAATGAAAATTGCAAAACCATATATAGATTTTACAGGGTGACGGCGTCAAGAAGAAAATTCTGACGCCGTCAACTCGCCGCCCATAATGAAATCGGATTGCCTAGATCCACTTTTGACGCCGTCATATGTAATTTAGTTCTGGGCCGTCACTAACATTTGGACCATGACGGCCTAGGGTGACGCCGTCATGTCCTTAGTACAAAACTCTCTGGACCGTCACGGACTTTATCCACTTACACCTCTTGTATTACTCTTGACGCCGTCATTAAGAAACTCTTGACTCCATCAGGTACTGTTCCCAGCAAGGAAAATTAAGACTTTGCTGTTTTCTTCACTTTTATGCTCCAAAAACGTCCAAAATGCTTCCTTTTCCAGATTTCACTCCAAAAGTACCTAAAATGACAAAATGATCGATTTAGGGCAATATTTGATCAAATAAATTCGAATCCGGGCTTAAATGACCCCTTAAAAATGGTTCATTTTTCGCCTCATCACATACTAAGTACTACATCATGAACAATATGAAAGACATATATAGGCACATTTTTGTATTCTTAGACAGTGTTCCAACGTAAGTCGCAACATTCTATTATAGGTTGCTCTTAGAGACTTTCGCAATTCGACTACCATTTCCTTTACTTACTACATAACTACGGTGAGTCATAGCCCCGTTTTTATACTTGTTTTATAAACTCTTTGGGGGAGATACATGCTCAACTACTTTTAATTTCAATTTTGATTATTTGCTAATTATGTATTGTATCTGAACTAAATATTTATTTATGTTAAGTAACATTATTGCCATACTTAGAGTTTCTATATCTTGGACCATTAAGCACTATGCGTAGTGAGTACAAATACTATGGTTAGATCTATTGCGATTAATGCAACCATTAAGTTGACTCAGTTAGAGCAAACAAACGAAACAAACAGGACTTGTCCAACTACGAGACAAACAAGACTTGGTCCAAATTACGAGTAGCAGAAACACTACCTATATGTGATATTTTATATAGTACAATAGTCATACACTCGAAAGTTTTAAGAACTACATTTAGTATTTACCTATACTTATCACGATAATTTTACAAGATTTTCACAACTATTTCCACAAACTCTATGAACTCACCAACCTTTGTGTTGACACTTTAGCATGTATTTCAAGTCCATAATGAACGAGGCTGGCACGGATACTCAAGAAGGCTATAAATTTTATTATCATTCGAAAACTCTTTTAATGTAATTTGTAAACCTTGAAACTACTGGGACTTCATTTTGTAAACTCTGATATTTATATAATTCGAATGATAAATCTTCTAAAACGACTCAATTAGAGTTCGTTTTCTATTGTTATAACTGTTGTGCCGTCGAGTAACACCCAGTTTGAATTCTGCTGCGCATCACGAAATTGGGGGTGTTACAGTCTGGATAAGGGTTTGTGTAATTATGGTGTGTAAATGTTTTTGGTTTGTGGGTTAATTGATTATCGCGCAAATAATAACTAGCGTATCAGAGAAGATAGGCTCAAGTTGCGAAGCATAGTTCTTAGTTGGTCCATAAACTATCATATGTCATGGTTAATTTAATCATAGTGTGGTGATAAATGTATTTTGCCTATTATACCCTTGAAAATGTACCAAAATATGAGCGTTGACCGAGACAAAAGTGGTCAAAGGACGCATTTGGCCTCAATTTCCCATGTTTTGGCCACACGACGTTTTTAGAAAGGTAGGGTGCATGGCGATGCTTTGTGGAAAGTTCAGGGACCAATGGTGTATTTTTGTCAAGAACTAATTTAGGGCCCGCTTGGTTAAGGGTTTTAAGGAGTAAACAATGGGTAAGATAATGATTGATGAGCTTGGTTAAAGGGAATATAATGACTCATTACCTAGTATTGGGTAATAACGGAATGCTCATTATATTGCATTGTATTCCTTTTACCATTGCTTTTCCCTTTTCCCTCCTTGAACCAAGCGGTCCCTTAGTTTTTTCCTTAACAAACATATAAAAGACATTTTCCCCCAGTACGTAATGAAAACGAACGAATTGCTACTTGTGTTTCAATTCAAGAAAAAAACACAATTTCTCAGTGTCAATTGAATGGCATCGGATCAAAAGTCATGATGGCAGCGCCTTTACCATAGCACTTGCCATTAAAATGTTGTGACGCCTGTTGCTCTTAGTATCCATAAACCTTTTAAAAACTAATTTTTGATTCTATGATTCTATCATATATAAAGTTTTAAAAACCTATAAAATTTCTCATACACACTACACATGAGTAAGAATGAGAGAAAAAACAAATGTGATGATAAATTGCTATTATGTCAGTTGTGACTCGTAAATCTTAAATTTAAATGGATTGAAAACAATAAAAATATCAGAACGATTGACTCGTGCATGTAGAGGCTTAAAACAAAAAAAAGTATGTATCTTGGATTAAGTAACTAAAAAATGTGTTAAAAATTACCGTCATACTTTATGCAATTTCACTCCTCATGCAAAATAACACAATCTTCGTATATTTTAAAACGAAATTCAACTGCTTCTCAAAAAACACAATCAAAGGCGGATACATGACTCTAATTTATTAGGTGCATAATATTTTTTGACGAGTATAAAAGAAAGAATAAAATAAAAGAATTAAAAGTAACGATTTCATTAAAACTTTAAGATATTTTGACATATTAGTAGACTAACTAAAAAGACATATATTTATCTGATACAAAATTCGAAACCAAATTCATTTCAAAAAATAAGAATTTTTAGCGAAAATTTACACTATGCGGTAAACATATATCTAGTCCCGAAAACCCCCTAAAGTCCATCCCTTCACACAATAACTCCTTCAAGGCTTCAACCACCATTTAACACGATACAAGACTTGAACTAAAAAATTGAACACAATAAATAAACGAAATTCAAAACTTTTAACCATTTTGAACTAGACAAATAAATAAGGGAAAATTACATGTATATTCTTCTCTAAATGAATAATTACATATATATCCTTTTTACAAGTTTTTGATGCATAAAGTACAATGCTTTTAATGCATTAAAAGAATATATATGTAATTTTTGAAATTTACAAGGATATATATGTAAAAGCCCCAATAAATAAATTACTTGCACATGATAAAAGTAACAAAAAAATCCCCAAAATAAAAAGTTAAAAACGAGTCCACACTTCCACCGTGTGTCCAAAACAAACCAACAACTTCCTCCCACCTCTATAATTACCTTCCTACCCTTCCAAATTTTCAAACACACATTCAATTTCCCTCTATAAATACACACACTCTAATTTCACTCACTCACTCACACACACACACATACACAATTTCATCTCAATTCTAAAATGCAAGCACTCAAGTAACTCTACACTCCTTTAATTAAACTAATTCAACCGATTTAACTCAAATTCATTACAATTTATAACTAACTAACTAACTAACTAACGTTTTTGTGTTCAGATCTGAAGAAATGAGTCACCTACAGCTCGTTGAACGTGAAGAGATCGACGAGGAAGAAGATTTGTTCGAAGCGATTGATAAATGTGAGCATAAACTAACTTAATCGGTTATAATTTGCTGTTGTTCTGTTAGATTTAGATATTTATGAGATTTTGCTGTTTGTTACGATAAGTAACGTGTTATTGATGACGTAAGCGTTATATGTATTTGAATAGCGAATATATTATTGATAATTTGCTGTTTAAGTGTTTATCATCCGTACAGTTTCTGGTGATTTATTTGATGACGTAAGCGTAGTTTCAGTTTTTGTAATTATGTGAATTTTAATCTGATGATAAATGATTAGTGTGCTGTTAGATTTAGATATAATTCGTGTTTTGCTATTTGTTACGAGATGTTGCGTGTTTATCGTCCGTACAGTTTCCGGTGATTTGTTTGATGACGTAAGCGTTAAGTATATTGAATAGAGTAATCGTTATTTGATTCCAGTATATATATACTATGCATAATTTTCTGTTTTAAGTGCTTATCGTCTGTACAGTTTCTGGTGATTTATTTGATGACGTAAGCGTTAAATTCTGATCAATTTAATTGTAATAATCGGTGTGTGCGTGTGTGTGTGTGTGTGTGTGTGATGATGATGAATGATTCGTGAATTTGATAAGAGACTAGTTTTTGTAATTCTGTTAGAAATAGAGATAATTGATGCTCTGTTGTTTGTTACGAGAAGTAATGTGTTAAATATATGATCAAATTAATCGTAATAATCGGTGTTTGTGAGTGATGATGATGAATGAATCGTGAATTTGATAAGCGTTTAGTTTTTGTAACTCTGTTAGATTTAGAGATGATTGATGTTTTGCTGGAATTATGTTAGATTTAGATGCTATGCGTTATCGTCCGTACAGTTTAAACTGATGATTTGTTGTATGATCAAATTAACTGTTATACGTGAATTTTAATCTGTTAGTGAGATGATGAATGATTTGTGCGTTTGATGAGTGTTCAGTTTTTGTAATTCTGTTAGATTTAGAGATAGGTGTTGTTTTGCTGTTTGTTACCGGAAGTTATGAGTTATTGTCAATAGAGTTTCTGGTGATCTCGTATAATCAAGTTAACTGTAGTAGTTAGATTACGCGAGTTATAAATTATAACCAGTGTATGTAGTCATGAGTGATTCAGGCATTTGATAAGCGTTTAGTTTATGTACCTCGTTTTAGAGATTATTGATGTTTAGATGTTTGTTAGTCGAAGTTGTGAGTTTTTGTCCGTACAGTTTTCGGTGAAATGTTGAATAATGCAAATGTTATGTTTAGAGCAAATTGAATGTAGTAGTTCGAGTTGTATGTAGCAATGGATGTTACATGCATTTGGTAAGTTTTTAGTTTTATGTGGTTCTGTTCCATTTGGAGATTATTCTGTTTTGATGTTTGTTACTAGATTTATGTATTGTTGATCTGTTGAATATTGTAGTAGTTCGATTTGATTGTTATAAGTGATGTAGTTGGTGTCTGTGGACTTGATGATGAATGATTCATGTTTTTGAGAAGTGTCGAAGTTTGCGTAAGTCTGTTCCATTTATAGATTATTGATATGTTGCTGTTTGTTATTAGAAGTTAAGTGTGTTCTGGTACGAGTTCTGGGGATCTGTTGTATGTTGAGATTGTTTAACATGTGAGCAAGTATCTAGTTAGATTTGTTTGTAATGCGTGAATAATGATCAGTGTGTGTAGTGATGTGTGATTAGTCGTTTCATTAGCATAAGCACAAACACAGAAAATCAATATGTCAGTTCTCTGTAGCTCAGTCTGATTTGGAAAAAATACATGTTTTGCTGTTTGTTACTGGAAGTACTAATTCACGTTGTCTCCTGAATATCGAGACCGTTAAAAATGTGAACAAGTTTATTGTACTAATTTGATTCACACATGAATAATAACCTATCCGTGTAATGATGCACGATGCTTGATATCATTTTATTTTCTGTAGTTATCTTCATTTTGGACGATTTTGCTGTTTGTTAATGTTGCCTAAAGAATGTGAGTTCTTGTCTGTATGAATTCCAGTGATCCAATGAATATCAAAATTCTTTATGTATGATCATATTTGTTGTACTAATTTGATTGCTTGTCTCGAATTTCAGTAATCAGTGTGTGTAATGATGTGTAAGCATAAACTTACAAAATCAGATTTCAGTTTTCTGTGATCCTTTTGATTTAGAGATTAATAATATTCCCTTGTTAGTCGCACGAAGTTATAAGTTCCAGTCCAGTCGTCCATCTGATTCCAGTGCTCTATAGAATATCAAAATTGTTATACATATAATAGGATATATGGTCTAAATATGATTTGCTTGTCACACTTATATCAGAATCGCTGTGTGCGTGTGTATGTAAATGATGCTTGGTCTGTTGGTTTAGACATTTATTTTCAGTGATTTAGATTTCAATCTGATTTTGACTTGGATAATTTGATTCTGTAACTGAACCTTCCTCCAAGTTGTATCCATAAATGATGCATGATTTAGGCATTTTGTGCACATTTGATCCGATTTTGACTTGGATGATTTAGTTTCATAGTTGACCCGTCTTCCATAAATAGGAGCTAGAATTAGGTGGAATATTCACTTCATAGTGTGACCTTGTCTCGTGTTTTTGTTTATTCAGTGACTGCTCATGGAATAAATGCTGGAGATGTGAAGAAGCTACAAGATGCAGGAATATATACCTGCAATGGCTTGATGATGCACACCAAGAAGGTGATACTGATTACAACCTGGATGTTTTTGGATTACCATTGATTATTTGTTAACTATTTGACTAAAGTCATTTTTATATTATAGAACTTGACTGGCATAAAAGGTTTATCTGAGGCTAAAGTTGATAAAATCTGTGAAGCTGCTGAGAAGCTTGTGGTTAGTCCTCTGCTGTTTAGTACATACTTGGTTTTTATACAATCGTATAATGTGGCATGTAAGTGTTTTTTGCTCGTTTACTGTTCCAGAATTATGGCTACATTACTGGAAGCGATTTTCTGCTCAAAGTAAGATGCTCATTTTTTTAACATATATTTGCAAAATGCTTAGATCGAATTGTGCTAACTGAATACCTGAATTTCACTTCTTAATGACTTGACATTATGTCATCCTTTGTTAAACAGAGAAAGGCTGTTGTCAGAATCACTACTGGAAGTCAAGCTCTTGATGATCTTTTGGGAGGTGAAAATCTTAACTTTTGATATTATCTGCATTAACTAAGTTGATATTGTGCATGACAATATAATGTCGTAGAGAGTTAACCAATTTCCACATATTTGTCAAGGTGGTATTGAAACTATGCAAATCACAGAATCTTTTGGCGAGTTTAGGTGAGATCAAACATATTATATACTGGAATTTGTATGAATCTTTATGATCTGTGACTCTGTGTCTTACAACGCCCTCATCAATGTAATTGTCTAATTTTCAGGTCTGGAAAGACACAGCTGGCACATACTCTTTGCGTTTCAACACAGGTAATCACTTGAGTCACTTCTCTGAGACTTATTGTTGTCACATGAGTTAGTTTGACTTTAATGTCCCAATTGATGGGTTATCCGGATATGCATGTTGCTGCTTGTGGTTGTCCTTCCTGCTATTTAAAACTGTTGGTCTTTTCCTTAAAATACCGTCTCAAATTTCATTATACATCACTTGACATATTTCAGATGTTAAGGACCAGTTGTTATGATATATTGATGTTAAACCAGTTATGACCCTTTCATTAAGAAAAAATTATGACGTGTAATAAGTATCTCTCTTATTCATTTAATGCTTGATCAATTCTCCTTTGTATATGCAGCTTCCTATTAGCATGAAAGGAGGGAATGGGAAGGTTGCTTATATTGATACAGAGGGAACTTTGTATCCTTGTTTATAGTTTGATCCCTCATAATCAAAACTAGTTCAATTTACCTCTGTTACTTCCACTTTGTCAACGAAACTGGAGAATAAGAAAAAACAAATGATAGCCTTTGCTTGTCATTCCTTAATATAATGTGCTTGCAGCCGACCTGATCGTATTGTGCCCATTGCTGAAAGGTTTGGCATGGATCCTGGAGCTGTACTTGATAATGTAATGGCGCTTCTTTCTCACTCTATATTGCTGGTTGTATGGTAACTAATTGCGTCTTCTGTCACATATTCTGAAGATTATCTATGCACGTGCTTACACATACGAGCATCAATACAACCTGCTCCTTGGTTTGGCAGCAAAGATGGCTGAAGAACCTTTCAGACTACTGGTGGGTCTTTCTTGAGTTGACTATTTCTAACAAGTCAAACATGTACTTCTTTTTGGTCTACTGATTCACACTCTGAATGTAATTATTTCCCAGATTGTTGATTCTGTCATTGCTCTGTTCCGAGTTGACTTCACTGGAAGAGGAGAACTTGCAGACCGCCAGGTTTAGCTTCTGCTTTTAGATATTCTTTATGCTTCTTTGTGTATGTTCATAAATGACATCATTTGTGCAAATAATACTTATTGCAGCAAAAGCTGGCTCAGATGCTATCCCGATTGACCAAGATTGCTGAAGAATTCAACGTTGCAGTGTATATGACAAACCAAGGTTCAACTTCAGTATTCAATTCATAACTATATGGCCTTTTGTCTAACATTATACTCATTAATATGAAAATTTGTGAATGTTTGTTTCAGTGATAGCTGATCCAGGTGGTGGAGTATTCATCTCAGATCCAAAGAAGCCAGCAGGAGGGCATGTTCTTGCTCATGCAGCCACTGTGAGATTGATGTTTAGGAAGGGCAAGGGTGAACAGCGTGTTTGCAAAGTGTTTGATGCACCAAATCTCCCAGAGTCTGAAGCAATATCCTTACAGACCATCTAATTTGCACATTTCACTGACCATTTATGATCACATATTTATGTTTTCCTTAACAAAAAGGCACATTTTTCAGATTACAGGCGGTGGAATCACAGATGCAAAGGACTGAATTTGCTGCAGTAACATAAGGGAATACACAATACGTATCTGGTTGGTATACATACTGAATAGATATTATAGCTTGGATGTTCTACTTTGCTACAATAGTTCTGTTTATAAGTAATGTCATAAAGTTGCTATGGCTATGACAAGAAGGCCAAATCTTACTTTATCTGCAAATTAATGTAATAGTCTCAATTGTGAAAGTTGTTTTATTGCCCATCGTGTTTTCTCATAAGAACATAGAATTCTTTTGAACTGATGAAATACTTATAGGAGACATATTCCATCTAAAGCAACTAATAGAGTTTGCATAAACATGCCACATATTGTCTTAGGTATCTAGTACGCTCGGAGATCCCTGGAAAGGGTCTCATATTAGGAAGAAATCAAAAGAACATGATAATTATAGATGGGTAGAAAATAGAGTCTTTTGCCCCAGGTTTGTGATTTTGTTCAGTAGTGTTGGGACCAGTTAGCAGCACTCCCAACTCTTGGCATTCCTGATTCTTTCTTGGTACTGGAGTCCACCTTAAAGTTTGCACCACACATCTCTCCCGAACTGTCCACTCTAGGCACTGGCTTCAGCTCATTGAAAGGATGCTCAAAGCTCCTCAACCCACCAGATGTTGTGAAGAAACATCCTGTGCGATAATAGAAACACAGCTGTTAGGACATACGTATGTACAACCCCTTGAGTCGCATGCAAGAACAAGATATTAACAAGATCAGAGTTCATATTAAATACTTGGCGATCTGTGGTAAAGCCAAATAGAGCAGGATTATGTCGATTAGGTGGCAATATTGCTCATTAATGAAGGATTTTGTCGATTTAAGCTGTTTTTAGGTTCTAACCGGTCCATATGAGTTAAGATAAGAGATTTAACATAAAAAATACAAGTTTTCAGATGCATAAAACCTTCTATGTTTCTATACTGAAAACAGTACCACTTTTTGTCTGTAACAATATTGGTTGCAATTGATCACATTTAAGACATTAGCTTTTCTTAAACGTAAAGAAAGTGTTTGTAGGATGGTTCAACCCGACAAACTGTTTGACCCATACTAAAAAAAAATACATGATTTGACCTATTACCCAAGCCAGAGACCCACCCATTCTCCACCCCTAAAGTCAACAGTTTAATTAACTAGTCTGATGTAGCATCTCTATATCATGCTTAGAACAGATGTAACTCAGAAACGACTTGATCCACTATATGTACGTTAATCATATCTTAAAACTTTGATTTAGATGACATGAGACTGACCAAATGCAGCATTAGAAACACGAAATACGAACCTTTTGGGAAGGGTGCAAAGGATTTCCCACAGCCCTTCTTCACTGTTTCAACATCATCAGAGAGCACCAAATGCTCTTCTGAATCAGTTCCCCAAAAAAAGGGAACACTCCCATCAGCATCCTGTAATGGACATATAATTAACCATAAGCCACGTGTAAGATAATAGTAAAGAATTAATATAGGCACTTCCATGAATTTACTCACAGCAGCTACGAAAGTGGACTTATTAGTGCTGTCATAGAGAATGAAAGCAAATTTTCCCTGAAGGTCTCTCACAACTTGGTCAGCGGGGTAAGGACCTCTGTCCCTTAGAGTTCTGTATGCCTCGATGACAATTATCACTTCGTTTGCAGTCTTGCTTAAACCGTATTGTTGCTTTAGAGGAGCAACATTCTCTACGTGACCTTGGAATAAGCAGAATATGTCGTCCACAACAGCAAACAATCTAGTACCAAGTGACATATAAAACATATTAGAAAATAAACTGGACATAAAATGAACTATGACGGAGAAATGAAGAGATTGTTTAGGCGGTTTAGCTAATAAACACTCATTCCCGAAGTCATAGATACGTTTAGAGGTAGCCTCAGCAACATGACCAGGTTGGGTGGGTGGGTCAAAAGGGGTTCAGGCTGGGTCGACTTGCTAACATTTTTTTCTTTCTAAAATTAACTAAATGTGCTAGTTATGGTTACAAAAACAGACTTCGTACAAAAGAATATAGGAGGTTGTTTAATGTATGCATTAATAATAGACTATGAGTGTGTTTGGATTGAACTAAATTGGTTCTTTAGTCTTTAATAGTCCTGATTTATACTTGAGGTTATTTTTAGTTTTTACTACATTTATAAAGATGGTGTTGTAAGTCCCAAAATAATTTTTTTTATAACCGGAACAAACATCCAACTGATGTTTGAAACTATCCTCAACCAATAACCACTGCTCTTGGTTGCCAGACCAAGAACAACCAAAGATCTATGCTATATGGGTGTTTAGGATTTGCTTATTTTAAAGTGTGCAAACAGCTTATTTAGGTTCTTATTATACTAAAATATGCAAAGAAGCAGTTTTATCCAAACACTCAAAAAATGCTATTCTGCTTAAAAATAATTAAATGCGAAAATCATCATTTTGAATAAGCAATCCCAAACACCTCAATAATTAGCAGCTATCTTTACACAAAGATCAGGCTTTAGTCTCACACTAAACTACCATGATCAGACCTTCATTTTTGAGATCCAAGTGAGACTGATCAAGATCACTGATCCACAAATCAAAGCAATCTAGTACTAATAAAATCATCAGATCAAACATATAACACCAAAAACAAATAAAAGAACAACTAGGCCTTACCTTGGTAGAAGAGGGTTTTGCTTATCAATGGAGTAAGAAATCAGACCAGACCCACCAAGATTAATAGTGACAGCAGATGGGTGCAGCGACGAAAAGTGCTTCGACAAAAGCCCATCTTTAAGAGCATTTAGCGACGAATCTTGTTGGGTCTGTAACCCTTCAGGGCACTTAGCAACAGTTTTATCAAACACTGCCAACATTTTGTGATCTTTTGTTTTCTTGTTACTGAATAGTTTTTGTGATGAAAAAACTCGTGTGAATGACTGATGAAAGATATGAGCAGACAGTTGGGTTTATAAAAGGTTAAAACGTGTGGGATTTTGTGATTAGTTGGGATTGGATAATGGATTTACACGTATGCATGATAAGGTGCCATAAAAAATTATTTAATTGCTATAAAACAAAATTATATTTTGAATATTTGGTTTGACTGAAAATATTTGTTTTGGGGTTTTTATACAAACGTCCAGATACGTCTAATTTAAGGAATTACCGTGGGCGTTAATGCTGGTAATCCTTTTTTTATTAAAGAGATTTTAGTTAATCAAAATTTATTTAGAGAAATGACAGTAAGTTAATGTGTTCCTCAACTTATCTTTTTAATATTCATGCAAATCAGGGAGTATATGATTAGAAAACCAAGTTAGTAGTAGGATGATAAGTTGGATAATAAAAAATCTTTTCTCCAATTAGTAAAGATTTGAGTTAATCAGTAAGATGAAAACATAGTTATTATGAGAAGTTGTATGTATCTGTTTGATAAAATAGCTGTAAGTAGTAGCAGTTTTATTTTATAAAAATGTTTGACAAGGTAAAATAGCTAATAAATGTTACTTCAGCATTATAAGAATTTCAAAAAAGTAAAATAAAATTACTTGCTTACCAGACGTGCTATTCAACTTATTCGGTCCATCTATATTATCACCTATCTATATAAGTATGTATATGTATAGACAGATACTTTGAAGTTTGATATGAGGTCAACTTTATTTAAAAGTGTTTTAGGTTTATTTTCTATGATAATTTAAAGAAAAATATCAGAAAATCACATTCATTATCCTAAAATTGTTAATCATGTCATTCAGCCACTTGCCCATGTGCATATATTCTCCCATGGAACAATGTTAGCAGAAAGAAAAAAACAAAGATTATTGTGGGTCTCTTCAGCATTCTTTAAAAGTTTGAAATTTTGAATATTTGGGTGATCTCTCTATGCATAATACGTAAAAAAGTAAATATCCATATCATTACGAAGCTTGCGCTTAAATTAAGAAAATGATTAGAAAATATTCGAGATTAACAAAAGTAGTTATAATACCCGTGCACGAACGGAGTTTTTTCAGAAAAAATTAATTATATAGTATTATCGTTTAAAAACAGAAAATCTTATGTATATTTTAAAAAGTTAGAGTATCAATATGTGCGAAAGCAAGAAAAATAGTTAGCAGAAATTGTAAATATAACCGTGACATCGAATTTGTATTTGATTCTTGAGCATGTCTCCTTATAATGTTATTGGGCAAAACGTTCTTTGATCACATGAGTTTATACATAAATCAAATTTATTTTAATTTTTTTGTTTACTATATGGATATATAAGAATTTACCCGTGAAAATTATAATATAAGTACAATTAATAAGTATGCATGAGTTTTCATTATGTATTAGTATCAATTAATATTTTGTAAAAATTTTATTGGATAAAAGATTTAACTTTGTTTAGCTGATATAGATGTAAATGTTGAGGTTGATGTTGTTTAACTTTAACTATTAATATCATGTTGTACAAAATGTGCGAGTTTATTAGAACATAATGAGCGTTGATAGAGTTAAAATATATTCCGTAAAATTTTTTAAAAATGTTTTTCCGGATATCCGTATATAAACTTTAAATAATAATTACATGAGTCGTTATAAATACAATCGCGTATATTTATTTTCATATCACAGTAACTCGTACTTACCATTTGATATTTATATTACCGTTAATAATAATTTAACTGTATTTAATATTCAAACCCGTCTACATATATATTTGTCACACCCCCAAAATCGGGTCCAACGGAAGCTTACATGCAGTTGGGGTGTAACTCAATTGATATCACGACACAAGTACAAAAATGGTTTTCACTTCAATCATTTATAATAAAATAGTTTAATCAAAAATGATGAATTTACATTGTTAAAAATAGTGCGGAAGTAGGCCCTTAAAATAGTTAAAAACGGTCCCCATATGAATAATCAGAGTCTTCTATGACCATGCCATGCCCTGCCAAAACCTCCAGTAGCGTGCCATTGCTTATACCTGAAAATACATGCTAAAGTGTCAACACGAGGTTGGTGAGTTCATAGAGTCTTGTGAAAAAGAATTTAATGCATATGAATGAAGATGTCCCAGCAAAGGCATCGTAAATCCACTCAGTTCCAAGTCCCGCCATAAGAGACTTGTAACCTGTGTGTTTACAACCCACTGCCAAATGTAATATGTTAAAGTCTACGTGAACAAAAGTAATACTTGTATCCCAATTCCAAGATAAATATAGCAAAACGGCTATATAAATAATTCAGTCAATGAGGCCATATGATAAATCAGTCAAGTGGGAAAATCCGTAATAAGGTTGGTGCAAAGGCATCGTAATTCAGTCAAGTAGGGAAACAACAATATTACGTTTGACATCAAAGCCAAGTGGGGAATACCACAATATTACGTTTGACATCAAAGCCAAGTGTGGAATACCACAATATTATAATGAACATATTATAAATCAGTCAAGTAGAAAAACAACAATATTACGTTTGACATTCAGCCAAGTGGGGAATACCACAATACGTTTGACATCAAAGCCAAGTGGGGAATACCACAATATTACAATGAACATATAGGAACAATTTGGTGACCATGAGGTCATATAAACAAGGATGACAAATCCCATGAAATGCAGTAATCAATATACCCACGAAATACAGATAATCAAACATACCAATGAAATGCAGGTGATCAAACATATATTTAGGTAAAGCTGGAAATATTTGAGTAATCAACCATGTAAAGCAAGTAATGCGTTTAAGTAAAACGAGCATGTATTCTCCCCCAAAGAGTTTACAAAACAATTAAAAGAGTAGGGGCTATGACTCACCTGGTGCGATAGCTACGATGACAAAAGTGGATACACAGAAATGAGGTTCAATATCTAACCGCAACCTAATATGAATGATGAACGATCTAATTTAGATCATGAAATGATGTTGAAAATGTCCATGCACATGTTTCCTATACCACTCTTAACTTGAAAAATACTTGTTGTTATCAAAATAATACATTTTCCAAAACTTAGGAAAATAAGGCAACTAGAAAATAAAACTAGTCGAAATGTATATATATCGTATATATATATATGTTAGTGTTGAAATCCTCGATTTGAAATCCTTGAAATAACGCCTTGTAGTAATAAAAATATACTTGTAATCACTAATACTTCATTAGTTATGATTTTGGGCACTTGGTTAATATTTCTAGAAAATCTAGAGTTACTACGTAGTTGTAATATTATTTTTGTCAAAGCTGTCAAAATAATATATGTTTTGCCGATATTGAAACGTGAATATCTTTGTCGTTATAAGTCCGTTTTACTCGTTCTTTATATCCATGGTTACGTCTTAGTATGTAGTAATATATTTTTGAAAGCTCGGCCCCTATAGGTTATGTTTAAAGCCTCGATTTGTCCGTCGAAAATCGCCCATCAGCATGAAATTTTCCGGAAAATAGTTTTCGTCGTTAAACTTGTTTTTTATCGTATCTCCTTCGTTATAAATTCGTTTTAATCCGTTCTTTCGCCCACGGCTTCGTTTTTGAAAGTATTTTCTAAATCTTTGGTTGAAAAGTTCCCCTGAGTTACTGAGTTTTCCAGGTTTTCAAATTTGGGACAGAAGGTATAAATACTTGTTACAAATCCATTTCCAAGGTTCTAAACTAGTTTCTAACATCACCAAATCTCTTGCAAACATCACAAAGCTATTCTAATCCTACCATACACCTTCTTAGGGTGCCATGGGTTCCTAATCATCAATAATCATGTTAATTTAACAAGGGAATACCTAAAATAAATTCTAGGGTTTGTATGTTCAAAAAGTTAACAAAAATAATGTGGTATAGCTAGCTTGTGCATGAAATTAAGCATGAAAACCATATGATACTAGTAAATACTTGATGAAATCATGAAAATAAATTTGATAACTTACTTTGAAATATAAGGTGATTAGATGATGAGAAATCTTGTGATTCTTGAGTTTATATTGCAAAACTCTTAACTAGAATGATGAAATGAACAACTTTGTAGCTTTGATATTTGAAAAATAATGGATTTTGGTCTTGGATCATATTTGGGTCGTGGCCTAGGAGGAGAAGAAAGGGAGAAAACCTTGCATTTTGATTTCTAAAAAGAACAAGTATGTGTTAAAGGTGTTTAAGTATGGAAAAATCTAATCCAATGGCATAATGGTAAATAAATGGTCAACTTGAAGTAATCTTGGGATGGGGGGGGGGGGGGGGGCGGCACATGTGAAAAAAATGGATGAGTATGTAGAAAGCTTGGTGTTATCTGGTTCACGGAGTCGGTTTTGGTTCCGATAATCGCTAAACGTAAATTGTTAAGCCGCGAAACGTAAATCCGGGTATCGTAAAAATATGAAACTTGAAAGAATGACTAAACTTGTCAAAATACTCCATAATAAAATATAAAATGAATGGTAAGTTCCATCGGGTTGCTTAAACGTTGTTAAAACTGGAAACGCGGGTTTAAAACGCGCAATTCGCGTAAAACGCTGAACTGGAAAACGTTAAATTTCAAAACTTTTAGAATTGTCGTAAAATGGAAGAAAATCATATTTCTATAGTTTATATTGTTTTACAGACATATCGGGATGCCGGAAGGACGTTTAAACCTAAAAGTAAATCTCGGACACGGCTTCGTGATTTTTGCAGAAATGATCCGACGAGCGCCAAACTCTCGGATTATCATTAAAATAGTTTAACTTACGAGAATATGAAATAAAAATTTCGGAGATGAATAGTGAAAGTAAATAGTAACTTCCCGAAATGAAAAATGAAATTTCGACGTTTGAAAAAGGACATGAAATTACGAGTTGTGACATTCTTCCCCTCTAAAAGGAACTTCGTCCCGAAGTTCAGTTTGTGTTGGTTTCTGAAGTCGTATTGGTGAAAAGATGGTGATATTCGAGAATTCCAGCGAACTTTCACGATAGGAATTCGACTTCGCTTCAACTGTTCGACCTCACAGTCCATGATTTCTGTTGGATCTACTACAAGGTTTTGGTTTGTCATTGGGTTGGATTCCTTTCCAAATGGGATTATGAGTGATTAATCTGAAAGACATTTCTTGGGATTTAGGAACCGTGAAACATGTTTGTGTAACCTACTGTTTTCTAACAAGGCTCAAGTCTGACGACCACTAGACCTACTCTGTTTGAAATATTAAATGGTCCAGTGTATATCGGGTTTAACTTTCTGATTTTTTTTTTTTTTTTCTGAATAGTATCATGCCTTTCATAGGCAGAACTTTCAACATAACCCTGCCACCAACTTGAAATTCTAATGGTTTACAACTTATCGAACTTGTAACTGATTCTTGATTTGTAGGAAATTCCTGATTATTTCATGAATGCTCACGGACTAGTGAGTTGGGCTTTTCTAAATTTCGATCCGTCAATGGATATTGGCATTTCGACCATAGAGTGCCTCGAATGGTGTAGTCTCTAAGCTTGTGTGGTAACTATGGTTATAAAAGAATATGATTTATGGCAAATGGTTAATCCAACCATTTCTATAGTCAATCACTCGTGCTCTGAGGATATCTTCCTATGTTTGAATCGTTCTCTAATCCTGACCATTAGTCTGTAGATGATAGGTGGTGTAGTTCCAAAGGAATCTTAATGAAATCGCTAGGAGTTTGCGGTGATAAAAGATAGAATATTCATTAGATCGGAATTCGTTAATAGTACATGAAACTTATACGATAGAATGTAGAATTAAACACAAAAGAAATACAACACTAGAGAGTTAAGGCTTTGGTTTTCTTGTTCCTTAGCTCCGGGCAGTCCTTTCTGAGATGCCCTAAGTTTCCACATTTGAAACAACTTCCTGGAATCCTCTGATTTGTGGGTTTCCTACAGTCCTTAGTTAGATGACCCCGCTTCTTGCATATTCCACACAGTCCACTGCAATGATATAAGTGATGCAGATTACACATGTTGCAGTAAGGTAAATTTCCAGTATATCTTTTCTTTGTGCGTGGTCCTGCAGCATAAGCTCTAAACACTTCTTGTCCTTTGTTTGGCTGCCATACTTGATCGTTTCCTTGGTTGTCATCCATTTTCCTCTTGTTTTCGTTGTTGTTGTTGACAGTAGTTTCTTGCTTCATCACTTGAGCCATAAGCTTTTGAGACATTCTAATAGCTTCCTCCAGCGTGTGTGGTTTAGAAGCAATTACATTCCCACTGATGTTGCGCGGTAGTCCACTGATGAAATTTTCTAGCAGCTTTTCATTATCTGGAACCATAGTTGGGCATAGTGCAGCCAACTCCTGAAACTTCCTGAAGTAGGTCTCGATGTCATCACCTTTAGTCACCAGCTTATAGAATTCTGTTTCCAACTTCTGCACCTCAGTACGAGGGCAAAACTTCTCAGTCATCAATTTCTTGAATTGCTCCCAGGTGAGCTTGTAGGCATTTTCCATACCAATCGGTTGAGCATAAGAATTCCACCATGACATAGCTTCATCTAAAAGCATACCAGTAGCGAATTTTACCTTGCTGACATCAGGACAGTTACACATGAGGAACACATTCTCAGTCTTTTCGAACCAGCGAATCAAAGCAACCGCTCCTTCAGTGCCCTTAAATTTGATGGGATCACCAACCTTAAAATTCTTCCAAGTACATTCGCGCCTATTATCGGATTGTCCATCTGTCCCTGTCTGTAAAGCGGCCTCATCAGCCCTTGCAGCTACCTCAGCTCTCTCGATCTCTAGAGCTTCGGCGATACTATCCTTAACAAATTTCCGAATAGCAGCAGGTGTCATAGTTGGAGTAGCTTTAGCTTTCCCTGGCAGCATAGCTCTTCAAAACAAGAAAAGAAGGGTGAAACATAAATAAGTCGTTTCCTAGGGAGGTCAATGATAATATCCACTTATCAATATTGGGAGTAGTGATGGATGAGTGACATAGGAATCTATAGAGTGTTAGCTAATTCCTTATATATATATGGGGATGGGAAAGGGAAATGATAGTGATGGTGAGAAGGGAAGAGACTGTGACAACTGCAACATAATGAGATTGTGATTAAAAGAAAATACTGTGATGTAAGTGTATTGTGCATCAATGTGAAGATTCCTGAGATAAAATGACCAGTTGACGTGCTTCCAAGCGGCGGTTCACAAGGTGATGAAAAATATAAACGTTCTGACAACGAGGGTATACACACATAAATGAAACATTTGAAAATTGAGTAAAGGATTCAATTCAGACAGAATTTTATTATAACCATTCTCAGTGTTGCAAAATTCATCTCTGAGTCGGATATAGGTAGTCAGCCTATGTCCCACTATCCCGGGTTGAATATAGATGACTAGTCTATATTCCACCGAGGTTCCATGAATTTTGAAATACTCAGCTCAGTTATACTAATACTATGTCCTTCACAAATACCAAGACGTTCAGAAAGACTAAGGCAGGTGACCAAACTCGAGGTCAAATGATGAAACTATGCAAAGAAAAACATAACGCGGAGACATATATGATACGTGAACATGCTTATATGAAAGACAATTATAGTAATCAACTATAATAAATGAATATAATATACCAGATAATGAGATACAAATCTCATCACATATGTCAGCAACAAACCACAAGTGAGGCATCATCTTGGCAGGCAGGCACGTGACGGTCATAGGGTTAAGTTTTCTTGAAAGTAGCTATAGTCTAGGTTTTAAAAACACTTAGTTCGCTATAGCCAAAGCTCTGATGCCAATCTGTCACACCCCCAAAATCGGGTCCAACGGAAGCTTACATGCAGTTGGGGTGTAACTCAATTGATATCACGACACAAGTACAAAAATGGTTTTCACTTCAATCATTTATAATAAAATAGTTTAATAAAAAATGATGAATTTACATTGTTAAAAATAGTGCGGAAGTAGGCCCTTAAAATAGTTAAAAACGGTCCCCATATGAATAATCAGAGTCTTCTATGACCATGCCATGCCCTGCCAAAACCTCCAGTAGCGTGTCATTGCTTATACCTGAAAATACATGCTAAAGTGTCAACACGAGGTTGGTGAGTTCATAGAGTCTTGTGAAAAAGAATGTAATGCATATGAATGAAGATGTCCCAGCAAAGGCATCGTAAATCCACTCAGTTCCAAGTCCCGCCATAAGAGACTTGTAACCTGTGTGTTTACAACCCACTACCAAATGTAATATGTTAAAGTCTACGTGAACAAAAGTAATACTTGTATCCCAATTCCAAGATAAATATAGAAAAACGGCTATATAAATAATTCAGTCAATGAGGCCATATGATAAATCAGTCAAGTGGGAAAATCCGTAATAAGGTTGGTGCAAAGGCATCGTAATTCAGTCAAGTAGGGAAACAACAATATTACGTTTGACATCAAAGCCAAGTGGGGAATACCACAATATTACGTTTGACATCAAAGCCAAGTGGGGAATACCACAATACGTTTGACATCACAACCAAGTGGGGAATACCACAATATTACGTTTGACATCAAAGCCAAGTGGAGAATACCACAATATTATAATGAACATATTATAAATCAGTCAAGTAGGAAAACAACAATATTACGTTTGACATTCAGCCAAGTGGGGAATACCACAATACGTTTGACATCAAAGCCAAGTGGGGAATACCACAATATTACAATGAACATATAGGAACAATTTGGTGACCATGAGGTCATATAAACAAGGATGACAAATCCCATGAAATGCAGTAATCAATATACCCACGAAATACATATAATCAAACATACCAATGAAATGCAGGTGATCAAACATATATTTAGGTAAAGCTGGAAATATTTGAGTAATCAACCATGTAAAGCAAGTAATGCGTTTAAGTAAAACGAGCATGTATTCTCCCCCAAAGAGTTTACAAAACAATTAAAAGAGTAGGGGCTATGACTCACCTGGTGCGATAGCTACGATGACAAAAGTGGATACACAGAAATGAGGTTCAATCTCTAACTGCAACCTAATATGAATGATGAACGATCTAATTTAGATCATGAAATGATGTTGAAAATGTCCATGCACAGGTTTCCTATACCACTCTTAACTTGAAAAATACTTGTTGTTATCAAAATAATACATTTTCCAAAACTTAGGAAAATAAGGCAACTAGAAAATAAAACTAGTCGAAATGTATATATATCGTATATATATGTTAGTGTTGAAATCCTCGATTTGAAATCCTTGAAATAATGCCTTGTAGTAATAAAAATATACTTGTAATCACTAATACTTCATTAGTTATGATTTTGGGCACTTGGTTAATATTTCTAGAAATCTAGAGTTACTACGTAGTTGTAATATTATTTTTGTCAAAGCTGTCAAAATAATATATGTTTTGCCGATATTGAAACGTGAATATCTTTGTCGTTATAAGTCCGTTTTACTCGTTCTTTATATCCATGGTTACGTCTTAGTATGTAGTAATATATTTTTGAAAGCTCGGCCCCTCTAGGTTATGTTTAAAGCCTCGATTTGTCCGTCGAAAATCGCCCATCAGCATGAAATTTTCCGGAAAATAGTTTTCGTCGTTAAACTTGTTTTTATCGTATCTCCTTCGTTATAAACTCGTTTTAATCCGTTCTTTTGCCCACGGCTTCGTTTTTGAAAGTATTTTCTAAATCTTTGGTTGAAAAGTTCCCCTGAGTTACTGAGTTTTCCAGATTTTCAAATTTGGGTCAGAAGGTATAAATACTTGTTACAAATCCATTTCCAAGGTTCTAAACTAGTTTCTAACATCACCATCTTGCAAACACCACAAATCTATTCTAATCCTACCATACACCTTCTTAGGGTGCCATGGGTTCCTAATAATCACTAATCATGTTAATTTAACAAGGGAATACCTAAAACAAATTCTAGGGTTTGTATGTTCAAAAAGTTAACAAAAATAATGTGGTATAGCTAGCTTGTGCATGAAATTAAGCATGAAAACCATATGATACTAGTAAATACTTGATGAAATCATGAAAATAAATTTGATAACTTACTTTGAAATATAAGGTGATTAGATGATGAGAAATCTTGTGATTCTTGAGTTTATATTGCAAAACTCTTAACTAGAATGATGAAATGAACAACTTTGTAGCTTTGATATTTGAAAAATAATGGATTTTGGTCTTGGATCATATTTGGGTCGTGGCCTAGGAGGAGAATAAAGGGAGAAAACCTTGCATTTTGTTTTCTAAAAAGAACAAGTATGTGTTAAAGGTGTTTAAGTATGGAAAAATCTAATCCAATGGCATAATGGTAAATAAATGGTCAACTTGAAGTAATCTTGGGATGGGGGGGGGGGGGGGGGGGGGGGGCGGCACATGTGTAAAAAATGGATGAGTATGTAGAAAGCTTGGTGTTATCTTGTTCACGGAGTCGGTTTTGGTTCCGATAATCGCTAAACGTAAATTGTTAAGCCGCGAAACGTAAATCCGGGTATCGTAAAAATATGAAACTTGAAAGAATGACTAAACTTGTCAAAATACTCCATAATAAAATATAAAATGAATGGTAAGTTCCATCGGGTTGATTAAACATTGTTAAAACTGGAAACGCGGGTTTAAAAAGCGCAATTCGCGTAAAACGCTGAACTGGAAAACGTAAAATTTCAAAATCTTTAGAATTGTCGTAAAATGGAAGAAAATCATATTTCTATAGTTTATATTGTTTTACAGACATATCGGGATGCCGGAAGGACGTTTAAACCTAAAAGTAAATCTCGGACACGGCTTCGTGATTTTTGAAGAAATGATCCGACGAGCGCCAAACTCTCGGATTATCATTAAAATAGTTTAACTTACGAGAATATGAAATAAAAATTTCGGAGATGAATAGTGAAAGTGAATAGTAAAAATGAATAGTAACTTTCCGAAATGAAAAATAAAATTTCGACGTTTGAAAAAGGACATGAAATTACGAGTTGTGACAATATTAAACTTTTAAATAGGATAACATGAGTTCTTATTTATATTTAACGTGCATAGTAAAAATATATTTTAATAGATAAAAGTTTAAACCTAATATTTATTTTAAAAGTATTTAACGTATATTAAAACTAATTCGTACATTTATAAAATTTTGTAAGTTTAATGGATGGAAGTCTCAAACCAATACTAATAATCATGCAATTGTAAACAAAGTTCATATTATAAAGTGTAAGGGGTTATTTATTTATTATCTAAAGTTATCAAAAAAACATGAAGATTTATAATTTTACACTTAACTTCATATAATATATTTAAAATTAAATCACTAATGTTTTATTAATTACCTCCTATTTTTTTAAGTTTTTATTTTCATAAATTTGACATCTATATTTTTATGTGTTTTTTTTTCTTAATCAAATTCTCCACCAAATTTATTAAAGTTTGACCAAAATCAATTCAATTTTGACTTTTTATTGGCCAATCATATTGCTCGATTTCGCCTATGTGTGAAAATCGAGCATTCCTATTGGTCTAATTTTTTTTCCACTAAGATTGTTTTGTCAAAAAAACTCCGAAATAATATAATTCCTAATGTAATTCCTTTATTATATAAAAGATTGGTTCAAACCCATTCAGAATTGTACGATGATTCATTAGTTTTTATACTTTGCATGTGGGTTCTGTTCGAGTCTATATTTATGGCTTTTAATGGTTGTACTATTGCCATAATATAATATTAACCGGAATATGGAGCAAAAGAATCAGAAAATAGGACCGGAACCACGAAAAACCAAACTGGATCCAGACCTCATGGTTCCAGTTCTGGTTCTTGAGTTCAAGACTTTTCGGTATTTGGGTCGGTTCAGTTCGAGTCCACCGGTTTCCGAATACCCGATAAATCTAAAAACTGTAATTTTCTTGACTTTCCATACTCAAAATCTTTTATAGAATACATTTGTTTCTAAAATCATGAGCAAGTCAGTAACACTTCTTGGTTGGATCTAACAAAATTGCAATTTAATTTTGGTCCGGTTATCTTGTTCTTTTGCTCTTCTTTTTTAAAGACGATGTGATTGTGAAAGATCTGGAAAAACAATTAGAGAAACTAATCGAAGAGATAAAGGGAAAAAAACGATGGAATCATAAATGGTTTTGGTTATTTGGTTGGACAACGTTTGAAGTTATTTTATTTTGTTTTTCGGATTGTTATGTGTAGTTGTTTTGATAAAAATGTAAATCTTGTGAAACTATAAAATGATTGTTTGTTTGAATTTAGGGTTGAGCAAACGACCCGAATAGACCAGACCGACCGAGATCGGACAGACCACATTCGGTCCGGTCCTCGGTCTTGGATTTTTGGCTAATTCGGTCCTCGGTCCGGTCTGGTCTTGGACCGATGCTCACCCCTATTTGAGTTTATGCTTTAGTTGTTACTAGCAGGGTACCCGCGCGATACGTCGGCATGTACCCTGTGACTATATTTTCTGGTAATGTGATGTTATGGATCATATTTTTTTAACAATTAATTTACAAATAACAATAATTTTAGTGTTGGATCATTTGAAAAACCCCTTGCCTCTTAACCTAGAGGTCAAGGATTCGATCCTCACTCCCTACAAAAGGCCGAAGGTCCTTTCCTATCTTAGACAGAACTGGAAGCAGCCTCTCTACGTTAGGTAGGGTAAGACTGTCTACATTTCAACCTTCCCATACATCATGGAAAACGGTATTGGGACCCATAAAAAAACAGTAGTATAATTTCATTTTCTGTTAACCGAAGCTACCACAAACAGAAATCTTGATTCTTTCCTTCAGCACAATTACCTTTAAATTTTCGGACCTACATGCGACCTTTAGGCACAGTAAGGCGACCGCCATTTATATTTATATTTTTATTTAAAAAAATCATCTTTTTTACACTATATATATCCCCTACATTTTCATTTTTAATATACACTATTCATATGAACCAAGTATCAAAATTAGCCCAAAATCAACTATACCATACAAATAATATACGGCTCAACCTTGAATTAGTCTAAAACCATTTTCAGCCTAAACAAACTTTAATTATCAATATCTATAAAGGCCCATGATAAAACTACCAAACAATTTGTAATGTCATTTGACCAGCCCAATTAACAACCAAACCGGTAGATAACCCAAATGTTAGGACTTATAAATACGTTTACAAAACCTAAGTTACCTCATTCCTGCCCTAATTTCCCTCACAAAAATACACAGCCATGATTTGCAGCCACACAAACATCACATACTCTTCCTTTCTTTCTTATCATGATAACCGAACATAACCCACAATTGCAAGAAAATCAGACCCTTTTCTTAAATATCAAACAAAAACTCTCTCTAAGGTTTTATGTTGTGTTGATCGTGATGGTGGTTTTGAGATGGGGTTAGAACTGAGGTAGATGTAGATGTTGGGTTTTATTGTTGTTGTATACTTTCTGTTCGTGGACCATAGATGGAATAAGTTTGATGTTTGTTTTGGCTTGATTGATGATTGTTCTTTTCTTCTTTCGTTTCATCTTCGTTTTTGATTTGATATGTAACGGTACATTTTTTTCTTCTTTTGTGGAATGCATTAATCGGTCGAGGGGGTGACTGGTTTGTGAATTTTGGAGCGTCCGACCTTCATCGATCTTGTGGTTGCAGTGGCGGCGATTCGGTCAGCGCAGGGGCGACCGGTCCGATTGATCGACCACTGTGCCCAGCCTAATGGCTTTATTTTTAAGTATTTGGCTTAGTAGCTTGATTAGCTTGTATATTATGGTTAAATTATTGTAGATTTTGGTTAAGGGGTAAATTAATTAGTGTATTAATTGTATGTGTTGAATTAGGGGTGCAAACAAGCCAAGCTTTTATCAAGCAACTAGAGCTTGAGCTCGAGCTTGGCTCGATCGAGTCGAGCTTTTGGCGAGCTCAAGCCGAGCTCAAGCCCAATATATTGGCTCAAAACATATAATGAGCCGAGCTCGAGGTTTTAATAGCTCGGCTCGAGCTTTTATCGAGCTTTAAGTAAATGAGGGTTAATTTGAATGTTAACCTAATTAGAAAGACTTGCTCCATAAATAATTAATTAACTATATACCCTTCAAACCCTAATTATTCCTACGTAACGTTTTGCATTCTACAATCTGATAACATTTGATATGGTATTCTTGACTCTTGAATGTGTGGCATCAGGTGACAATTTAGTTACATTTGGTCCAAGTTAGTTATGATTCATTGGTTTAGGTGTATGTCCCTTTTGTAGGGTCCTTTTATGGTTTTCTTTATTGGATCTCAACTCCTTAATCAACTTCTTTAGGAGTTGGGATAGGGGTGTAAATGTGTAATCGTGTATTCATATGCATATATTCGAGCTTTTCAAGCAAAGCTCGAGCTTTGCTTGAAAATGAATCGAGCCAAGCTCAAGCCCGGGTGGTTAAAGCTTGACGAGCTATCGAGCCGAGCTTGAGCCTAGTTTTTTTTTTCGAGCCGAGTTCGAGCCTTGTCAAGCTCGAGCTTGGCTCGGCTCGTTTGCACCCCTATGTTGAATAGATTGTTTACCTTAAAATCATTGTGCTTTACATATTTGTGCTTTTGTGTTTTATGACTTGTATTTACTTAAAAATCTATTTTAGGAAATCTTAAAAATTTAATAGGAGAGAAGTTTCAACATGCATTATAAGTAGTATAAATATGTTATTAGTTTAAAAGTAAGTGGTTGCAATTTGCAAATGCTAAAAAATCATTTTTTTTGGCTAATTCATTAGCGCATGCGTTTTTTTTCTTTTCTTTTCTTTTTTTTTTGAAAATCGTTTCCTAGCCGGGTAGACCTGAAGAACCGGAACCGAAAACTATACTAAGTTCAGTTTTCGGTTCCTACTTTTCACAAACAATGGTAGAGCTAGATGCTTTGTTGTGGGAGGGTCAGAAACAAAAATTGCATAAAGTAGAAGGGGCAAAATGTAAAAAGGAAAATTTACTACTAAAAGTCATTAGAAAATACACTATGTGACAAAATTGTGAGAGGGCCATAACCCCTTTTGGTTTTCATGTAGCTCCGCAAGTGTTCACAAAATTCGGTTCCCGAATCTATCGGGTCCTGTTCCGGTTCCAACCAGTTCTGGAAACGTGTTGTCCCTAGTGATAAGGCGAAAAGTTTACCGCTTTTAAAGGGTCATTTAAGCCCGAATTCGTTATTATTTGATCAATTATTGCTCTAAATCGTTCCTTTTATCATTTTAGGTACTTTTGAGAAGAAATCTGAAAAAGAAAGCATTTTGGACGTTTTTGGAGCATAAAAGTGAAGAAAATGGCAAAGTCTCAAAATCCTTGCTGGGAACAGTACCTGACGGCGTTAAGGCTTCACACGTGACGGCATCAAGCTTGGCAAAAGAGGTGGAAGTGAAAAATACACATGACGGCCCAGAACATTTTTAGTGCAATTGACCTGACGGCGTCACCAAGGCCGTCAGGGTCAAAATACATGTGACGACCCAGAGTTCATTTCCTTCTTGACGGCATCAAGATTGGATCTAGGCAATACGACCCTTAATTTGGCGGCGAGTTGACGGCGTCACAAGCTACAACGTGACGCCGTCAGGATGTATTATCTATATATATTTTTCCAATTTTTCATTGTAAAGGGTGGAACTTTTTAGAGAGCTTCTTGGTGAAAACCCTAGACGAATTTTCTATAATAATAAGGGTTTCAACCCTTGTTACATCCATGCTTAATTGAAGATAAGTTTTCCAATAATCATACGATATGTCTATGTGTTGTGTGATTCTATCTTATGCTTCTCTTTCTTTTAACATGCTAGGCTAGGTTTTTATTGTGTTTGCTTAGATGTAGTGAAACCTAGATGTTGATTATTGGTTGATGGTTTGTTTATAATTGTTGTGGATGATTGTATTCGATGTTAGGTGATTGATGCAAATCAAGTTATAGTATATAGTAGTAAAGTATCGAAATGATCCGCGAGAAATACGGATCACCCGAGTCGTTTCCCAGTGAAGGTGAATGGAATTAAGAATATTGATTCGTGTAATCGTGATTTGAGAAGTGAGAAGAGAAAATAATGAATATATTTTGGTATTGGTTTTTACACTACAAATATGGGGGAAGCTTAAAAGCAATCTACGTTATCAAATAAAAGGCTCAAACAACACGTAAGGCAAAAGGAAATCAACAAATGCAAGTCCCGGGTTATTCCCGAGACTTATAAAGCTAATAGTGATCAAATAGGACTAAGGATGCAAAAGTACTAACAATTAGGACTAACTATGCAAAATTACTTAACTAAATGCAAAATTAATTAGGACTAAAACTGCAAAGTAAAACTACAAGGACTAAATCTGCCAATATTTCAAACAGTTTAATTCTAAAAAAAAACTCCACAAATCAAATACAGGGACTGAAATGACTTTCTTTGAAACTTATTATAACTAAAAATCTATCAGAAACGATTTGGAACTAAAATGAAAATACAAGGGCCAAAAGTGCCAAAATGAAAAACGTTTTTATTTTCTTTTCTTTTTAAAATTTAGAAAACTAATAAAATCTCATTAAATCACTAGTAAATAGAAAACTGATTAAAGAAAATCTAGGAAAATTATGGAAAATTGAGAAAACTATATAGAATCTGAAAATGTAAAAAAAAATACACCTTACTTAAGCAGATTAAGCTATGAGGGCTTAATGCAAATAAGCCAAAAAGCACTTATCAAGGAAATAAGCTCAAGTAAATCCCAGAAGTTCAAAAATCATCAAACAGCAACTAATGAACATTTAGGAACACTAATAAGCAGAAATGAACCACAACCTAGCAACTTAGGTCTTGATTCAGCAAACAGTAAAAGTGCACAAGCAGTTTCAAAAATAGCTTTTTCAAATGCTTGTAAAAACTTCAAACCTTGACCAAATTTAAAAAGGAAAACTGATTTGAGAAGCTTAGCAAGCCATTTTTTCAAAAACCATAAAAGCCCTATTTCTAACTATCCAATTGAACCTCAATTTGACCTGAGATCAGATCCTGTTCACACAAACCAAACTGCAGGTCTGACTTTTTCTTAGCTCCACAAGTTTGACTAAAGTGAACTTATATTGAATTAAACTTACCCTACATGTAATATTAATCTTATTTTAAACCTGTTTAAGCTGAGTACAACTATTTCTAACTTATATATAAAATTGCAGTGGCAAAATCACTCTTTAAACTAACTGAATTTAAGTTTGAAGGTAACTTAGACTTTTTAACTTATAACCTGTAAATTTTATGCTAAGTCTGATCTAATAGGACCTAGTGCAACTGATGCAAATCATAAATAACAACCACAAACCACAAGAACACAGCAGGACATGTAGATCCAAACACCCCTTATAACTAACTCTTACACTACAACTTTCAATTTATAAACTACAACTACAGATTTTAAGTACCAAACAGATTCTAGGAGTGCAGATAAAGCTAAGAAAACATTGAAAACACAAGAAGAACAACCAGACCAAGATATAGCAGTATACTCTAAAACATGGCAGTGAGATCAAAATAATACTCCAAGTTGCATAAGAACATACAATAAGCACTCAAATAACTCAAATAAACAGTAACAAAAGTAAATCAATTATAAACTACACTACTTAAGCTATTGTAAATTAATGTGAAGAATTATAAAAATGAGAGAAACTCACAAGAGCATTCCCCTCAGCTCAAACAGAGGGGATTCACTAAGCAAGCCTATCTTTAGATAGGCTTCAAATACACCACAGGAACCTCCAAAATCCACAGGAACAAATACCTTCTTCAACGGATTCTAACAGTTGACCTTTTTTGTTGACCAATTGGCTTTTTTTTGAGCATTTGAATGAATTAACTACTAACAACCTTACAAGAGCTATATAAGCTAGTTTAAGGTGTGATAGACTAGAAAAAAGCTTATATGTAAACTGGACTAAAGAAAAGTAAACATTTTTTTTTGGATTTTTTTATATTTTTCTTATTATTATTATTATTTTTTTTTATGAAGGTTTAAGAAAAGATAAAAAGGTTTAAGTTCTAAAAGCTATAAACTGATTAACAAAAGAGATTAAAGCAGAAAATAAGCTAAGTTAACAAGCTTTATGCTAAAACGTAATTTAAATAATTATACTAAAGCATTAATTTAAAACATTAATCGAAGAACTTTTATTAATAAACTCGAATTACATTACTTAAGAAATAAAATTGACAGCATAACTTTATCTAAAAAACTACACACTGAAAACGTATGAAGGGGGGGGGTATTTATAGCAGAGCATGGGAGGTAGCAGCTAGGGTTTAGAAGAGCCTAGAAGATCAATTGAGGCCACAAATCTTCAATCCCATCCAAAATGTTGTCATCCCACCAATTCTATCCGTTTATTCTATCCTTATCCCACTTCCACGTTTGAACACCCAATCAGTGAGCTAGAAATGGTCCACGTGTGCTGGGGAGTGTCGACATCTTCTGACAACGTGTCAGGTTCTAGAAGGGTGAAACCTCGTACTAGAATCTTTGGGTGAAAAGGATGGGTATGAGGTAATTTAAGTGAGGTGCAGGGTAAGTAATGGGAGGGATGCACAGTAACACGCGGGTTTTTATTTTATTATTGTTTAAGTTTGGGGATGGGTCGGGTTTTGATATCAGGCCGGGTAGTGGTGGGGTGGTGATGGGCTTGGTGTAAGTTGGGCTTGTTGGTGGGATTGGGTTAAGTAAATTTTGGTTTAAGTTAATATAAGTGATCCGGTTGTAGTAGTGACTCAAATCAAGGGACCAAACTTGCACATTCTGAAATTCAAAGGACCATGGCTGCCAATCACTCAAATATTATTCCAAGGGTAATTTTGTGGCATTTCATGAATGATGAGGGGCCTGAGTTGTTAATCTTCCAAAGCATTCTTCAAAAGGACCAAAAGTGACAACTTCAAAAGTTGAGGGACCAAATGGGTAAACTTGATCAAACTTTATTCCCGGGTCACTCTTGTAATTTCTGAAACTATGAGGACTCTCATGACTATGTGAGCTTTGACTTTGACCACTAGCTTCCCCGGCTCCGGCTTTATTCACTTTTCCAAATCTCGTGCCCGTTTTGTCATTTTCTCGTGATTTTTCGTCTTTTCTTAAATATCCGTTCCTGCACATTCACAAACACAAAAACACACATTCTTTGGCATTATTGGTTAGTTTTTGGTTTATTTGGTCCAATTTTGGCTAAGAAAAGGTGAGTGAATAAGCACTCACCATTAGGCTTAAGAAAACTGGCAGACTTCCAATTGGTAACTTGCTTGAACGTCTTAAGAAACATGATCGGAGGTGTACTACGATTTTTGGTTGTATTTAATGCATAAGCGAATTCTAGTGATCCCATGTTAGGAGCTTTTGGTCGGATCGACACAGGAGTGAAGTAGGAGCTTATAGAGTTAGGGAATATCGTACACGGCCCTATACGACTAGTATTAAAGAATATAACCCGTCATCCATGCAATTGTAACAAGCTAATCAACCGGTAAAAGATATCTAGGGAGTAATGAAATCTAAGTAAACATATCTTCTCTTATTATTGTTTCCACCAAACACACATTTATCTTAGTTTATTTCATTTCTTTTTATTTTATTTTGATTACATCTTTAGTTATTTGGGTTAGTTGACTAGCAACAAATTCCGCCCACTCCTTCAAAACCCGAGATTTTACTTGCTTTTATAAAATATAAAAAAAATACAAAAAGAATCATCCCTCACCTCTAGACCTAGTTTAGTAGACTTTCTAATCCTAGCGACACTATTCCTGAGTTGAACGATCAATCCCCCGGTATTTGTCACTATACTATACTACAACGATCAGGTACACTGCCTGGCGGGGATTGCAAGCCTCTTGAGATCCCTTGAGAGGTAAAACCTGTTGCGAGGGCACAATCCTGCGTATCACCTAGACCAGAGCATGTTATGAGGCATATAATATTTGTAAGTTTGTCTTGCATAAATGTAAAATTCTAGAACATATGCCTATATCTAGTGTACATGCTAAATGGATGGCGTGATTTGTCTCAACACCATGACACTCTAGTGTGCTTGTTGTGACATATAACATGTATATGAGTATATGATACTAGCATGTAATTTGTGACATGATTACACGACGTTTTCCAGTTTCATCATGGGTATATGAGTATATCATGTCATCGATATAATCATTCATATATACTATGCATGTAAACATGTTGCATAGACTTTATTAATTTTTGGCAGATATTGAACAATGAACCTATGATTGCAAAACCTCAGTGTCCCAACTCTAAATGATTTAACAGATAAAGCCATGTGGATCAACAATGATGGTAAGAAGGTCAAGTATGCCACTCATCATGTATGGAAAGATATTAGAGGTGAAGATGATACTGTTCCTTGGGCAAAATTAGTATGGTTCTAAAACTGCATACCCAGACACACATTCATATTATGGTTAGCTGTAAAAAAGAAGCTAGTTACTCAGGACAAGTTACTAAAGTGGTATCCTAATGGTGATTTCAAATGTCCATTTTGTAATGAAGTTCCTGACTCTCATGACCATATATTCTTCTAGTGTGAGTATGCAAGAGATGTGTGGAATAGTATTAAAATGAAAGCAAAGATTACTGAGAATGCAAACAATTGGGATGGGGTGGTGAGCAATCTAGCTGGAAATAATAAACATGGTAATATTTGGATTGTCATTATGAAGCTTTGTCATGCTGCTACGGTGTACTTCCTATGGAAAGAAAGAAATGGTAGGATCTTTAATGGTGATGAGAGAGAGAAAACTGTGGTTACCACGCTTATCTGTGATGAAGTGAGAGCAAGGTTAATGTCATTAAAAACAAAGAAAACAAGTGCAGTTATGGAAGCTGAGAAAATATAGGATGTAACTCTGACATGAGTAGGCAAAACTGCATAAAGGGGTGTTTGGGGTAAGCTAAAATGAGGAGTTTTTCTATCTTACAAAAGCCTCATGGAATTACAGTTTGAATGATTGTTTTGAATTAGTTTAATGGCAGATGGCTAGTACTTTGGGAGTTTTGAGATGATATTATGACTTCTGGCTTGCTAAAATGTGGAATGATGTACACCAGAATCATCCATGGTTTCTACTTGAGATCCTCATAATGTAGTTTCGTGCTTGTGATACAATGTTCTACCAAACATTGGTTTACATCATATGATACAAGTGAATGTTGTGTATTAGCAGAGATAAACTTGTAGATCTCTGCATTAATGGTTTTTACTATATAGATTCAAATCAGACATTCTGATTTCCGAGTCTAAGTTTAAAGTTCACTACACATTAATGGCCTTGTAACTTGGAAATTAATTGACTGCTTCTCTTTTAAGCCTTAATGACAGTCTCCCAATAGGCCTTGTTGGTAATTGTGAACTGTATTGACAAGCTTACTAGACAACAGCTGATTGAAATCCATAAAGTAGGTTCCTAATGTGAGTTGGGTAAGTGAACTTTGGTGGGCAGTGTATGAAGATAGGAATAGTGAGAAGTGAAAGATGAACATACTTGGATATACACTGCCAAGGAGGTAAGGGTTGGTACTCAGTACTCACTGCAAGGTGTGTGTTCCCAATTGTGTGAAGCCATTGTAGTAGATGAAAATGTAGCATAATTGGTATAGCACTTGTAGTGGAGAGGTAATGGGTGCCTAGTGAAGCCAATATCCTACTCTGCATTGGTCATTGTGGTGGCAGGTTGAATGATCAAGGTGGAAGAATCATTGGAAATGTAGCTAGATGGTATGGTGCTCAAAAGGTGAATCTAGTTGTGACTGAATGATTGCTTATATCAGATGTTTTAGTTTTAGCAGACAAAGTATGATTGTCTACTATCTAATGTATTGTTCTAGTTGAATATCCTGTTTTTGGGTGATGTCCAAAATAGTGTGGTATTTAACATAAAAAATACAAGTTTTTGGGTGATGTCCAAAATAGTGTGGTCTTATCCCATAGAGATATTCGTGTAACCCATGCATAGGGTAGAATAGTTTCTATTAGAAAGTGATAACACGATTTCAAGTCAATATCCAGTATTCATTGATTATCTTTACCCTAATCTAGAAACACTCAAACACATAATAACAAACACTAGGTGTGTGTAAACCACGGTTACGACTTTTGTAATCAACTCTATAAAATGTGGACTAATCAATTAACCAGAAGCTAGATAGATAAATAAAGTCATAAGTGCAATTTCTCAAAAAGAAGAAGGATCTTTTATAAAATACATATACATCTAATTTGAGTATGTGAGAGGTGGTTAGGCGAGTAGATTGAAAAGTCAACTAAACCATGTCTGTCTCGAGTGATGATGAGGAGGTGGATCCTTCTGCTGCATTCCTTGAAAGCTTTCCAACTTATCGTCTTCACAGCAAACCTCCATCTCCTAATGAAGGATTATGGGTTTTTAGTAGCAAGGATGAAGGATATGAAAATAATTCATATCTATCAGGTGATCAATCATAATCAACTAGCCTGTTTCTATCTATCTTCATTTTCACTTTTTAATTTGTATACAAAATTAACCACTGTAAATAAATAATCACACAGATGATGTTGGCACTCGGATGATTTACGACAAGATTAAATCTGCTTTTTCCAAGATGAACTACTATTATCCGACAATAGTTCAGTTTTGGGCACCAGTAACAATCGGCGGCAAACTTCAACTTTCAACTTCCGGTCAACCTTTTGCCGTCAGCCATCTTCGCAATGATTTCATAAAATATAGGAGACGGTGTGTGGAGTATGAGTATGATATTGATGTGAATAGTAAGTTTAGGGGTACACCTGCCTCTGCATTTCTCAATCGTTTTCCAGAGATATCATCTAAACACGATGTGGATCCATTGTTGCGTAATGATCTTCATGAGTGTGGTTTGAAAACTTCTTCTGTTATGATACCTATATGTTGTCCTTCCCAAACCTCTTCCTCTTCTGATTGTATTGGTGTTATCGAGTGCTCATCATTGTATCTTGTTCGTGTTCAATTATTCAATGAGATGAATAAGAAAATAAAGGAAGTGGGTCTGAGTGTGTACAATGTCCAGGATTGTATTCCATACAAGGTAAATACACTTTCTGTAAATATGCTTTTCATAATAAGCTAAAGTAATCATCTTTTCTCACTTCTTTATCCTACTGTGACAAATTACATGTGTATAAATACTTCTTTACACTTGTGGAACAGACTATAAATGGAGTAAGAAATCAGACCAGACCCACCAAGATTAATAGTGACAGCAGATGGGTGCAGCGACGAAAAGTGCTTCGACAAAAGCCCATCTTTAAGTGCATTTAGCGACGAATCTTGCTGGGTCTGTAGCCCTTCAGGGCACTTAGCAACAGTTTTATCAAACACTGCCAACATTTTGTGATCTTTTGTTTTCTTGTTACTGAATAATTTTTGTGATGAAAAAACTCGTGTGAATGACTGATGAAAGATATGAGCAGACAGTTGGGTTTATAAAAGGTTAAAACGTGTGGGATTTTGTGATTAGTTGGGATTGGATAATGGATTTACACGTATGCATGATAAGGTGCCATAAAAAATTATTTAATTGCTATAAAACAAAATTATATTTTGAATATTTGGTTTGACTGAAAATATTTGTTTTGGGGTTTTTATACAAACGTCCAGATACGTCTAATTTAAGGAATTACCGTGGGCGTTAATGCTGGTAATCCTTTTTTTATTAAAGAGATTTTAGTTAATCAAAATTTATTTAGAGAAATGACAGTAAGTTAATGTGTTCCTCAACTTATCTTTTTAATATTCATGCAAATCAGGGAGTATATGATTAGAAAACCAAGTTAGTAGTAGGATGATAAGTTGGATAATAAAAAATCTTTTCTCCAATTAGTAAAGATTTGAGTTAATCAGTAAGATGAAAACATAGTTATTATGAGAAGTTGTATGTATCTGTTTGATAAAATAGCTGTAAGTAGTAGCAGTTTTATTTTATAAAAATGTTTGACAAGGTAAAATAGCTAATAAATGTTACTTCAGCATTATAAGAATTTCAAAAAAGTAAAATAAAATTACTTGCTTACCAGACGTGCTATTCAACTTATTCGGTCCATCTATATTATCACCTATCTATATAAGTATGTATATGTATAGACAGATACTTTGAAGTTTGATATGAGGTCAACTTTATTTAAAAGTGTTTTAGGTTTATTTTCTATGATAATTTAAAGAAAAATATCAGAAAATCACATTCATTATCCTAAAATTGTTAATCATGTCATTCAGCCACTTGCCCATGTGCATATATTCTCCCATGGAACAATGTTAGCAGAAAGAAAAAAACAAAGATTATTGTGGGTCTCTTCAGCATTCTTTAAAAGTTTGAAATTTTGAATATTTGGGTGATCTCTCTATGCATAATACGTAAAAAAGTAAATATCCATATCATTACGAAGCTTGCGCTTAAATTAAGAAAATGATTAGAAAATATTCGAGATTAACAAAAGTAGTTATAATACCCGTGCACGAACGGAGTTTTTTCAGAAAAAATTAATTATATAGTATTATCGTTTAAAAACAGAAAATCTTATGTATATTTTAAAAAGTTAGAGTATCAATATGTGCGAAAGCAAGAAAAATAGTTAGCAGAAATTGTAAATATAACCGTGACATCGAATTTGTATTTGATTCTTGAGCATGTCTCCTTATAATGTTATTGGGCAAAACGTTCTTTGATCACATGAGTTTATACATAAATCAAATTTATTTTAATTTTTTTGTTTACTATATGGATATATAAGAATTTACCCGTGAAAATTATAATATAAGTACAATTAATAAGTATGCATGAGTTTTCATTATGTATTAGTATCAATTAATATTTTGTAAAAATTTTATTGGATAAAAGATTTAACTTTGTTTAGCTGATATAGATGTAAATGTTGAGGTTGATGTTGTTTAACTTTAACTATTAATATCATGTTGTACAAAATGTGCGAGTTTATTAGAACATAATGAGCGTTGATAGAGTTAAAATATATTCCGTAAAATTTTTTAAAAATGTTTTTCCGGATATCCGTATATAAACTTTAAATAATAATTACATGAGTCGTTATAAATACAATCGCGTATATTTATTTTCATATCACAGTAACTCGTACTTACCATTTGATATTTATATTACCGTTAATAATAATTTAACTGTATTTAATATTCAAACCCGTCTACATATATATTTGTCACACCCCCAAAATCGGGTCCAACGGAAGCTTACATGCAGTTGGGGTGTAACTCAATTGATATCACGACACAAGTACAAAAATGGTTTTCACTTCAATCATTTATAATAAAATAGTTTAATCAAAAATGATGAATTTACATTGTTAAAAATAGTGCGGAAGTAGGCCCTTAAAATAGTTAAAAACGGTCCCCATATGAATAATCAGAGTCTTCTATGACCATGCCATGCCCTGCCAAAACCTCCAGTAGCGTGCCATTGCTTATACCTGAAAATACACGCTAAAGTGTCAACACGAGGTTGGTGAGTTCATAGAGTCTTGTGAAAAAGAATTTAATGCATATGAATGAAGATGTCCCAGCAAAGGCATCGTAAATCCACTCAGTTTCAAGTCCCGCCATAAGAGACTTGTAACCTGTGTGTTTACAACCCACTGCCAAATGTAATATGTTAAAGTCTACGTGAACAAAAGTAATACTTGTATCCCAATTCCAAGATAAATATAGCAAAACGGCTATATAAATAATTCAGTCAATGAGGCCATATGATAAATCAGTCAAGTGGGAAAATCCGTAATAAGGTTGGTGCAAAGGCATCGTAATTCAGTCAAGTAGGGAAACAACAATATTACGTTTGACATCAAAGCCAAGTGGGGAATACCACAATATTACGTTTGACATCAAAGCCAAGTGTGGAATACCACAATATTATAATGAACATATTATAAATCAGTCAAGTAGAAAAACAACAATATTACGTTTGACATTCAGCCAAGTGGGGAATACCACAATACGTTTGACATCAAAGCCAAGTGGGGAATACCACAATATTACAATGAACATATAGGAACAATTTGGTGACCATGAGGTCATATAAACAAGGATGACAAATCCCATGAAATGCAGTAATCAATATACCCACGAAATACAGATAATCAAACATACCAATGAAATGCAGGTGATCAAACATATATTTAGGTAAAGCTGGAAATATTTGAGTAATCAACCATGTAAAGCAAGTAATGCGTTTAAGTAAAACGAGCATGTATTCTCCCCCAAAGAGTTTACAAAACAATTAAAAGAGTAGGGGCTATGACTCACCTGGTGCGATAGCTACGATGACAAAAGTGGATACACAGAAATGAGGTTCAATATCTAACCGCAACCTAATATGAATGATGAACGATCTAATTTAGATCATGAAATGATGTTGAAAATGTCCATGCACATGTTTCCTATACCACTCTTAACTTGAAAAATACTTGTTGTTATCAAAATAATACATTTTCCAAAACTTAGGAAAATAAGGCAACTAGAAAATAAAACTAGTCGAAATGTATATATATCGTATATATATATATGTTAGTGTTGAAATCCTCGATTTGAAATCCTTGAAATAACGCCTTGTAGTAATAAAAATATACTTGTAATCACTAATACTTCATTAGTTATGATTTTGGGCACTTGGTTAATATTTCTAGAAAATCTAGAGTTACTACGTAGTTGTAATATTATTTTTGTCAAAGCTGTCAAAATAATATATGTTTTGCCGATATTGAAACGTGAATATCTTTGTCGTTATAAGTCCGTTTTACTCGTTCTTTATATCCATGGTTACGTCTTAGTATGTAGTAATATATTTTTGAAAGCTCGGCCCCTATAGGTTATGTTTAAAGCCTCGATTTGTCCGTCGAAAATCGCCCATCAGCATGAAATTTTCCGGAAAATAGTTTTCGTCGTTAAACTTGTTTTTTATCGTATCTCCTTCGTTATAAATTCGTTTTAATCCGTTCTTTCGCCCACGGCTTCGTTTTTGAAAGTATTTTCTAAATCTTTGGTTGAAAAGTTCCCCTGAGTTACTGAGTTTTCCAGGTTTTCAAATTTGGGACAGAAGGTATAAATACTTGTTACAAATCCATTTCCAAGGTTCTAAACTAGTTTCTAACATCACCAAATCTCTTGCAAACATCACAAAGCTATTCTAATCCTACCATACACCTTCTTAGGGTGCCATGGGTTCCTAATCATCAATAATCATGTTAATTTAACAAGGGAATACCTAAAACAAATTCTAGGGTTTGTATGTTCAAAAAGTTAACAAAAATAATGTGGTATAGCTAGCTTGTGCATGAAATTAAGCATGAAAACCATATGATACTAGTAAATACTTGATGAAATCATGAAAATAAATTTGATAACTTACTTTGAAATATAAGGTGATTAGATGATGAGAAATCTTGTGATTCTTGAGTTTATATTGCAAAACTCTTAACTAGAATGATGAAATGAACAACTTTGTAGCTTTGATATTTGAAAAATAATGGATTTTGGTCTTGGATCATATTTGGGTCGTGGCCTAGGAGGAGAAGAAAGGGAGAAAACCTTGCATTTTGATTTCTAAAAAGAACAAGTATGTGTTAAAGGTGTTTAAGTATGGAAAAATCTAATCCAATGGCACAATGGTAAATAAATGGTCAACTTGAAGTAATCTTGGGATGGGGGGGGGGGGGGGGGGGGGGCGGCACATGTGAAAAAAATGGATGAGTATGTAGAAAGCTTGGTGTTATCTGGTTCACGGAGTCGGTTTTGGTTCCGATAATCGCTAAACGTAAATTGTTAAGCCGCGAAACGTAAATCCGGGTATCGTAAAAATATGAAACTTGAAAGAATGACTAAACTTGTCAAAATACTCCATAATAAAATATAAAATGAATGGTAAGTTCCATCGGGTTGCTTAAACGTTGTTAAAACTGGAAACGCGGGTTTAAAACGCGCAATTCGCGTAAAACGCTGAACTGGAAAACGTTAAATTTCAAAACTTTTAGAATTGTCGTAAAATGGAAGAAAATCATATTTCTATAGTTTATATTGTTTTACAGACATATCGGGATGCCGGAAGGACGTTTAAACCTAAAAGTAAATCTCGGACACGGCTTCGTGATTTTTGCAGAAATGATCCGACGAGCGCCAAACTCTCGGATTATCATTAAAATAGTTTAACTTACGAGAATATGAAATAAAAATTTCGGAGATGAATAGTGAAAGTGAATAGTAACTTCCCGAAATGAAAAATGAAATTTCGACGTTTGAAAAAGGACATGAAATTACGAGTTGTGACATTCTTCCCCTCTAAAGGGAACTTCGTCCCGAAGTTCAGTTTGTGTTGGTTTCTGAAGTCGTATTGGTGAAAAGATGGTGATATTCGAGAATTCCAGCGAACTTTCACGATAGGAATTCGACTTCGCTTCAACTGTTCGACCTCACAGTCCATGATTTCTGTTGGATCTACTACAAGGTTTTGGTTTGTCATTGGGTTGGATTCCTTTCCAAATGGGATTATGAGTGATTAATCTGAAAGACATTTCTTGGGATTTAGGAACCGTGAAACATGTTTGTGTAACCTACTGTTTTCTAACAAGGCTCAAGTCTGACGACCACTAGACCTACTCTGTTTGAAATATTAAATGGTCCAGTGTATATCGGGTTTAACTTTCTGATTTTTTTTTTTTTTTTTTTTTCTGAATAGTATCATGCCTTTCATAGGCAGAACTTTCAACATAACCCTGCCACCAACTTGAAATTCTAATGGTTTACAACTTATCGAACTTGTAACTGATTCTTGATTTGTAGGAAATTCCTGATTATTTCATGAATGCTCACGGACTAGTGAGTTGGGCTTTTCTAAATTTCGATCCGTCAATGGATATTGGCATTTCGACCATAGAGTGCCTCGAATGGTGTAGTCTCTAAGCTTGTGTGGTAACTATGGTTATAAAAGAATATGATTTATGGCAAATGGTTAATCCAACCATTTCTATAGTCAATCACTCGTGCTCTGAGGATATCTTCCTATGTTTGAATCGTTCTCTAATCCTGACCATTAGTCTGTAGATGATAGGTGGTGTAGTTCCAAAGGAATCTTAATGAAATCGCTAGGAGTTTGCGGTGATAAAAGATAGAATATTCATTAGATCGGAATTCGTTAATAGTACATGAAACTTATACGATAGAATGTAGAATTAAACACAAAAGAAATACAACACTAGAGAGTTAAGGCTTTGGTTTTCTTTTTCCTTAGCTCCGGGCAGTCCTTTCTGAGATGCCCTAAGTTTCCACATTTGAAACAACTTCCTGGAATCCTCTGATTTGTGGGTTTCCTACAGTCCTTAGTTAGATGACCCCGCTTCTTGCATATTCCACACAGTCCACTGCAATGATATAAGTGATGCAGATTACACATGTTGCAGTAAGGTAAATTTCCAGTATATCTTTTCTTTGTGCGTGGTCCTGCAGCATAAGCTCTAAACACTTCTTGTCCTTTGTTTGGCTGCCATACTTGATCGTTTCCTTGGTTGTCATCCATTTTCCTCTTGTTTTCGTTGTTGTTGTTGACAGTAGTTTCTTGCTTCATCACTTGAGCCATAAGCTTTTGAGACATTCTAATAGCTTCCTCCAGCGTGTGTGGTTTAGAAGCAATTACATTCCCACTGATGTTGCGCGGTAGTCCACCGATGAAATTTTCTAGCAGCTTTTCATTATCTGGAACCATAGTTGGGCATAGTGCAGCCAACTCCTGAAACTTCCTGAAGTAGGTCTCGATGTCATCACCTTTAGTCACCAGCTTATAGAATTCTGTTTCCAACTTCTGCACCTCAGTACGAGGGCAAAACTTCTCAGTCATCAATTTCTTGAATTGCTCCCAGGTGAGCTTGTAGGCATTTTCCATACCAATCGGTTGAGCATAAGAATTCCACCATGACATAGCTTCATCTAAAAGCATACCAGTAGCGAATTTTACCTTGCTGACATCAGGACAGTTACACATGAGGAACACATTCTCAGTCTTTTCGAACCAGCGAATCAAAGCAACCGCTCCTTCAGTGCCCTTAAATTTGATGGGATCACCAACCTTAAAATTCTTCCAAGTACATTCGCGCCTATTATCGGATTGTCCATCTGTCCCTGTCTGTAAAGCGGCCTCATCAGCCCTTGCAGCTACCTCAGCTCTCTCGATCTCTAGAGCTTCGGCGATACTATCCTTAACAAATTTCCGAATAGCAGCAGGTGTCATAGTTGGAGTAGCTTTAGCTTTCCCTGGCAGCATAGCTCTTCAAAACAAGAAAAGAAGGGTGAAACATAAATAAGTCGTTTCCTAGGGAGGTCAATGATAATATCCACTTATCAATATTGGGAGTAGTGATGGATGAGTGACATAGGAATCTATAGAGTGTTAGCTAATTCCTTATATATATATGGGGATGGGAAAGGGAAATGATAGTGATGGTGAGAAGGGAAGAGACTGTGACAACTGCAACATAATGAGATTGTGATTAAAAGAAAATACTGTGATGTAAGTGTATTGTGCATCAATGTGAAGATTCCTGAGATAAAATGACCAGTTGACGTGCTTCCAAGCGGCGGTTCACAAGGTGATGAAAAATATAAACGTTCTGACAACGAGGGTATACACACATAAATGAAACATTTGAAAATTGAGTAAAGGATTCAATTCAGACAGAATTTTATTATAACCATTCTCAGTGTTGCAAAATTCATCTCTGAGTCGGATATAGGTAGTCAGCCTATGTCCCACTATCCCGGGTTGAATATAGATGACTAGTCTATATTCCACCGAGGTTCCATGAATTTTGAAATACTCAGCTCAGTTATACTAATACTATGTCCTTCACAAATACCAAGACGTTCAGAAAGACTAAGGCAGGTGACCAAACTCGAGGTCAAATGATGAAACTATGCAAAGAAAAACATAACGCGGAGACATATATGATACGTGAACATGCTTATATGAAAGACAATTATAGTAATCAACTATAATAAATGAATATAATATACCAGATAATGAGATACAAATCTCATCACATATGTCAGCAACAAACCACAAGTGAGGCATCATCTTGGCAGGCAGGCACGTGACGGTCATAGGGTTAAGTTTTCTTGAAAGTAGCTATAGTCTAGGTTTTAAAAACACTTAGTTCGCTATAGCCAAAGCTCTGATGCCAATCTGTCACACCCCCAAAATCGGGTCCAACGGAAGCTTACATGCAGTTGGGGTGTAACTCAATTGATATCACGACACAAGTACAAAAATGGTTTTCACTTCAATCATTTATAATAAAATAGTTTAATAAAAAATGATGAATTTACATTGTTAAAAATAGTGCGGAAGTAGGCCCTTAAAATAGTTAAAAACGGTCCCCATATGAATAATCAGAGTCTTCTATGACCATGCCATGCCCTGCCAAAACCTCCAGTAGCGTGTCATTGCTTATACCTGAAAATACATGCTAAAGTGTCAACACGAGGTTGGTGAGTTCATAGAGTCTTGTGAAAAAGAATGTAATGCATATGAATGAAGATGTCCCAGCAAAGGCATCGTAAATCCACTCAGTTCCAAGTCCCGCCATAAGAGACTTGTAACCTGTGTGTTTACAACCCACTACCAAATGTAATATGTTAAAGTCTACGTGAACAAAAGTAATACTTGTATCCCAATTCCAAGATAAATATAGAAAAACGGCTATATAAATAATTCAGTCAATGAGGCCATATGATAAATCAGTCAAGTGGGAAAATCCGTAATAAGGTTGGTGCAAAGGCATCGTAATTCAGTCAAGTAGGGAAACAACAATATTACGTTTGACATCAAAGCCAAGTGGGGAATACCACAATATTACGTTTGACATCAAAGCCAAGTGGGGAATACCACAATACGTTTGACATCACAACCAAGTGGGGAATACCACAATATTACGTTTGACATCAAAGCCAAGTGGAGAATACCACAATATTATAATGAACATATTATAAATCAGTCAAGTAGGAAAACAACAATATTACGTTTGACATTCAGCCAAGTGGGGAATACCACAATACGTTTGACATCAAAGCCAAGTGGGGAATACCACAATATTACAATGAACATATAGGAACAATTTGGTGACCATGAGGTCATATAAACAAGGATGACAAATCCCATGAAATGCAGTAATCAATATACCCACGAAATACATATAATCAAACATACCAATGAAATGCAGGTGATCAAACATATATTTAGGTAAAGCTGGAAATATTTGAGTAATCAACCATGTAAAGCAAGTAATGCGTTTAAGTAAAACGAGCATGTATTCTCCCCCAAAGAGTTTACAAAACAATTAAAAGAGTAGGGGCTATGACTCACCTGGTGCGATAGCTACGATGACAAAAGTGGATACACAGAAATGAGGTTCAATCTCTAACCGCAACCTAATATGAATGATGAACGATCTAATTTAGATCATGAAATGATGTTGAAAATGTCCATGCACAGGTTTCCTATACCACTCTTAACTTGAAAAATACTTGTTGTTATCAAAATAATACATTTTCCAAAACTTAGGAAAATAAGGCAACTAGAAAATAAAACTAGTCGAAATGTATATATATCGTATATATATGTTAGTGTTGAAATCCTCGATTTGAAATCCTTGAAATAATGCCTTGTAGTAATAAAAATATACTTGTAATCACTAATACTTCATTAGTTATGATTTTGGGCACTTGGTTAATATTTCTAGAAATCTAGAGTTACTACGTAGTTGTAATATTATTTTTGTCAAAGCTGTCAAAATAATATATGTTTTGCCGATATTGAAACGTGAATATCTTTGTCGTTATAAGTCCGTTTTACTCGTTCTTTATATCCATGGTTACGTCTTAGTATGTAGTAATATATTTTTGAAAGCTCGGCCCCTCTAGGTTATGTTTAAAGCCTCGATTTGTCCGTCGAAAATCGCCCATCAGCATGAAATTTTCCGGAAAATAGTTTTCGTCGTTAAACTTGTTTTTATCGTATCTCCTTCGTTATAAACTCGTTTTAATCCGTTCTTTTGCCCACGGCTTCGTTTTTGAAAGTATTTTCTAAATCTTTGGTTGAAAAGTTCCCCTGAGTTACTGAGTTTTCCAGGTTTTCAAATTTGGGTCAGAAGGTATAAATACTTGTTACAAATCCATTTCCAAGGTTCTAAACTAGTTTCTAACATCACCATCTTGCAAACACCACAAATCTATTCTAATCCTACCATACACCTTCTTAGGGTGCCATGGGTTCCTAATAATCACTAATCATGTTAATTTAACAAGGGAATACCTAAAACAAATTCTAGGGTTTGTATGTTCAAAAAGTTAACAAAAATAATGTGGTATAGCTAGCTTGTGCATGAAATTAAGCATGAAAACCATATGATACTAGTAAATACTTGATGAAATCATGAAAATAAATTTGATAACTTACTTTGAAATATAAGGTGATTAGATGATGAGAAATCTTGTGATTCTTGAGTTTATATTGCAAAACTCTTAACTAGAATGATGAAATGAACAACTTTGTAGCTTTGATATTTGAAAAATAATGGATTTTGGTCTTGGATCATATTTGGGTCGTGGCCTAGGAGGAGAATAAAGGGAGAAAACCTTGCATTTTGTTTTCTAAAAAGAACAAGTATGTGTTAAAGGTGTTTAAGTATGGAAAAATCTAATCCAATGGCATAATGGTAAATAAATGGTCAACTTGAAGTAATCTTGGGATGGGGGGGGGGGGGGGCGGCACATGTGTAAAAAATGGATGAGTATGTAGAAAGCTTGGTGTTATCTTGTTCACGGAGTCGGTTTTGGTTCCGATAATCGCTAAACGTAAATTGTTAAGCCGCGAAACGTAAATCCGGGTATCGTAAAAATATGAAACTTGAAAGAATGACTAAACTTGTCAAAATACTCCATAATAAAATATAAAATGAATGGTAAGTTCCATCGGGTTGATTAAACATTGTTAAAACTGGAAACGCGGGTTTAAAACGCGCAATTCGCGTAAAACGCTGAACTGGAAAACGTAAAATTTCAAAACCTTTAGAATTGTCGTAAAATGGAAGAAAATCATATTTCTATAGTTTATATTGTTTTACAGACATATCGGGATGCCGGAAGGACGTTTAAACCTAAAAGTAAATCTCGGACACGGCTTCGTGATTTTTGAAGAAATGATCCGACGAGCGCCAAACTCTCGGATTATCATTAAAATAGTTTAACTTACGAGAATATGAAATAAAAATTTCGGAGATGAATAGTGAAAGTGAATAGTAAAAATGAATAGTAACTTTCCGAAATGAAAAATAAAATTTCGACGTTTGAAAAAGGACATGAAATTACGAGTTGTGACAATATTAAACTTTTAAATAGGATAACATGAGTTCTTATTTATATTTAACGTGCATAGTAAAAATATATTTTAATAGATAAAAGTTTAAACCTAATATTTATTTTAAAAGTATTTAACGTATATTAAAACTAATTCGTACATTTATAAAATTTTGTAAGTTTAATGGATGGAAGTCTCAAACCAATACTAATAATCATGCAATTGTAAACAAAGTTCATATTATAAAGTGTAAGGGGTTATTTATTTATTATCTAAAGTTATCAAAAAAACATGAAGATTTATAATTTTACACTTAACTTCATATAATATATTTAAAATTAAATCACTAATGTTTTATTAATTACCTCCTATTTTTTTAAGTTTTTATTTTCATAAATTTGACATCTATATTTTTATGTGTTTTTTTTTCTTAATCAAATTCTCCACCAAATTTATTAAAGTTTGACCAAAATCAATTCAATTTTGACTTTTTATTGGCCAATCATATTGCTCGATTTCGCCTATGTGTGAAAATCGAGCATTCCTATTGGTCTAATTTTTTTTCCACTAAGATTGTTTTGTCAAAAAAACTCCGAAATAATATAATTCCTAATGTAATTCCTTTATTATATAAAAGATTGGTTCAAACCCATTCAGAATTGTACGATGATTCATTAGTTTTTATACTTTGCATGTGGGTTCTGTTCGAGTCTATATTTATGGCTTTTAATGGTTGTACTATTGCCATAATATAATATTAACCGGAATATGGAGCAAAAGAATCAGAAAATAGGACCGGAACCACGAAAAACCAAACTGGATCCAGACCTCATGGTTCCAGTTCTGGTTCTTGAGTTCAAGACTTTTCGGTATTTGGGTCGGTTCAGTTCGAGTCCACCGGTTTCCGAATACCCGATAAATCTAAAAACTGTAATTTTCTTGACTTTCCATACTCAAAATCTTTTATAGAATACATTTGTTTCTAAAATCATGAGCAAGTCAGTAACACTTCTTGGTTGGATCTAACAAAATTGCAATTTAATTTTGGTCCGGTTATCTTGTTCTTTTGCTCTTCTTTTTTAAAGACGATGTGATTGTGAAAGATCTGGAAAAACAATTAGAGAAACTAATCGAAGAGATAAAGGGAAAAAAACGATGGAATCATAAATGGTTTTGGTTATTTGGTTGGACAACGTTTGAAGTTATTTTATTTTGTTTTTCGGATTGTTATGTGTAGTTGTTTTGATAAAAATGTAAATCTTGTGAAACTATAAAATGATTGTTTGTTTGAATTTAGGGTTGAGCAAACGACCCGAATAGACCAGACCGACCGAGATCGGACAGACCACATTCGGTCCGGTCCTCGGTCTTGGATTTTTGGCTAATTCGGTCCTCGGTCCGGTCCGGTCTTGGACCGATGCTCACCCCTATTTGAGTTTATGCTTTAGTTGTTACTAGCAGGGTACCCGCGCGATACGTCGGCATGTACCCTGTGACTATATTTTCTGGTAATGTGATGGTATGGATCATATTTTTTTAACAATTAATTTACAAATAACAATAATTTTAGTGTTGGATCATTTGAAAAACCCCTTGCCTCTTAACCTAGAGGTCAAGGATTCGATCCTCACTCCCTACAAAAGGCCGAAGGTCCTTTCCTATCTTAGACAGAACTGGAAGCAGCCTCTCTACGTTAGGTAGGGTAAGACTGTCTACATTTCAACCTTCCCATACATCATGGAAAACGGTATTGGGACCCATAAAAAAACAGTAGTATAATTTCATTTTCTGTTAACCGAAGCTACCACAAACAGAAATCTTGATTCTTTCCTTCAGCACAATTACCTTTAAATTTTCGGACCTACATGCGACCTTTAGGCACAGTAAGGCGACCGCCATTTATATTTATATTTTTATTTAAAAAAATCATCTTTTTTACACTATATATATCCCCTACATTTTCATTTTTAATATACACTATTCATATGAACCAAGTATCAAAATTAGCCCAAAATCAACTATACCATACAAATAATATACGGCTCAACCTTGAATTAGTCTAAAACCATTTTCAGCCTAAACAAACTTTAATTATCAATATCTATAAAGGCCCATGATAAAACTACCAAACAATTTGTAATGTCATTTGACCAGCCCAATTAACAACCAAACCGGTAGATAACCCAAATGTTAGGACTTATAAATACGTTTACAAAACCTAAGTTACCTCATTCCTGCCCTAATTTCCCTCACAAAAATACACAGCCATGATTTGCAGCCACACAAACATCACATACTCTTCCTTTCTTTCTTATCATGATAACCGAACATAACCCACAATTGCAAGAAAATCAGACCCTTTTCTTAAATATCAAACAAAAACTCTCTCTAAGGTTTTATGTTGTGTTGATCGTGATGGTGGTTTTGAGATGGGGTTAGAACTGAGGTAGATGTAGATGTTGGGTTTTATTGTTGTTGTATACTTTCTGTTCGTGGACCATAGATGGAATAAGTTTGATGTTTGTTTTGGCTTGATTGATGATTGTTCTTTTCTTCTTTCGTTTCATCTTCGTTTTTGATTTGATATGTAACGGTACATTTTTTTCTTCTTTTGTGGAATGCATTAATCGGTCGAGGGGGTGACTGGTTTGTGAATTTTGGAGCGTCCGACCTTCATCGATCTTGTGGTTGCAGTGGCGGCGATTCGGTCAGCGCAGGGGCGACCGGTCCGATTGATCGACCACTGTGCCCAGCCTAATGGCTTTATTTTTAAGTATTTGGCTTAGTAGCTTGATTAGCTTGTATATTATGGTTAAATTATTGTAGATTTTGGTTAAGGGGTAAATTAATTAGTGTATTAATTGTATGTGTTGAATTAGGGGTGCAAACAAGCCAAGCTTTTATCAAGCAACTAGAGCTTGAGCTCGAGCTTGGCTCGATCGAGTCGAGCTTTTGGCGAGCTCAAGCCGAGCTCAAGCCCAATATATTGGCTCAAAACATATAATGAGCCGAGCTCGAGGTTTTAATAGCTCGGCTCGAGCTTTTATCGAGCTTTAAGTAAATGAGGGTTAATTTGAATGTTAACCTAATTAGAAAGACTTGCTCCATAAATAATTAATTAACTATATACCCTTCAAACCCTAATTATTCCTACGTAACGTTTTGCATTCTACAATCTGATAACATTTGATATGGTATTCTTGACTCTTGAATGTGTGGCATCAGGTGACAATTTAGTTACATTTGGTCCAAGTTAGTTATGATTCATTGGTTTAGGTGTATGTCCCTTTTGTAGGGTCCTTTTATGGTTTTCTTTATTGGATCTCAACTCCTTAATCAACTTCTTTAGGAGTTGGGATAGGGGTGTAAATGTGTAATCGTGTATTCATATGCATATATTCGAGCTTTTCAAGCAAAGCTCGAGCTTTGCTTGAAAATGAATCGAGCCAAGCTCAAGCCCGGGTGGTTAAAGCTTGACGAGCTATCGAGCCGAGCTTGAGCCTAGTTTTTTTTTCGAGCCGAGTTCGAGCCTTGTCAAGCTCGAGCTTGGCTCGGCTCGTTTGCACCCCTATGTTGAATAGATTGTTTACCTTAAAATCATTGTGCTTTACATATTTGTGCTTTTGTGTTTTATGACTTGTATTTACTTAAAAATCTATTTTAGGAAATCTTAAAAATTTAATAGGAGAGAAGTTTCAACATGCATTATAAGTAGTATAAATATGTTATTAGTTTAAAAGTAAGTGGTTGCAATTTGCAAATGCTAAAAAATCATTTTTTTTGGCTAATTCATTAGCGCATGCGTTTTTTTTCTTTTCTTTTCTTTTTTTTTTGAAAATCGTTTCCTAGCCGGGTAGACCTGAAGAACCGGAACCGAAAACTATACTAAGTTCAGTTTTCGGTTCCTACTTTTCACAAACAATGGTAGAGCTAGATGCTTTGTTGTGGGAGGGTCAGAAACAAAAATTGCATAAAGTAGAAGGGGCAAAATGTAAAAAGGAAAATTTACTACTAAAAGTCATTAGAAAATACACTATGTGACAAAATTGTGAGAGGGCCATAACCCCTTTTGGTTTTCATGTAGCTCCGCAAGTGTTCACAAAATTCGGTTCCCGAATCTATCGGGTCCTGTTCCGGTTCCAACCAGTTCTGGAAACGTGTTGTCCCTAGTGATAAGGCGAAAAGTTTACCGCTTTTAAAGGGTCATTTAAGCCCGAATTCGTTATTATTTGATCAATTATTGCTCTAAATCGTTCCTTTTATCATTTTAGGTACTTTTGAGAAGAAATCTGAAAAAGAAAGCATTTTGGACGTTTTTGGAGCATAAAAGTGAAGAAAATGGCAAAGTCTCAAAATCCTTGCTGGGAACAGTACCTGACGGCGTTAAGGCTTCACACGTGACGGCATCAAGCTTGGAAAAAGAGGTGGAAGTGGAAAATACACATGACGGCCCAGAACATTTTTAGTGCAATTGACCTGACGGCGTCACCAAGGCCGTCAGGGTCAAAATACATGTGACGACCCAGAGTTCATTTCCTTCTTGACGGCATCAAGATTGGATCTAGGCAATACGACCCTTAATTTGGCGGCGAGTTGACGGCGTCACAAGCTACAACGTGACGCCGTCAGGATGTATTATCTATATATATTTTTCCAATTTTTCATTGTAAAGGGTGGAACTTTTTAGAGAGCTTCTTGGTGAAAACCCTAGACGAATTTTCTATAATAATAAGGGTTTCAACCCTTGTTACATCCATGCTTAATTGAAGATAAGTTTTCCAATAATCATACGATATGTCTATGTGTTGTGTGATTCTATCTTATGCTTCTCTTTCTTTTAACATGCTAGGCTAGGTTTTTATTGTGTTTGCTTAGATGTAGTGAAACCTAGATGTTGATTATTGGTTGATGGTTTGTTTATAATTGTTGTGGATGATTGTATTCGATGTTAGGTGATTGATGCAAATCAAGTTATAGTATATAGTAGTAAAGTATCGAAATGATCCGCGAGAAATACAGATCACCCGAGTCGTTTCCCAGTGAAGGTGAATGGAATTAAGAATATTGATTCGTGTAATCGTGATTTGAGAAGTGAGAAGAGAAAATAATGAATATATTTTGGTATTGGTTTTTACACTACAAATATGGGGGAAGCTTAAAAGCAATCTACGTTATCAAATAAAAGGCTCAAACAACACGTAAGGCAAAAGGAAATCAACAAATGCAAGTCCCGGGTTATTCCCGAGACTTATAAAGCTAATAGTGATCAAATAGGACTAAGGATGCAAAAGTACTAACAATTAGGACTAACTATGCAAAATTACTTAACTAAATGCAAAATTAATTAGGACTAAAACTGCAAAGTAAAACTACAAGGACTAAATCTGCCAATATTTCAAACAGTTTAATTCTAAAAAAAAACTCCACAAATCAAATACAGGGACTGAAATGACTTTCTTTGAAACTTATTATAACTAAAAATCTATCAGAAACGATTTGGAACTAAAATGAAAATACAAGGGCCAAAAGTGCCAAAATGAAAAACGTTTTTATTTTCTTTTCTTTTTAAAATTTAGAAAACTAATAAAATCTCATTAAATCACTAGTAAATAGAAAACTGATTAAAGAAAATCTAGGAAAATTATGGAAAATTGAGAAAACTATATAGAATCTGAAAATGTAAAAAAAAATACACCTTACTTAAGCAGATTAAGCTATGAGGGCTTAATGCAAATAAGCCAAAAAGCACTTATCAAGGAAATAAGCTCAAGTAAATCCCAGAAGTTCAAAAATCATCAAACAGCAACTAATGAACATTTAGGAACACTAATAAGCAGAAATGAACCACAACCTAGCAACTTAGGTCTTGATTCAGCAAACAGTAAAAGTGCACAAGCAGTTTCAAAAATAGCTTTTTCAAATGCTTGTAAAAACTTCAAACCTTGACCAAATTTAAAAAGGAAAACTGATTTGAGAAGCTTAGCAAGCCATTTTTTCAAAAACCATAAAAGCCCTATTTCTAACTATCCAATTGAACCTCAATTTGACCTGAGATCAGATCCTGTTCACACAAACCAAACTGCAGGTCTGACTTTTTCTTAGCTCCACAAGTTTGACTAAAGTGAACTTATATTGAATTAAACTTACCCTACATGTAATATTAATCTTATTTTAAACCTGTTTAAGCTGAGTACAACTATTTCTAACTTATATATAAAATTGCAGTGGCAAAATCACTCTTTAAACTAACTGAATTTAAGTTTGAAGGTAACTTAGACTTTTTAACTTATAACCTGTAAATTTTATGCTAAGTCTGATCTAATAGGACCTAGTGCAACTGATGCAAATCATAAATAACAACCACAAACCACAAGAACACAGCAGGACATGTAGATCCAAACACCCCTTATAACTAACTCTTACACTACAACTTTCAATTTATAAACTACAACTACAGATTTTAAGTACCAAACAGATTCTAGGAGTGCAGATAAAGCTAAGAAAACATTGAAAACACAAGAAGAACAACCAGACCAAGATATAGCAGTATACTCTAAAACATGGCAGTGAGATCAAAATAATACTCCAAGTTGCATAAGAACATACAATAAGCACTCAAATAACTCAAATAAACAGTAACAAAAGTAAATCAATTATAAACTACACTACTTAAGCTATTGTAAATTAATGTGAAGAATTATAAAAATGAGAGAAACTCACAAGAGCATTCCCCTCAGCTCAAACAGAGGGGATTCACTAAGCAAGCCTATCTTTAGATAGGCTTCAAATACACCACAGGAACCTCCAAAATCCACAGGAACAAATACCTTCTTCAACGGATTCTAACAGTTGACCTTTTTTGTTGACCAATTGGCTTTTTTTTGAGCATTTGAATGAATTAACTACTAACAACCTTACAAGAGCTATATAAGCTAGTTTAAGGTGTGATAGACTAGAAAAAAGCTTATATGTAAACTGGACTAAAGAAAAGTAAACATTTTTTTTTGGATTTTTTTATATTTTTCTTATTATTATTATTATTTTTTTTTTATGAAGGTTTAAGAAAAGATAAAAAGGTTTAAGTTCTAAAAGCTATAAACTGATTAACAAAAGAGATTAAAGCAGAAAATAAGCTAAGTTAACAAGCTTTATGCTAAAACGTAATTTAAATAATTATACTAAAGCATTAATTTAAAACATTAATCGAAGAACTTTTATTAATAAACTCGAATTACATTACTTAAGAAATAAAATTGACAGCATAACTTTATCTAAAAAACTACACACTGAAAACGTATGAAGGGGGGGGGGGGGTATTTATAGCAGAGCATGGGAGGTAGCAGCTAGGGTTTAGAAGAGCCTAGAAGATCAATTGAGGCCACAAATCTTCAATCCCATCCAAAATGTTGTCATCCCACCAATTCTATCCGTTTATTCTATCCTTATCCCACTTCCACGTTTGAACACCCAATCAGTGAGCTAGAAATGGTCCACGTGTGCTGGGGAGTGTCGACATCTTCTGACAACGTGTCAGGTTCTAGAAGGGTGAAACCTCGTACTAGAATCTTTGGGTGAAAAGGATGGGTATGAGGTAATTTAAGTGAGGTGCAGGGTAAGTAATGGGAGGGATGCACAGTAACACGCGGGTTTTTATTTTATTATTGTTTAAGTTTGGGGATGGGTCGGGTTTTGATATCAGGCCGGGTAGTGGTGGGGTGGTGATGGGCTTGGTGTAAGTTGGGCTTGTTGGTGGGATTGGGTTAAGTAAATTTTGGTTTAAGTTAATATAAGTGATCCGGTTGTAGTAGTGACTCAAATCAAGGGACCAAACTTGCACATTCTGAAATTCAAAGGACCATGGCTGCCAATCACTCAAATATTATTCCAAGGGTAATTTTGTGGCATTTCATGAATGATGAGGGGCCTGAGTTGTTAATCTTCCAAAGCATTCTTCAAAAGGACCAAAAGTGACAACTTCAAAAGTTGAGGGACCAAATGGGTAAACTTGATCAAACTTTATTCCCGGGTCACTCTTGTAATTTCTGAAACTATGAGGACTCTCATGACTATGTGAGCTTTGACTTTGACCACTAGCTTCCCCGGCTCCGGCTTTATTCACTTTTCCAAATCTCGTGCCCGTTTTGTCATTTTCTCGTGATTTTTCGTCTTTTCTTAAATATCCGTTCCTGCACATTCACAAACACAAAAACACACATTCTTTGGCATTATTGGTTAGTTTTTGGTTTATTTGGTCCAATTTTGGCTAAGAAAAGGTGAGTGAATAAGCACTCACCATTAGGCTTAAGAAAACTGGCAGACTTCCAATTGGTAACTTGCTTGAACGTCTTAAGAAACATGATCGGAGGTGTACTACGATTTTTGGTTGTATTTAATGCATAAGCGAATTCTAGTGATCCCATGTTAGGAGCTTTTGGTCGGATCGACACAGGAGTGAAGTAGGAGCTTATAGAGTTAGGGAATATCGTACACGGCCCTATACGACTAGTATTAAGGAATATAACCCGTCATCCATGCAATTGTAACAAGCTAATCAACCGGTAAAAGATATCTAGGGAGTAATGAAATCTAAGTAAACATATCTTCTCTTATTATTGTTTCCACCAAACACACATTTATCTTAGTTTATTTCATTTCTTTTTATTTTATTTTGATTACATCTTTAGTTATTTGGGTTAGTTGACTAGCAACAAATTCCGCCCACTCCTTCAAAACCCGAGATTTTACTTGCTTTTATAAAATATAAAAAAAATACAAAAAGAATCATCCCTCACCTCTAGACCTAGTTTAGTAGACTTTCTAATCCTAGCGACACTATTCCTGAGTTGAACGATCAATCCCCCGGTATTTGTCACTATACTATACTACAACGATCAGGTACACTGCCTGGCGGGGATTGCAAGCCTCTTGAGATCCCTTGAGAGGTAAAACCTGTTGCGAGGGCACAATCCTGCGTATCACCTAGACCAGAGCATGTTATGAGGCATATAATATTTGTAAGTTTGTCTTGCATAAATGTAAAATTCTAGAACATATGCCTATATCTAGTGTACATGCTAAATGGATGGCGTGATTTGTCTCAACACCATGACACTCTAGTGTGCTTGTTGTGACATATAACATGTATATGAGTATATGATACTAGCATGTAATTTGTGACATGATTACACGACGTTTTCCAGTTTCATCATGGGTATATGAGTATATCATGTCATCGATATAATCATTCATATATACTATGCATGTAAACATGTTGCATAGACTTTATTAATTTTTGGCAGATATTGAACAATGAACCTATGATTGCAAAACCTCAGTGTCCCAACTCTAAATGATTTAACAGATAAAGCCATGTGGATCAACAATGATGGTAAGAAGGTCAAGTATGCCACTCATCATGTATGGAAAGATATTAGAGGTGAAGATGATACTGTTCCTTGGGCAAAATTAGTATGGTTCTAAAACTGCATACCCAGACACACATTCATATTATGGTTAGCTGTAAAAAAGAAGCTAGTTACTCAGGACAAGTTACTAAAGTGGTATCCTAATGGTGATTTCAAATGTCCATTTTGTAATGAAGTTCCTGACTCTCATGACCATATATTCTTCTAGTGTGAGTATGCAAGAGATGTGTGGAATAGTATTAAAATGAAAGCAAAGATTACTGAGAATGCAAACAATTGGGATGGGGTGGTGAGCAATCTAGCTGGAAATAATAAACATGGTAATATTTGGATTGTCATTATGAAGCTTTGTCATGCTGCTACGGTGTACTTCCTATGGAAAGAAAGAAATGGTAGGATCTTTAATGGTGATGAGAGAGAGAAAACTGTGGTTACCACGCTTATCTGTGATGAAGTGAGAGCAAGGTTAATGTCATTAAAAACAAAGAAAACAAGTGCAGTTATGGAAGCTGAGAAAATATAGGATGTAACTCTGACATGAGTAGGCAAAACTGCATAAAGGGGTGTTTGGGGTAAGCTAAAATGAGGAGTTTTTCTATCTTACAAAAGCCTCATGGAATTACAGTTTGAATGATTGTTTTGAATTAGTTTAATGGCAGATGGCTAGTACTTTGGGAGTTTTGAGATGATATTATGACTTCTGGCTTGCTAAAATGTGGAATGATGTACACCAGAATCATCCATGGTTTCTACTTGAGATCCTCATAATGTAGTTTCCTGCTTGTGATACAATGTTCTACCAAACATTGGTTTACATCATATGATACAAGTGAATGTTGTGTATTAGCAGAGATAAACTTGTAGATCTCTGCATTAATGGTTTTTACTATATAGATTCAGATCAGACATTCTGATTTCCGAGTCTAAGTTTAAAGTTCACTACACATTAATGGCCTTGTAACTTGGAAATTAATTGACTGCTTCTCTTTTAAGCCTTAATGACAGTCTCCCAATAGGCCTTGTTGGTAATTGTGAACTGTATTGACAAGCTTACTAGACAACAGCTGATTGAAATCCATAAAGTAGGTTCCTAATGTGAGTTGGGTAAGTGAACTTTGGTGGGCAGTGTATGAAGATAGGAATAGTGAGAAGTGAAAGATGAACATACTTGGATATACACTGCCAAGGAGGTAAGGGTTGGTACTCAGTACTCACTGCAAGGTGTGTGTTCCCAATTGTGTGAAGCCATTGTAGTAGATGAAAATGTAGCATAATTGGTATAGCACTTGTAGTGGAGAGGTAATGGGTGCCTAGTGAAGCCAATATCCTACTCTGCATTGGTCATTGTGGTGGCAGGTTGAATGATCAAGGTGGAAGAATCATTGGAAATGTAGCTAGATGGTATGGTGCTCAAAAGGTGAATCTAGTTGTGACTGAATGATTGCTTATATCAGATGTTTTAGTTTTAGCAGACAAAGTATGATTGTCTACTATCTAATGTATTGTTCTAGTTGAATATCCTGTTTTTGGGTGATGTCCAAAATAGTGTGGTATTTAACATAAAAAATACAAGTTTTTGGGTGATGTCCAAAATAGTGTGGTCTTATCCCATAGAGATATTCGTGTAACCCATGCATAGGGTAGAATAGTTTCTATTAGAAAGTGATAACACGATTTCAAGTCAATATCCAGTATTCATTGATTATCTTTACCCTAATCTAGAAACACTCAAACACATAATAACAAACACTAGGTGTGTGTAAACCACGGTTACGACTTTTGTAATCAACTCTATAAAATGTGGACTAATCAATTAACCAGAAGCTAGATAGATAAATAAAGTCATAAGTGCAATTTCTCAAAAAGAAGAAGGATCTTTTATAAAATACATATACATCTAATTTGAGTATGTGAGAGGTGGTTAGGCGAGTAGATTGAAAAGTCAACTAAACCATGTCTGTCTCGAGTGATGATGAGGAGGTGGATCCTTCTGCTGCATTCCTTGAAAGCTTTCCAACTTATCGTCTTCACAGCAAACCTCCATCTCCTAATGAAGGATTATGGGTTTTTAGTAGCAAGGATGAAGGATATGAAAATAATTCATATCTATCAGGTGATCAATCATAATCAACTAGCCTGTTTCTATCTATCTTCATTTTCACTTTTTAATTTGTATACAAAATTAACCACTGTAAATAAATAATCACACAGATGATGTTGGCACTCGGATGATTTACGACAAGATTAAATCTGCTTTTTCCAAGATGAACTACTATTATCCGACAATAGTTCAGTTTTGGGCACCAGTAACAATCGGCGGCAAACTTCAACTTTCAACTTCCGGTCAACCTTTTGCCGTCAGCCATCTTCGCAATGATTTCATAAAATATAGGAGACGGTGTGTGGAGTATGAGTATGATATTGATGTGAATAGTAAGTTTAGGGGTACACCTGCCTCTGCATTTCTCAATCGTTTTCCAGAGATATCATCTAAACACGATGTGGATCCATTGTTGCGTAATGATCTTCATGAGTGTGGTTTGAAAACTTCTTCTGTTATGATACCTATATGTTGTCCTTCCCAAACCTCTTCCTCTTCTGATTGTATTGGTGTTATCGAGTGCTCATCATTGTATCTTGTTCGTGTTCAATTATTCAATGAGATGAATAAGAAAATAAAGGAAGTGGGTCTGAGTGTGTACAATGTCCAGGATTGTATTCCATACAAGGTAAATACACTTTCTGTAAATATGCTTTTCATAATAAGCTAAAGTAATCATCTTTTCTCACTTCTTTATCCTACTGTGACAAATTACATGTGTATAAATACTTCTTTACACTTGTGGAACAGACTATAAATGGTCTCGAACTTGCTAGGGACCAAATTCAAGATGCGTTAAAGATTGTATGTCAATCGCATCACATTACTCTTGCTCAGGTTTGGATTGCTTCGATTGCTTCTCTAGATGAAAATCATGTGCACTTTTCATCTTCTTGGGAGGAGGCACAAACAAGCCGTCTGTTAGGGCTCAAATTGACTGGTTTTAATAGTATTGATGAGTATTCCTCAATATATTCTTGGATTTGCCAAAATTATTATGATGCTTGTGATTTCCTTCCTTTACAACCGGGGGAGGAACTTGTTCTGAAGACACGTCAAGATTATGAACCACGTTTCTGTAACAACATTTTGAAGCTAGGCACATATAAGCTTATTGTTGGATTAGGATCACCCGATCCTGATGCAATTAGGAGTCTTACAATATGCATGAGGAGTATTCATACTGGTGATTTGAATTATGTATTCGAATTCTTATGGAAAGATAATTCATTCAATCCTATCTTGTTGGAGAAAATACTTTTAGAGATAAAAAGGTGTTTGCCCAGTTTCAAGTTTGCTTCCGGTACAGAAATAGGTGACAAATTACATGTGATAGACGTTGAAGAAATTAAGAAGTTCGATATTTTCCAATCCGAAAGGTTATTACCAACACCTGAAGCATTGAAAGAAGGAAAGAAACAAGTGGCTGTGGACTACATAGCGCCTTTGGGTACGAAGTGCAAGCCTGCTCCAGTCCTCACACCTCAACAAGATTTTCTTGGTAATTGAATTCTTCTTTTTCCCAGAATTACAACTTGTTTTACATAATTCGAATGCAGTTGGTTATGACCCATATGGACATATATCTTGATATTTTACTGCACTTTAATATGTAACACTTTATTCATGAAACAAGCTGCAGAAAACATTTTTGGTGATGGAAATCCGATGGCTGATCGTGATGATGAGAGGCGCTCTGGTTTTGATACAACCCCTAAAGGTATCCTTATTTACATTTTTCACTGGTTAATTATTTAACTATGTTTTTCAAATTTTAACAAAATTATTTAACAAAGAGTGAGACTAAGTTTTTCAAAATTTTCAAAGGAAAAAGATTGTCACCAATACCTGAAGCAATTGATAAAGGCAAGAAAGCAATGGTTGTCAACTACAATGCACGTTCCAAGGTGAAACGCGATACAACGGAAATTGAATTATCTCGTGAAGACATTGAACAACATTATGGAAAGACCGAGAAACAAGCTGCAAAAGAACTTGGAGGTAACATATTAAAGTATCATTTTCGATTTGACTACGCATTTTTATATGATATGTTTGAGAAACCTAATTTCTTATGCTCTGTGTTATAGTTTCCTTGGCTACTTTGAAACGAAAGCGCAATAAATTGGGCATGCCCGGGTGGCAAGGACCAGATGTACCGCGGAGAAGGGCATATAACTCCAACAAAAATCAAAGTAACGAAAGTCATACACGTGAAAAAGATAATGGAGTAATTCAGGACCCCTCACCCATCAAGAGAAATGAAAATACTGTTATTAAAGCAGAGTATGCAGATGATAAAATCATATTACATCTCCCTATCTCTGAAGCAACATTTGTTACTGTTAAGAATGAAATTGGTGAGAGGTTCAAGCTGGAGGACGGGACATTTAAGATCAAGTTCCTTGATGAAGATGAAGAGTGGATATTAATGGATTCTGATCATGACTTGAGTTACTGTATAAAAAATTCGAGAAATGTAGATCGATCTGCAGTTCAACTGCGTGTGCTTCTACACAACAAGTAGCCAGTCCTGTTGGCTTCTGTTAAATTTTGTATGTTCTCTTTGATGGTTCTGTTTGTTTTTTCTATATTTTGTATACTTACCACTAGAAAAATTAGATGCATAACTAAACTATCTTCTCAATTATTGTAAAAAGGTTCAAGACAGGAAATGTAATACTTGTATTTGTGGATTTCTTGATCAAAACAAAGAAACTTACGAAAGAAAAAAGAGTATAATGGAATCACGTTGATGATTTATGTTTACAAAAATGACAACTATAATGATAAAAGATTTGAACATGTTATGTACATTAACTTAAAAAAGTTGGTATTGTGGAAAGAAAGTTCTTGAATCATTTTCCAGAAACTGGGTGGATATTGTGTACATTAATGTCTTGAATGGTGTAATGTGGGTGGTCAGTCATGTTTGATCCGTCAACCCGTTTAGATGTAAACGAGATACAGTTTACACGCTGAACCCAAAATCTTTGCTGGATTGACGAGAAACTATTGCCAAACATAATGCTTACTGCATTGGGATCAAATATTGTCAAAAAAACATCTGAACACCTCGTCCTTTTCATCCACAGGTAAATTTGCATCACCTCATCACGTATGTTCACAGCTCACAAGTTACTTACGGGAGCATATTCGAGTCTCATAAGTCATAACTAATAAATCCAATGCTTCTTTCATCCAAGTATATTGGCAAACTTCTTTAGCTTTAGCAACACTCACCCAAGCTCTTCTTCCATCATTTTCTTTCCTTTTAAAACACCATGCTCCCAATTCTACCTCGACTATTCCAAACACTCCTGCTTCCTCTATCGATTCTCTTAGCTCGGCTTCTTTGATGGTTCATCGCATTCCCAACCTCCTTTAGGAAACAACATTCCTTTGCCTTGTCTTTGTGAACTGATCACAAGTACTTCCAATGCATTGTTGTTAATTCTGTAACGTATACATCCAACTACTTGACGTTGTTGGCCTTTATTGTGACGTTGCAATTGTCATCCGCTACGAGAAACCATTGATACCATGTTTTTCAATTCCATTTCAACTACAAAACTCTGTGTAAGATGTTTGTCAACTAAATGGTATAACAAGAAACAAAAATGAATATGTGATTGATGATTATTTATTGAAGATGAAGTTGTTTTTTGTTGAAAGAGAAGCACAAGATAAATGTGTGATATTTGTTTTTGATGAAGAAAATGAGATTCTATTCTACTAATATAAATGGGATTGATTCGCACACCATTTTTTTTTTACAAAAACACCATTTTGTAAAACACTGTAATACACAGAGAGCACACAATACAACACTGTAATGCACAGAGTGTAATGAAAGAATCAAAAAAGTTGGTGTGTGAATCACATCCCAATGAGAAAAACAGGGTTTGTGGGTCCCACGGGGGTGTGAAAGAAAAAGATAACCACATATGTAAATGGGGGCGTAAGAAATACGTGTTACGTGGCACGTGTGTCTTTCCTTTTATCGGCCCAATCAGATAGTTCCAATTTTATGCGACCATCTTTTATGTTCTGGTCCTATTATGTAAATTCTAACAACTAAGGGCCCGTTTGGTTTGTACACGGGTTTAGATTTGGATTATGATTAAAATTTGAATTTGGATTTGAAAAGAAAAAAATATATTATAAAGAAATAAATTATTATTATTTTTGGTTATAGGTCCTACTTGATCATATAAGGACAAATGACATTAATAAAAGATACAAAAATGAAAGGAAAGTAACGGTGGAGAAAATTTACGCGACAAATAATATGGAAAATCTGGGCTAGTAGTTAGAGCACACGGTAAAATTACCATTTCCATGGTTAAACTTTAGCATTTTGTCGTTAACGGGGCGTTAACCATACCGCCCCCAAAGTGAAAGCCAGGTTAACGTATTTGGTTAAACCCTTAACGAGGTGTTAAGGTTGAGTTGTAATTAATAATAATAATAATAATAATAATAATAATAATAATAATAATAATAATAATAATAATAATAATAATAATAATAATAATAAATCACTATACCCCCTCCAAACGTCATTTTGACCGTTGGTTTCTAAAAAAATAAAAAAAAAAATAAAAATAAAAATCCACTACTATAAGAGCATGGGGTACGGTTGGCTGGTGGCTGGCGCCATCACCACCAGCTGAGAAAACACGACGGCGCACCGTACCGGTGCTCGCGCCGTGGTGATGGCTCAGCACCATCGTTTTTTTTTTTTTTTTTTAATCTGAAAGTTGGGCTATGTTTTTCTTGGTTGCAGGAGGTGCTATGGAGAAGATTACAAGAAAGAAGATGAGTTGTATATTTGCAATTTTTCATTTTACACCCTTTTGTTTCTTTACCTTTTTATTTTACACTCTTTTGTTTCTTTACCTTTTCATTTTACACCCAATAGTATATGACCATCTTTGCATCTAGATTGTATTAGGTTTTTAATTTTATGCATTTTTTTTAAATGTATCGTGTGTTTTTTTTATATGTAATGTGTGTTTTTAATATTAATGAAGTTTATTTAAGTTTATATTGTGTATATTTTAATTTTTGTAAAAAAAAAAAAAAAAAAAAATGGCCGACGGCACCAGAAATTCTGGTGCCAACGGATACCCCTGAAATGTGGTGCCGTGGGATTTCTGGTGCCATGAAGCTTTTTTGCTGACGTGGCAGCACTTTTTGCCCACGGCACGAGCTCCACGGCTCAACCGTACCTAATGCTCTAAATAACCAATTAACACACAACTTTTTTCACACTCACACAACTCAAACTCAAATTTATATACTTCCTCTCTCTAAAAAAAAACCTTATTCATTCACAATTGATCCGAATCGAAGTGACGAATCACCAAAGCATTGGTCAGATGTAGATGACGAAACTGATTTTGAGTTTATGATTGCCGCGTACGAATATCAGCAATAGTTTTTACAAGTAGTTGCTCAACCTCGCGTGTCTCGTAACCCGATCTCTCATGAACATGAGCTTGCCGAAGAACGTTTGCGTAACGACTACTTCAATCAAGGTTGTAAGTATCCGCACCGGAATTTTCGAAGAAGATTTCGGATGAGCAATAAATTATTTTACAAATAATCGAATGTATTGAATCATATGCATCCGAATTTCTTCCAGATCATTTTAAATTCTTTAGCCAAAGACCTGATGCTACCGGTCGAGTGAGTATGAGTGTACTTATGAAGCGTACATCTGCCATACGCCAATTGGCACACAGTACCGCACCCGATGCGTTTGATGAGTATTTGCAAATGGGTGAGCGTACTTCACGTGCTTGTCTTGATAATTTTAAAAAGTGCGTTATTGATTTGCTTATGCCTAAGTATTTAAGAAAAACCAACATGGGCCGACATTCAAAGTATTTATGAAAAACATGAAACGTGGCATGGTTTTCCGGGAATGCTTGGTAGCATTGATTGCATGCATTGGGAGTGGAAAGTTGTCCGGTGGCTTGGCAAGGGCACATTGGTAGGGGTGATAAAAAATACCCAACAATAATGCTTGAAGCTGTTGCTTCGCAAGATTTATGGATTTCACATGCACCCTTTGGGATGGCGGGGGCGAATAATGATATTAATGATATTAATGTTTTAGATAACTCTCCGTTATTCGACGACATTCTTGCTAACGAAAGCCCAAGAGCACCTTATATGGTAAATGGAACCAGATATGGACAAGGATATTACTTAGCTGACGAAATTTACCTACAGTGAGCAACTTTCGACAAATCCTTCTCGGCAGCGACTGACGAAAAACATGGTTATTTTAAAAGGAAACAAGAAAGTGCACGAAAGAATGTGTCGAACGTGCTTTTGGTGTGCTTTAAGGATGTTGGGGTATACTACAACAACCAGTACATCAAATGGAAATTGTCAAGATACGTAGAATCATGTATACTTGCATTATTTTGCATAACATGATTTTCAAAGATCAAAAGTTTGCACTACATGAGTATGGCAAAATGTGGGTGGATCCATCACCACGTATGAGGCCGGAAAGGTGGGTCGAAAGATGTGATACCCATCGTCGCAAAGCAAGAGAAATACACCAAGAAACGCATACTCAACTCCAACGAGACCTAATGGAGCATATTAGGCATAAACATCTTCAACGACAACAACAACAAGAAGATTCCGAAGACGGTGAATAAGTATTTGCAATTTGTATGTTTTTAAATTTCCTACGTTTCATATTTTTTTTTCGCTGTAATTTTTTTTAGTTTATTTATATTTCGTATTGTAATGGTTAAGAATTAATGTTATGTTTTTTTAATAAATAAAGTTTTAGTTTTAGTTTAGTTGTTGAATTTAAGAATAATTGGGTTAAAGTTTAGTTATGATAAGGGGTGTTTTTTTTTTGGTTAAAGGTGAAAAGGTTAAAGCTGATGTGGCGCTGACGTTGCACTGGGTGAAAGTTTAACATTAGGTGATGGTACCCTTTGCTCTTAGGATTTGTGTACACCCAAATTTGAGGGGATGGTTCCTTATTTTAAAAACCATGTATAGCTAACAAACAACATTTTTAACTTTGAGTCCATCCCCATTTAGTAAAAGCATCATACCAAACGGGCCCTAAAAGTTATGATTTGCCTAGTATTTACATTAATTGTACCGCTATTGGTTTCATTTGTACAAATACCATATTTGACTACCTTATTTTGGTACTGTAAAACATTTTGAAGAGCGTATTTAATATTATGATAAAGGGATGATTTGCACACTCCATTTTTTTATTTGCACACTCATTATATAAGTAATCAAAGCATGATATAAATAATGTACAACTGTCTGATGCACTGATTGGAGTTTCCCGATCTAAAATGAAAGTGTGCAAATCAATACCCTTATAATAATAATAGAAGACGTTCTTACTCGAATTGGCCCACACGTGACTGAATGAGTCGATATTAGAACCTTTGATTTGAACGACTAATAAATTAATTTTTTCTTACGTAGATGTAAGAAGAAAAATCATTTAAAGCTTAATACTTACAGCATTAATGCGTTAACCTGTAGCAATTCTTGCTTGAAAATTGACATCCTCATAACCTTTTTTAATGGCAACGATGTTATTGTCTTGCGGATGAAAACCCAAAAAGGTTGTAGCCGGTGGAGGAGGCGTGAATGTAGTCATAGTCTACGTATAAAGCGAAATTTTTAACTACATGCATAAAGAAAATACAAATCAAATAGAATAATTGTGTCACCTCAAATGTCATCATATAAAATAGAGAGAGATTCTTTGACAAGCAAAGAGCAACTTGGTTGCTGCAATTCTACAATTATTGAGACGATATTCAACATATGCAGATTGAAAAAAAAAATGATTTCAGTAACTTAAGACACCACATAATACAATGGAAAAAAGGTATGTTTCTGTTTATGAATTTCCACTTGTACTCAACGTTTCATAGTAAGATGTTTGGTTCGACAACCATCTGATTTGTCGAAAAATACGCTCTGTATTCCTTTCCTGTGAAGTGCAAGTGCTATGGCAAAGTAGCAAATCCCAACCCCCTTATTACCACTTCATCGTCTTCTATTGCAAGTACAATTACCGCAATTTTAGGAGCACAACAGCACTGAATAACGTACTCCACATGCATTATTATACAAAGAAAATAGTGCGCATTAACCAATACATGATGTATCTAAAGATGTTTATGCAAAGCACATCAAATTATTACCTCTTTATTTTCTGGTTTTATCTCTGCAATTATATCTTTCACCAGGTCTTCTCGATTACCAATCACCCACCTACTGCAAATGAAGAAAACATTGAGTTTCGCTTTGGGTGGACTAATAAAAATACAAAAAAGCAACGTGAATATAAAAGTAAAAACTGCATTTCAAAAAGCAAAACCGACGATACTGAAACTCGTGCTTTGATAGGTGCAAGAAAGCACATTTCATAAAAGTAAAAACGAAGAACATGAAAAGCAATAAACCTTTCAGTTTTCGATATGAAACTCAGAACATGATCGGCAAATGTAAAATCCGATAGGAAATACCGGCCATGGCTGCAATTCTAATTCAAGTCATATTACCGTGCCAAGATACCAGTCTAAGCAGATTATGTCATCGAAACATTTAAGTGCAAATATTTATCATCATGCCTTTGGGTAAAGAGGAAGGGAAAAATCTTGATTTTATAGGCACGGGTAAAGAGAAGGGTTAACCCGTTATGGCTGCAAATCCAGTAATTTTCCCCGCCAAGATGCAGATTAACTCAGTTGCACACACTCTGCTAATAGCCACAACCCTTCACACACTTCTAACAATTTCAGTAACATAACTTAAAACCAAACAAAACCGCCATGGCTGCGGTAATGTAAACGCCCTACCAAGACACGACCATATGTCCTTACTTATATAATCCATCAATAACCGATTTCAAAAAGCCGGAACAACCGCCATGGCTTCGTTAGTGTAGACGCTCCGCCAAGATACGGTCGTTCTGACTGTTTGAAGAATTTCAGTCACATAACTTAGAACCAAGCGACCTCATTGCCTATATAACACATGAATAATCGATTTCACAAATCCTAAAAAGCTGTCATGGCTACGTTACATAGTACACCAATAACAATTTCACAAAGCCGGAACAACCAACATGACTGCGTTAATACTATATTTGCAAACCAGAAACATTCAACATAAACCCACCTTCAAGAAAAGAATTTTTAGGGAAAAAAAGAACCCCTGCAATTTTTTTAAAGAAAAATCCTACCTTTACTAAAAATAAATAAAAAGACATTTACCAAACATGATTTTTTTTTCAATTGAGTTTCCATCTTTATAGAAAAATGATTGTGGATTTTTAAATTTATATTTAGCTGACTTATTACTAACACACACACAATTAACGAGCAGTGTACCCGATCAATATGTATATAGTGGTAACTAGAGTTTCGAACACTAAGAATGAAACGTAATATCTAGTTGATTTGATCAGTATTTTAATATCTAAGTTAGTTTTATAATCTAATCTAATAAAAGGGGGTTTAGTTTGAGAGACTAGCACAAATTTGAATTAAACATAAAAGTAAAACTAATGAGAACAAATCAGAGCAATCACGTACACAGATAGATAATAGAAACACGTAGAAGACCTGTCCTGTGGTTAAGTAGCTTGTCACTTGTTTTATTGCTAGTTTTATATGATGAGTATCGTAATCTAATCTGTCTCGTTGGATCCTAAATATCAGCGAGTAAACTCTTAATGATTACTTATTTTTATCCTACCTTCTAGACGCTAGATAAGTAGGCGAGGAACAAGTATGGTAGCCCAGAAGACTCAACTAAACACAGAGGTTATCAATGCACAAATACAAGTCACCAAAAAAACATCATATAAACTTTAATCGATGGGAAAACAAGTTTAAGGGGAGCAGTATGGTGGCCACAAGCCCATCAATCCTGATGGATTAAAGCTTACTAATACAATAAAATAAAACTACTTAATGAATTATACACATGCATGACCTTCTTACTGCTCTAAAATCTCTTTTAGGGGTGTGTCTTGTGATGCTTCTTCGACTAGATTCGTCTCCTTAAGGTTTTGTTGCACACAATATTCATATCTGTATTGGGGTATTTATAGCTTATGTCTGAGGGATCGATGCGGCGCATCTTAATGATAGATGCGGCGCATCTAATTAACTTCGCGTGGGGTCAAAGATTATTATATTATGGAATATTCGTACACCGCCTTCAGATGCGCCGTAACTTGTTTCTCTATGCGGCGCATGTCCTTTAACGTCTTGGATAGTTTTTGGTGAAGTCTTTAGCTGATACGCCGCATGTTGTAAATGAGATGTGGCGTATTTGGAGTAGAGCAAGTTGGTTATCCTTCGTTGACCCTAGTTTCATATGCAGCGCATGTTGTAATTAGATGCGGCACATTCTTCAAAGTCAGACAATGGTATTCGAAATCATCTAAGTATGATGTTGCGGCGTATCTGTTGAGAATGATACGACGCATCTTCTGGATTTTAGTAGACTTTTCCAATCTTGATATTAAGTATCGATTCTCATACAAAACAATATAAAACAAGTCAATTAAACAGGATAAATGATGACAATAAAATGTACTTATCTGATCTCATCAAAACTCAATCTTTATATATATATATATATATATATATATATATATATATATATATATATATATATAAGATCAATCTTAAAGTTATAAAAATGAGATCCAACTAAAATTTTAAAAATGACACTCTCCTTAAAGCAAAAATAAAAATTTTATTAATTACAACTAAAATTGTTAAAGTTCCGATGTTTTTATTTTTAGAATTAACGATATCTAGGTGATACACTTTGATTTGACTGTAATATGTATCAGGTTTTTTGTATGTGTATTAGTTTATTTAGTAGTTGATATATATTAGGTGTATCAGTTTATGTATAAAATATCAGTTTTTCTAGATTTTGATGTATCAAAATAAAAATTTTAATTATGTATCAGTAAATCCAAATTCATGTATCAGTTGGTTATTAGTTGATAAAATGTTAAATTGTACTAATATTTTTATTTTTTAGTATTATTGATAAAATGGTTATTTATAAATGTTTTTAATGATTGTTTCAGCTAGATCTTATTTTTACAACTTTAAGTTTGATCTCACATTAACCATATATATATATATATATATATATATATATATATATATATATATATATATATATATATATATATATATATATATATATATATATAACAACTTACTTGGTTTAGTAGAGATGAGTGATGGTTTGATGTGTTTGTTTAGGGTTATGTGGATCTTGGCAAATCATGGATTCGTGGATATGTAGAAGAATTAGATAAGATGCGTCGAAATTGAGACTCATTCTTTTTCATCTTCCTGATGTTCTTGACCCGATCATTTGTGGGTGTGTGTTTTGTGGGTTGTGATATGAGTATCACTATTGAGATGCTGTGGAGAAACACGCGTGTGTGGCATTTTTTATTACTCGTCTCAAAATTATTGTTCTTTTGATTTTTTCGGTCTTTACTTTTCAGCTTTAACTTTAAGTATTTTTGTTTATATTACATAGTATTTGATACAAAATATATGAACGAATTGAATTTTAAATGTACTTTTATTAGTATAATCTTATATTATATAAAGCTTAAGTAGCCTTATAAATGTAAATGGGTCATAATAAATGTCTCAAGAATTGATTCTATCATATGAAGCCTTCAAATTGATTCCAAGCAACTCAAACATCTCAATTAGTATGTGTACATTGATTTCAAGCAACTCAAACGTCTCAAATAATAGTGGTTAGTCTTTTTACCTTCCCGTCCATTAGTTACAAATATTTTATCAACTATATAATGTGTCAAAAATCACACACAATAAACCACAACTTCCTAGACACCGCGTGCACATTGGGCTACAACTTATTATGGTGGTAAAGCAAGCATCATATCGTCTTACTTATTTAGCATATTGATTTATATAGTTTTATGTAAATTTCACGTTGTTTTGTGTGTGTAACATTGTAGGACATAATTATGGTGCTTAGGAGGTTTGGTAGTGATGAGACGAAAAATAAACCGTTTTTAGGGGGTCATTTAAGCCCTAAATCGTGATTATTTAATCAAATATTGCCGTAAATGGTTTCTTTTGTCATTTTAGGTACTTTTGAGAAGAATTTTACAAAAGGAAGCATTGTGGAGCTTTTTGGACGTTTTTATGCTCAAGAATGAAGAAAACGAGAAAATCAAGAATCCATGCTGGAAACAGTACCTGACGGCGTCAAGATCTACAAGGTGACGTCGTCACTCGTTGATAAAGAGGTGGATAATTCAAGTTGTACGTGACGGGCCATAAAGATTTCAAGGTATTTGTACATGACGGCGTCACAAAGGCCGTCAAAAGCAAGTTACATGTGACGACCCAGAACATGTTTATACATGACGGCGTCAGGACTTAACCTGATGACGTCAGAGGATTTAAAGTGACGACGTCAGGAAGAAGGCTTACACAAGAACAAACCTTAGTAAAACCGTCACATGTTGATCAAGACAATCAAAACTTGCGCGCGGATTAGCTGATATTGTTTTGGTCATAACTTTTGCATACGAACTCGGATTTAGGTGATTCAAAAGCCCACGCGAAGAGGACGAAGAAATCTACAATTTGGTGAAGAAAAGTTGGTCATGACGCCGTTACTCTTTACGGGCTGATGCCGTCAAGCCTTGCCGACAAAAACATTGCCTATTAATATAACATCATAACTTCACTTTTTGTAAGCCCTAAACCTTAAGGTCGATTCCTGGGTTTCGGTAGATGTTTTTCCAGCAACTTAGAGGGTTTCAATCACTCCATAAACATCTTTTAATGGTTTGTTGATTCTATCTTAATTCATGTCTTCAATTTTCATTATTGTTGCTTGTTCTTCATTAATTATGATTGGCTAATTCATCTTGTGTCTACTTATGATTGTGTGAAACTTGTATATAATTGATTAGATCTTATTGATTCCTTGTTGATGTTTGTATATATCTTCATCAATTAGGGTGTGACAACTTCAATAGGTCTAGTTGATTTAGCTTGTAATTCTTGTTTCCTATTGTCTCTTGTTTGGTTGATTGATATCGATGTTAGGCTTAAGAAAACTGGCAGACTTTCAATTGGTAACTTGCTTGAACGTCTTAAGAAACTTGATTGGAGGTGTACTACGATTTTTGGTTGTATTTAATGCATAAGTGAATTCTAATGATCCCATGTTAGGAGCTTTTAACGGCTCGACATAGGAGTGAAGTAGGATCTTATAGAGTTAAGGAATATTGTACACGGCCCTACGAATGGTATTAAGGAATACAACCCGTCAATTAAAACAAGGATGTGACAATTCAATAGGTAGAATTGGATAGCTAGCAAGGAGTAATACATCATAGGTAGATACGCTTCACTTCTCTTGTAGAACCCTAGTTTACTTTTCTTGTTAATTAGTTTAATTAGTAGCTATTGGGTTAGTTGATTAGAAACTAATTCCGCCCACTCTTCCAATACCCGAGATTTTTACCTGCTTTTCATAAAATATAAAAACACAAAAAAAAATCATCCTTCACCCTTAGACCTAGTTAGATTAATTTCAATTCTAACGACACTATTCCTGAGTTGAACGATCAATCCCCTGGTACTTGTCACTATACTATACTACAACGATCAGGTACACTGCCTGGTGGGGGTTGTAAGCTTCTCGGGATCCCTCGAGAGGTAAAGTTTGGTGCAATTTCCACGTATCAAGTTTTTTGCGCCGCAGCCCGGGGAATAGTTATTGCTTAGGTTGGAATTTATTTTGATTAGGTCTACTCATTAGATTCCTTTTTAGTGAGATATTTATTTTCTTTTTATTAGCTTTCTTGTAGTCTATCTTTTTCTTTGTGCCCTTTGTTTGTAAAACCATTTTCACTTGTCACTATGGCAGATGAAATTCCATTTAGATCACTGACAATAGAGGAACAACTATATTTCACTAATAGATTTGCTTCCTATCATTCCAATGATTTTTTGTGTGATCTTTATGACATCCAAGAGGAGTTAGGGGTAAAGTTAGATGGGTTTGATGAATTATATGCATGTGTGATTTCTATTAGACAATCATTATCAGGATCAATTCCTTTTAGTCAGACCCATTGGATGAATTTTGAGAAAAGCTTCCTAACCATGACCCATAAGTTCAACGAATTGGTGGATTCATATGAGCAAGATGACCTAGTTTCTAAGAACATGAACTTTGAATCAAACCAAGATTATGAGATGGTTAGTGTTGAACTACCTAGTTGCATGAGCGGGATAGATTTCACCAAAACATACGACACACATGAGGTTAGAGTTGAGCCACCTAGTTGCATGTCATGGTTAGGCACTACCATAATACAAGATGAACACATAGGTGATATTGATGTGATGGAAGAGATAGTAGAAAACCCAAGCCCACTAAGTACCCCACAAGTCCTACCATCATTTGAGGAATACACACCGCCCGTGACTTACCCGGAAGAAGTAGAAGAGACTATAGGAACCCCAATTGAGGTAGAACCCTTGGACCAAGCACCACTAGAGGATATAGGTTTGAATACTTGTAATGATAACCTTACTATTAGTTCTAAGGAATTTCCTAGTGTTGATGAATCGAAACCTCAATCATTACACAACTTTCCATCCTTAGATTTATGTCTAGGAGACAAAAGAGGAACCGACCCACCCATCAACCAATATTATCCGGGTAGTTTTAGGATGAAGGAAGCCATTCACTCACCCCCTTCACCTCACGTGGCATATTTCCACCCTAAGGGTGTGTATCGCTATTTCCACCCACACTTAATCCTAAGTGTAGGGAAAACCTCCCCCATTTCCGTTAAATAAGGGTAGAGTCATGCTCGTGACTCGAATAAAAACAAGCGCTTCTTGGGAGGCAGCCCATGTTTTTAATTGTTTGATGTTTTTAATTTATTTGTTTGTTTGTTTGTGTGTCAATACTTGTGGATATGTTTTATGAGTTTCTATTTGTAATTCATTCCACAAGTATCCTATCCTTTTATTGTTTTGTTTTGTGTTTATTTCTAAGTTTGGAATTACATCTAGCTGTGGTTTTTCTTTGTTCGGTTTGATGCTTTGGTTTTTGTGTTTGTTGATTACAGGTTATATTGGACAAGAAGATGATTACATTTCTGGAATGGAGCTTATCATGTTCATTCTCTTCGAGGAAGATTTAACCATTATCCACACCGAGCGAATCAGGGGAGTATTAGTTTCTTTCATTCTTATTTATTTTTACTTTTACATCTTTTACTTAGAACATTAGGGACAATGTTCGGTTTAAGTGTAGGGAGGGTATATTAGAAACTATAACTCCACTTGATTTTTGTTTTGTTTGAAAGTAAATGTGTAATAAAGCTGAGAGAAATGCTTGTTAGGGCAATTTTAGCACCAAATTTAAATTTTTTTGCAACATATAGGAGTGAAACTTTAGTCTTAATAAGCGTCTCATGGATAGAAATTGTATAACTAGCACAAAAACCATACAACTCAAAAATTTCCACCCCAAAAATGTGAGGTTCGCCTTTAGATCTTTAGGAAAAAGCATTCATTCTTAATGCTTGTGAGTGTACCGGTAGTATTTAGATTCTAGAACTTGTGATAGCGATGCATCCCGAGACCGCTAGTGAGACTACATTCGTGTAGTTAGGATTTACTACATGATAAGAGGCATTAGGATAACCCTTGTTTTACACCTGTAATATAATTACTTTGACTTCTTTGGTCAAGTAATTCTCCCACACATTTGCGTTGTACTCATTTTTAGTACACGATACCCCTAGTACACCCCTCCGAGCCTATCTTTTTCGTTTTTAACTTTAGGCATCTTACATAAAGGAATACTTTGTTACAACCCACCCAAATATGCAACTAAATCGCCTTAGCCTTCCTTGTATGCACTCGTCTTTAGTGCATTATTGTTAATTGTTTAAACCCTTTGTTAGTTTTCTAATTGATTAAATAGTTGCTAAGTCGAGTCATATCTTGTACATATTGTTTTGGTACAATTGGGACTCATGGGTAAAGTACTATTGTAATTGAGTAATGGGGATGACGTCAATTATTACCCCCATATGTGCGTTAATATTTAAAAGTACTCCAAGTGTTTTGATTATCTTGATTCGAGTCATTAGAATAGTATTGTAAAGTATGTAAAAGCTCAAGTGTAGGGAGGAAACGAGCTCCCTTTGATGTATTATTTTGGATGGTAGAGTAAAAGTGTATGCAAAAAAAAAAAAAAAAAAAAAAAAAAAAAAAAAAAAAAAATCATAAAATAAAATAAAATAAAATAAAATAAAAATAAAATAAAAAATTAATAAAAGAGAAAAACATACGGGCTACCATCCATTTCTTTTATTTATGTTTAAGTCAAATAGTGTCTTTAAAAAAAATCCAAAAAGAGTCATAGTTAGTTCAAGTTGAGTCGAGTCTTGGCTTAGCAACGCCTCATTGTACATGTAGTTAACTAAGACAATTGACTTGCCACCAGTAAAATATCCGTTTATCCAACAAAACCGTGTTTTCCATATCCCCTACACTTAACGTTATAACCCTTTAAAAGACCTCTTTGATAGTTTATTCTAGGTGCTTACACCAAGTGGTGGAGATTTGATCCTTTCCCAAGCCTATGGTAATCTATTTGCTATGACAGGTAATGAGTGATATTTCTCTATTTCCAATTATGACATATAAATTTACAACACCCGAGAGATGAGAGTATCCAAATACTTAATGTGAGGTGCTAGTGTATAATTTCCGTGCTTGTTTTGACTAAGGTAGAACGATCATTTGTTGTAATTACTTTTATATTAGTGTTAAATGACCCCTAACTTGTATTTTTATTGGTGGAAAAGCTCATTTGCTTGAGGACAAGCAAATCCCAAGTGTAGGGATATTTGATGAGACGAAAAATGAACCGTTTTTAGGGGGTCATTTAAGCCCTAAATCGTGATTATTTAATCAAATATTGCCCTAAATCGTTCCTTTTGTCATTTTAGGTACTTTTGAGAAGAATTTTACAAAAAGAAGCATTTTGTAGCTTTTTGGACGTTTTTATGCTCAAGAATGAAGAAAACGAGAAAATCAAAAATCCATGCTGGAAATAGTACCTGACGGCGTCAAGCTCTACAAGGTGACGCCGTCACTCATTGATAAAGAGGTGGATAATTCAAGTTATACGTGACAGGCCAGAAATATTTCAAGGTATTTGTACATGACGGCGTCACCAAGGCCGTCAAAAGCAAGTTACATGTATCGGCCCAGAACATGTTTATACATGACGGCGTCAGGACTTAACCTGATGACGTCAGAGGATTTAAAGTGACGACGTCTGTAAGAAGGCTTACAAAAGAAGAAACCTTAGTAAAACCGTCACATGTTGATCAACACAATCAAAACTTGCGCGCGGATTAGCTGATATTGTTTTGGTCATAACTTTTGCATACGAACTCGGATTTAGGTGATTCAAAAGCCCACGCAAAGAGGACAAAGAAATCTACAATTTGGTGAAGAAAAGTTGGTCATGACGCCGTCACTCTTTACGGGCTGACGCCGTCAAGCCTTGCCGACAAAAACATTGCCTATAAATATAACATCATAACTTCACTTTTTGTAAGCCCTAAACCCTAAGGTCGATTCCTGGGTTTCGGTAGGTGTTTTTTCAGCAACTTAGAGGGTTTCAATCACTCCATAAACATCTTGTAATGGTTTGTTGATTCTATCTTAATTCATGTCTTCAATTTTCATTATTGTTGCTTGTTCTTCATTAATTATGCTTGGCTAATTCATCTTGTGTCTACTTATGATTGTGTGAAACTTGTATATAATTGATTAGATCTTATTGATTCCTTGTTAATGTTTGTATATATCTTCATCAATTAGGGTGTGACAACTTCAATAGGTCTAGTTGATTTAGCTTATAATTCTTGTTTCCTATTGTCTCTTGTTTGGTTGATTGATATCGATGTTAGGCTTAAGAAAACTGGCAGACTTTCAATTGGTAACTTTCTTGAACGTCTTAAGAAACATGATCGGAGGTGTACTACGATTTTTGGTTGTATTTAATGCATAAGTGAATTCTAATGATCCTATGTTAGGAGCTTTGAACGGCTCGATATAGGAGTGAAGTAGGATCTTATAGAGTTAAGGAATATTGTACACGGCCCTAAGAATGGTATTAAGGAATACAACCCGTCAATTAAAACAAGGATGTGACAATTCAATAGGTAGAATATGATAGCTAGCAAGGAGTAATACAGCATAGGTAGATACGCTTCACTTCCCTTGTAGAACCATAGTTTTCTTTTCTTGTTAATTAGTTTGATTAGTAGCTGTTGGGTTAGTTGATTAGAAACTAATTCCGCCCACTCTTCCAATACCCGAGATTTTTACCTGCTTTTCATAAAATATAAAAACACAAAAAGAATCATCCTTCACCCTTAGACCTAGTTAAATTAATTTCAATCCTAACGACATTATTCCTGAGTTGAACGATCAATCCCCCGGTACTTGTCACTATACTATACTACAATGATCAGGTACACTGCCTGGTGGGGGTTGTAAGCTTCTCGAGATCCCTCGAGAGGTAAAGCCTGGTGCGATTCCCACGTATCAGGTAGTAACATCATCTTCTCTAATGGTTTAAGAGATCCTACACATCGTTGTCTTATCTATTAAGTGGAACATGAACGAACATTTTCAATTTGATCGAAAATGCAATATATTGATTAACTATATTTAAGTTACTAACGATCAACTATATCTAATTGTTTTTTGTAGCGCGTCAAGAAGCATTAAAGAAATAGATCGAGAAGTCACAAAAATTTTATCAAGAACAAAACATGCAAAAGGCCAATGAACAACAATGACAAAGACAACAACAACAACAACAAGAAGAATAGCGCCACGGCCACCGGTGGAATGAATACTTAGCATTCATATTAATAGTACGTTACAAATCAAACATGCAATATTTTACTTCATGTAATACCGATAAACGGGCTAATACTATTGATTCGTTAGCAAGTAAGTTTATTCAAAATAATGTGACGAGCATTCAAGTTTTAGTAAATAATTATTACTACACTTTGTTGGTGCGTTTTAATAGTTTTGCTTTTAATGTAGTTTGTCTTGCGATGTGTTAATGTCACTTTCTTAATTAAACATCTTGAAATATTGCGTGACTTTGATATTTGATATGAATGTGTAAATTATGTCGATGTTACATATTGAAAATGGGGTATATATAATAAAAATATCTTCGCACTATTATATTAACAATGAGAATCTTCTAAATCGAAGAAGTATATAAAGGAGAAGAAAATTGTGTTTAGTTAAATGTCGGGTCTATTGATTGATTGGAGCGGGTTTATGATTCGGACTTGGGTCATTGGATCCGATTTTTTATTATACGAGTTATAATTTATACTCTTTAATATACTAATTACTTTAATGTTTTATGTTTTTATAGTTTTGTTAAAAAGGAAATTTGTTTTATAGTTCGCTTTTAATAATGTCATTTATTTGAACAAACGAAGCCCGTCTTTCACAAAAAATGAGAGTTTCAAACATGAACCAAAAATTAGTCCCGAACATTACGAAAAAAAACAATTGGATCCAACATGTGTGCATTGCATGGGTCCTGACGCATTCCAAACCTGTGTGCATCGCACGGGGATGAATATAAAAGGTCTCAAACATTAATGTCATCGCTTCATATTTAAAATAATTTATGTAACTTACACATATTAAAAAATTACATGTGAAGAGACTATTTTCAATGTAACATCTTGAAAAAAATCTCTTCACATATACTTTTTTAATGTCAATAAAATATTGTTGTATATTTGGGCCTCACCATCATACTAACAACACGACAATTTACACAATCATTTACGCATGGGTCCTGAGGCAGCCCAAGTTATTTATGATGAAAATTAGTTGCAAACATAGTTTTTGACTCGACCTCAATTAAAACTGACAGAAATAAAGGCACCAACATTTTTCATGCCATGCTAACAAAAGTTGTGGTAACATCACAACTTAGGAACTTATTGACCAACCAAAGTTGTGGTAACATCACAACTTAGGAACTTATTGTCAATAAACTATTTTAAATGTGTGCCATGCTTAGAAAAGGTGTGATACAATCACAACTTAAATATATAATAACGAAAATATGTGTCGAATATTACATATTAGTTTTATATCAAAATAAAAGGATGTTACAATTTTGAGAATAAATACAAAATCTAAACTTTATAAATAATTACTAATATGTCATAAAAAGTTTAAATATAATGTTACAATTTTGAGAATAAATACAAAATATAAACTTTATAAATAACTACTAATATGTCATAAAAAGTTTAAATATAAAATTTACCCATCAATTAAGGCCATACTTACAAAAGTCTAATAACGAAAAAAATTACTGCACATTACACTATGACCAATTAGATAAAGCGCGTGTGCAACGCACGGGCCTGAATTACTCGCTTTTATTAAAAATTGTATAATACAAAAATAAATATTTATTGCCAACATTGATTAAGAAAGACCATAATAAAAGTACTTTAGCAAACACGGTACATTAGAAGACAGGGTTGGTGGAATCCCCGCATGTACTTTTGGAAGTAATATATTTTGTGATTATATTACCATACTTTATATTCAACATGTCAACTTTAACTTTATTTCTTTATTAACACGTGAGCTAACTTCTACTTGAGCTTGAGCTCTGAGGTTCAAAAGAACCCACCGTTCAAGACTTCATCCAACATAAATAGGGTTAATAGGCTGATATGCAATGAAAACATACTTTTACAAAGCACATGTTTTAATTAAACATGCTGAAACATAAAACTTATAAAATAAAATTTATATATACTTTTTTCACTCTCTATCTCGACACACACTTTCTTCAGCATTAAAAAAAAAAATCATCAGAAAATGACAAGATTTTAAAAGCTACAGTATAACATATACCATGTTAACGAGCATACGTTGCTCTTTAACTTGAGCTCCATTTTGCCATATTTTTCGCTCTATTTAGAACAATAGCTTATTGCCTAACATATTTGTGATATATCTTGATATGTGTCGAAAGTTAATAGACTTTTAAGCAAGGGATACCATATACATGCCATTGAATTAAACATGCATAAAGGGGAAAGCAAAACTTGGGATTCGTGAAAAAGTCGACAAGTCTCGATAAAACGTGATAATCTTTCATTATTGAACTTGAAAAATCACTTGACGTATTAATTATAGGTGATTCACATTAAGGTGATACGTGAATGGCCATTAGCTATGGAAGGATCATGAAACAAAGTATGTTTAGTTTTCCTAACTTGAGCTTGAGCTCGAGCTTGAGCTCGAGCTCTGGGGTTTAAAAGACCCACCACAACTTAAAACTTCAACCAAACATAAATTAGGGAATTTGTGATATGTGATGACACGTACTTAGTGTGGACATGCACGCAACAACAATATTTTATTTATGAATTTCCCTATAAATACGTAATAATTATAACTAAGAATTAGATATTTTAAGTGAATTGCAAATGGATATCTTCTAAAATTAACAATAAATTTTTGAGTGATTGAAAATTACGTCCCCAATGATTTAACACATGGGAATCTATTATTCAAAGTTTACTAGCGTAGCCAATCGTTTGATTTTAAAAGCTTTGACAACGTTCGCAAGTAATTACTAATAAATATTCCTGGCCTTCCCTCAATTCTCATCCTTTCTTAACTTTGAAAATCATCGACACAAAATAAGATTGCATTTGAAAGCTCGCATACAATAACCAAAACTTAACCGAGTGACTTGCTCAATTGGACACCTGAGTTCCTTCTAAAGTTTTGGGAGGGGTTTTACCTGCGTTCGAGTTTCGCAAGTGACAAAAAAAAAAAAAATAAAAAAATAAAAAATAAAAATTCCGGATTTTTCTCTTAGTGCGAAGCCGTGAGTTATAGGGTTTCTCTTTACGGATTTCTCCTAGTGGTTCGGATCCTGAAGCCTGCACGTTTGGATGGTTTAACTCGGAGATTTGAATTTCAAGTGTGGTGTCATTCTAAAAACTATATATGTATATGAAAAAATAATAATAATAATAAACAAAAAAACCTTCTCTAGTGACAAACATCCTTTACATCACCAAAGCTCTTACAAGTATATTACTCACTCCCTTTCATATTAACTGTCCACTTTGATTATTTTTAAGTATTTCTTTATCAACTTTGACAGTTCGTATTTTTGTTTATATTAGTAATAATTCATACAACATATATGAGTGTATTGAGTTTTAAATGTATTTTAATTAGTACAATTTTTATCAAATATTATATAATATAAACAAAAATATTTAAGGTTAAAGTTGAAAAATAAATACAATAAAAATCAAAACTGGATAATTAATATGAGACGGAATTAGTACGTAATATTTAATTACTGTAAATTCATAAGGAAACTGAATTTAGCTTACTGATAGTTGTAACTTGTATGAAAGAATTTTAAAACTAAATATGTTTAAGAGAGCTCCTAACTTGAGCTCCACCTTGAGCTCCCCATTGTTTAAAGCTCCAACCAACATAAATTAGGGAATTAGGGAAGTGTTATGAAACGTACTTAATGGTGCCATGCAACAATAATACCTTATTGATGAAGTTTCCCTGTAAATACTCTCAAACACGAACACATATTTGCAACAACATCTAGCTAGAAATGAACTTAAGAGAGCTCCTAACTTGAGCTTCCCATTGTTTAAAGCTCCAACCAACATAAATTAGGGAATTAGGGAAGTGTTATGAAACGTACTTAATGTTGCCATGCAACAATAATACCTTATTGATGAAGTTTCCCTGTAAATACTCTCAAACACGAACACATATTTGCAACAACATCTAGCTAGAAATGAACTTAAGAGAGCTCCTAACTTGAGCTCCTAACTTGAGCTCTACCTTGAGCTCGACCTTGAGCTTCCCATTGTTTAAAGCTCCAACCAACATAAATTAGGGAATTTGGGAAGTGTTATGAAACGTATTTAATGTTGCCATGCAACAATAATACCTATTGATGAAGTTTCCCTATAAATACTCTCAAACAATAACACATATTTGCAACAACATCTAGCTAGAATGGTTTGGTGCATCAACTTTCAAATAAACTTAAGCTTTTTGCTCACACTAATTGCAAAATGCATGTTGTTCCCTTTTTCTCATTACATGACTTACACCATTTTTATCTTCTTCCTTTGGTTTGTTTCAATCAAAGTCCCAATCCGCTTAGAAATACAAATACACACCGGTACCATTGGTTATCCCACAATAGAATTCACAGTTTCAGGGGTGGTGCGTCTGTTGTGTTCGACTTTCATGTCTACACTGCATTTTTGGATAATAAATGTCATTTTACTATTGTGTTTATCTCCTTGGGATGATTTCCTATTTGACCGCGTAAAATTATGTTTTTGGTGGGTTATATCGTACCTTCAAAAAGCTACTACTCTTATTCTTGGCAATCTTTCTACATTCATTCGCCGTCAAAGAGGAGATGTCGCGAGTTGAGTTTTAGCACACGTTTCATAATGTATTGTTTGATCAGCTTCGATTATATTAGAGCAATGCACGTGTTTCATATCGAATGGTTTTCATATGTATTGTAAAAGTTTTATTTTAGAACGTTTGATGTATGATATTTTCTCTTTTCATGCAGTAATTTATACGGAGTATATATGTACGTTGTTATATATTAGATTGTGTTATAAACTTTTCATTCAGATTGAAGTGTTGTATTATTATAGATATATGTAGTCGTCGCTGGATTGCTTTTCACGTATAATAATTCTATCTAAGAATTAGATATTTAATTAAGTGAATTGTCAAATGATTATCTTTTAAAATTAACAACAAACTTTTGTGTGATTGAAAATTATGTCCCCAATGATCTAATAAAAGTATAAAACTAGTACTCCTTTGAATGCTCGTAAATCACAAGCCACTGCAAAATTTGTGAGATATATACCATACCCACTCAAACTTATAAAAGTCATTAAACCAAAATAATAAAATAAAAAATAAAACCATAAAATAAAAGTCATTAAATCAACACACTCGTAACTTTGAAAATCATCGACACAAAATAAGATTGCATTTGAAAGCTGGCATACAATAACCAAAACTTAACCACCTGACTCAGTTGGCCATCTGAATTGGGGAGGGGTTTTACCTGGGTTGTATCGCAAGTGACAAAGAAAATCCGGATTTTTCTCTTAGTGCGAAGCCGTGAGTTCTAGGGGTTTCCCTTCACGGGTTTCTCCTAGTGGTTCAGGTCCCGAAGCCTGCCCGTTTAGATTGTTTAACTCGAGGGGTCGGATTTCAAGTATGATGTCATTCTAGAAAATATATACGTATATAAAAAAATAATAATAATAAATAAAAAACCTTCTTGAGTGACAAACATCCTTTACATCACCAAAGCTCTAACAAGTATATTACTCCCTCCGTTCTATATTAACTGTCTAATTTGAATTTTTTAGGTATTTCTTTATCAAATTTGTCCGTTAATATTTTTGTTTATATTATATAATACTTGATACAAAATATATGAGTGTATTGAGTTTTAAATGTATTTTAATTGGTATAATTTTTATTAAATATTATATATAACATAAATAAAAATATTTAATGTTAAAGTTGAAAAATAAATAATACAAAAGTCTGGACAATTAATATGAGAAAGAAGTAGTAATATTTTATTACTGTAAATTCATAATGAAACTGAATTTAGCTTACTGATAGTTGTAACCATTTTTTCTTTTTTTATTATTTTTATTTTTTTTTTAGCTAAAGATAGTTGTAACTTGTATGAAAATATGTTTAAGAGAGCTCCTAACTTGAGCTCCACCTTGAGCTCCCCACTGTTTAAAGCTCCAACCAACATAAATTGGGGAATTAGGGAAGTGTGATGAAACGTACGCCATGCAACAATAATACCTTATTGATGAAGTTTCCCTATAATTACTCTCAAACACGAACACATATTTGCAACAACATCTAAAATGGTTTGGTGATTATATGTTTAAGAGAGTTTAGCTATGAGGTTTAAAAGAGATGAAATATACATGCCATTGAATTAAACATGCAGAAAGGGGAAAGCAATCACGGGGATTCGTGAAAAAGTCGACAAGTCTCGATAAAACGCGATAATCTTTCATTATTGAACTTGAAAAATCTCTTGATGTATTAAGTTGATACGTGAATGGCCATTAGCTATGGGAGGAAGGATCATGAAACAAAATATGTTTAAGAGACTTCCTAACTTGAGCTTGAGCTTGAGCTCTGAGGTTTAAAAGAACTTTCCCTATAAATACGTACTACTCTCAAGCATAACACATTTACAAGAACATCGTCATCTAAAATGGTTTGGTGCATTAACTTTATCTCTTAATTAACACGTGATTGTATGTTTAAGAGAGTTTCTAACTTCTACTTGAGCTTGAGCTAACTTGAGCTCTGAGGTTCAAAATCTTGTTATGCTTAAATGTCAAATATACACTTTCAAGCAAACTTAGTAGTGTACCTTATTTATCCCTATAAATCTCAAACATGAACTAACACATATTTACAAGAACATCAAAAATGCTTTGGTGCATCAACTTGTTGGAAAATTTAGTGTACTTGAGGGATTAATTCACACCTGGTAATGGGTTTGGAGGTACAGAGTGTACACCCATTTGGTCACTGAATCTCGTGACTCAATTGTGGTTATGTATTGATTCTGCTGATAGCATGATTCTGCTGATAGCATGATTCTGCTGATAGCATGAATCTGTTTCTGCTGATCTGAATCTGCTGCTAGTATGAATCTGCTGCTAGTGGATGTGATTCTGCTGAAGGCATCAGTTTATTCTGCTGCTCGTTTTAACCACTGATTCCTACTATTATGGTAAGTATTATGTTATAATTAATGGGCCGTTAATTATACATAATTTCATGGGCTAGTTTTGAGTATTCTCTATTATAAATAGAGGTCATAACACATCTGCATGGATATACGAAATCACAAAACCCTAAACACTTGAATACGCATCTAGTTCTTGATTTGTGCCTAAAAACAAGAACATCACTACTACAAAAACTGGTTTTACCCACGGAAACGAAACAGTGTGAAATTTCACACGGGATATCGACAAATTACACACCAAATTGTTCACCAAATTTCGGTGGGAAATATGTTGCAAATTTCCCATGGATTTCCCACTTTTTACACACTAAATTGTTGACCAAGTTTTTGTGTGAAATCCGTGGCAAATTTCCCACAAATTTGCGACCATATTCACACTATTTGTGTTTATTAGACGTCCGTGGGAAATTTGTGGCACATTTCACACATATTAGCCACAGCCAAAAGTATGTGGCAAATATTAGCTCCATTACTCACGGATTTCACACGGTTTGTTTTTTTTATAAAGTAACTATTTAACTGGTCCGTGGGAAATATGTGTGTACTTTCCCACAGATTACCTACCAATTTAATAAATCCGTGGGAAATACGTGTGTAAATACACACAGATTTCCCACAGAAAATATCGTTTTTATATTTTGTCTATTTACACATTCTCAAATTACTTAATATGTCTTCATATGTATTTGTTAATTAATATAACTATTTATGTTAGTATCACAAGTGTATGTGTAGGTTTAGGAATAATCTTTTTGTGTAACAAACCATTATATGTGTGTGCATATCTACACGTATATGTTCCGTATGCGTGTTTATGACATTCATTGTATCTATAGATATTTTGTATCTAGGTATATCTATGTGTATATGCGTGAACGTGTAACTATATCAAAAAAGAAAAAGAAAACGATTATGTTCGTGGGAAATATGTGTGTACTTTCCCACAGATTACCTACCAATTTAATAAATCCGTGGGAAATACATGTGTAAATACCCACAGAAACTATCGTTTTTATAGTTTGTCTGCTTACACATTCTCATATTACTTAATATCCATTCATTCTCAATGAACTTATATCGTGGTGTAAACACAAAAAGATCAAAGCCATGATCTTCAAAGTCGATTTTGAAAAAGCATTTGATTCGGTGAGATGGGATTATCTTGATGATGTTCTAAATAACTTTGGGTTCGGAGTTAAATGGAGAGGCTGGATCCAAGGTTGTCTTAATTCGGCCATGGGATCTATTCTCGTTAATGGTAGTCCGACTTCAGAATTCAAATTCTTCAAAGGCCTGAAGCAGGGAGACCCTTTATCTCCTTTTCTCTTTATTTTGATCATGGAAAGCTTGCATCTTTCTTTCAAAAATGTGTTGGATGCATGTATCTTCAAGGGTATTACTATTGATGAATCCTTGACTTTGTCTCACTTGTTCTATGCTGATGATGCTGTGTTCGTTGGTAAATGGGATAACTCGAACCTTACTTCTATTGTAAATGTTCTTAAATGTTTCTTCTTGGCTTCGGGTCTCAAGATTAATCTACACAAAAGTAAGCTCATGGGCATAGGCATTGCTCAAGATGTAGTCAATGTGGCTGCTAATCAAATTGGCTACTTAACTTTATCTGCGCCTTTTTCTTATCTTGGCGTCAAAGTGGGGGGTATTATGTCTAGATGTAATTCTTGGGATGAGGTGCTTGCCAAAGTTTCCTATCGTCTATCGAAATGGAAGCTTAAAACTCTCTCCATTGGTGGCCGATTCACCTTAATTAAATCGGTTTTAAGTGCTCTTCCTTTATATCATATGTCCATATACAAAGTTCCCATGGGTGTTCTCACTAAATTGGAATCAATTCGAAGGAATTTCTTTAATGGAATTGAAAATTTTGATAAGGGTTTATCCATGATCAATTGGAAAAAGATTTTGGCTTCTAAAAAAAATGGAGGGCTTGGAGTGTCTAGCTACTTTGCTCTTAACCGGGCGCTTCTCTTCAAATGGATTTGGCACCTCATTTCTCTTGTTCATTCTCTATGGTCGCGGTGTATTACTGCTTTCTATGGTGAACGAGGATCTCTTGATAACGCCCATATTTTATCTAGACGATCTCCTTTGATTGATATCATACGAGAGTTTAAAGCTTTATCGCGTAAAGGTATTGACCTTCTTTCTCTTATAAAAAAGAAAGTGGGTAATGGCGAAAAAACGTCCTTCTGGAACGATGTGTGGCTTACTGAATTCCCTTTGAAACATTTGTTCCCGAGGTTGTATGCGTTGGAGTTAGATAAGCATTCTAGTGTAGCAGTTAAGTTGAGGGATCTTTCTTTGATTTCGTTTCTTAGGAGAATCCCCCGTGGTGGGATAGAAGAGGAGCAACTTCAGCTTCTCCGTGATAGTACTGCTAATATCCTCCTTCCGAATATTAATGATAGATGGATTTGGAAGCTTGAGTCCTCGGGAGATTATTCGGTTAAATCAGCTCGGTCTTTTATTGATGACTTGTTATTGCCAACGGTGGGAGTTTCTACTAGATGGGTTAATGTCATCCCCATCAAAATTAACATATTTGCCTGGAAAGTTTGCTTGGATAAATTGCCCACAAGGTTGAACTTGTCTCTTCGTGGGATAGATATCCCTTCTATCATTTGTCCTAATTACTGCTTAGCGGTGGAGTCCTCTTCGCATATTCTCTTTTCATGTCATCTAGCCCGTCAAATTATGTTTAAAGTGGCTCGATGGTGGGATTTGGAGGTTCATGACTTTCATTCGTATGGAGATTGGCTTATTTGGTTCAATAATCTTCGTTTTCCTATCCGTCTAAAGGAGGTTTTAGAAGGTGTTTTCTATGTCATGTGGTGGTCTATATGGAAGTTTCGGAACATGGTTTTGTTTGGGCGAAGTCACCCACGCATGGAGCTCCTCTTTGATGATATTGTTTTATTGTCGTATAATTGGTGTTCTAGTCGATGTAAATCTAATTTTGATTGGGTTACTTGGATGAAATATCCTAGTAACATTAATTTGTAATCTCTCCTAGCTTCTTGCTAGTTGTTTTTTTTTTTTTTTTTTTTTTTTTTTTTTTTTTTTTTTTTTTTTTTTAATATTTGCCGTTCAAAAAAAATTATGACTTCATTTGTGTTTGTAGTTTCATATTATATGTGTTTGTTAATTAATATAACTATTTATGTCAGTATCACAAGTGTATGTGTAGGTTTAGGAATAATCTTTTTGTGTAACAAACCATTATATGCGTGTGCATATCTATATGTATATGTTTCGTATGTCTGTTTATGACCTTCATTGTACCTATAGATGTTTTGTATCTAGGTATATCGCTGTGTATATTCGTGAACGTGTAACTATATCAAAAAAGTAAAAGAAAACGATTATGTCCGTGGGAAATATGTGTGTACTTTCCCACAGATTACCTACCAATTTAATAAATCCGTGGGAAATACGTGTGTAAAAACCCACGGATTTCCCACAGAAAATATCGTTTTTGTGTTTTGTCTACTTACACATTCTCACATTACTTATTATGTCTTCATATGTGTTTGTAGTTTCATATTATATGTATTTTTCAATTAATGGAACTATTTATGTCAGTATCACATGTGTATGTGTAGGTTCAAGTATAACCTTTTTATGTAACAAAACGTTGTATATGTGGATATCTACACATATATGTTACATATCTCTATTTATGACCTTCATTGTATCTATAGATGTATTCTATCTAGGTATATGGACGTGTATATGCGTGAACATGCAACTATATCAAAAAAGTAAAAGAAAACAATTATATCCGTGTGTGTATGGTGGACAGGTGGAGTGTGTGACTATGTGTAGTGATAAACATGAGGTGTGCTTTTGCAAGTTAAGCCATTAAAATAAAGTCGTGCATTGGGGCCGCAAAATAGACAGATGAATTAAATATGAACAGTAAAATAAAAATACTACCCTCGGTGACGAGGCACTTAACGAGGAAAATAACGAAAGTTAGCTCTCGGTGGCTGTTTTGCAAAAAAAATGAAACATTAATGTCGTTTTCACAACAAAATTCATCTCGGTGTCATCCTTGCGCATTTGGGATACTAAAGGGACCATTTTTGCAATTTACCCTTTATTTTAACTATTAACTGTAACTATGATCTAGCACTTGTCAATAATAGGGCTGAGCATAGTCTGAAAACTGGACCGACCGACCAAAAACGGATCAGATCAAAAACCGATTTGTCCTAAAACAACGACCGAAATGTTCGGTCCATGTCCGGGTCGGTCCGGTCCAGTTCGTCAGTCGGTCCAGTCCAACAATTCATAATGTTCGGTTGTACGTACGACCGAACCGGACTGAGGACCGAAAATGGTTAAATAGGTTGACCGAGGACCGGACCGAAATACTTTCGGTTCGGGCCGGTTTTTGGTTTAGTCCGGTGCACGGTCTATAATGCTCTGCCCTAGTCAAAAACATTTTGAAGTTATTGATTTAAGTGACTAACATAGTATTATCCCATAATATTTTATACAAAGTTTTCAAGCTTTGTTTGTAAAATTGTAATTACAACTCTTGCAAATTGTGCAATTAAATCAATAATTAGTGAAAACTCAAGAGCGGGAAAATGAAAAGCTATGGGCGGGTGAAAGAGGGGGCAAGAGGTATTCGAATATTTCTTAACCCCATTCCCCATCATCGATCCCTCCCCATCTCTAATCTCGACCGTCCATTTTCTTCAAAAACATCTCACCCACACTCACATTTTCATTTACACAGCCAAAACAAAAAAAAACCCTAAATCTTATCCCCAAAATGTTAGGGTGTGTTTGTTTTTCAAAAAAAAATCTTACTAGTCCTCTTACTCCCTCTTACTCTTACCAGTAAGAGGTGGGCAGACGTTTTGCTTGTTTGTTTTTTTCTTTTGAGTCAGACCCAGTTAGACATATAACATCTTACTCAGTAAGAGGTGGGAAATTGTCTTACTGCCTCTTACTAGATAAGAGAGATTGAATACTCGTGTTAGTATAATATCATATTTTACGTTTTCGTCAGTCTTTTTACGTTTTCGTCCGATTTTTTACGTTTTCGTCAGTTTTTTCACGTTTTCGTCTCTTTTTTGGCGTTTTCATCAGATTTTTCACGTTTTTGTCCTTTTTACGGTTTTGTCCCATTTTTTACGTTTTCTTCAGTTTTTTCACGTTTTCATGAGTTTTTTACGTTTTCGTCAGTTTTTTCACGTTTTTGTCAGATTTTTTACGTTTTCGTCAGCTTTTTCACATTTTTGTCCGTTTTTTTACGTTTTCGTCTGATTTTTTACTTTTTCGTCAAATTTTTTACGTTTTCATCAGTTTTGCACGTTTTCGTTAGTTTTTTCACGTTTTCGTCAGTTTTTTTACGTTTTCGTCTGATATTTTACGTTTACTTCAGTTTTTTACTTCAGTTTTTTTTAGGTTTACGTCAGTTTTTTCACGTTTTTGTCCGATTTTTCACATTTTCGTCACTTTCTTTACGATTTTGTCAGTTTTTTCATGTTTTAGTCCGATTTTTGACGTTTTCGTCAGTTTTTTCACGTTTTCATCCGTTTTTTCATGTTTTCGTCCGATTTTTTACGTTTTCGTCATTTTTTCACGTTTTCGTCTGAATTTTTAATTTTTCGACAGGTTTTTTACGTTTTCGTCTGACATTTTACGTTTACGTCAGTTTTTTCAGGTTTACGTCATTTTTTCACGTTTTCGTTCGATTTTTTAGGTTTTCGTCATTTTTTTTATGATTTCGTCAGTTTTTTCACGTTATAGTCCGATTTTTGACGTTTTTTCATGTTTTCCTCCGATTTTTACGTTTTCGTCAGTTTTTTCACGGTTTTGTCCGTTTTTTCACGTTTTCGTCCTATTGTTTAAAATGTCGTCAGTTTTTCACATTTTCGTCTGAATTTTTACGTTTTTGAAAGTTTTTTTACGTTTTCATTAGTTTTTTCAGGTTTTTGTCCGATCTTTTACGTTTTCGTCAGTTTTTTTATGTTTTCATCAGTTTTTCAGGTTTTCGTCCGAATTTTTACGTTTTTGACAGTTTATTTACGTTTTCTTCAGTTTTTTCACGTTATCGTCAATTTCTTCACGTTTTCGTTCGTTTTTTCACGTTTTCGTTCGTTTTATCACGTTTTTGTCTAATTTTTTACGTTTTTGTCAGTTTTTTTACGTTTTCGAAAGGTAAAAAACCTGACATAACGTAAAAAATCGACGAAAACATAGAAAAACAGATGAAAACGTAAGAAACCAGACGAAAATGTGAAAAAAACCGATGAAAACGTGAAAAAACTAGCGAAAACGTAAAGAAACAAACGAAATCGTAAATAAAATAGACGAAAACGTAAAAAACCTGACGAAAACGTGAAAAAACAGACGAAAACTTAAAAAAACCGGTGAAAACGTAAAAAAACTAATGAAAACGTAAAAAATCGGACGAAAACGTAAAAAAATTCGAAGACGTAAAAAATCGGACAAAACGTAAAAAATCGGACGAAAAGGTGAAAAATCGGACGAAAATGTGAAAAATATGACGAAAACGTAAAAATCTGATGAAAACGTGAAAAAACAGACGAAAACGTGAAAAAAATGATGAAAACGTGAAAAAACTGACGCAAACGTAAAAAATCGGACGAAAACGTAAAAAATCAGACGAAAACGTAAAAAACCGGACGAAAACGTGAAAAATCGGACTAAAGCGTGAAAAAACTAACGAAAACGTAAAAAAAATGACGAAAACGTAAAAAAACAAACGAAAGCGTGAAAAACAGACGAAAACGTAAAAAAACTAACGAAAACGTGAAAAAACTGACGAAAACCTAAAAAATCAGACGAAAACGTGAGAAAACTGACGAAACGTGAAAAAACAGGCGAAAGCGTAAAAAATCGGACGCAAGCGTAACAAAACAGACGAAAACATGAAAAAACTAACGAAATCGTAAAAAATCGGACGAAAACGTGAAAAAACTGACAAAACCGTAAATAAATCGGTCGAAAACGTAAAAAACCTGACGAAAACGTAAAAAGACAGACGAAAATCTAAAAAATCGAATGAAAATACTATAATTTAGTGGGTCGACCCGACCCAAACCGTCTGACCCATGACCCGTTAGGCCCATTTTTAATACATGACCCATTTGACCCATGACCCATTTAACCCATGACCCAAACCGACCCAACCCGAGACATTTGCCACCTCTAATAATATATTTGATGGTTTATTAACTATGTTATATTTATAATAAAAAGTTTTGTTTCATATTTACATAAGTTACTTAAATAAATTGTAGAAACGAGCACTTAAAATCATTCAGACAATTATACAAAAACAAACAACATTATTTCGTTTAGATTTAGACGTTCTAGCCACCTCTTACTAGTAAGATGTGGTAGTCAGATTCAGATATAAAACATCTAAATGAACACCCTTAGTCTCTCACCCTGCCGCTCTCCATCCTCCAACTTTAGGTATAGTCGAACTCTCTTGATTCTTGATTATATGTTAGCTTTTATGTTCAATTTTAGTATTTTACCATAGATCTCATTTGTTGCTTATGTTTACTCGTTAATTTTGTGATCTATTTTGCTCGATTTTGCGTTTCATATGCTTGTGTTTTGGTCGATTTTGGCTGATTTTTCTTGTTTGTTTTATGCTTGTGTTTTACTTGTTTAATTAAATCCGAGATCTCACTTATGTTTTTGCTCGATTTTGTGACTTAGATGTTCCAATTGCAGTCTCTAAAATTAATTGTTGTGACAGTAAAGGCATGTTGATATGTTTTGTTGTTTAGTCTCAACTTCTTTTTGTTAATTTTTTGTTTATGTCTTGACAAGGGATGTTATGATATATATTAAGCTTAACAAGAAAACATCTACAATCTAAAGTAGTCTAAAGATAAAGTATTTGGTTGATGGGTAGCTTAAAAAGAATGTTACTGGTGACTGCAGTAGGGTGAGCTCGGTTTCAGAACTGAGAGAACCGAGAACTGGAAATAGGATTTGCATAGGAACAGAGAATGGACTGAGAAGCTTGTCTCGGTTTTGGTTCTGTTCTTGGGTCTTGTTCGGGTATTTCGATTCTTACCCATTAGAACCGATGTTGCTATACCTATTCTGCTAAAAGCGTAACATTAGAATATTTGCATACACTTTATTTGTATTTGCATACAGCTAAATAGTAATGTTATTCAAAAACCATAGAACTACAAGTCAAAAATCATAGAGCTACTAAGTTAAAACCAACTAGTAAAAGCTATAAAACTAAACTTTGCTTCTTCACATGTTACGTCACACACACTGGTTATTTAGGTAAGAGAACATTTAAATTATGTGGCTTTTTAAAAGCCAATGTGATAAATACAATCAAGGGATGGATACTTTGTCAAGTGCACTAACATGTTATGTAGTATGTAGCTCTACTGCTACTCTTATATCAAACCAATAAATACAATCAAGGGTTGATACATTGTATATTTTATTATGTTTGTCACTTTTTAGAATATAATTTCTTTAATCTTAACCATTTTAAATTGTGAATATACACTTCAGCTCATTGTTTTATTTATTACTTGACAGATGGCAGGAATGGGTCAATCCAACACGACGAGTGAAGAGTTCCCGTCAATTTGGAAAATCACAAGTGTTGACTCCTCAATCACCACTAATAGTAACATCACCTTGTACATTGTTGGTACCTCAACCCTTATCACCAGCGCCGAATTCATTGTCACCACCTCCTTTTGAACACTTGTTGCAACTTCAGCTGCAATTGCAACAACATTAACTGCAACTGCTGAGGGAGATTCTTGCAGAGGTAAACTCCTTCCTATGTATAATTTTCTTCTATTAGTCATATTTTCTAATAGTAAGCTAATTGCACAATCCATCTGTCATAGTTTATGTTAAGTTTATTTTGTTTTGTGCTACACCAAATGTAGATGAAACATCCATTCAAAAAAGAGGTCTTAGAGAAGCATACTTGAACAAAAATATTCCTAAGGATCCATCTGAAAGAACACAAATGAATGCTAGAGTTGAAAGCCGACTTCAAGATTTGAGGATTGAGATGGAGGAAATGAAAAAAATGCTTAAGGAACAACAAAATGCCAATGCTTCTAAAGAGTGATTTTGTGAAGCGTAACCCTTGTTGGTATATAAGTACTAAATTTGTTTTTTAGCTATTTTGGTAATGATGTTGTAAACTCTTGATGCCCTTACCAATTATGGGTTATTGTTATTTTAAACGAATATTTTGCTCAAGCTATATATCACTACGCAATATTATGTTGGAATGAAGTTTTGGTTGGTTCAGATTCCTGGTTTATTAGAGCTGATATGTGTATTTGGTTAAAAATAATCTAGTAATGAAAAATTGTTGCTAGTTTTGTTGCTATTTTATTCATTAGTAACCAACTGAAAGTTGTAGTGTGAAAATCGTTGGAAATCTATGGGAAAAAAACCACGAATATGGGTGAAAAATGGCTACTAGAAACCGTGGCAAATATGTGGGAGAAATTGTAGTGTGAAAATCGTTGGAAATCTGTGGCAAAAAAACCACGGATATGTGCGAAAAATGGCTACTAGAAACCGTGGGAAATTTTGTGAGAAACATGTGGGAAAATTATGGTGTGAAAATCATTGGAAATCAGTGGCAAAAAAACCACGGATATGTGTGAAAAATGGCTACTAGAAGCTGTGGGAAATTCGTGAGAAATCTGTGAGAAATTAAACCCACGGATTATCCACGGTAAAATTTGTGGGAAAATAGTCAACGCCCGTGGGAATTCTTGTGGGAAAATATTTACCCACGGGGTTTTTACACACAGAACGAATCCGTGTGAAATATGTGGATAAAGGCCGTTTCACACTGATTTTCCCACGGATTTGGTAGTGGGTAAAACCAGTTTTTGTAGTAGTGCATCACTTGGACTTATTCCATAGAGATATTCGTGTAACCCAGGCATAGGGTCGAATAGTTTCTATTGAAAAGTGATACCACGATTTCAAGTGAATATTCGGTACCTTATTGATTATCTTAACCCTAATCTGGAACTTGTTTACACATAACAACTAACACAACTTTCAAATAAACTTAAGCTTTTTGCTCACACTAATTGCAAAATGCATGTTGTTCCCTTTTTCTCATTACATGACTTACACCATTTTTATCTTCTTCCTTTGGTTTGTTTCAATCAAAGTCCCAATCCGCTTAGAAATACAAATACACACCGGTACCATTGGTTATCCCACAATAGAATTCACAGTTTAGGGGTGGTGCGTCTGTTGTGTTCGATTTTCATGTCTACACTGCATTTTTGGATAATCAATGTCATTTTACTATTGTGTTTATCTCCTTGGGATGATTGGCTATTTGAGCTCGTAAAATTCTGTCTTCGGTGGGTTATATCGCAGGCTACTCTTATTCATGTCAATCTTTCTACATTCATTCGCCGTCAAAGAGGAGATGTCGTGAGTTGAGTTTTAGCACAAGATGGTTACGTTTCATAATGTATTGTTTGATCAGCTTGAATTATATATTAGAGTACGTCATGCATGTGTTTCATATCGAATGGATGGTGCCATTAGCTTTCATATGTATTGTAAAAGTGTAAAACTTTGATTTTAGAACGTTTGATGTATGATATTTTCTCTTTTCATGCAGTAATTTATCTGTTATATATTAGATTGTGTTATAAACTTTTTATTCAGATTGAAGTGTTGTATTATTATAGATATGTAGTCGTTGCTGGATTGCTTTTCACGTAATAATAATTCTATCTACGAATTAGTAGATATTTAACTAATAAGTGAATTGTCAAATGATTATCTTTTAAAATTAACAACAAACTTTTGTGTGATTGAAAATTATGTCCCCAATGATCATGTAAAACTAGTAATTTGAATGCTCGTAAATCACAAGCCACTACAAATTTTGTGAGATATATACATACCCACTCAAACTTATAAAAAGTCATTAAATCAAAATAATAAAATAAAAATAAAAAATAAAACCAGAAAATAAAAGTCATTAACACACTCGTTATAGTCGTTATCGCCACATACCGAATCTCACACAAACACACATACACACAACACACTCACTCGATCCAAAACCCTAACTCCGGCACCGTCGTCATCGTAACCGTGGTCGGTCGTCGTCAACGTTATCAAGTTAGGTATTATACTACAACGATTCCTGTACAGTTTGTAATCATTTTTAAGTTAGTTTGTAACATTGCTGATTATGTGTTTATAAATATGTGTTGATGTGTGCTTGTTAGGAATTTATTTTTGTATACTGGATGAATGATGGAATTTTAATAGTTAGATTAATTTGTGTAGATATTGACTCATTTTAGTTGAGTTGAAGTGAATGATGAATGATGGAATTTTAATAGGTTGATGCTTGTAATTTAACGTAAATGTAGTGAACCCAGATTAACGAGAATTTGAGCATAGGTTATTGTGCTTTATAGTTTAGGTTACGGATTTTGAATGGGGTAAGGTTTAGACCCTAGCTTCTAGGTTATTGATTCAATTGAGGTGATTGAATTGATTTTATATTGGGCGTTTCATAGCTCATGTGTTGAATTGTTGTTATTCTACTTCAATTTTTAAATTTAAGTGATTATTCCTAATAGTTGGGTTTTAGTGAAATTTAATCAAGTTTAAAGTCTCATTGAATATGTTGATAGCTGAAGCTTTGAATTGCTTGTGATTGGCTGATTTTATTTAAAGTTGAAAGTTGATTGAATAAAAGCTGTTATATTGTTGGATTTGATACATTAAGGGTGCCCTTGTTTCTAAATGAGGAATAGGAAAGAGAAAGGCAAAGGGAATGCAAAGGAATGGAATGAGATTATCATCATCTTTGATGGTGCTTGGTTTAAGAAAAACATATTAACCTCCAAGGTGGTTGGCTGGTGGTGGTGGCTGGTGGTGGTTGCTGGTGGTGATGGTGGTGGCTAGTGGTGGTTGCTGGTGGTGATGGTGGTGGCTGGTGGTGGCGGTGATGGTGGCTAGTGGTGGTGGTTGTGGCTGATGGTGGTGGCCAGTGGTGGCTATTATTGTTATGGATCTTGAGGGTACCGACGGAAGAGAGCGTGGAGAGGCTATTCTAACTTTATTATTGTTGCTTTCATATATTTTGTCTCGTCATTGTTCCATCCTAAATATGAAGATTTTGTAACTTGTACAGGATGATACTGCATTTGAGAAACAAAGATCTCTTTTTGCGCTTGCTGTATCAGATATTGTGTTTATAAACATGTAAGTTTGCTGGTAGCTGAGTAGCTCCCCTTAGTTTCATTAATTCTTATAGACTTAAGTTGACTCTGATTAAATTTGTGATACGTAGGTGGTGTCATGATATAGGTCGTGAGCAGGTTCCATATAAACCTCTTCTGGAAACCGTGTTCCAGGTACGTTATTTGTACTTGTTTTACTCATTTTCATGGTCCGTTTGTTGATATCATGATTAGTATGATTAGTTTATATACTTTTCCTGGTTAGAGCTTTCTATATTCATAACATAGAGTAGCAATGATTGTAACATCTTCGTGGAAGTGTCATTGATCCAAATAATGTCCAAGTGACAATAGAACATGGCTATGATATGAGGATACAAATTAGTAGCTGGCTTTTCACTCCTGTTAAAGTAAAATGATCAATATAGTATTCTTCTTTCATGATCTATTTGCAAGACTCTAATTTCCATACAGAATGTACGATATGAAATGTTTAGTTTATGAGCTTTTATATTGTTTCTATGCAAGACAATAGATGTAGAGGCTATTCAATATGGTGGAAAGCTACTTAATTGACAATTTTATAAACACTCCTTATGCATGTAGTTAGGCCATTAGGGGAAAAAACTTGGCAACTTGCAACTTTCATTGAACTTAGAAGATGGTGGCAAAGATTGGTGGATACAGTAACATAATAATAGATCAAAACTGGTAAATTTGTCAAACTAACAGGTCAAAAGTTAACCGATTAAATTATTTAGCTTCATCAAACTTTTTGGGCCAATATGGCAGAAACCATTTTTAGCTTGAAAGTTTAGTTGAATTTATAGAACAAAATGTGAACAGTAATTGGTTAAAATTATCCATTACTATTACCTATTTCTATCCATTTGACTCTTTTTTGCCTGCATATAACCTGTGCGATGATTCACTTGGCCAAAAACTAATATTATTAAAGCCCATCACAACCCCTTTCTAAAGACTAACAAGCCAAACTGGTCAATTACCATGAAGTGGGTTGCACTTGACACCTCTTCTCGGAAGCTACATCATTTCTTTTATCTTATAAGAACATGTTGAGTAACCGTTATTGTGAACAGGCGTTGTTAATTCATCGACCAGGCAGATTTTGGAGAAACCTTTACAACAGGTGTGATATCCCAGAGTAATTGATACTTATTGCTTACTTTTCTAAATTTATAACTGCTTGGAAACCATTGGATTGCTCAATGTGAAAGAAACAGATAAGTGCGGATGCAAATGGGGGTGTAGGAAATACGTGTTACGTGGCTTTATAATGTTGGCTCAATGAGATATCAACGCTGCTTGACATTTTGTAGTAGTATTTTATAGTTGAACATTAGCCAATGTCAGCAGGAACAGCTGTCCAGCTTAAATGGGATTTTAATAGTCTTTGTATGCAGTGTTGTATGTTTTGAGTATAATAAGGTTTTCATTGCTTGCAAGTTGTGCCGGAAATAATTTAGTCATGTTTTATGTTATCGATTTTTTTTTTCTTTCTCACAAATATCTTTGTGACATCACTTTAATTTTCGATTTCGCCTATTTTATCTTAGACCACTCCTGTCGCCGACACAATTCTGTTAATGATGGTATGTTTCTTTCAGTGTCATTGCATAAAAATACCTCACAAAACACTCGCATGAAAAACAAATGAGCTCCGTACTTATTCATTCCTTGCTCGTCGTCAAACCGAAGCAGCTCCAACCGACACCTGTGCCATTTGTGTCACTTCAGTGGTCTTGGGTGCGTGTAGAGTTTTGCATAATCTATAAAATAAAAGCTCTCGTAATTGTGTAGTTAGTTTTATAGTATTTTTAGAGCATCTTCAATGAAAAAGGTGTAAAAATTTCAATCTATTTTCGACTTATCACTCTAATGGTAGAATCTTATCTAATTAAATCTCAACTTATCATTACTCTCACTTGATAAATTAACAATGGATTAATCAATAGGTTGAGCAAATATCAACTTATTGCTCCACTACGGTCATGTTTGATAGCCTCTTAATTTGGTGATTCAGTGAGGAACGAACCTCTGAATCGGACAAAGGTAGTCCTGTTTGATAAAAACTCAAGACACTGACTGAATCTAGAAGCCTCGTTATCGTTCAGGACAAAAAGGATGCAAAATCATTCGGTGCAAATCTTCTGCCCATCCTACCCTTCTTTATTCATTAATCAATCACTCCTATATACGTAGTACTGTATAATATATATATATATATATATATATATATATATATATATATATATATATATATATATATATATATATATATATAGTAGGGATCCAATAAGAAGAATAATTAAAATGAGAAGGGTAAGAAGTAATTCTAACCACACATTTTTAAATAGGAGGGAAAATTTGAATGATGATGCATCCATTTTTGAAGGTGCATCTAGAATGTGTGGTTGTAGTTACTTCTTATCCTTCCTATTTTAATTATTCTTCCTATTTGATCCTAACTATATATATATATATATATATATATATATATATATATATATATATATAGGGAGAATTGCATATATACCTACTAAAACTCAAAAACTTGCATATTTACTCAAACTACAAGTTTTCAATGCATGATGTACAATGCAAATTAAGCATGTTTTGGGTATATATGCAAATATGCAAGTTTTAGTGGATATATATGCAATTGCCCAATATATATATATATATATATATATATATATATATATATATATATATATATATATATATATATATATATATATATATATATATATATATATATATATACTTTCAACATCTTACGAAAATTGCTTCATGTTTGATTTAAATCACTTTCTAGATGGTTTTCATGTGTTATATATGTGTGTATGATTTTAGTTATTTGTGATTTCTCTCGTCATATTTGCAAAACTATTAGGCTAGTGACAGTGGGCCGGGAAATATCGGTTGCAAGCATCGGTCGACCGATTTGGAAGATCGGTCGTGCCATTGTGGGAAGAACAAAAAAATCGGTCGCCGGCCATTGTTCACACAAAATCAGTTGGAAATGTGACCGATATTTAACACACATTTCACAAACACAAATGCCAAAATGTAGTATATTTTTTTAATTAATTAAATTTTTTTTTAAAAAATATGATGCAATATGTGTTGCCACTGTGATGAGAGAGATAAATATGGGTTGAAGAGAGAAAAAGCTGAGGTGACAGCCGAAAAGATGATGCAATATGGGTTGCCACTGTGAGAAGTCTACCTTCGGGTTTCTTTGTTCGATTAGATTTTCAAATGAAGACAACAATAATTAATGATCCTTTGACTTTGACTATGAAGACAGTAGATTAAGAGACAACGTTTGCTGAATATTTTTGGTTGCACCATCTTTTATTTGGTGTCTTGGTAAATCTTTAAAATTTTATTTTATGAACACCACATGCTCGATGAAATGCGCCAATGAGACTTTGACGTTTAATCACATTTTACTGCCCAATCTCGTAATTTGATCAAGTGTTTATGGTATGAGGTTGGTGAATTGAAGGCTTATGGTTCAACAAGTTACTCTATAATGTGTGTAGAAGCAAGAAAGCATGTAAATTGAATGATGTCAAGCAATATCAAAACTTATAATTTAACTATTGTGTTTTATCATTATGTTTAGTTTGAATGAACGTTTATAATTTAAGTTATGAACTAAGCTATGATAAAAGATTATTTCATTCAAATATCAATTTATTTAATCTCGTTCACATTTTAGAGTTTACTAATGTATGACACCAATCAATACTTATGTATCTTTTGGCCATATATCAAAATCAAGGTCAATACAGTAATTTGAATTTTGATTCAGAACAGTTATCAAATGTTTATTTTTGTTCAGAATCAAGCTTATTCGGATTCTTTGAATATTTCAGCATCCATGATTTATTCAGTGCTATGTCATCCTCAACATTTAATTCCAATGCATTAACGTATTCTCAACCAATTTTCAACTCTTTCTTAACCTTCTCCATTAGAGATGCTCTTAATAGTCTAATTAGTCCAATTTAATGTTGTTTTTTAGTGTGTTCCGGTCAAAACTAAAAAAGCAACAATACTAATATTAACAATAGTAGTAAAAATGATATAATAATATTCAGAAAACTTGCCTAGGGGCACTTGTGAGATACTTGCTTGACGATACTAAAGACTTTATTTTGGGTGATGTTAAGTTAATCTAATTAAAACATTTTGTTATTAAAAATGTGAGATATTCTCATATTGGTTAGGTTTTATTATGATAAATCATGTTGGGGTTCTATGAGATGATTAAATTAATGGTTCTTTAACTTTAAGCGAATATAGACTCATTTTTCGGTGTAATCATAAATATCATGTTGGAACCTATTTACTAATATTTTAAAAAGGCATTTACATCTATATCCTTACAAAAATGTAAAATTACACCAATATTCTTGCAAATTCTATAATTACTTTAATATCCTTTCAAAACTTTAAAACACACACATATATATATATATATATATATATATATATATATATATATATATATATATATATATATATATATATATATATATATAGGGGAGGGTTAATGTGAGATCAAACTTAAAGTAGTAAAAATAAGATCTAGTATAAACAACCACTAAAACCATTTTATAGACAACCATATTAGCTATAATAAAAAAAATAAATAAAGTATTAATACGAATTAACATTTTAGCAACTAATAACCAAATGATACATGAGTTTAGATTAGTGATACACAACTATAAATTTACATGTCGAATTAAAGTGTATCATCCTAACCTGATACATTATATGTCGAATCAAAATGTATCACCTTGTTTTCGTCATTTTAAAAAAGAAAACCATCGGAACTTTTACAATTTTAGTTATACTCAATAAAAAAAATTAATTTTATTTTAACAAGAGTGTCATTTGTCAAATTTTAGTTGGATCTCATTTTTACAACTTTAAGATTGATCTTATTTGATCTAAATTCTATATATATATATATATATATATATATATATATATATATATATATATATATATATATATATATATATATATATATATCCAAAAACACATTATCACCATCTTAAAATAACAAAACTTTTATATGAATAAAATTTAACATGTTATTTTACATTTTTACCCTTCTCCTTTAATTAAACAAACACAAGTTCGATCTGTAGTATTATGGTGCTGTGAGATTCAAATAAAAAAAACCCAAATAATTCAGAATGTAAATTAACATGTTATTCAACAATTCGTAAATGTACAATGGCAGCCTAATCAATCATTTAATTGAGCAATATGAAAGCATATAGAAGAAGAAAGTGGATCGAAGGTAAATCTGATGTTGATTGAGGTTCATGCGACTCATGATAAAATGCAAATGATTGAGAACAAATTAAATAAGAATTTGAAATCAAACCAAAACTTGATGAAGATATTTATTTTCTCTTAATTGCAATCTGAAAGTTCGATTAAAACATATATAAGCAGTTGGTCACTTTGTTGAACTTATCCTTTTTATATTGAGAGAGGGGTATAAAAGTAATATAACCTATTAAACAATATTTATCTATTTATTGATTATTTTAATTCACTTAAATATGATGGAAATGTGTTTTTGGATAATTTTGTGTATTATGAAAGTTTTGACTTTTGAAGGACATTGAAGTAATTATAAAATTTGCAAGGATATTAGTGTAATTTTACATTTTTGCAAGGATATTGGTGTAAATCTCCCTATTTTAAATAGGTGACAGTGAAAACTGAAACCCAACAATTAAAATGACCGAGAATGACACGAATTTAGTTTTTCTACTAATCATCTTAACACAGTTCAAAACATCTTGTGAAACTAGTTGCCGTACCAAATAAAATTTGTATTACTTTAAAAGGAAAAAGTCAACCATCATTATTAGAAGTTGCTACTTCCGACTTTCCGAGTATATAAACTTTCTTGGTCCGATAGGCACACCCACCCAATTATAGCATTTCTAGTTGTCTAATGCATTATACAAAGTTCAAAGTTCAAAGTTCAAACGCTCAAATCAATTTGTCAATTTTAGCACTTCTAGTTGCCTAAACTTTGGGTTGATTGCATGTGGGTCGTAAGCCCATTAGGCTATTGTGAAAACGAAAAAGAGGATAAGGCAAAATTTGAGGCGTCGAGCAATAAACATAGAAGTCAATTTGAAAAATATACCCTAAACACTCTAATATAAGCAAACCCTCTTTGTTATTTTAAGTTATTTGTATATAAGTTATTTTGTATATAAGATTTTTAATAAACACAAAGCCATTGATATCATTGTTTACGTCGATCTACACAATAGTTATGGACCTTTAGATTTTAGCACTAAAATTTAAACGCTTAAAGAAAAATTCTCATATATGTTAATCTATAATATTGTTGGTCATATTTCTTTAGATTGATAAAGTAGCTAACTGAAGATAAAAGAAAAAAATGCAAGTGCATAACTGGAACTTGTAAAGAAAACAACTTGTTGCCTATCTTTGATGCACATATGCGGAGTTTAGGTGTGACGTTTAGTAACATAATAGTTTTAGTAACAACCTTGAACTGACTTGTTAACGAGGTTTTCTGAAAATATTGTACTTATTTGCCTAATCTACAACTCCATGTTAGTTTTTACAAGATAACTAGTTAGCTATTTAACTATGGTCATGTTTGGCAACACCTTTTTGGAAGCGTTTAAGAGCGGTAAGCGACAAGCGACAAGCGTTCCAGTCTTAATGCTTGTTTGGCAACACTGCTGCTAGCATTTAGCAACACCTTAAAAGCTTGCAATCTTAATGCTTCCTAAAGAAGCTTTCCAATATACCGCTAGCGTTTTACTTTTAATATTACCAATTTACCCTTAAAAATAACATTCATTCATAAGTATATGCCCTTTTTTGTAATTTTGCATTTTATAATTACAATTACAGCTACGTTACCAAACACGTTTTTTAAACAAGCAACTAATGTTTACTGCTACTGCTTACTGCTACCGCTTACTGCTTATTGCTACTGCTTACTGCTACCTGTCGCCAAACATAGATACATGAATTATTTTTTATTATTTATTTATTTATTTATTTTGATGAAATTGATGAATTGTCAGGCACATATAAATAATTTTTTCGGCTAATAATTTATATTATTTGTATGTTTTTTAGCAATAGCTTTACTGATTAGTTTTTTATAGCAAAAGTTTGATGAAATTTTGCTTAGTTTGTATTATTTTTTTTATTATTTATTTTATTTTTTTGTTTAGTAGTTTGCTTGGTTTGTACAATATGTGAATATATTTTAGTTTATTATGTTCTTTTTGACAATAAATTTACGGATATCAAAAATTTCGTTTAGCTCGTGTCCGTTCGGGCTCGAGCCCGTTTGGCCCGTGCCCGTTCGGGCTCGAGCCCATTTGGCCCATTGCCCTTTCGGGCTTAATATTTATATAATATGCTTTATTATTTGTATTAGTTACATTTAATACAGAAATTGTGTTTAAGTTGGTTGTACAATATGCTTGATAGTTTGTATTTTTTATGTAAGGGGTGTTTTAATAAGTAGATTAATTGTATTTATTGACCAGTTAATTAATTGTATTTAATGTACATAATGATTTATTTATTGTATTTAATGTTAGTATTAATTGTATGTTAGAATTAAATATGAGAGGAATTTCTATAAGTAGCATTGGTTATTGTACTTATAGCTTTACAAGTTGTATTGCTTAATTTTAAATATTTCTATTAATAGTAGGCCTTCCTCCATTATCTTATATATAATATAAACTTAGGTTGTCTTATAAATGCAAAATACCCCTAATAAATATTTCAAGAGTTGATTATTCCAAATATGCCCTTCAAGTGTGATTTCAACAAATGTAGTTTGTACGGTACAATATGATTTGCATGAGAAATCGTGCACAAATGTTTGTATGGTACATGTTTCAAGCATCTCTAAACCTCAAAGAATACAAACCAAAAATGTCATGAATGCATAAATTAAACACACCAATTAGTGGTTAGTCTTTTTACCTTCCCGTCCATGAGTTACAAATATTTTATCAACTATATAATGTGTCAAAAATCACATACAACAAACCAAAACTTTCTCCACACCGCGTGCACATTGGGCTACAACTTATAATGGTGGTAAAGTAAGCATCATATCGTCTTACTTATTAATCATATTGATTTATATTATTTTATGTAAATTTCACGTGTGTTTTGTGTGGGTAGCAATGTAGGACATAAAGATGGTGCTTAGGAGGTTTGGTAGTAACATCATCTTCTCTAATGGTTTAAGAGATCCTACACATCGTTGTCTTATCAATTAAGCGGAACATACACGAAGATTTTTACTTTGATTAACTGTATTTAAGTTACTAACGATCAACTATATCTAATTGTTTTTTGTAGCACGTCAAGAAGCATTAAAGAAAGAGATCGAGAAGTTACAAAAATTGTATCAAGAACAAAACATGCAAAAGGCCAATAAACAACAACGGCAAAGAAAACAACAACAACAACAAGAACAACATCACGGCCACCGGTGGGATGAATACTTAACATTCATATTAATAGTACGTTAACAATTAAACATGCAATATTTTACTTCATGTAATACCGATGAACGGACTAATACTATTGATTCGTTAGCAAGTAAGTTTATTAAAAGTAATGTGACGAGTATTCAACTTTTAGTCAATAATTATTACTACACTTTGTTGGTGCATTTTAATATTTTTGCTCTTAATGTAGTTTTTTGTATTGCGGTGTGTTATTGTCACTTTCTTAATTAAATGTCGTGGAATATTGCGTGACTTGATATTTGATATAATTGTGAAAATTATGTCGATGTTACATACTGAAAATGATAGTATATAATAAAAATATAATAAAAATATCTTCACACTATCATCTTAACAATGAGAATATTCTAAATCAAAGAAGTTTATAAAGGAGAAGAAAATTGTATTTCAAATGTTATCCTACACCTATCACGATGTAAGCATTATTCATTTGAGTTTAAGATCATGTGATTCATGTAGTTAAACTGTAAATACTTAGAGTGAGTTACTAATGAATGCTCCACATTCGATATTATAGTTTATGGAAAACTGTTGTAATAATGCATTAATTAAAAATAATAATTTACGTAACTTACTTATATTAAAATATTATATATGAAAAGCCTCATTTAAATATAACATTTTGCAAAAAACCTCTTCACATTAAAGAAAGAGATGGAGAAGTCACAAAAATTGTATCAAGAATAAAGCATGCAAAATGTCAATGAACAACAATGACAAAGAGAACAACAACAAGAACAACGCCACGGCCACCAGTGTCAATATAGATGAATACTTAGCATTCATATTAATAGTACGTTACAAATTAAACATGCAATATTTTACTATACGAATTATAATTTATTATACGAATTATAATTTATACTCTTGAATATACTAATTACTTTAATGTTTTATGTTTTTATAGTTTTGTTAAAAAGGAAATTTGTTTTATAGTTCTCTTTTAATAATGTAATTTATTGAACAACGAAGTCCGTCTTTCACAAAAAATGAGAGTTTCAAACATGAACCGAAAATTAGTCCCGAACATTACAAAAAAAACAATTAGATCCAACCTGTGTACATCACATGGGTCCTGAGGCAGTCCAAACCTGTGTGCATCGCACGGGGTTGAATATAAAAGGTCTCAAACATTTATGTCATCGCTTCATATTTAAAATAATTTATTTAACTTATACATATTAAAAAATTACATGTGAAGAGACTCTTTTCAATATAACTTCTTCAAAAAAATCTCTTCACATATACTTTTTTAATGTTAATAAACTATTTTAAATGTGTGTCATGCATATAAATGTGATATCATCACAACTTAGATATATAATGACGAAAATAATTGCCGAAGATTACGCTATAAAAACTTATATACAGCCCATGTGCAACTCAATAAAGTATTTTAAATACGTATAAAGCTTAGTAAATGTGTGCCACCATGAAAACTTAAATATAAATTGACAAAAATAAATACCAAATATTACGCTATAAAAACTTCTATGCATCCCATGTGCATCGCATGTATTTTAAATCTATGAAAACTTCTATACAGCCCATGTGCATCGCACGGGAATTGTTGACTATCATAAGAAATAGTTATAACTTAGCCCGATGTATTAATATTAGTTAGTTCAAATAAAAAACGATAGAGTCAATACCAAAATAAATAGAAAAAAAATATTACGTAAAAAAACACATCTTAAAGATTATATGTCAATAAACTATTTTAAATATGTATCATGCTTACAAAATGTATGTTACCATGAAAACTTATATATATATATATATATATATATATATATATATATATATATATATATATATATATATATATATATATATATAATGACAAAAATATGTCCTGAATATAAAATGACGAAAATAAATGACGGATATTAGACTTTGAGAACTTCTATACAACCCATGTGTATCGCACGGGCTTTCATGACTATTCATGTTTACAAATGTATTCAAATAATGAAATGACATGATCCCGCAATGAATACATGACGAAAATTAGTGAGCATTACGTTATGAACACTTAGATACACCCCGTGTGCAACGCACGGGTCTGGTTGCCTAGTAATATAGTTAAATTAATTATCATCTAGAATGTCTACGCATATTGTTATTGTTGTTAATGTGGGTTTTTAGTCTTATACTTATAGAGTGTGTTGTAAACTCTCGCAATCGGTAAATACATATAGTTGTCGAGCATAATTAGATTATTTTATGAGTTTTGTATGATATATTGTATTAACTCACATGTGTTGCTAGGATATATAGTCTACCATCATTAATGATTTTGATCAAGTAGATGTAACGTACGGATAATAATGATAGATGATAAGATGATACTTGTATGTCTGGAGCTATGCATATCTCCCAACATATATATTAGAGGAACTTGCCAAATCACATATGCCACTTGGCATGTAAGAATTAGGTGGAAACCCCAAGAATGCCAAGCTATCACTTTTTAATTAGTTGGCATCCCAAAACACACGCCTCCCTCACTCCTCCCTCACTTCTCCTTGCTTCACCTTCATTCCGGATCTTCAGCATCCACAATCAATTTCATTCATATTACCCAAAAATAACATACATAATCGGTCAACAGAAAATATCAATCTTAATTCAAAAAACATTAGATTCATAACCTCAAAATCACCAAATCATTTGAAACTATGATTCAAATTAACCTAAAAATTACCCCCAAAGCAAGATTCATGATTCAAAATCATAATAAACCGACCGATTTCACACACAACACTAAAGCAATTTGTTTTGATTTATGATTCAAAATCATTAGTATGATAAAGGTTGTAACTATGCATTTGAGAAAGCAGACAGGTTGGATCAAAGCTCCAATGGTCGTGGTGTTTGACAGTTTAAAACAGTTCTCCTTCAAAGTTTAGAGAGGGTATGGAAAGTCTTTTTGTGAAAAACTTCACTTCATTTTTCATTAATAATTTGTCTTTGGCAACACTTAAAATTACATGACATGTTCTATAGACCGAATTAAATTATCTCATTCATGAACAACATTATGAAAAATATGTCAAGCCACTCGATCAGGGAGATAAAGCAGATATGTAATTAGCCAAGCGTAGTTGTGATTTTGAAAAAATATTATGATTATGTGAAGAATGATTTACTGATACATATTTTCTGCTTAATGTCTTTATTACCAGAGCACAACTTGGAAAAACACACCAAGTGGCTGGAGCGCTTTTCAAAGTCCTTTACACTGTTAACAAGTCTGAAAAGTCAGAAGAAGTTGTTGCTGATGTCAACTCCTGCCTTTTTATAAGAACTGTTATTTTGTCTTTTTATTTATTAATCAATGTATCTGATCTTTGTACACATAGATCATTGCATCAGCTAGAGAAGTTGAGGCAAAGCAGGTGATATATGCTTGCTCTCTACAACATTCTGCCTCTCAATTCTGCTAGGAAATCACAGTGCATCATGCAGCTCGAAGAGGTAACCACATCTTCTATTAATTTATCTATGAAAGATGTAGCATAGGTACTCTGATAAGGGGAAATTTTCACTTGATTCATTTATGAGTAGTCTCTACCATCAGGAACACGCATGGCTTAAACTGGCAACCCTATGTTGATCAGCACCAGCAAAAATCGGGAGAATTGGATCTTCTTGAATGGCTAAGGGCAATGTTTGGGTTTCAGGCATGTAGTCTTTCAAGAATAATTCTATTAATTGAAGATAGTGTCATCTTATGTCATGTTGTTTGAATCTTTATTTTCCAGAAAGACAATGTAAGGAACCAAAGGGAGCATTTGATATTGCAACTTACCCATCCTCAAGCAAGGTTGATGCATAAGCCTGAACCGAGTAACAAGGCATGAACCTCATGTAAAACCTGCTTATATTTATTTTGACCAAACTTTCTTGACTTTGCAAGCGCAAGGGAAGATAGGGAATCTTTCATGAGAACAATAGACGCACAAGGATCGGGTGCACTTACGGCTTTTTTAGTACATTTAACAGTGTTGCGGCAACCGAGCATGTGGGATCACGCCATGCTGAAAGCTAAGGTGAGTATGCTGAGAGCCAAGGTGAGTAAGAGCATGTGGAAATTGGTCTCGAGCAGTGGGGGCCGCCTATCTACAACTCAAAGAGTCCAATCAGGGTATGATACCAGACCATTGCCATCTCGGGTAGCTCAAAGGGTGTCCGTGAGGATCCTCTCCGAAGCTTTGAGTTCCTCCAAATCAGGAAGTAAAAGAATATGGTTAAATAAAATAAAAACACCCTACAATTATAGATTGTTATAAAAATGGGAATTCATGTTTTACGCCACAATATAAGATTAAGTAAATTAAAAATAAAAATATTATAATTAAATTAAAATGTAAATTACAAGTCATGCCCGCCCATTGAGCGGGCTTTGAGACTATTATATATATATATATATATATATATATATATATATATATATATATATATATATATATATATATATATATATATATATATATATATATATATATATATATAGGTTTGGGTTAAAATAAAAAGTGTGTGATAATAAAAAGTGTAGGAAGAGATGAGAGCCTGCCACCTGTCCCCTCCCCACCCCTTTTTTTATTATAATTGTGAGGGGTTATTTCGTCATTTAACCATTAGGGGTATATATACTCTTTTTATTCATTTATTTTCCTCAATTCTCTCACCAGATACCTCATTCATCTTGTTAGATCCAAAACCCAGTTTCGCACCACCGTGCCACTCACCAATTCTTTCATCACCGTTCCTACCACCATTCACCACCTTATTTACCACCGTTAACAACCGTAGCTTCATGACATTCAATCGGCGATAACTGATTTTGAGATGCCAATTTACTCATCAAATAGTAGTGAGTGTTCATCATCTTTGAATAATGACAGTTCATCATCAACGAATTGTTGTTTAATAGTAAGATCTCAATCTGTTATTTTTTCAACTTTTTTTTTCAATTTACTTTATGTTAATTAAAATATTTAAAATATTTTAATTAGTATTGTTTATCTTTATGATTTTGTATGTTTGATCTGGAATCAAATGTAAAAAAATAGATACAAAACTTGTTTAGAAAAGTTGCATACAAGGTGTTGGATAAAATATCTCAATGGGCCTTTATAATTATGATGCGTTAAATTTACATTGTGATGCACTAATTTAACACTGTGTTTCATCAGTTGTTAATTTTAAACTGTGATGCAGTTGTTATTAAATGTTGATGCAGTATGTGTTTGTTTATCGCAAATATAGATCTAAAAGTTTATTTTTGCTTATGTAATGAGTAGAAAATGTTTGTATGTGTAATTGTATGTATGTTCTAAAACTTTGGTGTAAAAGGTGTTTACTGTTATCGTATTCAGTTGTCTTTGATATGATTTGTAGATATGTGATATCCGTTGTTGTTTATTGATGCAATTGATTTAAAACATTGATGTGGTAGGTGTATAATATTCCATCAGGATATGCATACTTTAGTTTTCTCTGTCCTGTAGTGTTTTCTTAACTTTTTTTTATGATGTGCTTGATATAACATAGTGATGCAGTTGATTTAAAAATTGATGCAATAGGTGTATAATATTTTATTTGTATATGCATAGTGTAGTTTTGTTCCACCCTATGTAGGTAGAGAATATATTATAAAGACTTTTAAAATATATACGAAATGTGTTTAGGAAAGGTGCACACAATATGTTTGTTAAATTGTCTCTGTGAGATTTTATAATTTTGATGAACTAATTTTACACTGTGGCGCATCAACTATTATGTTTTCATTGTTTTGGTCACTTTTCAGTGGAAAAATGCTTGTATGTGTGATGCAGCGGTTCTGAAACACGGATGCATTAGGTGTTTGTTTGTGGCAAATGTTGATCTAATAGCTTTTTTTTGTTGGATAAAATGTCCTGTAAGATTTTATAACTGTGATGCACAAATTTTATACTATGATGCACCAACTGTTCATGATTTACTTGTTGAATTATTTAATACACCGATTTCATTGATTTGTTAAGGTTTTGTAATTATGTATGAGTTGGAGTATGTGTTAAGGCTTAAACGACATAGTAATTTGATTTATTAACTCTAGCTTTGTTATTTCACTAAATTCGTGTTTTATTGATCAATTTAAGTTCCTTATTTTAAATTTGATGCAACAGGTTATCAAATATGTTGAGAATTGTTTGGATGTACATATTTATGGATGTGATCTCTATTTCATTTAGCAGCAGCAAACTAGCGTATATAGATGACCAGGGTCAGGCAGACTCGACAACGGGTCAAAATTTGGTATTCGTGTGAAAAAGAAGGGCATAATTCCAAAACATGTTCATTGAAATTTCCACTGTCGAAGAAAAGCAAGCAACCAGTAGAGGCAATAAGAGCTGGGCTTAGAGGAACTACTTGTAAATGAGCATGATTTCAATATATTTTTTAATTTGGAGTAAGTAATGTATAGATATTAAAGCATTACCTACAAGACATGTTTTTTGGTTGTAAGCCGTATATCATTTATTACCAAACATCAATAGAAAAGTATCTCACTTTTTCACAAAAATATACTATAGTATCTTTCTTTTAATAGTTACTACATCATGATATTTTTTAGTTTATATGATTTAGTAAACTAAGCATTGTGATGCAGTAAAGTATTATTGTGATGCAGCAACATGATAACATTAAGAAGCAGCAGTATATATAACATTGTGATGCAGTAAATTAACATTGTCATGCAGTAGAGTAATATAGTGATGTAGTAAAATAACATTGAATTCAACGGTATGATAACACTGTGATGCAGTAGAACAATATTGTGATCCAGTATAATTTTAAAAATATTTATAACATTGTGATGCAGTAGATTTACACATTCTGATGCAACAAATTTACATCATTTTGATGCACTTGATATACGCGTTATGATGCACCAGTTGTATACACTATGATGCACCAGTTGTATACACTGTGATGCTCTAGAATTTTCAGTGCAACACAGTTTATAATTTAGTGCATCTATGTTCATTCAGATATCAACAATAATCAAAAGTAATTAATATTAAACAAACACTGACATCATTAAGATATACAATACTTAGTATTAAACATTAACTAATACAATGTATCATCCAATAGAATTTAATCATTGTTTTTTAATGATATACAAGTATCATCCGAGAATCCATGTTACGCGTTCAATAATCCTTTCTACCATTCCGTCTTTCAATTTGAGTTACCATTTGGTATTAGATGATTGAAATCTATTGTTTGTATCTTATTATATGCCTTTGCGCTTGCCAAGACTTTCGCCTTTTTCTTATTTATACTTGTAAGAATCATCTTTGTCGTGTACTTTGCTCGCAACAGATGTACTTGACCTCTTTGACATGCGCCTTCTTTCTTTAACTACTATTCCTCAAAAATACCACGACCCTTGCGGTAAATATCTCATTCCATATTTGGTGTTTATTCTTCATCAAGTAGTCAACACATATGTTTACTTACTAGATCAACTGCATATTCACCATATCTTAGGCTGCTACTTTTGTCTTCATTTCTACCTGTACCATGATCAAACAAAATTCATTAAAAAACATCTACTACATCACTTCTTTACATCAACTGCATCATACATACAAATACACATACAAGCACATTTCGACAATTAAAACACACTATGCTTGACCTAATTGAACTTTATATGCCATAAATGATCACCTAATGCATCACTTCTTTACAACAACTGCATCATGCGTACAAATATACACACAACCTCTTTTCCACAAGTAATACACACTCCACATTACTTAGTCGAACCCTATATGACACAAATGAACACCTACTGGATCAATTCTTTACATCAACCGCTTCATGCATTCAAAAACACATACAACCACTTTTCGACAAGTAAAACACAATATGCACTTGTTGAAAAATAAAACACACTTCGTCTAACCTAATCTAACATTATATTCCACAAACATGTACCTAATGCATCACTTCATACATCAAATGCATCGTCTATACAAACACACACACACACACACACACACCCACACACACACACACACACACACACACACACATATATATATATATATATATATATATATATATATATATATATATATATATATATATATATATATATATATATATATATACACTTTTTGACATGTAATACACCCTACTTGTGGCCTAATCTAACCTTACATGCCACATGTAAGAGCCTACTGCATCACTTCATCATTCAAAAACATATGAACACCTACTGCATCTCAGTTCAAATTTTAGTGCATCGCATATACAACCAAGCATACAAACACATTAACACACATAAAAAACCTATGATTAGCCTATTTCATTCTTACACGCGACAATTAAACACCTACTGCATCTCAGTTCATTTTCCAGCGCATTGCACATACAACCAAGTATACAAACACATTTACACATATTAAACAACTTAATCCTTACACGTGGCAATTGAACACCTACTGCATCTTAGTCCAAATTCTAGTGCATTAGACATACAAACAAGTTTAGACACATAAAACAACCTACGCTTAGTCTACGTCATCTTTACACGCGGAAACTAAACACCTACTGCATCTCAGTTCAAATTCCAGTGCATCAGACGTACAACCAAGCATAGAAACAAGTTTATACACATAAAGCAACCTACGCTTAGCCTATTTCATCCTTACACGTGACAACTGAACACATATTGCATCTCAGTTCAAAATTAGTGCATCAGAATGCAAAGTTAGTGTATCACATTTATAAACTCCCATTGAGACTTTTTATCAAACACCTTGTATGCATCCTTATACATGGAAACTTAACACTTGCTGCATCACAGTTCGCATTCCAGTGCATCGCACAAACAACAAAACTTACAAACACAAATCTTAACAAATTGACAAAAACACGATTCTAGCAAATCAAAATTAATAAATCGATGCAGTAACAAATTTGAGTGCATTTAAAAACTTACCAAGCCGTGAAAGATTTGTTATGTTCGTCTTAACCATTGACGATTCAATAAGGTTTTCGAATGGTTATCCAAACCCTAACAAATCGATGTAGTAACCATCGTTGATGCAGTAGGTTTAGTCGCTGATGAATTAGTGTTTGGTGTGATGAATTATCATTGATTAATCAGGGTTATGTGTGTGTGTTTTTAGAGAGAGAAATATAGGGGTGTGTGTGTTTTAGACAGAGAAATATGATTTGTGAATGAACAAATGGTGTACGTTTTGGGAACTGGGTGGATTGGTTGTGTAAATTACACTATTTTGGAACTGCCCTTGATGTTTTCAGTATTTACAAAAATGCCACCGTCCCTTTTAATCTTAATGGTTTTCATCCGACGGTTGGGAGGGCTTCCTAGCCTTTTTATTTTAACACCATTTTTATTATAACCCAACCCTATATATATATATATATATATATATATATATATATATATATATATATATATATATATATATATATATATATATATATATATATAGGTATGGGTTAAAATAAAAAGGGTCTTATAATAAAAAGTGTAGGAAGGATTGTGAGGGCGACATGTGTCACCCCTATGCCACATCATATGACACATCATATGACACATGTCACCACCCCCCACCCCCCCACCCCCCCACCCACCCCCCCCCCCCCCCCCCCCCCCGCAAAAAAAATTTTTTTTTTCCCGCCAAAAAAATTTTTTTTTTGGGGAAAAAAAATTTTTTTTTCCCGCCAAAAATTTTTAGTGCATCACAGTTATAAAGTTACTGCATCACAATTATAAAAGTTACTGCATCACAGTTTTAAATTTTAGTGCATTAAGGTTATAAGTTACTGCAACATAGCTGATGCACTAAACTATTAACTATGATGCAGTAACTTATAATAAAGATGCACCAAAACTTAAAAAAGAATCATATTTTAATTGTGATGCAGTTACATACATATATGATGCATAAAACTTATGATAATTCAGTTTCTTTATAACCATGATGCAGTAACTTTATAACCATGATGCAGTAACATTAAAACCATGAATGCAGTAACCGTGATGCAGTAAAATCATAATTGTGATGCAGTAAACGTGATGCAGTAACTTTATAACCGTAATGCAGTAACTTTATAACTGTGATGCAGTAACTTTATAACTGTGATGCACTAAAAATTTTTGGCGGGAAAAAAAAAAAAAATTTTTTTGCCCCAAAAAAAATTTTTTTTTTGGCGGGAAAAAAATTTTTTTCGGCGGGGGGGGGGGGGGGGGGGGGGGTGGGGTGGGGGTGGGGTGACACGTGTCATATGATGTGTCATATGATGTGGCAAGGGGGTGACACATGTCACTCCCACAATCCTTCCTACACTTTTTATTATAAGGCCCTTTTTAGAATAACCCCACCCTATATATATATATATATATATGTATATATAAAGTTAGGATCAAATAAGATCAAGCTTAAAGTTGTTAAAATGAGATCCAACTAAAATTTGACAAGTGATACTTTCGTTAAAATAAAATTAATTTTTTTATTAATTACAACTAAAATTGTTAAAGTTCTTATGGTTTTCTTTTTTAAAATTGATGAAACCAAGATGATACACTTTGATTTGACATGTAATATGTACCTGGTTAAACTGATACACTTTGATTCAACATGTAAATTTATAATTGTGTATCACTAATTCAAACTCATGTATCAGTTGGTTATTAGTTGTTAAAATGTTAATTCGTACTAATATTTTTTTTTTTGTGTATTATTGCTAACATGGTTATTTATAATTGGTTTTAGTTGTTTTTTAGACTAGATCTTATTTTTACAACTTTAAGATTGATCTCACATTAACCCTCTCCTATATATATATATATAGGAAGGTTAATGTGAGAACTTTTTTAAAGTTGTAAAAATGAGAACTATTTTAAAATACCCTTAAAACATTGATAAATAACCCTTTTAGCAAAGATGCACCAAAATATTATATATTAATACAATTTAACATTAAATCGACTAATAACCAACTTATACATGAGAAACGGATTACTGATACACAATTAAATTTTTGATACATATACATAAAAATCTCAAAAAACTAATTTCTTATACATAAATTGATACACCTAATACACAAAAACGACTAAAAACTTGATACACAATACTAAACCTTGATACACATTACACGTTGAATCAAAGTGTATCACTTAGTTTACGTCAATTTTCATAAGAAAACCCATCAAATCTTTAACAATTTTAGTTGTAATTAATTATGTTTTTATTTTCTGTTAAGTTGAGTATCATTTGTAAGATTTTGGTTGGTTCTCATTTTTACAACTTTAAGAAAGTTCTCATTTGATCTCAATTATATATATATATATATATATATATATATATATATATATATATATATATATATATATATATATATATATATATATATATATATATATATATATTAAAACTTACTTGGTTTAGTAGAGATTAGTGATGGTTTGATGTGTTTGTTTAGGGTTATGTGGATCTTGGCAAATCATGGATTCGTGGATCTGTAGAAAATTAGATAAGATGCGTCGAAATTGAGACTCATTCTTTTTCATCTTCCTGATGTTCTTGACCCGATCATTTGTGGGTGTGTGTTTTGTGGGTTGTGATATGAGTATCACTATTGAGATGCTGTGGAGAAACACGCGTATGTGGCATTTTTTATTATTCGTCCCAAAATTATTGTTTTTTTTTTTTTTTTTTTTTCGGTCTTTACTTTTCAACTTTAACTTTAAGTATTTTTGTTTATATTACATAATATTTAATACAAAATATATGAACGAATTGAATTTTAAATGTACTTTTATTGGTATAATTTTTATTAAAAATTATATAACACAAAAATAAATATTTATTGCCAAAATTGATTAAGAAAGACCATAATAAAAGTACTTTAGCAAACACGGTACATTAGAAGACAAAGGGTTGGTGGAACCCCCCCGAATGTACTTTTGGAAATAATATATTTTGTGATTATATTACTACGTACTATACTTGAGCTAATTTCTACTTGAGCTTGAGCTCTGAGGTTCAAAAGAACCCACCGTTCAAGATTTCATCAAACATAAAAAACTTATAAAATAAATTTTATATATACTTGTTTCACTCTCTATCTCGACACACACTTTCTTCAGCATAAAAAAAAAGTCATCAGAAAATGACAAGATTTTAAAAGCTATAAACATATACCATGTTAACGAGCATACTTTGCTCTTTAACTTGAGCTCCATTTTGCCATATTTTTCGCTCTATTTAGAACAATAGCTTATTGCCTAACATATTTGTGATATATCTTGATATGTGTCGAAAGTTAATAGACTTTTAAGCAAGGGATACGATATACATGCCATTGAATTAAACATGCAGAAAGGGAAAGCAAAAATTGGAATTCGTGAAAAAGTCCATAAGTCTCGATAAAACGTGATAATCTTTCATTATTGAACTTGAAAAATCACTTGACGTATTAATTAGGTGATTCACATTAAGGTGATACGTGAATGGCCATTAGCTATGGGAGGAAGGATCATGAAACAAAGTATGTTTAAGAGAGTTTTCCTAACTTGAGCTTGAGCTCGAGCTCAAACTTGAGCCATGGGGTTTAAAAGACCCACAACTTAAAACTTCAACCATACATAAATTAGGGAATTTGTGATATGTGATGAGTGATGACACGTACTTAGTGTGGACATGCAACAACAATATTTTATTTATGAATTTCCCTATAAATACGTGATAATTATATCTAAGAATTACTACCTCCGTCCCATAATAATTGTCCACTTTAACTTTTTTAAGTCCTTTTTATTCAACTTTGATCATAAATATTTTTATTTGTATAATATATTACTTGATGAAAAATATATGAATAGGTTGGGTTCTAGATGTATTTTCATTTGGTATAATTTTCATCAATTATTATATAACACAAATAAAAATATTAATGGTCAAAGTTGAACAAAAAAGACTGAAAAATGTCAAAGTTGACAATTATTATGAGACGGAGTGAGTAGATATTTTAGGTGGTTACAACATCCTTATTTACTCTCTTTGTAACTCTTTAGCTCCTTGCTAGTGTTTTTTTTTTTGTTTTGTTATAAAGTTGCCGTTAAAAAAAAAAAAAAAAGATATTTTAAGTGAATTGCAAATGGATATCTTCTAAAATTAACAATAAATTTTGGAGTGATTGAAAATTACGCCCCCAATGATTTAACACATGGGAATCTATTATTCAAAGTTTACTAGCGTAGCCAATCGTTTGATTTTAAAGCTTTGACAACGTTCGCAAGTAATTAATAAATATTCCTGGCCTTCCCTCAATTCCCATCCTTTCGTAACTTTGAAAATCATCGACACAAAATAAGGTTGCATTTGAAAGCTGGCATACAATAACCAAAACTTAACCGACTGACTTAGCTCAGTTGGCCATCTAAGTTCCTTTTAAAATTTGTGAAGGGTTTTACCCGGGTTCGAGTCTCGCAAGTGACAAAAAAAATCCGGATTTTTCTCTTAGTGCGAAACCGTGAGTTATAGGGGTTTCCCTTCGCGGGTTTCTCCTAGTGGTCCGGGTCCCGGAGCCTACCCATTTGGATGGTTTAACTCGGGGGGTCGAATTTAAAGTGTGTGATGTCATTCTAAAAAATATATATGTATATGAAAAAATAATAATAATAATAATAAATAAAAAACCTTCTCTAGTGACTATATGTATATGAAAAATTAATAATAATAAATAAAAAAACCTTCTCTAGTGACAAACATCCTTTACATCACCAAAGCTCTTACAAGTATATTACTCACTCCGTTTCATATTAACTGTCCATTTTGATTTTTTTAGGTATTTCTTTATTAACTTTGACCGTTAATATTTTTGTTTATATTATATAATAATTGATACCAAATATATGAGTGTATTAAGTTTTAAATGTATTTTAATTAGTACAATTTTTATTAAATATTATGTAAAATAAACAAAAATATTTAAAATTAAAATTAAAAAATAAATACTACAAAAATCAAAACTGAACAATTAATATGAGACGAAAGTAGTACTACGTAATATTTTATTACTGTAAATTCATAAGGAAACTGAATTTAGCTTGCTGATAGTTTTAACTTGTATGAAAGACATAATTTTAAAACAAAATATGTTTAAGAGAGCTCCTAACTTGAGCTCCACCTTGAGCTCCCCACTGTTTAAAGCTCCACAACCAACATAAATTAGGGAATTAGGGAAGTGTGATGAAACGTACGCCATGCAACAATAGTACCTTATTGATGAAGTTTCCCTATAATTACTCTCAAACACGAACACATATTTGCAACAACATCTAAAATGGTTTGGTGATTATATGTTTAAGAGAGTTTAGCTATGAGGTTTAAAAGAGATGAAATATACATGCCATTGAATCAAACATGCAGAAAGGGGAAAGCAATCACGGGGATTCGTGAAAAAGTCGACAAGTCTCGATAAAACGCGATAATCTTTCATTATTGAACTTGAAAATCACTTGATGTATTAAGTTGATACGTGAATGGCCATTAGCTATGGGAGGAAGGATCATGAAACAAAATATGTTTAAGAGACTTCCTAACTTGAGCTTGAGCTTGAGCTCTGAGGTTTAAAAGAACTTTCCCTATAAATACGTACTACTCTCAAGCATAACACATTTACAAGAACATCGTCATCTAAAATGGTTTGGTGCATTAACTTTATCTCTTAATTAACACGTGATTGTATGTTTAAGAGAGTTTCTAACTTCTACTTGAGCTTGAGCTAGCTTGAGCTCTGAGGTTCAAAATCTTGTTATGCTTAAATGTCAAATATACACTTTCAAGCAAACTTAGTAGTGTACCTTATTTATCCCTATAAATCTCAAACACGAACGAACACATATTTACAAGAACATCAAAAATGCTTTGGTGCATCAACTTTCAAATAAACTTAAGCTTTTTGCTCACACTAATTGCAAAATGCATGTTGTTCCCTTTTTCTCATTACATGACTTACACCATTTTTATCTTCTTCCTTTGGTTTGTTTCAATCAAAGTCCCAATCCGCTTAGAAATACAAATACACACCGGTACCATTGGTTATCCCACAATAGAATTCACAGTTTCAGGGGTGGTGCGTCTGTTGTGTTCGACTTTCATGTCTACACTGCATTTTTGGATAATCAATGTCATTTTAGTATTGTGTTTATCTCCTTGGGATGATTGGCTATTTGAGCTAGTAAAATTCTGTCTTCGGTGGGTTATATCGCAGGCTACTCTTATTTATGTCAATCTTTCTACATTCATTCGCCGTCAAAGAGGAGATGTCGTGAGTTGAGTTTTAGCACAAGATGGTTACGTTTCATAATGTATTGTTTGATCAGCTTGAATATGCATGTGTTTCATATCGAATGGATGGTGCATTAGCTTTCATATGTATTGTAAAACTTTTATTTTAGAAAGTTTGATGTATGATATTTTCTCTTTTCATGCAGTAATTTATATATGTACGTTGTTATATATTAGATTGTGTTATAAACTTTTCATTCAGATTGAAGTGTTGTATTATTATTTTTTATATAATAAAACAAAACCCTTATTGGGAATTTTGCATTTTAAAAAAATGCATTCATACCTTATTTGGTAATAATTTTATTAAAAAAATATTATTTTCTTAGGTAATATTTTATATTTATCCATAACACAAGTAGAAAATAAATACAAAAAATATAAATAAGATATTTAAAAAAAAGATTATTTATTTTATATTTATCCATAACATAAGTAGAAGATAAATACAAAAAATATATATAATATACAATTAACAATAAGATTAAAATTTTATAATAATTATTTCAAAAAATTAAAAAAAAAACTCGCGCGTGCGCGGGGTATTATAACTAGTAGATATATGTAGTCGTCGCTGGATTGCTTTTCACGTATAATAATTCTATCTACGAATTAGTAGATATTTAACTAAGTGAATTGTCAAATGATTATCTTTTAAAATTAACAACAAACTTTTGTGTGATTGAAAATTATGTCCCCAATGATCATATAAAACTAGTAATTTGAATGCTCGTAAATCACAAGCCACTACAAAATTTGAGAGATAATATACGTACCCACTCAAACTTATAAAAGTCATTAAATCAAAATAATAAAATAAAAATAAAAAATAAAACCAAGAAATAAAAGTCATTAACACACTCGTTAGTCGTTATCGCCACATACCGACTCACACAAACACACATACACACAACACACTCACTCGATCCAAAACCCTAACTCCGGCACCGTGGTCGGTCGTCGTCAGCGTTATCAAGTTAGGTATTATACCACAACGATTCCTTTACAGTTTGTAACATTGCTGATTATGTGTTTATAAATATGTGTTGATGTGTGCTTATTAGGACTTTATTTTGTGTATACTGGATGAATGATGGAATTTTAATAGTTAGATTAATTTGTGTAGATATTGACTCATTATACTTGAGTTGAAGTGAATGATGAATGATGGAATTTTAATAGGTTGAGGCTTGTAATTTAACGTAATCATAGTGAACCCAGATTAACGAGAATTTGAGCATAGGTTATTGTGCTTTATAGTTTAAAGGTTACGGATTTTAAATGGGGTAAGGTTTAGACCCTAGCTTCTAGGTTATTGATTCAGTTGAGGTGATTGAGTTGATTTTATATTGGGCATTTCATAGCTCATGTGTTGAATTGTTGTTATTCTACTTCAATTTTTAAATTTAAGTGATTATTCCTAATAGTTGGGTTTTAGTGAAATTTAATCAAGTTTAAAGTCTCATTGAATATGTTGATAGCTGAAGCTTTGAATTGCTTGTGATTTGGCTGATTTTATTTAAAGTTGAAAGTTGATTGAATAAAAGCTGTTATATTGTTGGATTTGATACATTAAGTGTTTGTGGAATAAGGTCTAGTGAAAGCGAAACTTGTAGTTAGTGTAGCCACGTTAAGCTCGGTCCTCACGGAAAACCAGATAGCAGTTTGTGCAGTTACGACTAGTAATAAAAATGTATACTTCTCGAGTTGTTGTGCTTTACACTCTAAAGGTTTGGGATTTTAAATGGTAATGTTTAGATTCCGTGAAACTTGCGCCGGTTAAAGTGGTTAGGGACTCCTGTAATCGGTTAAAAGTGTTGTGACGCTTAAGTTTGTACCTAGTGTAGCTGTTTTAAGTGGGTTCCTGATCGCGAATAGTAATTTATGTGATTGCTAATGCTAACTGAAAACCGTAGTGTCTCCTTCTCTGGCTTTTGTGAATGTGTGGTGTGGGTTTTTTTAATTTGAAATTAATTGAAGGGGATGAGTGGAATTGAAGGTTTTATGCTAGGGAAGTTTGTGTTGAGGTGTTTGGATACGAGAGACTGTTGGACTATCGGTTTCTAATTGTGTACGGGATTTTGTTATTGCACATAAAGAAGCGGAATGTTGCTCGGCACCTGACATAAGGAGATGGGACTTTTAATGTTGTTGGACTTGATAGTGTAATTAAACAAGTAAAACTTGCAGAATGTAGGACTTTCTTATGCTGTTGTTGCTATCATGGGTCCACACACAGCAGTGGTATGTCTCGTTTACACGATCAAATACTCAACTTGTTTCATGTTTTAGGAGATTGCGTTGAATTAGTTTACATTTTGTTGAAATTGCATTGTACGCGACATATGACGTCAGTTTGTTTCTTACAGGGAAGAGCTCACTTTTAAATCATCATTTTCATACCAACTTCAGGGAAATGGATGCTTATAGGGGAAGACATGTTTTCAATTGCTCTTTTTCTATTGTTATCTTCACGTAATGGCGTAGACGTTGCTTATATTTCATTTATTATTTATCAGGCCACAGACTACCAAAGGTATTTGGATAGCAAGATGTCCTGTATGGAACCTTGCACCATTGTTATGGATCTTGAGGGTACCGACGGAAGAGAGCGTGGAGAGGTTGTTCTAACTTTATTATTGTTGCTTTCATATATTTTGTCTCGTCATTGTTCCATCCTAAATATGAAGATTTTGTAACTTGTACAGGATGATACTGCATTTGAGAAACAAAGATCTCTTTTTGCGCTTGCTGTATCAGATATTGTGCTTATAAACATGTAAGTTTGCTGGTAGCTGAGTAGCTCCCCTTAGTTTCATTAATTCTTATAGACTTAAGTTGACTCTGATTAAATTTGTGATACGTAGGTGGTGTCATGATATAGGTCGTGAGCAGGTTCCATATAAACCTCTTCTGAAAACCGTGTTCCAGGTACATTATTTGTACTTGTTTTACTCATTTTCATGGTCCGTTTGTTGATATCATGATTAGTATGATTAGTTTATATATTTTTCCTGGTTAGAGCTTTCTATATTCATAACATAGAGTAGCAATGATTGTAACATCTTCGTGGAAGTGTCATTGATCCAAATAATGTCTAAGTGACAATAGAACACGGCTATGATATGAGGATACAAATTAGTAGCTGGCTTTTCACTCCTGTTAAAGTAAAATGATCAATATAGTATTCTTCTTTCATGATCTATTTGCAAGACTCTAATTTCCATACAGAATGTACGAGCTTCTGACTTGATATGAAATGTTTAGTTTATGAGCTTTTATAGTGTTTGTAAGCAAGACATAGATGTAGAGGCTATTCAATATGGTGGAAAGCTACTTAATTGACAATTTTATAAACACTCCTTGTGCATGTAGTTACGCCATTAGGGGCAAAAACTTGCAACTTTCATTGAACTTAGAAGATGGTGGCAAAGATTGGTGGATACAGTAACATAATAATAGATCAAAACTGGTAAATTTGTCAAACTAGCAGGTTAAAGTCAAAAGTTAACCGATTAAATTATTTAGCTTCATCAAACTTTTTGGGCCAATAAGGCAGAAACCATTTTTAGCTTGAAAGTTTAGTTGAATTTATAGAACAAAATGTGAACAGTAATTGGTTAAAACTAGACGAGTATCCGTGCATAGCAACGGGATTTTATAGCGATAGATAGTTTATTGATAAAAAAAGTTTATAGGTTATAAACGAAAAATAATAAAAGTTTGAAGATTTGGGAATTAAACATAATGTTTTGAAACCCGGTTCGACCCGGGTGGTTCAACCGGTTGAACCGTTCCGGGTGAAAATTGGGTCGCTTTAAACCGGGTCAACTTGCTAGGTTGGGTCGAAAACGGGTCAAATTAAACTGGGTCAACCCGCTGGGTTTGAAGCGTCCCGGGTCAACCCGGTTTGTGTTTTAATTGTTTGTATTTAATTTGATAGATTTATTTTTAATTGGTTGTACAATGTAAATAAATCATTGTACTTTTAAGTAATGGATAATGTTTTGAAACCCGGTTCGACCCGGGTGGTTCAACCGGTTGAACCGTTCCAGGCAAAAAATGGGTCGATTTAAACCGGGTCAACTTGCTAGGTTGGGTCGGAAATGGGTCAAATTAAACTGGGTCAACCCGCCGGGTTTGTCAACCCGGTTTGTGTTTTAATTGGTTGTATTTAATTTGGTAGATATGTTTTTAATTGGTTGTACAATGTGAATAAATCATTGTATTTTTAAGTAATGGGGTGTTTTAATAAAAATATTAATTACATTTCACTTTTCTCTCTCATTTGACTATTATTGAAAACTCAACATTTCAATTGTTCACCATTTTTCCATTATATGTAGTAAAGATTATCCATTACTATTACATATTTCTATCCATTTGACTCTTTTTTGCCTGCATATAACCTGTGCGATGATTCACTTGGCCAAAAACTAATATTATTAAAGCCCATCACAACCCCTTTCTAAAGACCAAGCCAAACTGGTCAATTACCATGAAGTGGGTTGCACTTGACACCTCTTCTCGGAAGCTACATCATTTCTTTTATCTTATAAGAACATGTTGAGTAACCGTTTTTGTGAACAGGCGTTGTTAATTCATCGACCAGGCAGATCTTGGAGAAACCTTTACAACAGGTGTGATATCCCAGAGTAATTGATACTTATTACTTACTTTTCTAAATTTATAACTGCTTGGAAACCATTGGATTGCTCAATGTGAAAGAAAAAGATAAGCGCGGATGCAAATGGGGGTGTAGGAAATACGTGTTACGTGGCTTCATAATGTCGGCTCAATGAGATATCAACGCTGCTCGACATTTTGTAGTAGTATTTTATAGTTGAACATTAGCCAATGTCAGCAGGACCAGCTGTCCAGCTTAAATGGGATTTTAATAGTCTTTGTATGCAGTGTTGTATGTTTTGAGTATAATAAGGTTTTCATTGCTTGCAAGTTGTGCCGGAAATAATTTAGTCACGTTTTATGTTATCGAGTTTTTTTTTTTTTTTTTTTTTTTTTTTTTTTTTTTTTTATTTTGTTTTTTTTTCACACAAATATCTTTGTGACATCACTTTAATTTTCGATTTCGCCTATTTTATCTTAGACCACTCCTATCGCCGACACAATTCTGTTAATGATGGTGTGTTTCTTTCAGTGTCATTGCATAAAAATACCTCACAAAACACTTGCATGAAAAACAAATGAGCTCCGTACTTCTTCATTCCTTGCTCGTCGTCAAACCGAAGCAGCTCCAACCGACACCTGTGCCATTTGTGTCACTTCAGTGGTCTTAGGTGTGTGTAGAGTTTTGGATAATCTATAAAATAAAAGCTCTCGTAATTGTGTAGTTAGTTTTATAGTATATTTAGAGCATCTTTAATGGAAAAGGTGTAAAAATTTCAAGCTATTTTCGACTTATCTATACTACTTATAATAGAGGAATGAATCTCTCTCCAAAAAATTCTAATGTACAAAAATTGATGCTTGGGTCTACGTGAGCCCAACCCCATTATCATTGCGGCCCAAGTTATAATAGCCCACTCATGGTGGCTTTGAGCCTTAGTGATGTTTATCGTTTGGGCTCGTGGCCCATATATAGACTATACGTCATCACACAAAGCCATTGATATCATTGTTTACGTCGATCTACACAATAGTTATGGGGACCTTTAGATTTTAGCACTAAAATTTAAACGCTTAAAGAAAAATTCACATATATGTTAATCTATAATATTGTTGGTCATATTTCTTTAGATTGATAAAGTAGCTAACTGAAGATAAAAGAAAAAAATGCAATTACATAACTGGAACTTGTAAAGAAAACAACTTGTTGCCTATCTTTGATGCACATATGCGGAGTTTAGGTGTGACGTTTAGTAACATAATCTTTTATATAATAAAATAATTACATTATTTCGGAGTGTTTTTGCAAATCTCTTCTCATTGAAAAAAAAATTGGACCAATAGCAGATATCGATTTTGCCATGTAAGCGAAATCGAGCAACGTAATTGGTCAATAAAAAATCAAAATTAAATAGATTTTGGTCAAACTTAATAAATTTGGTGGAGAAATTTGGTTAAGAAAAAAAAATGCATAAAAATATAGGTGTCAAATTTATGATAACAAAAACTTAAAAAAAAAAGGAAGTAATTAATAAAACTTTAGTAATTGAATTTTAAATAATTTATATAGAGTAAAGTGTAAAATTACAAGTTTTCATGTTTTTTTTAATAACTTTATAAAAAACACAAATAACCCCTTACACTTTATACCTCATATACTTTATAATATTAACTTTGTTTAAAATTACATGAGTATTAGTATTAGTTTTAGACTTTCATCCATTAAAATTACAAAATTTTGTAACTATATGAATTAGTTTTAATATACGTTAAATATTTTTTTAAACTAATGTTAGTCTTAAACTTTTAGTAACACTTTTTTATGTTTTATTGAAAACTTCTACACTTAATGTTTGTGTTTTTACTATAAACACACTAAGCTATAACAGAATTAGTTGTGAGTTCTGGGGTTTTTCACTAAACTTCTAAAAAAAAGCTTATAGCATTATCATACACTTATTATGTTATGAAAATTGAATAAGCCAATAAGTACCTTTAATAAGCATAACCAAATACCCCTTTAGTTTTAATATGAAGTTTTCTTATTTGATGTTATGACTAACTTTGTTGTTATCCTCACTATAATGCAACATGTTAGTGGTTTTTGCAGTTTTATTATCTTATCGCACACACTAAAGTGTAATGCTATTTGTTGTGTGCGTTTTTTAGAGGAGGATTAAGTATCAACACATGATTGTCGTGGAATGATTTTCTACGCCTGCTCAAAGTATGAATGTATAATTTAGTTGAGTTATTGATTTAGTTAATACATGAGTGTATTTTAATATACCAAAGATGTGTTTTAGTGCCTATATGGGGAATTCTTTTCGGTGTGTAATTTGTCTTTGAATGAGTTAATGAAATTTAGTAGGTGTTTGCTGTCATTGATAACAATATGGGTGTCAACCAACGGTCTAAAATATGGGTGTCTTTTACCTTGATGATTTAGGCCAATTGTGAAGAAAGTTGCATTAAAGTGAAAGGTCCGTAAGGATTCAAACAATCTTAAAAGACTTGTGAATATACTATTTGTTATTTTTTTCATGCATTTATAATTTATATATACAAGTAATAATAATTTCCTTATATAGTTCGGGTTTAAAGAAAAATTATTCGTATACATATACATAAACATAAGATTAAATTTGAGTTATACCCATTACATCTTTTTTCGTTTCTCTTTATATAATAAAGAAGCTATAGTGTAAGCATCCATGTTAATTTGGTAATTTTATGATCAAATATGAGAAATAAATAATACAAACTTATGAAAATACAACTTTTCAAACAAAAAGGTACATTAGTAAAAATGATATGATGGTTATTCATAATTAAGGAAATGAATCTATCTTCAAATCTATCTAAACATGCTAAATATTTTAACGAAAATATAAGTAAAAGAAATATCACAATTACAAAACACAACATAAATTGATAGCACGGGTTTGCAAAACTAAATACATATATCACTAAATCTCATGCAAGTCAAGTACCATCATTTGATTTTGCTTGAATAATAAAATATAATTTTTAATCAAAAAACATTCTCCTAAAATAATAGATAGGTTATAACATATATATATGCTTTTTTATTTTTAGTCCACCAAGTAAAACCATTTGAAACATGTTAAGTGTTTATTTCTTAATCGATAATAATACATAATTAAAATGAAATTTTAAAAACCCTGTGCGTGCACATGTATTATAACTAGTAGTTTTAGTAACAACCTTGAACTGACTTGTTAACGAGGTTTTCTGAAAATATTGTACTTATTTGCCTAATCTACAACTCCATGTTAGTTTTTGCAAGATAACTAGTTAGCTATTTAACTATACATGAATTATTTATTATTTATTTATTTATTTATTTTGATGAAATTGATGAATTGTCGGGCACATATAAAGTAAAGCTTTATTCGATTATAATTCTTAATATAAGTATGTGTTCAGTGTATTTATACGTGTAATATATGATAACTTGTTAATAAACATTAATTATCATCTAGAACGGTCTACGCATATTGTTATTGTTGTTAATGTGGGTTTTTAGTTTTACGAGACATCATGGCCCCGTGCGATGCACGGGCTTTGTTTACCGTAAAATATATTCGATTTCGCAAAGATTATGCGTATTTAGTTATTATGCCTAGTTTTGATTGGGGTACTCGACTGAATAAACGAAGTTCTTTTTAAGTAAGTTTTTGTAAATATAATTGATTTGAAGAAATACGTATCAAATACATGAGTGACTTTATTCATCGTAATGTAAAAGATGTTATTTCAAACACATGTTTATACTACCCAAACCTTAGGTCTTTTTTTCTTTCGTCTAGCTCTTACACCAAAACTGATACATTAGTTTATACTAATGGATCTATTGGAATCACAACGACATAAGATTACAAAACTCGGGTATTGGCTTTACAATTTCTGTTGAACAAAAATTAATATCATTACTTTACAATTTGTTAATAAACAAAAACTAATATCACTACTCTTAAAACATTAATGTTATTATTATTATTATTCTCTTAACTCATCTAAGCAAACGCCATGTAATCTTCATTAACAATTCGAACCTCTAGATCAGTATATCAAAAGATATTTAAATATTTCATTTTGGATCGAAAGTAAAAAGATTTGTTAAAAGGTTTAACAGATTTGAGATCTTGCATGTTCCTTTTTGTTTTCGAACGTTGTTTGTGCTATTTCGTTTGTTCATCTTTCTTTTTTTTTTCGTTTGACTTTTTTTGACCGATGAACATGTAACAGATCTGAGGTGGATATGATTGTGGGATACGTTATGGTCGGTGAAAGCGTGTTGGGTTATTTAAAGGTTTTAAGGAACTACTAATTGTGAACAAACTAAAAGTCATAAAATTGATTATGGCATAAAGCTAAAATGCATTAACTTATTACTGCTGTAACCACCACTTGGTTTGTATTCTTTGAGGGTTTTATGATTCGTGTGATCACATAATTACATCTTTTTGTTTACCAGAGTGAAATAAATTTTCATAATTGATATAGCGATGTACTACTAATTGATACAAAATTTGTAGTTATTTGGTGTGCAATGTCTTGGTTGTACCGTACTTTGTGCACAAATCCCCTTCAACATTAAATTAGTATCAAACCCGTGCGATGCATCGGCTGGATCATTGGTTGAATTTCTACATGTTTTGTATATAATGTTTGTGCAGATATTTATATACTTTCTATTTGAGTCAAACATATTTTATAGCTTTTTTCCGTCATATTTAACCACTATAGTACTTAGTACTGAGTCAAACGTATTTTCATTAACATTTTTTCAAAGAATCTCTAATAATACTTTACCATTTTTTTTTTAAAATCGAACATCACTCATCTTATTTTCATAAACAATTATAATAATAAGAATGACCATTTTACTAAAATAAGAAATAAGAAAAAACAAAGTATTGTGTTTGAGGCAGAAGCGGTTAACTGTTTGAAAGTGCAAAGGTTTAAGAGACTTAAGTATTCACCCACTATTGTTGTTGTAAAATTCGGCCCAATCAATGAGTAGTGTAGAAATAAAAATCGTTAATCACTACATCAAGCCCATCTTGTCTTGGAAATATGACCACACTACACTCTTGCTTAAACCCTAAACCTAAACACAATAACAACAGCCACCACACTTTGTTTATTTCACCAAAACCAAACTCAACCTCTTTTCTCCCTTTCTTTCTTCCTTTCTTCTTTACCAAACAACAATCACAAATATTTGATTCTTCTTCTTCAAACACACGAATCATAACCCTCTAATTCGTGTTCTTGTTTGGTTCTTCAAAGAAAAATAAATAAAAGGATGCGTGGAGCTAAGCTTCTAAATTAATGATGGGTTTTGTTTTAACTCGTTAGATCTCAGTTGTGCCTTCAAGATCTTGATATAAGGTCTCGGGTAGGTTTAGTTTTGTTTTTCGTTATTTATTTTGTTATTTTCGAATCAAAGAGAGATTATAACATAGTTGTTATAAATCTTATCTTTCTTGTTCGGATATAAAAAGAAGTTAAGCTTCAAAAGATGGATCGATGATGTTGTACTTCTCTTCGTGTTTCAATGTTAAAAGGTCTAAGATGATGTTATACACGAAAGAGAAGAAAAAATTGAGATCTTTTATTATTACCACACGAAGAAGGGATTGTATATGTTCGAGTTTTCGAACAAATCTTGAAATTGGATACTGTGAGAGTGGGCATTGGTTTCACGATTGTGAGGGATTGTATATGTTATTTATTTAAAGATGTAAAGATGGTAACCTGGTTAGTACAATTAAGGAACACACGGCTTCAGTACTATGTTGTTCTTGGAGTGGTCTTGGAAAACCTTTAGCTACATCAGACAGGAATGGTGGGGGGTGGTGGGGCCTGGATTTTTACCCATTTCCGGATGCAATGAGAATATGTTATTTATAGACTTGTGTGGTTACATGAAAAAACTACGCGATTCTTTTATGATGTTAATTCAAGTCTAAATTGAATTTGTAAATGTTTTACATTCTCTATCATTTGGTATTCCAAAGCCTCGAAATTAATTATCATAAACGAATTTTTTTTAGTAATTTTGGTATGCATAATCATGTTTGCACCGTACAATTGGTTGTGCACAACCCCTCTTGCACATTAAATTAAGGGGATAAGCTTTAAGTATAATAGATTTATGTATCCTTAAAAGCTCTTAAAAGCTTCAAAATAAGCTTCACATGTACTAAATTCATTAGCTTAAACTACATATTTGAGTTTCTTAGCTTGTGGCATTAATGCTCACATTCAATATGGGGAACTCAATTTTTATATATATATAGATACTTATAGACTGTGTTGTAAACTCTCGCAATCGGTAAATACATATAGTTGTCGAGCATAATTATAGAACTATACTAAAGAGTGGGCTGTTGGGCCCATTTGCTTTTGCCAACCCGCTCCATCCCAACCCAGACTTAAAAACGGGTTATATATAACCTCCGGAACTATTCATCCTCTCTTACAATCGCTGCTACTTTTTGGGATCCGAAACTCTCACCTCCGAACACCGAAATCCGACGCTGTTTGATCCGAAATAATAAACCCGGTTGCAGTTACAGTGCTCTGTGAGGGGGTGTACAGGGAAAGGAACAGTGATATTATTATTTTATTCCTTTTGTGGTTGTGGTGCTCCATTTGGTACACTCTACAGTTCCTGGATTTTTTTGAGCCACATCTATTTAGATAGATGAAGATTCTTCTCGATTTTTCAATACCATTATTGACAGCCAACAAACACACACATACGCATCTGAAAATAGGTATCGGAATTTATGGTTGTTTAATTGTGTTTAATTTGATGGTTTTTAAATTTAGGGCTTTTAAATTTTATGGTTTTTATTTTCTGTTATGGTTTAGTTTTTCTTAATTCATGACCTAATTTGGAATTTCTTTGAATTTTTTTTCGTTCACATCTGCAATTGGTCTGATTACTTTGATTTTTCTTCTAGGTTAGTATATTAGGGTTAATGTTTTTCGGTTAATTTTGTCATGTTAGATTTAGGATTTTAAGTGTTTCAAGTTGCCTGATTATTTTAATTTTCTTCTATTTTACTATATTAGGGCTACTGTTTTGGTGTTATGGCTTAAGGTTGCATAGTGGTCATCAATTTTTGTTGTTGTTTGAATGATACTTTAACTGAAATCAAGTTGTCTATGAGGTGTTGATTGTGTGCGGTTTGTAAAAGTTTGTACGTTTTACCATGTTTGGTTTGTAGGTTCATGTTATGTCACTACCACACGAGCTTTTCACAAAGATTCTTGGAATGTGCTCTTTTTGGTTTCGCAATCTGCTTATTACATTCTCAATGGGTTTGATGCCATAAGGTGTGGTTTAGAAGGAATTGTAAATTAAAGATCACTGCAAAGTTTAGTGTTATTCTGCTTATGCTTATTCGTACATATAAGTCTTTATAAGTTGCTTGACATAGGTTCAGGAAAGTGTTGTTTGGATTTGTTTATTGTGTAAAAAGTGTTCGATTATTATAAAAATTTATTTATTTGCTGAAAAATGTCGACAAGATAATTTAGTAAACGTTGTAGGTTAATTTTAGGATCCTTTTTTAGGCTTTAAGTTCGTGTTTATAACTTATTTTTGTTCTTTCTTTTCTGTTCTTGGTGCAGGACATGGTGGTAACGATGGCTGATTTGCTATGATGAAACATTAAGAAAAACGGAACACTGGTGAGTTTTTCTAACTTCCAGTTCTTCTTCCATCTCTATTGTTTTTAACATGAGTTGCATTGCTGGCATGTTTTGGAATTAAAAAAAAAGGCCTTTACCTGATATTTTGGGTTCTGCAGGGTGTGCTTGGTTCATGCTGGAACAAGTGTTCATACATGGGCATTGAGGTTAAAAGGGCGATTATATTTGTTGCCATGCTTAAGCTTTTGTCGATTGCTATTCATGTACCTGAGCTTTTGCCGATTGCCACATATATATGTCGCCTGTTGGGAAACTCAGGTATATGAATATGTGTTTACATTTTGAATGTAAACCACAACTCCAAGAGGTTTATTATCAATGCGAATCACATATATGTGGCAGGATCTTACGCTCTTGGATCAGCCGTTGCAACTGATTGTGGTATAGTGATTGAAGAGGAGCCGACAGTTTTGGATGCTCAGACAGGTTCTACTGTCGAAGAATTGTCGATTGGTGGTCTCTTTTAGGTGAGATTTTTTTTTTATGATAATTGTAAGGTAGTAATCTCCATTCTCCCTTGCATTTTCTTTTTTATATGAATTTGTGTGTGTGTTTTTTTCCTTCAACGTATGCTAATTTGAATGTAGTTGCTTTAGTCGCAGATAAGGCTCGGAAACAATGGAAGGAGTTTTTTGCTACTGGAAAGATGGAGTCAAGGTCAGGTAAGACTTATGTCTTATGAATAACCTCATCTATTTCATAGGCCACTTAGAACCGGTTATTAGTTGTTTGAATGCACATGTTTACTAACGCTTTCTTTCCGTATTCCATGTCACCTTATGTTTGCTTTTGTGTATTTTTCCAGCTGATTCATGCGGCTGAAATCTATCCATATCTTGCTAGGGTAGCATGAGAGAGATGAGTTAGGTATGCTGAGTTACGGTCTGCTCTTATGATGTTTCGTTTCATGATGGCGAGCTCAAATGGCAGCTTATTATCATTGGTTGACGGTATTTTCCCCATTCAATGGTGTGGACCTGGGGTGGTCTGGACTGAAATTGGGTGAGACAGCCGTGCGTTGCCTTTTGCTGAGCAAAATTTAGTTTAGTACGTTATTAACATTTTTTACAATCAATTTACCCAACCATGTTATCTTAACTGATATGTTTTTCTTTTTTTGTAATTTACAGCACGTGGAACCATCAATAGGAAACACTAACTGTGTATCCTTGCTGAAGGAAGAAGCAAGTCTAATGAAGAAACTACAAGTAATGAAATTTCATAGTCCAGCATTCTTTAAATGTGGCTATTTGCGAACATGTGTTCTTTTACTATACCTGATTATTTGATCATTCTTGCAGCTGACATCGCTCAGGAATCTAATCTTTTATCATCACCAGCCACTCCTGTTCGTACTTTTCCACATGGTACGTCGATGTGGCCCTTTCACAGTTGTTGACCGTTTAATTTGTGTTTAATTGATTATGTTTTCTTTATTTTGTATCTTGATTGTAGGTTTTCTTTTTATTTATAATCAGGTCATGTATCATTTTCCCTTCTGGGTGTTTCGTCTGCTTCATGAAGGTGCAAAGAATGCTTCCAAAAATCTAATTTGAAGGTACATGCTTGATTTTCACCTATTGAATTTTTCGAGCATTATTGCAAAGAATGTTGGGTCACATACAAGATCAAAAGATGTGAAGTATGAAAATATGTTTTTACAAAATGCTTTGAAGCTATTATAAGTTTTCTTACAAAGTGACTTCAATTTTCTTAATTGAGGTGTCACTGAAACATTTAGGAGTTTACTATGAAATACATGATTATCGATTGTGTTTGCCTTAGCTGCCTTCCAAAAAGTTAAAGTATAACAAATTTTCTACGATACTTAGGAATATCCGTCTAAAAGTTTGTTACAAAGAAAGCCACTGTCACAACAGAGGTTGCTGACCCCATCGAAATATCAGCTAACTCTTCCATAGTCATTGGAAAAGGTTATATTGATAATGGCGAAAGTTATTATTATTATTATTATTATTATTATTATTATTATTATTATTATTATTATTATTATTATTATTATTATTATTATTATTATTATTATTATTATTATTATTATTATTATTATTATTATTATTATTATTATTATTATTATTATTATTATTATTATTATTATTATTATTATTATTATTATTATTATTATTATTATTATTATTATTATTATTATTATTATTATTATTATTATTATTATTATTATTATTATTATTATTATTATTATTATTATTATTATTATTATTATTATTATTATTATTATTATTATTATTATTATTATTATTATTATTATTATTATTATTATTATTATTATTATTATTATTATTATTATTATTATTATTATTATTATTATTATTATTATTATTATTATTATTATTATTATTATTATTATTATTATTATTATTATTATTATTATTATTATTATTATTATTATTATTATTATTATTATTATTATTATTATTATTATTATTATTATTATTATTATTATTATTATTATTATTATTATTATTATTATTATTATTATTATTATTATTATTATTATTATTATTATTATTATTATTATTATTATTATTATTATTATTATTATTATTATTATTATTATTATTATTATTATTATTATTATTATTATTATTATTATTATTATTATTATTATTATTATTATTATTATTATTATTATTATTATTATTATTATTATTATTATTATTATTATTATTTATTTATTTTTTTTTTATTTTTTTTGGTACTTTCAGGACTGTGGTTACAAATAGAATTTTGTGATATGGTTACAAATAAAAGAAATGTATAGATTACCCATTTGACTTATTTATAAAGTTTATTCGTTTGAATAGCCCAATTGTTAGTTATTACAAAATTTGTTATAGAAGTTTTAGGTGCTTGATTGTAAATAACTTTGGTATTCAATGCACATGGATCATGACAAGTTGCTTTAAAAATCTGTGCTACATACGAAACTGTATGTAGGTCACCCAGTCACTTCTGCACCGTTACCTTTTTTTTTTTTTTTTTTTTTTTTTTTTTTTTTTTTTTGGGAACCTGCATCCTTATTCATGTTACACAACTTACCACATTATCACTTTATGTGCTATAGGCAAAACCTTATTAACCATCCCGACATAAAGAGGTCCTTAGTTATAAGTCTGATTATGGGGGCATTAGTTAGCGCAATTTCAAAAAGGGGCCGAAATAGAGCCAGATTAAATGTGTATTTTCGTTATTGATTACTGAATTCGGGAAGTCTTGGGTTTATAGCAAATTTTTTGATTAAAACATCACGTGATTAGCATAAGAAAGTGGGTTAATAGATAACGCTTATGTTGCTAAAAATTTAGAATTGTGATAGTTAGATAGTTATTGCATAAACGTTATCGCTCATATGAGAACCATGTAGTGATTATTTGGTGATTGTGAATTGCAGCCGGTTGCAAAGAAGGTAACTGAACTTACTGGAAAGGGGGTGAGAAGAATCATTGGAGGTGGAGATTCAGTAGCAGCAGTAACGGTTCCAGTTTTTCAGGCCGGTAAAAAGCCAGTGGGAGCTGATGTGGAGAATAAATAAAATACTAAACAAATGCTTACAAAAACAAAATGGGTTCCAGATTTGAAAAAAATGCTTTGGTTACAAAGGGTGGAGCTTGAGCATATCAGGTAGTCAATCAATTTCCAATAGCAATTATGCATTTTCGAATTTATGCAGAAATATAGTACTGTATTTGAATTAGGGTGATAGCATAAGTTGTGTTTGGTTTAAGGTGGTGCAGAAATAAAATGAATTTTGATGAGTTTATACTAAATTAATATTATACGGTAATGGTTACAAATGGAAATATGTTAGAAGCAATTGCACTTGGAAAGAAATCTTTTCTACAAATTTCTGATACTTAGTACTACCTAAGGATAATTAAAACACACATCCAAACACTTCCTAAACACGTGTTTTCTTTTTTCCACCATAAGGATTTACCATTTAATTTTACAGAATGAGCAAAGATTATATGGCAAGGCTAGCGAAAGCTTCTGCGACTGAAGCTATGGCTGCTAATGCCGTATCGCAAGCTGCACAGGAACATGCTGCAAACCATCCAGAAACATGAACCGAAAATGGATCACTACCTCCAAGGACCAATTGACAGGGCAACAATATCGAAGGAGATGTTAGACTTAACCCACGAACTGTATGCGTTATCTACCTTCAATCATTCATGAATGATTATCTATAAATTTAACAATGTAATTATTCAATAATACAATCCACAATACATATATTTGTTATTGGATAATGTCGTACGAATTTAAATTCTATTGGTTATATATCCTTGCTTTACGACTTATGTATCTTATTTCGATATGAAAGCTGCACGTTTGTTTGTTTTAGGTTGGTACAATTTGAAGAGGGGCTTAACTTTAATCGGAAATCGTTCTTTGGGAAAAAAAACCCGCGGCAACGCGCGGGTTTCCCACCTCGTTAGATTACTATTTTATGAGTTTTGTATGATATACTGTATTAACTCACATGTGTTGCTAGGATATATAGTCTACCCACTACAAGAAAAAAGTCTAATAGTGACACACAAAAAGTGTCAGAAAATGTCAAAAAAAAGTGTCACTAAATAATTTTTTTCTTCACCTTCACTTATAAAAAGTGTCATTAAAAGTCCAGGTGGTAAAAGTATATAGTGACACACTTTTCTGACACTTAATAGTGTCAGGATAGGTTGATACTATTTCTAACACATATACGTGTCACTATAAGCTATATATACATAGCTTTCAATCTGCTATATTAATTCAAAATTGCTGATAATTGACAACAAAAGACTGATCCAAATGCCCAGCAATTATCATGATCCAAATGCATTACAAACTTGATTTTGTTGTTCAGTAATGTACAAATGTTAAAAAAACTACAGTTTCAATCATACTTCTACCACAGCGACGAAACCCACCCGCAGCAGCCCCCATTTCAGCAGACAAGGCCACCCTTTTTAGCCGCAATTTGAGCGCCAAAATCCCCTACTTTCATCCCCAACCTAAAGATGATTCAAATACAAAAGCAAAATATTAGAATGGCAAAGATTTCCTAAAAATAAAACCCAAATCAACCCCTATAAAATGGGTCAGTGCCACCTTTATTAAAAACTTGTCATAATCAATATAATGTACCTCATCCACACGAAGGTTATAGATATGAATCATGGAATCATCCATTCTGATAGCAGTAATGCTATTCTCCTGAGATGAGAAAGCAGGAAATGTTGCTGCTGGTGGTCGGGGCTACGAACGACGTCATTGTCTGCATTTCCCAGAACTCAAGAATAGCTTTGAGTTGATTGATTGTTACTATAATGTCCATGTCAAGATGTTGGTGCATACACCCTCTACAAAAGAAACGCAAAACACAGAATGAGTTCCAAAAAACATATCCAAACACCCCTCAAATGTCTCTTTATCACAATAAACGCTATTCCATCAAGCACATATGCAACATATAAATTCAGGAAGTCAAAAAGAAGGTTAATTACCCATGATAGATATGTTGATTTATGCCCAGATAGATATGCTAAGGTGTCAACACTGCATATGTTTCTCTCCATCTTTCGAGCTGGTTCACCCTTTAATCAATACATGGTACTTTCTTTGCAGCGTTCATGCAAATAATCTACACGAAACAGAGATAACATTTTATTTAGTAATGAGATTCAGTTACTGAAAATTAAAAGAATGAGGCATCTATTTTGCCAAACCAAAGCGTAAATTTAAAAAAGGAACAAGAAAATTCATCAAAAATCTAAAGAACAGATTATCTGTTTATCACTTTCTGTAAGTAGCATTTTATTTGTCTCTCAAACAATCAGATAAATAACCAATCATTTAAAACCATCAAATCAAAACTCGATTATAAGTAACCAATACTTTCATATTTTTCAGCAACTATAAGTTAAATATAAGAAAAGCAAATGAGTGATTCTTGTAAATAAAGCTGACCTGCTAATTCATGTCAGGACGTGCTTGGAGAAGCTTTAATTCATCAAATATTTGACCCGTTAGACCGATATTTTAGCTCAAATCTACACCTTTGACCTGTAAGAGACAAAGTAAACCCCAGATTGACCCTTTTACTTAGAATATGTTCAACCCATTTAGATTTTAGCCCAAATCTACCCATTTGACCCGTTAGAAACAATGTATAATTTGAGTCAAGCCAGTCATCCATAAACGAGCTGATTAACATACGATCATCCATTTGACCCGTTAGACCAGTGTTTTCATTATTTTAGTGAGTCTATTGAGTAATTTAGGGAACCATTTACTGATATTTACGCCAAAACTAACGGGAAAACCCCCCGGCGCGACTTTGGAGATAGTTAAGTAAATTTACCCGTAGTCGATTCTCCAACTGCAAACGCCATGTAAGTTCCTCCACACGCTTTTCTAATCTTTTGGACTCTTTGAGAGCCCCACCCTATTTCTTGCAGCCTGAACATTTACGAATACTTGGTCACTGAATCCATATATAATTTAATTGCTAGAATTTATAAGATCATTATGATGCCAAGTAATGTTCCAACAACAATCTTCCATAAATTCAGAAGTTTTCATGCCTTGGATATTAACTTTAAGTGATTATGACCCAGACTAGTCTATAAGTAAATGGGTTGATATTGCCAACAACATATACTAGTCTATGCCAACCTGGGTGCTCATTGGTGATATCAGCGTCTGCGCCACTTGGCTGAGTTTCACCACTGCCACCAATATCACCATTTCCTTGCTCATTGCTGAAGAGGATGACTCAGATGCCACACTAGTGGGAGCACTGCCAAGCGGGGATGACAGGTATAACTGCTATAGGGCTTGAAGAAACACCATTAGATGAGCTCGCAGAAGCTGGAGGTTGATCAATTGCAGGCGGGGTTAAAGTGGCACTGTGGCAGGAGACTGAGTCCTCTAGAAGCTTCTTTCTCAGCCTGCTCATAAGCCAGCTAAACACATAGAAACAAAATATTAGAGCCGAACCAGTTTTGTTCCCATGGATAGTGAAGTATGGCAAGGTAATAAGCCATGACTAATACCTTCAATTCCTTAGGTATTGTCCATTCAGATTGCTTTGTATCCTTGTTGTAATAGTATCTGCAAAATTATGAATATAGCAGATTAAAATACAAATAATATGCAACAACCCAGTTGGATATCAAGTAAATTATGCGGGCAATGGTCCTATACGTAGTACAAATGTAGAATCACAATTTGTTTTCTGCCTTGAATAAGCGAAAGCGTCCTCAATGTGATGACATAGAGCACTTTGCTTCAAATTTCCATGAAATCGACAAATAAGTGACATGCGAGGAAAAGGAAATACACAAATAACTCAAACTTGATCGATGCATATGTGGCAACAATTTGAAGTCCCCAAGAAAGAGCAACTTGTAGATCCAATGAAGACATTATTTGCTAGTAAAAAGAGATGTCTATATAAAATAACAACACTGTCAATGACATGACTCACCTCCAGAGGTGTCATCAACTCCATGTCAGCCATGTTTCAACATCTTCAGCACTAAATACAACCTATACAAACAAGCCTACTGCACCTTTAGCGCCAATTCCACTTAAAAAACACCTAAATCAGAATGCCGAACCAAATAGTGATTCCTAACCTAACGGAAACAACATCCCACCATTCTACTTATTTTACGCGCAAAATAAACAATCTTATAGCAAAAAATAATAAATAACTGCAACATGTCACATCATCGCTCGTCCTAATACTCAATAACCGTAACCAGAACAATCTATATCTTCACAGACCAGTAGAAAATTTATGTGTACCGGCTCCTTTGAGTAAATAGATTTACTCAAAGACACACACGGTAAAAATTTAACAACATCTGGAAAAATTGAATGAGCAATTAGAGTCTAATATTACAAGCATAATCTAGCAATAAAGATTATTCAAGTAAAATTCTCTATTAGACATTTCATCAAACACGTTACGTGCACAGCCTAAACCATCATGCTAACTATACATCGTCACAAAAAATGACGTATTAAAAACATTGCCAAACTAACTCGACTTCAAATAAGAGCCACACTTAACATCTAATCCACATCTATCGCACAATAGTACCACAAATCTCCATAACTAACAAGTAACACCTAATTCACATTTGTAGTAAATAATACATCCAACCGATAACTAAATGCCCAAAAATTAAGCTACTAAAGGCCACAAAACAAACATACTATACATTTAAACAAACATACTATACAGCAAATTATCAGTAACATGAAAAGTTGATCAAACAATCAGGCCATTGACTACAATCAAAATCAAACATACTATACATTTAAAGAAACGAATCAAAATAGGCGTATTGAGGACTTACTTACAATAAAAAAAAAAAAAAACTCGAAACCCTAACTGCCGATTCGAAACCCTAACGGTTTGAAGTTTTTATTAATTGGTTCTGAAAATTAACATCGATCGGTTAAACCAAAAGCTTAATCGGTACAAAATAAACAAAATGTAACCAAAAGCTTACCGAATTGAGTGACGATTAAACCCTAACGGTTGGGGAAAGTGATTTGGGAAAGTTATTTGGGAAAAATTATTTGGGAAGTGAGAGTGATGCCGAAAAGGAGTTAAAAAATCAAATGTTGATAAGTTAATAAATGGTAATCATTCTAAAATTATTATTTGGGGTAATAAAAGGTCAAATCATATTATTTAGTTAAATATTAGAAGTAGTAAAGTTTTTATAAAATATTTTGTTAAATAATTTGAAGAGTAAAAGCCAATGTTTTAGAAACATATTTTTTAATTGACGTGGCCGAGCCATCAGGTCAGTCACGGTTCAACCGGGTTGTTCGTTCAAAACCGCCTTCCGGCCACTCAACCGGTTCACGGTTCAACCGGGGGTTTAAAACAATGGTAAAAGCAAACTTCACTTTAATACACGTAAATTTTAACGATCTTGTAAACAAAAACGAGCCTCGTATTTATATTTTTGCCTCGTATTTATATTTTTCAAAAAGTATAGATAAAAATTATTTTATTTTATTATTATTTTTTTTGATACAAACTACATTTTTGCTCACACTTTTTGAAAAGTGTGGGTAAACATAAGACTATTATTTACATCTTTTAAAAAAGTGTGGATAAAAATAAAACTATTATTTACACTTTTTAAAAAGTGTGGGTAAAAATAAAACTATTAATTACACCTTTTAAAAAGTGTGGGTAAAAATAAAACTATTACTTACACTTTTCAAAAAGTGTGGGTAAAAATAAAACTATTACTTACACTTTTCAAAAAGTATGGGTAAAAATAAAACTATTACTTACACTTTTCAAAAAGTGTGAGTAAAACTACACTTTTTCTCACACTTTACGTAAAGTGTGTGTATAACTTAGACTTTTGCTCACACTTTTCTAAAAGTGTAGGCATAACTAGACTTTTGCTTACATTTTATGTAAAGTGTGGTTAAAAGTTAAATTTTTGCTTACACTTTTTGAAAAATGTGGGCAAAACTAATTTTTTGCTTACATTTTTCTTTAAAAGTGTAAGTAAACATGTACTTTCAATTACACTTTTTTTGTGTGTCATTAAAAATGATGTCACTAAAAGGGCATTTTCTTGTAGTGACCATCATTAATGATTTTGATCAAGTAGATGTAACGTACGGATAATAATGATAGATGATAAGATGATACTTGTATGTCTGGAGCTATGCATATAATATACAGTCTTTGGATAATTATATAACCTCCTTTGAGTTTACATGTTGGATTTAAAATGCTAAAGCTTATGTCTAAACAAATAGAGAACATAGTTTTTAGATTATTATGAATAACATATGAACTTTAGTTTGCCTTAGTTTACTAGCATAAAGTCTAGTAACCATTAGCATCTAACCTTGACTTCATATGTGTTGTATATGGTTTGCTTACACCCGTCTAGTAATCGAAGTTTGAATTCTTAGGTTGTGTTTGGTATGATTTTGGGGTTAGAATAGGATTTGAATCTATCTATCTATACTAATAAACCAGAATAATTTACAACTCAATAAAGCAGCCTTTGTAATTAATATGGTGATGTGTCTCAATTCTGATTGGTCGATGATTTAATGCGTACAAGTAGTCTATGCATCCATCTATATCTATATAAAATAATGAAATACAAACACACGCTCCATCCTTTAAGAAGTCATTAAATGGTTTGAACAAAAAAACACCCAAACATAACTGATCCTTTAGACGCTCAAATCAATCCACCCAAAAATTTCAAAAAAAACATCCGATTGTGTCTGCTAATTTTAGCTAATAATTAATTCATTAATTTGGATTGTAACTGATGGAGCGTGTAAAACTGATAACCCATATCACACCCAAATCAATCCACCCAAAAACTTCAAATCCTAAATTAGGCAATGATCCCTAAAATTATCTCCAAACCTATTATTGGTTATGATTGTAAGTTTCTTTCCCATCATTTTTTTCGTGTACTTTATTTTTTGTACTTTTAAATGGAACTCTGATTAATTCATTTTGGTGGATGTGTAAATTAGTGTTTTTTTTTTTTTTTTTTTTTTTTTTTTTTTTTTTTTTTTTTTTTTTTTACGATAATGAATAATTCATTTTGGTGGATGAATAATTTTTTTGCCTAAAATAGATTTATAAGCGGAATGTGGAATGTGTTTACAATTATTCATTTAGATGATTTATTTTTGGGAAGTAATTATGCCAGTCAAAACCGTTTCAATCAATTGTTAATATGAAACTGGTTTTAAATCAATTGATCCCTTCAAAAGCATATCTCCTTTGATTCATAAAACACACACAATAGCTTCTTCCACACGGTCCTGAATTGGTAAGTATCAATTTAATTTTAATATTTAGGGTTTCGAATTATGTGTTGCAAATTACAATTATTTTGATGTGTTGTTTTTTTTAATCATCAGTATAATTGTGTTTCAGAGGACAGAGGACACTCTTTGGCTGACCCCGATGAGCTTTGTAACGCAGGTTAGTTGGTCATGTCTATGAATTTCATGCTTTTAACTTTCGTGAAATAAATCTCACTTCGTTATGTTGAACCTCTTTTGAAGGGAAACAAAGTAGGACTGAAGGTAAGTAGGTTGTTATTTGTGATTTGTTGATGTGTTGATAAATATTAAATTGATTTGAATTTTGGTTTTTTAAGTAGGCTGTTATTTTGTGATTTTGTGAGTTGTGATTTGTTTATGTGCATATATGATCTCTAATAGTAGTTTATTGTGGAAGATAATTCTTATTACATTCTGCAGACCATGCTTGAGTTTTTAGTACCAGAATCGAAAATCCATACAAGAGGTCTTATCAACTTTGGCAGTTGAATATCGATGCCACTATGTTTTCCATTTCAGTCTAACAGGTTTTTACGAACATGTATGGAATAATTTCTTGAGTGTTTATTTTTATTTTTTTGGTTTTCTATTTTTTTAAATTAATGGTGGATGTAGGTGTGCAGTGGTTCAAATATGGAGAAGAAATTTCAAAAGCTCATAGTTATTCTCGATTTTCCAGTTGAAAAATACTCTTTAAGTGGTACTTGTAATATAATAAGATGTATCCTCACTTTTCTTTTAGATTTAAATGTTAATATTGATAAAAGCTAAACTGAAGTATGTTTTTTAGGATGATGTATGGAGCATTATTCCCCTACGACCAAAGAATCTTGCATTAAGAGTTGTATTTATAAGATAGATGACCATGGAAGTTCGCCAATCCATCGTTATTATTTTGCCATTTGAATTACATGGTTCAAACAATTTTCACAAGCAACTTCTTACAAGGTAATGTTTCTGATTCTTTGGATGAAGGATGTTAGGATTTGTTTATTTCCTCTGTTTTGACCACAAACTTATGTAAGACCTGTTCTTTAAAAACCACACTCATTATCGATCAACCTGAAGTATGTTTGTTAGGTCAATTTGTTGGCCGAAAGTTTAAATTATTCAGTATTTTTGTTTTAAAATTGGGCAAACATAATTAAGGAATTCAGCTTTTTGATTGACTATTAACATTTTTGTTATGATTTGTATTTGTCACTGTGATTGAATCATAGTATTTAACACATTCTAAAAATATTTAGCCCTAATTTTTTCAACAGCCTATATAATGATTAAGAACTTTAACCTAAATGATCACATCCTTCTTCCTACACTTAAAGGCACATATCATAAAAATCAATGGCTCAATTCGTGAATGGCTAGAAATCAAAACCAGCAATTCAATTGAAATTGATATTTGATTGTTTCAATTCAATCGATGATACACGTTTTGATTTAATTTGTTTTTTCAATTTCATTCTTAACACAAGTTTTAGTTTAATTTATTTTCTATGTTTATGATAAAAAAATTTATTAGTGGTAGACGTAATTTGTTATTTCTGATATCAGTTTGATTAGGAACTAATTTTTTTTAATATTTAAATTACTTGTTTCTTTTTGCATAATACGAAGATGCATGCTACAGTTATTAGCGTGATAAATTTGTTTTTTGATTATGCAGGTTTAATTCAATCACCGACATCTAAAAATTTGTAAGTTTTGATATATCTTCCTTTGTTTAGTTTGACATGTTAATTTGGTAATTCTAAATTTCCCATTGATTATTAATATGAGTGTCGTTAGATATAGTAGACTAAAAGATTGGTGTCATTTTTTGTGTGATACATGTTTGTGCCGGAATTTGAATTTAAAAGATCAAAATGTTTGTAACTGATTTAATTGGGCAAGGTGTTGATAAGTTATTCATCATGTAATATACTTATCTTATGATTGATGTGTATTTGTTATATGCTTAAATGTGCCATAAACTGAAAACAACCCTTAATCTTTCTCATTTTTGTTCATGACAGATGCAAAGCAAACATAGGAGCGAAGGAAAAAAAGGAACCAAACACATCATTCGACCACCAAGAAGGTGAGCAAGTTCTATGATATGCTTATTTCATATTGTATAAACCTATGAAATGCCCTTTAAATAATTTTATATTTATAGTGAATCATATTTATACTTAATCTACCAAAAATACAAATGGCCTTTAAAGTTTGAGTAATTCTTTTAATACGACATAATGATCATTGATTGCACTAAACATCATACATAACTCCAAATCTCTCACTTGACCTGACCTTTGTTCCCAGGATCTTCATTCACATTTGCAAAATGAAAATGGTAAAATTATGTCAAGCAAACCATGTATACTTTCACGCTTTTTTTCCCTTCATCTATTCATCCGATGCATATCCAGTTAGTTAATTGCAGTATTATCTTTTGCTTCTTTTGTTTAAATTCCAGAGATGAGCGTCAAAAACAAGAAGAAGAAGAAACATCTGGAAACATCACTCATTGATCAACATATGAATGACTACCTTCACACGTGTCGTGTGAAGGTAAACGAGTGTTGTATGAACAAACATCTGGAAACATCTGATTGGGAATGTAATACAAATCTTATAATAACCGAGGTACCATTTGAAAATTTTAATTATTTGTCTTAAAACACCTGATGTCAAAATGGGGTGTGGTGGGGTGCTTGCTAACTTAGACTAAAAGCTATTGTCACATATGTGTAACATCTTCATTATACATTTGATTTCTTACACAATGTATTGAAATACAAGAAGATCCAACTTAAATAGTACATGAAGATTAAAACATTTTTGCTATAAAAGTTTGACAAGACTTAAGCCATTTAATGGCTGATGTGATATCTATATTAGGAGATAATGGTGTTAGATATATGTGATATCTAGATTAGGAGATAATGGTGTTAGATAGTTGAAGACTTTGAGTACATCATAGTTTAGACTTTAGACCAGTTACAACGTATGATATAACGTGACATGTCTTATACGTATGAATCGTTAGTTTGATACATTCTTTGTGTTAAGTTGATTAGTTTGATATATAACGGGACATGTATTATACAGTGATGTACAGATGGTTAGGATAAAGTTCCCATTTTTGCTTTTATGGGTCATTCTTGGAGCAGATACTAGAGAAACAAAAGGTCCCATTGTTGCTGGGAAAAATTGTGAAAATATTCATTACATGGCTCAAAATATTTACTGTTGTGGTGTTGGAACTGCAGCTGATACATAGGGTGTTACAGGTACTCTTTTTGGACACGCATATGCCATACTATATCACTTATTTGATGGTTTGGTCTATATTTATACGTAGTTATTATTTGATAATTTTTCTTTGTGATAGACAACATTAGCTCTCAGCTGAAGCTTCACAGATATCACACCACACTGGACGTGAATCAATAGTTGTAATGGATCTTACACTATTCAAGTCCGTCTATTCTGGTGAGTTTGCTTTTATGGTGTGAGTGATGAATATCTACAATGATGGATTAAGTGAGTGATGAAGGTTAGTGAAATTTAGAGTTGGCAAAATGGACGGGTCAAAATGGTTTGGGACACAACAACATTTTCGCATGTTAAAACGGGTTAGGTTTGGTTGATATGAAACTTTCGTAGTATGATACATGAATGCCACCCATTGACTTTTAAGGGGTGTTTGGGGCTGCTAAAAATTTATGTTTCAAATGGATATTTGGGTCTTTTCATGGGTGTTTATGACTGCTGCAGAACTGAAGTTTCAAACGCACATCTAGGGTCATTTTATGAGGTCATTAACTACCATTTCTACACAAAGTTTGAAACTGAACCAGTCTGATTAGTATTGGTATAGTACATTAGTTACATGTAACATCTTACGACTATTTTAGGTTTATGATAATTATTAATCCGTTTGTTCTACTCCTCATCTAATAATGCAACATATATGTATATACATGACATGCTACATATGTTCAGTACTATTGTACTTCATTTTGATGGTGTGCGGTTTTGATGGTGTATATATCAGTGTTGTCCTTTTGACAGGATTCCAATAATTGTTTTGTGTGTTGTTGTGTTCTACAGTAGATTCAGGTGTTACATGGTAAAACACACTCCATATGGACTTTAATAGTGCAAAGGTCTAAAGGGTTTCATGTTATCTTTTTGATTAACACATTGCATCTGATTTATTTAAAAGATATCCTAACATTATGCTTTAAGCCAATATATCTGTTGTTAAGAATCTACGAATTTTCTAATGGTACTTTACTATGCATGATCAGCTGTGGCAAGCTTGAAGATGGTGTTTCGAAAACTGTGAGAAGATTATGCAGTTGTACAACGTTCAATGCTTTAATCAGCAAGGTGTACCTCTATTGTCACCACCAAGATCTGAAGACGAGGTTAGTTTTCATACAATCATACCCAATTGCATCATATCACAGTAAGGTGAATATCCAACGTAGAGATTGTAAATGGGGTGGGTCGAGCTGGGTAATGCCAAAATGGTTGAGATAGATCGTTAACAATATGGGTGAAAATGGGTCAGACCAGTTTCTAGGTGCGCTGGGATGGTTAACGGGTTGAAACATGTCATTATTAGACGTGGAAAGATGGGATGGTTGGGCTGGATGACACATTATTATTAACATTTGTGAAATGGGTTGGGCCAGGTTAGATAATGAGTTCAAGTTGTTCATTTTAGTATGACTGTAAATGGGACAGATGATAATCGCCAGGTTGACCGGCAAACATTTTTTTTTCTTGCAAAACTACAATTAAATTGAGTTCTTAATCATGTCAAGATTACACAATCTACAAATAAATAGGCATGTCATGTGTTATCATTAGTCAAGATTATTATGCAAAACTTAATTCTCATGTGTGTCTCCGATTCAACTATACATACAAGGAATGTGCAAATTGAGTTATAAATCATGTCAGCTGTTTGAAAAAGAGCAATGGATGTATTGTCTTGCTTTATGAGACATACATGTTTTCATTTTAAAATTCAATATTACTTTTTCAGCATTATAAATGTTGATCTAATTGTTGTATTTGTTACGCAATGGATGTATTGTCTTGCTTTATGAGACATACATGTTTTCATTTTAAAATTCAATATTACTTTTTCAGCATTATAAATGTTGATCTAATTGTTATAATCACTAAAAATAGGTGAATAATGTCTCGAAGGATCAAAGGTTTAGAGAATCATGACTTCCTTCCATTTAGGTTCTTTTTTGCACTACAAAAAGGAAATAATCAATATATGTATTTTTAATGAGTACCGAACATCATCATATTTGTTAGTAACAAACCAAGTATAATGGCTAATTTCAATTGCCAAAACAACAATTTCCATATTAACTCATATATAGGACAATGAAAACCAATAAAACTTTTTAAGTATATACATGTGGTAATACAATGGATTGATCTATTCTACCTGATGCTTTAAAGTAATTGCATAATGGTTATTATTATTATGATCATTATTATTAGTTTAAAAATGTTACAGCTTCCCCTTTTTGAGGTAATCAGGATAGAGACTTTGGATATGATGGGAAACACCCAATAAAACGATGATCGATACCATATGAGCATAATATAGTAGTTTTCATTTCTTTTTTGTATTGATCCTTTTTTTCCAACTTTTGTATCTTCATTTATGTGCATTCAATATAGACTTAGATGTTTCTGATCAAGACATAGTCATTTGTTGAGGTTGACCCATTAGGAAGATTTGGTCAATACCATGAAACTTTTAGGCTCTGTTGCTGTTAAGAACATGTATAGGGGATTTGATATGTATTAAAAATAAAACTACTAAAAACTTTAAAGAACAAATCCTGGTAGCTCTTTATGGTTTCTAGAGCTGCACTGAGAACAACCACTTGAACTTTATTACCGAGGCATGTGTATCACGAAATTTAAGAGATGACAGGAAGAAACACAAGTGTCATTCATAAAGAAGTGGTCAAGATATATTTCGAAAGGCTTGGATTATTTGCACACCCATTAGCCATGCGTCATTCATAGAGATCACAATTAATGTAGCAACATCTTCATCGATGGAATACTAGAAAGGTAAATTTGCTCTCTAATTTCAAGTTTCGTGCTATTTTTGTTCTTTAATACATGTTGGTTTGGTTAGAATATGGGAATGGGATTCGGATTGCTTGGTAATATATGTTAATTTTTTTTAATTATCATTAATTAGTGAATCAAAGAAAGTCTTGAAAACATCCATTCATAATTCTTATCAAATCATTACTATGTTTTAAACGATTACTCAGTTCTTAATGTACATGGACAGGTTAAGATTAGCGACTTCGGTTTAGCATCAGCTGTAGGAAAAATCCATGTGGGTGTATAGTGATAGGGGCACCAGAGTAGCTAGGACCAAACAATTTTGTTACAACCGAGCAAACTTTACCTTTTATTCGACATTTGCCACATGGGCCAATATTGTACCATTATGTAACAAAGTCAGAAGAATTAAATGTTATATTTTTTATACTCTGTTAATTTTATAGATATCATATGTTATTTTGTCTTCAATTGCTTATGCTCTAAATATGACATCTGATGAGAGGAAATAAATGACACAATCGTAAATGACACTACTCATACTCTCAATCATCAGCTTAAACTTTTGTGATGTTTGTATATATATAATTTTTTTTAATTTGTGTTCACTTTTGTTCTTGTGTTTCATTTTATGTACCAATTTTATTTTATGTAGTATCAGTGATACGGTTGTGGAATCTCAATTAAGTACTAAACACCGTGTAGTACTTAAATTGTTCAGTAACTGTTTGCCCATATTGGTATTAAATCATTCAGCTATGATTGAATTAAAACCAAAACTCTCTAGCAAGGAGCTAGAAGAGAAATTACAAAGGTGAATTAAGCAGAGAGTTCCAACAACTAACTATACTACCTCTCCTCTTAAGCCAAGAAAATGAAAAAATACGGATATTATCAAAAAGATCACTTTTCCTCATCATATGATCATTAAAGATAACACTATTATGGAACTACTATAAATGTATATAAATAAGTTCTTCAAGGTTTATGATCAAATGGTCAATAGGTTTGTATAGTATACATATTACATGTTTTGCGGCATTTTTCTTATTTACACTTATTATAAATCCCAAACTTCTTTTACTTACATATTTTTTTAACTTATTAGGTGTTTACGTAATGGACCTTTTGTTAAAGTGTTAGAATGATCACTACATATATTTGCTTCTGAAGACAAACATATTGGAGATCATGAAACAATGAACGTTTATTACACAGATATTTACAAATATTGTATTTTATACTCTCAGACACTTATAACTTATTATTCCGTTACAAGAAAATTTTATAGTGTTTACGTTCGTTGTTCTTTCTTACTTTATTCACGTATTTATTTTTTTTTGTCAAAAACCTTCTAAAATCCCGTGGATTCCACGGGTCTATAAGCTAGTTTAGTATATATTGAAAGAAATGAAAGAAAGAAATAAATGATTACTATATAAAATGTTGTTTGTTTTATAGATGTTATGGGTATTGGATTTGAATTTTAGTAATATTGTATTATTGAATTGACTTCACGTGCCTAACAAAAATGTTCAAAGCAATGGATACAGACAAAAAAGTTAAGAAGTCTATCATCAAAACCCACGTATCACCGTAAGAATGGTGGAAACCCATGTCTATGGAAATCATGCATTGTGTCAACACCCATAGGCCTAAAGCAAACTCTTTTTTTTTTTTTTTTTTTTTTTCACTCCTCAAATCTCAAACCCCCATAACAAACACACCCTTATGGGGCGTTTTGTTGGAGTAACATGGAATTTGGGGAATTTGAAATTAAAATCCCCCCAATTACCATGTTTGGTTCAAAAGAGAGGGGTAAATCTAAATGGCAAAGCAAATTAAAATTCCTTAAAATTGAGAAATTAGAATGTCTCAAAAAAGTTAGAAATTTTAATTTACTTAGAAATTTTTTTATAAACCTTTTTTCTTATTATTTTTTTATAAACTTTTAAATAAAATATTTATGAAAAAAATATTTATAAACTTTTTTTATAAATTTTTTATTAAATTTTTTAAACTTTTTTTATAAACTTTTTTTTTATATTTTTTTTTATAAATTTTTTATTAATTTTTATAAACTTTTTGTATAAACTTTTTTTATAAATTTTGTATAAATTTTTATAAATTTTTTTTTCTAAAATTTTTATAAACTTTTTTTATAAATTTTTTAAAAAGTTTTTTATAAATTAAAAAAAATATATAAATTTTTTATAAACTTTTTTTATAAATTTTTATAAACTTTTTTTATAAATTTTGTTATAAACTTTTAAATAGAATATTTATGAAATTTATATTAAAAAAAATTATAAATTTCTGTCAACCAAACATGCAAAGGTATTTTAAATTCCAGAATTCTAAATTCTCAAGAATTTAAATTTTCTAGAATATAAAATTCCGGAATTCTAAATTACTCCAACCAAACACCCCCTTAGTTTATTCCTCAAACACTATAAGAAGTTTTATGTCTTGGAATTTTTGACGCTAAAGCTTAGGACTTGTTTCTTTTTGTTTTTTGAATTAAGTGGTAATGGGCCCTATTCTTGTTTCCACTTATTGGGGAGCACACTTCGGGTTTTTTTTTTTTTTTTTTTTTTTTTTTTTTTTTTTTTTTTTTTCACATTATCTAAGGGATAGAATTTAATATTATTATTTTTTAGGTGGGGCTCATAAAATTCTCTTATTCCCTCTATATACATATGGTTTAAATTATCATCATCTTTCAATTAAGAGGCTTATATAGTAGTAGGATCCACATTGACCCTTAGCTAAGAAAAAAAAGAAACACCTGATTATTTGGTAATACAGACACAACAAGGTGCAAAGAAACAAAATTAAATATTATCAGGCCCACATATCTTATCACTCAGACACAACAACATAAAAAATAAACGCCCCCTTAGACATATGAAAATAGACACTAATACATGATTAACAAAGTAGATATTGCATCTAGTAGAACAAAAGCATATACATGACACCGAATGTTATGATACTTCTTAAATTTGTTAGAAGAATATGCTTTGTTTAATTAGATTAAAAGTTTGTTTATCTGATTTAGCCAATAATTATTTTTGTGTCGGTTATGGTATTAATTAGTTATTAATATCTCTGACAAATAAAGAAAAAGATGTAACGATCCAAATATTGTGAATGTTGCTAAAAATAGGGGTGAGCAAACAAAACCGAAAAAACCGAAACCGAACCGAAAACCGAAAAAACCCACCGAAACTAAAAACCGATGGTTCGGTTTTTAATTTTTCAAAAACCGAAATATACGGTTCGGTTTCGGTTTTTGTCCAAAAACCGAACCGTAAAAACCGAACCGAACTGATTTTATTATATAATAACATATAATTAATAAAATATGAATAAATAACTAGATAAATCAAATTTATAAATTCATATTCATTTTTTTGGTAGATTTATAATATATTTATCTTAACGTCTATTTTTATATGCTTGTTTGTCGTGTCGTGTCGTGTGTTTATATCAATAAATGTATCACGATGATCATACTACGTGTATGTTCACTTGCAAGTGTGTATCTCGTCTATATGACGTAATTATAGAATTATGCAATAAACATTATTATGCTTACATTGAAGAAAAAAAAAAGTAAATTAGAATAAGCAATTTTCTATGTAAATTGGTATAAATTTGCCATGCCCAAATATAAACGGTTAGAAACCGAAAAAATTGAAAAACCGAACCGAAACCGATGATAAACCGAAAAAACCGAACCGCCAAAAACCGAACGGTTTCGGTTTTGGGTTCTATAAAAACCGAACATTTCGGTTCGATTTCGGTTTTAGCCAAAAACCGAGCCAAACCGAACCGTGCACACCCCTAGATGTCCCCGACTAAAATTGTACGATTGAGTTTGTTACGTGATTTATTTATCATATGATTTTATTTGTTTACATATAATATGTTTGGTTAATTGAATACTGGCATACTTTACAAGTATAGATTGTGTTTTATTATTTGATAAGGCTACAGGCTAATATGAATATCATCTTTTATATAATATAATAAAAGAATTACATTATTGTGGAGTGTTTTTGCAAATTCTTTCTCATTGAAAAAAAATTGGACCAATAGCAGAGCTTGATTTTGCCACATAGGCGAAATCGAGCAACGTGATTGGTCAATAAAAAGTCAAAATTAAATTGATTTTGGTTAAATTTAATAAATTTAGTGGAGAAATTTGGTTAAGAAAAAAAAATGTATAAAAATATAGGTGTCAAATTTTGTGAAAACAAAAACTTAAAAAAATAGGAAGTAAATAATAAAATTTTATTGATTGAATTTTAATAATTTATATAGAGTAAAGTGTAAAATTACAAGTTTCCATGTTTTTTAATAACTTTATAAAAAACACAAATAACACCTTACACTTTATACCCCCTATACTTTATAATATTAAATTTGTTTATAATTACATGGGTATTAATATTACTCCCTCCGTCTCAAAATTATTGTCATGAGACAACATTCACATATGTTAATAAAAGTGGGGCCACTTTAGTTTTCAACCACTAAAAGAGAATATTCACTTAATATATTCTCTAGTTTTTACCTAAAGAGGAAAGTGAACAATTTTTTTGAGACATCCCGAAAATGAAATATGGACTATAATTATGAGAAGAAGGGAGTAGTTTTTAGTCTTTCATCCATTAAAATTACAAAATTTGGTAAATATGTGAATTAGTTTTAATATATGTTAAATATTTTTTAAAACTAATGTTAGTTTTAAACTTTCATCCATTAGATTTTTTTTTAAATAAGGACTCATGTTACTATTTAAAAGTTTAATTTATGTGTACACGAGTTTGAAATACGGCTAAATTATTAGTAATATAAATATCAAATGATAAGCACGATACTTTGATATGAAAATAAATATACGCGATTCTACTTATAACAACGACTTATGAAATTGTTATTTAAAATTTGTATATGGATATCCATAAAAACATTTTAAAAATTTTACAGAGCATATTTTAACTTCATCAACGCTAATTATGTGCTACTAAATTCACACATTTTGTACAACATGATATCAATAGTTAAAGTTAAACAACAAAATCAACATCAACCTCAACATGTCTGTCAGTTATAAACGTTATACAAAGCTAATTATTAAAAAATACAAACAAACAAACGGGGTTAGATAGTCATTGTTTAATATAGAAGGTGTTTTCCTTAAATTATATAAAAAAAAATGCACGCTTCACAATCCTTATTTGATAACAATCACCTCCTAAATTATTTAAAAAAAAATTACGTAGGTGATAACCTAACTTTATTCATTGAAGTGATGTTTTATTAAAAAAAAAAAAAAAAAAAAAAAAAAAAAAAAAAAAAAAAAAACGTAATAGTTAGATGTTGTAAACGAATTAAAAGTATATACATGAGAATTATTCAGTAAGAATATATGGTTTTAATCAGGTTATTACGTTACTATACTGCGATAATGTTATTGAGTTGGTAATCACAGATGTGAGATACAACCATTATTCTATACTTATGTGTAAACCTCTTTTTGCTTCTGAATAGAATCCGAAAGAGACCTCAACAGAACTTTGGCTTATGCCTTATCTAGCTAATAGTATTTAGTAACCTTTTTTATGGTTTAACTTTTTTGTTTTACACACCAACTTTTAGTAACACTTTTTTATGTTTTATGAAAACTTCTACACTTAATATTTGTGTTTTTACTATAAACACACTAAGCTATAATAGAATTAGTTGTGAGTTCAGGGGGTTTTCACTAAGCTTCTAAAAAAAGCTTATAGCTTTATCATACACTTATTGTGTTATGATAATTGAATAAGCCAATAAGCACCTTTAATAAGCATAACCAAACACCCCTTTAGTTTTAATATGAAGTTTTCTTATTTGATGTTATGACAAGCTTTGTTGTTATCCTCACTATATTGCAACATGTTAGTGGTTTTTGCAGTTTTATCATCTTATCGCACACACTAAAGTGTAACGCAATTTGTTGTGTGCGTTTTTTAGAGGAGGATTAAGTATCAACACATGATTGTCGTGGAAGGATTTTCTACTCCTGATCAAGGTATGAATGTATAATTTAGTTGAGTTGCTGATTTAGATGATACATGAATGTATTTTAATGTACCAAAGATGTCTTTTAGTGCCTATATGGGGAATTTTATGGTAGGAATTCTTTTCGGAGTGTAATTTGTCTTCGAATGAGTTAATGAAACTTAGCATGTGTTTGCTGTCATTGATAACACTATAGGTGTCAACCAACGGTCTAAAATATGGGTGTCTTTTACCTTGATGATTTAGGCCAATTGTGAAGAAAGTTGCATTAAAGTGAAAGGTCGGTAAGGATGCAAACAATCCTAAAAGACTTGCGAATATACTCTTTGTCCTTTTTTCATGAATTTATAATTTACTTATACAAGTAATAATAATTTCCTTATATAGTTCGGGCTTAATGAAAAATTATTCTTATACATTATACATAAACGTAAGATTAAATTTGAGTTCTACCCATTACAACTTTTTTTTTCTCTTTATTTAATAAAGAAGCTATAGTGTAAGCATCTATGTTAATTTGATAATTTTATGATCAAACATGAGAAGTAAGTAACACCAAACATATGAAAATACAACTTTCCAAACAAAAAGGTACATTAGTAAAAATTATATGATGGTTATTTATAATCAAAGAAATGAATTAATCTTTAAGGCTATTTAAATATGCTACTGTTGTGAACAAGAATAGAGGGAATGAAAGTAATTGATCATTTGATAATCAACTATGAGATTTACAAAGAATATATATAGACAAACATTAGGGCAAAACCTTAATAGCTAACATGGGTCGTGGGCCTATTATGGGCTATATGGACATCTATTCATAACACTCCCTCTTGGATGTCCATATTGTTCATACGCTTAGAAAATGCTGCCTCATTAAAAACCTTGTTAGGAAAACCCAGTGGGACAAAACCATGACTAAGGGAAAAGAGTGCAGCGCGTATTATCTCCCTCTGATGACTACATCACTTGAGCTCTTCGAGTAGGTGCATTCCAATGTTGTTGTTCAATGTCCTAAATGTTGAGGTAGAAGCGTCTTGGTAATTAGATCCGCCAAATTGTCACTTGAATGAACTTGTTGAACAATAATATCACTATTCTTTTGTAAGTCATGATTGAAAAAGAACTTTGGCACAATATGTTTTTTCTTGACGCCTTTGATGTAACCTTCCTTGAATTAAGCAATGTATGCTACATTATCTTCATGCAAAACTATTGGTTCCTTCTTCTCTAAAGAGTTATTACATGATCTACATATGTATTGTATCATACTTCTAAGCCAAACACATTTTCGACTTGCTTCATGTATCGCTGGAATTTCTGCATGGTTAGACGAAGTCGATGAGATCGTCTGCTTAACTGAACGCCATAAAGTTGTAGTTCCTCCACATATAAATACATATACAGTTTGAGATCAACCATTATGAGGGTCAGACATATATCCTGCATCTGCAAAACCAAATAGACTTGTATTTGATGGGTTAGTGAAATATAAACCCATATCCTTTGTACCTTGAAGATACCGAAATATTTGTTTTACTCCATTTGAGGATTATGCCTCGTTAAAACCTTACTAGATAAAACCTTGTGGGACAAAATTCTAGTGAAGGAAAAAAGAGTGCATAACTCCTTTATACGCTCGGGGATGTTGCCTCATTAAAAACCTTGCCGGAAAACCCTGTGGGGACAAAACCATGGTCAAGGGAAAAAGAGTGCAACGCGTATCTTCTCTCCCCTTGATGATCACATCACTTAATCTCATTGAGTGAAATGCACATTCAAGTGTCTTGATAGAATCACGTGAATAAATATTCTCTACATGTTATTTTCATATCCATTTTAAGGATTAAGATACGTCATACATCTCATACAAGTACATCCGTGTAATTCACATATAAATATTTTAGTATGACACATTTAAATCGATATTGTGATCATCATCTTTATAAATCAAGGGGTCTTTCTTCATCATGCGACCTCATAAACATGAGCGTCATTTATTCGTATAAAGATATGTAGCATCTTTCTTTAGCTTTTATGATGCATAATGATTACATCTTTAAGATGTTCAATTCATAAGCTAAGACAAGCTCCATCTTTTTGTTTCAACTTCAACTTCTATGCATTCAATCGCATTTACAATCCTAAAATCAAATTGTATGAAACTTAAAACATATTCACATCTAGATCTCTTTATAAAGTTTCATGGGCTAACAAAATTCTTTATTTGGCACAATACTATACACTAAGGGGATTATAACATATTTGCCAAACACATGATTAATTCAATACAATGAAGTAGTTTCTCGAGAACTTTTCTTATATGCTCTAAATATCACTAGCATGCTCTATGCATTTTATATGCTATAATGAAATCTCAATAACACATGAGCCCTATTAATTAACTTTTAGACGCATATCAATTACTTATTATATTGCCAGACTTATAAATATTATATACATTATTGGATCCACCATTTGAGAACATATCTCCTTATGATCATTTACATGTCTTTACGAAAGTATTGTGTGCCATTAGTTATGTCTTATATACCCAAATTTAAATACTTTAATTTCACTTTCTCATAAAGATCAATGCATATCCAATAATTTTACACATCCACATATACGGACTTCAAGTCCCAGTAACTATGTCTCTTCACAAGAGACTTTACTTTATCATTTCTTCTTTATGTCTTTACATCTTTTAGCCATTCATTGATACATATGCACTTCCTGCAGGTATTCTTCCATGATCCTCACCATGGTTATAGCGCTATCTTATTCTTTTACAAAATCATATATAATAGTATTATCGACGTCGATTCATTTCTTTTCGATTCCACACTTTACTAGACATTTATTTATTGAGATCTCATGGATTTTCATTTACCCGGGATTTTTCAAGAACCTTCATGTCTAGTGTATCTTTACAAGACTATTATGGGGTCTTTATTACCTCGATTCGACCATCTTAATTTTCTTGCTCCATTTTATCACTACAATCGAGGACTTTTATTTGGAACCGATTAGTCTATCACGTTGCAGACGTGTCATAGACTTACTACCAATAATTGGTTTTACTGGTGGGACATACATTCTAATTGGAGCACTAGCAGCATATACATGATCTAGTCACTTCTTTAGGTCACTAAACATATCTGGCATTTACTAGATTTGGAATGTTATTTGTCACTTGAACTTTAAGTTCATATTCATTAGTATGAGGATCAACATTTATATCATAATTTATCCCAAATTTCTCGCTGCTCATTCTCCCTCTGATTGAATTATCAATTTCAATATCACTTGTGTGCGTTGTGGTGGATTTACAATACAGGTTCCGCACACTTACAGAAAACTTTATATGGGAAACATATGGTTTTGACCAAATCCATTCTAACAGGAAGAATTCATTATTAATTGTTGGCAAGATGCGAATTCATATGTCATAACATGCCCCATTAACTAAAAATTTTGTTCTCATAATATTATTGGCTTTGCAATCAACTGAAAATGTTTTATGAACGTTTCAACAAAAGCAATTCGCGTATGAACATGGGCTACTTTTATGTTCAACACTTATTACAATAATCGCCCAATACTGAGAAGTATTCACCACCGTTCTCAATAATTAAATATGGAAAATCATGCTCGCAATTTTATAAGATGAGTCATTAATCACGCTAACCTTTAGTTGCGTCTTTGATGATCATTTTGACGATGCATCGATTTTAAAACTCAAAATGATCAATATGGCGGATGTATAGGCCTGCATACATCCCCGTCATATTCTTTCCAAACTTTATAGGACATAGTTCTTACTTAACTTGGTGGTGATACATTAACAATGTATTTCCATTGAGAACAATACAAATAGTGAAATCACTTTTGAAGAACCCATAGTTCTTGTATATGTTTCGCATCATCATTGACTCGGGATGGTCCAACCGGTCATGCCAATTAATAATATTGGCTCATAAACTCTAGTTTATGACCACATGTATTTCAAGTACACTTGAGTTATATCTAAAAGTAGAATAATATGGAGAAACTAATAAATTATCGCATTTATACTTTTGTTTCTCCAATCCAATTTATATAAGAAATTGTATAGCTTTCACTTGTTCACATTAGCGTATAACATTACTGAAGAATAAAACATGTTTTATACAAAGTGAACTATTTGTGAAATGCATATATACCATTATTAATCATTAATCAAGTATCATAGACAAATAATATCACATGATAAACAATGCACACACATATGATCACAAACTCAATTGCACAATTAGGATCAAATAAGACATCTCATTCTTATATTTGATATACCTATATACATAACGTCCATAATTACAATATTTATTCCGATCAAAGTATTTTCATAATTAGTGAAACATATACAAGGTCCAGTGCAAATTATATGTGCCATATACAAGGTCTAGTGCAAAGGGTTAACTGATATATCACATGGTAATGTTCAATATATACAAGTAATAATCATATCAGATATTTTAACATGTCATACATATGAGGCATTCAAGAAAGTATTTGATCTCATAAAGTTATTAGCATAACCATACCAACTGAATAACAATCTATCAAAAGAAAAGCGTACCTCTATAAATCGAAAGAACTTGTTAGAGCGTGCTGATAACGTGTTGTGAACAAGAACAGAGGGAATGAAAGTAATTGATCATTTGATAATCAACTATGAGATTTATAAAGAGTATAAATAGACAAACATTAGGGCAAAACCTTAATAGCTAACATGGGCCGTGGGCCTATTATGGGCTATATGGACATCCACATATAATTATTCATAACAACTACATATTTTAACAAAAATATAAGTAAAAAAAATACCAAAATTACAAAACATATCGTAAATTGATAGCACGAGTTTGCAAAACAAAAAACATATATCACTAATATCTCATGCAAGTCAAATATCATCATGTGATTTTGCTTGAATAACAAAATATAATTTTTAATCCAAAAGCATTCTCATAAAATAATAGGTAGGTTATAACATGTAACACCCCCAAATTTGGGTTACGCAGCGGAATTAAAGCTGTGTGTTATTCGACGGCACAACAGTAATAATAACAGAAAACGGTCTCTAAATTAGCCGTTTTGAAATATTTATTATTCAATTATCAGAGTTTACAAAATGAGGTCCCAGTAGTTTTATAGTTTGTCAAATAAGTTATCAAATGATAATAAAATTTTATAGCCTTCTTGGTGTATCCAAGCTCCTCCCTTGCCATCCTCGTTCATTATTGTCCTGAGATAAACATGCTAAAGATGTCAACACAAAGGTTGAGTGAATCCATAGTGTTTTTATAACGATTAGTTGAACACAAGTTGCATAATAGTAAAACAATAAAGTTTGCAGTACAGTATATTGCTCTAAGTCTCATGAACTCAAACGTTAACGTGTGTGATATCATAAAATGATATAAATTACTGACATCATAATGATGATGTAAGTACCAATGCCCCCGGGTAGGAGCTTGACAACTTCCTATTTAATCTCAAATAATGTGCATTTGGCTATCAATCCGGCTAGCACAAAGGCTATCTATCCGGCTAACCAAATGGGCTGTCAACCTCCAATAGATCTATTCACAATATTCGCGTTCACTCGCAAGTGATTAATGGTTCATGATATGAGGGACTTTTAGTGGCAAAAGTGTGTCTCAGGCAATATCAATCAGTATAGCTGATTCGCCCTGAACTAGTTATCTTTTATTTCTCAACCACTTGTGAATGGTCAATGGTAAAGTCAAACTAAGCTGAGGCAAATGCTTCCGAGGAATACAGTGTTTTCCCGGGTCGTAATGTCCCAACGAGGTTGTGATGATTGCAAACGAATCTGTGATCGAGTGAATCTGAACAGGGAATGGTATAAAAGTGTGTGTGTGTGTTTAACTAGGGTTTTTATAACTTAAAATAACTTAGGAAAATTATTGGAATGATTACGTGAAAGCTAAGTATTAAAAACGTTCACCAATTTAAAATCAGACGCGACTGCGTACTGAGAAAAAGGTGAGTTTTAAGAAAAATAAACTAAAGGGGTTAAAAGTGAAAATTCTATAAACTTAAACTTAAAATAAAATTAAACTAAAAATAAAACTATTTTTAAGATTATTATATTATTTATTATTAATTATTTAATTAATAACTATTTAACTATTTATTTAAAATCAAATTAAAAATAAAACTAAAAATAATAAACACTACAAATTAAACTAAAAACTTATAAAAATATTTTCTAAACCTAAAATAGAACTTGAAGAAAGTATAAAAAATAAAAATAAATCTTTTTGTCTTTTTATGAATTTTCTATTAATTAAAAACTATTTATATTAATTATACTAATTAAACTTTTTTAAATTACAAATAATATTAAACTAACTTAGAAAATTATGAAAAATTTTATATATCTAATTAACCATCATGGGAATCCTAAAAAATTATAAAAACTTTATTTTATATATTTTTAAACTAGTTAACTAATTATTATTCTATTTATTAATTAATATCTAATTAAACTATTTAAATTATGAAAACTATTAAATGAACAGTAAAAATTCTATAAAAATTACTAAAATTTATATTATGACTTATAAAAGCTATAAAAATATAAAAACACATATTACTTAATAAAAATATAAAAATGAAAATTAAAATTAAATTGTATTAAATAGAAACTATCACTTAATTTTATATTGTTTTTTCTGGATTTTTATTTTACAAAACTTTATTATACATAAAAATAAGTAACTTTAATAAAAACAATAATTTTCTAGCTTAATAATAAGTACTGTGGGGGCTTATTACCTCCACAGTTGACTTTGGTTGACCAAATGGACAAATAAGCTCAAATGAGCTGGTGTGGGACCCACTATGGAATTTTCTGGTTCTAATAGGTTTGTTAGACTTGTCTAAGCTTAATTTAGCTAAATGAGCTCAGTAGATAAGCTAATAAGCTACAATAAGCTAATCCAAAACCTGTTTTGAACTCAGAATAGGGACAAACTTCAATGGCTAATCTAGATGGGGTCCACTGGGTGTTAGGTCAAACTAATGGTCAATCTAAGTTCCTTGGTAGGAGGGGGGTTGGGAAAATCTAATTAGAGGTGGTGGGACCCACTGAGGTGGTCTCAAAACCACCACAAAGTGGTGGTGGTGGCCAAGTCTGAACTGAGCAGGGCAATACCCTTGCCCTGCAGTTGTGTTTGGAGGTGAATGGGGCCCACCTAAAAAATCCTAAAAATATAGAAATGATGGGATACTAAAGCTGAGATGGTAGACTTGAAATCCTAAAAAGCACAAGGTCTAATACCTGCTACAAAATTCTAAACAATTCTCCCAAATATTGGAAAAATCTGAGAAGTGTGCATTTGACTTTTTAGCAAAACTTGATAGATTGACTTTTATGAGGTTCTATCTAGATTTTATGATTAATTGTGACTAATTAAGTTATAACTAAGCTAAAATAAGCTAAATTACCTACTTATGATTAAAACTTAAGGCTTGTGGATCCCAAAATCCTTGACACTCAAACTCACACTCAAACTCAGTTAAACTCACTGAGCAACCATGAGCCAAACACCCCTATAACTCTATCAATCTATGATTTCCAAGGCTAATGGTGACATCAAGCAAAAACACTGATTACTAACACTATTCTATGATTATTTAAGAATAATTAAACAGAAATTAACCACAATACAAGCCTAAAACTCAGATTTGTCAAATTTAAGTTTTACACAGTGATATTATGGTTTTGAGTACAAATGATTTTTAATGAACAAGCAATAGGTTTTCTGCTATATTATCAATAATAGATATCTAATAAACACTTAAGAATACTTAATTAAACAGCACAAGCATTATCAAACTAAAAAAACATAAAATAGAAATATCACTTACAAAGAGTATATGACTGAGAAACCAAGAACCATGGACCAATCTCATAACCTAGCATCCCCCATAGGATTCTAAACCATAAAATAATCCAGATGACACTCCCTGCTCAGTTCCTCTTTGATCTTCTTTTAATTTTCTATTTTTCACTATTTAATTTGATTTTTTAGGAATTTTTGCTTTTTAATACCTATCTCTGTTTTAATGATTTCAAAAGCTTAATTAAGCTTTGTCAAGGCTTTATTGAGCTGAGAAATCCAACAAACAACAATAAACAAAAACAGTTGAACCTATTGAGATTTTTGAAATTCTATGAAAATGGCATAAACTAAGAACTGAGATGAAACTTGAAATTAACTTAATTTAAAGATTGAAATACATGAAATCAACTGAGTACAAGCGTGTTTAATTGAAATTACAACTTAATTCATAAACTACACTACATACGACCTAAATTAACTAAACCTAAACTAATAATTCATCTCCTTGCCTCCTTTCTGCTTTTGTAGAGACTTCTGAGGTTTGTGGGACCCACTGGGGTATTTCCCACCACATCCTAGCCATTGATAAGGTCTGATCAATCCAGGCCATTTAAATGCACTTTTTGGCGCCAAAGTCCAAGGGAACAACTGTGGTTGCGTGGAGAGGGTTTTAGGGTAATTAATTGGGCTTGGGAGCTTGTGTGAGGTGGAGGGTGAGGTGGTGAAGAGTGGGGAGCAAGTTGAAGGCCAGGTGGAGGTGGTTTTGGTAGCAGCGGTGGAGGTGTGGTGGTATGGTTTTGGGAGGGAAAAGGGTACGGGGTGGTTTTGGTTTAGTTGGGTGTTGACCGGGTTGACCAAGACTTGGACTGGGCCTAGGAATTGGATCAGGGTGGGCTTGGTTTGTGAGTGGGTTTATTTTAGTTTGGGGTTTAATAAATAAAAGGGTCCGTTTGGTTTTGTTAACTAAAAACACAACAAGGACCAAAATTGTAATTAGATGGAAGTTTGGGGGTCTGATTTGGCAAGTCTCCAAATATACTATAAGGACTAAACTTGCCATAAATAAATAGTACATGGATATTTTTGATATGTTTTTCTATTTTTTATATCCGGGTACTAAATTTGCCAAACGTGAAACTTCGGGGACCAAATGTGTAACTTATTCAAAAATTTCAACCAGGGATCAAATTTGACAACTTGATATTATTCAAGTACCAAAATTGACTTTTTATCCAAAATTTTCCATCAGGGGCCAATTCTGCCATTCTCTGAAAGTCCAGGGACCAAAACTGACAAACTGCCAAACTTGAATGACCAATTATGTAATTTCACCAAACTTAACACCAAGGACCATTCCTGCAAAAGATTATTAGTATAAGGACCAAAATTGCTTTTCTCAAAGTTTTTACATCCCAGGGACCATTTCTGTCAATTTCCAAAGTTGAGGGACTAAACTTGTAATTTTGTGAAAACTTTTGCACCAAAGGACTAAATATGTAACTTTATGATTAAAAAGGACCTTTGGTGACTTTTTTATGTTTTTAGAATAACCAGGGACTAGTTTTGACAATTTATGAAACTTGAGGGACTGAAACTGCCAATTATGCAAACTTTGTACGTTTTTCATTTGTTTTTGCATATTTTGTATTTGAAACATATAAAACACTCTTCTAAGATATTTTAAGTATTTTGATACATATTTGAGTGTTTTTGTATGTTTTGGCAGCTCAGATTGGTATAAAATGATGAGTATTTAGACACTCATCAATCCCCCACACTAAACTATTGCTAGTCCCTAGCAATCTATTGAGAAAAACTTAATGGATTTGAAAAACTCTTTACCAAAAGCCATCACTTCTGGAGTAGCCAGGTGTAAGAACTGTGGCACACCTGATAACCGTGTGATTTTGAGCAAATCACCAGCTGTCAACGGATTTGATTAGTCTTTACCAAAAGCCGTTTGCTTCTGGACTAGCCAACTCTTGATGGAATAGTCAACATCTTGGTGAGCTGATTACCAATTATGGTTTTTCCACAGCCTTTACCACAAGCCATAATCTTGCGGGCTAGCCAACTCATTAGCTTTTGAGGATAATGGGGAGTTGAGGAACCATACAATTTTTGGCAAATTGCAAGCCATAAACGGGTTTGAGTTATCTTTACCAAGAACCGTTTGCTCCTGGATTAGCCAATCCTGTTGTGGGTTAGACATGGAGGATTGATACCATTTATTGCGTTCTAAGTGAGAAAAAATTTTAAAATTTTGGCTAAAATGGGGGTTCTTGATGGAACATGTGTTTAAATTCGTTAGAATAACGAATCTCCCCCCACACTTAGAACTGAATATTGTCCTCAATATTCAAAGTACCGGGTGTTAAACCGAACTTAGAACGTAAGAAGGAAATATTACATAGCCTTTATTTAAAATGTATATACATACAATTATTTTTTTAGATAAAACTTCTTAAATAGAAGCTATCACTATATGTACATTTTTTTATTTTTTACATATATATATATATATATATATATATATATTTTTTTTTTTTACAACATGTGGGGCATCTCCCCCACACTATGTTTGTGCTAATGTTTTTGATTCCTGAGTCACTAGCTTGACTCGACCCCGAATTCATTTGTCCATGGGGAAGCAAGTGGAAGAGACAATCTCAATCGGACTTTCATTCAAGATGTTCGGATAAACATTTGAAGCACGTGAAAGTTCCACACCGATGAGATAAGTAACCGGCTCATAATTTATAAATGAGAATGCCGGGATCAAAGATAATGTCTTCACTCCCGAAAGAGTGAAGAACAGGATAGGGAACAGAATATATGAAGAAAAGAAAGAAAGTCATGATGAAAATCATGATTAACTCCTCATCTTCAATAGGAGAATTCATTGTTTCATGAATCTCCTCATTTAAGCTCGTTTGATCAAGACATATTATGGGTATGTCTAGATCAAAATAGAAATTATCATACTCCGGTGGAGATATGATATGAGTGAGTTCAAAGGAGAACTCCTCGTAAAGAGAATCATTCACAAGATGTAAATCCGTGAACTCATGTTCCGTTGTGAACTCATCACAATCCTCATTCTGAATATCAAAGAGTAGATTATCAGAAATTAAAGTGAATTCGGATTCGAATTCATATAGAGGATTGGTGAGAGTAGTCTTGACTGCTTTGGGAACAAAGTGATTATCATTTTCTTCTTCTGAGTTGACAAACTCAGAAGGTAATTCCTCCACATAACTGATGTCTCCAGAAGATAAAGAATTATCATCAGTATGTGAAGTACTAAGCTCGATGTTGGGATTAGAGTTTAAAAGATTTTTAGTTTCTCCCATATCGGCTTCAAAATCAAGAATATCATCATTACTTCCAGATAGAAGTGGAATGATGTGAGTTAGTTCCGCTGTGAAATCCTCAAGAAGAGGATCAACATCAGAATGAGGCAGTGATGCCTCAATATACTCAATGTCTCCATAAGATATACAATCATTACTGGAATTAGAGACATTCTCAATTTGATCATTTGGATTATCAGGGGGGTAGGAATATCACACATATGATCAAGAATTCCCTGTGACTCTCTTGGGATTGAGACAAGGTTCTCAACACTAGACTTTATGAATTCGTCCGATTCTTTTGCAGGAACAGTGTCAAGATGCTCGTTCCCCATGTTCAGAGAGTGAGTGGGAACCTCGGGTGTGATAACATCATACAGAGGGAGCTGAGAAGGACTAGCAGTAATGGAGTCTACAAGTTCCATTATTTCTACTGCTGGTGTTTCAGTTATATTCTTTTCTCCCTGTATATGCATGGAAGGAGTCTCAACTGATGAACATGATATGGTATCATCACTTTCATCATCCTCATCGAGAAAAGCAGCATATTGAAATTTGGCACGTGTTATAGCTGCGTGTTCTAAGACTAGTAATTCTTCCATGCTTCTTTCGTCTCTAGCAGCATGTTTTTCCTTAGCAAGTAATTCCGCGATAGATTTATCACGAGAATATGAAATGAGTGGAGACTGTGGGGGTGTGAATGTGTCAAAACCGGATGTATTAGAACTAGAACAATGTTCAGGTTTATAATACGGTTGACATTGAAAATCATCATGAGGACCCCCACAATGTACACAAGAAAAATTTGGTGCTTTGTGAGACAAAATTTTAGCCAACTCCTCCTTAAAATCTTTAAGTCTCTCAAGAACCTCTAGACAAGGGTCTTGCTGGATGTGAGGAGTTGCTTGGTTTATTTGGCACTGTGGAGGTGGGTCTTGATACGAATAGTCATAATTGTTACAAGGAAATGGATTCCTTGTTTGACAATCAGAGCTAAAGTGTGGACCTCCACAGTACTCACAACAGTTGAACTGATGTGGTTGTGAGTCATATGTGTTTAAGTCATAATTGTTACAAGGAAATGAATTCCTTGTTTGACAATCAGAACTGTAGTGTGAACCACCGCAATACTCACAACAGTTAAACTGTTGAGTCTGGTTTGGTGTATTTTGATACGAAGCATCATTGAGATTTGGATAATATGATTCTTGCTCGTATGAATGTGATGGGTAGTTGGAAAAATTTGAAGAGTCGTTGAATGAGTTTTGATTAGGATCATAAGCAAATGAATTACTCGATCCACAAAACAAACAACTCCCGTTTTGGATATCATTACCACATTGCACACATGTACACCAATGACATGGAAAACCGAAAAGCGGCTCACCACAACCGACACAAGGAACAAAATCTGGAGGTGGGACGAGTGGTGTGCTCTTAGAGCTAGCAATTTCCACCACTTCCGTTATGGTCTCGGGTTTTGGTTCTTGATAAACGTGAAGGTTAGGTAAGTCGTTCTTTTCAGTAATTGCCCTAAGCTCAGTACGTTTGCTTGACAAACTTTTAACCGTAAACCGTGAAAGATCAGGATTGATTTTTGAAGGTTTAGGAGCATTTGTGAGCTCAGGTTTTTGGACAACCGTGGTTTGGACGTATTTAGCACCTCCATCGTCAGAGGAAAGTACAAGGTCCTTTGTCACCTCGGTTTCTCGTTCCATTTCCCTCATTGGAGAGGGAATATGAATCGATGGTCTATCATAATCAACATGACATCTCGATATCTTGGACAAGGCCACAAGTTTCTCAACTTTGCTTTTACAGGCCCTTTGTTTAAAGAAATCGTCATCGAAAGATGCCATTAGAATCAATTATGAGGTAAGTGGAAGAATGTAGAATCAAAGGGTTTTGGGGATGAGAAATGAAGAATCAAATAGGTAAGGGTGTAAAGGTGAATATTTTTGTGTTTTGTTTTATAGAAATATGGATAAAAGATGGTAAATATACAATGGATGTATATCCAAACTCACTAATACGCAAAATCGTTTAGAATAAGCGCACAACCTCCCCGGCAGCGGCGCCAAATTTTGATTCGCCCTGAACTAGTTATCTTTTATTTCTCAACCACTTGTGAATGGTCAATGGTAAAGTCAAACTAAGCTGAGGCAAATGCTTCCGAGGAATACAGTGTTTTCCCGGGTCGTAATGTCCCAACGAGGTTGTGATGATTGCAAACGAATCTGTGATCGAGTGAATCTGAACAGGGAATGGTATAAAAGAGTGTGTGTGTGTTTAACTAGGGTTTTTATAACTTAAAATAACTTAGGAAAATTATTGGAATGATTACGTGAAAGCTAAGTATTAAAAACGTTCACCAATTTAAAATCAGACGCGACTGCGTACTGAGAAAAAGGTGAGTTTTAAGAAAAATAAACTAAAGGGGTTAAAAGTGAAAATTCTATAAACTTAAACTTAAAATAAAATTAAACTAAAAATAAAACTATTTTTAAGATTATTATATTATTTATTATTAATTATTTAATTAATAACTATTTAACTATTTATTTAAAATCAAATTAAAAATAAAACTAAAAATAATAAACACTACAAATTAAACTAAAAACTTATAAAAATATTTTCTAAACCTAAAATAGAACTTGAAGAAAGTATAAAAAATAAAAATAAATCTTTTTGTCTTTTTATGAATTTTCTATTAATTAAAAACTATTTATATTAATTATACTAATTAAATTTTTTAAATTACAAATAATATTAAACTAACTTAGAAAATTATGAAAAATTTTATATATCTAATTAACCATCATGGGAATCCTAAAAAATTATAAAAACTTTATTTTATATATTTTTAAACTAGTTAACTAATTATTATTCTATTTATTAATTAATATCTAATTAAACTATTTAAATTATGAAAACTATTAAATGAACAGTAAAAATTCTAGAAAAATTACTAAAATTTATATTATGACTTATAAAAGCTATAAAAAATATAAAAACTAGGTGTTGCTATATAAAAATTAATTATGCTATTTATAACTTACTTATTAATTAATTATTAAGAAAACTGTTATTAATTCTAATTAATACCAAATGACAATATAAAAATCTAATAAAATTATTTAAATTACTTTAATATATAAGGAAATTAATAAAAATATAAAAACACAGATTACTTAATAAAAATATAAAAATGAAAATTAAAATTAAATTGTATTAAATAGAAACTATCACTTAATTTTATATTGTTTTTTCTGGATTTTTATTTTACAAAACTTTATTATACATAAAAATAAGTAACTTTAATAAAAACAATAATTTTCTAGCTTAATAATAAGTACTGTGGGGGCTTATTACCTCCACAGTTGACTTTGGTTGACCAAATGGACAAATAAGCTCAAATGAGCTGGTGTGGGACCCACTATGGAATTTTCTGGTTCTAATAGGTTTGTTAGACTTGTCTAAGCTTAATTTAGCTAAATGAGCTCAGTAGATAAGCTAATAAGCTACAATAAGCTAATCCAAAACCTGTTTTGAACTCAGAATAGGGACAAACTTCAATGGCTAATCTAGATGGGGTCCACTGGGTGTTAGGTCAAACTAATGGTCAATCTAAGTTCCTTGGTAGGAGGGGGGTTGGGAAAAGCTAATTAGAGGTGGTGGGACCCACTGAGGTGGTCTCAAAACCACCACAAAGTGGTGGTGGTGGCCAAGTCTGAACTGAGCAGGGCAATACCCTTGCCCTGCAGTTGTGTTTGGAGGTGAATGGGGCCCACCTAAAAAATCCTAAAAATATAGAAATGATGGGATACTAAAGCTGAGATGGTAGACTTGAAATCCTAAAAAGCACAAGGTCTAATACCTGCTACAAAATTCTAAACAATTCTCCCAAATATTGGAAAAATCTGAGAAGTGTGCATTTGACTTTTTAGCAAAACTTGATAGATTGACTTTTATGAGGTTCTATCTAGATTTTATGATTAATTGTGACTAATTAAGTTATAACTAAGCTAAAATAAGCTAAATTACCTACTTATGATTAAAACTTAAGGCTTGTGGATCCCAAAATCCTTGACACTCAAACTCACACTCAAACTCAGTTAAACTCACTGAGCAACCATGAGCCAAACACCCCTATAACTCTATCAATCTATGATTTCCAAGGCTAATGGTGACATCAAGCAAAAACACTGATTACTAACACTATTCTATGATTATTTAAGAATAATTAAACAGAAATTAACCACAATACAAGCCTAAAACTCAGATTTGTCAAATTTAAGTTTTACACAGTGATATTATGGTTTTGAGTACAAATGATTTTTAATGAACAAGCAATAGGTTTTCTGCTATATTATCAATAATAGATATCTAATAAACACTTAAGAATACTTAATTAAACAGCACAAGCATTATCAAACTAAAAAAACATAAAATAGAAATATCACTTACAAAGAGTATATGACTGAGAAACCAAGAACCATGGACCAATCTCATAACCTAGCATCCCCCATAGGATTCTAAACCATAAAATAATCCAGATGACACTCCCTGCTCAGTTCCTCTTTGATCTTCTTTTAATTTTCTATTTTTCACTATTTAATTTGATTTTTTAGGAATTTTTGCTTTTTAATACCTATCTCTGTTTTAATGATTTCAAAAGCTTAATTAAGCTTTGTCAAGGCTTTATTGAGCTGAGAAATCCAACAAACAACAATAAACAAAAACAGTTGAACCTATTGAGATTTTTGAAATTCTATGAAAATGGCATAAACTAAGAACTGAGATGAAACTTGAAATTAACTTAATTTAAAGATTGAAATACATGAAATCAACTGAGTACAAGCGTGTTTAATTGAAATTACAACTTAATTCATAAACTACACTACATACGACCTAAATTAACTAAACCTAAACTAATAATTCATCTCCTTGCCTCCTTTCTGCTTTTGTAGAGACTTCTGAGGTTTGTGGGACCCACTGGGGTATTTCCCACCACATCCTAGCCATTGATAAGGTCTGATCAATCCAGGCCATTTAAATGCACTTTTTGGCGCCAAAGTCCAAGGGAACAACTGTGGTTGCGTGGAGAGGGTTTTAGGGTAATTAATTGGGCTTGGGAGCTTGTGTGAGGTGGAGGGTGAGGTGGTGAAGAGTGGGGAGCAAGTTGAAGGCCAGGTGGAGGTGGTTTTGGTAGCAGCGGTGGAGGTGTGGTGGTATGGTTTTGGGAGGGAAAAGGGTACGGGGTGGTTTTGGTTTAGTTGGGTGTTGACCGGGTTGACCAAGACTTGGACTGGGCCTAGGAATTGGATCAGGGTGGGCTTGGTTTGTGAGTGGGTTTATTTTAGTTTGGGGTTTAATAAATAAAAGGGTCCGTTTGGTTTTGTTAACTAAAAACACAAGGACCAAAATTGTAATTAGATGGAAGTTTGGGGGTCTGATTTGGCAAGTCTCCAAATATACTATAAGGACTAAACTTGCCATAAATAAATAGTACATGGATATTTTTGATATGTTTTTCTATTTTTTATATCCGGGTACTAAATTTGCCAAACGTGAAACTTCGGGGACCAAATGTGTAACTTATTCAAAAATTTCAACCAGGGATCAAATTTGACAACTTGATATTATTCAAGTACCAAAATTGACTTTTTATCCAAAATTTTCCATCAGGGGCCAATTCTGCCATTCTCTGAAAGTCCAGGGACCAAAACTGACAAACTGCCAAACTTGAATGACCAATTATGTAATTTCACCAAACTTAACACCAAGGACCATTCCTGCAAAAGATTATTAGTATAAGGACCAAAATTGCTTTTCTCAAAGTTTTTACATCCCAGGGACCATTTCTGTCAATTTCCAAAGTTGAGGGACTAAACTTGTAATTTTGTAAAAACTTTTGCACCAAAGGACTAAATATGTAACTTTATGATTAAAAAGGACCTTTGGTGACTTTTTTATGTTTTTAGAATAACCAGGGACTAGTTTTGACAATTTATGAAACTTGAGGGACTGAAACTGCCAATTATGCAAACTTTGTACGTTTTTCATTTGTTTTTGCATATTTTGTATTTGAAACATATAAAACACTCTTCTAAGATATTTTAAGTATTTTGATACATATTTGAGTGTTTTTGTATGTTTTGGCAGCTCAGATGGGTATAAAATGATGAGTATTTAGACACTCATCAATAGCATACAGAAAAAATTTTGTGTTCGGTTTGTAGCATGTATCTCCCCACAAGTTTGAAAAAATGTATAAAAAGTGGGACTATGAACTCACCTCGATGTTAAAGTAGTCTGGATGGAAAACAAATGATGTTTATCAAATAAACTGCTCCGACACGTAACCTAGGGAATGATGTCAAGTATTTGTGAGTTTAATATTCGTATTGTGAAAGTTTGCTGATGACTAAATGTTTGAGTGAGACAACATGAAGTCTCTTCAAAAATTAGTTGATGATTAAGATTTATTTATGTTTTGTTAATTGGTACTGACATGTCTCATAAAGGTTTTAGATTAATTCCCGAATTATTTCAGTGTTATAATTATATTCCCATAATAATATAGAATATTACACTTTTTACCATGAACCTTTAAGTGTAGTTCAGTTTTAGTTAGACTCATAAGAATAGTTTAGAGTTTTGACATAGAATACTCTTCATGCAAAAATAACCTTTAACCCGAAGTCCTTTTTAAACGAAAACGCACTCTTAGCCTAGGAAAAAGGCATGACTTTCTACGACTCTTTTACATATGTTAAAATAAGTTTACAAATATGTTTTACGTAGCTTATCAGCTTATATTTCCACCTTATTAGTTCAAAATAATTAAAAAGATACGTTTATTGACAAGGCCAAATACAAGGGTGAATAAAGGCGAGGCCTTGTCAGTTTTTCACAACGTTCTTGATCTCTTCAATAGTTTGCTAGGTGGTCTTTAACATGGTTCAAACTAGAGGTCGTGAGCTGTTCTGGTTTGGTCGTGATAATTATTCAAAGTACGGGTGTTGGGCGTTTTCTTAATAAAAGATATATATAATTTCAGTTTTCAGGGGCGAGAGGCCTAAAAGAAGGTCAAATATAAATGGGGCTTTGAAATATTTTTATGAAGCTTATAAGTTAATAGTGAAGTTTGTTAAGTTTGGTAAATTATGAAGTTCGGGAACTAGTTCGTTTAAGAAAATATTTTTGGAAATTCAAATCTCGGGTTTAAAAACAGTCCGCACCTACAGCTCTTGTCGTGCGTTTTTAGGACCCATGCCCCTGAGTTTTTGAAGAAAACATCGTTCCGGACAAGTTTCATGTTTTAAATTTTTGATGAATCGGACTAGAAATGGCTCGTTTTGCGTGTTTTCAGTTTCTGTCACAGAAACTTGACAGCTTTCCGACAAGATTTTTGATAATTTCATTTGGCCGTATCTTTTGACTCGTGTACTCGTTTTAGGTGATTCAAAAACCTAGAAGCTCGTTTTTATTTCTCCTAACTGATTGTTAAGTTTATATATGCTCATAGAATTTAAAGTATAACATAGAGAGGGTGTTTGTTTGATCTTGTTAAAACAGAAACAAAAGAATATGCATGTATTCGACTTAAGTGCTGGTTTTAGCTTATTATTATGTGTTTCCTACATAAGTAAAATGAGAGTGAAAGTGTTTAGAAACTTACAGAACTAACTTAGAGGGGAACTCGACACAAAGGGCCTTCGAATTGTAACCAAACTTCTATCTCTCTACAAGACTTGTTCCTACTTCTCTTAAGGCACCTCTAAGATCAGAATGAGTGTGTGTGAGTGAGTGGCTTGCTGTTTTAGGTGTGGGACGAGGCAAGAGGGGAGGAAGGGCCTCGCTATTTATAGAGGGAGTGAGCTAGGGTTCAATAAATGCACCAAGGCCACTTGGTGAGTGTTGTAAAGTCTTAAGAGGACACAAGAAACCTGGTACAATGAAATGTTGGAGATGAGATGACCTAGGGTGTCTACATTCGATGCATGGAAGCTTATGGAAAGATTATGCACATGATGAGCTTGGGATTTTTTACCTAGGTTTGAAAATAGATATGCCAAGTGTAGGGTGAGGGTTAAGTGACTTCTAAGGGAAGCTTGCTAACAGGGAATGGTATAGTTAGTTCCTAGTTCCAATCGAACCATTTAGTTAGGATAGAATCGATTTATGCTTTAGGTAGGTTGTACACAAGCTTTAGGGTATTGTACTTAGGCTAGGAAGTATAGTTACCTTTGGTTAGGGTTTAGTTCAAGTGAAGTGTAGTTAAAAACAAACTAGGGTTTGTTTAGGTTTAGGTTTTAGGTCGACATAGGTAAAAAACAAAAGAAATCGATTTGTGCTATAGGGGTTTGTACCATGGGCTAGAGTGAGTTGTACTTAAGGTTTATAAATGTAGAAAACATATTTCTAGGGTTTTGATTAGGTTTACATAGGTTTTGGTTAGTTTTGGTTAGGTTAAAGTAAGGATTTATAGGGTTTCTAGGTCTTTATGCATAAGGTAGTTGTACATTAGGTTTAGAGACTTGTACCTTTACATGAAATGTTGTAAAAATATTGGGTTTAAGTTTTTATGCATAATGAGCTTGTTTTATGTGTTTTAGAGTAGGTACACTGAGGTTTATAATGAGTTTAAGTCATTATTATACTCATGTGCATTACTGACTTGTACCTGAGCTTGAAAGACTTGTACCCTTATGTTTTGAATAAAACATGTTACTAATAGTTAGGGTTTGTGATTTTCTCACATGAAATCATAGATTTATGAAGTTAGGGTTTATATCAGGAGTTAAAGTGAAATTAGGGTTTTTGTGCTTCGATATCTTGTACATTGTACTAGAGAGTATTATACTTTAGAGTTTCATGGTTTTGATACTTAATATTAGTATTACATTAGTTTTAGGGTTTAGCGGAAACCCTAATGGGTAGACAAAGTTTAGTGTGAGCGTACGTTAACGAATTAACGTAAAGTGGCAAATGTGTTGTTGTAATGTTGTATACTTGACATGTAAGGATGTTTATGTGAAATAAACATAAGCAGTTAGTGTCGGTCTACGTGGGAGCACGTTTATCCATGATGCGAGTTACGTCACATTAGTTGGTTGTGGTGATAAGATAAATTGATAATGTTTAATCTTAAAGAAGAAAAAAAATATACGTGGAAAATGGATAAGTATTCTCTCGTTAGAATATTGTTACAAGTGGAAATTTACCGGTGGTTACATAACATATACATATGATTTTTTTATTTTTAGTCCATCAAGTAAAACCATTTGAAACATGTTAAGTGGTTCATTTCTTAATCGATAATAATGCATAATTAAAATGAAATTTTAAAATCCCTGTGCGTGCACATGTATTATAACTAGTATTAAACTATGTGAAAACCATAAAAGTGCTTATATCAATTTGATTGGAGAAAAAAAGTATAAATGTGATAGATATAACTCAAGTGCACTTGAAGCACATGTGGTCATAAACCATGGTTTATTAGCCAAGATTATTTTATTGAGTAGCACGATCGGTTAGACCATCCCGGTTTAATGATGATGCGAAATATATAGAAGAACAATAAGTTTCTTCAAAGATAGATTTGATTGTTCTCATTGGAAGTTAATTGTTCATTTGTCACCATCAAATTAAAGTAAGGATTTATCCGATAAAGTTTTGAAAATAACATAAATGGGATGTATGTAGGCCTATGCATCCGCCATGTGGATCATTTTGAGTTTTAAAATCGATGCATCGTCAAAATGATTATCAAAGACGCAACTTAAAGTTAGTGTGATTAGTAACTCGGCTTATAAAATGCGAGCATGGTTATCCAAATTAAATATTTGGAAATGATGGTGAATACTTCCAAGTATTTAGGCGATTATTAAAATAAGTGTAGAACTTTTATGTAGCCCATGTTCTACGAGAATTGCTTTTGTTGAAACTTTTATGAAACGTCTTCAGTTAATTGCAAAGCCAGTATTCATGAGAACAAAACTATAAGTACTGTGGGGCATGTTTATTTCGAATATTTAACAAGAATTCGCATCATGCCAACAAGATATAATGAATACTCCCCAGTAAAGTGGTTTATGGTCACGAACCATATGTTTCCCATATAAGAATTTTATAAATGTGTGGTATTTGTTTCTTGTAAGTCTACCACAACGCACACCAATGGGATGTTAAAATGGATAATTCATTAAGGGTAAGAGAATGAGTAACAAGGGATATGGAATGAATTATGATTTAAATGTTGATCCTCACTGTAATGAATATGAACTTTAAGTTAAAGGGACAATTTATATTCCAAATCTAGTAATTGCCAGCATGTTTGTGACCTAAAATTAGTGACTAGATAATATAAGTGTTGCTAATGCTCCAATTAAAATGTGTGTCCCAAAAGTACAACCAATGAATGGTAGTAGGTCTATGGCACGGCTGCAGCGTGATAGACAAATTAATTCCAAATAAAAGTCCTCGAATGATTATATAAAATGGAGCAAGAAAATTAAGATGGTCGAATCGAGGTAATAAAGACCCCATAATAGTCTCCTAAAGAGACACTAGACATGAAGGTAATTGTAAAAACCCCGGGTACTTGAAAAACTATGAGATCTCAATAAATGATATAGTGCAATGTCTAGTAAAGTGTGGAATCGAAAAGAAATGAATCAACGTCGACAGTTATATATGATAATGTGCATGATAATGATTATGTAAATAAATAATATAGCGCTAAAATGAATGTGAGGAGGATCTTGGATTGATGAATGGCAAAAATTTAATGACGCAAGTAACTAATGAATGATGGAAGTCTTTTGTGATGAGACATGGTTAATGGGACTTGAAGTTCATACTTATGAATATGTAAACTTATCGGATATGCATCAGTCTTTATGAGAAAATGAAATGAACTTATGCATAAGGTACAAGTGATGGCACATGTATATTTTCTCAAATACTTGTAAATGATCATGCAGATGCATGTTCACATGTGGTGGATGCAATAATGTATTTTAATATTGTATAATTCTGTAAATGTGATTAGTAATTGATGTGCATCTAAAGGATAAATGAATAGAGCTCATACGAGATTTAATTATAGGATATAAAATGCATGAAGCATGCTAGTGATTTTTAATGCTTAAAGCATATAAGAGAAGTTCTCGAGAACAATACTTGATTGTATTGAATTAATCATGTTTTTGGCATACGTTTAATAGTTCCCTTAGTGTATAGTATTGTGTCAAATAAAGAATTATGTTTGCCTATGAGACTTTATAAAGAGATCTAGATTTAAATATTGTATAAGTTTCATGCAGTTTGATTTATGATTATAACGGTAGTTGAATGCATAGAAGTTGAATTTGAAACAAAAGACACATTTTGTCTTAGCTTATGTTTTGATCATCTAAAGGATGAAATATGTGTGCATCATGAAAACTAAAGAAAGATGCTAACTATCTTTATATGGATAAACGACACGCATATTTATGAGGTCACATGATGTGAACAGAACCCCTTGATTTATAAAGAAGATGTTCACAATATTGATTTAAAAGTGCGTATGAAGCATTTAAAGTTCTCTCTAGTAATCATCATAATATAATATATCATTCACTTTGAATTGTTGGCAACGAATAACTTGTGAAGTACGATGATGTACTTGATGTATGACATACATTAATCCTTAAAATGGATATGCGAACAACAAGTAGAGAATATTTATTCACGTGATTCTATCAAGACAATTCAATGTGCATTTCACTGACTCAATGAGCTTAAGTGATGAAATCATCAGGGGAAGAGAAGATACGCGTTGCACTCTTTTTCCCTTGACTATGGTTTTGTCCTCACATGGTTTTTCGGCAAGGTTTTTAATGAGGCAACATCCCCGAGCGTATAAAGGAGTTATGTACTCTTTTTCCTTCACTAGATTTTTGTCCCACTTGGTTTTATCTAGTAAGGTTTTAACGAGGCGTAATCCTCAAATGGATATCCAAAGGGGGAGTATTATGGATGAATATGGAATGGATGTCCATATCTATTATTGTTAGTAGTTATCTTACTTATAATATTATATCATGTGGAATACTCCACCTTGTAACTATATATACATACCTCCATATAGAGATGAATATACAATTCTTCGATCTTTATTCTTGTTCTTTGTTCTCTTCTTAATTATTAATTTCATAATAATATTTTAATTATTTTTTAAAACTTTTTGAATTACTCAAAAAAAAAAATGAATATCTTGCGACGTTCCTCTAAAATCACTGGCTAATCTACCGATTTTATTTTAGAGTTAATTTCATAAATGGTCCCTATGGTCTGTCGCGTTTAAGAGAAATAGTCCTTAAACTTTTTTAACGGATCCAGTCCCTATGATTGCTACCCATAGCGGTTTTGGTCCCTAAGACTAACTGACGTTAGTTTTTTTCCATTAGCTAATGAACGTTAGCAAAAAATATTTGCAATGTTAGTCATTTATACTAACGACCGTTTATACTTAACTTAACATTTGGCTTTTTTTTTTTTTTTTTTTTTTTTTTTTTTTTTTTTTTTTTTTAATATCTTTATACATGTTTTTGTACACATATGTTTATACACACACATTTATACACACCTTTTATAAATGTTTTATACACACATTTTTATACATACACTTATAAACACATTTTTATACACACGTTTTTGTACACATATTTTTATACCCACACAAATATACATATTTCCATACACACATTTTTATACATACACTTATAGACATATTTTTATACACACATTTTTATACATGTTTTTATACACGTTTTTATGCACACATTTTTATACATCCGTTTTTATACATACATTTATACACACGTTTTTATACACACATTTTTATGCACACATTTTTATATACACATTTATACACTTATTTTTATACACGTTTTTATAAACACATTTTTATACACGCATTTATACACACATTTTATACACGTTTTTATGCACACATTTTTACACAAACGTGTATATAAAAACGTGTATAAAAACGAGTATAAAAATACGTGTATAAAAATATGTGTACACAAACATGTATAAATATGTATATAAAAATGTGTGTATAAAATATGTGTAAAAAAACATGCTTAAAATTGTGTATATAAAAACGTGCATAAAATGTATGTATAAATGCATGTATAGAAATGTGTGTATAAAAACGTGTATAAAAATGTGTGTATAAATGCATGTGTAAAAATGTGTGTATAAAAACATGTATAAAAATGTGTGTATAAAAATGTGTATATAAAAATGTGTGTATAATTATATATATAAAAACGTGTGTATAAAAACATTTATATAAAAGTGTGTATAAACATGTATACAAAAACGTGTATAAAAATGTGTGTATACAAATATTTGGAAAAAAAATAAAAAAATAAAAAAAAATAGAAAACCAAAGTTTAAGTTAAGTAATAATGGCCGTTAATATAAAAGACTAACGCTGAAAATGTTTTTTGCTAACTTTCGTTAGCTAACAAAAAAAAAATAATAATAAAAAATAAATAATAATAATGACAGTTAGTCTTAAGGACCAAATCCGTTACAAGTAGCAACCATAAGGACTGGATCCATTAAAAAAAGTTTAAAGGCTATTTCCATTAAACCTGACAGACCAGAATGACCATTTAAATTAGAACAACTCTGAACGCTAGGGAAGATAACGGAGGGACAATTTTACATATTTTTGCCAAATCAAAGGGAGGGAAGGAACTTACTTTTTCTAACTCAAAATTAACTCTTTGTTTTATAATATCGTTTTCTACTCGCTCCGTCTCAAAATTATTGTCATGAGAGAAAAATCACAAAGTTTAATAAAAATGGGACCACTATAAATCTCAACCACTCCAAGAGAATATTCCCCTAATATATTTTCTAGTTTTTACTTAAAAAGTAAAGTGGACAATTATTTTGAGACATCCTTAATAGGAAATGTGAATTATAATTTTGAGATGGAGGGAGTACATTTTTTAAACTTGAATTCTGCCACGATAGATTGTATAGATTAAGTGATTGAGTAAGGCTGGGCAAAGTGGTGACTCATATTCACCCAATTTTCCGGCTGCCACGTCAGCTTTCTCTCTCTCCAGCAACTAGACATGACCCAAGTGCCACAGTGGTGAACGACTTTTTTTTTTTTTTTTTTTTTTTTTTTTTTTTTTTTTTCAAACATTTTAAAAAACAAATTTAAAATTCATTAAAAATAAAAAAAAACATTACAATACTAAATTAAAAACTCAAACTAATAAAACTTATACTTGACAAATACTTATTAAAAACTTAAATAAGTCATTAAGTTGTACCGTTGCGTGATTCCTTCCTTAAGCCCCAAAAGTTCATTTCGTTGTCGTTCGCCCAAATTCGGGTCGATTCCTGAATTGTAGAAAATCATGTCTTGCTCCCGTTTTGTGAGGTCCATGATTTCCACTTGCCTTTGTTGGAGTTTAATTTTCTCTCTTTTGATCGCTGGCTCTTCTTGCATTTTTTTCCCTTTTCATCGCTAGCTCTTGTTCCTTCAATGATTTCCACTACTCTTCAATATCTTTTCTTTTCGCCGGTTTTGACGGCTTCAACCTGAAAAAGTTCGATGCTAGCGAACTTGTCCATGATGCTGGTGGATCACGAGAGGAGGAAGATGATTTCTTCCTGGCTGCATCATGACCTTGTGGTTGTGATTCTCTAGTATCATCATTCGCATCATCAGAATCATCCACGTCTTGGAAATTCATGGGACCTTGTGTTGACCCCGAGGTAGTTGTAGAACACTTTGTTTTCTTCCGACTATTCAATTAGAAAACAAGCATCTCCTTCTTCTAAGCATCATGACCCCTCAATACTTTCCAACACTCCAACAAATTAAAATCATGACCGTAACGCACACGATACTCCATAAGAGCTTTGTCTTTATTGTCTGCATCATTCTCACCACTTCTATGAGTATCCTTGATATTATCCATAATAGCACAAAAATTCGCAACCCTACCACGAATCCTAGTCTTCCATTTGACATGATTGAGTCGTATGTCCGGTCTGAACCAGTTTCTTTCTGAAAGTACCCTATCACCAACTCCTAAAAGCGGTGCCGGTTGACAGCGTTTCCTTGTTTGTCATTTTCCGAAATAAAGATGAAAGCTCTACAAAGCGCGACCTCTTCCGCCTTTGTCCATGCTTCGACCTTTTTGGTCAGTTCGGGTTGTTTGCCTTTGTCCTTCGCCTTTGTAGCACGCTGCGAAGGCTTCTTTGGTTTGATGGGTGATGTCTCTTCGACGTCGTCATCGCCATCAACGGGCATGGAACCGTGGTACAAACTGTGACCCGAACCTTGCCCCATGGAAGCATCTTGACTCGGATAGTTTTGGGTCGAGTATTGTTGAGTCGGATAGTCTCCCCAATCATCCAAATTCATATCAAGATTAGTACTATGAATCGGGGAATAATCTTGATACGGTTGGGAACAATGCAAGAAATCCATGTTTGGACGATACGAGGACCCACTTGGTTCTTGGTGATAATCCGTACTAGGACGTTGCGGTGGGACAAATGGTTTATTAACGTAAAACGGGTTTTCATTTGGATTAGGTTGTGGTAGTCGTGATGTGTATTCAAAAGCGGGTGGACGAAAGCGAATACCACGTTGTTGTGGTGGTGTTATGCCGGTTAATTCAAAGTTATTTTGCGGAGAGAAATTCAAATCCGGTGCATTTTGGGGTAGTCGGGATGTCGGTTTTTAGATTGTAGAGTGTTTTTCTTTGATATTGTGAATATTGATGATAATTTAGTTGAATTGTGTTTGAAATTGTGTGTTTGAAAGTGGGTTTGATGTTGGTTTTTATAAAATGAAAAGTGATAAAGTTTTTATTTATTTATTTATTTATTTTTATTTTTTTAATACAAACGTGTCTTTTGTTTTCCTTGAATATACAAAGGGTATGAATTTTTTGGAAGCTTTTTGTTGTTTCAAAATCGGTTGTGTTTTCAACCGATAGTCTCTTTTTTGGATCCTCAACTGATATTCGACCAACACCCAACAATGGCCTCAACCAATATTCATATCGGTCGTGGGATTCATTTGACCGATGTTTTCAGGGCTACTGTGCCAGCCTAATTGAGAACTTTTTTACACTGTTATCGAAAAACTTTACCACACTTCCATGCCAAATAGTCAATTTTTTCTACTTCATTCTTTTTTCTTTTCAGGTTATGTTTCGATCTTTTAATTCTTGTTTTTGATGAAGAACCTCTCGATTTACATCATCTCATTATTTTGTTTGGGGTTTTTTAAGTGGCCACCACGTGCTCGATGAAATGTGTATGCCTTTTTACAGTTGCTTCGCCACGTAAATTGGGAAATTTTATGTTACAGGGATTTCTAGATTTGCTAAACTTCATGTTTCATTTAGGATAGATTAAGCACAAGACTGACATTGCTTAACCTTATTTTAATCCATCATCCATTTTTTTTAACCATGATTTCCGACCTTTTGGCCAACTAACCCACGGGTTTGAACCCACCGCCATACAGACTCAAACCCGGTTAAGCCCTCATTTTTCAAGAGATTGGCGTGGCCAATTCAAGGTTGTTTGCACCTAGCAGGAATTGAAATTGAGACCTCACACATTTTAGAGTGATAGTCACAAGCCTTTTTGCCGCTAAGCAACCCTTGATTTATTTTAATCCATCTTAAAGCATTTGAGCTTATTATCTAAATAGTTTATGAATGATCACAAATTTAATACGTCTTTTTTTTTTTAACCTATTTTCATTTTTTTTTTTTTTTTTTTTGGTAATTATGGGTTTCCAACTCGACATTGCGAGCCAACTAATCCCACGGCGACTACCCTTTATGGATAGCCCGGAGTCGGCGCAGGTGAACCTCTGTGGCCACAAGGGGATTAATACGTCTTTTTTTTTTTTTTTTTTTTAACCTATTTTCATTTTTTGGTAGCGGAAAACCAAATGTGGTAGCCTACCTACCAACAAGCTTTGAAGGGTTGTTGAATGTCTGTAATTTTATTATGTGTCTTATTTTCTATAAACAACCTTGAAGCTATTAGTTAGTGCTCTATCCACTTATTAAGGAATCGAGTTGATATTGGTTAGTCATTGTACCCAAAATATGGTTCCAGATGTCAAATTGACCCATGTGTTTCGCCACTTAATGCACAGCTTAAGTTCTAGTTGGTCATATGAATGGTCAATTGATTATGACAATATAGTCTCAACTCTCATGTTCTTTGTTTATTATTGTTCTTCTATGAAATGAGGGTTCTCTATACATATAGTAAATTGTTAGTGGTGTAGTGCCGTATCTAAAAGTCCCTGGTCTTACATGCCTCCTTTTTAGTTAAGACACACGTTTAGTAGTAACCATTGTAATATTAGGTATATTCCCCTCTTTGGATAGATAGCTACAAATGATAATGTTTAAATGTCAAACCTATTATTTTTAATGGTTTGTGATTATAATTTTATATATGTATATATTTTGATCTCTTTTTATTTTTATATGCAGATGCATGGCCGAGATGATGGTGGCTATCATGGAGCTCCTCCGTCTATTGGAATCTATTACTTTTTCATGATTGCCTCGAGGAGCCTTAAGAGGTTTATTTATATCTGGTATATTTATTCAGAAACTTATTGGGATCATGCTTGCTTATCCGGAACATTCTGTTAATTGTAGAACTAGCTAGCAAGTTTGGGTTATGTCTACTGTAATCTTTTTGCGAAATTGAAAGTAGATTTGGCATGATGATCATGATATTTTCTTTTGGAGGGTATTTACCGGTCACCATTAGTGTATCTCGGAATTGAAGATTAGGAGGATGTCTTTTTTGTCTGATTAGGAAATGAATAATTTCATAGCCCCAACACCAAGGCCGCTATTGGTTTATACGGCTATTGCTGACAGTATGATTATACAAGTTATTTGAACGTACATAAGGTTTTTTATTTTATTTTATTTTATTTTTAAAATAAATTTTGTTTGATATAATTGTGTACATGGTTGCTAAATTAGGTTTTCAGTTGCATTGCAGACATGTTAGTTATTTTGTTTACTTTAAGTCAAATGTGATACTATCACAAAGCCAAAGAGATTAGGTTGTCAGTCGTGAAAAGTTGAAAAATTCAAGAATAAGTATTGACGAGACTTGATTTAGATGTATAAAAATACAGAGTAATCAGAATTGTGTAGTGTGATTCATGAAAAATATTGGTGACAGATCTAGTTATTTGTCTAAATTGTCTAAATTATAATATCAAATGATCATCTTCTTTAGTTCGTTCCTACTAATTAAGTGAATTTGTTTCAATATCAAATCTGCTTATTTGTTGATGCTACAAAAGGTAGCATACAACCTTTGCTATACCATCTCTTAAATATTAATTTTAGTATGTAATGTAACATTTAAATAGCCCGTGTAATACACGGGTCCTTAGCCAAGTGTGTGTAAAGTCAGAAGTGCAATTTCTCAAAAAGACAAAGGATCTTTTGTGCAATTTAGCATAGATCAGCTTATAAAAATATAGTAATAGCTATATCTGAGTATGTGAGAGGTGGTGGTTTAGGTGAGTAGATTTAAAAGTCAACTAAACGATGGCTTACTATTGGGAGGATCCTTCTGCATTCCTTGAAAGCTTTCCAACTTATAGTCTTCACAGCAAACCTCGATCTTTGGGTGATGGACTATGGGTTTTTAGTAGCAAGGATGAAGGATATGAAAATAATTCATATTCATCAGGTGATATATCATAATCAACTATCTTCATTTTCACTTTTTAATTTGTATACAAAATTAACCACTGTAAATAAATAATTACACAGATGATGTTGGCACTCGGATAATGACTTACGACAAGATTATATTTGCTTTTTCCAAGATGAAGTACCATTATCCGAAAATAGTTCAGTTTTGGGCACCAGTAACAATCGGCGGCAAACTTCAACTTTCAACTTCCGGTCAACCTTTTGCCGTCAGCCATCTTCACAATGATTTCATAAAATATAGGAGTAAGTTTAGGAGGGGTACACCTGCCTCTGCATTCCTCAATCGTTTTCCAGAGATAGCATATATACATGAGGCGGGTCCATTCTTGCGTTATGCTTTTCAGGAGTGTCATTTGAGGACTTCTTTTATGATACCTATTTGTTGTCCTTCCCAAACCTCTTCCTCTTCTGATTGTATTGGTGTTGTTGAGTGCTCATCATGGTTTGTTGCTTGTGTTGAGTTACTCAATGAGATGATTATGAAAATAAAGGAAGTGGGTCTGAGTGTGTACAATGTCCAGGATTGTATACCATACAAGGTAAATACACTTTCTGTAAATATGCTTTTCATAATAAGCTAAAGTAATCATCTTTTCTCACTTCTTTATCCTACTGTGACAAATTACATGTGTATAAATACTTCTTTACACTTGTGGAACAGACTATAAATGGTCTCGAACTTGCTAGGGACCAAATTCAAGAGGCGTTAAAGATTGTATGTCAATCGCATGACATTACTCTTGCTCAGGTTTGGATTGCTTCTCTAGATGAGAATCATGTGCACTTTTCATCTTCTTGGGGGGAGGCACAAACAAGCCGTCTGTTAGGGCTCAAATTGACTGGTTATAACAGTATTGATGAGGATTCCACAAGATATTGTTGGATTTGCCAAAATTATTATGATGCTTGTGATTTCCTTCCTTTACAACCTGCACAGGAACTTGTTATGAAGACACTTCAAGATTATGAACCACGTTTCTGTAAAAATATTTCTCAGCTTGGCACTTATAAGCTTATGGGATGGGGATCACCTGTTAATGATGGAGGTAGGGGTCTTACAATATGCATGAGGAGTATTCATACTGGTGATTTGAATTATGTATTCGAATTCTTATGGAAACATAATTCATTCAATCCTATCTTGTTGGAAGAAATACTTTTAAACATAAAAAGTTGTTTGCCCAGTTTCAAGTTTGCTTCCGGTGCAGAAATAGGTGACAAATTACATGTGATAGAAGTCGACAATTCTACAGATAAAGAGATTAAGAAGTTCGATATCTTCCAATCCAAAAGGGTATTACCAATACCTGAAGCATTGCAAAAAGGGAAGAAACAAGTGAGTGTGGACTACATAGCGCCTTTGGGTACGAAGTGCAAGCCTGCTCCAGTCCTCACACCTCAACAAGTCTTTGAGCAGCAATTTGGAATATCTACCACATAAAATTTTCTCGGTAATGCAAGTCTTTTTTCCCCCAGAATTACAACTTGTTTTACATAATTCAAATGGAGTTGGTTATGACCCATATGGACACGTATCTTGATATTTTACTGCACTTTAATATGTAACACTTTATCCATGAAACAAGCTGCAGAAATCATTTTTGGTAATGGAAATCTGATGGCTGACAGTGATGATCAGAGGCTCTTTGAATTCCTTGAAACCTTCCCAACCTATATTCTTTACAAGAAACCTGAAACTGAAGGGGCTTTCTGGATTTTTTGTAGCAAAGATGAAGGATCTCACTATAATTCATCTTTAGGTGATCATAAGTAGCCTCTTTCTATCTTCATTTTCACTGGTTAATTATTTTTTGAATTGTAATTCGCTCACCTAGAAATGACCACTGTACTCAGGTGATCTTGGCATCCGGATGATTTATGACAAGATTAAATCTGCTTTTTCTAAGGTAAGTAACAGTGCGGAATTAATAGTTCAGTTCTGGGCACCTGTTACAACTGGCAACTGACGTGTACTTTTAACTTCCGGTCAACCATTTGCCATCAGTGATCTTGGTGAAGGCCTCGAAGAATATAGGGGATGTTGTGTGGGATATGAGTTTAATATTGATATGAATAATGATAATAATAAGGTTATTAAAGATGACATTGAACATCATGAGGTCCACAATCCTATGACCATGATCAGTGGTCCACCCACCAATGCATTCCTAAATCGTTTGCCAGAGGCAGTTTTGGATACGAAAAATCACCGTGAGGGTTCATTGATGCGATATGCTTCAGACTGTGGATTGTGGACTTCTTATACTCTGCCTATTGGTTGTCCTTCTCAATACTACCCATCTTGTATCGGTGTTGTTGAGTGTTCATCAATATCATCTATCAATCTCGAAATTGTGAATACTATGAATAGGGCACTAGAGGTATGTATGTACATTGAGCTTCTAATAAGTTATTCATTTCTTAGCTCCAGCCAGAAGATGATTTTATATCATTGCTAATTAATGACATTTATTGTTTGGATGCAGCAAGAGGGTCTGAATGTGTTTAATGTACAAGATCGTATACCATACAACGTAAGGATTTCTAAATACCTTATTAGTGATCTTTTATGAAAAAATATTCTTTTTATTATAGTTGAAAGTAGTGACCTTTCCTCACTAATTTTGTGGAACAGGCTATAAATGGTCTCACACTTGTTAGGGACGAAATTCAAGTGGCATTGAAGAGCGTATGTGAATCACATAATATAGGTGTTGCTCAAGTATGGATCTCTTACGAGGATGAGAATCATGTGCCCTTTTGTTTTTCTTCAGAGGACACTAAAACCACACGTAGGTTAGTGCTAAAATTGACTGGTTATAATAGTGTTGACGAGGATTCTACAGCGTCCAATTGGCGTTTTAAGGAATATTATGATGCTTGCAATATGGTTCCACTAAAAAATGGGGAGGAACTTGTTGAAAAGACACTTCAAGATTATAAACCACGCTTCTGTGAAAACATTTCTCAACTGGGTACTGATACACTAATGGCATGGGTATCATCTGATGATGTTGCATGTAGTGGTTTTACAATATGCACGAGTATTGATACTGGTGATTTTAATTGTGCATTTGAATTCATATGGCACCATAATCCAAATTATGTTCTCCTGTTGGAGACGCTACTCTTAACGTTAAAAAGGCACTTGCCACGTTTGAAGTTTGCTTCTGGTGCAGAACTTGGTGACCAGTTACGTGTTATAGACATTGAAAATTCCACAAAGAGTGAGACTAAGTTTTTTGAAATTTTCAAAGAAAAGAGATTATCACCAATACCTGAAGCAATGAATATAGGCAAGAAAGCAATGTTTGTCAACTACAATGCGCGTTCCAAGATGAAACGTGATACAACGGAAATCGAATTATCTCGTGAAGACATTGAACAACATTATGGAAAGACCATGAAAAAAGCTGCAAAAGATCTTGGAGGTAGCATATTTAACTAACGTTTTCAATTTGACTACACCTTTTCATACGATATGTTTGAGAAACCTCATTTCATATGCTTTTTGTTACAGTTTCCTTGTCTACGTTGAAACGCAAGCAAAATAATTTGTGCATGTCCGGGTGGCAAGGACCAGTTTTACCGCAGAGAAAGGCTTATAAATCCAACAAAAATCAAAGTAAATAAAGACACACACATGAAAAGGACAATGGAGTAATTCAGGACCCTTCACCCGTCAAGAGAAATGAAAATACTGTTATTAAAGCAGAGTATGCAGATGATATAATCAAAATACGTCTCGGTAACTCAGAAGCAACATTTGTTAATGTTGAGAATGAAATTGGTAAGAAATTCAATCTGAAGCACGGGACTTTTAAGATCAGGTACCTTGATGAAGATGAAGAGTGGATATTAATGACTTCTGATCAAGACTTGAGTGATTGTATACAAAATTCAAGACGACTACGTGTGCTTCTACACAACCAGTAGCCGGTCCTGTTGGCTTCTGTGAAACATGTAATGTTCTGTTTGTTTTTGACTTTTTTCTATATTTGTATAATTACCGCTAGAAGAAATAAATGCGTAACTAAACTATCTTCTCAATTATTGTAATGGAACCACGTTGATGATTTCTGTTTACCTTTCATTAGGATCAGTAATAAGAATTACAAAAATAACAGCTGTAATGATATAAGATTTGAACAAGTTGTGTACATTAACTAAAAAAGTTACTTGGTACTGTGGAAAGGAAGTTGTTGAATCATTTCTCGAGACTGGGTGGATATTGTGTAATGACTTGAATGGTGTGATGGATCGGATGGGTGGTCAGTCATGTTTGATCCGTCAACCCGTTTAGATAAAACAAGATACGGTTTACATGCCGAACCCAAAGTCTTTGCAGGATTGACGAGAAACCATTGCCAAGCATAATTCTGATTGCATTGGGATCAATTGAAGCTCCAATTTTAGATATGATCAAATATTGTTATAGAACATTCGAACACCTCGGCCTTCTCATCCATAGGTAAATTGCATCATTTCATCACGTATCTTCACACTTCACAAGTTACTTAAGGGAGCATATTCGAGTCTCATTACTAACAAGTCCAACGCTTCTTTCATCCAAGTATATTGACAAACTTCTTTAGCTTTAGCAACACTCACCCAAGCTCTTCTCCGAATATCTTTTTCGGGCCAAAACTCGAGTTGCTCCTTCACGAGTAACGGAAACATATGTCCTTCATAATATCCATCATTTCCTTTGCTCTTAAAACGCCATGTACCCAATTCTCCCTCGACCATTCCATACACTCCAGCTTCCTCTATCGACTCTCTTAGCGCGGCTTCTTTAATGGTCTCATCGCATTCCCAACCTCCTTTAGGAAACAACATTCCTTTGCCTTTTCTTTGTGCACTAATCACAAGTACTTCCAATGCATTATTATTGTTAATTCTGTAAGGAATACATCCAACGACTTGACGTTGTTGGCCTTTATTATAACGTTGCAATTGTCGTCCGCTACGAGAAACCATCTTTTTCAATTCCATTATTGTAACAAGAAACAAAGATGAATATGTGATTGAGGATGATCTTTTAAAGATTTCAATATGTGATGAATGAATGGTATTGTGTTTGATGAAGAAAATGAGATTCTATCTATCTATATATAAGAGGAGAGGGAGTGCATGCGGGAAGACTGCGGGGAGGGTGAACCCCCGCACGGGAACACCGCCGCCTCACGGGGAACCCCGCACGGGGAGAGCTTTTGCGGGAGATTTTCACGCATGCGGGGAAGGAAAAAGTGAGGAAAAAGAGACGTTGGGGAGGAAAAAGTGAGTGAAGGGTGAGTGAATGTGTCGCCCCCAAAAATGAAGTGAGTGAAGAGTGAGTGAAGGAAAAAGTGAGACATGATGTGGCGGAATGGGATTGGTTGTGAGGGAGTGAAGGGAAGGGGATTGAGTGGAGCACTCCCCCCACCCTAAATGGTTGAGATAGGCATGTACGAGAAAAAAACAGGGTTTGTGGGTCCCAGGAAGACAAAAATAAGCGCGGATGCAAATGGGGGCGTAGGAAAGACGTGTTACGTGGCACGTGTGGGCTTCCATTTTGCGGACCATCTCACCCTTATCTTTACTTTTTCTTTTACCCGGTCATAGTTCCATCATTGCACCACCTCTAGTCCTTTGTGATCTAAAAGCTTACATATAAACACCCCTTTTATATTAAAGTTTAATAATATGGGTTATTTTACGTAAACTGAATTCCAAAAAGAAGTTAAATAGCCAGGTAAGTTTTTTTTTTTTGAAAATTGACTTTCATAGGGGAAATCCAAGTCCAATTTGAAACCCGATGGGGGGAAAACCTTCAACTTAAGCCGCCCGAAAGCACGAAACTTAAATTGAAGTAAACTCTGCCTTCTCTAGATTCGAACCCTTGTGGATTGAAACCTTCATTGAAGGACTTTGAAATCGTACCGACAGGGCAGTGGTCCACAAGGGAGGACTTCCCGGTTTGGTCACCCAAACCGGTACTACTCTCCACTAGGCACGCTTAACTGAATAAGACATGCCCAGTGGACCACAAGCCCATTGGTAAATAGCCAGGTAAGTATTCTGAATTCTTTATACTGATTGATTTGTTACTCCGTGGTCCTTACTTTCGAAGACTTATCATTTTGTGTGTGACTATGTTAGAATGTTATTTTTCCTTACCTTTCTAATTAGCTTATTTTGTTTGCAATTCACCATCTCAGCTTATCAATATTGGGATTTTCAAAATAAGAATAAGAATAGTTGGATAAAATATTTATTATTCACCACAAAAAGAATTAAGACTTTTCTAAACACTTCTTGTTACAACTAGCTAAAATTTATCTAAACTAGTTCTTTTATATTATATTTATAATGTACTGCCTCCGTTTTAAAATAAATGTTCACTTTAACTTTTTAAATTTTTTTTCTTCAACTTTTACTTTAAATAAGTTTGTTTGTGCTACATAATTCTTGATCAAAATTATATTAATGAAAATATATTTAATATTCAATCAATTTATAAATTTTTTTCATTATATATTAATATTATATAACAAAAACAAAAATATGAAAGGTACAATTTGAAGTAGAAAGACTTCAAAAGTCAAATGTGGACATTTATTTTGAGAGGGAGTGAGTAATTGATTAAGTTTTAAGACACAAAAATATAAGGTTACGATTATTGTAATTAACTCTAAAAAATATGCACTAATTAATTAACCACAAACAAGATTAGATATATAAAGTCAGAAGTGCAATCTCTCAAGTAGAAGAAGGATCTTTTGTGAAAATTTAGCATAGATTTGCTTATAGGCTATGTTTAGCAAAAGTAGCTGTGAGCAGTAGCATTGAGCAGTAGCAGTGAGCAGTAGCTATGAGCTGTGACCAGTAGCCAAAAAAGCTCACAGCTTCATAAAGAAGCATTGGGAAAATGAGCTTTCCTAAAAAATAGCAAAGCCCACAGCTCTCATGCCAAACAAATATCAAAAATAAAAAAGCTCATTCTCACCGCTCATTACCCTAAAAAACTCCAAAAAAGCTCCGCGCCAAACATAGCCATAAAATACCTATACATCTGACTATTTGAGTATGTGAGAGATTATTTAGGTGAGTAGACTGAAAAGTCAACAAAACGATGGCTGACTGGGAGGATCCTTCTGCATTACCTCCATCTCTTTTAGAAGGACTATGGGTTTTTACCGCAAACCTCAATCTTTGGTTGATGGACTATTCGTTTTTAGTAGCAAGGATGAAAGAATTGAAAATAATTCATATTCATCAGGTGATTGATCTTTATTATATTCATTTTCACCTTTTAATTTGTATACAAAATTAACGTAGATAATTACACAGATGATTTTGGCACTCGGATGATGATTTACGACAAGATTTTATCTGCTTTTTCCAAGATGGATCGGGGTTATGGGTTTATAGCTCAGGTTTGGTCAACCTTCAACTTTCAACTTCCGGTCAACCTTTTGCGGTCAACCTCCTTTACCAAGATTTCAAAAAATATAGGAGACATTGTGTGGAGCATGTGTATGATATTGATGTGAATAGTAAGTTTAGGGGTACACCTGCCTCTGCATTCCTCAATCGTTTTCCAGAGATAACATATATACATGAGGCGGGTCCATTCTTGCGTAATGCTCTTCAGGAGTGTTGTTTGAATTATTCTGTTATGATACCTATTTGTTGTCCTTCCCAAACCTCTTCCTCTTCTGATTGTATTGGTGTTATCGAGTGCTCATCATGGTATTTTGATCGTGTTTATTTACTATTCAATGAGATGAATAAGAAAATAAAGGAAGAGGGTCTGAGTGTGTACAATGTCCAGGATCGTATACCATACATGTGTATAAATACTTCTTTATCCTACTGTGAGAATTTACATGTGTATAAATACTTCTTTACACTTGTGGAACAGACTATAAATGGTCTCAAACTTGCTAGGGACCAAATTCAAGAGGCGTTAAAGATTGTATGTCAATCGCATCACATTACTCTTGCTCAGGTTTGGATTGCTTATCTTGATGAGAATCATGTGCACTTTTCATCTTCTTGGGAGGAGGCACAAACAAGCCGACTGTTAGGGCTCAAATTGACTGGTTATAAAAGTATTGATGAGAATTCCACAATATATTCTTGGATTTGCCAAAATTATTATGATGCTTGTGATTTGTTTCCTTTACAACCGGGGGAGGAACTTGTTCAGAAGACACTTCAAGATTATGAACCACGTTTCTCTAAAAATATTTCTCAGCTTGGCACTTATAAGCTTATGGGATGGGGATCACCTTCTGTTGATGGAACTAAGAGTCTTACAATATGCATGAGGAGTATTCATACTGGTGATTTGAATTATGTATTCGAATTCTTATGGAAACATAATTCATTCAATCCTATCTTGTTGGAGGAAATACTTTTAAACATAAAAAGGTGTTTGCCAAGTTTCAAGTTTGCTTCCGGTAAAGAAATAGGTGACAAATTACATGTGATAGAAGTTGACAATTCTACATATAAAGAAATTAAGAAGTTCGATATTTTCCAATCCGAAAGGTTATTACCAATACCTGAAGCATTGAAAGAAGGAAAGAAACAAGTGGCTGTGGACTACATAGCACCTTTGGGTACGAAGTGCAAGCCTGCTCCAGTCCTCGCACCTCAACAAGTCATTGAGCAGCAATTTGGAACATCTACCACAGAAGATTTTCTTGGTAATGGAATTCTTCTTTTTTTCCAGAATTACAACTTGTTTTACATAATTCCAATGGAGTTGGTTATGACCCATATGGACATATATCCAGATATTTTACTGCACTTTAATATGTAACACTTTATCCATGAAACAAGCTGCAGAAAACATTTTTGGTAATGGAAATCTGATGGCTGACCGTGATGACGAGAGGCTGTCTGAATTCCTTGAAACCTTGCCAACCTATGTTCTTCACAAGAAACCTGAAACTGAAGGGGCTCTCTGGGTTTTTTGTAGCGAAGATGAAGGATCTCAATATAATTTATCTTCAGGTGTTCATAAGTAGCCTCTTTCTATATTCATTTTCACTGGTTAATTATTTTTTGAATTGTAATTTGATCACCTAGAAATGACCACTGTACGCAGATGATCTTGGCACCCGGATGATTTGTGACAAGATTAAATCTGCGTTTTCTAAGGTAAATAACGGTGGGAAATTAATAGTTCAGTTCTGGGCACCTGTTACAAGTGCCAACAGACTTGTACTTTCAACTTCCGGTCAACCATTTGCCGTCAGTGATTTTGGTGAAGCCCTCTTAGAATATAGGGTATGTTGTATGGGATATGAGTGTGATATTGATATGAATAATCATAATAAGGTTATTAAAAATGAAATTGAACAACATGGTGACTGTCATCCTATGACCATGATCAGTGGTCCACCCACCAACGCATTCCTGAATCGTTTGCCAGAGGCAGTTTTGGACACAGAAAATCACCGTGAGGGTTCGTTGATGCGATATGCTTCAGACTGTGGATTGTGGACTTCTTATAGTCTGCCTATTGGTTGTCCTTCTCAATACTACTTGTCTTGTATCGGTGTTGTCGAGTGTTCATCAATGTCATCAATCAATCTTGAAATTATGAATACGATGAAAAGGGCACTAGAGGTATGTATGTGCAGTGAACTTTTATCAATTTATTCATAGCCATCTCAAACCAATTATCTGATGAAATGAATTTCATTCTCGACTTAGCTCCAGCCAGAAGATGATTTTATCTCATTGCTAATTAATGACATATATTGTTTGGATGCAGCAAGAGGGTCTGAATGTGTTTAATGTACAAGATCGCATACCATACAAAGTAAGGATTTTTAAAACACCATATTTGTAATCTTCTATGAAAATATGTTATTTTTATTATAGTTGAAAGTAGTGACCTTTTCTCACTTATTTTGTGAAACAGACTATAAATGGTCTCACACATGTTAGGGATGAAATTCAAGTGGCATTGAAGAGTGTATGTGAATCACATAATATAGGTGTTGCTCAAGTATGGATCTCTTATGAGGACGAGAATCATGTGCCCTTTTCTTTTTCTTCAGAGGACACTCAAACCACACGTAGGTTAGCGCTAAAATTGACTGGTTATAATAGTGTTCATGAGGTTTCTACACCGTCCCATTGGCGTTTTAAGGAATATTATGATGCTTGCGATTCGGTTCCACTTAAAATGGGGGAGGAACTTGTTGAAAAGACACTTAAAGATTATCGACCACGCTTCTGTGAGAATATTTCTCAACTGGGTACTGATAAACTAATGGCTTGGGTATCAACTGATGATGTTACATGTAGTGGTTTTACAATATGCATGAGTATTGATACTGGTGATTTTAATTGTGCATTTGAATTCATATGGCACCATGATCCTAATCACGTTCTCTTCTTGGAAGCGCTACTCTTAACGTTAAAAGGGTGTTTGCCACGTTTCAACTTTGCTTCTGGTGCAGAACTTGGTGACCAGTTACATGTTATAGATGTTGACAATTCCACAGAGAGTGAGGCTAAGTTTTTCAAAATTTTCAAAGAACAAAGATTATCACCAATACCTGAAGCAATTGATAAAGGCAAGAAATATATGGTTGTCAACTACAATGCACGTTCCACGGAGAGACGCGATACAACAGAAATCAAATTATCTCGAGAAGACATTGAACAACAGTATGGAAAGACCGAGAAAAAAGCTGCAGAAGAACTTGGAGGTAACATATTTAACTATCATTTTCGATTTGACTACAACTTTTTTTTTTTTTTTTTTTTTTTTTTTTTTTTTTTTTTTTTTTTTTTTTTTTTTTTTGTGCAAGGTGAATTTTATATTAATCTCCAAACAATGACTTACAACTTAGAGACACATTCATCTGAAAGGACATGCCCTTTATCAGATATCACAACATATACAATACAACTGATATCAGTTATAACAAACAACTGTATCAAAAACAACTTGTCTCAATACTGATGTATACTGCAGAGTAGAAACCAATCTGCATTCCACAAACCAAATCCATCCAGGATCAAGAATTCACCTTTATAGCACCTTTACCATCTAGCTACATTTCCATTTGTTCTCCCACTAAGATCACTCAGCCCTCATCCACAGTAATCAAATCAAGAAGAACAAATGGCATCACTAGGTACCCATCATTCCCAGTCAAGGGCTCTTCCAAAATCCCTACATTTCCCTCTTTACAAAGGGCTTCAGGATTCTGGAAACACACGCCTTGAGGGGAGAATCAACCAGCCCCCTTGGCAGTGTATAGATAGGACCAAGTAGGATCATCTTTCATTCCTCACTATTCCTATCTTCATACACTGCCCACCAAACTCACCCTACACACAATGGAAACCTACTTTATGACTACAACTTTTTATACGACATGTCTGAGAAACTTAATTTCTTATGCTCTGTGTTATAGTTTGCTTGTCTACTTTGAAACGCAAGCGCAAACAATTGGGCATGTTCGGGTGGCAAGGACCAGAATCACCGCTTAGAAAGGCATATAAATCCAACAAAAATAAAGAAAGTCACACACATGAAAAGGATAATGGGGTAATTCAGGACGCCTCACCCGTCAAGAGAAATGAAAATACTGTTATTAAAGCAGAGTATGCAGATGATATAATCAAAATACGTCTCGGTAACTCAGAAGCAACATTTGTTATTGTTGAGAATGAAATTGGTAAGAAGTTCAAGCTGAAGCATGGGACTTTTAAGATCAGGTACCTTGATGAAGATGAAGAATGGATATTAATGACTTCTGATCAAGACTTGAGCGATTGTATACAAAATTCGAGACGACTGCGTGTGCTTCTACACAACCAGTAGCTGGTCCTGTTGGCTTCTGTGAAATATGTTTATGTTCTGTTTGTTTTTTCTATATTTGTATAATTACCCTCACTAGAAGAAACAGATACATAACTAAACTATTCTCAATTATTGTAAAAAATGTTCAAGACAGGTAATGTAATACTTGTATTTGTAGAGAAGAGAAAGTATAATGGAACCACTTGATTCCTGTTTACCTTTCATTAGAATCAGTAATAACATTTACAAAATAACAACTGTAATGATAAAAGATTTGAACAAGTTATGTACATTAACTAAAAAAAGTTAATGTTGAATGGTGTAATGGATTGGATGGGTGGTCAGTCATGTTTGATCCGTCAACCCGTTTAGATGTAAACAAGATATAGTTTACATGCCGAACCCAAAGTCTTTGCAGTATTGACGAGAAACTGTTGCCAAGCATAATGATTACTGCATCGGGATCAACTGAAGCTCCCATTTCAGATATGATCAATCTTGTCATAAAACATTTGACCACCCATCCTTCTCATCCACAGGTATATAAATTGCATCATCTCATCACGTATGTTCACAGCTCACAAGTTACTGAAGGGAGCATATTCGAGTTTCATTACTAACAAATCCAACGCTTCTTTCATCCAAGTATAGTGGCAAACTTCTTTAGCTTTCGCTACACTTACCCAAGCTCTTCTGCGAATATCTTTTTCAGGCCAAAACTCGAGTTGCTCCTTCACAAGTAGCGGGAACATATGTCCTTCGTAATATCCATCATTTCCTTTGCTCTTAAAACACCATGTACCCAATTCTCCCTCGACAATTCCGTACACTCCAGCTTCCTCTATCGACTCTCTTAGTGCGGCTTCTTTGATTGTTTCATCGCATTCCCAACCTCCTTTAGGAAACAACATTCCTTTGCCTTTTCTTTGTGCACTGATCACAAGAACTTCCAATGCATTATTGTTTATTCTGTAAGGTATACATCCAACGACTTGACGTTGTTGGCCTTTATTGTAACGTTGCAATTGTCGTCCGCTACGAGAAACCATTGATGCCATTTTTTTCAATTCCATTATTGTTACAAAAGAGCTTGAATCCTAGCAGTAGAATTTTTGCTGTGTGAGATGTTGTTTCTCAACTAATTGGTTGTAACACGAAACAAAAATGAACAAGTGATTGAGAATGATCTTTTGAAGATGAATGAGTGGTATTTGTGTTTTGATGAAAATGAGATTCTATCTATCTATATATAAATGGTTGAGATAGGCATCTACGAAAAAAAAAAAACAGGTTTTGTGGGTCCCAGGAAGGCAAAAATAAGCGCGGATGCCAAAAGGGGGCGTAGGAAAGACGTGTTACGTGGCACGTGTGGGCTTCCATTTTGCGGACCATCTCACCCTTATCTTTACTTCTTCTTTTACCCGGACTAACCTTTGATAGTTCCATCATTGCACCACCTCTAGTCCTTTGTCTTCTAAAAGCTTACATATAAACACCCCTTTTATATTAAACTTTAATAATATGAGTTATTTTACGTAAACTGAATTCCAAAAAGAAGTTAAATAGCCAGGTAAGTATTCTGGATTCTTTATCCTGATTGATTTGTTACTTCGTGGTCCTTATTTTCGAAGACTTATCATTTTGTGTGTGACTATGTTAGAATGTTATTTTTCCTTACCTTTCTAATTAGCTTGTTTTGTTTGCAATTCACAATCTCAGCTTATCAACATTGGGATTTTCAAAATAAGAATAAGAATAGTTGGATAAAATATTTATTATTCACCACAAAAAGAATTAAGACTTTTCTAAACACTTCTTGTTACAACTAGCTAAAATTTATCTAAACTAGTTCTTTTGTTATTATATTTATAATGTACTGCCTCCGTTTTAAAATAAATGCTCACTTTAACTTTTTAAAGTTTTTTTCTTCAACTTTTACTTTAAATAAGTTTGTTTGTGCTACATAATTCTTGATCAAAATTATATTAATGAAAATATATTTAATATTCAATCAATTTATATATTTTTTTCATTATATATTATATAACAAAAACAAAAATATGAAAGATAAAATTTGAAATAGAAAGACTTCAAAAGTTAAATGTGGACATTTATTTTGGGAGGGAGTGAGTAAACGATTAAGTTTTAAGACAAAAAATATAAGGTTACGATTATTGTAATTAACTCTAAAAAATACGGAGTATGCTGCATAGATATATAAAGTCAGAAGTGCAATCTCTCAAGTAGAAGAAGGATCTTTTGTGAAAATTTAGCATAGATTTGCTTATAAGATCTGACTATTTATGTATTTGAGAGATTATTTAGGTGAGTAGACTGAAAATTCAACAAAACGATGGCTGACCGGGAGGATCCTTCTGCTGCATTCCTTGAAAGTTTTCCAACTTATCGTCTTCACAGCAAACCTCCATCTCTTTTTAATGGACTATGGGTTTTTAGTAGCAAGGATGAAAGATATGAAAATAATTCATATTCATTTTCACCTTTTAATTTGTATACAAAATTAACATAGATAATTACACAGATGATGTTGGTACCAGGGGCGGACCCATGTACAAAGTTTTGGGGGGCGGTGCCCTCCACGACTTGTCGAAAAAGTTCAGATTTTAGTGTAAAAAAAATTTTTTTTGGACCTTTTTATTAAAGTGCACCCCTCCAAAAAATCAAATTGCCCCCCACCTTGAAGCCAAAAATGTAAAAACCTTAGGTTTTAGTGTAAAAAAAATAAAATTATGACCTTTTTATTAAAGTGCATCACGATTTTATCAAAAAAAATTTTTTTTGCCCCCGCCTTAAAAAATCCTGGGTCCGCCACTGGTTGGTACTATAGGGGACGTTGTGTGGAATATGCGTATGATATTGATGTGAATAGTAAGTTTAGGAGGGGTACACCTGCCTCTGCATTCCTCAATCGTTTTCCAGAGATTATAGCATCTATACACGAGGTGGATCCATTGTTTCGTTATGCTTTTCAGGAGTGTGATTTGAGGACTTGTATTATGATACCTATTTGTTGTCCTTCCCAAACCTCTTCCTCTTCTGATTGTATTGGTGTTATCGAGTGCTCATCATTCTTTACTGGTCGTGTTTGTTTATTCAATGCGATGAATAAGAAAATAAAGGAAGTGGGTCTGAGTGTGTACTATATCCAGGATTGTATACCATACAAGGTAAATACACTTTCTGTAAATATGCTTTTCATAATAAGCTAAAGTAATCATCTTTTGTCACTTCTTTATCCTACTGTGACAAATTACATGTGTATAAATACTTTAATTTACACTTGTGGAACAGACTATAAATGGTCTCGAACTTGCTAGGGACCAAATTCAAGATGCGTTAAAGATTGTATGTCAATCGCATAAAATAGCTCTTGCTCAGGTTTGGATTGCTTCTCTAGATGAGAATCATGTGCACTTTTTATCTTCTTGAGAGGAGGCACAAACAAGCCGTCTGTTAGGGCTCAAATTGACTGGTTGTATTGATGAGGATTCCGCAATATATTTTTCGAAATTTCAAAAATATCATGATGCTTGTGATTTCATTCCTTTACAACCGGGGCAGGAACTTGTTATGAAGACACTTGTTGATTATGAACCACGTTTCTGTAAAAATATTTCGAAGCTGGGCATTTATAAGCTTATGAGATGGCACTGGTCTGCTACTGCTGATGGAATTATGGGTCTTACAATATGCATGAGGAGTATTCATACTGGTGATTTTAATTATGTATTCGAATTCTTATGGAAACATAATTCATTCAATCCTATCTTGTTGGAGAAAATACTTTTAGAGATAAAAAGGTGTTTGCCAACTTTCAAGTTTGCTTCCGGTACAGAAATAGGTGACAAATTACATGTGATAGAAGTTGACAATTCTACAGATAAAGAAATTAAGTTCGATATTTTCCAATCGGAAAGGTTACCAATACCTGAAGCATTTAAAGAAGGGAAGAAACAAGAGGCTGTGGACTACATAACACCTTTGGGTACGAATTGCAAGCCTGCTCCAGTCCTCACACCTCAAGAAGTCATTGAGCAGCAATTTGGAATATCTACCACTGAAACTTTTCTCGGTAATGGAAGTCTTTTTTTTTTTTTTTTTTTTGGCCCAGAATTACAACTTGTTTAACATAATTCCAATGTAGTTGGTTATGACCCATATGGACACATATATTGATATTTTACTGCACTTTAATATCTAACACTTTATCCGTGAAACAAGCTGCAGAAAACATTTTTGGTAATGGAAATCTGATGGTTGACCGTGATGATGAGAGGCTCACTGAATTCCTTGAAACCTTCCCAACCTATATTCCTTACAAGAAACCTAAAACTGAAGGGGCTTTCTGGGTTTTTTGCAGCAAAGATGAAGGATCTCACAATAATTCATCTTTAGGTGATCATAAGTAGCCTCTTTCTATCTTCATTTTCACTGGTTAATTATTATTTGAATTGTAATTCGCTCACCTAGAAATGACCACTGTACACAGGTGATCTTGGCACCCGGATGATTTATGACAAGATTAAATCTGCTTTTTCTAAGGTAAATAACAGTGGGGAATTAATACTTCAGTTCTGGGCACCTGTTGCAAGTGGCAACAAACGTGTACTTTCAACTTCTGGTCAACCATTTGCCGTCAGTGATTTTGGTGAAGCCCTCGAAGAATATAGGGGACGTTGTGTGAGATATGAGTGTAATATCGATATAAATAGTGATAATAATAAGGTTATTAAAGATGAAATTGAACAACATGAGGACCACCATCCTATGATCATGATCAGTGGTCCACCCACCAATGCATTCCTGAATCGTTTGCCAGAGGCAGTTTTGGACACTAAAAATCACCGTGAAGGCTCATTGATGCGATATGCTTCTGACTGTGGATTGTGGACTTCTTATACTCTGCCTATTGGTTGTCCTTCTCAATACTACTCATCTTGTATCGGTGTTGTCGAGTGTTCATCAATATCATCAATCAATCTTGAAATTATGAATATGATGAAAAGGGCACTAGAGGTATGTATGTGCAGTGAGCTTTTATCAATTTATTCATAACCATCTCAAACTAATTATCTGATGAAATGAATTTCATTCTCGACTTAGCTCCAGCCAGAAGATGATTTTCTCATTGCTAATTAATGACATATATTGTTTGGATGCAGCAAGAGGGTCTGAATGTGTTTAATGTACAAGATCGCATACCATACAACGTAAGGATTTTTAAAACACCATATTTTGTGAAACAGACTATAAATGGTCTCACACTTGTTAGGGACGAAATTCAAGTGGCATTGAAGAGTGTATGTGAATCACATAATATAGGTGTTGCTCAAGTATGGATCTCTTATGAGGAAGAGAATCATGTGCCCTTTTCTTTTTCTTCGGAGAACACTCAAACCACACGTAGGTTAGCGCTAAAATTGACTGGTTATAATAGTGTTCATGAGGTTTCTACACCGTCCCATTGGCGTTTTAAGGAATATTATGATGCTTGCGATTTGGTTCCACTTAAAATGGGGGAGGAACTTGTTGAAATGACACTTAAAGATTATCGACCACGCTTCTGTGAGAATATTTCTCAACTGGGTACTGATAAACTAATGGCTTGGGTATCAACTGATGATGTTACATGTAGTGGTTTTACAATATGCATGAGTATTGATACTGGTGATTTTAATTGTGCATTTGAATTCATATGGCACCATGATCCTAATCATGTTCTCTTCTTGGAAGCGCTACTCTTAACGTTAAAAGGGTGTTTGCCACGTTTCAACTTTGCTTCTGGTGCAGAACTTGGTGACCAGTTACATGTTATAGATGTTGACAATTCCACAGAGAGTGAGGCTAAGTTTTTCAAAATTTTCAAAGAACAAAGATTATCACCAATACCTGAAGCAATTGATAAAGGCAAGAAATCAATGGTTGTCAACTACAATGCACGTTCCAAGGAGAGACGCGATACAACAGAAATCAAATTATCTCGAGAAGACATTGAACAACAGTATGGAAAGACCGAGAAAAAAGCTGCAGAAGAACTTGGAGGTAGGGTCGGGTTGACCCGACCCGAACCCGATAAGGCTTATCGGGTCGGGTCAAATCGGGTCAAAAAATCTAATCGGGTTGTTTTGACCCGAACCCGATAACCCGATAGTGTTATCGGGTCGGGTTAGGGTTAAAAAAATTTTGCTATCGGGTTATCGGGTCAACCCGATAAGACCCGAAATCACTTTTCTATTTTTTAGTAAATACCTTTTAGAAGCCTAATGTCTCCTACTTACAATTTTCTATGCATGAAAAAACATATACATAATACATTACAGAACCTAAACGTTTTAGTAATACATTACAAAGGTTGGTAAAACACACACGTCATAGGTATTTAATCTATGCATTAAAACGTTCAGATTCACTTTGTGTATCATCTTGGACTAAATAGACTTTTGATCATGATGATACGGATAGGAAAGCTTTTGGAATTTCTAGTTTTGAAGTAAAGCAATATGTAGGACTTAAGATAACATGAAAATAGAACATTTTATTGAAGAATATCATGAAGTGAATTTATTCTATATTTATCGAGATAGATGTTTTATGCAACATATGCCCAGTAAAAGTTGAGCATAAACAATGTTGCATGTTTAATGATGTAAGCTGAAAGAGAGTTACAATGGCCACTCAAAATCCTCATCCCTTTTCACGTTCTTCATGATTGTATATTTGGGACATCTAAACATAGACCGTTTAGAAGATTAGAACCTAAGAGCATACATCTTATCTTGGTGCATAATAAAGGCAAGTTAATATTAAGTAAACGATACTAAAAGAACAATTAAGGAGTCGACTAAACAATGCTGATGTTTTTTACTTGTTGTTACTTAATCGGGTCACCCGATAACCCGAATCACCCGACCCGACAACACCCGACCCGATATCAACCCGAACCCGATAACCCGACTACTTATCGGGTCGGGTTGCGGGTTAGTTTTTTTCAAACCAAAACCCGACCCACCCGACCCGACAAGACTCGATTACCCGATAACTCGACCCGATAACACCCCTACTTGGAGGTAACATATTTAACTATCATTTTCGATTTGACTACAACTTTTTATACGACATGTCTGAGAAACCTAATTTCTTATGCTCTGTGTTATAGTTTGCTTGTCTACTTTGAAACGCAAGCGCAAACAATTGGGCATGTTCGGGTGGCAAGGACCAGAATCACCGCTTAGAAAGGCATATAAATCCAACAAAAATCAAAGTAAAGAAAGTCACACACATGAAAAGGATAATGGGGTAATTCAGGACCCCTCACCCGTCAAGAGAAATGAAAATAATGTTATTAAAGCAGAGTATGCAGATGATATAATCAAAATACGTCTCGGTAACTCAGAAGCCACATTTGTTACTGTTGAGAATGAAATTGGTAAGAAGTTCAAGCTGAAGCATGGGACTTTTAAGATCAAGTACCTTGATGAAGATGAAGAGTGGATATTAATGACTTCTGATCAAGACTTGAGTGATTGTATTCAAAATTCGAGACGACTGCGTGTTCTTCTACACAACCAGTAGCCGGTCTTGTTGGCTTCTGTGAAATATGTTATGTTTTTTTTTTTTTTTTTTTTTTTTTTTTTTTTTTTTTTTTTTTTTTTCTATATTTGTATATTACCCTCACTAGAAGAAAATAGATGCATAACTAAACTATCTTCTCAGTTATTGTAAAACGGCTCAAGACAGGAAATTTAATACTTGCATTTGTAGATTTCTTGGATCAAAACAAAGAAAAGAGAAAGTATAATGAAACAACGTTGATGATTTCTGTTTACCTTTCATTAGGATCAGTAATAACATTTACAAAAATAACAACTCTAATTAATGATAAAAGATTTGAACAAGTTGTGTACATTAACTAAAAAAAGTTAGTAATGTCTTGAATGGGTGGTCAGTCATGTTTGATCCCTCAACCCGTTTAGATGTAAACAAGATACAGTTTACATGCTGAACCCAAATTCTTTGCATGATTGATGAGAAACTATTGGCAAGCATAATGTTTGATCAATTGAAGCTCCCATTTGAACACCTCATCCTTCTCATCCACAGGGATATTGCAACATCTCATCATGTTGTTCACAGCTCACAAGTTACTTAAGGGAGCATATGTGAGTCTCATTACTAACAAATCCAACGCTTCTTTCATCCAAGTATACTGGCAAACTTCTTGAGCTTTCGCAACACTCACCCAAGCTCTTCTGCGAATATCTTTTTCGGGCCAAAACTCTAGTTGCTCCTTCACTAGTAACGGAAACATATGACCTTCGTAATATCCATCGTTTCCTTTGCTTTTAAAACACCATGTACCCAATTCTCCCTCGACAATTCCGTACACTCCAGCTTCCTCTATCGACTCTCTTAGCGCGGCTTCTTTAATGGTCTCATCGCATTCCCAACCTCCTTTAGGAAACAACATTCCTTTGCCTTTTCTTTGTGCACTGATCACAAGAACTTCCAATGCATTATTGTTGTTAATTCTGTAAGGTATACATCCAACTACTTGACGTTGTTGGCCTTTATTGTAACGTTGCAATTGTCGTCCGCTACGAGAAACCATTGATGCCATTTTTTTCAATTCCATTATTGTTACAAAAGAGCTTGTATCCTAGCAGTAATATTTTTGCTGTGTGAGATGTTTCTCAACTAATTGGTTGTAACACGAAACAAAAATGAACAAGTGATTGAGGATGATCTTTTGAAGATGAATGAGTGGTATTTGTGTTTGATGAAAATGAGATTCTATCTATCTATATATATAAATGGTTGAGATATAAATGGTTGAGATAGGCATGTACGAGAAAAAAACAGGATTTGTGGGTCCCAGGAAGACAAAAATAAGCGCGGATGCAAAAGAGGGCGTAGGAAAGACGTGTTACGTGGCACGTGTGGGCTTCCATTTTGCGGACCATCTCACCCTTATCTTTACTTCTTCTTTTACCCGGTATAACCTTTGATAGTTCCATCATTGCACCACCTCTAGTCCTTTGTCTTCTAAAAGCTTACATATAAACACCCCTTTTATATTAAAGTTTAATAATATGAGTTATTTTACGTAAACTGAATTCCAAAAAGAAGTTAAATAGCCAGGTAAGTATTCTGGATTCTTTATCCTAATTGATTTGTTACTTCGTGGTCCTTATTTTCAAAGACTCATCATTTTGTGTGTGACTATGTTAGAATGTTATTTTTCCTTACCTTTCTAATTAGCTTGTTTTGTTTGCAATTCACCATCTCAGCTTATCAACGTTGGGATTTTTAAAATAAGAATAAGAATAGTTGGATAAAATATTTATTATTCACCACAAAAAGAATTAAGACTTTTCTAAACACTTCTTGTTACAACTAACTAAAATTTATCTAAACTAGTTCTTTTATACGGAGTATTATATTTATAATGTACTGCCTCCGTTTTAAAATAAATGTTCACTTTAACTTTTTAAAGTTTTTTTCTTCAACTTTTACTTTAAATAAGTTTGTTGTGCTACATAATTCTTGATCAAAATTATATTAATGAAAATATATTTAATATTCAATCAATTTATAAAAAAAAATCATTATATATTATATAACATAAACAAAAATATGGAAGGTAAAATTTGAAATAGAAAGACTTCAAAAGTCAAATGTGGACATTTATTTTGAGAGGGAGTGAGTAAACGATTAAGTTTTAAGACAAAAAAATATAAGGTTACGATTATTGTAATTAACTCTAAAAAATACGGAGTATGCACTAATTAATTAACCACAAACTAGATTAGATATATATAAAGTCAGAAGTGCAATCTCTCAAGTAGAAGAAGGATCTTTTGTGAAAATTTAGCATAGATTTGCTTATAAGATCTGACTATTTATGTATGTGAGAGAGGTGGTTGGGTGAGTAGATTTAAAAGTCAACAAAACGATGGCTCACTGGGGGGATACTTCTGGATTCCTTGAAAGCTTTCCAACTTATCGTCTTCACCGCAAACCTCCATGTTTGGGTGATGGACTATTCGTTTTTAGTAGCAAGGATGAAAGATATGAAAATAATTCATATTCATCAGGTGATCGATCTATCATAATCAACTATCTTCATTTTCACATTTTAATTTGTATACAAAATTAACATAGATAATTACACAGATGATGTTGGCACTCGGATTATGATTTACGACAAGATTATATCTGCTTTTTCCAAGATGGATAGCGGTGATGGATTAGTTCAGTTTTGGGCACCAGTAACAACAACAATAGGCGGCAAACATCTACTTTCAACTTCCGGTCAACCTTTTGCGGTCAGCTTCCTTTTCCAACATTTCATAAATTATAGGAGACTTTGTGTGGAGAATGCGTATGATATTGATGTGAATAGTAAGTTTAGGAGGGGTACACCTGCCTCTGCATTCCTCAATCGTTTAACAGAGATAGCATCTATACACAAGGTGGATCCAGTGTTGCGTAATGCTTTTCAGGAGTGTGCTTTGAATTATTCTATTATGATACCTATTTGTTGTCCTTCCCAAACCTCTTCCTCTTCTGATTGTATTGGTGTTATCGAGTGCTCATCATGGTTTATTGATCGTGTTTATTTATTCAATGAGATGAATAAGAAAATAAAGGAAGTGGGTCTGAGTGTGTACAATGTCCAGGATTGTATACCATACAAGGTAAATACACTTTCTGTAAATAAGCTAAAGTAATCATCTTTTGTCACTTCTTTATCCTACTGTGAGAATTTACATGTGTATAAATACTTCTTTACATTTGTGGAACAGACTATAAATGGTCTCGAACTTGCTACGGACCAAATTCAAGATGCGTTAAAGATTGTATGTCAATTACATAAAATAGCTCTTGCTCAGGTTTGGATTGCTTCTCTAGATGAGAATCATGTGCACTTTTCATCTTCTTGGGAGGAGGCACAAACAAGCCGACTGTTAGGGCTCAAATTGACTAGTTATAAAAGTATTGATGAGGATTCGACAAGAAATTTTTGGAAATTTCGAAATTATCATGATGCATGTGATTTGTTTCCTTTACAACCGGGGCAGGAACTTGTTATGAAGACACTTCAAGATTATAAACCACGTTTCTGTAAAGATATTACTCAGCTGGGCATTTATAAGCTTATGAGTTGGGACTGGTATGTTACTGGAACTATGGGTCTTACAATATGCATGAGGAGTATTCATACTGGTGATTTGAATTATGTATTCGAATTCTTATGGAAAGATAATTCATTCAATCCTATCTTGTTGGAGAAAATACTTTTAGAGATAAAAAGGTGTTTGCCAAGTTTCAAGTTTGCTTCCGGTACAGAAATAGGTGACAAACTACATGTGATAGAAGTTGACAATTCTACAGGTAAAGAAATTAAAAAGAAGTTCGATATTTTCCAATTAAAAAGGTTATCACCAATACCTGAAGCATTGAAAGAAGGGAAGAAACAAGTGGCTGTGGACTACATAGCTCCTTTGGGTACGAATTGCAAGCCAGCTCCAGTCCTCACACCTCAAGAATTCATTGAGCAGCAATTTGGAATATCTACCACAGAAACTTTTCTCGGTAATGGAATTACAATTTGTTTAACATAATTCCAATGTAGTTGGTTATGACCCATATGGACACATATCTTGATATTTTACTGCACTTTAATATCTAACACTTTATCCATGAAACAAGCTGCAGAAAACATTTTTGGTAATGGAAATCTGATGGTTGACCGTGATGATGAGAGGCTCACTGAATTCCTTGAAACCTTCCCAACCTATATTCCTTACAAGAAACCTGAAACTGAAGGGGCTTTCTGGATTTTTTGTAGCAAAGATGAAGGATCTCACAATAATTCATCTTTAGGTGATCACAAGTAGCCTCTTTCTATCTTCATTTTCACTGGTTAATTATCTTTTGAATTGTAATTTGCTCACCTAGAAATGACCACTGTACACAGGTGATCTTGGCACCCGGATGATTCATGACAAGATCAAATCTGCTTTTTCTAAGGTAAATAACGGTGGGGAATTAATACTTCAGTTCTGGGCACCTGTTGCAAGTGGCAACAGACGTGTACTTTCAATTTCTGGTCAACCATTTGCCGTCAGTGATTTTGGCGAAGGCCTCGAAGAATATAGGGGACGTTGTGTGGGATATGAGTTTAATATTGATATGAATAATGATAATAATAAGGTTATTAAAGATGACATTGAACATCATGAGGTCCACCATCCTATGACCATGATCAGTGGTCCACCCACCAATGCGTTCCTGAATCGTTTGCCAGAGGCAGTTTTGGACACGAAAAATCACCGTGAGGGTTCATTGATGCGATATGCTTCAGACTGTGGATTGTGGACTTCTTATACTCTGCCTATTGGTTGTCCTTCTCAATACCACTCATCTTGTATCGGTGTTGTCGAGTGTTCATCAATGTCATCAATCAATCTCGAGATTGTGAATACTATGAATAGGGCACTAAAGGTATGTATGTACATTGAGCTTCTAATAATTTATTCGTAACCATTTCAACCCAATTATCTGATTACTTTAATTCAATTAACATTTAACACTCTCATTAATTAGGAATTGAATTTAATCCTCGACCTTAATTAGCTCCAGCCATAAGATGATTTCATCTCATTGCTAATCAATGACATTTATTGTTTGGATGCAGCAAGAGGGACTGAATGTGTTTAATGTACAAGATCGTATAAAATACAACGTAAGGATTTCTAAAACACCGTATTTGTGATCTATGAAAATATGTTCTTTTTATTATAGTTGAAACTTGAAAGTAGTGACTATTTCTCACTTTTTGTGAAACAGACTATAAATGGTCTCACACTTGTTAGGGGCGAAATTCAAGTGGCGTTGAAGAGTGTATGTGAATCACATAAGATAGGGGTTGCTCAAGTATGGATCTCTTACGAGGATGAGAATAATTTGCCCTTTTCTTTTTCTTCAGAGGACACTCAAACCACACGTAGGTTAGCGCTAAAGTTGACTGGTTATAATAGTGTTGATGAGGATTCTACAGCGTCCCATTGGCGTTTTAAGGAATATTATGATGCTTGTGATATGGTTCCACTAAAAGATGGGGAGGAACTTGTTGACAGGACACTTCAAGATTATCAACCACGCTTCTGTGAAAATATTTCTCAACTGGGTACTGATACGCTAATGGGATGGGTAGCAACTGATGATGTTGCATGTAGTGGCTTTACTATATGCATGAGTATTGGTACTGGTGATTTTAATTGTGCATTTGAATTCATATGGCACCATAATCTAAATTATGTTCCCTTGTTGGAGGCGCTACTCTTAACGTTAAAAAGGCATTTGCCACGTTTCAAGTTTGCTTCTGGTGCAGAACTTGGTGACCAGTTACGTGTTATAGATGTTGACAATTCCACAAAGAGTGAGACTAAGTATTTCAAAATTTTCAAAGACAAAAGATTATCACCAATACCTGAAGCAATTGATAAAGGCAAGAAATCAATGGTTGTCAACTACAATGCACGTTCCAAGGTGAAACGCGATACAACAGAAATCGAATTATCTCGTGAAGACATTGAACAACATTATGGAAAGACCATGAAAAAAGCTGCAGAAGAACTTGGAGGTGAGATATATATCTAAGTAACATTTTTTATTTGACTACACCTTTTTATAGGATACTTTTGAGAAACCTAATTTCATATGCATTGTGTTATAGTTTCCTTGTCTACATTGAAACGCAAGCACAATAAATTGAGCATGTCCGGTTGGCAAGGACCAGATTTACCTCATAGAAAGGCTCATAACTCCAAAAAAAATCTAAGTAACGAAAGTCACACACATGAAAAGGATAATGGAGCAATTCAGGACCCCTCACCCGTCAAGAGAAATGAAAATATTGTTATTAAAGCAGAGTATGCAGATGATATAATCAAATTACATCTCAGTATCTCAGAAGCAACATTTGTTACTGTTGAGAATGAAATTGGTGAGAAATTTAAGCTGAAGCACGGGACATTTAAGATCAAGTACCTTGATGAAGATGAAGAGTGGATATTAATGACTTCTAATCAAGATTTGAGTGACTGTATACAAAATTCGAGAAATGTAGATCGATCTGCAGTTCGACTGCGTGTGCTTCTACACAACCAGTAGCCGGTCCTGTTGGCTTCTGTGAAATATGTTGTTATGTTCTGTTTGTTTTTTTCTATATTTGTATAATTAGTTAATTACCCTCACTAGAAGAAATAGATGCATAACTAAACTATATTTGTAATATTTATACTTGTATTTGTAGATTTCTTGGATCAAAACAAAGAAACATACCAAAGAAAAGAAAGAAGTATAATGGGACCACGTTGATGATTTCTGTTTACAAAAATAACTCTAATGATAAAAGATTTGAACAAGTTGTGTACATTAACTAAAAAAAAGTTGGTATTGTACGTGGAAAGGAAGTTCTTGAATCAGTTCTCGAGACTGGGTGGGTGGATCTTGTGTACATCAGCGTCTTGAATGGCGTCATGGATTGGATGCGTGGTCAATCATGTTTGATCCGTCAACCCGATTAGATGTAGACAAGATACAGTTTACATGCCGAACCCAAAGTCTTTGCAAGATTGACGAGAAACTATTGCCAAGCATAATGCTAATTGCATTGGGATCAACTGAAGATCCCATTTGAACACCTCATCATTCTCATCCACAGTATATTGCATCATCTCATCACGTATGTTCACAGCTCACAAGTTACTTAAGGGAGCATATTCGAGTCTCATTACTAACAAATCCAACGCTTCTTTCATCCAAGTATAGTGGCAAACTTCTTTAGCTTTCGCAACACTCACCCAAGCTCTTCTACTAATATCTTTTTCGGGCCAAAACTCGAGTTGCTCCTTCACAAGTAACGGAAACATATGTCCTTCGTAATATCCGTCGTTTCCTTTGCTTTTAAAACACCATGTACCCAATTCTCCCTCGACTATTCCATACACTCCAGCTTCCTCTATCGATTCTCTTAGCGCGGCTTCTTTAATGGTCTCATCGCATTCCCAACCTCCTTTAGGAAACAACATTCCTTTGCCTTTTCTTTGTGCACTGATCACAAGAACTTCCAATGCATTATTGTTTATTCTGTAAGGTATACATCCAACGACTTGACGTTGTTGGCCTTTATTGTAACGTTGCAATTGTCGTCCGCTACGAGAAACCATTGATGCCATTTTTTTCAATTCCATTATTGTTACAAAAGAGCTTGTATCCTAGCAGTAGTATTTTTGCTGTGTGAGATGTTGTTTCTCAACTAATTGGTTGCAACACGAAACAAAAATGAACAAGTGATTGAGGATGATCTTTTGAAGATGAATGAGTGGTATTTGTGTTTTGATGAAAATGAGATTCTATCTATCTATATATAACTGGTTGAGATAGGCATGTACGGAAAAAAAACAGGGTTTGTGGGTCCCAGGAAGACAAAAATAAGCGCGGATGCAAAAGGGTGCGTAGAAAAGACGTGTTACATGGCACGTGTGGGGTTCATAATGTCGGCTCAATCAGATATTAACGCTGCTTGACAATTTGTGTCTGGTTGGTTCCTTTTTGTTTCTTAGGGGTTGGCAACACTTGTGGCACCATACCACCATCCCTCACTCTCAACCAATCTCCTTGTGCCACATCATTCACCCATTTTTCCCATCCCTCACCCTTTTTTTTGTTGGCATCACTTGTGGCACCACACAACCATCCCTCACTTCATTTTTTTTTTCTTTTTTTTAATTTCTTTAAAATAAAAATAAAAACTAAAATTCCATTAAATATCATAAAACATTACATAATATTCCAAAAAAAAAAAAAAAAAAAAAAAAAAAAAAAAAATCATTAAAGGCTAAAACACCTTCCTCTTCCTTCCCACTTCACAAAACACAAACACCACTTCCACTTCCATGGCTTCCTTAACTCACTTCTTAAAAACCATCACCACCAGTTGCTAAAAAAGTACCATATATTTATGCTGAGGGTTTTATGAAGGATACCCATGATCAGATACCCATGATCAAGCCTCCAACGGTCCAAAATAAAGCCTCCAACGGTCGAATTTTGCTCCCTTCCCGTGCCAGAAAAGAACCCGTGCCAGAAGCCTACCGTGCGGTACCGCGGGGATGGCGGCGGTGTTCCCGCACGGTAGCACGGTACCGTGCTATGCTTGCCGTGACCAATGCCGACCCCCTTATGCTATTTTTATATTAGCATGCTCTTATTTCTTTTCTTTACTACTGTATTTTACAAACAAAGAAAATATTCATATGATATTACTGTATTAGGTATGAACCGGGTGGCTGTCAACTACTTACATGACTACTGATAGTGACATTTGTAAATGGCTGTGATAGTTGCAATAACATATTCTTGAACTAGTAAAATAGTACATACAGTACAAAACAAGGAAGCTAGTATTTAAGTTTTTAGTGAGAATGATGCTAATACATGGTTAGTTATTAGGGATATTAGTGAGTTTTATTTGCGAAGAAATTTTAAAATGAGAATAATAAAAAATGATTATAAACACATATTAGAAATGTATCAACGTGAATTATATGTATTTTTATTCATTTATATGCTAAATAATTAGTTTCACAACTGACTTTGTAGTAAAATGAGAATGATGAAAAATAACTATAATTGCATATTAGAAATGAATCAACTTGAATTATATGCATCTTTATTCATTTATATGCTAACGAATTAGTTTCGCAACCGACTTTGTAGTGATAATGATGCAGAGTAGTACTAGTAACAAATCTGACATGTAAAGGACAAGGAAAACTTGGATTTTTTGTCACTTGCGAGACTTGAACCCGGGGTAAAACCCCCTAAGCTCCAGAAAAAGCACAGGTGGCCAATTGAACTAAGTCAGTTGGTTGAAATGCATCTAATATATGTATATGCATATAATTTTGTGTTAGAAATACATTATGATAAGTCTAAATGAATAGACTGTAATTTACTTCGATTAATCTCATACATGTGATTATCGTTATTAATCATCTTTCTTATCTGTTTTCATGTCATTTGATCACAACTCTCGCCACAAAAAGTACAACTATAAAACATGTGCTCGAATGCTTGTGTGCAAGGTAGAGAGCCAATATAGCCAACCGATTCAATTAAAGCCATTAAACATGAACTTTTTATAACTATATTGTGATATTATAGTATGACCTAACTTTAATTGAATATTTACACTCGCTAATATTTTAGACACATGTTATTAATTTTGGTTTTGTGCCCGCTCGACAAATATTAGGCTGGTACAGTGGTGACTCGGGTCATCATCTGTTATCAGCTTTCTCTCTCCGATTACCAGACATGACTAAGTTGTAACAGTCGATGACCGAGTTATTAAAAAAAAAGAAAAAAAATAGTATACAATCGGTCGAATTTGAGACTGGTAGTTTTTTTATTTTATTATTATTATTATTATTATTATTATTATTTTCGTCGACCGACGTGTGACCATGATGCCACAATGGAGGTGACCGACCCCGGTCGAGGGACCTCGATGAACGATGTTTTTCCGACCAACTGTGTATAGCCTTATGGATTTATGGTCCAGCCCATTGAATGGCACCACAGCACATAAACACTCTCATGAGTCATGTGCTTATTGCACTGTAACATGTAACCAGTGCTTCGATTTCTTATCCGATTACGCTCAAGTTCCAGTGTCATAATGGTTATTTCACGTTCTAGATGTAATTATGCATATGTGCGTAAACATATTAGACTCGTGACATCTTTTATGAAAATAATATCATAGTTCGTAGTACATTATATAGTGTTTTTTAATCTGGTTTTTGTGTTTTCACAAATAACATTTTGCCTTACCTCTTTTGCTTATTCACAATGGCCCATTGAGCAACAAACCACATGCAATCAGGCTCAAGTTCACGCAACTAGAAATGCAACAAGTGAGAGGGATGTTAACAAATCAGGTAATATCCAGAGGTCTCGGAAGGGTGTGCAATAGGTGTCGTCGCACATGGAGCGACATTTTTATTTGTTTTATATATGAGTACGTATAATATATATTAAACATATATGAGTCATTAAATTCATGTTTATATGCGATTTCTTTTTGGTTTACAAGTAAGGTCTCTTTGTTATTATTGCCTAGGGTCACTGAAAACCACAAGACGGCCCTGAATCCACATGAACCGAAAATCAAAACCCAACAAAACTGAACTGAATTTGTATTTGAACCGAATTTGTCAAAACCGAACCAAATTAAATATTCGATTTTTGGTTCTGATATGCTTTGACAAAATGTAAACCAAAATGAAAAACGAATTCAAATAAATATATATATTTTGTATTTATATTATATACATATAAAAAACATCAATACTCTTTTTTCTGTACATATATCAAACTTTTAGGCTTGATTTTTTTTTTTTTTGCTAAAAGACTATAAATTCTAAAACTGATTTATTCGTGTCAATTCGAAAACTGAACCAAATCCAAATTCAGTTTTTTGTTCAATTTAATCCAAGTTAAATACGGTTCGGTTTGATTTTTGGTTTTACCAAAAAAAAAAAAAATAATAAAATAAAATAAAATAAAATAAAAATTATACCAACTAACCTAACCGAATAAACCGAAATAGTAGATCCATAAAGTTCATTCAACGATAGTAACTTTTTTTTTTTTTTTTTTTTTTTTTGAACGGCTTGTTAGTTATTAGTAGTTCAGGTACAGCACTGACATCCAATTGGGTCTGACCCTGAGACCCGCCTGCTACTCCTTTACAGCCTGAAGAGGTAAAAGTCTCGGACTTGACTCAAACTTGAGACCTTCCCTAGCCAAACATCCCTTCCCAAAGCACCTTAAAAAAAACTTTTGTGGCCGACTTAGCTTACCGAGTTGGTTGGCTTTGTTCATATTTAGTGATACAATTTCTATTTGGTGAGCCAACTAAACTTTAACAGGATGCTTTGAAATGTATGTTAATATTATTAGGGGAACTACTGGTACTCATTGTTGTCGACGATGATATTTTTTAAAGGCAATATATACGACCAACAAAGGCAATAAAATACAAATAAAACATCTACTGTATTAACAAAATGACTAAAATCGTGGACCTTAAAAAGAAAAAACAACAAAAAACCAAAGACTAGATACAAAATACAACAAAAGACTAAAAGCCAAACCACTAAAAACTATTGCCGGTGATGATATAATAGTCGTGTCGTTATAGGCCATGTCGATTGTTGGATTTCACCGTCGACTATTTAAAATATTGTTAAGTAGGATACATATCACTAAAATATTTTAGATTGTTGTATTTATATGACTATCTATAAAGATATGAATATTTAAAATAATGAGTTACACTCGTGTCATATTTTAAGAACGACAACTATTTATCTCAAACGATATACACCACAATTTATCTCATATATCTTAAGCAAGACTTGAACCTACAACAATTTGGTTGCAAAGCTTCTCACACAACATGAGTACTTTTTATGTATCTGATGTTAAATGTGATTGGTATCGGCTATTTGATCCATTATATATGCTATGACTTGCACAAGACCTGATGTGTCTTTTGCATTGAGTATGACAAGGAGATTTCAAAAGAATCCTAGAGAGAAACATTGGATTGTTGTGAAAAACATTCTAAAGTACTTGAGACGGACTAAAGACATGTTTTTGGTTTATGGAGGTTTGGAAGCAGTGCTTGATGTAAAGTGCTACACGGATGTTGGATTCCAAATTAATCGAGATGATACTAAGTCTCAATTAGGCTATGTCTTCGTTATGAATGCCGGAGTGGTAGCGTGGAGAAGCTCGAAGCAAGACACCGTTGCAATGTGATCTATAGAAGCTGAATACAACGGTGTCTCAGAAGCTGTGAAAGTAGCTGTCTAGATGAAGAAATTCATAAAGGAACTTGGTGTTGTTCCAAGTAACGAAATCCCTATGAAAATGTACTGCGATAATTCAAGTGCAATCCTACTTGCAACTGAACGCATAGTACAAAGAGGCAGTCGACATATCCTTCGCAAGTTTCATTTTATACGCGAAGTGGTTGAAAGGAATGTAGATGTTATTAAAGTTCATACTAATGACAACAGGTTAATATACAAAGAAGCTACTAAAGTTGATAAAAAGTTCGATTAATTTACTAAACTTTCAAAATTGTCATCTAGGTTACTAAACTTATAAAACATGACATTTTGAGGTTACTTAAACTATAAAAATATACGCAAACATTACTGAACTTGTAAAAACACGATATTTATGTTGCTTAACTTATCAAAAAATATTCGTTCAAGTTACTCGATTTAACACTGGAATTATAAAAGTGTATGTTTCCTATAAGTTCAGTAATCTAGATGACAATTTTGAAACTTTAGTAATTTATGCGAACTTTTTATCAAAATTTAGTAACTTCTTTGTATATTATATTAGATGAATAAGTTAGTTGGCCCAAGTTCGATTTATGGGTTGGGTACATTAGGGTTTCCAGGTATATTCCTTTATAAATACCTGACGAATAAACACTATAGCCTACGGGTTCTATTGTCTAACATAGTATCGGAGCGGGTTTGATCTTCAGACCTAGGTGGCCACCCGTCAAACCCTAATCAAAAAAACACAACAACTGCCGTCAATTTGCATCAAAACCTAATAACCTTTGGAAGATTAGTAGCTTAATCTGATTAGAAGATGAATATGCATAAGTTTAGCGGCTCGGTGATAATTATTTGCATTTGTGATCGCTTTGGAATTTTGGATCTGTACTGCTTGATACTACATATTTTGGGCTGACTTTCAACTGCTACTCTGGTCCGATTTGATTCTGATTATATCTGGTTGTGGTTTGTTAAAAAAATAAAAATAAAAAATATAGTTGTTTTATTGTTTGTTTGTCAATCGATTGTTCATACGGTTTTCTTACCAGTCAATTAAAGTTGACCACTGGTACCAGTCTCTAAAGTCGACCGTTGGTACGCTTTTGTTACCAGTCGACTTAGTCGACCGTTGGTACGGTTATGTTACGAGTTGATTGAAGTTATGTTTTTATTATGTTATAGTTTTTTTTGGTCTAGTTTACTACTCCAATCCGAGCTTTCGCGATTTCGCTGCTCGGACTGCGGGGGAGTATTAGATGAATAAGTTAGTTGGCCCAAGCCCGACTTCTGGATTGGGTCCATTAGGTTTCCAGGTATATTGTTTTATAAATATCTGACAAATAAACACTATAGCCTACGTGTTCCATTGTCTAAAATATTAACCCATTGACAATATTGTTGGCCCACTAACGAAAGCATTACTCTGTGATAAGCATGGGTTGCATGCTAATGGAATGGGGCTTTATAATGTAGATTTGGAATTGTCATAGTTTAAATCATGTATTTGGATATTGGAACTGTTGTAATTTATATAAAGTTTTTCTTCCTTTATATTATTGTGTTCTATATTTGTACATTTTACCTATGAATACAGTTGTTCTAAAATCAATAGTCGATTATATTGTTTGGGCACAATATAAATTAAGACTAATATGAAGCTACTAGTGTTCATTTGATTTCTATACACAAAATTTACTTGTTCTGGCCAGAATTCATATGTATTCATAGAGATGGATACGAGATGTCACGACATATATGTTTGTCAATAAGCGAAGCACGTTTATGATTTGTATTTTTGATTTTTCCTTCGATTTTTGATATCTTTTATAATGCTTGAGGAGTAAACTTAGATTCATGTCCAACACATGGGTAATTCGAGGTTCTCACGATATGTTTTAAGTCTTATGAATCGTATATTATAAAGTGGATATAAGCAAAATGATGTGTTCCTCTTATGAAGAGCATGATATTATAGTTGGTCACTTGATGAATTAACTGGTATTCTAAAGTAGAGGTTAAGTTGTTGTTGTAACTTACTTTGTTAATATCATTGATTCTAGATCGAGAAACAAATGTTAGAGATTTGAGATTACTTAATCCATGTATCAAATTAACATATATCATAAACAAAGGGAATACGAATATTGTTGAAATCACAAATCATTCAGAGTTAATGATCTATTACTTGGATCTATCAACGGACAGACAAGTCATGTATTTGGGAGGCATAAAGATCTGTTGCTTGACGATTGTCTGTTGGTATTTAATTACTAGAAATTATAACATGCCCAAGTGGGAGTTTGTAAGATTATGTGCATGATATAACATAATTAAATACTACTACTAATATATGATTCCACTGGGTCATACACAATAGCTTGAGATTGCGGCTTTATATATTTATTGTAAATATATAAATAGTCTAATTATACGAAAGCACATTGGGCCTAATTGGTTGGACCAAATTAATTAGGAACAAGCTTGAACGAAAACCAAATAGGTGAAGCCCACGTGGGGCGCACTATGACTCTAGGGTTGAGTCGGGCCGGGCTTGGTTATTTGACTTGTTTAGAAAGAAACGTATATTACTGGATTATATCAAATCTTTTTAAATTTACTAATTATCTCTTGATTTTTTTAGTTATTATCTTGAAATTAAATATGGTTATATATCTTTTAGAGATGCTTATAAATAAAAGATAATAACAGGGTTTTATAATAATTGTTATAAAAACATTTGCGTGTTGTGCTTTCAAGCAATTGGATTGTTCATTGTTGCTGCTTAGATCAATCGCAAGCACGATGTTGCAATCACCAGATAGCTAGTGTGCAATAACAGTGAGAGAATCTTGCTCTTATATCTTTTGTGTTTGTGTTGATCTCCCACTAAAACCAAAAGGTACGCAAGCGTTGTTTTGTTTTTTTTTATTAGTCATTACACTCTATATAGATCACTGACTCATGGAAAAGTGTTTGTAGGGTTTTTATCTTCCGTTACTTATTTATTTTGTTTATTGTTAAAGAGTTTTTAAATTTATCCCTACATTTTCAATCGATAAATACATTATGAAGATGGAGGGAATGATGTAAAGTGGGAAGGATATTATGGCCAGTATTAGTGACGAAAATAGAATTATAACCACTAACATGCACAAAAGGTTATAAACGTTTGTTAAAAATCGTAATTGAATTACTTGAACTAGAATTAAGATGAGAATATGCACCGTTATCCATGTTTCGTGTTGGGTATTGCAAAGTAATAATGCTAAACGTACTAAGATGAGCATTATGTTGAGACAAGTACTAGTAAAGTCAGTTAATTTTTTCCAACACCTTTGCGTTGTATTTATTTTTAGTACACGATGCCCCTAGTACACCCCTCCGAGCCTATCTTTTTCGTTTCTAACTTTAAGCATTTTACTTAAAGGAAGAATTTGTTTACAATCCACCCCCAAATGCACACCCAAATCGCCTTAGCCTTCCTTGTATGCACTTATCTTTAGTGCATTATTGTTACATGTTTAAACCCTTAGTTAATTGTCTAATTGATTACATGGTTGCTAAGTCGAGTCATGTCTTGTACATATTGTTTTGGGACGATTAGGACTCATGGGTAAAGTACTATTGTTATGAAGTAATGGGGAAGACGTCAATTACTACCCCCATATGTGCGTTAATATCTTAAAAAGTACTCCAAGTGTTTTGATTATCTTAATTCGAGTCATTATAATAGTTAATTATAAAGTATGTAAAAATTCAAGTGTAAGGGGAATGCAAATTCCCTATGATGTATTATTTTGGATGGTAGGGCAAGAGTGTATGTAAAAAAAAAAAAAAAAAAAAAAAAAAAAAAAAAAAAAAAAAATCGAAAAAATTAAGAAAAAGAAAAAAAAAATGAAAAAGCAAAAAAGAAAAATATACGGACTACCATCCCGTTTCCTTTTATGTTTTTGTAGTTTTCATTAGCTTAAGTCGAGTCGAGTCGAGTCTTGCTTAGCAACGCTACATTGTACATGTAATTGACCAAGATGATTAACTCGCCACCAGTAAAGATTACCTTTATCCAACAAAACCGTGTTTATCATATCCTTACACCTCACGTTACAACCCTTTAAAAGACCTATTTAATAGTTTATCCTAGGTGCTTACGCCAAGTAGTGGAGGTTTGATCCTTTCCCAAGCCTATGGTAATCTATGTGCTATGACAGGTAGTGAGAGATATTTTTCATTTTCATTTGTGATTTATACTTTTATTACACTCGAGAGATGTGAGTATCCAAACACTATTTGTGAGGTGCTAGTGTATAATTTTCGTGCTTGTTTTGGTTGAAGTGGAACGATCATTTGTTGTAATTACTTTTATATTAGTGTTAAATGACCCGTAGCTTGTATTTTGATTAGAATAAAAGTGTATTTGCTTGAGGACAAGCAAATCTCAAGTGTAAGGGTATTTGATGAGGCGAAAAGTGTTACGCTTTTAGGGGTCATTCAAGCCCTAAGTCGTGATTATTTGATCAAATATTGCCTGAAATCGTTCCTTTTGTCATTTTAGGTACTTTGGAGAAGAATCTGAAAAAGGAAGCATTTTGGACGTTTTTGGAGCGAAAAGCAAAGAAAAAGACAAAGTCTCCAAAATCAAGCTGGAAACAGTACCTAACGGCGTCACGCTTTAAAGATGACGGCGTCATGTGTTGGCAAAAAGGTGGATATGAAGTTTACACGAGACGCGCCAGAAAGTTTTTGAGACTTAAAGAGTGACGACGCCACCCTTTGTGACGCCTAGGCTGTCACGTGCAAATTATAAGGAGACGGCCAAGAGGAGTTTATAAAGTGACGGCGTCATATCTGGATCTAGGCAATCCGAGGAGAGTATTGGCGGCTATGTGGAAAACTAGAAGAGGGGTTGAATAATTTAGCGTTTTAAAATCTTTTTAACTTGTTTAGTTAACTTTGAAACTTTCCGTTTGATCAAAGATATATGCACAAACACAATATATAACATGCAAGTAAAGGAAAGAAACGATCAAACCACAACACGAGTATTTATCGTGGTTCGGCTACAAGGACTCTTTTTCCTTGCCCTACGTCCACGCCCCGAGTATCCAACTCGAGAGTTTCTTTCACTAGTCAACAAGCTCCTTTCACCGGCGGAGAAAACCTTACACGTCGCTTATACTTTTACCGACACAAAGCTAGATGTCGAGTTCTTTTACAAGGGTACAACAACTCCCAACACTCTTTGTATTTTAAGGACTAAAATACTAACCACTCACTTCAGAATATACACAAACAAATGACGTGTAAGCAATACTAGTTTACACAATACTAAGCTACCAAGTCTTGCAACGTTGTGTTGAAAACTTGTAACTTTAAACGACCTTGTGAGCTTCTTTGCTACAAAAGGAAACTTCACATTTACAATGTTAAAGGGTTAGAAGAAAGGATGAGTATATGTGTGTAAAATATGAGCTCAAGAGGGTAGCCAAAAATCAAGTTATGGCTTGGTATTTATAGCACAACAAACTGTGTGCTCGGCGGATCAGGCGGAACCCTCAAATGGATTCCGCCCGTGTACCCCCAGGGTACCGCCGGGTCTGCAGTAGGTTTTTTGCAATTACTCTTCAAACCAAACAAGGTCTTGTCTCATAACTTCTATCAACCAAACAATGTCACATCACTTAAAGTAAGTCAAACATTATACTTGCAAGCAACATGAAAGCAAGTCAAACACATAACTTGCCATAAATACATAATGACAAAACTTGCCATAAATGTGATGTGACTATTTCTAATTTAAGAAATAAACTTGTGTTATGTTTTATGAAATGTAAAATGTAGCAAAAGTCTTGTTTATGCAAGTCTTAAAAACTAAGAATATGTTTTGCTTAAAACTAAAGTTTACGTTTTGTCGTTAACAAAACTTAGCGAAGATCGTAAAATATAAATAACGTTTTTAGGCGATATTTGTATTAACAATCTCCCCCTTTTTGTTGATGACAAAACATAAACTTTGTTTTTAAGTAACACACAAAATCTTGGTTTTTAAGACTTAAAAAAAAATTATATTAACCTTGTTTTACTTAAGAGATGAAAAGCACATCAAGTATTGAAGGTTTAATATATTTCTCCCCCTTTTTGTCGAAACAAAAAGTAGAGTAGCGTAGCGGAATAATCGCCATGCTCCCCCTTGGTCGATACTCCCCCTAAATGGAGTACCAATATGGGAAACATGGATTTTGAGCCCTACAAAAAAAATGGTTAGTTGGTGATATATATAGTTAAGCTTGTAGTTACCACACACAATGCAACCACAATGACAACACAACATTGATCAACCAACAACGCACAAAAGTAAGTAGAAAGAAATTTCATTCCAAGTAAAATTTTGACTTATAAAAGTCAAAAGACAAGAAATGTTAACTATTCTTCTACTTAGTGACCAAAAAATAACCAAGAAAATAAATTAAAAAAAAATCCTACATTCCTAAGTTGGGGCAAACGGCCTCCAAGGGTTGTTTAGGATTTGTTGGGGTGGGAAAGTGCATCCAAACGTTCAATAACATGTTCGAATGCAAACCGGGTTTCATTTTGGAATTGGTGAAGCAAGGTTTTTATGCTTTCACCCATTTGCTCACAATTTGAGCAAACGTGGGGATGGGTGGGTGAAAATGGGTTGGTTTTGGTTTCTTGGTTTAGGGGTTGGTTTGGTTTTAGTTCTTGGTTGGAGGATGGATTTGGTATTGAGTCAAGCAATGTGGTTTGAAATTCCATTGCTTGATGAAGGTGGTTTTCAACCATGCTTTGTATTTCCTCATAAGAAGGAAAGAAAGACTCATAGGTTTGGGGTTGAGAAGGTGGTGGAGTTGGGTGATCATGGTGTTCAAAATTTGGTTCTCCATAAAGAGGATCATGGATTTCACGGTAAATTGGGTGAAACAACAATGGTTTGGGTGGTTGGTACACATGTTGTGGTGGTTGGGTAAGTTCAAGATCTTCATCAAGGTCAAGAATTGACCTTGGTGATTGGTTTGCAAAAGGTGGTGGTTGGGTATGTCTTGGTGGAAGATCATTTAAATCTTGGACATATGGGTGTGGTGATGTTGGAGGAGACCCAAAAAGTTCCATAGGTTCAATTTTTGGTAATGGTGATGGTGATGAAGTCTTTGATGGTTGAGTTGGAGCACTTGGTGGAGTTGGGTCAATAGGTGATTTAGTAGGTGGTGGAGTGTGCTCATTTGGTTGTTTGGGTGATGGAGATGGAGATGCAAGGTTCAAAAAGTGTTCATTTTTTATGGGTGAGGTGAATTCATCCGAAGATGAGGAGCTAATGTTGATGGATTGGTTTGACCATAGTGGTTTTACACTAATCCGGGCGGTTCTACGGATGGGTCGTGATGGTTGAGAGGTGTTTGTTGACTTGGTCATTGTTAAAATGGTTCAAAGTTTCAGAATTTGTGATGAAGAAGGTGTGGTTTGAGAGTGTTGAGAATGGTTTAATTTATAGTGATGAAGGTTTGTGGGAAGAAGTGTTTGGATTTGATGTAAGGCCATACAAAAATGGTGGTTCCTAATGATTTGGAAAACTAAATGTGGGTTGTCAAGTCATGGAAGTCAATCCAATGAAAATGGTGAAGTAAGAAGACAAGTTTTGCACTAAATGCTTAGTGGTTTTGGTGAATTTGTTTGATGGAAAAATCTCAGGGATTTCAAGGAGCCTTTAAAAGGGATCCTTCCTTTATGTGTGAAGGAGACTTGAGGTGGTTATGGCTATTTTTGAATTTTGGCGGAAAATGGGTTTGGGTGAGTTCTAAGGAATGCTAAATACCTTAGTAAGCTAAACACATTGGAAGTAATGGATTTCTAGCTAATAGGATTGGATTTTGGTGTTTGGATGTTGAAATGTTGAAAAGAAAAAGAAAAAATCTGCAGGCTACTGGCGGCACCCTGGGAATACATAGGCGGAACCCAAATGAGGGTTCCGTCTGGTCCGCTGGGCCAAACATGGGTTACCCAGATTTTGCACGGGCGGAACCCAAATTTGGGATCCGCCTGATCCGCCAGTACTGAAAAATCAGACAGTATGCGTTTTAAACCCGCGAGACGATTTTCAAATTTTTCGAAAAGTCCTAAAACCAAAAATATAATTCATATCTGGTTAGGAAATGCAAAAATTAGACATGTAGACACTCATATCATAAGACTTTGACCGGGGGCTAGCGAAATTCACTAAAATTAGTGAAAATTTGATAATCATGAAAATTTGACAACTTGCCAAAAGTTGTCTTCCTGCAACATTGTTAGTTAAAACATGTTCCATAGTGTATCAAACATTGTACTAACACACAAATACATCACAAATATTGTTTAAACTACCACATTGTTCCAATAGCACCTTGTGCCAAACACTCCTAACACACCCGCACTCATTGACGGTCCATCTTCTTCTTCATCTTCCCGAGGAATCTCCCGATGTTTTTGAACATCCCTTTTGTTTGCTTGAACTCCTCCGACTCATTTGGAATATCCGGAAGTTGGGAAAGGTATTCTAGAGGTGGGAGCCTAGAGTTTGGCAAATTGTCATCTTCACTCATGAAGGAAGATGAAGATGAGGTAGGAGGATGAGGGCGTTTTCCTTGGGCCTTGTACATTCTCTTATCACTAAGTGGGACAAAGGTATGTGGGATGAGAGAGTAGTCAAGACGAAGACGGTTAGGAGTTGGTGGAATGGGTGAAATGAACCTAAAGAGACGGGTCAAGAGCATTCCATACGGCATAGCTGTTGTGCCATGCACGAGAATGTCGGCCATTCTCTTAGCCATGTAGTAAGCAAGATTGAAAGGTTGCCTAGTGGACAAAGAGTAGAGCATGTAGCATAGGCAAAGGTTGATATGGTCTCGGTTTCCTATGGTGCTTATAACATTGGCTCTAAGGACTTCCTCCCATTTCTTGAATTGGGGCAAGAGTTCATTAAGTTCCATTCCATATGGATCCTTTTCAACCTCATTTCCCGCACGGGTTCTCCTAGTGTTGGTTGTCCTAACAAAAAGGTGGTTACGAAGTACATCTTTTGACACTAGAGGGGTGTCATAAGGATGGTGACGGTCATCTAGGGTGTCAAGGGTTGATAGGGAGTGCAAATCGGAGTAGAGGCAAGTACCTTGGTTTGGGACCCCTAAGATTTGAGCAAACTCTTCTAAAGTGAAGGAGTAATGATTACCACTAACCCTAAAGTTGACGGATAAGAAATCATATTCACCCGTGGAGAGAGTGACGGAAGCATAGAATTCTAGGATGAATCTAGGACAAATAGGCTCGTCGATGGTCAAAAGACACTCAAAGTTGATTGCGGAGAATTCGGCATAAAGGTTTGTGCCTTCTAGGAAAGATGGGTCAATGGTTCTACCCTCATGGACATAGTGTTTTTCTAAGGCTTTGAAAATGTTGACTTGGTTTGAGGTAAGACCTTTGGTTTTGTGGTGTTTTGGTAGGTACTTGATTGTGTCCTTATGGTCGTAGTGGGTTAGAGGAGGCATGATGATACCTAGAACAACAAAATTTTCACATTTTAGTTTAAGTAAACTACTTATTATAATGTGAATGTTCTAGTGTGTGCCTATATGAAAACTATGTGGAGGTGCGGTTATCTTGACTCATTTTGATGCATCAAAAGCGTTTTATAATGCAAGTTTTGTTATAAAAACAAAAGATAACCCAAACACTCCTAGTTCAATGTAGCTTCGTTTGAATGTACCCGAAAATACATATTGATTATGTATTCCCTTTAGCATTCAAGAGACATTATGCAAGTGATGTTTTGAACATAACGTTTAGATTTTGTATTCTCAATGTGAGACGAAAAAATATTTGTCCTACTTGTGAGAAATTTTTGCAAAAATTTGACATGGGGTGGTTTAGCAAGCATGTTTATACTAATTAAGAATGCACTTCCTAACTATGGGAAACATGATTAGTTTTGTTAAACACCTAATTTTTATGCATGAGTTTGTTAAGTTTAATGTATAACCCCAAGTTTTTGTTTTTGTGCAAAAGTAGAATTCCTAGACTCAGATCAGGATTGTAATCAAGTTTAGAATACTTACAATGATGATGGATTAGTAATGTGATTGAATGAAAGACCAAAATTTCGTGGGTATGGATGAGAGGAATGGTGAATAGTAACAGTTTTGGAAGTTGTGGTATGAGATAATGGGTGTTTGGTTTAATATAAACAAATGTATAGGTTCTGCAGGTCGGCGGACACGGCGGATCCCAAATTTGGGTTCCGTCCGTTATGTCTCAGGGTTCCGCCGACCCTGCTGAGAAAAATGGTTATGGATTTGTTTTGATTTTTGTGATTTTTGTCTAATGTACAGAACTACAGTGTAGGTTCCATGAGTCCTAAGCCTAGCCTAAGAAGGTTAAAAGGTTCACGTTTAAGAGGTTTGGTGAGGATGTCGGCTATGTTGTCTTCGGAAGAAACTTTCTCAATTGAGATATTTCCTTTTTGAACGTTGTCACGAAGGAAATGATGACGGATTTCAATATGTTTGGTACGAGCATGTTGAACCGGGTTTTTGCTGAGATCAATGGCACCTTTGTTGTCACAAAGAATTGTGATGTCGTTGAGTTGAATTCCGTAGTCGACAAGAGCTTGCTTCATCCAAAGAGCTTGTTGACATGCCTTTCCGGCCGAAACGTACTCGGCTTCCGTTGTTGAGATAGCAAGAGCCGTTTGCTTCTTAGAGAACCATGAGGTGAGACAATTTCCAACAAAAGTACAAATACCACTTGTGCTTTTTCTATCGACATAGTCACCGGCATGATCCGAGTCGGCATACACTATGGTGTCTATTCCCGTTCCTTTGGGATACCATAAACCTAAATGTGTAGTGCCCTTAATATACCTAAATATCCTTTTGACGGCTTCAAGATGGGTAGTTTTAGGATCTTCTTGAAAACGAGCACATAGACAAACACTAAACATAATGTCGGGTCTACTAGCTGTAAGGTAAAGTAGACTACCAATCATACCTCTATATTTAGTGCTATCTACGGATTCACTTTCCTCATCCTTGGTGAGTTTAGTTTCCGTGGACATGGGAGTTTTGATAGGTTTCGAATCTTCTAATCCAAATTTCTTAAGCATGTCCTTAATGTATTTAGATTGGTTAAAGAAGATACCATCTTCAAGTTGTTTAATTTGGAGTCCTAAGAAAAAGTTGAGTTCTCCCATCATACTCATTTCAAACTCGTCATGCATGATTTTTGAGAAATCCACACATAGTTCTTGACAAGTTGATCCGAATATAATGTCATCAACATAGATTTGGACTATGATAATATGTGAATCTTTCTTCTTAGTAAAGAGAGTATTATCAACTAAGCCCATGGTGTACTCATGGTCAACTAAGAAGGTTTTAAGTCGATCATACCATGCTTTTGGAGCTTGCTTAAGTCCGTAAAGAACCTTTTTAAGTTTGTAAACATAATTAGGTTTTTCAAAATCGATGAAGCCCAGTGGTTGAGCAACATACACTTCTTCATTAATGACTCCGTTTAGAAATGCACTTTTGACGTCCATTTGAAAAAGTTTAAAATTATGTGCACACGCATAAGCAAGTAATATCCTAATTGACTCGAGCCTAGCTACCGGAGCAAAATTTTCATCGTAGTCAATGCCTTCTTGTTGATTATATCCTTGTGCTACTAGCCTAGCTTTGTTTCTAGACACAATTCCATTTTCATCCATTTTATTACGAAAGACCCATTTCGTTCCAATTATTGTTTGACACTTTGGTTGAGGAACTAATGTCCATACATCATTCCTAACAAATTGGTTTAATTCTTCTTGCATTGCAATTACCCAAGATTCATCTTTAATGGCTTCATTAACGTTTTTAGGTTCAATGGTTGACACGAAACAAAAGTAGTTGCTTTCATTTTGGACTTTTGATCTAAGTGTTCTTTCGTTAATGTTGCCTATGACACTATCTAATGGATGACTTTTAGATTCTTTGACATTAACAAGTTCTTTGTTTAATAGTTCATCTTCCTTGTCATTATCTAAGATTTCTTGACTTTCAATTGCTTGGCTTTCAACTAAGTCATCATCTACCAAAGGTGATGTCTTAGAGGGAGGTGGACTTTCGTCAAATGTTACGTTCAACGATTCCTCGACTCTTAAGGTTTCCTTGTTTAAAACAATGTAAGCTTTACTATTTTGTGAATATCCAAGGAATACACCTTCATAAGACTTTGGGTCAAATTTGGTGAGATAATCCTTGGTGTTAAGAATGAAGCATTTACTTCTAAACACTCTAAAGTATCCTAATGTAGTCTTTTTACCTCTATAAAGTTCATAAGGTGTTTTATTCAAAAATCGTCTAATTAGGACTCGATTTAAAATGTACGTTGATGTGTCAACGGCATTACACCAAAACTTTTGTGGAATAGTTTGTTCATTAAGCATTGTTCTACTCATCTCTTGTAATGTCCGGTTTTTACGTTCTACTACACCATTAGATTGAGGAGTACGTGGAGCCGAAAAGTTATGAGTAATTCCATTATTATCACAAAATTTTCCAAATTGAAATTCATTATCAAATTCACGACCGTGATCCGTTCTAATAGACACAATATTAGATCCTACTTGATTTTGAATTTTCTTACTTAGAATCTCAAATTTATCAAAAGCTTCATTTTTACTTTTCAAAAACTTAGTCCAAGTATAACGTGAGTAATCATCAACTATGACCAAAGTATAGAAGTTGCCTCCATAACTTTGTATAGCGGATGGACCAAATAAGTCCATATGTAAAAGTTCTAGACACCTAGACGTAGACACCAAGTTTTTAGCCTTATGGCTACTATGGACTTGTTTACCGACTTTGCAAGCATCACAAAAGTGTTGGTCATATTTCAACTTGGGTAGGTTTCGAACTAAGTCTTTGGAGGAGAGGTTTTGGATTAGTCTCATGTTAGCGTGTCCTAAACGTCTATGCCATAAAGTTGAAGATTCATCTAATGAGGTAAGACAAAGTTTGTCTCTAGATGTTGAATCCAACTTCATGACGTATACGTTGTTCTTAAGGACACCTTTGGCTATGGTTATACCATCTTTAAGTATTTTACTACCGTTTTTCACTAAAGAGGACATTATACTTGTTACGACAAAGTTGACTAATACTAAGAAGATTAAATCCTAAGTTATCAACATGAGCAACATCATCTATAGAAAGGGAGTCATGAGAGATTGTACCTTTTTCGATGATTTTGCTCTTAGCATTACTACCAAACGTAACATTACCTCCATCACATTTGTGATATGTAGAGAAGAGACTTTTATTACCCGTCATGTGCCTTGAACAACCGCTATCCTTGATCCATTCATCCGGATCCAAACAAACTTTGAGGCACACCTATTTTACGAAAAACACTCAAACATTTGGTCCCCAATTTCTCATGGGTCCATTTTGGTTAAGCATACCATTAATTTGTTCCAAATATGAAAATAGAGCATAAGGGTTCCATGGCATGTAATTTGAGGTTTGGTAATGTCCAGGAGTGTTTTGGTTCCAAACATGTTGGTAGTTTGATCGAGCATTGAAGTTGCTCTTTGGAAAGGGGCGTTTGGGAATTGGAGTCTTAGGTCTTGGTTGAGTAGTCTTAGCTCTAAATTCATTTTTACTAAGTCCTACTCCAGTTTTAAAGGCAGGTTTGGTTCCATTTTTATATGTAACTTTAACAAATTTAGAACGATCCGATGTGGATGGAGTAACTGCTGCAGCAGTCCTGGCGGAACCCTCGGGGCCAACGGGCGGAACCTTAATCTGGGTTCCGTCTGGTCCGCGGGCTGCTGTAGCATTTTTGTTTGTTTCATGTGTGTTCTTTTCTTGTTTCGTTTGTTCCTTAACGGTTTCTACTTTCCTGAAACCTAGACCTGTTTTATCAAACGGTGACTTTTGAAGTTTCATTATTTCATCCGCACATGAAATGCTCTTATCGAACTTTTTGAACTTTGTGGTTTGTTTGATTAGATCATTTTGAGTAATTTTAAGTTTTTCAACTTCAAGTTTAAGTTCTTCACATGATTTGCATGCGGTGTCAATACCTTTACTCTTTTCTAATCTCTTAGCTTTTTCTTTTAATTCATAAACTTCATTTTCTAAAAACTCCTTTTTAGTTTTCAAAAATTTGTTTTTGTTTATGATTTTTAAGCTTAGTTCACAAAGTTTGTTATATTCATTTTGTAAAGTATCATCATCTATAGAGGAGTAAGATGAGTCGGAGAGTACCTCATTTGAGTTGTGAGCCATGAGAGCAATATCATCATTCTTTGGCTCATCATCATCTCCTTCATAGTCACTCCAAGCACCGCCCACAAAAGCTTGTTGAGGTTTGCTCTTGGGTGGTTTTGGACATTCTCCTATAAGATGACTTGTGTCTCCACACCGATAACATTTTCTTTCAACTTTTCCTTTTCGATCGTCACGATCTTTCCGGAAGTTTTTCTTGTCATCTTTGGGTTGCCTAACAAACTTTCCTCGCCTACGAAAGAACTTCTTGAAGTCTCTCACGGCCATAGCATATTCCTCATCATCACTATCCGAGGTAGATTCTTCATCATCACTTGATTGGACTCTAGCTTTCAAGGCAATGGACTTAACTTTTTCTTTCTTGCCTCTAACTAGTTCCGAATCTTTTTCCATTACCATTTCATGAACTTTGAGGTTTCCAATAAGCTCATCAAGTGACATGCTTGAAAGATCTTTGGATTCTTCAATTGCCGTCACTTTTGCTCTCCACTTCGGATGGAGTGCTCTAAGAAATTTCCTGACAAAGTTCTTACTACAAAAAGATTCATCAAGTGCTTTAAGTGAAGTAATAATAGTGTTAAACCTAGCAAAAGCATTATCAATAATCTCATCTTCGGTAATAACAAATTGTTCATATTGTTGAACAAGAAGATCAATTTTGTTATCTTTAACTTGTGAATTTCCTTGATGAGTGACAATTAAAGATTGCCAAATATCTTTGGCGGTTTTACACAAAAAGACTCTTTCATATTCTTTCTTAGACAAAGCGTTGTAAAGCATCATTTTAGCTTCATTATTTTTACCTATTAATTTCTTTTGATCATCATCTTTAATGTTAGTAACTACGTTATCACCATCAACAATTATATACCATAAATCTATATCTTTAGATTTCACGTAAGTTTCAAAACGGTTTTTCCAATAGATAAAACCATTTGCTTCAAAGAGTGGTGGTCTTTGCATAGATTGCCATTCTTTGTAATTTTCAAAATCCATGGATCGTTTCAAGTTTTAAAACACAATATATTTTAAAAGCTTGAGTAACGTAGCTCTTGATGCCAATTGTGGAAAACTAGAAGGGGGGTTGAATAGTTTAGCGTTTTAAAATCTTTTTAACTTGTTTAGTTAGCTTTGAAACTTTCCGTTTGATCAAAGATATATGCACAAACACAATATATAACATGCAAGTAAAGGAAAGAAACGATCAAACCACAACACGAGTATTTATCGTGGTTCGGCTACAAGGACTCTTTTTCCTTGCCCTACGTCCACGCCCCGAGTATCCAACTCGAGAGTTTCTTTCACTAGTCAACAAGCTCCTTTCACCGGCGGAGAAAACCTTACACGTCGCTTATACTTTTACCGACACAAAGCTAGATGTCGAGTTCTTTTACAAGGGTACAACAACTCCCAACACTCTTTGTATTTTGAGGACTAAAATACTAACCACTCACTTCAGAATATACACAAACAAATGACGCGTAAACAATACTAGTTTACACAATACTAAGCTACCAAGTCTTGCAACGTTGTGTTGAAAACTTGTAACTTTAAACGACCTTGTGAGCTTCTTTGCTACAAAAGGAAACTTCACATTTACAATGTTAAAGGGTTAGAAGAAAGGATGAGTATATGTGTGTAAAATATGAGCTCAAGAGGGTAGCCAAAAATCAAGTTATGGCTTGGTATTTATAGCACAACAAACTGTGTGCTTGGCGGATCAGGCGGAACCCTCAAATGGGTTCCGCCCGTGTACCCCCAGGGTACCGCCGGGTCTGCAGTAGGTTTTTTGCAATTACTCTTCAAACCAAACAAGGTCTTGTCTCATAACTTCTATCAACCAAACAATGTCACATCACTTAAAGTAAGTCAAACATGATACTTGCAAGCAACATGAAAGCAAGTCAAACACATAACTTGCCATAAATACATAATGACAAAACTTGCCATAAATGTGATGTGACTATTTCTAATTTAAAAAATAAACTTGTGTTATGTTTTATGAAATGTAAAATGTAGCAAAAGTCTTGTTTATGCAAGTCTTAAAAACTAAGAATATGTTTTGCTTAAAACTAAAGTTTACGTTTTGTCGTTAACAAAACTTAGCGAAGATCGTAAAATATAAATAACGTTTTTAGGCGATATTTGTATTAACAGGCTAGTTGACGGCGTCACATGTATAACGTGACGCCGTCAGATTGTAATCTCTATATATAGTTTTCTAATTTTCATTCATTAGAGAGAGAAATTTTGGAGGAACTTTACCATAAACCATAGGTCGAATTTTCACCTTCTTGTAAGGGTTTCAAACACTTCTTTCATCCATGTTTAATTAAAGATAAGTCTTCCAATAATCATTCAATATGTCTATGTATTTTTTGATTCTATCTTATGCTTGTGTTTACATTAACATGCTAGGCTAGGTTTGCTTGTGTTTGCTTAGATGTAATGAAACCTAGTTATTGATTGTTGGTTGATTGTTTGTTATTAATTGTTGTGGATGAATGATTTCGATGTTAGGCTTAAGAAAACTGGCTAATCTCCAATTAGTAACTTGCTTGAACGTCTTAAGAAACATGAATCGGATGTATACTACGATTTTAATGGTTGTATTTAATGCATAAGTGACTACTAAGGATGCCATGTTAGGAGCTAGTTGTCGGGTCTACATAGGAAGAGGTAGAAGCTTATAGAGTTGGGGAAGATCGTACACGGCCCCATGAATGGTATTAAGGAATATAACCCGTTATCCACGCAATTGTAACAAACTAGTCAACTAATGAAAGATAGCTAGGGAGTAGTGAAATCTAAGTAAACACGTTTCTCCCATTATAAGGTTTTTCTCAACACATTTATTTTCTTGTTATTTTATTTTCATTGCATTTGTAGTTATTTAGGTTAGTTGACTAGCAACTAATTCCGCCCACTCTTCTAATACCCGAGATTTTTACTTGCTTTTCTTAAAATATAAAAATACAAAAAGAATCATCCCTCACATCTAGACCTAGTTTAATTAAGTTTTGATCCTAACGAACACTATTCCCCAAGTAGAACGATCAATCCCCCGGTACTTGCCACTACACTATACTACATCGGTCAGGTACACTGTCTGGTGGGGATTGCAATCTTCTCAAGATCCCTTGAGAAGTAAACCTTTTGCGTAGGCGCATTCCCACGCATCAAGACCAAAGTCTGTTTTTAGAAGGATAAGTAAGCATGTGTTGTTAGTAGGTTGTCTCGACAACAAAAGCAGATTAGGCTTATTGAGAAAGTTGTTGGCCCATTCGGTTAATGATAATGGGCTGTGGGAATGACTAGGCAACACGACTTTGAAAAGGAGTTAAGGAAGTCCACTGTAATTGTTTTGACGAGGGATTATTAGCACTTATCATACAAGAATAATTCCCATAACCTATAGAAGACTTAGATGCCAAAACTAAGCGATTCTTTTGGTCATGTATGAACTTACAACTGTCCCCAAATTTGCACGTGCCATTATTAAAATGGTTACACGATTGTGGTAAGGTTTGAGGATTATTACTAGAGGCATTATGGTTACGTTATTGGTCCCAGTTAGCAGCCATGGGAATAGTTTGGGAAGAAGAGCTACTATCAGCAATTGTATGCATAGAATTCTCTTCATTCAGTGATGATTCTTCAAGTCTCAAACGTTGAAAATGGTTCACGATGACGAATTTTGACTATAGTAGCAAAACGAGAATCAAGACCATCAACCGCATATATACCCAAATTTTTGTCACTTACCAAAGAGCTAAACTTTTTTACCCTATCCACCATGGACTTGATTTTTCTGCAATATTCGTTGATAGTCATCTTCCCAATCTTGATAGACCGAAGTTCATTATCAAGATTAATAGCCCTAACATCCTTATTATAGTGAAAATTGCATTCAATATGATCCCATAGATCTTTTGCATTACTTACAGTCGACACCACTTGATATTGTAAGAAGTCACATATGGTACCAAGGATCAACATCTTGATGAGATCATCAAGTTTGCACTATTCCGCATCTTGGGCACTAGTAGAGGTACCTTCAGATGGCTTGTCTTCGATGTGTGACTTGAGCCCTAGACTTCCAAGATGAATTTTAAAGAATGAACTCTAAGAGTTATAATTATGTTTTTCTAAGCTAAGTTTGATGAGAACATTGTTGGTGATGCTTGTAACACCAAAAGGAATGATTTTATCAGACGTTGAAGATGGTGGTGTAGGAGGTGTTGGAGGAATGTCATCCACGACCGTGAGTGCCGATTTGTGAAGAAGTTAGCGTTCGGTAGAGAGGGAAAATTTTTAGAGGATTTTTAGGGATGGATCATATTTTTATGTAATACGATACCAGAAGATTATTTACCCTGATTCTCATTAAACATAGCCCCCCTAAGATGTAAAATATATCTCTTCTCACCATCCCTATAGTGTATGAGACAAATGTATGCATTTCGATTCGGATCGTATTTTATGGTTACGATTCTACAATATACGTCTTTTCTATTCCGTTTACGGTATAGACGCTTATGACCTCCCCTCTATGTCATGCGGTAATAATTCCTCTGGCAAACAATCAATACAAAATGATTGTTCTAGAGCTAAACTAATGTGGTAGGCTTACAAATTAATACAAATGGGCCTATAAACAATGTCGACTAACAAAAAGACCAATAATGCCAGACACTTGAAACATAAATATAACCAACAGCAAGAAAACGAAATCCCGCTGACACGACACCGTTTCGCCAACCGCTAAACTTTTTTTTCCCTATATATCACAACTGAGACTCTATTCTCTGATTCAAGTAAATCAAGAAAAGAAATGGCGTATTTTCAAAGACACGTCATCCTTGCACTTGTAATCCTCCTTTCAATCATCTGCACCCAACACACAGTCCATTGTGATGGTATGTGCTCCTTTTATTTGTTTTTTTAATTTTTATTTCAGTTAGCATTGATTAATGAATCTGATTTGGTTGATCTAATTGTATTCGTGTTGGATTTTATAGAGATCTGAAAGATTTGGATCACATTTTTATAAACTTGTGTGAATGGAAGTAGATTTAAAAAGTTTTCCTTTTTTGGTAATTTTTTTTTATACTTTTCAAAATATGTGGCTATTTTTGTAATTTGACTTCTAACGAACTGATTTGTAGTGTAGTTTCTAAAAATTATCAAAGTCTGCCCCTTCGATCATAACTTTCTAAGTCGGGCAAAGCGCTCCCCTTTCTAAGAAGGTTGGCGTGGCCACTTGAAAGTTTTTTTGCACCTGAATTGAACTTGAGACCTCTAACATTTTAGTTTTTTGCTCCCCTTTCTAAGAAGCTTTTTACCGCTTGCTTAAAGAATAAGGGTATGTTTGGCACTAGTAGTAGCCGGAGCGGGTTGCTGGAGCTTTTTTCTACATGCTCCTTCAACTAGCATTCCATTTAGTAGCTTATTTTTTTTTACATGCTCCTTCAAGCTATGTCAGCTAAACGAGACTTATTTTTAATATTAGCTTATTTTTCTAAAAAAAAAATAAGCTCATGCTATGGTAAGCTTTGATAAGTTCACAAGCCAAGTCCAAACATGCCCTAAGTTTTGTCATTTTTTCAAGTGCTTACACTACTATTTACTCTAAAATAGGCGGTTAAGTAGTTTTAGTTATATGTTTAAGATAAGCCTAAAATAGGCCGTTAACAAGCTTGTTTTGTGTCCAAAAATAAAAATAAAAAATGGGCTTCTATGGCCTAATTTGTGAAAGATTTGGGCGCATTTAGCCTTGTTCTTTGTTCTTTTTTTTGAAATGGGCATATATGGCCCATTTATAAGTTAAATGGGGCATTGAGAGACACATCTCAACTAGAGAACATTGCAATTGTTTTTAAAGAAACACTTATAGATATAATATATTTAGTTATTTAAAATTTTAAATATAAATGAGGTGTTACGTTTGAGGAATTTTTTTCGTCGTTTCGGGTCTTTTATAAAGCGACTCCTATAACATGAGCCCGTTTAGCCAATGCCTGTTTAAGCCTGTGCCCGTTCGGGCCCGAGCCTGCCCGTTTTGCCACCTCATTACTTAGTTAAGTGTTAATGAAGAAGCTTTAAATGTTCGGGTGGAACTTACCTTTTCTATTTAAATGTTTGGGTGGAACTAACCTTTTCTATTTAAGTCCATAAGCGGCTTTAAAGGAAGCATTTTAAATGTTAGGGTGGAAATTACCTTTTCTATTAAAGTCCATAAGCACCTTTAAAGGAAGCATGTTGGTACTTACTTATGGTTGAAGCATATAAGTACTTTGAAACAAGTAAATCGCATACACACTAGATGTAGTTTTTAAGTATCTATTAAGTCCTCTCTTGGTGCACATTATAGGTTGATAAAATTTCATTTAGATTTGGATGTTTTTCTCTTTTGAAACTTAGACTTGGATGATGTTTTTTTTATCTCATCCAAAGATTGTTTGAATGAGCATTCGTCTTTCAAAATGATCGTTATACGTGTTTCTTATAAGAGTGTGTTTGCAGAATATATGGAGCATGACTAGATTTGACTAGCCGGTCTCCTAAAGTAGGGAGCTTGACTAGATTTGACTTTCCGGTCTCCTTTCATAAGTTTTAAGATTGTCTAGCTGATTTATGTGATGGCAGGTTAGGGTTATGTTTTTTCAAACACGAGTCGAAAAGAAAAGGATTAGCTTATAAGGAATTGTGTAAGTTGTCACCAAAAATTTGGACAGCGAAACTATTATTTCAGAACAATGAAAGTGCATGATTTAGATGATAGGACCCTTGGGCTACGTCCATCCCCTTACTTCACTGGAATGTTAAAAGACGGTTTAATCTCAGAATAATATGGTGCCTGTTAATTTGAACAATTACACTGATTTTGCAGTTTATGTGACTATTTTTAGATCACACCCTGGCATTGGTTTGGACCCAACTCTAACTTAAATATCATAATCACCAAAAAAAAAAAAAACCTTGAATTTCATGTCGGCTTCCTACAAAACTTTATTCGAACTTCCCTTAATGGAGGTGGCAAGAGTGGTAGGTCGTGTGGGTTAGGTGATGGTTCAAAACGATTTTTGTTACATGGTTATTTTCTGTAAGGGTTATAATACAGTGGGTTAAATTGATAATTATACTGGTTTGCACTTTTTTGTCCATTTTTTGACTTATTAAGTTAAATTAATAATCCGTTTAATATCGAATTTGTTACAACAAAGGTTTGAATCTCTGAATAAGACAATCTAGGAGGAGGCTTATGAATTGGAAAAGACTTTGGGCTACTCTCAACCCGTTTGACCTTTTTGACTTGTTCCCTTTCAGCTAAAAAAACTTGTTCTGCTTGTTCTCCAGTCATAGATAAATGGTCCAAACTGACAGCTCTACATTCGTTAATATCGATTTAATACAACTTTTGTTCATTTTGCAGATGAAGAAGACAGTCTTTTTTCAGGACTCAATAGCTACAGAGCAACCCTAAACTTATCGACCCTAAAAGAAAATGACCGAGCCAAATGCCTGGCCGACAAAATCGCCGACCAATTCAAAAACAAACCTTGCACAAACACAACTGGTTCTAACACAGTACCAGGTACCGAACCAGAATTTTCCAATTACCCAGAACTTTTGGAAAAATGTCATTTAAATGTCTCCACTACAAGAGACGGAGCTGTGCTTCCTGCTTGTGTTCCTAATCTTGACCCGACCCTTGTACTCTCCAACTACACTCAATCCCAATACTCAATGTCGTTAAATGATACCAAGTATACTGGAGTTGGTATCGGTTCTGAAGATAACTGGATCGTTGTTGTATTGACCACAAGCACCCCAGAAGGTGGATATTCGCCTGGTAGTAACAATATAGGTTTTGGGTCCAAGATTGGTCCTATGCAGTACTCAATGTTTCTACTTATGGCGGTTCTTTCATTCCTCTGGATTTGATTGGTGTCCTAGTGTTGTTGTATGAATGGTTTGTTTTTTTATCGAGTTGTATTCACACGGATGTGTAGAGAAGTTACTTCTGTTAACATACTTTTGGCCCTTTGAGATAAAAATGCGGATTTTGCAAGAAGCTGTGAGTTATTTTCTGTATTCAGCTGTTCGATGTTTAAAATTTGAAGATTCTATATAGTTGGACGCTGGGGTTATGTGAGGTCTCATCCGTTTTAGTTCTTGTTTGGTAACATATTAGTTATATTGTTTCCATGTTTACATTTCAAGTAAGTGAAAAACTTAAACTAAAGAGGAATCCATGGTTATGAAGTTAACATGATTTCACGGTATATGACGCTATAAGTTTATGTAAGCTTTTAAACTTAAAAAAGAAACAGACGTGACATGTGAAACCTTTGGAAGAAAAATAAAATTAGTTGGGCAAATACTCGATAAACTCTTTGATTTGAGAGCCACGTTTTCAATTAAATGCATGATTGTAACAAGACAAGAATTGACATCAATCTTAGAAGAAAGTCAAATGACACTGTGTGGTGTGTTCAACTTGTGTCGACATGAGTGTATAAGTTCATGATAGAGAACCTAGCTTTTGCACCCTGTGGTTTTAAAGATGAAAGTCACTTTTTCCATAATTCATGCTTATTATTATTATTATTATTATTATTATTTCTCCTTACGACACGAGAATTCGAGAAAACATAAGAGCATCCGCAATGCACTAGTTTTACAAAGACTTTTTACTATTTAGAAAAGCTATTAGAAGACTTGAAGCATTGGGAGAAAAGCTTTACAAACAACTTTTTGGAGAAAGACTTTCTAATTTCTATACACCAAACGGTTGATAGAAAATCAACAAACTATTTTCATTTATTGTATAGTTGTAGAGTTTTCATCTTATACCCCTCAATAAAAGATATTTGTAACACTTACTACCCTTTCATATCACAACCAGATACTTGCTTTTTTGTTTTATTTGAGGTGTTGTAGTTATTTTGCTGTTCAAGACTGATAGGGATTTTGGTTAGGTATTGCTGCAATTTTAGAAACATAATGAGTGTTTTGTATTGTTGTTGTTTTAGTATCATGGTGAGTTTTATGGGCTGGAAATTATGGATTATGTTTATTTGGAGCTATTCTTGGAGTGGTAATTGTGTTTTTTGGAATTGTATGATGAGTAGTAGCAATGGAGTTAGTTTGTATGTAGTATTGCTGAGGTAAGTTTTTTTTTTTTTTTTTTTTTTTTTTTTTTTTTTAATATTATGGCTGGTATATGGTGTCTAAGGAGTGTTTGGGAAATGATTTTATGATGGTATGAAGTACAAGGGATGTTTGGAAATTGGCGTGGAGAGCTAGACTATCAGGTCTGTTCTTTTGGCAATTGACTCAATCTAGTTGCTAAAAATGGTGGGTTCATTGTTACTCTTTTTATGGATATGAAGACTAATGGGCTCTATTTGGACTTTGAAGGCATTTGAATGCATAATGGTTGTGGATTGAATACTATGTGTGCCTTTTGAAGACAAAGTGTCCTTATTTTTGTTATTGTTTAATTTGTCTTGTAGGTGAAACATGGATATTTTATCACTTACTAACATGAATTCTTGTTCAACACAGTTAACAAAGAGTTTCAATATGAATTCATTTATAGAATCAAGATGGTCATTTTAACAATCAAGGTCATTTTGTAAAAATATAAATACATATAGGTAATTGGTAAAAGATCATTTGAGGACCAAACTTTTTTTACATACGAAGGGACTAATTTCCACCATCCATCTTTCCTCCATCTTTATTTGATCTAATGGATGAGATTAATCCCAACAATTTAAAAAATTCACTTTCATCCTCTTTTTTTTTTCAAATATTAATATCTTTCAAACCGTTAATCGTTAAACGAAAAAAAAAAAAAAAAATATACCGTTACGACGAGCATTTAATTATCTTTCTATAGATAGGCTATTTGATATATTTTCGACAAAAATTTTTCTTTTCATTTTTTTCGTGGCCGAAAAAATCATATATGATATTACATATCATATATATGATATGTAATATCATATATGATTTTTTCGGCCACGAAAAAAAATGTGAAAAAAACAAAAAAAAAAAATTGTAGAAAATATATCAAATATCCTATCTATAGAAAGATAATTAAATGCTCGTCGCGGGTGTAATTATTTTCGTTTAACGATTAACGGTTTAAGAGATATTTAAATTATAAAAAATGGGTGAAATATTAAAATACTTTTAATCTCAACCATTGATTTCTTTTTAGATGGATGGTGGGGATGAGTCCCTTGGTATGTGAGGAATGTTTGGTTTTTTAAATAACTCGACTCTAGGTAATTTATATAAAATGTTTGTGAAAAGCTTTTGAAAAACTTTGTTGCATTGGAGAGGTTTTATACAAATGACTTTTTGAAAGACAAAATTTATTGAAACATTAATGAGATATTAATGTTTATGAGGCAAAAAGTCTTTGATGCCTTTTGCCATTGCGGATGCTCTAAGTAAACGTGCCTGAGCCTCAAAAGATAAAAAAGCGCAGCCTCATTTTCATTTTACTTAATAGTGTCGATCGGTCCGGTTATTTGGTTGTTCGGGGTTATTTGGTTTGGTTAAATTTGTTATCAGAGTAAAACCGAAAATCAACCTAAACCGAGCCGAATTAAACAAACCGAAAACCGAATTTGAATTCGGTTCAGTTTTTTGTTGACCCGAATAACCCTAATTGCATAATTTATATTTGTTTTCCTTTAATTATATAGATTTTGAAGGAAAAAAATATCTTTAAAAAATGTTATATTAATACAAAAAAGATTTCTGATGGTTTTTTTCTTTTGTATATAAACTAGAACGGCGGCGGCGGGTAACGTGTGTTTATATTTTGCGTTATTTGGTTACACGTTTAATTGTCTTCATGTTTTAAAAGTAGAGATATTAGAGATGGTTAAACTAAATAATTTTAATTTGAACAACCAACCGCTTCCTAACCAACTTGCTTCCTGACAAATTAATTTTAAAATCTTTTCATAATAAGCAAGAAAAAAAATCTAAATTTTAATACTTACTAAATTTAGAATAGTCTCAAATGCATTATATATTACTAGAAAGGTGTCCGCGCGATGCGGGGGCGGATTGTTGGGGTAAAGAGGAAGGAGGTGGAGTGGTGCAAAGTGGTTGTTGGGATGGTTATAAATTGTTGGGGGTGGTTGTTGAGGTGGTTATAAATTGTTGGGGGTGGTTTGTTGAAATGGTTATAAATTGTTGGGGGTGGTTGTTGAAATGGTTATAAATTGTTGGGGGTGATTGTTATGGGTGATTATTATGGGTGGTTGTTTCCATAATTAATAAAAGTCTGATTTTTTAAGCCTTTCTAATTATAGAATAGTCCCAAATACATTTTATAGTAGTATAGATTAGCAAGATACTTGCGCAATGTGGCGACGGGTACCCTTTGACTAAATTTCGTGAAAAGCAAATGTTTTTCATTATGTAATAGAATATTACTCTAAGAGGTTGTTATTAATTCTGTTAAGTTTGTTGTAATTCTGTTATAGTTATAATGAGTGTTTGCACAAATTGGGACTATTCTATAATTAGTAAGTTTGATTCTGAATTTTTAAGCATTGCTAATTATAGAATAGTCTCAAATGCATTATAATGTAAATGCATTATAATGTAAAATTCAGATTTCGATTCTCATTTTGCCAAACCATATCCAAACGGCAAATCGAATATTTAATTCGGTTCGATTTCGGTTTTCAATTTCCGGGTATAACCCGATTTGTGAATTCCCCTAATTTTTACTAGACAACGTGAAACAACAAAATATATTGGTCAATGCTTAATTTCATTACATACATATGGGCCACTTAGTAACTTCATTGGATTATCCAAATAAAAAGGGAAATACATTCCATTGAGGCCCATTAACATATGTGATTGTGTCACTCGTCTGGTCCAGTGGTCCTTATGCATATTAAAAAATTGGTATAATTAAAATAAGTCGTATAATTGACTCGTTTACAACAAAAAAGGAACCGAATAAAAATTTGATTTAAATTAAGCTAAGAGTCTGTTTGTTTAGTTTTTTTATTAAGTCATGTTAAATTAAAGTATCTCTCTAGATATATGTTGTCAGTTTGTAGATGAATAAATGGTTGTTTGTTTGTGTGTTGAATAAAGTGTCTGAATCAGAAAAATTACTGTTATACCATTTTATTTGAAATAAGGTTAAAAAGTGGGAGGGTAAATATGTAAAATTAAAGTAAAATGGATGGACATAATTTGGAGACCCTCATCTCCCTGACTTTTTCTAGAAAGTCATACGTTAATTTTAAGTACTAAACAAACATCCATTTGGTGACTTAATTAACTTACCTATTTTTCAATTTAGATAGTTTAAGTTGTTATCAAACACTACCTAAAAGAACGAATCTATTGGTCAAATGAATTGAAAATTGCTCAAAATATAATTCGCATAAAGCATTTCAAAACGTTTTTAATTCCAAGAGACCGACAATTGCAGTAATAAAATACTCCATAGCTTCGTTAGCATATTTAACATATATATATACTGTAACACGTTTTATAGATGGACAATAAAATTGTATGCAAGTAAGCTCGACTCAGACGAATCATTTTGACATGTGCTAAAAACAGCTTATTTTCGGCACGATCTATTTTGATTCTTTACCCAACATGTAAGAGTGTAAGATGCACTTATTTTGGCATCTATGTGATTGATTGTGTGCTTTCATTTGGCCGCGACACATGAAATATTTTCGCTTCCTATTATGTAACTTGTTAGACAATCCGTTTATAAAAATAGCTTATACTTGTGCTGAAGGTTGTTACAAATTTCGTATGAACTTTAGAGTATCCCATTCAGAGTAAACTAGGGCGGCAAAGGAACCAACCTTGGATGTCGATTAGATGTGGAACTATAGAAGTCAAAGAGAAAAAATTCAACTTAAAGTTATAGTGCATATGTTATAGTCACATATGGTTGTGATTGACAATCATCTTGATGTCTGATTTTGAATAACATAATGGACGCGTGTCACCCACTCTTGTTAGAAAAATGGGACGCAAAATATTCAAAGAATCCAAATCAAAATATGCAGAGAATCCAAATCAAATTATTCTTGTCACAAACAGTTTCTAAAGGCAACTACCCACTAAATAAATGAGGTTTTTATCTGTAGAAGTTTTTTTTAAGACGAGTGAGTTTTTAACTCGAATGTACGGGTTTATACTAGAGCATCGGTGGCCATTTTCAACTATTTATAATGACTATTTAAAGATATGTACCTAGTGAGGTTTGAACATCAACTTATTTTATGAGAGCATCATAATAACTTATTTATGAGAAAACAAATGAACCATTTTATGATGACACAAAGATTTCTAAATGGTTTAGCTGATATTCTTATTGAGCCTATGTGCATGAGCTAATTAAAAATATCTCTTATAGTTAGAGTACGATGATAATTAATTTGTTAGAACGATGGAACCCTAACAGCATGATTTATAGTTGTTAAATTACACAAGTTTATCACACTCGTATGTCTATTGCGGCGGACATAGCCATAATGAACTCATTCGGACTACATATGTGACTCGTTCAGTATCTTACTTTTACTCGTTCAAATATCTCTTATGCAGTACAACAGGTGTGTTTATATATGCATGCTCCAAGGATGTCTCGTTTTACCACTCTGAAGCGGATTTTACACTATGTTTGTGGTATTATGGGTTATGGCTTCGACATCTTCTTTGGTTGCTTACTCTGATGCTGACTGTGTTGGTTGTCCTACTAAGACGATCTACTTCTGGGTATTATGTGTTTCTTGGCAACAATCTTCTCTCCTGGTCCTCTAAGGGTCAGGTTACGCTTTCTCATTCCAGCGTTGAGGCTGAATACTTTGGTGTTGCCAGTGCAGTTGCTCAGACTTGTTGGTTGCATAATCTTTTAATCTTCTTCGTAAGCTTCACATGTTGTTGTCTTCTGCTATGTTTGTCTACTGTGATAATGCCAATGCGGTTTATCTATCTTCTAATCCAGTGCAACATCAATGCACAAAGCACATTGAGATTAACATTCACTTTGTTCGTGATTTGGTTGCTTCTGGCCATGTGAGTGTTTAATTTGCATGTTCCCTCGCATTATTAGTTTGCTGACATCTTCACTAAATGTCTTCCATCAACTATGTTTTCTGAGTTTTGAGACGGTTTGAACATTCATTCCTCTCCCACTCCAACTGCATTAATTTATAGGTTTCGCCCATGATTTGTATTGGCCCATTGTTTGTATTGGATTAGGATTTGTTTAGGGTTAAGCCTATTTTTTTTTATCACTATATATACTTTGACATGTAATTAATTATATATAATATAATTAATGAGAATTAACAACAGTCTTGTCATGTAACTTCTTTATTTATTTATAAGTGATCATCAACGAAATTCTATTGAGTCGTTGTCCTTATTTGTTTCTCGTATGTGGAATATAAACGAAATATAATGGATCAAATCTTTTGACTGCTTTTATTTGACGTAATATATAAATGTGTTTTTAGCCATGTATTTAAAGTGTGATATATATTTCTTTGGAACTTTTCTAAGGAAAGCTATATATGATTGATTACATGCGAGTATGCGACCCATTTCCATGCTATCATCTTATACATTTAATGCTAGTCACACCAAAAGAAAGAAAAAAACACTGTGTGGTAGTATGTACGTAGATATCATCTTATACATGTATTTGCTCGTTGCTGCAAAGTAGCATCTTTTTTAAAAAATGGACAAAAGTAGCAAAGATTTGGCAATCTAGAATGAAGATTATTGAGATACGATAGATACCCATCATGATTTATTTGTCATGGCTTCATTTGCTCCTCTGGATTAGCGAAATTCACGACTTTTTCTCGCAATTGGGTGACTTTCTCGTATCTCTTAGATTTTTTTAGCCTGTTTTTTTTTTTTTTAACTCATAGTGTCCGCCAAATAGGTCCCACTTGGAAAATCTTTCTATGTGGTAATATTTGTTTTAAACTGTTTTTTTTTGCTATATTAGATGACAATATTAGGTTTTTGACTATCGACACAACTTTTTTTCTTTAAACAGAAGGCAACTTAACACTACACGTACTACAAATAAATCTAAAAAATATATGTATTTATCATACTTAAACGTACAACCATTTGGTTAAAATTCAGTTACATGTTACATGTTCACTTATACCACTAAGCCAACATACAAAAACAAGTTTATAATATTAGAAAAAATTGAATTATTTATAATCTCTGATATGTCATCTTTTTATTTTTTTCACAAATAATAAATCTAAAACCAAGACCTCTTCGGATAATGCATATATGACATGTGAGTTATGTGACACTAATTTGAAAGGTTCAGTTTTAATTGGATGAATTCCCACGTTTATATTTTATTTTACTTTTCTTTAGAAAAAGAAGAATTGAAGGCGACACAAATTTCTCCCATTAATTGTCATCATTGCTAAGGCATCCATTTGTTTGGCTATTTGTAAGTATGTCCTAATGGATTAACTAATGTCTTTTGCTAAAATCTTTAAGTAGTTAACTGTGTATATAATGCTGAAAAGGTGAAAGAACGTATTGCTTATTAATTAAAGGTCGAAAAGTATGAACTGAAGTCGTCATTGCTAAATTAATCATCACCACATAATTTGTGCTTATCCGTTTGTTGTCTAAAAGGAAAAAAATTTAAAAACAGATTTTATTAGTCTAGCTCATAAACAATTGAAGAAACACAAACCATTCTATCCAGTTGAAAATTTGTATATGCGAATATATATAACTACCAGCAATCGTTAGCTTTATAAGCACACGATGTCGCTAGCAAGGGTTTTAGGTTCAAAACTTACTACGTACACAAAATTAGAAACGTTTACGGGTACCCGGTTAAGCCGTGTACATTTGAGTCAAAGACTCGATTAACTTCTTCAGATAACATGAACAAAGGAAATCGTATCCGTTTATCTGTCTACATTTTTGTAAATGAGAAATATGTGAAACTTCTTCATTGCAAAACCGTATTAATGTAATGCATTTTTTATTTTTAATTAATTTAGATCGTTTATAATTCACTTAAATCATTTTTGTTTAATTTAAAATCATTTTTAGATATATTTGGTGACGACATGTCCTCGCCAAAAGTATTTACTTAAACCATAACCTCTTAATTAAATTTATGTTTTGGTCAACACTCTTAGCAAGGACATGTGTTCGCCAAAAAGGTTGGCATGAAAAATTAGTGGAAAACAATTAACCTAAATGAAAAATCAAGGGAAAAATAAAATTGGGTCAACCTTTTGGCGAAGATATTTTTTCGTCAAAAGTTTTAGTAAAAATTCATCCGCACTTTCTTTCTGGTCAAAGTTTTAAAAGTTTTTTTTTTGTCGTTAGTAGGTTGTGGCGAGGACGTGTCCTCGCTGAAACCTCCGTCGCCCGTTGTACTTTTTGTGTAGCGATGTACCTCTGGCTAAAATTTAAAAAAGGTAAACAAATATTTAGAATATCAACACTATATCATTAAACTTCCATTTTTTAACGACCTAGTATGTTCATCGTTGAGGTTATGTTTTAGAATCGTCAACTATAAATGGATATTGATGAAATGTAATTTGATATTTGTATGATAACGTGAATGGAAAATGACACGTCCGAGATTTTCGAGCATGAACAGAAATGGAAGCTTGAAGGAAGGTTAAAGTAGGTCGATATGATTTTGTACGCTCGTTGGAGTGATTCAGCAAACCTTTCCAAGCTAGGTTACTTGGAGGTTTAGAAACCGGGTGTTCTTCGACTTAAAATCTACGCAAAAGGATTGATGAAGCCAAAGTTCTTTCTCGCTCATGGCTCATTTGTAGGCAGGTTTAAAAAAGCAAAGCTTGTTCGTTAAGTTGGATTTTTGATACTAAATTGGCTTTCGCAAAACTGATGTAGTATGTTCTTTTTTCCTCAAGTTCCTTGCTAGAGTATGTTAATGCTATCGCCGGTTAAAAAAACAAAATGCACAAAACTAACTTGCGTAAGCCCGATTTGTAGCACTATTAACTATCTATATTTGTAAAATAATAATTGTGGCAATCAATATGACTCATTTGTAGCTAAGTTTTACAGATACAAATATTTTGGTTAGCTCCATGAACATAAAACTACTAATGAGTAAAAGTACAAAATAAGAGATATTCATCCATTGCATGCTCGTGAAGATAGATTGATCAGAACCATCGATTTGTTAAGTTTGATTGATCGACAAGATTATGCATATGTAAAAACTTTTCAACCCGACAATGACACATATATGTGTTGAACTAGTTTAGGGTTTTAAATTGTTTTCCGAAAATGGAACCAATTGTTTCAGTGCCAAGTGACTACCTAATCCAAACACAAAACCAACTCTCAGAAAGTAAAGCAGTCAGAAAAGAGACACGAAAGTTTTTTCAAAGAAAAGTGCTCTTCAACAATAATTGTATTAATTTAATCGTCTCTTTTAGGCCAACTTCACTTTTAGATCCACTCTCGTCACAAATCTTTAGGGTTGCTTAATTGGGAAGAGTTGATAATGCATGGCATCTTTTTTATGAAAATTCGACCGTACAAGCTTTTAAAGATCTGGTGCTCAACTTTTGAATTTAAATGTTTTTATATGATCGACTTGTTACCGGCGCAAAAAACATGGAACACTGTAAAGGTTTCAGCTCCAAGATGTGTGCTTTATAAGTCATTAAGTGCTATGGTCTTATCTGATCGACTATAGAACGTTACATGTTCATGGTAAATTTGGAAGCCTTAAGACTCGATCGTCTATATCATATGCTTAATTTTTTGTGATACTTTTGGCGCATTTGAATCAATATTTATACGAAGGGTTTTCGTATTGTGACCAGATATGCATCAGTCGTACTTAATGAATTACAAAAAAACAAACATACTATTTGGAGATATACTTCATGTATGTATAGTCAGTGACGGAACCAGGGGTGTCCCTGGAGGTCCCGGGACACCTATGGATTTTTTTTGCGTAATGTTAATTTTGTTAAAAAAAACCTCGATTTTCCTTAAATGCATCTGGTCACTAAAGCTTGTGCTTGTAGTATTGTTTAGTTTATTTTAAGTGCACCTGGTCGTTTTGTGTCCTAGTTCCGTCCCTGTATATATTGGTTTTTGGTAGGGAAATTGGTAAAAAAAAGGCATCATACTTGCCACTTTTTGTCATTCTATGTAACGTCCTTTTTTTTATTGTGGCACTAACTTTTCAAATCCGTGTCATTGTGTATACCGGTGACCTGTTTGACCTGTGTAGCAGGTTGAGTTAACGATCGTTTGTTTTATTATTGCAGCGTTAGTCCTTTATACTAACGACCGTTTATAAATAACTAAATGAAGCATGTTAACTTAACGACCGTTTATTTTATTATTGCAACGTTAGTCCTTTACACTTTCTCGCACGTTTTCGACCGTTTTTAAACGTTTTTGTCCGTTTTCGCACATTTTTGTCCGTATTTATATGTTTTCGACCGTTTTTACACCTTTTTGTTCGTTTTCGCACGTTTTCGTGCGTTTTTGCACGTTTTCATCCGTTTTCGCACGTTCTCATCCGTTCTAATAGGTTTTGGCCCGTTTATGTCCGTTTTCGCATATTTTCGTCTGTTTTTACATGTCCTTGAATATGTATAATCATTTCATGCACAGTCCATCACCACAAAAAAGAAATTCCAAAAGAATATTTTAAAAAAATATATATAGAAAAAAATTTTAAAAAATATAGAAAAAAATATATATATATATATATATATATATATATATATATATATATATATATATATATATATATATAAAATTTAAAAAAAATAGAATATAAAAAAAATCAAAATATTTATTTGAAAAAAAAATCATTTTTTTAAACATTTTTAAAAAAATGTAAAAAATAGGGTAAATTGCAAAAATGGTCCTTCACGTTCCACGAAATTGCAAAAATGGACCAAGACAAAAAATAGCGCAAAAAAGACACCAACATTCCACATTTTCGCAAAATCACCACAGAGGCCTTTTCCGTTAGTTTTCCCGTTAAGTGCCACGTCCATGAGGGTAGTATCGTCATTTTACTGTTCCCCGGGTACTAAGCTAGTGACACTGTAGCTTGAGGGACTAAATTGGCAAGCGATTGTTTGCCTTTTTTCAAACGGTACACTATCCAGTCCCAGTTAAATATGAACGTTGCAACACATTAAAGTTTCACACTTTTTGAAATCCGGCGAAAAATATGTTCTTGATTTGTGACTGTGGGAAACAAGCAACAATCAAAACAAGCTGGACAAACATGAACCCAGGACGACGATTCTACTGTTGTCCTTTGATGAGAGTGTAAATACTCATCATTTTTACCATTTCTGAGCTGCCAAAACATCTAAAAACACTCAATAATGAATCAAAATAGTAAAAATATCCCAGGAAAGTGTTTTACATGTTTCAAATGCAAAAATACCAAAAACAGATGAAAAACGCACAAAGTTTGCATAATTGGCAGTTTCAGTCCCCCAACTTGCAAAAGTTGTCAAATCTAGTCCCTGGTCATTCTAAAAACTTGAAAAAGTCACCAAAGGTCCTTATAAATCAAAAAGTTACATAATTAGTCCTTTGGTGAAAAGTTTCACAAAATGTCAAGTTTAGTCCCTGAACTTTGAAAATTGTCAAAAATGGTCCCTGGGATATGAAAAACTTTGAGAAAAACAAATTTTGTCCTTGCACTAACCTTTTATGACAGGATTGATCCTTGGTAGAAAGTTTGGTGAAAATTACACAAATGGTCCCTGAAGTTTGAAAGTTTGACGGTTTCAGTCCCTGGTGAAAAATAAATTTGAAAAATCATCAAAGGACCCTGCACTATTCATAGATTGGCAAATTACACCCTTGGAATCAACTTGGAAACATGCCAAATCATACCCCCTCAACTTTCGGTAAATGGCAAAAATGGTCCTTGTGTAATCATAAACCAAACCGGATACAATAATAATAATACTACTCCAAGCCTAATCCAATACACCACAAGCCCACCCTATTTTTAATACTTGGGCCCAAGAATCACCACAGCCCACCCAAACCCAAAGTTATAAAACCGGGGTCAAATACCGGTCAACCCCTTCCCTTTCCCCTTTTCCCTCTCACCCAGAAAACCACCAAACCACCCCCTGGTATTGCTCCACCACCCCAGCACTTGCCCATTCCATCACCACTAACCCACACCCCTACACCTACCTAAGCCACCACAATAAATGCTACCCCCCCCCCCCCCCAGTTGCCTGAACCAGAGTCAAATTGCAAAAAAAGACTTTCCCGCCAAAACACGTGGAAGCTTGTGAGTGGACCAAAGTTATCAGAGAGAGGTGGGAAATGATGAGGAGGATGCTGGGAACCCTAATTCGTGGCTATAAAAGGCAAAGAGTGCAAGATGATCAAGAGTCTAGTTTTTTTAGCATAATTGTAGTCGTTTAAATTTATTATGCAATTATAGTGTAATTGAAAGCTTTTAAACATTGTTCTTAGTCAATTCAGTGTAACTTTAATCTTTTCAAAGCAATATAATTAAGTTTCCTTAATCCTTTTGTTTAATGCATTTTTCCTTTTCATATCAAAACTCTCAACATTAATCTGTTAGTGTTTATGGTTGTTTCATGGACTGAATTAGGTTCACATAGGTTCCAATAAGCTTCTTAAAGCTTTAGAGACTTTAAAATTCAGTTATACTAGAAGAAAACAAAAAATCTAAAATTAGTCAACTTTGGTCAACTGTGGTGTTTAGTATCTTGTTTTCAGGTTTGAAGAAGCATTGGTGAGCAAGATTGGAGTTGGTTTGGCCTATCTAAAGATTGGCTTCATAAGGAAAACCCTCTGTTCATGCTGAGGGTGCCCTTGTAAGATTTGGCTCGTTTACTTTTCCACTAAAATTCTAGTTTGAGTAGCTTCTGTTTGATTGTTTCTTTTATTGCTAATCTGTGTTTGCTTATGCTATTTGTGTGTTGTTTGAGTGATTTGTAGCTTTACATTCATTACTTGTTACTTAGAATGCATTAGTTACTTTGAATCTTGGTTTAATAGTTATAATCAGTTAAGTGGTATACTTGATTGTTCATGGTTAATCTTTGTTCCTAGGCTGTCATTTAAATCTGATATCTCACTAAAAGTTGATTTGAAACAAGCCCTTAAGCTTTCACACCCCTTAGCAACTTAAAATCTATAACAGTCAAACTTAAGAGGGTGTTTGGATTAACCTGGCTTAGTGAGTTTTTGTGATTCTTATAAGCTTTAAACTGTTTAGACATAATTCTCAGAGGTGTACTAGAGTAGTCAAGATTTTACATTGGTGGTTTTTAAGTAACAAAGTCAAAATTAGCTATTAACTAGTATAAATAGTTAACTGTTAGAAGTTTTCACTTAAAATCTCATCAAATCATCTCATAATCAGTTAAGGTAGCTTGAATTAGTCACATTGTAGTTTAAAATCACTTAATCAATCAGTAATTCAAGATCTTAATTCACCAAAGTCAAAGAACCACTTTTCTTCAAAAGTCAAATTTTACTTGTGTTCAGAAAATCCAAAAGTTCCAGGATTATTTGTGATTTATGTGTTTGGAATAAGAAGCTGAAACTTGTTGTAGTCATACACCACCACCTTAACTTTTGATTCCTATACTGGCTTGATTTTTGTGATTTTTCTATAAGCTTTTACAAGCTTGTAAACTGAGCTGCAGGGAAGAAGCCTTCCCCTGCACCAGCATACTCAGTTCATCACCACCACTTTAGTAGAGGTTTGTGACCACCTCAATGGGCCCCACTTGCCATACTTGGCACCATTGAACCCCCCTCCTACCAGGGATCAGACTTTGACCCCTTGTTTGACCTAGGACTCAGTGGACCCCACCTGGTTTAGCTCATCAAGTTTGTCCCCAAATCTGTGTTCAGTTTCACATTGCAATTGCTTATTTGCTCTCATACAGCTTAATTGTGCTTCATACTTGTTATTTCTGGCTTATCTGAGTTTTTCTTATAATTTTCTAAGTTAATTTAGTATTAATATTAATTAAAAGTAGTTTAATTAGTTTAATTAAGTTAAATAGTTTTCAATTTATAAAAAACCTATAAAAAGACAAAAATATTTATTTTTATTTTTTATACTTTCTTCAAGTTCTAATTTAAGTTTAGAAAATATTTTTGCAAATTTGTTGTTTAATTTGTAATACTTATAATTATTAGTTAATTTAAATTAGGTTTTAATTTAGTTTTTAAATAGTTTTATTAATTAAATAATATTTTAATCATTTTCATAATTCCATTTTAATTTTCAAATTCCTTTTAATTTTAAGTTTCAAAAAGTATCAAAAGCACCCCCTGTAGTTTGTTAAATACCAAAACCCCACTTTTCCTGTTACGTGATCTGAATTGTGAATACGTATATATCTGAGTATCTGATTTTTGTGAATATTATATCTGTGTACCAATACCAAAATAACAGTAGCAAATTCAATTCCATATCATCTGGGCTACTGTCCTCAGTGCCACTCATTCATAAACGATTTCCAAAGCACCATTTCAATCTCGCTGGGACTTTAACGACCCGGGGAAACACTATACTATCCACGGAGTATTGAGATAATCTGTTTTTGACTAATTGACCTTGGTCAATTATATCTGACGGTTTAGTCTCAATCAAAATTTGGCGCCGCTGCCGGGGAGGTTGTTGCGTGTTTTATAAAATCGTTTTAAGTTTAGTGGTTTTCAAAACCCTCCCTGTACAAATTTCACACAAATTTGTAAAAAGCTTTTGTAAAAACATAATCATATCAAAAACGTTCGTTAACACTTCTCCTGAAGTGTTGAAAACACCAAAAAAATTAAAAACAATCAAAAACAAACTGTGAAGTTAAATTACTTCGTTTTCTTTAAGATTACAACCTGAAACAGTTGGTTTAAGGTAAGTTCTGACATTAAATTGCGAACTGAAGAGGAAACCTATTTACTTCCTCCCGCCAGCCTGCGAGTAATCTTAAAAGAACGATTTCGGTTAACGAATCAGTTCCAAAAATATTTCCCAAGTTTTCTGCACACACACCCATAAGCCTAAAGCAGTTTTTCAAATTAATAAACAAACCCATAATAAGTTCCCAAACTTAAGATTAAAACTTGCCTTTATATCCCTGTGAGTGGTGTACCTTTTTCAAAGAAGCCATTCACTTGTGATTTCTGGTTTAAGTTCACTGTGGTTTTACCTCGATCTTTTTTTGAAAAATTGTTTTTAGTGCATGCGCACTCGGTCACAAACAAAACGTAAACATCAGAAAAACGTACCCGAGCTACGTTCTGACACACAAAACCAAAGACCGAAATGGCCGCTGGGCCACCACCACCTTTACCACCCCCTGACCCTCCCAGGGATGAGCCAGCTCCCGATCTCCGAACGATGGAGGAGCTGTGCCAGCCTACCATGCAAGGGCGGGGTGGGCCTATTGCACCACTCACTATTGAGGCTACGGACTTTGGCCTCAAGCACCACATGATCCAACAAGTCCAGAATTCGTGTCAATTTCACGGATTACCGGGTGACGATGCCAATAAGCATCTTGACAAATATCTCACGGTCACCCAAAGCATGAAACAGCATGGTGTCACCGATGATGTCCTCCGGCTGTACCTCTTCCCCTATTCTCTCACTCATCAAGCCACTGCATGGTTTGACCGACTTCCAAAGAATTCTATTCGTACCTTTGATGAAATGGTAACCAAGTTTTTAGCAAAATATTTTCCACCATCCATGGTTACCAAGTTACGAAATGATATCAGCAACTTCCGGCAACGTCCCGATGAGTCTCTTTTTGAGGCTTGGGAACGTTATAAGCTAGCTATTGATCGGTGCCCTAACCACAATATGTTGCAAGTTACCATCATAGATACCTTCTATAATGGTCTGACATTGAGGCACCGAGACATTCTCAATGCTGCTGCTGGTGGGACCTTTATGAAAAGGCGTCCCGAGGAGTGCTATGACTTAATCGAGAACATGACTGCCCACCATAACTTTTGGGATTCCTCTGCGGAGAGGGATGCGTCATGTCATTCAGTTACTCCCTCATCATCATCTCCTGAAATAAATTGCTCTTACCAAAAAGATGGATGATATTTCTACGGCTGTATTGAGAATGAGCCAAACGATGCAAAATCAGGTTCAAAATCAGCAAGTGAAAGCCGTGGCCCGAAGTTGTGAAACTTGTGGGGGCCCTCATCTGTATTCCGAGTGTCCAGCTACTGCTGGCTTTCCTCAAGAGAACGTATACGCTGCTCACGGTTCCTACAATACGGGGGGTAATTCTTACCAACCGCAAGGAGACCGTAATCTCTTGAGCTATCGTTCCAACAATTTTCTCGGACCTCCAGGTTTTAACTAAAATCAAAACCGTAACGCGAATCAGAATTTTAACCAAGGTCAAAACTCAAATTTCCAAAACCCGAATCAAAATCAAGGCCAGTTTAATCAAAACAATTTTCAAAATGGCAATCAAAATCAAGGTTTTCAAGGAAATTTTAAAAGAAACCAGAATCAAGGGAATTACAATCAGGGTAATTTCAACCAGAGAAACACTTTTCAGGGTAACAACAATCAAAATCAAGGGAATTTTCAAAACAACCGTGTTCAAAATCCTCCTGTTCAAAATCAAAACGTTGTTCCACCCTCGTCTTCATCCAATGCTGAATTTAAACAATTCATGAAAGCACAAGAGGAACGAATCGGTTATTGCTTATCACGATCTCTGAGCTTCAGAAGTCTTTAAATGATCGACCCTCGGGCCCGGGTACATTACTGAGCAACACGATCGCTAACCCGAGGGGCGATGTCAAAGCGATCACCACCCGAAGTGGGGTATCATACAATGGACCCTCGATTCCTTCTACCTCTTCTTCTCCTCCTAAGGTAGCGGAACATGAGCCTGAGGTTACTACGGACAAGGTACTTCCTACTAATAACGGAGGTATCAACCACGTCCACCCTCAAGTTGTCCCGGTCCCGGCTCGTAAGTCGAAAGTTGTATTTGATCCCCCTGTAAGTTCTGATGAAATACCAAAGAATGATCCTAAGCCGTCAATTCCATATCCTTCACGTTTGAATGATCAAAAGAACCGCGAAAAAGCTAACCATCAGATGGAAAAATTTTATCAAATTTTTCAAGAATTACACTTTGATATTAGCTTCGCGGATGCTCTTCTTCTCATGCCTAAGTTTGCTTCGACAATCAAAAATCTGATAAGCAACAAAGAAAAACTTTGTGAAATGGCAAAAACTCCTCTTAACGAGCATTGCTCAGCAGTGCTCTTGAAAAAGCTTCCCGAAAAGCTTGGAGATCCCGGGAAATTTCTCATTCCTTGTGTTTTCCCTGGGATGGTTGAATGCTTTGCCTTGGCCGATCTTGGTGCAAGAATTAACCTGATGCCTTACACAGTCTGGAAAAGACTCTCACTTCCCGCTCTCACTCCGACCTGCATGACACTCGAGCTTGCAGACCGTACCATATCTCGTCCTCTCGGCATTGCCGAAGATATCTTCGTGAAAGTAGGAAAGTTCCATTTTCCGGCAGATTTCGTGATTGTTGATTTCGATGCTGACCCACGAGTCCCTCTCATTCTCGGGAGGGGATTCTTAAGAACGGGTCGTGCTTTAATAGATGTATTCGAAGAAGAAATCACTCTACGTGTTGATGGTGAAGCCATCACATTCAATCTTGATCAGACTTCAAGATACTCCTCCAATTATGACGCTGAAACGGTTAACCGAATTGACATCATCGATGTTGCATCTGAGGAGTCTTCTCAAGAAATCCTTGGTTTCTCAGCAAGTGGCAGTACCACTCCTTCTACTGATCCTATCATTTCCGACTCTTCCCCTTCCCTCACTCCGTTTGAGGGAGGTGACTTCCTTCTGGAAGAGCTCGAGGCTTTTCTTGCTCAAGATAGCTCAATCCCCGATGGGGTTGATGAAAACTATCTTGACCCGGAGGGGGACATTCTTCTCCTTGAAAGATTGTTAAATGACGATCCTTCACCCTCTCCGTCTCCAAAAATACTTCATAAAGCGGAAGTCAAAAATGTTGAAATAACTGAAGACTTTCCCGAGGTTGAGCTCAAGGACTTGCCTCCTCATCTAGAATATGCATTTCTGGAGGGTGATGACAAATTACCCGTCATTATTGCTAAGGACTTAAAAGTTGAGGAAAAGGCAGCACTCCTAAAGGTTCTAAAGTCACATAAACAAGCAATCGCTTGGAAACTCTCCGACATTAAGGGCATAAGCCCGAACTTTTGTACTCCTAAAAATCTTAATGGAGGATGACTTTAAGCCAGCAGTGCAACAACAGAGAAGGGTAAATCCCAAAATCCACGAATTTATCAAACAAGAGGTTCTTAAACTTCTTGATGCGGGATTGATTTATCCTATTTCTGACAGTCCTTGGGTTAGCCCAATTCATTGTGTCCCTAAAAAGGGTGGCATTACCGTTGTCACCAACGAGGATAACGAGTTGATTCCAACTCGTTTGGTCACGGGTTGGCAAGTATGTATTGACTATCGAAAGTTAAATGACGCCACCCGTAAAGACCATTTTCCTCTCCCTTTTATGGACCAGATGCTTGAAAGACTTGCGGGGAATGAATACTACTGATTCCTCGATGGTTTTTCGGGTAACTTCCAAATCCCCATTGATCCCCAGGATCAAGAGAAGACTACCTTCACATGCCCCTACGGAACTTTTGCTTACAGACGTATGCCTTTCGGCTTATGTAATGCTCCAGGCACGTTCCAGAGGTACATGATGTCTATCTTTTCCGACATGATCGGGAAAACTATGGAGGTATTCATGGATGACTTTTCAGTCATCGGGGATTCATTCCAGTCTTGCCTCTCCCACTTGGAACAGATGCTTAAACGTTGCAAAGAAACGAATTTAAGTATCAACTGGGAGAAAAGTCACTTTATGGTTAAAGAGGGCATAGTCCTCGGCCATAAAATCTCAAAGAACGGGATTGAGGTTGACAAAGCCAAAATCGATGTCATTGCTAAATTACCTCATCCCACCACCGTAAAAGGTGTTAGGAGCTTTTTGGGTCATGCCGGCTTCTACCGTAGGTTTATCCAAGATTTTTCTAAGATTGCCCGGTCTATGACCCATCTCCTCGAGAAGGATGCTCCTTTCATCTTCTCTCCTGAGTGCATCGAAGCTTTTGAAACATTAAAGAAAAAGCTTACCGAGGCACCGATTCTTGTTGCCCCTGATTGGGACCTACCTTTTGAGCTTATGTGCGATGCTAGTGATTTTGCCATAGGTGCGGTCTTGGGGCAACGTAAAGCAAAATACTTTCAGCCTATACACTATGCAAGTAAAACTATGACCGAGGCTCAAAGTCATTACACCACCACTGAAAAAGAACTCCTAGCTGTGGTGTATGCCTTTGAGAAATTCTGGCCATACTTGATCCTGACCAAATGCGTGGTGTATACGGATCACTCGGCTTTGAAGTGCTTATTTGCAAAGCAAGATGCAAAGCCGAGGCTTCTCCTCCTTCAGGAATTTGATATCATTATCCGTGATAAAAAAGGAGCTGAGAACCTTGCTGCTGATCATCTCTCACGATTAGAAAACCCACATCAAGATGTGTCCGAGAAACAAGAAATAAATGAATCATTCCCTCTCGAGACACTCAGTGCGGTTACTTTTCGTGGTGACTTTACTACCCCATGGTTTGCCGACTTTGCAAATTACCATGCGGGTAACTTCATCGTGAAGGGGATGACGTCCCAACAGAAAAACAAATTTTTTAAAGACGTCAAACATTATTTCTGGGACGACCCCTTCCTCTTCAAAATCTGTGCCGATCAAGTCATCAGGCGATGTGTATACGGACAGGAAGCTGCTGATATTCTCAAGGCTTGCCATGCTGGACCCACCGGGGGCCACCATAGTCCTAACTACACCGCCAAAAGGTGTTTGATTCCGGTTTCTATTGGCCCACGATCTATAAGGATGCCCACGAGTTAGTCAAAGCCTGTGATGCTTGTCAGCGTCACGGGAATATTTCACAAAAGAACGAAATGCCACAAAATGCTATTCAAGTTTGTGAAATCTTTGACGTCTGGGGCATTGATTTTATGGGGCCATTCCCATCTTCTAGTGGAAACAAGTATATTCTCGTGGCTGTTGACTATTTGTCAAAATGGGTCGAGGCTAAGGCCTTACCCACTAACGATGCCCGAGTTGTTGTGAAATTCTTGAAATCCCTCTTTGCTCATTTTGGAACTCCATGTGCCATCATTAGTGATCACGGTACTCACTTTTGCAATGATCAATTTGCAAAAGTCATGCTTAAGTACGGTGTTACTCATCGTCTTTCCACCGCATATCACCCCCAAACAAGTGGGCAGGTGGAGGTTTCCAACCGTGGTATAAAACGGATTCTGGAGAGGACAGTAGGTGAAAATCGTGCTTCCTAGTCGGATAAACTAGATGATGCACTCTTGTCCTTCCGTACAGCTTACAAAACACCCATTGGGTGTACTCCATACAAGCTTGTATACGGGAAGGCGTGTCATTTACCGATCAAGTTCAAGCACAAAGCCTACTGGGCCTTGAAACATGCTAACTACGACCTTCATAAAGCGGGTGATCACCGTAAGATTCAACTCAATGAATTAAACGAACTTCGTGATCAAGCCTACGAGAACTCTTTGATCTACAAAGAAAAGACAAAGAAGATCCACGACTCTAAGATTAAGAACCGCGTTTTCAACGTCGGTGACAGAGTCCTTCTTTTCAACTCAAGATTAAAGATCTTTTCGGGGAAATTAAAAACCCGATGGACTGGACCATTCACTATTGCTAAAGTATATCCATATGGGACTGTTGAGTTATCTCAACCCGAAGGTCCCAACTTCAAAGTGAATGGTCATAGATTGAAACATTATTTTGGAGAGGACATACCACCCATGGTTGTCCCGGATCTCCAAACTTTCCCCATGGACCAATGAATTCGGGGATCGAGTCAAGCTAGTGACTCGGTGAACAAAAATTAGCAACATATATGGGTTTTCACCCGTATTTCTGACTTCTTTCTACTTTCTACCACCCTAGTGTGGGGGAGTGGCCGTCCCCCACCATTTGAAAAGTAAAATATGTATATAAGTCTTCAAAAAAAATGTATGTACAGATAAATAAAGTGAAAAATAAAATCGATATTTCCACAGTTAGATTCGAATATTAGCTTTTTCCGTTCAGAGATTCGGCATAATAGCCGGGACTTTGAATATTGAGGACAATATTCAGTTCTAGTGTGGGGGGGGGGGGGGGGGAATTCTTACGAATTTTATCACAAAACTTTCTAACTACCCCCATTTTTAGGCCTAAATTTTTCAAAAATTTTTCACTTTATTTCAAAATTTTTGTGGTAATCAGTCCGCCAAAGTCTAAATGACAAATGGATTGGCTAGTCCAGGAGCAAACGGCTCTTGGTAAAGACATCTCAAACCCGTTGATGGCTTGCAATTTGCCAAAAATTGTATGGTTCCTCAACTCCCTCGTATCCTCATAAGCAAATGAGTTGACTAGCCCACAAGATTATGGCTTGTGGTAAAGGCCGTGGAAAATCCATAATTGGTAATTAGCTCACCAAGATGTTGACTTAGTCCATCAAGATGCTGGCTAGTCCAGAAGCAAACGGCTTTTGGTAAAGACTAATCAAATCCGTTGACAGCTGGTGGTTTGCTCAAAATCACACGGTTATCAGGTGTGCCACAATTCTTACACCTGACTACACCAGAAGTGATGGCTTTTGGTAAAGAGAATTTCAAATCCATCAGGTTTTTCTCAAAAGATTGCTAGGGACTAGCAATGTTTTAGTGTGGGGGATTGATGAGAGTGTAAATACTCATCATTTTTACCATTTCTGAGCTGCCAAAACATGTAAAAACACTCAATAATGAATCAAAATAGTGAAAATATCCCAGGAAAGTGTTTTACATGTTTCAAATGCAAAAATACCAAAAACAGATGAAAAACGCACAAAGTTTGCATAATTGGCAGTTTCAGTCCCCCAACTTGCAAAAGTTGTCAAATCTAGTCCCTGGTCATTCTAAAAACTTGAAAAAGTCACCAAAGGTCCTTATAAATCAAAAAGTTACATAATTAGTCCTTTGGTGAAAAGTTTCACAAAATGTCAAGTTTAGTCCCTGAACTTTGAAAATTGTCAAAAATGGTCCCTGGGATATGAAAAACTTTGAGAAAAACAAATTTTGTCCTTGCACTAACCTTTTATGACAGGATTGATCCTTGGTAGAAAGTTTGGTGAAAATTACACAAATGGTCCCTGAAGTTTGAAAGTTTGACGGTTTCAGTCCCTGGTGAAAAATAAATTTGAAAAATCATCAAAGGACCCTGTACTATTCATAGATTGGCAAAATACACCCTTGGAATGAACTTGGAAACATGCCAAATCATACCCCCTCAACTTTCGGTAAATGGCAAAAATGGTCCTTGTGTAATCATAAACCAAACCGGTTACAATAATAATAATACTACTCCAAGCCTAATCCAATACACCACAAGTCCACCCTATTTTTATTACTAGGGCCCAAGAATCACCACAGCCCACCCAAACCCAAAGTTATAAAACCGGGGTCAAATACCGGTCAACCCCTTCCCTTTCCCCTTTTCCCTCTCACCCAGAAAACCACCAAACCACCCCCTGGTATTGCTCCACCACCCCACCACTTGCCCATCCCATCACCACTAACCCACACCCCTACACCTACCTAAGCCACCACAATAAATGCTGCCCCCCCCCTCCCAGTTGCCTGAACCAAAGTCAAATTGCAAAAAAAGACTTTCCCGCCAAAACACGTGGAAGCTTGTGAGTGGACCAAAGTTATCAGAGAGAGGTGGGAAATGATGAGGAGGATGCTGGGAACCCTAATTCGTGGCTATAAAAGGCAAAGAGTGCAAGATGATCAAGAGTCTAGTTTTTTTAGCATAATTGTAGTCGTTTAAATTGATTATGCAATTATAGTGTAATTGAAAGCTTTTAAGCATTGTTCTTAGTCAATTCAGTGTAACTTTAATCTTTTCAAAGCAATATAATTAAGTTTCCTTAATCCTTTTGTTTAATGCATTTTTCCTTTTCATATCAAAACTCTCAACATTAATCTGTTAGTGTTTATGGTTGTTTCATGGACTGAATTAGGTTCACATAGGTTCCAATAAGCTTCTTAAAGCTTTAGAGATTTTAAAATTCAGTTATACTAGAAGAAAACAAAAAATCTAAAATTAGTCAACTTTGGTCAACTGTGGTGTTTAGTATCTTGTTTTCAGGTTTGAAGAAGCATTGGTGAGCAAGATTGGAGTTGGTTTGGCCTATCTAAAGATAGGCTTCATAAGGAAAACCCTCTGTTCATGCTGAGGGTGCCCTTGTAAGATTTGGCTCATTTACTTTTCCACTAAAATTCTAGTTTGAGTAGCTTCTGTTTGATTGTTTCTTTTATTGCTAATCTGTGTTTGCTTATGCTATTTGTGTGTTGTTTGAGTGATTTGTAGCTTTACATTCATTACTTGTTACTTAGAATGCATTAGTTACTTTGAATCTTGGTTTAATAGTTATAATCAGTTAAGTGGTATACTTGATTGTTCATGGTTAATCTTTGTTCCTAGGCTGTCATTTAAATCTGATATCTCACTAAAAGTTGATTTGAAACAAGCCCTTAAGCTTTCACACCCCTTAGCAACTTAAAATCTATAACAGTCAAACTTAAGAGGGTGTTTGGATAAACCTGGCTTAGTGAGTTTTTGTGATTCTTATAAGCTTTAAACTATTTAGACATAATTCTCAGAGGTGTACTAGAGTAGTCAAGATTTTACATTGGTGGTTTTTAAGTAACAAAGTCAAAATTAGCTATTAACTAGTATAAATAGTTAACTGTTAGAAGTTTTCACTTAAAATCTCATCAAATCATCTCATAATCAGTTAAGGTAGCTTGAATTAGTCACATTGTAGTTTAAAATCACTTAATCAATCAGTAATTCAAGATCTTAATTCACCAAAGTCAAAGAACCACTTTTCTTCAAAAGTCAAATTTTACTTGTGTTTAGAAAATCCAAAAGTTCCAGGATTATTTGTGATTTATGTGTTTGGAATGAGAAGCTGAAACTTGTTCTAGTTATACACCACCACCTTAACTTTTGATTCCTACACTGGCTTGATTTTTGTGATTTTTCTATAAGCTTTTACAAGCTTGTAAACTGAGCTGCAGGGAAGAAGCCTTCCCCTGCACCAGCATACTCAGTTCATCACCACCACTTTGGTAGTGGTTTGTGACCACCTCAGTGGGCCCCACTTGCCATACTTGGCACCATTGAACCCCCTCCTACCAGGGATCAGACTTTGACCCCTTGTTTGACCTAGGACTCAGTGGACCCCACCTGGTTTAGCTCATCAAGTTTGTCCCCAAATCTATGTTCAGTTTCATATTGCAATTGCTTATTTGCTCTCATACATCTTAATTGTGCTTCATACTTGTTATTTCTGGCTTATCTGAGTTTTTCTAGCTTATTTATACCCATTTCCATCATTGTGGACCCCACCATCAGTCATTTGAACTTATTTGTCCACACAGTCAACCAAAGTCAAACTGATTAAGTTTAGGGGGTGCTACAACTTATTTATAAGCTAATTTCCAAGGTGTTTTCACAAAAGTTTTTCATTTTCAGTAGTAAAGTTAGTTTGTAAAAGAAAAATCCAAAAAAGCCAAGTTTAAAATAAGTGATAGTTTCTATTTAATTCAATTTAATTTTAATTTTTATTTTTAGATTTTAATTAACTACTTAGTATTTTTATATTTTTATTAATTACCTTATATAGTAAAATAATTTTAGTAAAATTTTCAGATTTTTATATTACCATTTAGTATTTATTAGATTTAATTTTAGTTTTCTTAATTATTAATGAATATTAAGTATTAAATATCATAATTAATTTTTATAAAGTAAAACTTAGTTTTTAAATTTTTCCTAGCTCTAATATAGTATAATAGACTTTTAGAAAATATATTTTTAAATTCTACTGTTCATTTTCTATTTTTCTTATTTTAATTGTTTAAATTAGAATTAAAGTAATTAAAAGGTAAATAATTAGTGGATTAATCATAAAACATAATTTTTAGAGTTTTTATAATTTTGTAGGATTCCAGTGATGGTTAAGTAATTTTATAAATTTTCTTATAATTTTCTAAGTTAATTTAGTATTAATATTAATTAAAAGTAGTTTAATTAGTTTAATTAAGTTAAATAGTTTTCAATTTATAAAAAACCTATAAAAAGACAAAAATATTTATTTTTATTTTTTATACTTTCTTCAAGTTCTAATTTAAGTTTAGAAAATATTTTTGCAAATTTGTTGTTTAATTTGTAATACTTATAATTATTAGTTAATTTAAATTAGGTTTTAATTTAGTTTTTAAATAGTTTTATTAATTAAATAATATTTTAATCATTTTCATAATTCCATTTTAATTTTCAAATTCCTTTTAATTTTAAGTTTCAAAAAGTGTCAAAAGCACCCCCTGTAGTTTGTTAAATACCAAAACCCCACTTTTCCTGTTACGTGATCTGAATTGTGAATACGTATATATCTGAGTATCTGATTTTTGTGAATATTATATCTGTGTACCAATACCAAAATAACAGTAGCAAATTCAATTCCACATCATCTGGGCTACTGTCCTCAGTGCCACTCATTCATAAACGATTTCCAAAGCACCATTTCAATTTCGCCGGGACATTAACGACCTGGGGAAACACTATACTATCCACGGAGTATTGAGATAATCTGTTTTTGACTAATTGACCTTGGTCAATTATATCTGACGTTTAGTCTCAATCATCCTTCACGTGGATTTATTGGATGGACGGATCCTCCAATGTGTTGCCGAGCAGTTGCTGTGATTCCTGGCCTATTGAGGGCGAGGAATGAGCTTGAAGAAGAGTTGGAGGAGCAGTTGAGGTTGATGAGGGAGAAGGATCAGCGGATTAAGAAGCTCAACAAGTTTCTTATTTTTAGTTGGCTCTTTTTTTCATTGCCATTAAATTGCTTTAGGTTGGTCGTTGTTATGTAGGTGTGTTGACATCTTTCTGGGTTGTATCATCACTGGGTTTTAGGTCATCCCTAGTTTGTATTGACCTTCATGTTAATAAAAAGTATTTGATTTTTGCACTAAAGTGGGATCATGGTTGTTTCGGTTGTTGTTATTATAAGAAGACAAATGTAGTCAATATTACAGAATCAATATGCAGTAAACTTGGTTTCTGGTTCCTTATCAACTTTGACTTACAAAAGTCAAAACAAGTTTGGGTAATTCGGTATACTTATGTAGTGGGCATGTTGGGTCATTCAATATGCGTAAGTATATGATGATGGCAAACCACAAATTGTGCACAACATTATACAACAAATAAGTATATGATGATGGCAAACCACAAATTGTTCACAACATTATGCAGTAAATAATGATGGTAAACCAAAATGAAAACAAATACCATTCCTAATTAATCAAGTCTAAAAAATAAATCACGTACAAATTATTTTCTAGAAGACAGAAACTCAGTTACACAATCCATACACTTATTGTCAATGTTGCAAAAATCGTGAATAGGTACTGAGGCGGTCCAGGTCCGATTAGCGATTTTTAACCGATTAATCGGCCGATTTTCTTGACTCATCCGATTAATCGGCCGATTACCTTGTAAATCTCTCCAAGGTCCAGGGCCGATTAACGATTAATCGCCGATTAATCGGCCGATTCGGCTGATTTTTGCAACACTGCTTACTGTGTTAAAACACATGAACAAATAACCAACCCAAGGTTATTGCACCATCACAATTGTGTTGACTCACTTGACGATTTTGGCTTTTCTCTTGATCCTATTCTTCCTTTGACCTCCACCATTCCCAGTAGATTGTGATACATGACTTGTTTGTGTTCCAACTTGATGACTTGGCCCTCCTGCTACCTCACTTGCTTGTGTTCCAACTGGCTGGCTTGGCCCTGCTCCCACCTCTGTTGCAGAAGATCCCACTTGCAGAGTAGATCTTTCTAGTACCTCATCTGGTACTCCTTCCCTTCTAGTACCTCTCCCTTGGTTGACTCTTCGTCCCGTACAAGCTCCCTTATTGTGACCCTGCCCACCACATGCACCACATTTGACAGTCTTGCCCCTTTTTGACAGCTTCCCATTCTTCACCATTGATTTTTTCATAACCTGTTCAGCAATCTCATCCTTTGACACTCTTCTCTTCTTCTGTGGTCTCCCAATTGGAACATGGTAGTGAGGTGGCTTTAGTTTACTAGGGATAGGGCATTTGGGCCAAAAGTGTCGACCAACAATTCTTTCAATCTTGTGTTGATACATCGCCCTCCATATGGTTAACCAATAACATTGGTGCACATAATCCTCTGGGATCACAACTATGTTGTCAGTTGATTCCTTGCTGTGTGATACGTGGGAATTGCACCAGGCTTTACCTCTCGAGGGATCTCGAGAAGCTTACAACCCCCACCAGGCAGTGTACCTGATCGTTGTAGTATAGTATCGTGACAAGTACCGGGGGATTGATCGTTCAGCTAGGAATAGTGTCGTTAGGATTGAAATTAATCTAACTAGGTCTAAAGGTGAAGGATGATTCTTTTTATGTTTTTATATTTTATGAAAAGCAAGTAAAAATCTTGGGTATTGGGAGAGTGGGCGCAATTAGTTGCTAATCAACTAACCCAAAAGCTACTAATTAAACTAATAAACAAGAAAATAAACTAAGGTTCTACAAGATAAGTGAAGCATGTCTACCTATGATATGTTACTCCTTGCTAGCTATCCAATTCTACCTATTGAATTGTAAAACCTTGTTTTAATTGACGGGTTGTATTCCTTAATACCATTCATGGAGTGGCGCACTTAACTCCCCAATCCTATGAGTGCCTACTTCACTCCTATGTCGAGCCGGCTAAGAAGCTCCTAACATAGGATCATTAGAATTTACTCATGCATTAAATACAACCAATAAAACCTAGTGCACATCGGTTCATGTTTCCTAAGACGTTCAAGCATGTTACCATTTGGAGATCGGCCAGTTTTCTTATGCCTAACATCGAATTCATTCAATCAAAACAAGAATCAATAGGAAACAAGAATTATAAACTAAACCAACTAGATCTATTGAAGTTGTCACGCCTTAATTGATGGAGATAGACACACACATCAACAAACCCCTCATTGATGGAGATAGACACAACATCAACAAGAAATCAATGAGATCTAATCAATTATATACAAGTTTCACATAATCACAAGTAGACACAAGGTGAATTAGCAAATCATCATCAAAGAAGAGCAAACAACAATGATAATGGAAAACATAATTAAGATAGAATCATAAAACCAATACATGATGTTTATGGAGTGATTGAAACCCTCTAAGTTGCTGGAAAAACACCCACCTAAACCCAGGAATCGACCTTAGGGTTTAGGGCTTACAAAAAGTGAAGTTATGATGTTATATTTATAGGCATGTTTTCTGTCAGCAAGGCTTGACGCTGTCAGGTCATTTCTCTTGATGCCATCAAGAACATTTTTTCACCAAATTGTAGATCTCTTCGTCCTCTTCACGTGGGCTTTTGAATCACCTAAATCCGAGTTCGTATGCAAAAGTTATGACCAAAACAATATCAGCTACTCCGCGCGTAAGTTTTGACAAGTTAACACGTGACGACCTTGGGTGACGCCTTCACTTCTGTACTGGGCCGTCATGAAATTTACTCTTGACGCCGTCAGGAAAATGCTCTTGACGCCGTCACCTACTGTTCCCAGCTTGGAAAATTAAGTCTTTGGCGTTTTCTTCACTTTTATGCTCAAAAAACGTCCGAATTGCTTCCTTTTCCAGATTTCTCTCCCAAAGTACCTAAAATCACAAAAGGAACGATTTAGGGCAATATTTGATCAAATAAATTCAATTCTGGGCTTAAATGACCCCCTAAAAGTGGTTCATTTTTTGCCTCATCATATACCCTTACACTTGAGATTTGCTTGTCCTCAAACAAATGCGCTTTTATTCTAGTCAAAATACAAGTTAGGGGTCAGTTAACACTAACATAAAAGTAATTACAACAAATAATCGTTCCACTAAAGACCAATAGACAAGCACGGTGGTCATACACTAGCACCTCACAAATAGTGTTTAGATACTCACATCTCTCTGGTGTAATAAAGTATAAATTACAATATAGAAACGGAAGATATCTCTCACTACCTGTCATAGCAAAATAGATTACCATAGGCTTGGGAAAGGATCAAACCTCCACCACATGGCGTAAGTACCTAGGATAAACTATCAAAGAGGTCTTTTAAAGGGTTGTAACGTTAGGTGTAGGGATATGAAATACACGATTTTGTTGGATAAAGGAAGTTTTTACTGGTGGCGAGTTAACAATATTGGTTAATTACATGTACTATACGGCGTTGCTAAGCCAAGACTAGACTCGACTTAAGCTAATAAATGAAAAATAACAAAAACATAAAATAAACATAGAATGAAAAGGGATGGTAGTCCATATGTTTTTTTCTCTTTCTTCTTTTTCTATTTTTTTCTTTCTTTTTCTTGATTTTTTCGATTTTTTATTATTTTTTTTTTTATTTTTTTTTTTTGCATACACTCTTACCCTACCATCCAAAATAATACATCATAGGGAATGAAAATTCCCCTTACACTTGAATCTTTACATACTTTACAATAAACTAATCTAATGACTCGAATCAAGATAATCAAATCACTTGGAGTACTTTTAAGATTAACGTACATACGGGGGTAATAATATGATGTTCTTCCCCATTACTCCATAAAATAAGTACTTTACCCATGAGTCTCAATCGTCCCAAAACAATATGTACAAGGAGATGACTCGACTTAGCAACCATGTAATCAATTAGATAGTTAACTTAGGGTTTAACAAATAACAATAATGCACTAAAGATGAGCGCATACACGGAAGGCTAAGGCGATTTGGTTGTACATTTAAGTGGGGTGTAACAAATTCTTTCTTTAAGTAAAATGCTTAAAGTTAGAAACGAAAAGATAGGCTCGGAGGGGTGTACTAGGGGTTTCGTGTACTAAAAATGAGTACAATGCTAAGGGTGTGGGAAAAATTAGTTGACTTAACTATCCAAGTAATATGACTTAAATGGTCAAGTAATTATGATACGGGTTTAACACAAGGGTGATCCTAATGCCTCTTATCATGTAGTAAATCCTACCACACGAATGTAGTCTCACTAGCGGTCTCGGGATGCATCACTAACGCAAGTTCTAGAATCTAAATGCTACCGGTACACTCATAAGCACTAATAGTAAATGCTTTTCATATCAAATGTAAAGGCGAACCTCACATATTTGGGTGGAAAATTTTTCTGAATATACGGTTATGTGCTAGTCATACAATCTCCTATCCATGAGACGCTTGCTATGGCTAAAGTTTCACTCCTAAATATTGTAAAAAATTTTAAATTTGGCGCTAAAATTGCACTAACAAGTATTTATCATAGTTTTATTACACATCTACTATCAAACAAACAAACTCAAGCGAAAGTGTATTTGTAAGGTATCATCATTTTACCCTCCCCTTACACTTAGGATGAACATTGTCCCCAATGTTCAAGTAAAGAATGTAAAAGTGAAATAAGTAAAAAGAATGAAATCAAATACTCCCCTGATTCGCTCGGTATGGATAATAAGGGGGTCAGGTTAAATCTTCCTCCAAGAAAATGAACAATCAAAGCTTCCCTTCCAGAATATAAATCATCTTCTTGTTATACATAACCTGTAAATCCTAAGAAAACAGACAAAAACCCAAAGCATCTACCCGAACAAAGAAAACTCACAACTAGATGTAATTCCAGACTTAGGAATAAAAACAAAACAATTAAAGATATAATGCTTGTGGAATGAATATTTGCAGATTTCCTGGAGTTTATAAAACTAAAGAATTAACAAAAACTTTAAGACTCCGGTATAAACAAAAAATTAGCAAAATTTCCAAAATTTTACACATGACGCCGTCAAGAGTAAACTCGTGACGCCGTCAGAAGTGACCTGCAGAAATTCTTATGTTAAGTTTCCGAAAAATTTCTGGAAAAACTTCGTCCTACTTCCTGGAAAATCCTGCAAACATCATTATGACTCGATACAAGCATTTGACTCTAACAAGTACTAATACACGTGTCCATTTATTATTGTTGTGGTTCATGCTCAATTTCGTTCTTATAAACAAATTTGGATCTCCCTTACACTTATCTTTTGCAAAATACCTTTATATGCAATTAAGACGAAGTTAAAAACAAAATAAAGCATTTTCACAATTTACTTTGAAACATGAGCCACAAACAATAAAAATAAAACATGCATACGGAAACAAATAAAATCAAACAAACAAACAAACAAACAAATAAAAACACACAAAACATAGGTTGCCTCCCAAGAAGCGCTTGTTTTTGTTCGAGTCACGAGCCTGACTCTACCCTTATTTAACGGAAATAGGGAAGGTTTTCCCTACACTTAGGATCAAGTGTGGGTGAAAGTAGCGATACACACCCTTAGGGTGTGAATATGCCACGTGAGGTGAAGGGGGTGAGTGAATGAAGGAAGTGAATGACTTCCTTCATCCTAAAACTACCCGGATAATATTGGTAGATGGGTGGGTCGGTTCCTCTTTTGTCTCCTCGAAATATATCTAAGGATGTAAAGTTGTGTAAAGGTTGAGGTTCCGGTTCATCAACATTAGGAAATTCCCTAGAACTAGGAGTAAGGTTATCACTACAAGTATTCAAACCTATATCCTCAAGTGGTGCCTGGTCCAAGGGTTCTACCTCCATCGGAATTCCTAAAGTTTCTTCTACTTCCTCCGGGTAAGTCACGGGCGGTGTGTGTGCCTCAAATGATGGTTGAGTATTTTGTGGGCTTATGTTACTTACCTCATCATTCCATGTGTTAATATTACCTATATCCTCAACATGTGTTTTATTATAATCTAGCCCTAACATTCTCCCAAGTATCTCACGTGCTTCTCTAGGCATCTCAACTTCTATGTCCGAATCATACGGATCATCTTCAATATTCTGACTGCTATATACAAATTGCCCAAGAGATTCATCATCTGTTTCTTGAGATTCATCATCATCGATCATAAAACCTAGGTCTTTTTGATCAATGTGATCATGCTCGGCTAAATCCTCCTCAATTATTTTCTTAGGTAGTGATAATAGCAAACATAGTGCTTCATCCAAGTTATGATTTGTTGCAATGGCTCTCTCCATAATTCCTTGGCAAACTAGGTCGCATTTCCTATTGGCCTCACTAAAACTAGATCTTAAACATGGAGGTTGTTCATAAGAATCTATCCTAGGTGAAGGCTCATATGATTCATAGGTGTCTCTAAATGAGGTATTTTGAACTCTTTGGTGTGTTAGCCGCTCAACCCTATCTTGCAATCTTAGAAGTCTAAGTGTAAAGTCCATTTGAAGCAAATTACAAACAAAATCACAAAGAAAAGATAGACTACGAGAAAGCTACAAAGTAAAAAGAAAAAATCTCACTTGATAGGAATCTAATGAGTAGACATAATAAAAATAAAATTCAACCTAAACAATAACTATTCCCCGGGCTGCGGCGCCAAAAACTTGATACGTGGGAATTGCACCAGGCTTTACCTCTCGAGGGATCTCGAGAAGCTTACAACCCCCACCAGGCAGTGTACCTGATCGTTGTAGTATAGTATAGTGACAAGTACCGGGGATTGATCGTTCAGCTAGGAATAGTGTCGTTAGGATTGAAATTAATCTAACTAGGTCTAAAGGTGAAGGATGATTCTTTTTATGTTTTTATATTTTATGAAAAGCAAGTAAAAATCTCGGGTACTGGGAGAGTGGGCGGAATTAGTTGCTAATCAAGTAACCCAAAAGCTACTAATTAAACTAATAAACAAGAAAATAAACTAAGGTTCTACAAGATAAGTGAAGCATGTCTACCTATGATATGTTACTCCTTACTAGCTATCCAATTCTACCTATTGAATTGTAAAACCTTGTTTTAATTGACGGGTTGTATTCCTTAATACCATTCATGGAGTGGCGCACTTAACTCCCCAATCCTATGAGTGCCTACTTCACTCCTATGTCGAGCCGGCTAAGAAGCTCCTAACATGGGATCATTAGAATTAACTCATGCATTAAATACAACCAATAAAACCTAGTGCACATCGGTTCATGTTTCCTAAGACGTTCAAGCATGTTACCATTTGGAGATCTGCCAGTTTTCTTAAGCCTAACATCGAATTCATTCAATCAAAACAAGAATCAATAGGAAACAAGAATTATAAACTAAACCAACTAGATCTATTGAAGTTGTCACGCCTTAATTGATGGAGATAGACACACACATCAATAAGCCCCTCATTGATGGAGATAGACACAACATCAACAAGAAATCAATGAGATCTAATCAATTATATACAAGTTTCACATAATCACAAGTAGACACAAGGTGAATTAGCAAATCATCATCAAAGAAGAGCAAACAACAATGATAATGGAAAACATAATTAAGATAGAATCATCAAACCAATACATGATGTTTATGAAGTGATTGAAACCCTCTAAGTTGCTGGAAAAACACCCACCTAAACACAGGAATCGACCTTAGGGTTTAGGGCTTACAAAAAGTGAAGTTATGATGTTATATTTATAGGCATGTTTTCTGTCGGCAAGGCTTGACGCTGTCAGGTCATTTCTCTTGATGCCGTCAAGACCATTTTTTCACCAAATTGTAGATCTCTTCGTCCTCTTCACGTGGGCTTTTGAATCACCTAAATCCGAGTTCGTATGCAAAAGTTATGACCAAAACAATATCAGCTACTCCGCGCGCAAGTTTTGACAAGTTAACACGTGACGGCCTTGGGTGACGCCTTCACTTCTGTAGTGGGCCGTCATGAAATTTACTCTTGACGCCGTCAGGAAAATGCTCTTGACGCCGTCACCTACTGTTCCCAGCTTGGAAAATTAAGTCTTTGGCGTTTTCTTCACTTTTATGCTCCAAAAACATCCGAATTGCTTCCTTTTCCAGATTTCTCTCCCAAAGTACCTAAAATCTCAAAAGGAACGATTTAGGGCAATATTTGATCAAATAAATTCAATTCCGGGCTTAAATGACCCCCTAAAAGTGGTTCATTTTTCGCCTCATCACTGTGTTTAGCCATGTCGTTGATAGCCGCAACAACATGCTTACATGGAATACCAGTGAGTTCTCATCTCCTATATGTGCATTCCATTTTTGGCATATTCACAACACATTGGTCACCCCAACCTCCCGTACACTGGTATGTATCCCCCCCACTCCATAAAACCTTATACTCATTTGCTTCCTCTTTGATGGTTTCTAAAATTTTAGTTGCTGTTGGGGTTAAGAGACCTTCACATCTGTCTATTACATGCTGCACACTAACACTTCTCTTCACAAGATACTGCCTGATGTACTCCAAACAACCAATGATTGGTTGATCTCTGCCTCCCACCAACTTGCTATTGAACGATTCACATAAATTGTTAAGAAGGATGTCACATTTAGCTCTCCCTGTAACCAATATATCAATATCAACATCACTTTTAATCTTATTAATATTATATATGACAGTCATAATATCAACATCATTTTCAACCTTATTAATATTACAGATGACAGTCATAATATCAAAATCATTTTCAATATTATTAATAGTACAGATGAAAGTCATAATATATGTATAGTGTACCTGAAAAATGTGACCTTGACCATGATGATGCTGGTATCTTCCTTAACCAGTCATAAGCTTTAGAGTCAATTGATTTAGCTCTTCCATTCCTCTATTAAACTCAGGGATTGTTGATGCTTTAGCACACCTCCAAACAAGCTCCTTGATACTCTTTCCCTTAAATAACTGCTTCATGTTATCATATATGTGTCGCACACAGAAGCGGTGTTCAGCAGTAGGAAACAGTTCTGCAATGGCTGGTAATATTCCTTGTAGATTGGTACAAAACATAATATGTGAATGAGGATTGAATTGGGTTGGAAATCAACTAATTGAATTTACACAATGTTTATACCTTTTGTCTGTTGGATATAAAGGTGAAGTTTGAATTTGGTTGCAAATCAAGGTCATCTCCCAGATTGCTAAGGAACCATAACCATGAACTCTTGGACTCAGCTTCAACCACTGCGTAAGCAACTGGATAGAGGCCATTATTGCTATCGACACCAATAGCAGTTAAGACTTGACCAGTGTGATGTCCTTTGATAAACGCCCCATCCAGCCCTAATATGTCCCTTATGCCTGCTTTGTAACCTTTTTTCAATGCACCAATACAAACATAGATCCGTCTGAAAACCCTTTAAGAAACACTTGAATCAGGGTTTGCTTCAACTTGAATCTTCACAGTTGTATCAGGGTTTCTATTCTTCAATTCCAAAGCGTAATCCCTAAGATTGGCATACTGTTCTTCATGGTCGCCGTCAATTTGGTTCTGAGCAAATTCCCTTGCTCTTGATATCTTTGTGGTAGGGACATCAAGCTGTAATTTTTCATTTATTTCCATTGCTATTGCAGCTGTCGGGGCTGTGCGGTCCCTAATAAGAATTTTAGCAACCTCGGATGAAAGGAATCGTGCAGTCAACAATTTAATTTTTCTTTTTTGTAGGCATTTATGTTCATCGTTTAATGTTTTCACACTCCAACTCCTTTCATCACCCACTTTTGACACATGTAGGGACCATTCGCACATGGCCTTGTTATTTTTTTTTTGTAGGTTTTGGAACTTGCAAAATTGCCCTTTGACTGTGAAGAAGAAGCTGATGGTTGACTACTTCCTGTATCCTTTCTGCCATAACCCACAACAGTCCCTCTACACATCGCTCGAATCCTTTCTTGGTCACACTTTTCAATCTTAATATCTCTTCGGGACTCCAACGCATAGATTCTGAGCTTATCTTTGATATCCTTGGGTTGTTTAAATGTTTCTGTTACAAAAAACTCTCCCTTCCTGACATTCGACCTACCCTCATACTTCTTCCTTATTTCTTTTAACCATATCTTGCGTAGGTTACAAATTTGTTATTATTGGCTTCTTCATCACTATGAAAATCATCATCAAAGTTATAGCCACTATCGTGATCCGTATAATCTGCCATACACTCATCAGCTAACTTTGATACATTCTCAAAGTGGGTATCAAAATCAAACTTAAAGTCCGTCATTTCCACTTGTGGCTCAATAGGGGCTCTCACATCATCCTCTTCATCTTCAAACTCAGACACATGTACAACATGTTCTTCCTCATTTACCTGCTGTGTTGAGGTGCCCACATCATCCCTTTCAACATCATCCCTTTCCACTACTTCCTCTAAATCAATATAGTTTTTGTTGAGCTCTAAAACCACATCCTCACTCTGGTCAAGTTCTGCAACCATGTATGTAATCAAGTCGTCTCCCACACCAACATTATCTCCAGGACTGGCAAACTGGTACAAGTCGTCATCTGTAAGTTGAGATTGTTGCTCAACTTGTACTAGGCCAACATCGCCACTTACAAGTGGTTGCGCAGCATGAGTGTCTGTGTCACCAACAACTCGGCTTACATGTGGTTGCGCAGAAGGAGTGTCTGTGCCATCCAACACTTCATAAATTATTTGGGTTTCATCTTAAGCTTGTTGTTCTCGACCAGCAATCATAGGCACAGGTGATTGACCATTGGTACCATCAATTGAAGTCTCAGCTTGTTCTGGATCGATGGTAGGATCATTTGAAGGCTCCACCCGTACTTCATCCGTTATTTTACATTTTTGGCGTCTTTTGGGTCTTCTGCGTTTCAACTCAACATACACCTCAATCTCTCTATGCGTTGGAATCAAATCCAACATTTTCATCACATCCTCATCAGACTTCAACGGGTACAACCCAACATCCAAAGTCTCGTCTGGTATCCTATAATAATAGCCTGCAACCCCACCTTTGACACCTATCTCATCTACCAACTCTTCAAAGGCGTAAAAGCTAAACAAGTCATAATCCACACAATCATACCACGCAATAACTGGATCAACATACATCCTTCCTGGTGGTGGCGTAAATTTTCTACCGTGGGTTACTTTAAGAGTGAAGTAGGTCGGCTTTGATTCTGTATGCAAACAATAAACATCAACACATACACACTAACAACATGAAAAATCAACTTAATGTATAATACACATCTTATTCGTACTGTTCATTACAATCACATATCACTGTAGATAAAAAATAATCGATACAACTAACAATGCCCAAAACATACCGTAAAGTTGATGAAGATTAGGGATCGGGGAAGATCGTTCGCGGTTTTTTCCAAATAAATTAGCCATCTTCTTCACTTTTTTCTGGTTCGGAAATCGTAATTGGAAACTTTAGGGCAAAAAATGCGATTGACTTGGGGCAAGGGAGTGTTTGGATCAGGGGATTAATGTACTTGTTCGGTAGGTCTAATATTGGTTTAGGCGGGAACCGTGAAATGACGATACTGCCCTCATGGACGTGGCACTTAACGGGAAAACTAACGGAAAAGGCCTCTCGGTGGCGATTTTGCGAAAATGTGGAACGTTGGTGTCTTTTTTGCGCTACTTTTTGTCTCGGTCCCATTTTTGCAATTTCGTGAAACGTGAAGGACCATTTTTGCAATTTACCCTAAAAAATATTAAAAAAAATAGAAAATAAAAATAATTTAAAAAAATATAAAAAATTAAAAAATATTCAAAAAAAATTTCGAAAATGTTTTTTCGAAAAACAAAAATTAGAAAATAAAAATAAAAATAAAATTAGAAAATAATTTTTTAAAATAATTATCGAAAAATATACTCCCTCCGTCCCATAATTATTATCCACATTTGACTTTTTTAGTCTTTAGCTTTCAACTTTGACCGTAAATACTTTTCTTTGTGATATATATTACTTAATGTAAAATATATAAACGGATTGAGTTTTTAATGTATTTTTCATTGATATAATTTTTATCAAGTATTATATAACACAAATAAAAATATTTAACGTCAAAGTTGCAAAATAAAGACTTCAAAAGTCAACAGTGGACAATAATTATGGGACGGAGGTAGTATTTGTTTAAATAATTATCGAAAAATAATTTATTTTTAAATTATTTTTCAAAATTTTTATTTTCTAATTTTTGTTTTTCGAAAAAAAAAATTCAAAAAAATTTTTTGAATTTTTTTTGATTTTCTTTTTTTTTTAATTTTTTTGGAAATTTTTTATTTTCTATTTATTTATTTTTTTTCTAATTTTTTAATTTTTTTTTAAATTTGATTTTTTTTTTAAAAAAAATTTTGATTTTTTTTTTTATTTTCTATTTTTTTTTTTAAGAAAAACGAAAGAAAATGTATAATAATACGTACAAAAATGGACGAAAACGTGCGAAAACGGATAAAAACGTGTGAAAACGAACGAAAACGAGTAAAAACAGACGAAACCGAACGAAAACGTGTAAATACGGACGAAAACGTGCGAAAACGGACAAAAAACGTGTAAAAATGGACGAAAACATTTAAAAACGTACGAAAACGTGTAAAGGACTAACGTTGCAATAATAAAATAAACGATCGTTAAGTTAACAGGCTCCATTTAGTTATTTATAAATTGTCGTTAGTATAAAGGACTAACGCTGCAATAAGAAAACAAACGATCGTTAACTCAACCTGCTGCAACAGGTCAAGCAGGTCACCGGTACATACAATGACACGGATTTGAAAAGTTAGTGCTAAAAAAAAAAAAAAAAAAAAAAAATGACGCTATATACAATGACCAAAGGTGTCAAGTATGATATTTTTTTTGCTAATTTCCCTTTTTGGGATTATATGTTACGAAGCAAGTTCAAGGCTTTGCTAAAGCGTTTATTTTATGGTGCCATCTAGCTAGTCGTTTAGATGTAACTAGCGGGGTTGCCCGCACGTTGCGGCGGGTGTGTTTTGTGTTTTGTATTTTGTCGGTTGTACGGTATAATTAATAATTTTGTTATTTGAAGTATGCATATGTTTACTTGGAAGCATAATTTGTTTATATTTAGAGATTTTTTTTTTTTGGCGTTGCAGCTGAAATTTTTTTTGGTTGTTTGTTTTCTCGGTTTTTTTTTTTTTTTTTTTTTTTTTTTAATAAACAAATTTATATAAGAAATTTTTTGTAAGTGTATTATTTTTTGTATTTTTTTTTATTTTTATTTTTTGTATTTTTTTTTAAAAACAAATTTTCTTAAGGAAATTTATGTAAAAAAAAAAAAAAAAAATCTGTACCGAGTACTGTAGCGACGCAAAAAAAATGTATTATTTTTTGTATTTTTTTATTTTTATTATTTTTTTTAAAAAAACAAATTTTCTTAAGGAAATTTATGTAAAAAAAAATCTGTACCGAGTATTGTAGCGACGCAAAAAAAAATGTATTATTTTTTTTATTCTTTTATTTTTATTTTTAAAAAAAAAAACAAATTTTCTTAAGGAAATTTATGTAAAAAAAAAAAATGTACCGAGTACTGTAGCAACGAAAAAAATTACTGTATTGATTTACTGTAGCACTGTAGTTGCTACAGTATTTTGGCACGTGTCGCACTGTGACAACTTGCCTGGGTTTTAGAAGATATATATAATAATCCCTTCATCCGATCTAAAGTGCCACAGTTGATTTGACATATATAAAACAAGATTAAGTTTTCTTGAGTACCAAAAAAAAAAAAAAAAAAGAAAAAAAAAAACTCAAAATAACTCTTCGCGATCAAAATCGAGAAAGTTACATAGTAGAACCAATTTTAATTCCTCTCTAATTCTTACGGGTTTGCAATGCGAAAGTCGTTTTATTACAATTATTACATAACTTGGATATAATTTATTACATTTTTCAAATAAATACGTGTGTGTACGTTAATGTTTAAAATTGGAGGAGTGGTGTATGAATTGAATTAGAAAATAGCACAATCAAAATTTGTGTTACTCATACTTTACTAGTAAAACATTTAAAAAAAATAAAAATAAAATAAAAAAATCGTGTTACTAGACATCTTCAAAAGAAACATTGAAATCAATTGCCTTATGAAACCTCACTAAAAACGTAAGCACCCACGATAATCTAGATTGTCTTAGATAATTATATATTCAATGTTTGTTAGTTAATTTATAGCAGTGACAACTTTTTGTGTACCAATATTACTTTTAGACAAATTGTCTTGTGCATGTCTCGCACATATATATCACTTTATTCGTTTTTATATTTTTGTCTGAACGACCTTTTTTATGTACCTTTTGTGACATCTGTTTTGTCGATTATAGATTTATAGATTGGCTCATGGTAAAAATTGCTTTACCTACTACTTGCTAGTTACGAATATTAATCAACAATATAGTATATTATTAGCAGTCGTTAGATTGCCTTTCCGCGCTACGCTCCACTGTCTTTAAAGGTAAATTTTTTCACCAAACTTGGCCATAACAAAAAGTATGTATCTTCTTTCAAATATCCAATATACTAATTGACTTTGTAAATAAACGTAGATACCTACCCCAAGCTAAATAAATCCGGCCAACAACACCAAATAAATTTCTAATTTGAGGTACTTCATTAATGTAACATAAAATGGCAATTCATGGTTTTTATGGACGCGATTCAGAAATCATATTTGAATTAACACTGCGTTCCCGAGTTTTAATTTTGAAAGAGGAGAAAAGAAGTGAGAAGAAAACGAAATAAATTTGTGTTCCAGAGTTTTTTCACGAGAGAAGAGAGAAGAAGATGGGAGGAAATTTGGTTATATTTCTCTCCAAAACTTTCTTCCCAAAAGTGGGATGATTTGGGAAGAAAGTATATTTAGAAACTTTTTAATTAAACAATGACTTAAATGCCCAAGAATAAAACATAAATTTTGTATGTAACAAAGGATATAATTGTAAAATCATCAGTTTTATCTTCTTTTCTCTCTCAACTCGGAAACACGGTGTAAAAAAAACAAATTACATTACTCTCCTCTTCTTTTCTGTCCAATTTTGTCTCTTCTCTTTCATATTAAAACTCGGGAACAGAGTGTAAGTGGCTTCTCAACTGGATAAGTAATTAAACAGACTAGGTTTGGTTGTAAAAAGAGATACATGATGCTTTGGTCGTTTAAATATCAGTCCTAATGTCCTATCATGGAATGCACAGGCCATACGCCCATTAGCATACTGCACAACACCTGAAATATTTGACGAGTGCTTGCAGATTGGTGAACGATGTTCACATAATTGTTTACACAACTTCACTAAATGCATATATACTTTATACCTAAAAAAAAAAAAAAAAAAAAAAAAAAAAAAAAAAAAAAAAAAAAAACCTCCGGTTTAAAAGATATCCAACATATATATGCATTACATGAAGAAAAACATGGACTCCCAAGAATGCTCGGGAGAATTAATTGTATGCACTGGGAATAGACAAATTGTCCAAAGGGCTTACACGGGTAATTCAAAAGACGTGACCATAAATACCCAACTCTATGCTTGAAGCCGTTGCATCACAAGATTATGGATTTGGCATGCCTATTTTGGTGTTCCGGGGGCAAATAAGGACCTCAATGTTTTATACGGCTCACCATTATTTGATTAACTTCTTGCCGATATAGCTTCGGAAGCTCCTTTTGTAGTAAATGGAAAAACATACGCAAAATGTTACTATTTAACGGATGGAATTTATCCTCAATAGTATACATTTGTTAAAACATACTCTATTGCAAGGGATGCAAACAATGTAGTTTAAAAAAGACTTCAAGAGAGTGCAAGAAAATACATCGAACGAGCTTTCGGAGACCTACAAGGTCGTTGGGGAATTATACAACAACCCGCACGTGCTTTTTAAGTCAACATGCTATGAAGAATCTTGTATTGTTGCATCATATTACATAACGTGATACTGAAAGATCAAGATTTCGTAGTTTGTGAATTTAACAAATTGTATGTTTCTCCACAACTGAATATTACACGTACTTGGATCGAACGATGTGAGACACATCAAGGAAAAACAAAGAACATCGGGATAGGAGCTTAGACATGATATCATGGAGCATTTATGGAACCTTAATCACTAAATTGTATTTTTTTTTAATGTATCCTCTATTTTTTTAGTGTATTTTTTTATTAATGAAATTTTAATTTTAGTTAATTGTGATAGTTTATTTCAATACACGAAAAAAATAAGAAAAATTATATGTGAGGTCCAAAGTGCACAATGGCACTGGAAACTGGTGTTATAGGAGTGAGGGTGTTTTGGTGCTATGGGAAAAGACGCAGATGTGACCGCACTTTTTCTCACAACACCCGCGGAACGACTCCAGGGTACCTACTGCTCTTAGCGTCGATTTGTTACAATATATAGGTATACGAGTGCCATATAGAATCATAAGGTTTATGGATATAATGTATTTTACATGGGTTATATATGGCAACACTTTCGATTACCTTTACTACTTTATAAAGAGTACATCGTTTTAAAATCTTAAGTAGTATTATAATTGATGCATACAATACAACACATCTCAGGCATATTTTAACAATAGAAGCAAATTCAAAAACAGGTCAAAAAAATTAAACAAGTCAAGATAATTAAATTGGTAACGGAAATATCTATATCTATACTACTTATAAAGAAAAAACAGTCAAAATGAAAAGTTGAGTTTTCAACACTTGGTCATATAAGAGAGAAAAATAATGTAATTAGTACTCTTTTTAAAACACCACATTACTTAAAAGTAAAATGATTTATTCACATTGTACAACCAATTAAAAACATATCTACCAAATTGAATACAACCAATTAAAACATCATTTACTAAAAAGTACAATAAAATTTTCATAATATACAATTTAAATAATATACAATATAATTCATATGAAATAATTAAACACACTAATTAATGTTATTTTTAAACACTCTAAAACGAAAAGTACATGTTATTATACACATTATACAAATTAATAAAACACACAAAGATTCATACAACCTAACAAGTTGATGGTACATATAGTTTTGAAAACTGGACGGTACCAACGGGTTCAACCGGGAACTGGTGTCGCCACCGGTTCGGCTAACCAATAAAAATCATCCGAAAACGAACCAAAGAGGACCCGGTTAAACCGATACAAACTGGTGAATCAGGCCTCATCGAGATCTATTTCTCCGGTTAATCGTTACAGGGTACCTGAAGGAAAAACTGAAAAGTGAAAAGTTGAATCTAAAAATTGAAATGTTGAAAACATATAGGTCAAAAGGAAACAATTAATACAAATCAAAAACCGGGTTGACCCGGGACGCTTCAAACCCGGCGGGTTGACCCGGTTTAATTTGACTCATTTTCAACCCAACCTAGCAAGTTTACCTCGTTTAAATTGACCCATTTTTCGACCGAAATGGTTCAAGTGGTTGAACCACCCGGGTCGAACCGGGTTTAAAAACATTATGTTTAATTCCCAAATTTTTAAATTTTTATTATTTTTCGTTTATAACCTATAAACTTTTTTTTATCAATAAACTATCTGTCGCTATAAAATCCCGTTGCTATGCACGGGTACTCGTCTAGGTTTCTTAAATGCAAATTAGCACAACAATTGAATGAAAAGTTACTATTATAACCGAAAATTACTAATTTATATTAAAGACATATAATCTCAACTATTTTTAAATTCTTTTATGTATATTGAATTATTAGTAGTGTTTTTTATTATTAAATATTGGATTTTTTTTATTATTATTTTGGAATTTTAGAACTAATTTATATATTTGTCATTTTTAGATGACAAAAAACTGTTGTCCCGTGATTAAAAAAAAAAGAAAAAAAAAGAAAAAGAAACTCACCTCCACGTAATACATGGAGGTGGGTAAAAGAAATGACGTTTTCCTTTTTTGTGTTCTCGACACCATCAACAATTATCGAGTTCGTGTCGTTGTTACCTAACAATTCTAATTGATTTCACCCGCTTTAGTAGCATCATGCGGGTATCGTGTTGGTTCTCCTAACACAATCATACTTCTTGTTCATGAGCATAACTCGATCTTCAACTAGACCACATTAGCGTACGCGCTCTTCGTTTGTGGTTGCTTATTCATTTTCTCGTTATATATGTTAGTTACTAGTATTTCTTTTAGCTCAACATATACTCGCTACAAAAAACAAGTTGAATTCTTCACATTTTAAATGTCAAATGACCACATTTAAAAATGTGTAAAATTATTGATTCCACACTTTCTCAAGTGTAGTAATAATGGGTGTGACAAATTTTGCCACACATATAAGTGTGGAGATATTATCCATGGTTAAAAGTGTAGAAATATTTTTTGAATGTCCACACCTAAAAGTGTGGTAAAATTGCAAAAAATATTCAAAAATAAAAGTGTGGAGACATTTACTACACTTATAAGTATAGCTTTATTTTAATTGTACACGCTTATATACGTGGATTGTTTTTTAAATATTTATCACACAAAAAAAAATAAAAGTGGAGATTACTACTATTTTTTGTACTGACTAGATATTAAAATAGATGAACTTCTCGTTCAAAAAAATAAAATAAATAATACTAAACTTCATGATAAATTTAGTGGTGTCCAGAATTACACGGTTACATCCTAAGAGACGTACGTACGTATATGCACTTGAAAGGGACGCACGCGGGACTATATATAGAGGAACTCGTATCGCCAATATGATGGTCCCAACCGTTGTACGGTCGCCGGCTTCTATATGTTTGCAACTTTATCAAATCGTATCGATCAGATTCACTGGTATCACATGTGGTACCTATCACATGCATGGAAATTGTTTGCATGCACCCTTTATCGATCGACAACGTGAAGCTGGAAGTTTCTGCATGTGAGTTGTTTGCAACTGCCGGCATTTTTGTCAGCTTAAATATTCTCTCCTAGAGCGATTTCATTTGCGAATAACGTTACAGGATATCATATCATCAACTTTTCGAATTAAAGTCATATTAAACACGTAACATGCACAAGATATCATATTGTACCAATCATAGCAGAAAATTAGTTTTAAGTACGCAAGATTCGGTACATGTACATTAACTTCGGTCTAGTCTGAGCTGGTTTGGTTCTTTTGATAAAAAATATGTTATGTGTTAGTAGTAATACTTAGGAGGGTTAAATGTGACTTAGACAATAATAAGGGGATTAATTGTATTTAGTTTAAATAAAGTTTAGGATTGTACTTAGATTAGGAAACTAGTTATTTGGCTTGCAAGCTAAGGTTTCTACCCCTCATCTTTATAAATAGAGATGAGGGGGGATGCTAGTTATTCATTCTTCTTCCTCAATTATAAAAGCTTTATTGGTTTTAATAAAGGGTTCGTTGAGGGTATATCGTGTGCATATTCTTGTCGGTTCTTTGTAGTCTCTTGTGTGTGCTACTTGTGCTCGATATAACTCCCGGTCTAGCATTCCGCGATCGAACTTCGGGTTTGTTGTCGAGGTATTTTCCAACAAAATATATGTTTTAATCACTAAGTACGTTTGAGTTTGTTAAAAATACATACAAGGACGGACATATTTAAATTTTAGAGCAAAGGTATATATGTACTACTTACACTCTTTAATTTGAGCACCATATTGCGTATAGCATTTAACTAGTTATAATACCCGCGTACGCGCAGGGTTTTTCCTAAAATTTTCAATAATGTATTTTTATTTAATTAAAACAAATAGCTTATTTTTTTTGTTTTTCATTTTGACTATGATTCTAAATTGTGATTTATAATTATGTTTGATGTACGCGGTAAAAGTTGATACATAGTACTTTCATAGAGAGTCTTAAGGTAACTGGCCACAAGGAAGGAAAAAGGAAGGAGCCCAACAAACACTATTTTTGCTTGTGGAGACATTGTTGTATGCGTTCCTTTCTTTTGAGGAGACTGATATCAATCTGGGCTGTATTTCTTTCTCGGAAAGTTTCTGAGTTGCTCCATAAGCCAACTTTTATGAGGTGTAACATCATCTCAAATATTATAGTTAACTTATCTTTCCAATTTATTCTGCCTTTAAGAGCGTAAAAGGCTAATTTAATTAGAACGCCACAATAACACTTGTAGGGACGTCAAGATTATGTTCTTATTGTGTACGTGCACCATAATCTAACTAATAAATGAACAATTTTGGCACAAAAAGATATGCGGTTATAACTAAAACTTAATAATTGAGAATTATAAAGGGAAATACCCTTTGTGTTTAAAAAAATAAAATGAAGGGAAATACCCTCAGAGAACAACTTTGGGAATAACCTGTAACATGCGAATGAATCGGCACAACAATGATTTCGTCAACACTTATAAACTTGAACTCCCACTGTCTTGTATTGACACCACACCGCTCACACACACGCGTACACACATGTTATAGTTTAGACACCTGTTAAAGTCGTTAAACCCATTTTACCTTAACTTTTTTTATATTTTACTCGTTTTACCTTCTATTAAACTAAAACAACCAAACTGACCCATTGTTATATGGCTTGAAATTTCCATGTGTATTGTGATAGATAATAAGATAGCCATCCCCTACATGCAACTTTCTCCTCGTTTCAGAAAAATATTCCGAACCTGCATGATTGGACCTTCTGCAAAGACAATCACTGCACGCCTCTCTTTAAGTCTCAGCCGAGCAAATTCAGAAAGACCACCATGCCATTCTCAGTGAAAGATGTATTATTTGTATAATGCAAATCATATTCAAACCAACTATGTAGTTTAAACTTTCTAGCCATTTTACCCTTGCATACATGATATGGTTATAACAGAAAGTCTTCTTTTCTAAATCGAAGTGAGCAATATTAGCACTACAATGAATCTACAAAATGTGATTCATGAGTAACCTGTACAGGGGAGGGTAAGCATTGTATATTTAGATATATTATATATGTCTATAGAACATTTCATGAGGTAAATAGCATAGAATACTATAAAGACACTATAAAAAAATAATTAAAAAAAATACCATAAAGATTGCATATTGATGAATATCCATGGTTATTTGACATAACCTTTTTTTAGCTAAGGCTTAAGTGTTCAAAATACACAATTGTTTTGGGACAAACTTGCCTATTTTGCCAAATATAATCGCACCAAGGCTCTAAAATAAATCTCTCAAAAATCAGTAACGACTAAAAACAAACTTACTATATATGAACCATGCATGAAAAATATTTATGAACTTGCGGCCCATCAAAAGTGTTCGTACACATTTTTGACACATCCGGAACACAATTAAATATGGTTCATTACTTAACATTGTTTCAGGGTCGGCATAATGTATGCAACCTACATCAACTGAAACAATTAATGTTAACCGCTCATTTGACAAATATTATGGGACACATAAACTATCTATATGAAGAAAAAAAAAAGATAGGTAAAACATTTATAAGAATACTATTACACTCCGATTTATAAAAAAAAAATGTTCCCAACAACCACTAAGTCAACATTACAGATATATAAGTACATTAAAAAAAAGTCTGGAATAGAGATTACCGATGTTTTTTCTCTTCTGCATCTTTCTCTTCCTGAAAAAACGGAAACTATAGATTTCTTCAAGATGGCTTCTATCGGCTGATGTGAATTATCTACTGCCTTTGATATCGATGCCACTTCTCACCATATTTAGGCTCTGCAACAGCACATTTACGCAAGACTTCCTAACAATAGATTAAAAACTAAGTATAACTTATGTTAAGTATATCTATATAATTGGAAAAATAGATGTTGCACACATGAACACACTCGTTGATTGCATTCAGCATACTTGCGCATATTTCAGTCTCGTGTTCATGTAAGCAAAAATTTAGTAAATAATGGAAACAACCTGAAATAAGGGGAGGGAAAATGACAAAATTAACCTTGTGTAATGCCTCTATTAGAGCTGGCATGATATAGTCAGACAAATGCTTTACACAAGACTCATTGCGACCCTGGGACTGCCCTTCTCAACAGCTAATTTTGCTGAACGAAGTAACTCAAGTGGCACTAATATTAGAGCAACCTATTCATTTATTTAGGTTTTATACTTGGAAAGTACCTTATGGAGTCTCAAGCGACACTGCCGTCAATTACAAAGAATATAGGTGCCTGATACATGTCAATGGCAGGGGAGGATAAAACTCACCAGGGAACATTTATCTGGTGAAAGAGGTGTATCAGTAACCGTCCATCACAAGAATTTCGCAACAATATTCTTCTGAAGTTTCCACCTCTTTTCGACATTATAAATCCTAATGTGTCTTCACTGTTGCAAAAGAACGGCTCCTAATTCAATTTAATTTTTCATTATATATTATCAACTTTATTGAGAGGACAAAAGGTACCTGAAACACAGCAACAAAAAGGGCACCATCATTTGAAAATTGTGAAACCTAAGCCTGGATAGTCAATTGGTCTACAATAGAAGGACCTTTAACAGGAAAATATTTGTACAGCTTACGATTACTGTCGCGTTAGGATTTGACAGTTTCTTGGTAATGCGCCATGGTCTGGTCCTCCCAATACAACTGATGAATCAAAATCCGAATCTTTTAGCTCTTTATCTCCCAGTGTTGAAGAAATATCCCTGACACGGAGTGATAGCAAGCTGTGGTTGGGTTGTTACTTCTGTAATGACGTTGTTACCCCTGTGGATATATGTAGCTTATCCACTTCATCTCCCTGCATACATATCATTTCATAATTAAAAGGTTACACAGAGTTATTAGCCATTTGCACAGGCTTATAGACTCACATGTTACAAAAAATCACACATGAGTAAAGCCTTGTTAGGATAAATGTTTAATAAAATGCATTAACAAATAAATGAGTTATAAAATATGCAAATATTATATTTTATTCTATATGTATTGTATGTTAGCATAATGTAATTGCTTCGACATATCATGCAGTGAACATCTAACTGCACTTTGGACCAACTATGTATAGTAACACGGCCTGGGCTTGCTCCTATTGCAACAACCCTTACTGTCGAACTCTTAGTTGGGATTTTACATCATCCTCTTGGCAAATGCTCTGGTTTTGAACTCAAGTTATGTTCTTATAAGTATTTATAACTTCATGTGCATATGACTTTACCATTCTAGAACATTAGATTATTTCACATCTATATTTCATACTTATAATGTTGTTTACTTTTGGTGTGTATTCTCTACAGGATATCATCAAAAGCTAAATTTGGAAACTCTTGGATAGTGGAAGCGATGAGCAACCTCTTGGTATATTACCCCATCAAATTCGAGGCGCCCTTTCACAATTTTCTCAGATGATACTTGTGGGACACTCCTGAAATAGCTGCACTCCTTGTTGTCCAACCATAAGTATTCTTTTACAAACATAAATATCCTTTCTCTTGAAGTTAAAAATAGAACAAAGTTATAAATGAGTGGCCTAATCATCATATAAGACATCTAAGCAATCCTCCTACAAGACATCTAGATTCTATAATCATGCGGTGTTTAGATCCTTGCTAGTGGAACTTAATCACCATATGGTGTCTAGATTTTGGTGTCTAGATTGCTATCTACAGTAGTAATCTAGTATTAACGTATCATATCATAAAAGGATACTTTAGCGCACGAAAAGCTTATCCTATGAAAATTGTAAAACTGTTGCATTGATTAAAAAAAAAAAAAAAAAAAAAAAAAAAGAAAAAAAAAAAAAAAAAAACTGCTGAAAACCACCATAGAGATTTAATCTTCACCAAAAAAAAATATATACAAAATACCTAAATCGATCCATTACTCAATAAGCCGATACCTAATGTAAATTAGATTCATTCATTAAAGAACATACCTTTGATTAATCAAACAGAAATGTTGATTTAGGTCCACATCAAAAAAGTAAATTTGTGTTTGATTTAATGCATTGATGCGGTGTGATGGAGTGTTTTTAGGTTGAGTGAATCTGGAAGAACTCCTGTTTCTTTTTAGTTTTACACATTGCAACCAAAACTATAAAGTGGTAAATCTTAACCCATGTGTATTTTGACTTTTTTTTTTTCTACATAAAAAAAAAAACGATTTTCATATAAGGAAATATTTAAGGTTTCTTTTTAAAATAATTATTTTTAAAAAAAATTATTTAATTAAATTATTGCCTAATAAGGTATGAATTGAATTTTTTGAAATGAAAAATCCCCAATAAGGGTTTTATTTTATTATATAAAAGATTAAAAGTGCATACAATTTAACATTTTTTTGGCTCCGAAACTGCATACATATAAGGGTTTTCTATCTTGTGCCCTAGGGCACAAGATAAAAAAGCAAAAAAGTACACAAAAAGTACTAAGGATCCACGAAAATAGACATAAGGATCTATAAAATATGTATTTTTTGTGAATCCTTTAATACTTTATGTGTACTTTTTGCATTTCTTATCTTGTACTTTTGGGCACAAGATAGAAATACCCTACGTATAAACAGTCTGAATAACTAACATACTAGCTTAATCAAAACGCAAAGAAATGTTTTTTCACTAGCCAAAAACAAAACTCGCATATGATATACATGTGTGCTACTGTTCAAGCCTAATTTGTTTATCAGACTACTCTTTTTTTTTTTTTTTTTTTTTTTTAACTATGGTTTCCGACTTTTTTGGCCGATTAATTCAGGAGATTTGAGTCCACCGCCACACAGTTCAAACCAGATAAAGCTCTCACCTTTTAAGGAAAGTTGGCACTTGGCGTGATCACGTAGAATTGTTTACCGGACTTTGGACCAGATAACAATGGTTGGAACACATTACAAGTGCTCTCCCTAATCATTTACCACATAACAATTTTATATGTTGAATAACTACTGAAAATATGTATTAGTGCATGTGAAACACCAAAATTGTTGATGTCAGTAAATAAATATCCTATAAACACAATTTTCACAAGCCAAATTAATAGACATCCTAATTAATGTTGCAAATTTAGTGATGTTTGAAAACTAAACCCAAAAAAGGATTATAGATGTACAAAAACATAGGTAGAAAGTAGAAACATGATATTTCTACTACGATAAACAAGACCAAGTACTTCTAGTGTAACGATCATTTGATCCCAAATATTGTTCCAATTTCGCAGCTAACTTATGTAAGTACTTGGAAACCCGAGTCTATATTTTGACATTTAGTGGAACAAAAGTCGGATGCAAATATAGAACAACTTTAGACAGTTAGTATAGAAATATAGAAAGTCAACTTTATGCCCTTTGGTCATGGTTTTGGGTTTTAGCTTAGCTAGGCCACGTCATGGACAACCGGTTATAGAATGATTCTGTACTAATATGATTCATTGATTCCGTCAAGTACGTCACAACAACATGCTTACACACTTTATCTGGATCACTCCTTTTGGAAAGTTAATTAGGTTGTCACGACTAATATTCCTTTTAATCATGGCGGTGTTTATTTCTAAACGGCAGAGATTTCATTAAAAAAGAGCTAGCAATTCACTAGTATATGTTTTTTAGCGCGCGGTAAAGTGTTCATTAAAAAAAAAAAAAAAAAAAAACTAGCAAGTAACTAGAAAATACAACGAGATAACAAAAAATTTCAAACCATTTTTTTTAGATTTTGCTAATCTTTGTGATTGATTATCTAAACTATCTGTCAAATTTCGACAGTCTTCATGTAAACGATTCATATATATGATCGTTGCGTCAATTGGTGATCTAAGATCTTGCGATCTTTAATGATGTGAACTCGTACTCGTAGTATATAAGTACGATTAATTAGTATTCAAAGCACGCGCGATGCAGATTGAACTGGACTCGTTTGTTTGAATTCACATTGGTCTAATTAGTTGATTACTTCGTTAGCTATATTAAAGAAAATTCCCCCTCATAACCCTACAACCATAAATGGTACACTCCGACCGCCTAACTTTTTGGAAAGGACAATGAAAACGACTAAAAGAGCATCAAGATTTATTCTTTCGGATACCCTGAAAAATTTTGGGGGGAGGAAATGATGATTTCCCACAAGTTTGTTGATTTGAAATTGTTAAATGATATACTCCTGACATAGAAATGTAGGGCTGAATTCATCGAAGTTCATTAAAAGGATGAGATTAGAAAAGCAAATTATGAAGGTCTGAGTAGAACCTAATCGCATGTTATTTGAAATATTTGTAAAATCGCATGTGAAATCTATTAAACCTTCGTCTATAATTTCAGTACGTTTCAACCGCGTGAAAAACTTGGAGATTCTTGTCAGGACTGGAATTAAGTAAATATAGTTGTCACATTTATTATCATTTATTACGAGTGAAAGGGATTCATGACATTTGACGTACAATAGGAGTTTTGTAGTGAATATCAAAATTATTTGAAAAATTCTATTAGTACCATAAAAAAACCATTAGTCTTACTATAACCTTTCTCATGAAAATAAAACACATGCGTCAATTTACATTATCCTTCCTCACATACAATCACATTTTCTCTTTGAATAAGAAAAAACCGATTAGTTTGATTATAAGTTTGATGATTTAAACAAAATTAGGAAGTAGCAACCCAACAACAAGGCTCCCAATAATTATAACATATTCCTTTATCTCCATGCTCATCTTCATTGCACCTTCTTAGCCTTTGAAATTTCTCAACAACGACATTCCTTTCGGTCTCCTCTTCATCATTCTCTAAGTCATCCATGTCATTTTCATTGCTTTGCGTATTTGTATCCGTATCCATATCTGTATCCATATCCGTATCCATATTCGAAACGCTTTCTTCTCTCTTCCAACATGTCAAGAGAAGCCTGCCATGACTCCTTTCGGCTTGAAAACAATTGTTTCCTAAAGTCGTAGTCTCCATAGCTTCAATGATCAACCTGCCTCCTTCGCGATGAGGCCTTACTTGAAATGGTGTAGAACCACTCATAGTAGTCAATGGAGGTGGAAAGCTTCGTGACACCACCTTCTTTGAAACTACTTGATCTCTTCTAGTCTTTTTCACTAGTTTACGCGACGTTGGGTAGGCGAAAATAGCGTCATCCTCATTTGTGTCACTACCCGTTTCGCTTCCTAAACTTTCGGTGCAAATCTCTAGGCTTTCTTGGCTAAGTTTCAAAGAGTTTTGGTTATGAACATATAAGTTTGTATCTGTTTTGAAATAATCATCAATTGGTTTATGGGGTGTAGGAGATTGGAGTGTAGTATCCCAACTTGAAAAAAGGGTGTTTTGGGTATAAGATTCTGGTGAAACAAGTTTAAGTCTCATGGTGGTTGCCTCCATGGAAGGTTGTGAATGTTGTAGACAAAAAATTGTAGACATGTTTTGTTTGAGTGTGAGAGATAAGAGAAAGAGATTATGGCATGAATTTATAGGGAAGGAAAGTGGTGACAGAAGATGATGGTAGCTAGGGTGGCAATGGGGAACCTTTTTGCACCACTTGATATTTTACAATTATTATGATGCCACAATATCAATTATATTTAGGCACGAGTTAACCGGACCTCCTTGTAGGGAGGGTTTGTGGAAGACAGTGTTGCCGCCGCCTATACTGTCTGCATTAAAACTTGTATATTTTGACTAAAGTAGGTGGACCCCTCATGGTAGGGAGGGTCCGGTTAACACATCCCTTATATTTATAGATGACAAGTTTTACATATATGAGTATATGACAGAGGTTAAAAGAATACTTGCTTGACTTATAATATTTGTAAAATTCTAAGACAAGTAGGATTGAGTAGGGATGACCGCCTAGAAATCACCATATGATTTTATTTTATAAATATTTAGTACAGTATTAGTATGTAACCATAGATTAATAACAACATCACATTCGCATTTTAGTTAAGCCATTGTATTTGAAAACCATTTCGGTTAGTCGCTTGTTGTATTTTTTAGTTGTTGTTACTTGAATGTTACAACAGTTATGTAAGAAAGTACAATGGTTTGGGAAACAAATGTTGGTGTCCACTATAAAATTAGGATTACTAAAACCATTTACTCCTTACTATTACAATATTCATTACACATAACTAATGATCTAAAGTTTTTTAGTATATATATTTAATTAACTATAAAAATTATATAACACTTGCATATTAGAATTTTGCTACATAAATGAGTTTGATTTATCTTTTTTAATCATATTAATAGTCAATGATGTCTAAAAATACAGCTTTGTATCATAGATTTGCAATAACAACAAAAATAATACAGTGCTATTCAAAGTAACCTATAGAAATGAATACGTGTTATTTGAACGAATATACAATATAACATTATTTAGTTTAATAATTAATAGTCGTGAATGATTTAAAATATGTTCAATTCAATCATTGTTTTTTCTTTCATCTTTTGAGATTTCCAGGGACCTTCTAAAAGGGAGTACATATGGTCGTATTTGGTTTGTTATTTAAATGAGACTTTTCTTTACTTTATAGAATTTTATATTCCATCACAAAATGTAACAATATAAAAATATGCGAATTGAATACATTTTTATTTCTTTTTTGATGTCGTCAATCGTCATCATTAAGAGAATAAATAATGTTATGAACATGCAAAAGTTTGTGGTTGATTTAAGTATTTAACATTGTTAAAAGTTACGTATAAATATTAATTAGTAAATGACTAGTATCGAACCTGAGACTTCGAGATTGCACACATTACAAACGAGAATTAAAGATTAATAAATATTAATTGTTATGTATATTTATTAATAACACAAGTATAAGGACTAATGATCGTTAATGATTAAATGTATGGACTAACTATCGTTAAATAATAAGAAAAGGGACTAGAATGTAATTTAGGAGACAAGAAGGATCCGGAATCCCCTTGTGGGGTGAATGGCCGGTCGACCCAACCCAATAGGGTCGATCCATGCCTTGCTTGGTCTCCAAGAAATCCTCTAGTATATATACAAACCCAAGGGTCAATTGTTTCTCACTTTTTGTGCACACACAATACCCTAAGTTTGGTTTTCCTCCTTTGTTTCTTCCTTGGCCGATCGAACCCTAAACCCTAAGGGTTTGGATCGAAATTTTTATAACAAAAATTATTCTTGTGTTTAATCTTGCAATTACTTTAATTCGGTATTAGTTTGTGTGTATAAGAACGAGGTAATTACTCACTATAGTAATCGATAAACAGTTTTTATTGTTTCTTAATTGTTTGACTTGTTGTAAGCAATAAAAAGGGTAATTTTTTATAAAGAAAATAATACGGACTAATAATGGTGAAACCCTAAGTGATAAAGATTGAATCTTGCGGAGTCTTATGTGCCAACAACGGTTCGCTTCGCACGGTAATTCGCTCCAAGGCGAGACTAGAAAGATTCATACTTTGGTACATGTTTTGAGATTGAATCCATAAACTTTTACTTGATTGATGTTTTGTACAAACGTGCTTTTAAAAGTAACTCTTTTAAGACAAAATTCATAACCGTGATTTGAAGGCTTAGAAAAGAGCCTTAGAGTCTGCCTTGGTTATCACAATCTTGAATATGTCTTAAACGAATTTATTTTAAAATCATGCTTGTGGAAAGTCATCTTAGGGTTTTCAAACCTCAAGTAAAACTTTGTGTATTAATTTCACGAATTGGTAATAAAAATGTTTTGAAAATTATGCTATAAAGATGAGTGCATGCATCTTTATACATATTTTGATTGACATATCAAAATTGAATACCCTTAAAATTTAAGTTACATGCCATCTATCTATAAGGAACACTTGGAATTTTAATTTAGTAAACGTGAGACCTAGGCTAAATTATTATAACAAGGTAAAATTCGTATAGTGCGTGAGACCATAATTGTAATTTTACAGTTTCTAAGGTAGACGACTTAATTAAGTTGTGCGTGAGACCTAGAACTTAAGGCATGAGATGGGATGAAACATGCTTACAAGGCAAATTGATGAATCAATTTGATGTAAATCCCATAATGATCTAGGAATTGGAAATCTTGTTTGCCAATTATTGTTCGACAGATTACCATCTTTTGTACTTTCACCACTAGCAGATCAACTGATGTGGTGGAACTATGTAAAGTTGGATCCTAGATTTTCAAGAAAATTTTGGTGGTTATATGAATATAGCCTATGGGTATTTTATTTTCTTGAAGATATTTATTATCGAAAATACTAATGTTTGAACTTTTATCTGTAGATATGGCTCAACCCGATAACCCAACTGTGATTTCTGCTTTCAAGAGTCATATTGAGAGAGAAAAATTGACTGGAAAGAATTTCAATGATTGGCACCGTTCGCTCAGAATTGTCTTGAGGGCGGCCGGTAAGATCAATTACTTGACCGAAGAATGTCCAGCTGAGCCTGTTGCTGATGCAACAGGAGCAGTTAAGGCGGAGTGGAGGGAGAAACATGCTAAGTTTAATGAGGTTGCTTGTTTAATGCTCACTAGCATGAGTGCTCCATTACAAAAGAAGTTTGAGTACTTTTTCCCAAAAGATATGCTTGAAGTACTTCAGCAGTCTTATAAGAAACCTCCCGCAGTTGAATTATATGAAGAACTTGACAAGCTACACAACTGCAAGCATGGTGATTGTAAACCAGTTGAATATTATGTGACTGAGATGAAGGAATCTTTTGATCAGCTTCACAGAATTGGATTTGGTTACCCCGAGAATGTGCAAGTGCACTTGATCAATAGGGCCCTTAACAAGGACTTTGCTGGTTTTGTGCAGAATTTCAACATGCACAGCTCGGGGAAGACAGTCTCAGAATTACTCGCACTGCTTGTTGATTATGAGAAAAGTCTACCAGCCAAGGTCAAGGCTCCTACCCCGCAAGTGTTGGCAATTCATAGGGGGAGAATCCAGAAGAAATCGCATGTGAACAAAGGCAAGGGGAAAGGTGATAAAGGCAAGCAGGTCATGGCCTATCAACCTCAATCCAAGGTGAAGAAGCATCAGCCTAAGCAGAACAAGGTGAATCCGCCAAACGAGAAGGATCAGGCTTGTCACCATTGTCATGAAAAGGGCCATTGGAAGCGCAATTGTTCTCTCCATATTCATGACTTGCGACTCAAGAAGCAGGGGAATGAAGCTGGTAACCCCAGTTCATCAGGTGCGTTCTTTATGATTGAATTATTTACTCTTACTCCTAAATTGAATTCATGGGTATATGATACGGGATGTGGAATTCATATTTGCAATACCATGCAGGGTTTAGATTTGAGAGAAAGCTGGCCTATGGACAACAATTCTTGCACGTGGGTAACGGAGCGCATGCAGGAGTTGAAGCTATAGGAGTTTTTGATTTAGTGTTGCCTTCGGGCCTAGTACTATCTTTAAATAATTGTCATTATGCACCGTCAATTGTTAGAGGTGTAATTTCATTTTCATGTTTGTTGAACCTTGGTTTTCATCATACTGTTTCTAGCAATGGAATTTCAGTTTCTTTAAATGGTGTTTTTTATTTTAATGTTGTTGCTGTGAATGTTGTGTTTGAAATTGATATGAATGATAATGATAATGCTTTTGTTAAAAATAATTCAATGTATAGCATCAATAGTAAGAGAATCAAGAAAGGTCGGGATTCATCTTATCTTTGGCATTGTCGACTTGCTCACATTGGCAAAGACCGCATGAAAAAGCTGCAACATGATGGACTTTTAGAAAAGATCAATGATGAATCATTTGATAAGTGCGAATCTTGCATTGCTGGAAAGATGACAAAGAAATCCTTTAAAAATATGATTGAAAGGGCTAATGATCTACTTGGTCTAATTCACACAGATGTGTGTGGACCACTTAGACATGTGTCAAGGAGAGGTGCTAGTTACTTCTTAACATTTACGGATGATTACAGTCGTTATGGTTATGTTTATTTACTTAAACATAAACATGAGGTGTTTGCAATATTCAAAGTGTTTAAAGCGGAAGTAGAGTTGCAACTTGGAAAGAAGATTAAAGCTCTTCGATCCGATAGAGGTGGTGAATACCTGAGTCAGGAGTTTATAAATTACTTAGCAAAGGAGGGAATTGTCCAGCACCTTACTTCTCCATATACTCCACAACAAAATGGTGTATCTGAGAGAAGGAATCGTACATTGCAAGATATGATACGATCTATGTTTAATCTAACAACTCTTCCTTACTCGTTTTGGGATTATGCCTTGGAATCTGCGGTTCGCATTCTTAATATGGTTCCAACAAAGAAGGTGGATAAGACACCATATGAGTTATGGACTGGAAAAGCTCCTAACTTGTCTTATCTTAAGGTCTGGGGTTGTGAGGCGTATATTAAACGTGACTCAGCAGACAAACTCCAACAAAGATCTGTGAAGTGCATCTTCGTAGGATACCCTAAGGAAACTATGGGTTACTACTTTTATAACCCACCTGAAAACAAAGTTTTTGTTGCAAGGTATGGAGACTTCTTGGAAAAGGAGCTCATATCTCAAGAATTCAGTGGGAGAGTATATGATCTGGAAGACGATCATGAAGATGTAGCAGCTTCTGAAAACACTAGCCAACTTCCTGTGGAACCTAAAAGTTTAGGCCCTCCACCTGAAGTTGAAGTGGTTCCCGTTCGCAGGTCATCTAGACCTGTGAAGGCTCCAACACGTCTATGTCTTAACATGGAGTGTGATGACAACTTGATAGGAGATCTTGATGAACCTACAAGTTATAAAGCTGCCATGAATAGTCCTGAAAAGGAAAAGTGGCAGGGAGCTATGAATGGGGAAATGCAATCCATGAAAGACAATGAAGTCTGGGAAGAAGTAGACCTACCTCCGGGTGCCAAGTTAGTTGGGAGTAAATGGCTCTACAAGAAAAAGACTGATATAGATGGCATTGTACACACCTATAAGGCCCGTTTGGTAGCTAAAGGCTATACTCAAACTTTTGGTGTTGACTATGATGAGACCTTTTCTCCTGTAGCTGACATTAGGGCTATTAGGATTCTTATAGCCATAGCTGCTTACTATGACTATGAGATTTGGCAAATGGATGGCAAAACTGCCTTCTTAAATGGTCGCCTAGATGAAGACATCTATATGACGCAGCCTGAGGGGTTTGTGAATCCAGAATTCCCAAATCGTGTATGCAAGCTTAAAAGATCCATTTATGGATTAAAGCAAGCATCACGACAATGGAATAAGAGATTTGACAGTGAGATTAAAAAGTATGGATTCACTCAAAATCTCGATGAGCCATGTGTATATCACAAAGCTAGTGGGAGTAATGTAGTTTTCCTTATTTTATATGTTGATGACATATTGATCATGGGAAACGACATTCCAAGTTTGCAAAAGGTTAACGCATATCTTGGAAGTTGCTTTTCTATGAAAGATTTAGGGGAAGCTGCATTTATTCTTGGAATCAAGATATATAGAGATAGATCTCAGCGATTAATTGGATTAAGCCAGAGTGCTTACATTGATAAAATATTGAAGAGATCCGATATGCAAAATTCCAAGAAGGGATATTTGCCGATGCAAGAGCAACATGGCTTGAGCGAGAAATTTTGTGCTTCAACACCTGAAGAGGTGCAACGCATGAAGAGAGTCCCTTATGCTTCGGCTGTGGGATCTATTATGTATGCGGTGAAAAGCACAAGGCCTGATGTGGCGTTTGCTCAGAATTTAACCAGTCGATATCAGCAGAATCTGGGTGAAAAACACTGGACTGCTGTTAAGAATATTCTTAAGTACCTTAGGGCTACTAAAGAGATGTTCTTAGTTTATGGGGGTACTCCATCTGCAGAATTTGATGTTACAGGTTACTACGATGCTTCTTGGAAAGGTGATAAAGATGATATGAAGTCTCAGACGAGATATGTCTTTGTCATTAATGGAGGAGCTGTGGATTGGAGGAGCAGAAAGCAGAGTGTACTGGCAATGTCAGCTACAGAAAGTGAGTATATAGCTGCTTCAGAAGCTGCAATGGAAGCTGTTTGGATTAGGAAGTTTGTTTCAGGGCTTGGGGTTATGCCTTCGATTCGACGACCTATAAAAATGTATTGCGACAATTCAGCTGCAATTACATTTGCCAATGAACCTGGAATCATGAAAGGCACCAGACATTTCCCAATTAAGCACCACTATGTTCGAGAACAAGTCGAAATAGGTGAAATCAAAATGCTCAAAGTTCACACAGATGAAAACTTAGCAGATCAGTTTACGAAGCCTTTACCTGGCACCAAGCTTTACAAGCATGCTGAAGGAATAGGACTTAAATTAGCTGAAAGTTTCATACCCATTTGTGATTAGTATTTGAATAAGGGATGTAATGTACAATTATTATTTTAATGAAATAAAATATTGATTATATTTATTTATTCATTGTCTTAATAATATATCCTATATTTGCATGTTTAAGATCCATGAATAAATTATTATTCTAAATTGTCCGTTGTCGATTAATGATATGGGAATATCATTAAACTAAGACAATTTTGAGTATTGGTTAAGGATATACTTGAAAGTATATTGATGCGTAGTCATACCAATTTCACATGATATTCAATGAATTGAGTATTGGACTTATCCCAACAATATGATTTAAAATTTATTGTGAGAATCATATTTAAAGTTATCCTCAGATTTGAGATACCAGATAAGTGTCATGGATGTAGTGCATTTTTGTGAGACAATCTACCGCTTACCGTAATTGGAAGTTATAAGGGTGTTTTCAGAAGTGTTGCAAAGTTCATGGGTTATTCTTGTAGTCAAGAGAGAATTTGTTCCTTCTGATTTGTTCAGAAGTTTAATACTGCTGGGCTCCTCGTATAGTTGACAAAATATTTGCGTGGCCACGCCCAAAGACTATCTGGAATACGTTCAGATATTTTGGTAATTTTGTTCAATCATAAAATGACGAGAAACAGAATATTAATAAAGAATCTCACATCTTTATTAAATGTAGTATTAGAAACAAAAGGATAATTATAATGATGAATCATTAAAGGTTTTCCAGGAAACCTAGCTCGGGTCGTGCTGGGGGCATTGAAGTGTTGCAAGACGCCAACCAATGTCATTTTACTATTAATAGATATACGAGTGGGAGCTGTTAAAAGTTACGTATTAATATTAGTTAGTAAATGACTAGTATCGAACCCGAGACCTCGGGATTGCACACATTACAAACGAGAATTAAAGATTAATAAATATTAATTGTTATGTATATTTATTAATAACACAAGTATAAGGACTAATGATCGTTAGTGATTAAATGTATGGACTAACTATCGTTAAATAATAAGAAAAGGGACTAGAATGTAATTTAGGAGACAAGAAGGATCCGGAATCCCCTTGTGGGGTGAATGGCCGGTCGACCCAACCCAATAGGGTCGATCCATGCCTTGCTTGGTCTCCAAGAAATCCTCTAGTATATATACAAACCCAAGGGTCAATTGTTTCTCACCTTTTGTGCACACACAATACCCTAAGTTTGGTTTTCCTCCCTTGTTTCTTCCTTGGCCGATCGAACCATAAACCCTAAGGGTTTGGATCGAAATTTTTATAATAAAAATTATTCTTGTGTTTAATCTTGCAATTACTTTAATTCGATATTAGTTTGTGTGTACAAGAACGAGGTAATTACTCACTATAGTAATTATCAAGAGATCGATAAACAAAATGGTAAGGGGTTTATCATTGATCTAGTTTACACAAGATTCAAGATTTATTGAAGTGCATCGGGTACGTTACTTTTTACGGTTTAGTTAATCTCTTATACGTGTTATATTTGATCCTAGCTTCCGCATATTGTGTGTATTTTGATTGTCAAACTCTAACAAACATATCATTACAAACCTCATAAAAGAATTAAAACAAATCAGTGTATACAAGTTGTTTCCAACAACAAATTATTTTTGGGCATGCTTTCCAAAGTAATGATAGTAGAAATGATATAATTGTTTGGTAAATAAGATTTTGAGATTGGTAACTTTCAAAAAAAATTTGGTTGCCAAACAATATTAAAAGTATTTATTTATACTACTTGTAAAGCAAAAACGAATTACACTATGTAACGTTTGTTGAAGTGTTTTGAGGATGTTGCATTATTCCGAAGCCGCCGCTTGAGAATCGGCTTGAGGGAATGGGACGGCTTGTGTACAATGTGGAGCCGCGGCTTGAGCCGACATTGTTCGCATGTCGAGCCGAGCTGTCGGCTTGTAGGGATTAAAAAATTCGGTTAGTGCTCTTTTTCATAATGTGATATCCACTAATTTGACACTTAATTTGTTGGCCTAATTGCATGGTTGACACATACTTTGGATTATCGGGTATTAGATCGGTTCGCTGCATTGTTGTACACATGTGTTCCATTATCAATTTGAAAATCATTTACATAATCGAAACCTAGTTTTATTTGTTTGGTGTTTTATAAAAAACTCACACACACAATGGGTGCAGGTACAAAAATTAGAGCTAATTTAGGGATTTTTGATTTAGGTGGTTGGATTTTTTGGGGTTGTGGTGGGAATAATGAGTAAGATGTCTCATTATGCTTGCTATATCATTATAGTTTGAATCACATTTATGAAGTTTGGTTTTCCTGATTTCGCTTCTGTATCATGTTCTTATGCTGAATGTTTTTTGCATTTTTTCAGGTGTGTACACTTTCTAGTTAGTAATTGGAGTCACAGCTGTGAGTTTGCAGTGAGGCTATTATCAGGTAATGTGAATGTTATATTTGGTTTTAATGATGTTGGGTTTATGCTAAATGAGTGTTCTCTGTTTGGTTGTTTTAATGTTTCAAGGATTGAGGTTTAGCTACTTATTAGTGGCCGGTCACAATTAAGTTTTTATTATTTATTTATTTATTTATTTATTTATTTATTTATTATTATTATTATTATTATTATTATTATTATTATTATTATTATTATTATTATTATTATTATTATTTGAGTGTGTAAGATTTTAGAAATGATATGTTGCATGTGGTGGTTGTAACTTCTTTTAGTTTTTTTTTTACTTGATTTAGTTTGCTTCTAAGTTTTTTACACCTAATTTTGTTAAATTGTTGCAAGTTCAACATACCGGTTTATGTTATGTTCTTGATTACAATTGCATTGAAAATGTGCAGTTCTCAATTTTTTTGTCTATTTTTGTAAATATTGAAAAGTGATGAAGGCTTTTTTTTTTTTTTTTTTTTTTTTTTTTTTTTTTTTTTTTTTTTTTGATTAACTGTGGTGTTATGTGTGTGCCACTGTGAGGGGGTTACCGATTCATGATTTAATTATTGTCTGCGGGTCTATAAGTTGTGTTTAAAATTGTTTTATGAGATTTTTGTTTGTTAAATAATGTGTACTAATTGCATGTTTTACACAAGGTTCATTTTTTGAATGTTTTATTCGTGGTCATGTGAGTTATGTTGCCTGAAATTATGGTAACTTGTTATATTTTATGTTGTTGCTTGATATGTGATCATAAGTGCTGATTTTGTATGTTTAGGCTTAGATTAGACTTTTTGTTTTTGAGCTAATTCTGGAAATGCCCTAGTCACCCAACGAGTTAACCTTTTCTAGACATGATTTTTTCCCCTCAAAATAGACATGGGCTACCTTGAATTGGGCTACTCATGACACGTGTCCTGTTTTGTCTTGATTATGTCTTATTATAAATGGCATACATACCCTTTTTTTGAAATTGGGCTACCCATTTCACCTTGTGCTACTTTGGAATTTGGCTAGCCATTTCACCTTCTCCGGCTAACACCTTCGAACTTCAAACCCAGAATCCGGTGACCACCAACCTCCGACCATCATCACCCCAACCTACGACCACCACCAAAACGCAACCCCATATCAAGATTCGACCAAAAAACAATTACTAAACAATTCCTAAACCTCAAATACCCAATTTCTTAATATGAACCCTGGATCCAAAATCAATCACAGATACAATATAGATCGAAAATCACTTGCATGATTGATTGAAAAATGTTATATGATCCAAAATCAATATAGATCCAATTTTACAGTCAAAAATCACTTACCCAATTTATTGATTTACAACTGACGAAGGTATACCAAGGTTTTTTTTCCTTTTTGAATGATTTACACCATTAAAACTATAACTTATTTTGAAAATGTTATAAAATATCAGTGTACACGATTTGATTTTGGATCTAGTGTTGAATTGAGAGTGGCAACCTTGTGTGTGCTGGGAAAGCTTCTAGTGGATGTGGATGTACAATCCAATATACTCTTGCATTTTTTTTTGTCAACTAACATCCCCAGGTGGGTGATGATTGTATTCAATTTAAAGACTGAGTTTTATAATGCTACATGTACGCTTGGTGGTTGTTAAAAGAAAAATAAATGGGTTTTAGTGGTGGTGATGGGTGGTTGGTATATATGTAATAACAAATAAAGAAGATGGTATATATGTAATTTACAACAAGGCTTACTAAAGACAAAATAGTACTACATGAGACACATGTCATGATTTTAACTAGGTAGCCCATCCAAAGTAGCCCATGTCAACTTTGAGAGAGGAAAAAAAAATATTCATGTCTAGAAAAGGTGCACTCGTTGGACGACCAAGGCATTTTGGAATTATCTCTTTGTATTTTGTTGGTTATGAAAACCAATTGTTTTTATTTATTTATTTATTTATTTTGTTCTTAGTTATTAGCACGTATTTTTTTGGCAGTTTTATATGTGGCCGTATTAGTATTGTGGTAGGAAATTGTAGTGAATTAGCATATTTTATGTTGTTACTTGATATGTGGTCATAAATGTTGATTTTCTATGCTTAAGTTTAAACTGCAAAACTTATGTGTTCGTTTATTTTTTCCTTCTTAGGTCATGCGATCAATTTTTTTGGTGTGCCGATCAAGTGCTTTCTAATATTTGTTAGAATATGATTTGTGGTCAAACTTATTTAATACATGAGACTGTTATGTGTTAAATAAGTGTGTCGTGATAACAATTTTTGTGTGTGTTTCGAGTTATCAGAGTTTGAATAGATCCAGTCTTTGCAATTTTATACGTCCGCAAAATTGTAGTAGCTAGTACATTTTATGTTGTTGCTTGATATGTGCTCATAGGTGTTGCTTTTGCATACTTATGTTTGGATTGGACTGTTCTATTTTTTTGTTACAAAACAGATGTTTCCAAGTATTTTTTAGAATTTGATATGTGGTCATGCAAGTTGTGAAACGCGAAGCAGCAGGAATTTGGGATTTTATATGTGGTAGCTTGGTATATTTTACGTTCTTGCTTGATATGTGATCATAAGTGTTGATTTTCTATGCTTAGGGTTGGATTAGAATATTTTATTAGCAGCTATTTTTTGGGCAGTTTTATATGTGGTCGTATGAGTATTGTTGCAGGAAATTGTAGTGGGTCGCCATATTTTATGTTGTTGCTTGATATGTAGTCATGAGTGCTGATTTTGTATGCTTAAGTTTGGACTGCAAAACTAATGTGTTTGTCTATTTTTTCCTTCTTAGGTCGTGCGATAAATTTTTGGTGTGCAGAACATGTGCTTCCCAATATTTGTTAGAATTTGATGTATGATCAGACTTATTTAAAAAATAAGATTGTTATGTGTTAAATAGGTGTATGTTTCGTGCATTGGTATGTATTAATTTACACACCTTTTCTTTACCAAATACCGGACCAAAACGACCAAAAGCCGACCTTAAAATGCCAAATACGTTGTGTTTATGTGAATGCAGGTACGGATATTGTGAATATGGACAAAAGTGGACAAAAACAGCAAACAAGAGCACGAGATAATGAAAAGGTTCAAGAGCCGATTTTAACCTTGCATTTTTCACAATGTCGTGCACTCTTGCAACTCCGTTTTTGCACCAAAAATTAAAAAATTGAAAAATTGAAAATTTCAAAAATTTTGATAAAAAAATAAATGAAAAAGTACAAAAAAATGAGAAAAATTGAAAAGTTGTGCAAAAATATAATAAAGTTTGAATAAGTGTTTTGACACCTTGTTGACTTTCTTGCTGGCGAGAGTAGGAATAAATATTTTGACTTGACCGGGCGTGTTGAGCCCTAGCTTGTTCCCTTAACCAATGATAGTCACATAAGCTTGTGCTAGTTTTGTACACAAGGAGCTATAAAATGCGAATTCTTTCTTAAGAATCTGCAAGTTCCCGTACTTGACTTTATACATGTGCAGCTTAAAAGCTTTCGCTAGTCTTTTACATCAGGAGCTAGAAAATTCTTCTTCTAGAATTTGCAAGTTTCCGTAACTGACTTTATATATGTGTGGCTGATTATCGGCTAAGTATTCGCTGGTTTCATTATTTGGAATCTTAAATTGCGAAGAGCGAGAAATGATAGAGTTTATTTAGAAGTTAGATGCTAAACGTGGAGTAGTGGTTCTCTTTAGAGCTCATAAGAGGTACTTGTGGCTTTTTACTCCCATAAGATACGTCACCAATATATAATAGATGTTCTAGGTTAATTAGTGGTATTTCGGTTTGAATAATATTTAGTTTTTTGTTTTCTTAAGAGAATTTTTGCTTTAGAAGTTGGGTACATATCAAGGAACATAAAAAATAAGAGCAAAAAGTGAAAAAAATCAAATGTCATAAGTTGATTATCTATGTGGTTTTGGAACTACCCGATAAGCTTCCATTGATGAATTGAGAAAAGTCAAGAAAGAAAGAAAAAAGTGAAAAGTATGAAAAATATGAGAAAAAGTATGAGAAAAGTGAAAAATGAAAAAGTGAAAGTTGAAAGTTATGTATGAATAAGAGCTTGAATGTAAATAAGTTGTTGGCGCGTGAGGTGCATGTGGATGATTCTGAATTGGACACATGAGATGCACGTGTAGTACTCCGCAACTTATATTTATGATATTGTATGTACCAAAATTCCTTGATGTGGACCGAATTTCTATTGCAGTGGTTCTTAAGAGAAAATGAATAACTACTTATCGTTTTAACTTAGGTATCACAATCGGACTAAAAATTATTGAAACGAGAAAATATGAAGCAATTCATTTCTCAACAAAGTAAAATATTGAGATACAAAACCTAGGATATGGGAGTAAGGAGTTTTCACAAGTAACTATTATGAGTAGTGTTAGCATCTAATTTGTAGATAAGCTGTGATTTCGTTTGTACGCTTAGTTTGGGGACTCGTGAAAAATCAAGGATGACGATTTTTATCCGTATGGTCATTTCTCCATGAGAAGTGTTTCTACTCGTTGACCCTAATAATTATTGCAAAATAATGAAAGTTCAACAAACCGTCACAAGTATAAAGTGAAAAGTACAAAAATAGGAAGTGTAAGTGGAATAAAGGAATAAAGGAAAATTTTGGAAAACATAGCGTTTTTGGGAATAAATGATTTTACTACTTCTTTCGAACCTCCTTACTACTTTTCAAGGTTAGTAAAAAGAGTTTTGAAATTATTTATCCCAAAAGCGTGAATTGATCACATTGCGTGAGGATACGACAATACCTTAGTCTGGGGGATTTTGGTATGTATTAATTTACACACCTTTTCTTTACCAAATACCGGACCAAAACGACCAAAAGCTGACCTTAAAATGCCAAATACGTTGTGTTTTTGTGTTTATGTGAATGCAGGTACGGATATTGTGAATATGGACAAAAGTGGACAAAAACAGCAAAAACGAGCACGAGATAATGAAAAGGTTCAAGAGCCGAAGCCGGGAGTAATTTTCAGTTTGGATCACTATTATGCTCAAAGTGTCATAACCAATCCTTGAAGATTCATTATTGTCAATTTCAGCCCTTGGATATAGTTTTTGGAAATGACAGATTTGGTCCCTTGGAATTTCAAAGTCTACACATTTGGTCCTTGAAAGTTAATGCTTAAAAATATGAATGATAAATCACAAGCCTGGTCCAAATTAATAAAACCACAATCCAAGCCCAGAACCAACACCAAAGCCCATCTTCCCAAGAGCCACTTAAATATTTTTACCCCAAGCCCATCTTCCCAAGAGCCCATCCCAAACCCCTGGTCAAACCTCTTGGTCAAACACAACCAAAATAATAAATAAAAATTACCTCGTTTCACTCCCTCCCCCCAATTTAACCTCATACCCAGATTTACTATTCCCCCATGAACCCTAATTACCAACCCGTCAAATTACAGAGAGTAAGGGTATTACCGTACAATCAAAGGGCTTCTAGAACCGTGTCAGTATGTCAGAGCATGTCACAGCTAAAGAAGCACACATTTGGACTACGTAGCAGCAATTTATTGGATGGGACGCGTCATATTACATGATCCAAGGGTTGATATTTGATGGGATAGGATTGGAAGCAATCCAAGGGTGCTCAGAGGCTTCAAATAAGCACAACCTCACACGGATTGCCAACATGGCAATCCGTGAACCCTCTCCTCATCTCTCTTATGTATAGAGCACTAGTTTAGCTTGTTTAGGGTGGAGTTTTCGAATAGCGAAGCTCTGCCAAAATCTTTTCTTAATTGTAATCGCTTTAAATTCAGTTGTAACTCCTTTTTGTTTTAATGAAATTTAGTTTTTATTTTGATTCAAATTAGTTTTTAATTGATTACTGCTTATTGTTGTTTTAATATTACTCTTTAATCATTTCAACTCAATTAGAATTACTTTTTTTTTTCATTTTCAGTTTGAAGTTTAGTCTAATCAAAAGTTTCATTCCAATAAAAAAAATAATAATAAAAAAATAGTTATAGTGTTGTGGAAATCAGTTTACATAAAAGCTGATTTGTAGTTTAAAATTGTTCTTAATAGCTTTGAAGTTTTTGAAAGTGAGTGCTAGTTAGTTGAGTTTCAGAATTTCTCTTGCTCATTTTTGGTCAAACATAGTCAACTGCAGAGATTTCTTTGGTGATCAGAGGTGATAATTGACAGAACAATACAGAATTAGAAGGTTGTGCCTGTCCAAAGACAGGCAAGCATAGTGAGACTCCTCTATTTTGAGCTGAGGAGTGAGTTTAAGTAAGATTTGTTTTCATTTTTCAACTTCTAGAATAGTATAAATCTATATTTCTGTGATTCTGAATTGATAGTTGTTCATGAGATGTTTGATTGATGAATCTGCTTCTTATAGAGTTAGTATAGCTTATTGGATCTTTGGTTTAGTAGTTTGTGGGAGTTTTCATCATATCTCATTGTTTACTGTCATATACGGGGGTGTTTGGATATGAGATTTTCTGTATGTTATTGTTGATTGTTTACTATAATTTAGGCACATTTAGCTCTCATTAGTATAGTCTTAGACATTTAGATCTATAAATCAGTAGGTCTAGTTTAATAATAGTCAAAGTAAAATTTGAATTTACTTCACTGTTAGCGTTAGTTAGTTTCAGTTAGAGTGTTTGTAATAATTGATGTAAAAGTGTTCAAGTAAGTTTAATGTAGCATAATTACAGCTTAGTATTACAAGGAGTAGTAGATATAAGCAGTAGGAGTTAGCTTAAGTCAAATTAGTAGAAACACTTAATAAAGTCAACTGTTACAGGTTTAAGTTTCCAATAGCTGCTGATATTGAGTAATTTTAGAATAGATAAGGATAGATTCTGAGCACTGAGTTAGTTGTTTCATAATTTTAGTAGTACAGTAGAGCTATTGCCCCCATAATCTTGTAGTTCTTAGCTTATTAGGACTGCTTATTAGGTGCTTGAACATTGATTTCTGTTTTGAGCTATTGGGCTGCAATTGATTGATCAAGCTTGTAATTGAGTTGAATTGGTTTTTCTGAGTTTATTAGCAGTTATATGAGTGATGTGAATGGTCTGTTTCATTTCTGGCTTATTCTGTTAGTGTTTTGCTTATTTAGTAGCCTATCTCAACTGCTTATTACTTGCATCATTAAGTATCCGTGTTTCATTCCATCTTATTTGAGTATTTCTTAGTTCATTTTAGCATAATTCATCTGTTTGATTAGTTTGATTGAGATTTGTGGCAAGTGCTTATAAATAAGCACTTGCCATAAGCTGTTTAAGCTTGAATAAGCACTTCTGCTTATTGTTTTTAATCCAAAATTTTTCTGCAACATTTCCATATTATTTTTGATTTTCTGGAATTTTTCCAGATTTTTCCAAGTTATTTTACTATTTTTCTTAATATTTCTTCATTATTAATCATTTCTAAATCATTTTAAATAATCAAAAATCCATAAAAATTCATAAAAAGCTTTGAAAAATACAAAAATATTTTTAGAAATTCTTTTATAATATCCTAGATTTTTCAGATTAATTTTCATAATTTTCCTATTATTTTTCACATTTTCTTTTATTTTTAATTACTTTTTAATTGCAAAAATAGAAAATAAATCATAGAAAATAAATAAAAAGTCAAAAAAATATTTTTCTTTTTCTTAAAATTCTTTTTAATAGTTTAAGATTTTTAGAAAATTGTTTTACATTTGTAGGATCATTTTTAGAATAAAAGTCGCGTTTTATTTTGTACGTTACGTTTTAAAATTACGTTTGCATTTCCGTTTTTACGTTTTTGATTTTTGTGCATATATAACTTGTACCTTGTGCATATTTCACTATTTCATTTCATATTTTGATTTCACAATCACTTTTTCACTATTCACTTACACTACACGATTCCCAATTCGATTATTCGATATTCCATTCGAACCTTCGTTGGGAGAACGACCCAGGAAATACTTTCACGAGTATTTCTTCGGAATAATTATATACTATAATTTGACACACATCATGCATGTTTTGAGTTATCAGAGCTTGGATAGGTTAAGTCTTCGTATTTTTATATGTCCGCGAAATTGAACTATGTTTTTTGTTGCAAAACAGATGTTTTCTAGTACTTGTTACAATTTGATATGTGGTCATGCGAGTTATGAAACGCGAAGTAGTAGGAACCTGGGATTTATATGTTGCTTCATATTAGGCTGCTTATTACTAATTTCTTCGTATTAACTGTTTAAGATCGCTTTGTTTTGAAATTGACCAATTGTTTGAACAAAAATGTGATTTTTGGAATTTTTTAGGGCATGTGTTTTTTGATCGTGCAAAATAAGCACATGCTAATATCATTTAGAATCTCATATATGATTATGAATGATTGTTTTATATGCTATATATGAGTTACAGTCTTAACTCTTGGTTTTATGAGTGTTGTCGATAAAAAAAATGATCGTTGTTTTTAGTTATACATGTTGTATTGTTGTATGCAATGAGTTTGGTGTGAGGTCTGGTGCGTTTCCTTGGGTGTTGATTTTGATCGATTCCTATAAGTTGTGGTCATACTTGCTCATTTTATAAGTGATATTAGTTAAAAAGCAAAACCCGAATACTTGATCTTCAATGATATAATGGGCTCAGAATAAGTTTTTTCTCGACAACATACCTTCTTGATTGTTTTTAGAATCTTTGAGCTTATTAAGGAACTATTTTTATTTATGTGTTTGTGTTTTCGTGTTGCGATTAATATTCTGACCATGTGAACACACTTAGACATGTAAAACCATTTATCGACTAGTCAACACACATAGACCTGGTCAAACTCGCCGAGGGTCATACCCGTAGTAAAATACTTAAAACGGGTTTTGGGTGTAACATGAAGCGAGAAAAAGAGGTCGAGGAAGAAGAGGAAATATGTGCGAATATTTGTGCGTAATAAATGTAGTAGCATTTATTGCAATTGGTCAAGCTAAAGAGTTACGACACGTTGGATAGACCACTTGACATGTCAGTTGTAGTTGCTATTAAAACAAATAGTGGATATGAGTGATATGTCAAGTGGTCTAACCAATGTCTCATAGCTCTCTATCATGACCACCATTATGATGTATCAATTAATTAAAAACTTATTTATATTGTATTTATACGTACAGAAGACGAGCTTATATTAATTTTTTTATTGATATCAAGCTTTTTATTCTGGTATGCGAGATAGTGTCATATAAATATACTCCACAACAACGTGCGAGCTGAGATCCTTGTTTGTTACAAAGTGTAAAACTATATTTACTAAACTACGTCTCATTTATTTGAAAATTCTGACTCCCCCTTTAACCACACCAAAATATGATATTCTAGTGGACATATAATATATCTACTTTCAAATTAACATAACATTTTCACAAGATACCACACACCAACATAATATATTCATCTATCGTATATCTCTATATGTGTAACACCCCTAATTCATGATGTGGCAACGGAATAGTAATTAGGGTGTTACGGTGAGGATCGAAGTCATAATGATAAAAAATGGCTCGAAAGAGACGTTTTAAAAACATAATTTCATTAATAAAGATTCGAATACAGGAGGTCACATCAGAGTGTTATAATACTAGAAGTCTTGATGTTTTAAAGTGAATTAAACATCTTTATTTTACACCATTATTTAAAGAAAGTAGATAAGTTTTGATGTTTTCGCCCATCTCATGCTTGCTTCCTCTGCTAATTACCTGAGATAACATGTTAAAAGTCAACAAAAATGTTGAGTGATATCATAGAGTTTGAATTTAGTAATCATTTTGATACACAAGTAAGATTGTATTAGGAATACAATGAGTTAAAAATTGATATTGCAATATATATTGCTCTAAGTCTCATGACACGCAAAACGTTAACAAATACCGTAAATACGGAGGTGGTTATCAAATCAATGATAATATTGCCCTCATGTAATAGGTGATTTGCCAATTCCTATTTTTACTCAAATATAATATATCACGACTAATACGACTAACCACATGCATAATGGCATTCCGTCAAAACCTTAAATAGATCTATTCATTATATTCGCGCTCACATAATAGTGATTAATGGCTCATGATCAAGGGTCTTTTGGCAATAGGTAACTTAGGCATATATCAAGTCAGGTAGCATACAGAAAATTACTTGTGATCTGTTTATAACATGTATCCCCCTCACGGAGTTTGAAAATAAGTAAATGTGAGGCTATGACTCACCTTGATTGATACTGAAATGAAGAAAAGCAAAGTCGGATGAAATTATGAATACGGCTCCAAAATACAACCTGATAAATAGATTTACTTGAGAATTTGACCAAATACCATTTGGTAAATACGAAACGAATAACGAATAAGAATTATTCGTTATGATGAATAGATGTTGTGCAATGAAATTCTTATGTTTATGAATGATATGACAAAATACGTTATTTAAATCATTCCCCGAAGTTTTACCTTTTAAATCAAAAGTAATAATATTTAGTTTGAAATATCGTTATATATATTATTAACGTTACGTTATATAATATATAAATAAAAATAAAAGTTTAAATGCATATGACATGATCAAGTTTACAAAAATAGAAAAATAACTAAGAATGTTAAATAGAATATGTTTAGTCCTTGTCCTTTTCCAATTTTACCATTTTTACTCTAATGACGTTAGTGTTACACTGTTAGTCCTTTTTATATAAAATTTATAACTATAGTCCTCTAATTGTCCAATACTCAAACCTAGGCTTGGAATATTAAATATTATCAATTTCTACCCTTATGATTTTGTTTTTACTGTTTCAGTCCTCACTTTTCAATATTGACAGTTTTAGTCCTTCTAGGTGTCGTCGCGTTACATTTTTAATCCAAAGTTACAAAAATCATGAGAAAAATTATTTTAAATTTCCGAGGCTTATTCAATTAATAATAAGCTTATTTCAACAGCTTATTTGGTAAAAAGTGCTTATTTTCAATAAGTGGGCTTTTAACGAGTTGAAAAAAATGGCCCATTAACGTTTTAAAATTCGTACTTCGTGAGACGAGTTGAGTTCATCAAAAATATCATTTTTCCTGTTCTAATTTCATATCAAAAGGTTTAGATAAGCTAGCTTATCAGAAGTGCTTATTTTCAGCTTATTGGGCTTTTAGGCCCAACACGTTAAAAAGGTTAGTTTTAAACTAGGTTTGTAGCGATTCACTTTGGTGAATTTTGAGTGTCGAGATCAACTTATTTTTACATGTTGCATATGCGAATTTGTTAGCTAGCTAGGTGGTCTAATAGGTCGTATAAAAATATAGTATGCTTGTTATGTAATTTTTAAAGATATACGAGGGTTTCGTAGCATGTATGAGACGTTTTATATATATGAAAAAGGCTTAGAAATATTTAGGTGATATATCCGATTTAGTAAGTTTTCAACATATGATCGTTTATGCATGTAGAGTGAAACTAAATGAGAATTACGTGTGCTACATGATTCCTAGGCCTTCCAAGATAGAGGCTAGTCACGTTTGTGATTCTACATGCTAGTACGTACGTAAAAATATATATAGAGCTTGTATACGCTCGACATAATCAAAACATGATGCATGAGACATGTATAACATATAACATGAATTCAAAAGAGATTGAGACCACTTACTACACCTCTAGGGTGGTAGGGAAACGAGAATGGAAGAAGGAAACACAAGAAACGATTAAGTTCGACTATGATTCAAAATAATAAACGTGTAACTAAACTCGAATGCTTCTTTCTTGCTTCCAAACGATCATGCAACAACTCCTGGTCTTTCAGAGGTGATTTTTAGGAAGAATAGAGAGGTATTATGAGTATGGTGAATGATAGAAACGAGTGAATGAGGATGGAGTACATATAGAAGCATTTTGTAATACGTATGGTGTAAAAACTTTCAAGGAGACTATTTGAACTATTCATGTCAGTAACTATAGAGTCCTAGGTTGATTTTCTATCATATTATAACCTTTGAGAGAGCTTGAAATAAGGTGAATGTCTTTGTGAGTCATATAGATGTCGACCACCAATTTTATTTGTACACGATTTGAGAAATCGTGTACCACTTGGTTATAGCTGGTCATAATTAACATTTAAACATGAAATTATGTTAGAAACGTTGCTAGGAACTATTAGAAACAATCGGGAATCAAAACGGTTAAGAAATGAATTTATCATATGTCGATTGGGCTTGATTTTGGTCAATCACTTCGCCTTTTAAAAACGTATCAACACTCGACTTATGGAGCTGAGATTCGACACACTAATAGTCGGCTAGGTGAAAAACGAGGTGGTGAAATAATATACAAGTGTCGTGTGTAAAAATAGAGAATACGTGAGTCGTTTTGGTAGCATGTTACAATCGATATATATGACAAATTAATGAATTGAAGTTGGGCTAGTATTTTGGGCTGATGAATAGTACCACATGGTGTTGGGCTGGAACGGATTAAGGGCCCGTTTAGTTTTAAGTAAGGATTAGAAATAGTAATTAATATTAAGTAAAATGTTTAGATTTCGAGTAACATGTCGAGAATCGGTTCCGTCATTTCGTGAATTATATTATGTCGTGATAACGACAAAATAATATAATAAGAAAAAGTTCAATTTTTTCTGGGATAATGGGAATCAGTAACGGTAACAAAAGATTATTTATTTAATAACGATATAATTACAAGGAATTTTTACAAGGTTCTACAATATGTCTTTTAACGCAACACAAAAGATACACATGCACAAAATGCCTTAAACGCCGACCATCACCGCTGATTGAGACAACTGACATGACATCGACCACCACTGCTTGAAACAACCTCGGTAGGTGGTGTAAGTTGTTTGAGTGTGTTTTTTATGGTGTTTGGAATGGTATTTATGAGATATAACCGCATTTTATGTGCTTTTGGTGGGAAGTTTCGGTGTTTGTTATTGAGCTCGAATTGGTTTCGTCTATTTTGGTTTATGTGATTTAGTTTGATACTTTTAAAGATAGTTCTTTGTGTTAGATTTTCGTATATCATTCAATTTTGGTAATATATTTCGAAGTATTTTAAATCATAGCTCTCATAGTCCTCATAAACACTTAATTAATAGTATTTATAGCATGGCTAGTCTTGTTTAATATAAATGGTATCTAACATATGCATATGATCATTTTATATATGTTTAAGACATTGTCACGAAGTTTTGAATATTTACTCATGTTCATATAAAGAGGATGATGGATGACCGCACTCCATTGCGGTTACACACATCTTTTATTATTTGTACAAGGAAAATAAACTATTTATGATTTTGCTTCTACTGATTTAGAAAGTAAAAAATAAAAAGACAATATGAAAATGCTTCACTATGAACTTTTTATTCTTATTTTTATCTAGAATATAAACATTTCTTGACATTTAGCTAAAAATATGTAAACTTCAAATCATCGGTGAAATCTTTTCACTCTTTGTTTTCCAATATACAAAAGATGTTCTTGTTTCGTTTTTGTTGCATTTTTTTTCACTTTATATATAATTTTGTGCAATTATACATCTTTTGGATTCAAATTATTGAAAAAAAAAGTTGGTTTTGTATCAATTCTCTAACAAATTTACATTAAATGCCTGTTTGTTTTAAGGATTTTGATTTGGGATAATGAAGTTATTTGAGAAAAATGTTGTTTGGTATGGTATTTTTATTGTTTTCAATGAAAAGACACTCGTACATTAATTCCTCATCAAGTTGGTATCTTTTGAGATACAATGTAAAAATTATGTTAGGACGTATGGCATCACTTTAATAATATGTTAACACTTTGTTCTCTCTCCTACACGTGAATTACACATTTTAAATTTATTTTCTATTTCTTATTATTTTTTATTTTTATGAACTAAAATTAAATAAAATATTAAAGATAACACTATTTTTTTAAGCTAATTACCAATATAAACTAATATATTACCATGTTTACTAAATTGAACCATAACTTTTTATATTACGAAACAGTCCTAACACACTTCATGTGTCATGTGCGCAAGAGTTTGAGGGGGAATAGTAGTAATACATTACACTGATTCTTAGATACAAACAATTCCCGCGCACCCTAGATGTACTATCCAAATAAAAAATATACTCACCATTCCCAAAAGGTTTTTACTAAAGTCAAACCATTATTTCAAGTACCACATATATATTATGCATTAAATATTATACGATCATCTGAAAAATATCCATTATGCATTAAACATTATATGATCATCTGAAAATAGTAGCTCTTGGCATATGACTAGCAACTATTAATATATACAAAATCAAACAATCAACCTTTGTCATCCGTCTCCTTCTTCTCCACTTTGAAAAAACACGCATGAAACAACCCACATACTTATAACTATCTTCAACCACCACTACAACATCATCTACACACAATTAAACATTGCAACATAGTGTGAAATAAGGAACCATTCGTGGAGACATGCAAAGAACTAGTGATCGCCCTACCCTCGCCTAGCCATCGTCTAGCCCCTCGCCCAACTCTTGTCCAGCTCACCCAGTGTTTCACCCCATGTCCGATTTGACCAAAACTTTAAACTTTTACGCGGAAATGACATGACCCAAAACTGACCTTCTGTTACTCTTTAAGTAACTGACAACAATCTATTACAAACCAGCCCTTAAGAAAATTTTTAAATGAAACTAGACTCAATTACTTTTAAAATGACGGGTGGTACGACTTTTAACAACTCACATATTAAAAGATATGATTTTTATAACATGACCCATTTTATGAACTAATGATGTCCCGTTTTCATACCTAACCAAAACGACTAAAACTCAACTTCTATAACTCGACAATTAATGAAAATTTTCATAAATCTTTAATATAACATAGTACATCATTTCCATAAACATTTGTAGTCTAAACGACCCTTGAACACGTGCTTTACCAAGCGATGGGTGTTTTGCCAAACACCCATTTTTGACTTTTTCAACTCAACTTAAACACAACTTGTGCATAGCTCATACATATTTAAACTGGACTTTGACACTTCAAAACAACATTACAAATCATTTACGACACTTGGGGGTTCAACCTTGACTCGAGCTTGGTATCAATCATAATTTACTTGTCTAATATCAACAAGCACTTCCAACGTTATTAGCACCATGAGCTACTATCCGAGCCATTCTTTAAATCAATACAAACCTACAATGCATTTAAACAGCTAAACCGTAAGCATTACGCTTGGTAAATAAAAAGGACAATCACATGATATTATACATTATTAATCACATAAGCATCATTCACATCAAATTAGTTCGTAAGACTACTTTCATCAATACTTGCACATCACACTTAATACACATATCATCAATCAAACATAATTCTTACATACCTTAAATAAATCACAATTGACTTAAACACAACTTTGGCTAGTCTTGCCAAACTAGCATTAATATATTCTTAATCCAAGTTCACTAAGTCAGGTACCTCTTAAACCTTCACTATCATCTTTCACATAACACATATATGAATAAGTCAATATAATCTCATGTCATAACCATTTTACTTACCTTAAATCCAAGCTAAGATATCATTAACATCATCATCATCTTTCACACTTTGTAATCTAGGTCAAAAATCATATCAACATAAACACTAAATCAAAATATTATAACAATGAGTATACAACTATAGCTCACCTTTTAACACCTCTAATTATCATATAATCTTGTATTGATCATATGATTATTAACCCATAAAATTATTAACTTTAACCCAATATAAATAATCTCATAATCACTATAACTCTTTAATTTAACTTAAAATATCATTTACATATTTTCCCCAAATTAGGGTACATGAACCCTAATTCTTCAAATCATCAAATTCAACTAAAGAAAGGTTATTCACTTGTGGGAATCATTGCTAGAGCTTAACCTTTGACATGGAATCACTAACTCTTCAATTACTAGATCATCAAAGCTTCATCTTCCTTCCATTTTTCTTTGTAAACCGGCACATACACATTCTCTTGAATATATAAGAAATGTGTAGAATTATCCAGGGAAATTTAGAATATATTAGTTATAAGTCTGGTCATTCGGCAATAGTAGTCCCTATAGTACTATAACAATTTGGTCTTGGTACTAAAACAAGGTGGTTATGGTTTGAGATTTTGGCAAGAATAATCCCTTATGGGAGAATCCTTTCAAATTAAGTCCTGACAGGCTAAAACAAGGTTGTTCTAGTACTAAAACAAGGTGGTTCTAGTACTAGTTTGGTCATTTGGCAACTTAGGTCCCTCAAGTCCATTTTCTTTCTACGTTGGCGATATTAACTTTATAACTCATTTAACACTTGATAACTTTAATCCTTAAGTCATTCTTTCTTATAAAGGTAACACATCAATCTTTCTTTAACCACATTACATATTCCTTGACTATCGTGTTTGAATACAACTTAACTTTCATTGACTAACCAATCATATCGAGTCTCCCGACTCACAAAGGTCTTAGTCAAACTATTCCAATAGCATTTTCATTGTTTAATACTTAAAACTCGGTTTTGGGTGTAACACCCAGCCATCATCCAACCCTCGCCCAACTATTGCGCACCTCACCCACCTCACCCAACACATGCCAGCCCCTCGCCCAGCCTTTAAACTCGCCTAGCCTACCATCTTGCCCATCACTCGCCTAAAATTGGTTGGGAGACACGTGTATGGTTAAAAAGTTATCTACTAATGAATCTAACGGATGATATTTCAAAATTTCTTCCGGAAAAAAGTATAGGCGTGGTCCAAAATTTTAAGATAGCACTAGAAATGGGTCATTTAAAAAATTTATCTTCTTTTTTATTAAAGTAAGATAATATTTTATATTATTATTTATTTTATCTCTCCTCATTTTTTTTCAATCCATACCGAATCTAAATCCAAATCTTTTCGCAAACGCATCCTAATTTAACAATGTTTGGAAACCATAGATAATTAAAAACCAAAGTTTAAGAATAAATACTAAAGCAAAATAATAATAATAATAATAATAATAATAATAATAATAATAATAATAATAATAATAATAAGTTGAACATGGACATTTTCACATCAACTAATATGAGAGTATGATTGCAAATCGAGCCCTCCTATTGACCAACTGAATAGTCAAAAATAACTTTTTTGGTCACACTTCATTAAAATTTCATTTAATATAAAGAGAGAATTACATATATCCCTATTTAAACTTTACTAATTGCATATTCCCCAACCAAAATTTAATATTACAAATATACCCAATCTTATCTATTTAACTCTCATATTTACCCATTTTATTTATTTTTTAATAAACAATTTAAAATATGAAAGTTCTACCCTTTTTTATCCATTTCCAACAATTCATTTACTAATAATGTGGTTGCTACAGACGAGGTTAATTATGAGATCATAATGACGGGATCTTTCTTTTTATTCAACCTATAATCGAATTCAGAGATATTTGAGACGGAATCAACTATTTTTTTTGTTTTGTTTAAAATTTAATTGTTGGTTTTTATTTCGTTTTACATGATTCTTTTTGCATGGTTTGATTTGGTTGGCTGCAATATTGCATAAATGAGTATATATGTGAAATCTGATTTTGGTTTATATAACTGTTTTCCAGATAATCTCATATGTGCAAACCAGATTATACGTTAAATGAGTTTTATCGGGGATGGACAGAGGGAGGGTAGAATTGTCATATCTTAAATTGTTTTATATAAAATAAATAAATAAATGTGGGAGTTAAATAGATAAGATTTGGGTATATTTGTAATATTAAAATTTGGTTGAGGAAATATGTAATTAGTGAAGTTTAAATGGGGATATATGCAATTCTCTCTAATATAAAAACGTTCAAAAATTGATGTGTCAAAAATATAAGAAAAAACTTAAAAAATTGGAAGGATTAATTAATAAAATTTTATTTGTTAGATTTTATAAGTAAACTTATGAGTTTTCATGATTTTAATAACTTTATAAATTTAATAAATACCGTTAGAGTTTGTACCCCTACACCTTTTATTTTATTTTAAAAACAACATAAATGCTGTTGTTATTTAATGTACATGCACGGAATTATAAATGTTAAAATAAAAGCACGAGTTATTGTAATATATAAATGAATACACGATATTGTATATATACAAACAACTCATTTTATTCCTCGATATTAAGTAAGGATGTTTTTTTTTTACTATTCATGTTCAATAACGACTCACATTATTTCTCTTAATAAGTTAACTCGCGTAAAAACATGGGTTATTGAGATAAATAAATTAAGTTTTTATACTGAAAAACCATTTTCAAAAACCCATGTTCGCACAAGACTATAACATATATATGTACGGACGATACTTCGGTTCCATCGTCGATTTAGATGTTTATGCTAGGCATAAAAAATACTGAAATGATGACACACCAACATTTTGAAAAAGATAAAATAACTGGTTATAAGAAACCATGATTATTTAAAAAAATGTAAAAGTATAATAAAATAAAATATCAAATTCGACCCTAAAAATGTTAATTTAAAAAAAAAAGAAAAAAAAAAAAAAAAGCTACTAGGGGCAAATTCGTAAAATCACACACATTAGTTATCCAAACACCCAAACACACCCTTAATTTAACTAACTAACGCCCATCACCACACACCCCAAACCCAAACTAAACCTAACCCTCATCCCCCTAAAAATAATTCTGTTACATAATTTTTGTTAAAAAAAAAACTCTAACAAACAAATTCAAATAAGTAGTTGTGGAGTGGGAGTGTGTATTTCCCGCCATGACTACATCTCTATCATACGCACCAGATGAAGAAGGACGTATAGATGACACCAAGACGTTGATCTCTGCTCTTAGTTTCCTCTCGCGTAACTTGCCTCTTCCGCCTGATGTTTTTGACGCCGTTAATTCTATCTATGCTAATGGTGATGATGTTCACGGTGATGGATCTGATGATGATTCGTTGCCTGTAAGCTGTTTATTTTGTTTATTGATAAGTTAGGGTTAGTTATTGATGTTTAGTTTTGCTTTAGTTGATGATTTATTGGATATAAGGTGTTTTAATGTGTTTTTGTTGGTGAATTGATTGTGTATTGATGTGGTTGATTAGTTAGGGTTAGTTATTGTTGTGATTTTGAATTAAGTTACGGTGAAGGTATTTGTTTATTTTGTTGTGAAATGATGATTAGGTTATGTGTTATCGTGATATCGGTAGTGTATTTGATGGTGAATTGTTTGTTTATTGATGCGATTGATTAGTTAGGGTTAGTTATTGTATGATGTGATTGTGGAAATTGAAGCACGATTTCAGTTTGAATGAGTTTTACGTTTTTTTTATTGACGACTTGTTATTTCATTTACTGTGAGCTGTTTGGTCTATGTTGTGAATTTTCATTGTATGTGTATTTGTTACTGAATTGATTATGTTAGGGTTAGTTATTATATGATGTGATTGTGGAAATTGAAGCTTTATTTCAATTTGAATGAGTTTTACGTTTTCTTTATTGACGACTCGTTACTTCATTTACTGTGAGCTGTTTGTTAGATGTTTTGAATGTTAATTGTATGTGTATTTGTTAGAGAATTGATTGTGTATGTAATAGGTTATGGTTAGTATTTGTATACCGAATAGTGAAAATCGAAGCGTGATTTCAGCTGTATGATTAAGTTTTTGTATTGTTTGTGTATTGGTGTAATAGAGAGGTCAGAGTCAATTATTGTGAGTCAATTATTGTATAATCGTATTGTGAATTGTGGAAATTGAAATTTAATTTCAGTATGAATGAATTTTTGGTTTTTTTATTGAAGACTTATATGCTGTTAGTTGTTTGTTATGCTTTAAATGATAATTCTGTTTTTGATTTATGAGTTTTTGTTGATGGAAATTGGCATGTGATGTTGCTTAGTTGAATATTAGGTTTTTGTGTGTTGAACGAAATAATGGTGAGGTTAGTCACTTTTTAGCGTAGGAGTAATTATTGAAAAAAGGAAATTGTATATGTTCAATAGTTTGTTGTCCGTACTCGGTTTCGCGTTTGAAGTGTAAATAGAAGTGTTTTGAGTTTTTATGATTTTTTAGATTTTTTTATTGATTGTTTATATGCTGTCAGCTCTTTGTTATGTTTGTGAATGTTAGTTACGTTTTGTTTTATGTGATTTTGTGGTTGAATTGTTTGTGGATTGGTGTGAGTGAGAGGTTAGGGTTAGTTATTGAATGTTGAATCTTGAAATGTTAGGTGTGACTTCAGTTTAATTGAATTTTAGGTGATTTACCATTAATTCATTGGCCGTGACTTGTTTGTTACGTTTCGAATGTTAAATTTATGTGTTTATTCTGGTTGATTGATGTGATTGATAGGTTTCTATTTGATAAAATATTGTGAACTGTGAAAATTAAAGTGTGATTTTCCATTCATTGAAGTAGGTTTTATCAGGGTTTTATGTGTAATGCTGAATGAAGCGAGGTTAGTTAATTGTACAGTGTAGGGGTAAGTTTGGAATAAAGGAAGCTATATGTGTTCAATGGTTTGTTGTCAGTATTTGGTTTTGCACTTGAAGTGTAAGTTTGGGTCTCCTTCTGTATTAGTTGTAATAACTATTTTTGCTTTAGATGAAATAGGTTCATGATTGTTATTGTTTGTACAAGTGCATAGGTTGAATGTTAAACGATGTTCAAGGTAGATAGAAGATACGTCTGTTGAAGTGGTGTGTTTCATTGGGAATTTATTATTCTGATAGAAGATATGTGAATACAATCACCTCGATGAGTTGAAGTGATTGTAGTGTTTTCTTTTTCCAGATGTTTATGTATTATTACTTGTATTCTTTCTCCACTTTCAGTTTTATGCCACTTGGAGTTATATTACGTTTATAAGATGGTATAGAAGTGACATGTTTTATGTAATTGAATACACGAAACTCAATTTTTCGAATGATTCATGTTTTTAGTAGCAGTAATTCGGACATGGAAATGTGTGAATGCGATTTCAAGTGTTTTTGGTCATGCTGATTTCATTACCATTGCCCTTTTGATCTCATTGCAGGATAACGGTCTATTTACAGATGGAGATTTATTGGCAGACCTTGAGGATGCTCTGGCTAAGCAACGAAATCACATGACGGGTGCCAAAATGGCAGAAGCAAGGAAAAAACGGATTGAGAGCCACATCCAGAGTCGCGTGACTCAACTTGAAGGTTGCACGCCCTGAATAATCTTTTATATTATGCTTTTCTTGCTGTAGAGTTTTATGTAGATTGTTCATTAATCACTATCCACTTAGATGCATTGTCATTCGCAAAATAAACTTAAGGTCTTTTATGCATATGGTCTTTATTATCATAAAATCGATGGTGAAAACTTGAATATGCCTTATTATTCTTCTGCTTATTCATTTTTCTTTATCATGAATCCAGACTTGCCTACAAGCAGAGGTGAGGACCTGCAGACAAAGTGCTTGATTGAACTCTATGGGCTTAAGGTGAACTCAAGTTTAGAAGTTCTTGCCTTTACTTACTTTCTATTGTATCTAAAGATTATCAGAATGATTGAGATGGCTGAGGTCTTGTTGGTTATCTCAGCATATTATATTTATGGTTGGATGTTTGGGCATCATTTGGTTGCATATGACAATGGTGGATGAAAATAAGCATGACTTTTACATTTATTGATGTTAAAACTAGTTTGGAATATAGGTTGTGTTGTACATATATTGATGCCACACCATGTTTCCATTAAATGCAGATAAATATCTATTATACTAGTTTAATACAAGGGTAGCAAAGGTACTTGTAGTTTACCTTCTTTGTAATCAGTTTAGTTGTAGCTAGTATGAAATTGATTGTTCAAAACAGATTATGATTTTCGTAAATATTCAAATTAGTTGAAGCAGAATCATCTTATCCCCACAACTTCAAGTCGCAATAGTTAGATAATCAGTTGCAAAACGCAAATCCAAATACCCCAACTAAGTTTTGCGTGAGATAAACTGAAAGCAACCAAAATTTTGAGACACTAATTATAATAGTACTTGCACAATGTTACTAAATGACCTTTCTAATGTTTAAAAGAGTAGCATGTTCTGATAGTACTGTATAGTTAAATCTGTTGTGTTTTTCAGCGACACTCTTTCATTCTTATGATATATTTTTATTTCAGCTAGCCGAGTTGCAAAGAAAAGTCAGGTCAGACGTCAGCTCAGAATACATGTTGTGCTTAAACTGTGCGAATCCGGAGAAACAACTCTTTGATTGGGGCAAGATGAAGCTGCCTCGTTATCCATATGGCGTTGGAGATGCTTTCGCTGTTGACTCAGACAACCCTCTGAAGAAGAAACGAGATGCCGAGGTAATTTTCTACATTTTACTCTCTTTGTTCAATCCCATCGTAATTAATAACCAACATATACATTTTGTGGCTAGCTATGGAATAACCTGATTTTGTAGCTAACTTTTTTCCAGCCTATTGAAACCATGGTTCTGACGGTTATTCATGTATTTACCAGAGTCTGTTCATTGTTAAGGATAACCGTTAATGTATATTTTTGATTACTTAAAAAAATGTTTTGTTTTTTTTATGCTTTACAATAGGTGATCTTTGTTTATTCATATATTTTAACTAATTTGGTTTCTCACACATCACATCATCACTTGCTGCAGAGACTTTCAAAATTAGAGGAGGAAGAAAAGAACAAAGTAGAAACTAGGAAGAGGAAATTCTTTGCAGATATATTAAATGGAATAAGGGAACTCCAGTTGAATATACAGGCCTCTCAGAAACGTCGGAAGCAACGGAATGATGGTGTTCAGGTATGCGAATATATTTATCTTTATATATAATGTGTGTTTGTATTTACATTGTGAATACATACGAAGAAAATTGATGTGCATACGCATAAGCATAACATAGAAAAATCTGAGACGTTTTTTTTACTTTTGCAAGTGATGCTTCCCAAGTATTAAAATTTTGTTTTGTGTCAATTAGGCATGGCATGGAAGGCAAAGGCAACGTGCTACTCGGCAAGAGAAATTGAGGTTCCAAGCTTTAAAATCAGATGACCAGGAAACTTACATGAAAATGGTTGAGGAAAGCAAGAATGAACGGTTAACAATGCTTCTAGGGAAAACGAATGACCTCCTTGTCCGTTTAGGAGCTGCTGTGAAACGCCAAAAAGACGCTGATCATGATGGTATTGAACCTCTAAATGGTCCACAAGCCGAAGTGCAAGAGGAGCCTGCTACAAAGATGAAAATCCTCGAGGAATCAGTTCCTGATGAAGATGATGATCCGATTGAGGACAAAGATGACGGAGTAAAGACCTCAGCCTTACTTGAAGGCCAACGGCAATATAATTCAGCCATCCATTCAATCCAAGAGAAGGTACCACATAAAATCATCATCGCCTAACATGTTTTCTGCATTGCTAGTGTCCCATTTATTAGTATTTAGGGGGTGTTTGAATCTACATTATGAAACAGATTATTAACTATATGAGAATATCTTTTTTGTTCAAAAATAAGTTATTTCACAGCAGTGTTGTCAAAAGCGAGCGCTACATGCGCTATAGCGAGAAGCGTAGCGAGAGCGGGCCCACATCGCTATGCCCACGAGGCAATAGCCCACAATCATTTAAAGCGACGATTTGGAAATTAGGGTGTGATTAAATGGGTGGGTTTTGGTCGGAATCATGTTATAAACATGATACAAGGGTCGAATTATACCCAGAAACACGTTTGGTTTGATTTTGGAAATTAGGGTTCATGGTAAGATTTGGGATTTTTTGATTTAGAGTGTTTTAATCCAATTAAGTTAGTGGGATAGTGTTAGAATGCAGTGTGAATCTTATTACAACCCTAGAATCTAACCAGAAACACAAAATGAATCAAAATCAAAGTTTATTGCAACCCTGCGCTTTTTTTTTTATAGCCCGCGCTTTTTTTGCGCTTCTCGCTATAGCGATTTTTGGGTCTTTGCGCTTTGCAATCGCTTTCGCTTTTGACAACTATGTTTCACAGCATACTGAAGCACGATTTTTTGCAGTACGTTTTGTTGCGGATTATGATCTGATTCTGAATATTCAATATATCATAATCAGTCTCAAAGTGCACATCCAAACACCCTTACCAGTGACTAATGATGAGATATTTGCTATTCCTATAATCTGCTTTAGCTGAATGTTAAACTGATTTGAAGCTATTAGTGTACTTCTAATTGGTTTTTGGAGGAACCCATGTCTACCAAAGTTACAACACCTTTCTAATATATTAAATTCCTACAGGTAACAGAGCAGCCATCAATGCTACAAGGTGGCGAACTGAGACCCTACCAGTTAGAAGGGCTTCAATGGATGCTGTCTTTGTTCAATAACAATCTTAATGGAATATTGGCTGATGAAATGGGATTGGGCAAGACAATTCAAACCATCTCCTTGATAGCTTATCTGTCGGAAAACAAGGGTGTGACTGGGCCCCACTTAATTGTGGCCCCAAAAGCTGTACTACCAAATTGGATTCATGAATTTTCAACATGGGCTCCCAGGTAAGGCAGCATATGAAGTATTTGCTGAGACTTGAGACACATATGAGTGCAGCCTGAAGCACTTGGTTTATATCATATAACTTCATACTGATTTTACTTTTCCACCAGTATTCCTGCTTATCTATACGATGGACGTCTTGAGGAGAGAAAAGCAATGCGAGAAGAGTTATCTGACGGGAAATTCAGTGTGCTGATCACCCACTACGATCTTATAATGAGAGACAAAGCATTTCTTAAGAAAATTCATTGGCACTACATGGTTGTTGATGAAGGACATCGGTTAAAGAATTCAGAATCTGTGCTTGCTAAGACTCTTGTATCCGGGTAAGCAGGAGTAATGCTCTTCCATCACCGATAGTGGTGGCAATTTTGACCCATTTACATGTGGATGGGTTGACTGTTGTCAGTTTACATGAATTGAGTCGAAAGTGCTTTCTCAATGCATAACTTATCCTAAATTATATAACTGAAAAACTAGATAATAATATATTGTTTGGAATCATATCTGACATACTAATATTTTATAACAGTTCACTAATTGACAAAAAAGTATCTTGGCTTAACTGACTTGACCAGCGCAAAAATTACTCGTTTTGACCCACTATCTAATCTGCTATAAGGACATTTCTAATCACCATCGAACATCTTATTGAATGATATTTGTCTCCTTAGAATTTACTTTTATTTTCAACACTTTGGATGACCTCTTACAAGAGTTGACATATTGTCGTAGATTTTGTTTCTACATTTTCAAATATCAAGATGCTGCTACTAATTAAACAAACTACTAAAGTAAGATTGCATTGATGAATATTCCAAACAGTATAAAAATCATAATCAATCAGTTTAAATACATGTCTGTGATTGTATTCTTGATTTAGAGCTCTTATCAGCATATACAAATGACATCAAACACTCTTTGACCGATTAAGCAATATCTTGCAGCTACCAGATTCGACGAAGACTTCTGTTAACTGGCACTCCAATTCAGAATAGTTTACAAGAACTTTGGGCCCTACTAAATTTTCTTCTTCCAACAATTTTTAATTCAGTTGAGAACTTTGAGGAGTGGTTCAATGCACCATTTGCAGATAAATGTGATGTGTCACTGACAGATGAAGAAGAGCTGTTGATCATTCGGCGCCTACACCAGGTAGTTTTTTTTGGGGTTTTAAAACTGATTATTCTAGTATCGTGACTTGTAATTGCAGTAATTAGTTTTTAAACCCTGGTGTTTCTGAATTAAATTATTTGATGTTAAATAATCTGCTTTGGATATTCACTTTCATACTAGCAGCGATAGAACTTATTATCAATGGTTGAAATAGAGTTTACCTAAGCATCCTGTGTTTTACCCTAATTGTTGGAGATTTTTACTTCGTTCTCACAAGACGTATATTTTATGTATTATTTTTCCCAAATATTTAGATTTTGCAAAACGTTCAGATAACAGATTACTGATGGTTACAGATTTAAACAAAATAGCACGTTCAAACTCTCTCATCAATAACCTGTTTTATTTTGCTGTTTATCTAACACTGATTGTACAAAATCACATAATCACTTCTAAAATGCAGATACAAACACCCCCATACTCTTATTCTGTCAAGTCTGTTTTTATTGATTCTTTATACTACAAAATGCAGGTCATAAGGCCATTTATTTTGAGAAGGAAGAAAGATGAGGTGGAGAAGTACCTTCCACAGAAGAAACAGTTTATACTAAAATGTGACATGTCAGCATGGCAGAAAGTATACTACAAGCAAGTCACTGATGTTGGGAGGGTCGGAATGGATAACGGTTAGTAACTTTTACCCTAGATCTACATTGTTGGCTCGATGCTCAACTTACCCTTTAGATTGAAGCTATTGTTGAAACCATAACGCAACTAGAATTATTGTTGGTTGGAATTTCAATCTAAATGATTACTAACACATTTCTAGGGTAACTTTCAATCTAACTTTTATACCCTATACAAAACTGAGTACTGTGTTAGGAAAAGCATTTAGATTGAAATTGCAGGAAATCAAGAAATGGAAATTTTGATTCTACTATAAATGAACTCGTTTATGCTAATATGTAGTCCATGTTGACACGCAAATTGCAAATATGTCATACAGTATATAGAAATGTAACCAATTGTGCAAACTTAGTTTACTTAACCTAAAATTTGTCCCTATTTGTGCAATGTATTGTATGATATATTGCAGGAAATCAAGAAATGGAAATTTTGGTAGCCAACAACTTAATTTAACAAAATAAAAAATAAAATACTATCTCTAAAAGTTTGATTCGACTATAAATGAACCGTTTATGCTAATATGTAGTCCATGTTGACATGCAAATTGCAAATATGTCATAGAAATGTAACCAATCGTGCAAATTTAGTTTACTTAACCTAAAATTTGTCCCTATTTGTGCAATATATTGTATGATATGTGTGATGGTTACATTATTATGTTTGATAAACTGTAAAATGCCTATCACCAGTTGAGAGGACAATTAGATACCACTCGTGTTGTATGTTTGGATTAAGGAGTGACATGCTGCCAGCATGGAATTTGGAACTGGAGGGTGCCACTAATCTCAAAACACCCTCAAAATATATCTAAAGCTGATAAGCAACATGAAAATAACTTGTTTTAGCCTTTTCACACGTGAAACCTTTGGTAAATGGTTAATAAAGCTAAAATACAATGAAAGAGAATTCTGGAACTTGGAAGACTACGTTCAAAACTATTGTTGAAAGTTGAAACCATAACGCAACTAGAACTTGGAAAATTATGGGTTTTAACAACCTATTAAAGTGAAATAATTACTAATAAGTTATTGTTAGTGTTTTTTTTTTTTTTTTTTTTTTTTTTTTTTTTTTTTTTTTTTTTTTTTTTTGTATATTAGAATGATAATTTAATCAAGAGAAGGCTAACTGCAATGTATATTTAGAGTTTAACTTTCTTCCCTTCTATTTTAAGAAATAAGAATATTGGTTTTCCTATTGGTGGTATAATGGTTTACATGAGTGAGTTATGAAAGTGCTTATCGGGTATATGTTTCTTCCCCTGTTGATTCGTTTTGTTAGTCAACACTCAACAGTGTCCCTAAACTGTGCTATATTTTTTGGCTGTATATATATTTTTTTCGTGATAGCACAATAATCTATTGTATTGAAATTTCGTATATTTAAACAATGATCTGCTTGCAGGATCGGGTAAATCTAAAAGTTTGCAGAACCTCTCAATGCAGCTTAGAAAATGTTGTAACCATCCTTACCTATTTACTGGTGAATATAATATTTGGCGAAAGGAAGAAATTGTAAGAGCATCGGGAAAATTTGAGCTACTTGATCGTTTATTACCTAAGCTTCATCGAGCAGGGCATAGAGTTCTCCTTTTCTCTCAAATGACTCGTGTTTTGGACATTCTTGAAGTATATCTTCAACTTCATGGATTTAAGTTTTTAAGGCTTGATGGCTCAACAAAGACAGAAGAAAGAGGCACTTTGCTAAAGCAATTTAATGCTCCCGACTCTCCTTACTTCATGTTTCTTTTGAGCACACGAGCCGGAGGTCTTGGGCTTAATTTACAGACGGCAGATACTGTGATTATATTTGATAGTGATTGGAATCCGCAGATGGATCAGCAAGCGGAGGATCGAGCACATCGTATTGGTCAAAAAAAGGAAGTGAGGGTTTTTGTTTTGGTCAGTGTTGGGTCAGTTGAGGAGGTGATATTGGAGCGGGCGAAGCAGAAGATGGGCATTGATGCTAAAGTGATACAGGCTGGATTGTTTAACACAACTGCTACAGGTTAGTATTTGGATCATTAGCGTGTTGGATAACAGCTCAAAATGGGTACTTTTGCTACGATCCAAGTCGGGTTGGTTAAACGTGGAAGACTTATTCTCCAAAGTCTAAATACTTTCTTTAACTATTTAGTGCCTCAACTATATTATGTTCCAAAAATGATATTATTATTTTAGCTCTCTAGTGTTTTAAATAAATTTTTTTGCAGGTTTTATGCATATAAATTACATTTGGGAATTATCAACCCAATTGACCCGTCCCGTCTTAGCTAAAATAACGTATTTATGTTTTACCCAACCAGTCATACGTCAGCGAATATATTGTCGCTTCCGATTTTAGCCTTTGTGCCCCTCTTTGTTTATACAAAATGGCCATTGGGTCACAGGTTGAGCCTGGGTTGGGTCTAATGAGTCATTCGAAATACGGTCATAATGGCCGGGTCAGATTGGGTTGGAACAATTTAGAAGGTTGTTAACATTATGACTTATTACGCATTAGCTAAATCTTAAGATCTGAGAAACATGATTAATATACTAAATTAACCAAAATTGCCATCTTTCAGAAGTTAATGTTTTTTTTTGTTTGCATTTTGCAGCTAAAGACAGGAGAGAAATGCTTCAAGAGGTCATGCGTAAAGGTACAAGCTCCCTTGGAACAGATACACCAAGCGAGAGAGAAATCAATCGTCTAACAGCTCGATCAGAAGAGGAGTTTTGGCTTTTTGAGAAAATGGATGATGAAAGAAGACAAAAAGAGAGATACAGGTCTCGTCTTATGGAAGATCATGAAGTACCGGATTGGGCTTACACTAAACCTGACAATCCAACAGACATGAGAGGGAAAGGGTTTGATTATGAAACTGCTAATCTCACAGGAAAAAGACGTAGAAAGGAGGTAAAGTATGCTGATACACTTAGTGAATTGCAGTTTATGAAGGCTGTTGAACATGGAGATCAGGATTTAAATAATCTTCAAAGTAAAACGAGGATACCCCCTAGCTCTAATAACCGTATTAATGTGGAAGATGATGTTTTAGAAGTGAAAAGTGTAAGTGAAGGAACATTTGAACGCGGGTCAGCGTCAGGGTCGATGTTAAGAATGTCAAGGTCCCCAAAGAGTGAGTATCTTGGTGTGGATGATGGAAGCAGTTTTAGTGGAGGCAGTTTTAGTGGAGACTTGCCAACATGGAAGAAACAAAAGAAGAGATCAACCCTTCGCTATGTTCCGTGATTTTTAGTTTGTGTTTTTCTTTTTGAAATATGGCGCAGTAGTTAAATGTGTTTTTTATTAGACCGTTGACAGATTGCGGGTTTAGTTGACGATTGCTGGTCTTTAGTTGTGTTTTACTAGTAAAATTTATTCTACCCTGTATCATCCGTTAAGCATATAAAGTGATTCTATTTAATATCCTTTCGATTTATTTTTTCATGGTTTTCGCCACTTCATGATTGAAAGTCATCACATGCTTTAACATTTAAGCATATATACATAGTCGAACGAAAAGAGTTATTAGTTGCTTATGCTCACATGGATGATGAAAGACCCCAAAGAAGTCATCACATGTTTTCATTTAACACATTTAATGAAACCTGACTTATTATGGCTATTTGATTAGTTAAATAAATGATGCTTTAAAAAGTTAAATGTAGTACTATTAGTATTTGGAACCAGAAGCATCGATGAATGACGAAAATAAGCTGTTATATTGTTTTAGATTTCACTATCTTGATACACCAAACAGTTGATGTAACTAAATAGATGCATCAAAATTCAAACAAACATGGATTTACATTTTTAAGAGTAAATTCCATCTTCCAAAAGTATGCTTATTTAATAAAAAACAATGAACATACATCTCTCTCCTTTTCTCCTTCTAATATCTCAGAGTCATCCATGATCCATCCATCTCTTTGTGAATCTTCACCTTTTCATAATTTCATAAATTTATTTACTCTAGTCTTAGGTAAGAGTCTTCACTCTTTCACAATTTCACCTTTCTTTTTGTAAATAACTCTAGAAAACATGAGCAACATGATTTATCTTAAATACAACCCACCGACAAAGGCTAGCACGACTAGCACAATTAAAAATAACAAGAAAAAACTAGTAGATGCTAGGCATCACATAATCCTTCAACGAAAAGTAAAGACTACAAGAGCGTTTTAGATGTCAAGTGAAATGGTTATATGCTTATCACGTCTTCTTATTTTCAAGAACTGTATGAATTTGAAGATCCCGTTTGTATGAGGTGGTTAAACGCAACTTCTTTTTTAAACATAAAGACTATGCTTGACATAACTAATTAGCAAAAAAGAATAATATGTAAAAAAAACTAGCTATTTCATTGCAATTATCTTCAATTCATGTACTTATACAGTTATACGCATAACAATGCAAAACTAAAGAGAATTGTAACTAAATGATACAAACAAATTTAGCAATATATTTTACGAATAATCAACACTATCACAAGCATGAAGATGTGCAAGAGAGGGCACTAAAAAATTCATGCAACATTTAAAATCGTGATAAAGGATAGCAAAGAAAGGTGAGCACTAAAAAAACTTATAAAGTTTTCATATCATGGACGGAAGTTTTGGAAGATTGTTTTTATTGTTTTTTATTAGATAAGCATACTTTTGGAAGTTGGTTTTTAAATAGGTACATTGTTGTCCTCTCTTTTAAAAACAGATATATTTATGGAATTTACTCCATTTTTAATGTATGTAAGAATGGCTATTGGACCCAAAATGTGATTGCATTATATGCACGCGATTGAACAAATCGAGCAAGTTTAGTAGCGCGAGAACTTATCAGTCTGGCAACACTTTGGAGCACAAAAAAAGTCTACATACTACATAATTATTGAAGGCGACTCAATTACAGGAGTTCAAATGTACACTACAAGAATAAGAAGAACGGGCGATTGATCTTTTAGCGACAACGGTTTGTCGTTGCTAAATGAAAAAAAATGGCTACTTCTGACTTTCAACAGCACATTTGTCGTCGCTAAAGGCCCAAGTGATTCGCCCCTCGATATTCGCCCGCCAAACCAATTTACCTTTTCCCACTAATCTTTTAGCAACGACACCCGTCGTCGCTAAAAGTATTTTCACTAAACAAAGCGGCTATTGATCATGGGTTTTTCTAACTTGTGCTATGGAGGCACAAGTAAGCACATTAAAAATACACAGAGACTCACAAAAAAGTACAAAATAGCACTCAACAAAAAAGTACAAAATAGCATTCAGGGACACACAAAATAATTCAGGGTTTTTTTTTTTTTTTTTTTTTTTTTTTTTTTTTTTTGTTTTTAATTTATTATTATTGTTTTTTTTTTTGCTTTTTCGTGAGTCCCTGAGTACTTTTTGTACTTTTTTGTTTGCTTAACATGTGCCCTAAGGGTATAAGTTATAAAACCCATTCTAAAAAGTAAAAAGAGAATATAAATGGGTGAAATTCATCAAACAGTAAGATTTGTTTCAATTTATATCAACCATCAAAATCATCAAAGTTTCAAAACTGTTTCATTTTTGTGTAATTTTTATGTTAGAGTGATCTAAACAGAACACTTCTCAAATTTGGTTATTACTTTGTGGTTATTGTTTATGTTTAGTCGTGCATTAACGGGTTGTACATAAAGTTGGTTAGAAATAATAAAATTTAAAAGGTGAGTGTTTAAAATTAATGTACAACATGTTAATGTATATATGGATAGTTTAAGCATGACCATTTTTAAAGGGTGAGTGTTTAAAATGTTGATATAAATAATGCGTAGAAACATTATTAATATTTCTCGATATCCCTATGTTTTGACGATCACAAAATGTTAAATCATTAAACGGAAAATCATTACGTAAACAAGTATTTAGTTACAAAATATCATTATATCCAACTTAATCACTTAAGGTATGAATAAACAATTGCCTAATACATTTTATGATCAAAGGAAGGTTTATTTAATCATTACAAATTATATAAAATGGTATAAACATTTTTATATATTTAGAAAAACACTTTTGGTAATTAAAAGAAAATGTTTAATTCATAATAAATATAAGAATTTAAAATTTTAACCAAAATCAGTTAAATTTAAACCAAATAAACTTTCCCAAAAAAAGACAAAGATTCTGACCGTTATAGGAGGGCGGCCACCATTTAAGGGGGCCGACACGCTCCTGTGACCAGAATCTTTAGCCTATAAATACAGGCTCAATCCTGCATTTTTTGCTCACGTTTTGCACTAATACTTTCTGTCTAAATTCTCTCAAATCATCTTCCTAAAACCTTTGATCATAAGTTCATTAGTTATTGTTTCAAGTGATCCAATCCCTCACCTTTCATAGTGCAAGAGAAGAATACTCCTTTCATTTCAAATCAAGAAGTTTTGAAGATTTGTTGTATTGCTTGTGTAAATTAATTGTAAAGTTGTGTAGTTCTTGTAATAAGTAGTTTTAGGTTGGTGTGTAATTAAGTATAGTAGGAGTAGTGGTGTGAAGAAGAAGTAGTGAAGTAGTGAATAGTTGTGAAGTAGATGTGGTATGTACAAGTTGTGAAGAAGGTGTGCCAAGTCGTGAAGAAGTCGTGAGATTGGTTCTAGCTATTATTAGAACTCGACATTTAGCTTAGTGTCGTAAATTTGTGTAAGCAAAAGTTGTGTAAGGTTTCTCCGCCATAAGGGAGTTTGTTGACATAGTGAAGAAAACTCTTGAGTACGAGACTCGGGGAGTGGACTAGGGCGAAGAGGTGCTTCGTAGCCGAACCACTATAAATTCTTGTGCTGTGGTTTGATCTTTCTATCTCTATCTTTTCTTTACCTTCATATTTACATTATATTTGTTTAGTTAGTTAGATTAAATTGTTCATATAATGCAAGTGTTGAATTTCACATAAACAAAAATCGAAGTTTTTGAAAACAAAGTTTTTATAATCAAAATTGACGTAAAACTATTCAACCCCCCCCCCCCCCCTTTAGTTTTCTAGATAAAATTTAAAGGGTGAATGTTTAAAATTAATGTACAACACGTTGATATAAAGTTTGAGTGATCAAATTGTAATATATCTCAAACTTGATTACTATTAAGTGACATATTCCTAATATAAATTAAATTCTAAAAAATGGTTGATGGAGTTTAGTTTTCACTTAAATGCTTTGAATATTCGGCACATGTCCAAATATACATTTGAACATTATGAATTAAGTTAATTTATGAATTTATGACATTTCATGATTTCTTCATTTATGGATTATAACTTTAAACTCTTGGTATTTGTATGGACTTATATTTAGGGTGCGTTTGGTATAAGGTACTCAGCCTTAATATTTGGGGTTGGACACAAGTAACACGTTTAGTTCTAAAGAAGCCTTGAACTGGGCCCACTAAAACCCCTACATTCGGGCATCATGTCCCAGGGGAGGTGCTGGGTTTTGAAAATAGATGTGTCATTTGCCTTTTAGAAAAGTGTGCATCACTTTTTTAGCCACACATTATTGGTTTTTTTATTATAAATTTTTGTCTCATCACCTTTTTTTTATGAGAAAATTACTAAAGGAGTACAAAAGTACAAGGGCATGTCACTTTGTGGTCACTTTTGTATCTTCTTCCCAGAAGAGTCATGCTCAACTGCTCGACTGCTCAACTCCACTAGAATTATGCCACGTGTCCCACTACCAATTGTACCACAAAATCTTTATGCAATCTATTTAACAATTCACAGGTACAAAAAGAAATAGTTTTTTATTAAACGACGGTGCTCAACCCAGGTGCTCGACTGACGGTGCTCGACTTATGTGCTTACTTTTTGCTTAGGAAATTGAACCATATCTTTCCCCATCAAATCAAATCTTTTGCTTTTGAAATTAGTTTTCCTTTATTTATTTATTTTTTCTTTTTTGGTATTTGGTTTTCTCATTTTGTCAAAACTATTTATTTTTCTTCTTTTTTTTTTTTTTTCCGTTTTACTATCTTACTATTACTGTTTAAAAAAAACACGCACAAAACACACACTTGTCTTGGTAAATGTGCATGGCTTAGATCAAGGCAATACATATCGTTTCTGGAAAAAAAAACACACACACACAAAAAACACACAAATCTAGTGGTTCTCAGAAGTTTAATCGGTTACCAAACTGATTCCGATTTGCACAGTAACGCAGAAAGTGTTTTGGGTGAAACCGACCAGTAAAAACGTGCGATGGAATCTATACAAGTAAGTAAAACGTGCGATCATTGATGTTCTTGTGCAATTTATGTATTTTTTATTATAATAGATCATTGTGGTTAGGGTTACCACATCTTTGTTTGGTTGATCCTTTTCTTAAAAATATGAGACTTGCACAGTAACCCACATTTAGATTGGAATATTGATTACTTGATTTATTGCCATGGCGTTACCAGAAAACTTAGGGTTATGGTTATTGTTTTATTGTATTGGAGGTTTAAAGATTTTAGTGCTTATTACCAGTTTAAGGATTTTAGTTTAAGGTTTTTAGTAACATAGTTCCGATATATATCTGATTGTTGTTTAGGCTGTTTATGTTATGTATGTGCCATAGTTAAAATAGTTTAACAAAAAACAACAACAAGATACTCAAGATGTTTCGACATAGAACGACCACTAACGGCCTAATGAGATAGTTCATTAAACCTTGAAAATCTATTGAATTCATAACAACTTAGATAATTAAAAAGCCTAAACTTACTAATACAACAACAACAACATTATTCGAGCTTTAGATTGCTCTTATATTGCCTAATTACTTGAAATTAAGATTCTCCATGTGGCTGCACAGTGATTGAGTTGTTTTCTTTTGAGGATTCTTAAACCATTTTAGCTTTTTCCTGAGTTCCATTATCTCCTGTTTCAATTTCATGCATTCTGCACACACTTTGATGCATTTTGAACACATTGCATTTTGAGGTCTTGACCCTGAAATTCTGAGACTGGGAGAGTAAGCTGAAGCTTCCTTTTTCACCATCTTCATTAGTTGTGAGGAGATGAATTGAAACAACCTGTATGTAGGAGTTTATATATAATGTGATTGTGGGTAGATGGATTTTAGGTGAAGCTTCATTTAACGTATCATAAATATATCCATCTCCCCAACTACCAGTCGAGCATGAGACACTTTTTTTGGTTGGAATTTAATGATGTTGGTACTTTTCTCTTATGTTTCTTAGAATTGTTTTATTGTTACATCCTATTTTACAGGTATTAAAAATCAATTGGACAAAAACTTTTTTGGGTTGCAACATATAGTTTACAGGTATTAAAAATCAATTGGACAAAAACTTTTATTGGTACTAGGTTGGGTTGCAACATATAGTTTATATAACATTGCCTAAACTTTGAATTTTTCATTACTTGATTTAAACTAATTAACATATGTTAGTTTGATTAATTAAGTGTTTGTTTAATGACAATAATTAATCTGACATTAAGTCTTCTCGACATTAGCTCACAACTTGTGTTTGATAAGCTTATTAGCTTTTCACTGAGTTCATAAGTCCAAACGAATAAGCCAAAGTATATCCATATGTACTGTTTTACATGTTTTCAAATTATGATATTTTTTCTACTCTGAGATTATAGTTGTTTACTTATGTGCGTATGCCAATTTCGTAAACATATGCTAACATGTGTATGTTCTGTTTGTTGTTTTGTATAGGTGTATGATGCCAAGGTCAGTACTAGAACCAAGCTGCATTATATAAATACGATAAGGCAAAAGTTGTGCTCCAATCCTGAACGACTTAAACTTTTTAAAAACACTGTTTTCGGTCGATGGTTACAGATAAAAACATATGAGCATGATAACCATTTACTTCATTATTTACTTCAACACCAACGTCCTGTTGAAAACCCTAATATAAATACTCCCATGTATTTTGATCTTTGGGGAAAAAGCTTAGAATTTCGTCGGGAAGATATGTGCTTAGTGTTAGGTTTTCGATTTGGTGATGTTTCTTTAGAGCATTTAAGGAAACGGCAATCTGGTTTTGGTAAGCGTATATTAAATTTTCTTCGGGAGAGGCGTACTGAGAAAATTAGTATTATAAAGGCCGAACACCTTTTTCGGATTCTTGTTGATAACGTTTAGTTTGATGAACTTTCAAATGATGATGTTGTACGCGTTTGTCTGCTTCTATTCTTAGAGAACATTTTTATGGGCAAACAGGAAAGAAATTTAATTTCCAATGAGATCCTGGTTTTAGTAGATGACTTTTATGCTTGGAATGCATTTCCATGGGGCGAGTATATTTGGGTTGAGTTTCACAAGAGGGTTTATAATGCTTTTTCAAAGGTTAGAGACAGACACTTGTTAGAAATTGCTTCCAAGGGTGTTCGTTACACTGCAACATATACATTGTGTGGATTTGCTTTCGCTTTGAAGGTTCGTATAATCCATATTTACAATGATTTTAATTTTAGTTGTCTGACTTTATTATAAGTTATTGATGAGGCGGAAAATGATCCGTTTTTAGGGGGTCATTTAAGCCCGAATCCGAATTTATTTGATCAAATATTGCCCTAAATCGTTCCTTTTGTGATTTTAGGTACTTTGGGAGTGAAATCTGGAAAAAGGAAGCAATTCGGACGTTTTTGGAGCATAAAAATGAAGAAAACGCCAAAGTCTTAATTTTCCATGCTGGGAACAGTAGGTGACGGCGTCAAGAGCAAATCCTTGACGGCGTCAAGAGCAAATTTCATAAATTTCCATGACGACCCAGAAGAGTTTTGACGGCGTCACGTAGGAAGGGCGTCAAGAGTAAAAGAGTCATGACGGCCTGGAAGTATATAAGTCTTGACGGCGTCAGAAGTAGATCTAGGCAGTCCGAGGAGAGTTTTGGCGGCGAGGTGACGGCGTCACAAGATTACTCTTGACGCCGTCAAACCTATTTTTCTATATATAGTTTTCTAATTTTTCACATTTAAAAAGAGAAGTTTTGGGAGAAACCCTAAGTACGATTTTGGTGTAACTTTACAGGTTTTTCAAGGGTTCCAACCCCTTGATACCTTGCATGATTAATCAAGATAAGTGTTCTTCTAATTCAATCAATATGTCTATGTGTTGGTTGTCTATATCATGTTCTTATCTTAATTCTATCATGCTAGGCTAGATCTCTTTTGTGTTTGCTTAGATCTAATGAAACCTAGATATTGATTATGTGTTGATTACTTGTTTATTCTTGTCTTGGATGAATGATTTATATGTTAGGCTTAAGAAAACAGGCAGATCTCCAATTGGTAACATGCTTGAACGTCTTAAGAAACATGAACCAACGCGCACTAGGTCTTTATTGGTTGTATTTAATGCATGAGCCACTGTTTACAATCCCTATAGTTGTGCAGGGCATGGTGTAGGAGGAGATAAGAGCTTATAGAATTGGGGAGTTATGTGTGCCACCCCATGAATGGTATTAAGGAATACGATCCGTCATCCATGCAATTATAACAAGTAATTAACGTGTAAAAGATATCTAGGGAGTAGCGAAATCTAAGTAAACACATTTTCTCCAATTACTGCTCACAACCTTAGTATAAATTAGTTTATTTTCATTTTTAGTATTTTATTTTGATTGCATCTTAGTATTGGGTTAGTTGAATAGCAACTAATTCCGCCCACTCTTCCAAAACCCGAGATTTTAATTTGCTTTCTAAAAAAATATAAAAACACAAAAAAGAATCATCCCTCACCTTTAGAACTAGTATTTAGGCTTTCTAATCCTAGCGACACTATTCCTAAGCTGAACGATCAATCCCCCGGTACTTGTCACTATACTATACTACAACGATCAGGTACACTGCCTGGTGGGGGTTGTAAGCTTCTCGAGATCCCTCGAGAGGTAAAGCCTGTTGCGATTCCCACGCATCAAGTTTTTGGCGCCGCAGCCCGGGGAAATAGTTATTGTCTAGGTTAGAATTTCTTTTTATTAGGTCTACTTGCTAGATTCCTTTCTAGTAAGATTTTATTTTTATTTTTAGGATTCTCTTTAGTCTATCTCATTTCTTTGTGCCTTTGTTAGTAAATTAAACTCATTAACTATTCCGTTGACCATCATGGAAAACGCGAATCCACACCTTTCCCCTAGAGAAGTGGCTGTGTTATGTGAACAAATTGAGAGTGAGATTAGGGAGCTTAGAGAGCTTAATAGGTTGATTAAGGTTGAACTCGAACATGCATTTAGTGACCTAGCAACCGCCTTGTATTCAAATAAAGACCTAGGGCCTAATGACTTTGTGAATGTTGTTGAGAGACTAGAAGAGGAGGAAATAGATCCGAAGCTTAATGACTACTTTAATCTATACCCCACTAAGGAGGAGATTGCATATTATAATAATCTTATCGATAACCCGCGATCTCCTTTCACCATAATTGAACCTAAGATCAAGAGAGGCGATCCTAAGAATGCTAAGATACTATGTATGATTGGATATAGGCACATTAGCAATGCTAACATTGACTTTAAATCTCCAATCAACATTATGTCCTCAACGGTTTATAATGATATAGTGAAAACAAGACTTGAACATAGAAGGGATCCCAAGTACCCCGGTGGAGTTTGTAACTTTGTCGGGAGAGTTAAAAGTTTACGTGTCTTTGTTGGTAATTTCACTTTTGTCACCGACTTTATGATTGTGGAGGATCTTGCTAATGTTATTGATTGTCGACTATCCAATGTTGTGTTTGGCAAATCATTTGTTGAGAAATCTAAGTTGGAATATGATGAGGTAGAAGGTACGATCCGATTTGCAAGTAACACTGATAGTATCACCTATAGGATGTCTAATAGGATGAAAGAATTTCGCTTTATATCTCGTTTTGATAAGGACAACGTTGGTGCTTTTGACGATATTGATGAGAAGGATAAGAAAAAGGGCATGGATTATGTATGGGGAAAAAGGAGTCTTTATTACAAAGATTGCTTGGCCCTTGGACCAAGGTATAAAGTCGATGAAGAATTTGCCCAAATGATTATGGGGGCGGTTGAGAAAAAGGTGATTGATTTCTACAAAGAATATTTGCAATCAGATAATGGAACCAATAATGAAGTCACGTAGTAACCCATGACCTTGAGTCTAGCTACAAGACTCGTAAATAAAGAAAAGCGCTTCTTGGGAGGCAACCCATGTTTTGTGTGATTTTATTTGTTTGATTGTTATTTGCTTCCGTATGCATGCTTTATTTTTATTGTTGGTAGATCATGTTTCTAAACTAAATAGTGGAAATACTTTACTTTGTTGTTTTGGCCTAGTCTTAACTCCACCTAGAAGTATTTTTGCAAAAGATAAGTGTAAGGGGAAACCCCAAATATGTTTTTAAGAAACAAACTGATCATGATTCTCCATTATATTAAGTGAACATGTATATTCGTATTTGTTAGAGTCAAATGCTTGTATTGAGTCATAGTGAAGTTTTGCAGGATTTTCCAGGAAGTAGGACCAAGTTTTTCCAGAAATTTTCTGGAAACTTAACATAAGAATTTCTGCAGGTCCATTCTGACGGCGTCAGGGTTTTACTCTTGACGGCGTCAGGAGTTAAAATCTGGAAATTTTACCGGTTTTGTTTTTCTAACGGAGTCTTATGGTTTTTGTGAATTATTAAGTTTTATAATCTCCAGGAGATCTGCAAACTTCATTCCACAAGCATTATATCTTATCTTGTTTTCTAGGATTTAGAAACTTATATAGGATGCCGCCGATTTTACGCGAGGTTGTCTTGTCTATTTTGTCAGGTTTTACAGGTTATGTATGACAAGAAGATGATTTATATTATGGAAGGGAAGCTTTGATTGTTCATTTTCTTGGAGGAAGATTTAACCTGGCCATCCTATTATCCATACCGAGCGAATCAGGGGAGTATTTGATTTCATTCTCTTTACTTTTTCACTTTTACATTCTTTACTTGAACATTGGGGACAATGTTCATCTTAAGTGTAAGGGGAGGGTAAAAAGATGATACCTTACATATGCACTTTCGCTTGAGTTTGTTTTGTTTGATGGTAGATGTGTAATAAAACTATGAGAAATACTTGTTAGTGCAATTTTAGCGCCAAATTTAAAATTTTTTACAACATTTAGGAGTGAAACTTTAGCCATAGCAAGCGTCTCATGGATAGGAGATTGTATGACTAGCACATAACCGTATATTCAGAAAAATTTTCCACCCAAAAATGTGAGGTTCGCCTTTAGATTTGATAGGAAAAGCATTTATTATTAGTGCTTATGAGTGTACCGGTAGCATTTAGATTCTAGAACTTGCGTTAGTGATGCATCCCGAGACCGCTAGTGAGACTACATTCGTGTAGTAGGATTTACTACATGATAAGAGGCATTAGGATCACCCTTGTGTTAAACCCGTATCATAATTACTTGACCATTTAAGTCATATTACTTGGCTAGTTAAGTCAACTAATTTTTCCCACACCCTTAGCGTTGTACTCATTTTTAGTACACGAAACCCCTAGTACACCCCTCCGAGCCTATCTTTTCGTTTCTAACTTTAAGCATTTTACTTAAAGGAAGACTTTGTTACACCCCACTTAAATGTACAACCAAATCGCCTTAGCCTTCCGTGTATGCGCTCATTTTTAGTGCATTATTGTTATTTGTTAAACCCTAAGTTAACTATCTAATTGATTACATGGTTGCTAAGTCGAGTCATATCCTTGTACATATTGTTTTGGGACGATTGGGACTCATGGGTAAATACTTATTTATGAAGTAATGGGGAAGAACATCACTTATTACCCCCATATGTACGATAATCTGAAAAGTGCTCCAAGTGTTTTAATTTTCTTAATTCGAGTCATTAGATTAGTTAATTGTAAAGTATGTAAAGATTCAAGTGTAAGGGAAATGTTCATTCCCTATGATGTATTATTTTGGATGGTAGGGTAAGAGTGTATGCAAAAAAAAAAAAAAAAAAAAAAAAAAAAAAAAAAAAAAAAAAAAAAACACATACAGACTACCATCCCGTTTCATTCTATGTTCATTTTATGTTTTTGTTATTTTTCATTTATTAGCTTAAGTCGAGTCTAGTCTTGGCTTAGCAACTCCATCTTGTACATGTAATTAACTAAGATTGTTAACTCGCCACCAGTAAAACTTCCTTTATCCAACAAAACCGTGTATTTCATATCCCTACACCTAACGTTACAACCCTTTAAAAGACCTCTTTGATAGTTTATCCTAGGTGCTTACGCCATGTGGTGGAGGTTTGATCCTTTCCCAAGCCTATGGTAATCTATTTTGCTATGACAGGTAGTGAGAGATATCTTCCATTTCCATATTGTAATTTACACTTTATTACACCCGAGAGATGTGAGTATCTAAACACTATTTGTGAGGTGCTTGTGTATGACCTCCGTGCTTGTCTATTGGTCTTTAGTGGAACGATTATTTGTTGTAATTACTTTTATATAGTTTTCTAATTTTTCACATTTAAAAAGAGAAGTTTTGGGAGAAACCCTAAGTACGATTTTGGTGTAACTTTACAGGTTTTTCAAGGGTTCCAACCCCTTGATACCTTGCATGATTAATCAAGATAAGTGTTCTTCTAATTCAATCAATATGTTTATGTGTTGGTTGTCTATATCATGTTCTTATCTTAATTCTATCATGCTAGGCTAGATCTCTTTTGTGTTTGCTTAGATCTAATGAAACCTAGATATTGATTATGTGTTGATTACTTGTTTATTCTTGTCTTGGATGAATGATTTATATGTTAGGCTTAAGAAAACTGGCAGATCTCCAATTGGTAACATGCTTGAACGTCTTAAGAAACATGAACCAACGCGCACTAGGTCTTTATTGGTTGTATTTAATGCATGAGCCACTGTTTACAATCCCTATAGTTGTGCTGGGCATGGTGTAGGAGGAGATAAGAGCTCATAGAATTGGGGAGTTATGTGTGCCACCCCATGAATGGTATTAAGGAATACGATCCGTCATCCATGCAATTATAACAAGTAATTAACGTGTAAAAGATATCTAGGGAGTAGCGAAATCTAAGTAAACACATTTTCTCCAATTACTGCTCACAACCTTAGTATAAATTAGTTTATTTTCATTTTTAGTATTTTATTTTGATTGCATCTTAGTATTGGGTTAGTTGAATAGCAACTAATTCCGCCCACTCTTCCAAAACCCGAGATTTTAATTTGCTTTCTAAAAAAATATAAAAACACAAAAAAGAATCATCCCTCACCTTTAGAACTAGTATTTAGGCTTTCTAATCCTAGCGACACTATTCCTAAGCTGAACGATCAATCCCCCGGTACTTGTCACTATACTATACTACAACGATCAGGTACACTGCCTGGTGGGGGTTGTAAGCTTCTCGAGATCCCTCGAGAGGTAAAGCCTGTTGCGATTCCCACGCATCAGTTATCAGTTTGAGTCCAATATATATTTACGATAATAGTAAGAATAATTCTTTCAGATTTGGGTGTTGGAAAGCTACCACAATTCAAAATATTGGTGGAATAAAGAAGACAATGTGATCCCTCGGGGTGTTGCTTGGGCTGATGGACATAGGTTTGAGAAGACCGATTATGATCTTCTTTTTCGTAACTGAAATGGTTCGTCTCGTGCCGACAGGTTGGAATATTCTGTTTTACACTCATCGTTTATTATTTTTACTGGTATTAAGAGAATGGTGTTAGTGTATAACATTATTTTTATATCCAGAGGCTGAGGTGAATGAACTTTGGTGGATATCGAGTGTAGACTATTTCCGAAAGTATACCGATATAACACCCTCTCCAGCAACTCTCACACCTGTTGTCAATAGATCATGTCGACGTGAAAAGTTGACACCACGAAGAAGAGGTGGTTCTGCTGTTTGTACAGATGTTCATAGGACATGCACGTATTGTAACACCCCCAAAATATCGCAGCGGAAGACTGTGTCATTGGGGTGCTACTTCATAATACAAAGTACAAGTTATAGAAAACGACCTCTAAATGAGACGTTTTGAAAAGTTACCATTCGATTAATGAATTCAAAGTTACAAACATGAGATTCCAAAGTATGATACATAAATGTATACAAAATGTTTTGAATGGTAAATGATAAAAGCGTAAGTCTTCAGAATATGCAGCTTGACTCTAAGTTCCACGCTCTAGCTATCGCCTTACTAACCTGAGATAAACATGCTAAAGTGTCAACACAATGGTTGGTGAGTTCATAGAGTTTGTCTTAAAACAGTTGAAAAGCCTATAAAGAATGTTCACACAGCAAAGGCATTGTGAATCCACTCAGTTGCAAGTCCCGCCCATAACAACACTTGCAACATGTGTGCTCACAACCCACTGCTAAAATATAGTACATATTATAGTCAAACATACAAATAGTCTTAATAGTTCACATGATTGCACTTAGTGTTGCTCCGTTTATGTTGGGAGACGTTTAGACTAAAATGCACCTACTGGGAGCCTCTTCCCAAAGATTACTGCTAGTCACTAAAATGCACATGCTGGGAGCCTCTTCCCAAAGACCTACTGGGAGCCACTTCCCAAAGACTACTAGGAGCCACTTCCCAAAGATAACTGCTAGTCACTAAAATGCACATGCTGGGAGCCTCTTCCCAAAGACCTACTGGGAGCCACTTCCCAAAGACTACTGGGAGCCACTTCCCAAAGATAACTGGGAGCCACTAAATAGAATAACGCAATTAAGTATAACACAGTCATGTATGTATGCAATCAAGTATAATACAATCAAGTATAAATGTTTTGAGTATTTGTACAAGTAAGCAAGTAGTTGAGCATGTATCTCCCCCAAAGAGTTAAAACAAGTATGAAAAGAGTAGGGGCTATGACTCACCTTAAGTCTATGTAATGAGAAATGAAAGTGGTAGTCGAATCGCGAAAGTCTCTAAGAGCAGCGTATAATAGAACGTTGCGACTTAGGTTTGGAGTAACGTCTAAGAATACGAAGAATTGCCTATATATGTCTTGCATATAGCTCATGATGTAGTACTTAGTATATAGTGTAAGTCTTTGAATATAAATGGTTTATGAAACATGTATAGGTTGTATATCTCTTACTACCGTTCAGGCCGACATAATTCAGAAGTCATGGAGTAAACGTTCGAGGAGCCAGGACACTTTAATTCGTAAATCCACAACTCATCTCGACGGCTTACTTAATAAACTCCTCACATGAGGCTCCCTACTATTGTAGTATTTGATAAAATATATATAAGTTTTGATTCGAAAAGTTATATGGTCTTTAGCCATGGCTTTGCCGTGACCTTGGTCATTGTTCCATGGTCTTGAGGCTCAACCTTGGCTTTAGCCATGGTTGTGGTCTTGGCTTTAGGCCATTAGACCTCTTTGTCTTAGTAAACCATAACTATTATATAGTAACTTTGGTATATATAAAATAGCTGTTAAGAAACTGAAGAAAATTTCATTCGTTATTGGTTTTCTGGAAACGTGCTCCTGAGTTTTTGAAGAAAACGTGATTCCAGACAACTTTCGTGCTTTAACTTTTTGATGAAACGGACCAGAAAAGCCTCTTTTTGCGTGTTTAAGGTTCTGTCACAGAAACATTTGGCAGTTTTGCCTTAAAGTTTTGGTAATTTCAAATGGCCATAACTTTTGACTCGTGTACTCGTTTTAGGTGATTCAAATTGCTATGTTTTCCTTGTTAAGTCCTTTTTAACAGTAGGTAAGTGTCAAATATCATACTTATACTATTTTGGTCGTGGGTCTCGATAAAAGTCACTAGTTTACTTGTTTAAATAACATAAGTTAACATATATATACCATAACTTGTTTTACTAGTTTTTATACATCATGAACATAATACAAAGACCATATATAGCATGAAAGAAATATAATAAGCATAAAAATGATATTGAGCAAGAAAGTGTAATAGGGTTTCTTACAACTTTTGGCTTTCTAAAGAAAGGAAGTCAAGTATGAACTAGGACACTAAACCTATACTTGCAAACCCTTCACCACAACTCTTGCAAACCCTTGCTATAATCCTTTTGAAAACCTTCTTAGCTCAGCCCTAGTACCCTTGTGTAGCTCCTAATTCAACCATGGAATCACCAAATAAACACTAGTTTCATGTAGAGAATAACTAGACCTTTAACTTTGTAGTGTAACTTGTAGTTTGAAGATCAAAGGATCATGGTGCTAGGGATTATAGGGTGTTGGGTTTTGGTGATGAAAAAGGAAGAGGATGAGCTTGCTATTTATAGGAAGATGAGGAGGTTAGGAAGGTGCCTAGGAAGGTTCATTGAGGAGGTTAAGAGTTGTAAGGTTTTAGAAGTCTTTTAGGTTAAGTAAACTTACACTTGTTAAGCTTCCTATGTAAGCTTCCTATCTTAGACTTAGTGACCAAGAAAATGCCCCATGTGGTCAAAAATTTCGTTCATATGCTTATCTTGGATGACTAGGTGAAGTTTTGATGTTATCTTGCTTTTACGGAGTGAGTTTTGGTCCCGTTAATTGCTAACTGTAAGTCGTAAAGTCACGAAACTTAAAATCGGGTATCGTAAAAATATGAAACTTATAAATATGTTAGAACTTATTAATATAACCTAACTTAGCATATTTAATGAGTGACAAGTTCTATCGGGTTGCTTAAACGCTGCTAAAACTGGAAACGCGGGTCTAAAACGCCTAATTCGCGTAAAACGCTGAACTGGAAAACGTAAAATTCCAAAACTTTTGGAATTGTCCTAAAATGAGAGAAAATCATATTTCTATTGTTTATAGTGTTTTACGGACATATCGGGATGCTGGAATGACGTTTAAACCTAAAAGTAAATCTCGGACACGGTTTCGTGATTTTTGCAGAAATGATCCGACGAGTGTCAAATTCTCGAATTATCATTAAAATAGTTTAACTTACGAGAATATGAAATAAAAATTTCGGGAGTGAATAGTGAAAGTGAATAGTAATTGTGAATAGTAAAATGAATAGTAATCTGAAAATGCGAGTTGTTACAGTCTCTACCCCTTAAGGAGAACTTCGTCCCGAAGTTCAGTTGATGTTAACTACTTACGGTGTGTCTAAGAGAATTTGGGATTTCAGGATCTCTAAAATAGTGGTGTTTACTCTGATTCATCTAAGGTTGTGGTTAATGAGTCGTATCGGATGCAAATAAGCCCACTTATTTATAACTCATTACTTACATAAAGAAGCGTCCAAATTTATGTAAGTAAGGGTTCATAAACTCATGGTTCGGTGATTTACAATTTCTTTATTTAAATAAAGAGGCGTCCCAATCCATTTAAATAAGGAGATTTGATACGTGGGAATCGCATCAGGCTTTACCTCTCAAGGGATCTTGAGAAGCTTACAACCCCCACCAGGCAGTGTACCTGATCGTTGTAGTATAGTATAGTGACAAATACCGGGGGATTGATCGTTCAGCTAGGAATAGTGTCGCTAGGATTAGAAAACCTAAATAATAGTTCTAAAGATGAGGGATGATTATTTTTGTATTTTTATATTTTTTAGAAAGCATATAAAAATCTCGGGTTTGAAGGATTTGGGCGGAATTAGTTGCTAGTCAACTAACCCAATACTAAAGATGCAATCAAAATAAAATACTAGAGATGAAAATAAACTAAATTAAATTAAGGTTGTGAGCAATAAGTGGAGAAAATGTGTTTACTTAGATTTCACTACTCCCTAGATATCTTTTACACGTTAATTACTTGTTATAGTTGCGTGGATGATGGATTGTATTCCTTAATACCATTCATGGGGTGGCGCACTTAATTCCCCAATCCTATGAGTGCCTACTTCACTCCTATGTTGAGCCGGCTAAGAAGCTCCTAACATGGGATCATTAGAATTTACTCATGCATTAAATACAACCAATAAAACCTAGTGCACGTCAGTTCATGTTTCCTAAGACGTTCAAGCATGTTACCATTTGGAGATCTGCCAGTTTTCTTAAGCCTAACATCGAAATCATTCATCCAATACAACCATAAACAAGTAATCAACACATAATTAACATCTAGGTTTCATTAGATCCAAGCAAACACAAGATAGATCTAGCCTAGCATGGTAGAATTAAGACAAGAACAAGATATAGACAACCAACACATAGACATATTGATTGAATTAAAAGAATACTTATCTCAATTACACATGAAAAGGATCAAGGGCTGAGAACCCTTGAAAAACCTGTAAAATTCGTACCAAGTTCGTACTTAGGGTTTCTCCAAAACTTCTCTCCTTTTAATGTGAAAATTAGAAAACTATATATAGGAAATAGGGTCTGACGGCGTCAAGAACAAATTTGTGACGTCGTCATCTCGCCGCCAAAATACTTCTCGGACTGCCTTGATCTACTTTTGACGCCGTCATGTGCTATGTGTTTCCAGACCGTCATGCATTTTACTCTTGACGCCCTACCTTGTGACGCCGTCAATTCTGTACTGGGTCGTCATGGAAATTACTCTTGACGCCGTCAGAAATTCCTTCTTGACGCCGTCACCTACTGTTCCCAGCAAGGAAAATTAAGACTTTGGCGTTTTCTTCACTTTTATGCTCTAAAAACGTCCGAATTGCTTCCTTTTCCAGATTTCTCTCCCAAAGTACCTAAAATCACAAAAGGAACGATTTAGGGCAATATTTGATCAAATAAATTCAATTCCGGGCTTAAATGACCCCCTAAAAGTGGTTCATTTTTTGCCTCATCAAGATTCTAAATCATCCTACTTAAGAATTTCCGACACAAAAACTCGCTTTCTGAGACAGATAGTAAGATAATCAAGTCATCAAATCCCTAAAGCTAAGAAATAATATTATTTAACTCAAACCTTATGTCTCATCAAACAAGAACTGTCATAAGATCAAGTTAAATAATTAGTTATTACTGAGCTCCATATTTTTAATGACTCCACTAATCTCTGGGGTTCCTTATAATACTAAAGTCACATCATCTAACAGCGTGGAACTAAACCAATAACTAACAAAAAAACATATGCGTATGTAGTGTGTGTAAGGAAAATAAAGAGGAGAGTCTTAACGTATATAGCAGTTATAGTCTAGGCACTAAATGCAACCTAGTTCTCTATAACCAATGCTCTGATACCAATCTGTAACACCCCCAAAATATCGCAGCGGAAGACTGTGTCATTGGGGTGCTACTTCATAATACAAAGTACAAGTTATAGAAAACGACCTCTAAATGAGACGTTTTGAAAAGTTACCATTCGATTAATGAATTCAAAGTTACAAACATGAGATTCCAAAGTATGATACATAAATGTATACAAAATGTTTTGAATGGTAAATGATAAAAGCGTAAGTCTTCAGAATATGCAGCTTGACTCTAAGTTCCACGCTCTAGCTATCGCCTTACTAACCTGAGATAAACATGCTAAAGTGTCAACACAATGGTTGGTGAGTTCATAGAGTTTTTCTTAAAACAGTTGAAAAGCCTATAAAGAATGTTCACACAGCAAAGGCATTGTGAATCCACTCAGTTGCAAGTCCCGCCCATAACAACACTTGCAACCTGTGTGTTCACAACCCACTGCTAAAATATAGTACATATTATAGTCAAACATACAAATAGTCTTAATAGTTCACATGATTGCACTTAGTGTTGCTCCGTTTATGTTGGGAGACTTTTAGACTAAAATGCACCTACTGGGAGCCTCTTCCCAAAGATTACTGCTAGTCACTAAAATGCACATGCTGGGAGCCTCTTCCCAAAGACCTACTGGGAGCCACTTCCCAAAGACTACTAGGAGCCACTTCCCAAAGATAACTGCTAGTCACTAAAATGCACATGCTGGGAGCCTCTTCCCAAAGACCTACTGGGAGCCACTTCCCAAAGACTACTGGGAGCCACTTCCCAAAGATAACTGGGAGCCACTAAATAGAATAACGCAATTAAGTATAACACAGTCATGTATGTATGCAATCAAGTATAATACAATCAAGTATAAATGTTTTGAGTATTTGTACAAGTAAGCAAGTATTTGAGCATGTATCTCCCCCAAAGAGTTAAAACAAGTATGAAAAGAGTAGGGGCTATGACTCACCTTAAGTCTATGTAATGAGAAATGAAAGTGGTAGTCGAATCGCGAAAGTCTCTAAGAGCAGCCTATAATAGAACGTTGCGACTTAGGTTTGGAGTAACGTCTAAGAATACGAAGAATTGCCTATATATGTCTTGCATATAGTTCATGATGTAGTACTTAGTATATAGTGTAAGTCTTTGAATATAAATGGTTTATGAAACATGTATAGGTTGTATACCTCTTACTACCGTTCAGGCCGACATAATTCAGAAGTCATGGAGTAAACGTTCGAGGACCCAGGACACAGAAACTTTCGAGTTTTAACTTTTTGATGAAACGGACCAGAAAAGCCTCTTTTTGCGTCTTTAAGGTTCTGTCACAGAAACATTTGGCAGTTTTGCCGTAAAATTTTGGTAATTTCAAATGGTCATAACTTTTGACTCGTGTACTCGTTTTAGGTGATTCAAATTGCTATGTTTTCCTTGTTAAGTCCTTTTTAACAGTAAGTAAGTGTCAAATATCATAGTTATACTATTTTGGTCGTGGTTCTCCATAAAAGTCACTAGTTTACTTGTTTAAATAACATAAGTTAACATATATATACCAAAACTTGTTTTACTAGTTTTTATACATCATGAACATAATACAAAGACCATATATAGCATGAAAGAAACATAATAAGCATGAAAATTATATTGAGCAAGAAAGTGTAATAGGGTTTCTTACAACTTTTGGCTTTCTAAAGAAAGGAAGTCAAGTATGAACTAGGACACTAAACCTATGCTTGCAAACCCTTCACCACAACTCTTGAAAACCCTTGCTATAATCCTTTTGAAAACCTTCTTAGCTCAGCCCTAGTACCCTTGTGTAGCTCCTAATTCAACCATGGAATCACCAAATAAACACTAGTTTCATGTAGAGAATAACTAGACCTTTAACTTTGTAGTGTAACTTGTAGTTTGAAGATCAAAGGATCATGGTGCTAGGGATTATAGGGTGTTGGGTTTTGGTGATGAAAAAGGAAGAGGATGAGCTTGCTATTTATAGGAATATGAGGAGGTTAGGAAGGTGCCTAGGAAGGTTCATTGAGGAGGTTAAGAGTTGTAAGGTTTTAGAAGTCTTTTAGGTTAAGTAAACTTACACTTGTTAAGCTTCGTATGTAAGCTTCCTATCTTAGACTTAGTGACCAAGAAAATGCCCCATGTGGTCAAAAATTTCATTCATATGCGTATCTTGGATGACTAGGTGAAGTTTTGATGTTATCTTGCTTTTACGGAGTGAGTTTTGGTCCCGTTAATTGCTAACTGTAAGTCGTAAAGTCACGAAACTTAAAATCGGGTATCGTAAAAATATGAAACTTATAAATATGTTAGAACTTATTAATATAACCTAACTTAGCATATTTAATGAGTGACAAGTTCTATCGGGTTGCTTAAACGCTGCTAAAACTGGAAACGCGGGTCTAAAACGCGTAAAACGCTGAACTGGAAAACGTAAAATTCCAAAACTTTTGGAATTGTCCTAAAATGAGAGAAAATCATATTTCTATTGTTTATAGTGTTTTATGGACATATCGGGATGCTGGAATGACGTTTAAACCTAAAAGTAAATCTCGGACACGGTTTCGTGATTTTTGCAGAAATGATCCGACGAGTGTCAAATTCTCGGATTATCATTAAAATAGTTTAACTTACGAGAATATGAAATAAAAATTTCGGGAGTGAATAGTGAAAGTGAATAGTAAAAATGAATAGTAATCCGAAAATGCGAGTTGTTATAGGTATCAAGGCATGCCGAACATGGGGGTAGTCGTGCCACCTACAACAACGCTTATAGCTCAAATGGCTAATATGCAACTGCAAATTAATGAGTTACATAAATTTCTCCAACATTTGAAACCTGATGGGAAAGGCGACATTCCGATGATTGTTGAAGAATTGCCACCTACAGCAACGCTTATAGCTCAAATGGCTCATATGCAACGGCAAATTGATGAACTTCATAGATATATAAAGAAATTGACACATGATGGGGTTAGTGAGAATAATGGTGTTTCATCCGACGCTACACGAGCATCTTCTGATAAGGTTATATTACTTACAATACTTTTAAACTGTTTAATTGTTTGTCCTTAAATATATATAGTTGTCTATTTTTGTGAGCCTCACTGAGTTTATAAAGAAATGATATTCATGTGTCGACCTATGTTTCTGTTTTGGCCATGCGAATATGATGTTAAGGTTGACCTAAACTACTAGAGTTAATTGCTAGGCTAGTATTTATGACACTAGTCACATTGATGTATTTAATAACTTACCTAAACTACTTAACTTCATTAATACACTACTATGAACTACAGAATTTTAGTTTATAAATAAGTCTCAATCTTGTATACTTATTCACACCTTCATAGTTTTTAAAACCCTATCTTAACTTCAGTTCTAACTTACAGTCTTTATCAAAAATGTCCTACAACATACCATTTGAGATTCAAATGGAAATCATTAATAAACTTCATGTACATGCCTTACTTCAGTTTAGAACTGTTTCAAAGACATGGAAGTCTTTCATCGACTCTTCCAACTTCTTTTTTGGTTTTGGTGTTCGCCCGACTCTGCCTTGTTGTTCACTTTTAATGTATAAGCAAGGTTTTGTTGATTCAAAATGTATTTGTTTAGTTGATAATAATGTCAACATGTCACCACAAGTTTGCCTTTTTCCAAGTCTCCCTAGATTCATTTGTAACACAAGTCTCAGATTTTGGAATCTTGTTCCAATTGGCACCTCTCATGGTTTGTGGTGTTTTTCTGATTCTTTTAAGATGGCTGTTCTTTGGAACCCGTCGATAAGAAAATCAGTTGCTATAGTTATCCCTTATTCGGAAAGTCAATCTAAGTCTGATAAAGTTAATGTGTGTTTTGGTGTTAACCCCGACACCTTTGACCCTACCATTTTAAGGATTTTATATCCGGTTCATGGACAAGGATCGTAGGAGGTTTCAGTATTTACATTGAGCTCCCGGTGTTGGAAGAAGTTAGAAAATCAACATCTGCCTCGTCAATCAATCCGACTCAAACGGTCAAGTCAGGCGGTATTAGGTAGTTTTATTTATTGGGTGGCTTCTGAAAGGATCTTTGATTCTGATGGTGTTTCTTCGCAAAAAAGTTATATGATTGTCTCTTTTGATTTGGTTAACCACAACTTTTCGGTATTAGATATACCTGACAGATTAAGAGTTTTGCTTCCTGTACCTTTCTATATTTCAAAGCTAAGAGAGTCCCTTGTTATTTTTGGCAACATGATAGGAAATCAGTGGAACACGTTATTTATATGGCAGTTAAAGTTGGATGGTGTTAACAAAATAAAATCGTTTAAAACACTATTTAACATTTTCACTCCTCATTTATTAAAATTACTTGGGTTTACGAATAGCGGGGATCCAATTGTTGAATCTGATCAGCCATACCAAATGGATCACACTCTTAAAGTCTTCCAATGTCGGTCACAAGAATTTACTAATCTTCGTGTTGAAGCTGATGCAGGGTCCTTCTTCATGAACCCCTACAATGAATCATTACTTCTCCTTACTCTACCAGATTGTTCAATATATTAGTTTGTAACTTTGTATCTTATGTAGGTTTGTTAGATAGTTGGTATGTGTTTATCTGTAGTTGTGGAAATCTTTTAGTTTGTACGTTTTGTATAAATGTTATGTATAATAGAGCCATATTTTTATTTGTGTTCCTTTTGTTTATTCAATATATACATTTTTTTGTAGCCAACTGGCAGTGATGGTATGGATGTTGATGTTAATGAAAATCCGAATGAGCGAGAACATATCTTCAGTTCTTGTAATGATGTACACAAGAAGTGCAAGAAGTAATAGTTGACCTTTTTGGCTTACCTCAAGATCCTATATGTGGTCAGGTAATATATCCGAGTTATTTTGTTTATTTATGATTTAATACATACCCGAAACGAAGTTATTTTGACTGTTTAAACGTGTATTTTATTAGGATGATAATGTATGCGACATTGATCAAGTGATGAATGAACCCGAAATGAAAGATTCACCTTTTAACCTGGTAAACTTGTATTGAACCTTTTAAAATAATAAAAAGTTTAATAAACATGCACATTTATAAAATGTAAACTTTTTTACAGGTTGGTAGTCGTTTTGAAGTTGATGAAGATGTGGAATTGAATGGCGAGATGAGCGAGAGAAAAAAAATTCAGTCTCCTAATATGGTAAATATGTGTTAAACATGTATACTCACATATTAAATTCCTCACACATGCATATTTAAAAGATAGTAAACTGTTTTTTTGCAGGTTGGGCCTGATGTCGAACTCGAACAAGTCGTCGAAATGCCGGGTGTGATGAGTAAGGATAACAACTTACAGGTATTAAATCTTGTTTATCTAATTATAACATGTATAATCACATATAATATTTCTCGTATACGCACAATTAAAAATATATAAATATTTTTGCAGGTTGGGCCTGATGTCGAACTCGATCAAGTTGTGGAAATGCCGGGCTTGATGCGTCAGGATAACAACTTACAGGTATTAAATCTAGTTAATCTAATTATAACATGTATACTCACATATAATATTTCTCGTATACGCACAATTAAAATTATATTAATATTTTTGCAGGTTGGGCCTGATGTCGAACTCGATCAAGTTGTGGAAATGCCGGGCTTGATGAGTCAGGATAACAACTTACAGGTATTAAATCTAGTTAATCTAATTATAACATGTATACTCACATATAATATTTCTCGTATACGCACAATTATGACATTAACACAAACTGAATTGTTTTTCAGGATGAGAATCTTGTTAAAATTGATGAAGATGTGGCATTGAAGGGTGTAATGAGTGAGGCGCAAAACTCAGAGTCTCCTTTTAACCCGGTAAATATACCTTCATACCATGATACTTTTAGATCGAGTTTAATTATTAATGTGATAAACTTTAGTTATTTGCCATGGTTTTAATATGCTCCTTTAGCTTCTTCAAGTAGTTGGGATCCACATATTGGCGAGGACAGATTGGGGTCATTGGCGAGGACATATATATATACATATATCCCCGTTAGAGGTCTTTAGCGAGGACATGTCCTCACATGGGATCAATTAATTTTTAGTTGTATCCATATAGCTTCTTGCCAAAGGATTTTTGTGATCAATAAAACATTTACTGCTTAAAAAAACATGGGATCAATTAATTATCTAATCGTTCCTATTTAGATGAAAATTATATTCCTATTAACGATCTAAGAGCAAGAAAGGATACTATTTTGGTTTCGTCACTCAGGACGTATATAGGTAACAGGATTGTTTGTGTCAATTTGATACTAAGATCTTTTGGTTATGTGAAGACGCCTTACCTATCTTATTACCTATCTAATTATAACATGTATACTCACATATAATATTTCTCGTATACGCACAATTATGACATTAACACAAACTGAATTGTTTTTCAGGATGAGAATCTTGTTAAAATTGATAAAGATGTGGCATTGAAGGGTGTAATGAGTGAGGCGCAAAACTCAGTGTCTCCTTTTAACTCGGTAAATATACCTTCATACCATGATACTTTTAGATCTGATTTTTTTAGAGTAAAGGAATTTAAACCAGTGTAGATGACGTTCATGTAATATTTCTTTTGTTAACCTATACTCTAGTTCTCTCTACCATTTAATTTAAGCTGTAAATTAGTTTTTATTTGTTACAATCGGGTTAAATTTATGAATTTTAGGCTTTAATTTTATTTTGTTAGGTTAAAATAACGAATATTACGAACTCCATTACAAATATTAAAATCAGCCTCAGTTACCATACTATCATAATCTTGTAGATTAGCCGCAAAACTCATAGTATCCTCACACAAATTATACTGCTTTTCAGGATGATATTTTTTTTGGCGATGAGGAACATGTGTCACCGATGGACATAAAGTCAGAATCTGCTTTAACCCCTGCAATTAGCACTCCTTTTGAATGTGAGAAAAGTAAGGTTACAACCGTACGTGTGCCTTTTCAACGGGAGAGGAAGGTTAGCAAGGTTCTTCAATCCCCATTTATGCAGCAACCTTCGACTACACTAAGAAGGTATATAAAGCGACATCTGAAAACGGAACTTCCTAAGGTCATTGGACCTGATGGGAAAGAAATCAAACTTAAACCGTGGATAGAGGTATTTAGTTACATCATTTTTTTTTAATTTTAATAAGAATGATGTAGCTTATGGTTTTTAATTCATTTATTATTTGCTTTGGGCATTTCAGAATCTTCGTCGTACTGGTTTAGGAACAATGTTCAAAGCGTTTGTCCATCCAGAAATACAATTGTTCTTGGACTCACAAAGGAAGATTAAGAACACGCGTTTTAGGGAGCAGAACGAGCAGTTTTTTGTCTTTCCATGGGGCAACGCATCTACGACTGCTAATGTCGATTTTTGGCTAAGATTATTGGGTAGGGACGAGGGAAACAGTGGTTGGCTAGGTGATACGGTAAGTAGTTTTTACATGCTTATAGTTCATGTGTTAGCTGCGGGGGGTATCCTAGCTAACTTATCTTTTGTTCCATTTTTTAAATGACAGCATATTGGATTGTGGGTTGATTTTTTTATGCATTTTAGACCTTCTGATGCTGATTGGGTCATGGTTAGCCCATTTTTTGCCACACAAATCCTTCAGTTCCAAATGCCACTCTATTATGCAGACGGGGTAACAAACAGCATCCCATGGTTTCGTGAAGGCTTCGAAAAGGTGTGTATTTTATTTGTCATATATTACAAATCTTAGTGTACAACTTTAACCTATTTACCTTTTGGTGAATAAAGAAGGCATAACAAGCAACATGATACAACTTTACATGTTTTTAGGTGTTCTTTCCGATCAATGAAACTGATGAACATTGGTGCCTGGGCGAATTAGCCATTAAAACGGGTGTTTTTACGATGTACGATAGCCTTTTCACTTATGATGATGATGAGCCACCTGAAGAATATATTGAAAAACGTAGCTGGTGGTCAAATTTCAGGTCAGTTTTTACTCATCAACTGCCCATGTATCTTGTTGAGAGTGAGGTGATGCAACTGAAGAATATAGATCCCAATAACTATCATGTCACCTTCAACTATGCACGTGATGTGCCTATACAAGGTGGAAGGTATGGGGATTGTGGTATTTGGGTCTGTATATTTTTGTACAGGTTATCACATAATCTATCGTTGAAGGTGAAGAATCCAGTTCAAACTGCTTTGGCTTATCGTGAGTATTTGGCTGAATTTTACTGGAAATACAAGATTTTGATTCCGAGATGCTCCGTGTTGTTCTAAACATTTGTATCTATGTGCCTTTATGGTTCTAAACGTTTGGCAGTGTATTAATATTCTGCAAACATTGACTTGTCTTTTGTTAATGTATCATATGGGTAATGTATAAAACGTAATGGTTGTCTGATTTAATTGCAACTTATCAAGACAATGGTTTTCTTATATATTTGTTTAATGCATGACAAAGTTGGCTACGTTAGATTATGGTCGTTATATTTGGTTTTGCTCGACTGGTGGTTGGGGAGATGGTAGTTGGGGAGATGTTACATTTAATTATTTGTGTGGTATAAAAATAAGTCAATAGCATATGTAATTCCCACAAAAAAATTTATGTACCTTTTTATTTGTTAAAATCTCTATTTCAACGTGAAAATGAATTCACCACCAAACTGGGAAGAATTACTTGACATAGACGACTCGGATCTCCAACTATCAGCCACTTCCCAAATATCCCAAAACATAGTTTCACATGAAAACCCTAAGGTAGACGACTCGAATCTCCGACTATCTGCCACTACCCAAAACATATTTTCATATAAAAACCCTACTGTTGAAAATTGTGCTGAAATGCCGGTTAGGATAATAAGGGGTCCTGCAGGTATAGTTGAAAGTGCGAATCATGGTGTAATGGCGACACAGGAGTACATTAGGAAAGTAGTTCATGATGTGGGTGAGGATTCTGATTTTAATAGCGGGCCATGGGTTAAAGCGGTTGAGTATGTGAATCCTGTTGGCGGTATTATGATTGGTTATTTTGCCGATATCAAAAAATTTCTCAATAGAGGGAAACTTGACAAGGTTGTTGCGATAATCAAGTCGTGTGCTCCAAATGTGTTGGGTGATCTTACAGTAACATTGAAAGATCCTTCAGGTTTTATATCAGGTACAATACATCACAAAGTGGTAAATGATCAAAGATTTGATAAGAAGTTGGTGGTCGGAACTGTTTTGGTACTTCATAACGTCTCCATTTTTTCTCCAAAACAATCTGGCAATCACTATCTTAACATTACAATAAAAAATATTGACAAGGTCTTTTATGAGGATACGGTTCCTAAAGATGTAAGTGGTGTTGGAAGTAGTGGAAGTCAATTCTAGGTTTAATTTTAAATGATGTAGTATTGTTTTATTTTCTAGTTGAACTGTAGTCCAAGTTTAATTTTAAATGACATAATCCATGTTTATTTTATTTTACTTGTTGTTAGATGTGATTTCGACACCTCGACTGATCGACACCTTGACTGATCGACTGGTCGACTGATCGACTGGTCGACTGGTCGACTGATCTATTGCTCGACTAATAAAAACTAAAAGGGAACTGATTAACATTAAGATTCAACACATTAAACATACGTTGGTACACAAACAACTGTTGTAAGTTCATACTAGACAGAAAGATTTTCAACAGATTCTAACAGCTCATTCAGCAATGCACCTGACATACACGCGTGGTTGTCTGGATTCATTGCCAATTCGAGCTTTGCCTCCAACATCTTTATTTTTGTCTCTAGCATATTTATTTTTAAATCTTTGAACTTGCATTTGGAACAATCAGTTGGTCCTGAAGATGAACATTCAGTTGGTCCCGGAGATGTATTAGAGGAACTAAAACCGTAATACTCATCAAATTCATCCTTCCACATAAAATATTTACATCCATACTCTTTTCTTGATGGCTGTTACATATAAAGAAAGGGTTATTAAGCAACTTTTTATCTACTCAGTTACATATACGTGAAACATTAGATTGCTAACCTTTGAAAGAGGACACGAATAGAAAAGTCTACCATAGCTGTAATCCTTATGTGATTTTCGTAGCCTTATGTTTCCATTTCCACATCGACACATGAATGGATCCATACTAGTTTGTTTGAGCTTAATTTGAGTCTAAGTGTTACAAATATCTAACATATAATAACTCACATTAAATATATGCATCGCCCCAAATACCAGTCGATCAGTCGAGCATGGGACACTTGTCAAAATATGTGTTTAGTTGACTGCTCGACTGGTAGTTGGGGAGATGGATATATTTAATGTGGTGGTGGATGTTAAATTTAATTGTGACTTAATATATCATTGAATATATGCATCTACCTCACATTAAATCTTTAAATATATCCATCTCCCCAACTACCAGTCGAGCAGTCGAGATCGACTGCTCGACCAACTGATAGACTGCTCGACTGCTCGAGATCGACTACTCGACTGCTCGACTGGTAGTTGGGTAGATTAAATATAAATGTTGTGTTTTAAACTACATAAACTATATGGAAAGGTATGCTATCATATCCTTAAGTAAAATATGAGTCTTGCGAGCACCAAATTTCGTTTGTATCTTGTTTTTGAAGATGGCAATAGTTATGGGGTTACACTAAGCCGAGATATTAGATACGCTAGGTTAGTATCATATGTGAAGAAAAAGTTCAAAATTAGCAAAGGATACGATTTAAGCTTTTCTTACAAAATGCCGCACGGTCCGGTACACATAGTTGATGATGATGATGTTGAATTTTTCATTAATGAAGTTTGTAGACCGAAAGTTGCATTGCCTAAACTTTTAATTAACATGATTGTCAAAAGCTCAAAGGTAAATCCATCTTCTTCTAACTCACTAGATGTCGATCTTAATGGTTCTTTATTTCCTGATGATTTTGATCCTCAAAGTTTTTACAATGATTCTCAAATACCAAAAAATGAACATTTGGAAAATTACATAGAATTTAATAGTCCATTAGACAATATTTATGATAACCAACCAAATAATGAAACTTTTGAAAATTTAGGGAGTACACCTTCATTTTTAAACCATCAAATTGCGCCAAAATGGCAAACAACAGATCCATTCAAATATATGCCTACTCCACCCGATCCACCAAGTCCTGAAATTAAGCTCCCGAATACCATGAAATACAACAACAACGGTTCTATTATCTTAAAGGAGGGTGATGAATTTGATGATAAAAAGTCACTTATGTATGTAATTGGTGAAAAAGCTCTTTTAGAGCGATTTGAATTTAAGCCTAGAAAAACGGATAAGTTCAGGTACGATGTAATTTGTTTGCAATCTGGGTGCAAATGGAAGATAGTGTCTTCTTTGAACAAAGATGGTGTTAAATGGAGTTTAGGAAAAGTTAACGATGTTCACACTTGTTCCAGAACACAAGTTTTTCCTAATCACCGTAATGCTACCAAGAACCTTTTGGGACATTTACTCTTTCTGAAGATGAAAGATAGCAGTCGAATCTATACCCCAAAAGACATAAAGACAGATATTAATCAACAATATAACATTGACATATCTTATAAAAAAGCATGGTGGGGGAAAAACCGAGATTTGGAATTGGTAAATGGTTGCCCTAAGGAATTGTTCTAGCTGCTACCATATTATTGTCATAATTTAAAGTTGAAAAATGAAGGTACGGTAACACATATTGCTACCGATGACGAAGGACACTTTAAAATGTGTTTTATAGGCTTTGGTGTTGCGGTAAGTATTTATATATTTTTATTCATATTTGTGTTAAATTTTTATTCATATTTGCCATAACTTTAAATATATAGAACATATAACAATATTGTTCCTTTAAATAGTTTTTTTTTTTAATTTATTATTTATTATAATGTCATTGTCTAACTAAGAGTTTGTAAATAAAACAGATTCAGAGTTTCTTACAACATATGCGACCATTGGTAATAATTGATGGAGCGCATCTTAAAGGGAGGTATTTTGGGACAAATTTGGTTGTCGCTGGAATGGATGGCAACAATCAAATTGTACCTATTGCTACCGGTGTTTGTCAAGGTGAGACTGGGGAGGCATGGACTTGGTTTTTGTCAAAATTGAGAGAATGCATAGGGGAACGACCAGGTTTGTCTATCATATCGGATAGACATTATGCAATTGGACAAGCGTGTAGCACGGTCTTCCCGAATTCATTTCATGGGTATTGTTGTAGACATCTGATGATGAATTGCAGATTGAATGGTAGTAAAAAGCTAAAGGGAAAATTTTGGAAAGTATGCAAAGCTTACACGCAAGAAGAATTTCATCTAGCGCTTTCTGATATTCAAAGATATAGACCGGCTGCTTTTGATAAACTTTATGAAGCTGGGTTTGATAAATGGTCACGGGCATATTGCCCTGGTAATCGGTACAACTACATGACTTCAAACAGCGCAGAGTCAATAAATGCAATAACAAGGGATGTCAGGAGAGTAACGATAACAACGCTTATGGAGTGGTACAGAGAGCTTTTACAAAGGTGGTATTGTGAGAAGAGATACAAATATAGCGGTAATGCACATTTTCTAAAAAAAAGTTGTTTTAAAAATTCATTGTATGAACTAATTATTACTACTCTTTTTTTTTAATTCTTTTTCTTTTTAAATTTATTTTCAGATGCAACCGAGGGTGAAATTAGTGATTGGGCTGCTGCAAAAGTACGGGACAGAATTTTCAAGAGTATTAACTGGAATGTGTTTGGTATTCAACAGTTTGCACTATACATGGTAGATGACCGTCGAAGACAACATACCGTGGATCTAGCCAACAATTCATGTACTTGTCGTAAATGGCAACTGTCCGGCATACCATGTGGTCATGTGATAGCGGTTGCTAGAGTTCTTGTATACTCTGATTGTAATCACTTGGTCTATGATTGGTTTAAGAAAACAACATTGCAAGATACATACCAGGGATTGGTTTATCCCGTAGGAGAAATGTCAAGTTGGGAGTTTCCTAGAGGCTTACAAGTTGTGAAGCCACCGAGGATGGTTGCGCGTCAATCTGGAAGACCCAAAAACAAAGATCGTGTTAGATCTAAAGGAGAAGAACCAAAGGTGGTAAGATGCACAAGGTGCCAATCCATTGGACACATGCGTACCGCATGCAGGGAACCATTCCCAAGTCAAAAGAAAGTAAGAAACTCTGAATTTTGTATTAAAAAAAAATACTTCCTTAGTTCAATGATTAACGCGAGTCTCACAAATGTTTAAATTTGTTAGGGAAACGTCTCGAACAGAGGAAGATCAATGATGCAACCATCGACGCAATCGACGCAGCATGCAATGGTGTTTAGCTATGATTATATAAACTTGAATGACCCGTAATTGAAGACAACTATATCATGTACTGTTATTAAGCTTTTGGTTGGTGTTGAATGGATGTTGTGCAACTATAAGCTCTATCTTGTAATATTTTGTCTTTTGGAAATATTAATGTTGAATATTGTGAACCTACAGATGCAAATATAAGAGCAGAAAAAAAGTCCATACATACACAAAGATGGGTATCCTAGTCATCCCATAGGAATATATAAAGATGGTTATAATGTCATCCCAGAGTAATACATTAGCATACTAAAACATAGTCGCGAATACAAAACACAAAAGCCATAACCCATCAACTACGCAAGCTAGTTTTAGACACATCACAAAGTTCAAATGTCTACAAACATTCAGGAAACATGGACTTAAAACATTCAGGAAACATGGATCTTGTGCCTGTAATAAAATCTAAGCAGTCTTTCACGGTATGCCAACGCCACCTGAACTGGATTATCCACATCCAAAAGCCTGCCATTCCCTAACCTGTAAATTATAAAGCACTTCCTAAGATAATAATTTTCAGCTAATAATAATGTCTGAAAAAAACAAAATAATGCAATCGACTTCCTGCAACATATACTTGTATCCCTACGTTCATGTAATTTCATATAGTAAACTAAACCAAAATGGGGAACAACATAAACTTTTTATACCAGAAACTTTTTTGATCAAAAGTATAAAGATACTATTGAAAACGATGCTCCTACGTTATACATCCATGGATACTTGGCAGATGGAAGTCAAAGGCAGAATTCTATGTTCATAGAGATTTATATCCACATTTTATAATGTCTACTTTAAGCTGCTAAACTAGTACTTCTAATCATGTATACGAATATGACAAATACTAAATTATTACTAAAACATTGATAACCTCTAACCTGTATAAGAAGATGCAGGGCCACATACCACAATCATCAAACACTCCACCCTGCTTGGGAACATTGAGAGCATTGCTAAAAGTAATCTTATAGGTCTTAGGATCAATTTCCTTCTGCTCAAAAACTCCTACTTGTTCTAGCAATTCAGGAAGCCTAGTCTCTAGACAATTCCTCACACTAAGATAGAATGGACGCCTTTCATTCTCATATACAGGTCCATTGTCAAAGAATGTAACTCGACCTGTTTGGATGTGAAACTCGGCAAGTGACCAATGTAGTTCTGGTTCATTTATGGGAATGAAAACACGTTCAACATCAGCCCAGCCCAGAGGGTACCTTTCTTTAGTTGCGTACCATACATGCATTGTTCCTTTCATCAATAATGGCAGGAAAAAGCAGCTAACCATAGACCAGTCCATATCTGATGGTCTGGTATGCCAGAGGAAGCTTATCCATACATCAATGTGCTGTAGGAAAAACAAACAACAAATATAATAAAGCATAGTATGACATAAACATTATTCTCTACATGTATTCGATATAACTAAGATAGTTTAACTAGACAAACATCATAAATGGCACACCATGAATATAGTTACATCATAAAGTTATATTTACTATACCTCGTTACGTAGCCATCCTTTACTGTCACACCCCCAATTTACCTGACTTGCAGCGGAATGGAATACCTGGGGGTGTCTGTCATAGCATCACAATTACAGTTACATTGAACGACCTAAAGTGTCGTTTGGAAAATACTTCGTTTGATCATTGAAATAATCCAGAGTTTACAATATGAGGTCCCCAAAAGGTGTTGCAAGTTTATGAAAAACAAGTCATACTAGATCAAACGTTTACATAAGTGCATGAAATAATTGTGAGACGCGTCGACTCCGCGACTCCATAAAGGTCCAAATGCATGTCACATGAGCTACCTTAATAACCTGAAATACATTGCTAAAACGTCAACACGAATGTTGGTGAATTCCATAGGTTTATAAAATGTAATGTTGTACGGCCACCACAAGTATAAGTGCAAGATAAAAGACAAGTAAAATAGTACAATAGACCTTAAGCTCATGACCCCGAAGCTAGACTGTTGAAATTATATGCCCCTCCTGAATGTTTTAACAGAACACTCCCAAAATATCAGACATGAAATGCATCCGCTTACTGTTGGTAATGTCTACCACGGATGGAGGCATCACCCTCGATAGATCTATCCACTCACTCTCGCTTAATCGGCAAATTAACGGTCCATGATAATAAATAGGGGACTTTAATAGGTTGGTAAGGCAACTTAAGCAATGTACATATGTTTTGGTAGTTGGGCTCGTACTAAAATAATTGATGCAATGTATTCCCCCGTGGGATTTGAAATCAAAATATTGTATTGAAAACGGGGCTATGAAAACTCACCTTAAACTGATGATACTGTGATGAAGTGAAATGAACAACAACAATGAACGGTTAGCTGCCTCAACCTAATATGAATGATGAACGATCTTTTTAGATCACAAAATGATATTATGAATGTCCATGCACATGTTTCCTATACCACTCTACTCTTTGGAAAAATACTTGTTATTATCAAAAATATACATTTTCCAAGACTTAGGAAAATAAGGCAACTAGAAAAATAAAACTAGTTGAAATATATATATATATATATATATATATATATATATATATATATATATATATATATATATATATATATATATATATATATATATATATATATATATATATATCGTATGTATCAATGTTAGTGTTGAAATCCTCGGTTTGAAATCCTTGATATAACGCCTTGTAGTGATAAAAATATACTTGTAATCACTAATACTTCATTAGTTATGAATTTGGGTACTTGGTATTATTTCTAGAAATCTAGAGTTACTACGTAGTTTTAGTGTTATTATTTTCAAAAGCTGTCAAAATAATATAAGCTTTGCCGATATTGAAACGTGAATATCTTTGTCGTTATAAGTCCGTTTTACTTGTTCATTATATCCACGGTTACGTCTTAGTATGTAGTAATATATTTTGGAAAGCTTGGCTCCTCCGGGTTACGTCTAAAGCTCGTTTTGTCCGACGAAAAACGTCCAACAACAACAATTTTTAGAAAATATACTTTTCGTCAATAAACTTGCAAAAATCATAACTTCTTCGTTATAAACTCTTTTTAATCCGTTCTTTCGCCTAAGGATTCGTTTTTGAAAGTATTTTCTAAAATTTTTGCCAAAGTTTCCTTTATATTTACTGATTTTCCTGGATTTACAAAAATGGGATAGAATGTATAAATACTTGTTACAAATCCATTTTTCATGTTCAAAACTAGTTTCTACTTCAACCAAATCTCTTGCAAACACCACAAAGCTATACTAATCCTACCATACACCTTCTTAGGGTGCCATGGGTTCCTTATCACTACTAATCATGTTAATTTAACAAAGGAACACCTAAATCAAAATCTAGGGTTTGTATGTTCAAAAAGTTAACAAAAATAATGTGGTATAGCTAACTTGTACATGAAAACCATAAGATACAAGTATTAATTAGATGAAATCATGAAAATAAATTTGATAACTCACTTTGAAATAATAGGTGACTAGAGGAAGAGAAATCTTGTGTTACTTGAGTTTATGTTGCAAGAATCTTGATTAGAATGACAAAAGGAACAACTTTGTAGCTTTGATCTTTGAAAAATAATGGATTTTGGTTATGGATTGAAGTTGGGTCATGGGTTAGAGAGAAAGAAGGAAGGAAGAAAACTTTTTTGATCTTAAAAAGGTGATGAATGATTTTGGTTTTAGTTTTTGATATTTAGTTTAGAGGTTTATTGTATTATAATGGTACATAAATGCTCAAGGTTAAGAAAATATAAGTCATGTGTCTAGGAGTGTTTGTATGGCCTGTTTTTAATGGGTAAAAGAGAAGCAAAGTCGGTTTTGGTCACTTAGGAAATGTAGTGTAATATTAGTTGTAGTTTAGTGTAAGTATTAGTTATAATCGGGTACCGGGTTTGCTAGAAATAAATATTAACGAAGTTAACCGGGACTTAATAAAGTCATAAAAATGTTAAAAATATGTTGGGTACAATTACTGAGTGTTCGGGTGATTATTGTTTAGTTTTCACGAAAACTGTCGTAATATTTATAAGCTTACGTTATAAATAAAATAAATTTCCAAAATACTGGTTAAATGAATATTATAACTTTTATGATGATATAATGGATATAAAAATATGTCGGGACCATTGTGGGAATATTTAGATATATTCGTCGTGTTTATAAACTGGGTGTTAACGTTTATTTATAAATAATTATAAGGAAAACATTAAATGTATCAAATATATAAATTTGAAAATCCTAAGAGTGGTATGTGACAACTGGCAAAATAGGAAGCCGTTTTATAAAACCCGCATTACATTTAAATAATAAATATGGAATTTTTGGAAATTTATTGTGACGAGATATTTTACGAACGTTGGTACTTGATTTTAATCGTACGATGTTTATGGGATTTAGTTATTTATTTATGGTTTGTTTCGTTTCGTTCGTGATGATTTATTTTGAGATCGATATCTTTGGCACTACGTTGACTCCGGCACTAGATTAACCTAACAAGATTTTTTTATTTTACAAAACGGTCGCGGTTCACCGTTAAATTAATATTATGTCTTTCGTACATATCTATATTTTCGGGAAGTGTTGTTGGGAAATCAATTATGACGTGTACGTGTATGGTTGATGAAAATTGAATACTTTTATGAACGGGTAATCGGGTTACGGGAAAACCGATTAAAAAGAGTTCACTATTTATAAAAATATTTGTGGCTAATATTGGAAAAAGAAAACCTAAGGGACTAAAGTGAAAAATTCGGGTATAATACTCTAACCCTAACCCTCCACCCTCACAAAACTAACTTCATCTTTTTCTTTTTCCTCTCCTCCTTTGTCGCCGCCGGTAACCACCCCAACACCATCACCACCGCCGACCTTCACACTACACCGCCACCACCAAAACAATCCCCATCATCCCCTTGTTCGATTGGTGTGAAACACGCGCCTCCCCTCTCCACTTCTTTTTATTACCGCCGACCTCCACATCTCCCACAACACCACATCATCATCTATTTTTGGTTTCTATTCGATTTGAGGTGAGAACACATGAGTTTTGGGTCGGGTTTGACTATTTTGAGTCAAACCCGAATTGGATCTTGACATTTTGGGATGATAACATTAAAAATGAAGATGGGTTTTGTAAATAATACGAGTTTGGTATCCTTGGGGGTCGATTTTTGATGCTTTTGTGCTCGGATTTGGAGTTGTACGCGTTTGGTTTGGGTTTTGTGGCTCGAAGTGAGCTTGACCGAGACCCTAGGTCTCGGTGTGACCCTCCTCGACTCGATTAGAGTCTTGGAGGTGTGATTGGTTCTTGTTCATCTTGATTCTTGTTGATGGTTGATACATGTTGATATTCTTGGGTCTAATATGGTCCGAATTATTGTTGTTGTTGTTTTGGAGTCTCGGCCGAACCCCTCCCTTCGCGGGCTGTTTGGGTCGAGAGGCTCATTGGAGCTAACCGAGACCGAGAGGTCTCAGGTGAGGTTATTGTTTTGGGTTGTGACCTCACAAGTTGACCCGGGTTTGACTTGGTAAGTCGACCCGTATAATTGATATATTTTTTCTTGTTTTAACTTATTTGGTATATATATTGTTGTGACTTATTTGGGCCGAATTATTTGGACATTGGTCATTGGTATCTTGAATTGGATTTGTGTTGACGAGTACGGAAATTGGGGACCGATTGTGAGACGGTCAATTAGATGACGGAGATAGGTTAGTTTGGGGTGCCGTAGTCGGACCCTCATGTTGTAGCACGTGATATGGGATTGTTTGGACGGAGTTGATTTATATTGTGGCTTGATTTTATTATTTTGGACTTGGACTATGAGCCGAGGGTCATGACTCGGACATGAGACCAAATTCTATGACTCGATAAATATTTAAAAGTCGAAATCAAAAATAATACTCGTTATAATATTATTAAGAATATAATCGTTTATATACGTATATATAGACGCGTTAAACGTGTATATATATATATATATATATATATATATATATATATATATATATATATATATATATATATATATATATATATATATATATATATAACTGCGTATATTAATAATAACACGATCACGAGTAAACGCATAATAATAAAACGATAGTTATTATACTATGAAAATAGTGTAATAAATGTCGGGATATTATTATAAATAATAACTATAAAAATAACGGCGAAACATAAGTCGGGTAAATAATAATTAAAAATGTGATTTTATTTTATAAATTAGAAATTTATCGAGTTATACGAATTGTGGGTCTTTAAAGTCCAAGTGGACTTTATATTGTGACTTTGTGTTGTCATGGATATATGACGGTTAATATAAACATTTTATATATCGAATGACTTATTCTAAATCGAGTTATTTGACGATATAAAATGGGTATATTAATGGGCATCGTATCCCACGACGCCCATAGGATGTGGTATATATTTTAGGGTAATGAATTACTATATGTCTCGTGGAATTTGGCCGATTCGACGATATATATAGGGAATTCATTGGGCTACGACATATACCAAATAGAAACTTATGTGCAATATGCTTTAGGTTGGGTATAATTTTGGAACGATATATTACGTAAATAAGTATGGGAGATTATCAAATCGACGGATTTAATAAGCTTCGATAATTATTTAAATAATATGTTGGGCTAACATTAGACCTATAGTTATCTTATTATTGTTCTTTGTTGAGGCTTTTCGGTTTGAGCTGTGTCGACCCTCCACTCGTATGGATACCAAACGTCAAATTTCAAATGAATATGAAGTTAATTTGAGAAATGGACATTTTGGAAAGTAAAATGAATTACGTTCGGGAATGGGAATATTTTATTTTGAGGAAATGATTTCTGAACGGGTTTGATATTGTTAGGAAGTGCCGAGTCTGTAGTCGCCGTTACGTGAGTTGTTTGAGATTTCTTGCGTCTTTCTTCTATCATTTCTTTTGAGGATTTCTGGACTTGAGGTGAGTCATAGCCCCAGTTTTACTCTTGAACTTTGTTTTCAATACTTGGGGTGAGAAACGTGCAAATGCTTTATGTGGACTATTATCGCTTTTTGATTTCAAAACTTGCTATGCTTATAGAACTAGGTAGAGCGAGGCCTAGACTAGATCTAGGTAAGCTATTGATTTGGTTATTGAGCGAGGCCTAGACCTGAGCTAGGTAAGCTTTTGATTTGGTTGTTAAGCGAGGCCTAGTCCCCGAACTAGGAAAGCTATTGGATTGATGTAGAGCGAGGCCTAGACTTGAGCTAGGTAAGCTATTTGATTGGATTGATTTGAGCTATAGCGTGCACCTATAGGGAGGATTTGATTTGGTTGGTTTATTTTGGTTGGATGAGTGAGCCCTAGTCTAGCTAGCAAGCGTTTTGCGTATATGTCCACTATATTGAATTAAGAATCTAAACCTATGATCTCACCAGCGAAAGCTGACTTTTAGCACGTTTTCTCAGGTAATTAAGTGATGCTATGCGGATGCTTGGGATTGGAGGCTTGGCATTTGGCACCGGTTACGGATCTATGTTTTCTAAAACTCTGATAACTATTGTGGACCTATATTTATTTCTTTTGGGCCTGACTTTGGATGATTTTGGGATAATGTAAACTTTAAAACCCCGCGTGGTTGCATTTTATGTTGTTTACTTTATCTCGTTCTTTTACGTCTTGTGTTTGGATACCAATCCCCGTAGCACCCCGAAAGCTTGTTGAGTCTTCCGCTGTATCAAATTTTGGGGGTGTTACAGATTGGTATCAGAGCCAAGGTTATAGAGAACTAGGTAAATAGACACCTAAACTATAACCGATTTTTATAGAAAACGATCCTCGACCATTGCCCGCCAGCCCGCCAAGCCGAAGCATCATTGTTTGTTATTGAAGTATTATGAGATATTTGAGATGATTAGAGATTTGGGATTTCTTGAGATGATTTGAGGTTTTGAGGTTTATTGATTTAGTGATATGATGCGTTTTTGAGGAATTATATGCGTTTTGAGGAATTATATGGCTTAATTGTTTTGAGAATGGTTTTAGTAATGCGGTATTTTAAATCTTTCTTGATTATATACGATTTGGAATTATATGATGATTTTTTTTGGATATGGTATTTTGAGTTCGCGGTTTAGTTGTTTTTGAAACACTTACACCTACCCTACGCCGTTGTCACAGACTATGGCCTCCCATATGCCTGATGTTGTTGAGGATATTCTTACTACACCGGTATTGCCAGCACGGTTCACCATGGCCCCTGATGACCCTTACCAGGTTGCCACGCATTCAGCTACTATGACACCGACAGGTTCTACTTCAGCACCATCTGCTGCATCTACGCAGGGACCCTCATCTTCTCTAGGGCTCCCTGGTACATCGAGGCTGCTTACTCTTCATCAGGCTTTGGCTCGTGTAGCTCCACGTTTTGCCCACCGAGCTACGGCACGCATGTCGGTACGCCCTACTTCACCACCTTTACAGATTGATGCTCATTCTCTTCTGTCTGAGGCGCCACCCACATCATTGCGTCGTCGTCCTAGATCACTTACCCCTTCACCACATGGTTCACCTAGTAGGAGACGACGATTGATGATGTACTCTTCCGATGAGGAGGCTGAGGAGTACGAGGGTGAGGATGAGGCTGATGACCCTGAGCGGGAGGATGACCCTCAGGAGGTTGAGCAGGGTGATGATGATGACCCTGAGGAGGAGGATGACCCTCAGGAGGATGAGATGCCTGATGATGATGATGTGTTAGTACCACCAGCTCAGGCTGAGGAGCCTGATTCACCTGTACATCTGATTGAGCCTGATTCACCTGATCATCCGTTTTTGTTTGAGTTACCACCTGGTAGTCCCGTTGGGTCGGATGCATCTTCCGAGGTTTCTGCTGAGCATGCAGAGTTAGGTAAGATTGGTAGGTTGTGGGCTCAGATTACTGAGCTTAGTGAGAGAGTTGCACGTGTATCTGATCGACTTGAGAGGGTTATTGGAGAGTTCATAGCGGATCTGAGAGTGGATATGACTGTGGTTGTGGGCAGGACTACTGAGATGAGGAGAGTTTTGATGGAGGTTCATGAGCATATCGATAGTTTACAGCGAGGTTTTGTTACAGCTCGAGAGGCCGACCGCAAGCTATGGCAAAGGAATGCCGAGCTGGAAAAGGAGGTGGCTGACCTCAAGAGAGACCGAGACACCCATAGCGTTGAGCTAGGATCGTTATGGAGGGATCTTGATGGCTTGAGGCAGGAGTTGAGTAAACTCCGCCAGCAGCGTGGCTAGTTGATTGGTTTATGTTGTCTTGTTGCTTTCTTAACCGAGGAGTGTTCGGTTAGAAAAGCTAGTTATCCTATTTTTGATGTATTTTCCGTTGATTACTCGTCTTGTTGGAACGATTATTATCTTTGTGTTTTCGGTAGTTGGAATGATGTTGGATCTTTATTGTATGGTCGATGGTTATTATGATATGGTATTATGTGGTTTTTGGATATTATGGAAATTGAGTTCCTATTCGCCTTATTGATGTTTTACGGTGTATTGTTGATTTTCTTTCCATGACTTGGCTTCGTTGATTAAATTCTCGTTGAGCATATGATAAGTCCTATCGGAGACTCACGAACTTGTATGATGTTTCAGATCAATGGCCCTACGAAGAAACCCTGTTAGAGCTACCAGAACTGGACCCGCAACGGCTACCCCTAGTCGTCGAGGACGCCGTCCAGCTCGAAATGTTGAGACCCCTACTCCTGATAACCTGGACACTACTAACCGCAACAACAGGAATCAAAATGTTGATGTTCAGGGAGACAATGATCATGTTCTACTTAATGCACCTACTGTGGATCAAGCAATGATCAATCAACTTGTGGAGCAACGAGTTGCTGAGTTACTAGCTGAGTCAAATCATTCCAACAATTCTGCTGGAACTTTTCCACCTGTTCGTGCTAATGGATGTCAATACAAGGAGTTTAAGATTTGTGGACCGATTGAGTTTGGTGGAACTGAAGGAGTGGTTTACTTGGTTAGGTGGATTGAGAAGACTGAGTCTGTGTTCAATGTCAGTGGTTGTGCGGAGAATGCGAAGGTAAAGTTTGCTTCTTTTACCTTCAAGGATGAAGCCTTAACTTGGTGGAACAATTACCGTAACTCGGTTGGGAGTGATGTGGCTTATGCTATGACTTGGGAGCAATTTAAGTCTTTGTTGATTCAGACTTACTGCCCAAGGAACGAGATTAAGAAATTGGAAATTGAGTTCTGGAACCACAAGGTGAAAGGTACCGATATGGCAACTTACAATCGCCGTTATCGAGAGTTGGCCTTACTCTGTCCCGATATGGTTAGGACTGAGACCCAAAAGATTGAGAGATATACCGATGGATTGCCGGTAGCTACCAGGAACGATGTGATATCTGCTAAGCCTGCAAACATACATGAGGCTATTACTATTGCTCAACAATTGATGGACTCTTTGGCATTGGAAGAGGCTGAGAAAGATAAGAATGGAAAGAGAAAGAGGGACGATCACTCTAAGGGTAATGATCGTCGAAACAAGCGACAACTAACTACTAGAGCTTATGCCATGGGAGATGGAGACAAGAAGAACTACAATGGAGATGCACCCAAATGTAACCGATGTTACAAGCATCATTCTGGTCGATGTACGGTAATGTGCAAGAATTGCTCTAAGATGGGACACATAGCTAAGGATTGTAGAGCTCGACCACTTGCTATGGTTCAAGCTACCCCTGAAACTATGAACAAGGCAAATGTTACTTGCTATGGATGTGGAAAGAAAGGACACTATCGGAATGAGTGTAGAGAATCGTGGAACCAAGGAAATCAAGGATCGGGTGGTAATGGGTACAATAATGGAAACCGTGGAGCTGGAGGAAACCGTGGACGACAAGATAATGGGGACCAACGTGTGGAAGCTGGAGTTGCTCATGGAAGAGTGTATGCACTCGGGAACGAGAGAGGAGAAGATCCGAACGTTGTGACTGGTACGTTCCTTCTCAATAATCGTTATGCTTCCATACTATTTGATACTGGTGCCGATAAGAGTTTTGTGTCCACTAAGTTTGCACCCTTACTTGAGAAACCCCCGATGGCCTTAGGAATTGGTTATGATGTAGAGTTAGCTAATGGAAACATAGAAAGGATTAAGACTATCATTCGTGGTTGCACGTTAAACTTTCTGAACCGTCCTTTCAACATAGATCTTCTACCCGTCACATTAGGAAGTTTTGATGTCATTATTGGTATGGATTGGTTGTCGAAGTATCGTGCCCATATAATCTGCGATGAGAAGATCGTGTGTGTGCCTTACGGCAAGGAGATTCTGAACATACCAGGAGATAGAAAGGATTTGAGAGGCCCATCTAGATTAGCGGTTATATCTTGCACTAAGTTGCCGAAGCTAATGGAGAGAGGAAGTTACCTTTTCTTAGCCCAAATTTCTGAGAAAGGAGAGAAGGAGAAGAAGGAAAGGTGCATTGGAGATGTACCTATAGTTCATGATTTTGCAGATGTGTTTCCCGATGATTTGCCGGGAATTCCCCCTACTAGACAAGTGGAATTTCAGATTGAGTTGATACCTGGTGCTGCACCTGTAGCACGAGCGCCTTATCGTCTTGCACCTACTGAACTAGAAGAGTTGTCGAAACAATTAGCGGAGTTAGCCGAGAAGGGATTCATAAGACCAAGTTCTTCACCTTGGGGAGCCCCGGTCTTATTTGTGAAGAAGAAGGATGGATCGTTCCGAATGTGTATTGATTATCGAGAGTTGAACAAGTTAACGGTGAAGAATAGATACCCGTTACCGAGGATCGACGATTTGTTCGATCAACTTCAAGGATCGAGTGTGTATTCGAAGATCGATTTGAGATCGGGATATCATCAGCTTCGAGTGCGCGAGGAAGATATTCCGAAAACGGCTTTCAGAACCCGTTACGGGCATTACGAGTTTCAGGTGATGCCGTTTGGGTTGACTAACGCACCGGCGGTATTCATGGACCTCATGAATCGGGTGTGTAAGCCGTACTTAGATAAGTTCGTGATTGTGTTTATCGATGACATTCTGATATTTTCGAAGAGTGAGAAGGAACATGAGGAGCATCTAAGGCTCATCTTAGAATTGCTCAGGAAGGAGAGACTGTATGCCAAGTTTTCAAAATGTGAATTTTGGATTCCGACGGTACAATTTCTAGGTCACGTAATTGATAGACAAGGAGTTCATGTGGATCCTGCTAAGTTTAAAGCGATTAAAGATTGGGCTGCACCTACGACCCCAACAGAAGTTCGTCAATTTTTGGGATTAGCCGGTTATTACCGAAGATTCATTGAGGGATTTTCGAAGATAGCAAAACCGTTGACCAAATTGACTCAAAAGAGCGTTAAGTATGAATGGGGAGATAAGGAAGAGGAAGCCTTTCAGTTACTTAAGGAGATGTTGTGTAGTGCTCCTATTTTGGCGTTACCCGAAGGTAACGAGGATTTCGTCGTCTATTGTGACGCTTCTCATAAAGGTTTAGGAGCTATGTTAATGCAACGAGAGAAAGTGATAGCTTATGCTTCCCGACAGCTCAAGAAGCATGAGAAGAATTACACCACCCATGATTTGGAGTTAGGTGCTGTGGTTTTTGCTTTGAGGATATGGAGACATTACTTGTATGGAACCAAGTGTGTAGTGTTTACTGATCACAAAAGTCTGCAACACATTCTGAACCAAAAAGAGCTTAACATGAGGCAGCGACGTTGGATTGAGTTGCTAAGCGATTACGATTGTGAAATTCGCTACCATCCGGGTAAAACATTGTTGCTGACGCCCTTAGTCGAAAAGAGAGAATTCCACCATTACAGGTTAGGTCATTGGGAATAACTATCGCATCGCCATTACCGTCTCAAATATTGGAAGCTCAAACGGAAGCATTGAAAGCAGAAAATCGGTCTGCTGAGAATATATTTGGGATGGCAGAAAATGAGAAGGGATTTGTTAGACGTTCTGATGGAGTATTATGTTTTGGAGAGCGAAGTTGGGTACCATTGTAAGGAGGAATTCGAGAATTGATTATGCATGAGTCGCATAAGTCGAGATACTCTATTCATCCTGGGTTGGACAAAATGTACCAGGATTTGAAGAAATTATATTGGTGGCCAAATATGAAGGCAGATATAGCATTATATGTTAGTAAGTGCTTGACCTGCTCTAAGGTTAAAGCTGAGCATCAAAGACCGTCAGGATTGTTGACGCAGCCAGAACTCCCAGTTTGGAAGTGGGAGCGGATTACGATGGACTTTATTACCAAATTACCAAAGACAGCTAGCGGTTGCGACGCTATATGGGTAATTGTGGATCGTTTGACTAAGTCTGCTCATTTCCTGGCAATTAGTGAAGATGATAGTGTGGAAAAACTTGCGAGATTATATGTGAAGGAGATTGTTTCTCGTCATGGGGTTCCGATATCGATTATTTCGGATCGAGACAGCCGTTTCACGTCAGCATTGTGGCGATCACTTCAAACCGCTTTGGGGACGAGACTTGATATGAGTACTGCATATCATCCCCAAACCGATGGTCAAAGTGAGAGAACTATTCAAACTTTAGAGGATATTCTTCGTGCATGCATCATAGACTTTGGTAAAGGCTGGGAGAAGTATCTACCCCTTGCGGAGTTCTCCTACAATAATAGCTACCACACAAGTCTTAAGGCTGCACCATTCGAAGCTTTGTATGGTCAAAAATGCCGTTCACCGATTGGTTGGGCAGAAGTTGGAGATAGCCAACTCACAGGCCCTGAGCTTATCTTGGAAACTACGGAGAAAGTAACGCAGATTCGAGATCGACTGCAAGCAGCTAGAGATAGGCAGAAAAACTACGCCGATCAGAGGCGTAAACCCCTAGAATTCCAGGTTGGAGACAGAGTGATGTTGAAGGTCTCGCCTTGGAAGGGTGTGATACGTTTTGGGAAACGTGGGAAACTTAATCCCCGCTACATTGGACCATTTCTTATTTTGGAAAGAATTGGGCCCGTAGCGTATCGTTTGGAATTACCAATGGAATTGAGTAAAGTTCATGATGTGTTTCATGTTAGCAATCTGAAGAAATATCTTTCGGAGGAAACACCAGTTATACCAATCAAGGATATTCGTGTGGATGAGAGTTTCAATTTTGTGGAAGAGCCGATTGAGATAATGGATAGAGAGATCAAACGACTCAAGAGGAGTCGTATTCCGCTCATCAAAGTTCGTTGGAATTCGCGGCACGGACCGGAATTTACGTGGGAACGTGAGGATGAGTTTCGAAAAAGATATCCGAAGCTTTTCACTTCGTAGATGGGTTATTTCAAGAGAAACCCGGGACGGGTTCCTTCTGAGGCTGGGAGGATGTGACAACTGGCAAAATAGGGAGCCGTTTTATAAAACCCGCATTACATTTAAATAATAAATATGGAATTTTTGGAAATTTATTGTGACGAGATATTTTACGAACGTTGGTACTTGATTTTAATCGTACGATGTTTATGGGATTTAGTTATTTATTTATGGTTTGTTTCGTTTCGTTCGTGATGATTTATTTTGAGATCGATATCTTTGGCACTACGTTGACTCCGGCACTAGATTAACCTAACAAGATTTTTATATTTTACAAAACGGTCGCGGTTCACCGTTAAATTAATATTATGTCTTTCGTACATATCTATATTTTCGGGAAGTGTTGTTGGGAAATCAATTATGACGTGTACGTCTATGGTTGATGAAAATTGAATAATTTTATGAACGGATAATCGGGTTACGGGAAAACCGATTAAAAAGAGTTCACTATTTATAAAAATATTTGTGGCTAATATTGGAAAAAGAAAACCTAAGGGACTAAAGTGAAAAATTCGGGTATAACACTCTAACCCTAACCCTCCACCCTCACAAAACTAACTTCATCTTTTTCTTTTTCCTCTCCTCCTTTGTCGCCGCCGGTAACCACCCCAACACCATCACCACCGCCGACCTTCACACTACACCGCCACCACCAAAACAATCCCCATCATCCCCTTGTTCGATTGGTGTGAAACACGCGCCTCCCCTCTCCACTTCTTTTTATTACCGCCGACCTCCACATCTCCCACAACACCACATCATCATCTATTTTTGGTTTCTATTCGATTTGAGGTGAGAACACATGAGTTTTGGGTCGGGTTTGACTATTTTGAGTCAAACCCGAATTGGATCTTGACATTTTGGGATGATAACATTAAAAATGAAGATGGGTTTTGTAAATAATACGAGTTTGGTATCCTTGGGGGTCGATTTTTGATGCTTTTGTGCTCGGATTTGGAGTTGTACGCGTTTGGTTTGGGTTTTGTGGCTCGAAGTGAGCTTGACCGAGACCCTAGGTCTCGGTGTGACCCTCCTCGACTCGATTAGAGTCTTGGAGGTGTGATTGGTTCTTGTTCATCTTGATTCTTGTTGATGGTTGATACATGTTGATATTCTTGGGTCTAATATGGTCCGAATTATTGTTGTTGTTGTTTTGGAGTCTCGGCCGAACCCCTCCCTTCGCGGGCTGTTTGGGTCGAGAGGCTCATTGGAGCTAACCGAGACCGAGAGGTCTCGGGTGAGGTTATTGTTTTGGGTTGTGACCTCACAAGTTGACCCGGGTTTGACTTGGTAAGTCGACCCGTATAATTGATATATTTTTTCTTGTTTTAACTTATTTGGTATATATATTGTTGTGACTTATTTGGGCCGAATTATTTGGACGTTGGTCATTGGTATCTTGAATTGGAGTTGTGTTGACGAGTACGGAAATTGGGGACCGATTGTGAGACGGTCAATTAGATGACGGAGATAGGTTAGTTTGGGGTGCCGTAGTCGGACCCTCATGTTGTAGCACGTGATATGGGATTGTTTGGACGGAGTTGATTTATATTGTGGCTTGATTTTATTATTTTGGACTTGGACTATGAGCCGAGGGTCATGACTCGGACATGAGACCAAATTCTATGACTCGATAAATATTTAAAAGTCGAAATCAAAAATAATACTCGTTATAATATTATTAAGAATATAATCGTTTATATACGTATATATAGACGCGTTAAACGTATATATATATATATATATATATATATATATATATATATATATATATATATATATATAACTGCGTATATATATATATATATTTATGTTGGTCTCTGAAGACGTATTGGTGAAAAGGTGATGATATTTGAGAATTCTAACGAACTCTAACGATAGGAATTCGACTCTGCTTCAACTGTTCGACCTAACAGTCCATGATTTCTACTTGTTCTCCTACAAGGTTTATGTTTGACTTTAGGTTGGATTCCTTTCCAAATGGAATTATGAGTGACTAATCTGAAAAAATGATAATACATGGTTGTGTAATCCCGTTGTTTTCTAACAAGGCTCAAGTCTGACGGTCACTAGGCCTACTCTGTCTGAAATATTACATGGTCCGGTGTATATCGGGTTTAACTTTCCAAGTTTTCTGAATGATATCATGCCTTTCCTAGGCAGAACTTTCAACATAACTCTGCCTACCAACTTGAAGTTTTAATGGTTTACAACTTATTGAACTTGTAACTGATTCTTGACTTGTAGGAAATTTCTGGTTATTTCATGAATGCCTACTGGACTATTATGTTGGGCTTTTCCAAATTTCGATCTGTCAATAGATATTGGCACCTCGACCATAGAGTGCCTCAAATGGTGTAGTCTCTATGCTCGCGCGATAACTATGATTGCAACTGAATTTGGTTTATGATAACTGGTTAGTCTAACCATTTCTAGGGTCAATCACTCATGCTCTGAGCATACTTTCCTATGTTTGAATTGTTCTCTCGCTTTGACCATCGGTCTGAGGATGATAGGTGATGTTCACATCTAAATGGGTTTCTGAAGGAAATTCTGAAATGATTACCTGAAGTCCAAGGTGAATCGGTTTCCTTAACAGGAATAACTGAAATGGGTACAATAAACCTTTGTGACTAATTCCACAACGTTCGGTGCTTCGAACTTGGCGTTATCTGAAAGGGATAGAATATAGGTAACAATTTGATTCCTTGTGTTTCGTTCCAACGGATGATAAGACATATGTCTTTCTTTGTCTATTGGGTTTGGTCTCCACTACTGAAGTTCGGGATTTATTTGTGATGTCCTTCTTAATTCCTTCATCACATATTCCAAATATTCTTTATTGTCAAGTCACAAATCCTAAATGCATAAGCGATGTTGTAGGGAAATTGGTTCTGGAAATTTGTCTCGCGATTGAAAGTTTTGGTTGAAATCTTTTTCTGAATAAACGAATTTAGAAAATGGAGCAAATGATTTACTTAGTAATATTTTTCCTGCTGATTCAAAATTTCAGTAGTTATGAAATAGAAAAAAATGTTTTCAAACATGTTGTGATTAAGACCGCTTACCAAAGTTTGATGTCTATGTATATTTCTCATTGTACAATAGTGTTGCTAAATATTGACCAAAAAGGATCATACTTGTTCAAAATAGGAATTTCAGAAATCATTTTTTCCACAAGGTATGTGATTTATGTAAACGCATCAACTTTATTTAAGAATTAAAACACTAACAAGGATAAAATGGTAGAATAGGAAATGTTCGCTTACATGCATAGATGTCTAACATTTAGTTCCTGAGGTTGGATAATGCCTATTGGTGGTTATCAGGTATAACTACAAGAATAGGTATTTAGACTAACTTAAGTCCTGAAATATTTTATCGTTGTAATTGGCAAGACAAAGGTATCACTTAATGTTGTGTCGATGAATGTCTATTCTGTTTTACCATGTAGATAAGGAGATATGTTCTGGTTTGATCCCTTTCTTGGTATGAAGGTGAGGTTATCTGAAATTTCTAGAGACATAATGCCTTAGAGGAATCTACATCGATATTCTTGATTCAAACAATTGTCCTTTGTGAAAATTTACTGCAGGAAAGTTTATGTATGGATGAGGCCATGTTTAAATGAAATGCTCTACAGTCTCAATTAGAAGCTTGGTTTATTTCTATTGTGTTGTCCTGCGGACATTTATATTGAGTTCAATCCTGTAGCTCAGTCTAGCTAGTACTTTTAAATGATAGAATTTGACAACTAAGTCAGAGATGGTGATTCGGATGGTCTCGCGGTATCTTAGAATTTGTTGTTGAGTTATGAATTCTCTCACTATATACTTCTAGTTCTGTTTAGTAGTTCTGTAATCCTTTCATTGCTTTTATTGTATAGAGGAATCCTGCATGTAATTGATGTGGAAAGTCTCTCTTAGGGAAGTCAATGAGAAAATCCAACTTAATGGCTAAGTGGGTGACAGGTGGGGTAAGTATCCAGGGATAGTTCGGCAAAAGGGATGTTTATGGAAGAGTTCCTTTGTTTACAAAACTTTTAAATGAAGATTGTTATTAACAATCCTTTGAAAAGGTAATTATTTCCTTCATGGCATAATCCTTCCTGAATTTTACATAGGTGATCAGGCTATGTACAATTGAGGACTAATGATGCGATGTTAGATTTTGTCAAAATATCATAACTTTTCTCAAAAGTTTTAGATGGTGTTCAACGCATTGTTATTAAAAACGGTATCCTGATGTTTTCTTTCAAATAACATGAAAATTGCCTCGCGTAATAATAGTAAATACTTGGTGTAATGACAGAAAATCAATTTATAGGATGGTAATAAAATAGCTTACTTCAGAAATTTTTCTGTAAAACAATTTCCCCATATGATAGTAAAATAGCTTGAATGGTGTATTGGATACGTGGGTGAATCTTGTCGAATGGTAATAGTCTACTAATTCGTCAAAAATGAAATCAACCTAATCCCTAATAAGACAATGATAAAATGTTACGAAACGATTGAAGTCTGAGCAATTGGGATTGAAAATGGAGTAAACGAAGGTTATGATTATCACAGAGGTAACAAAGGATAGATACTACATTGGATAGAAAAGTGCTTAATACAACTAGGTTATGTCATCGTACCAACGGTAAGTACAAAAGGAAAGATACAACACTAAAGGGCTCGAACCACGGTTTATATATTGAAACAAGGCTCCTCCTGCTGAAGCATTGTTGTTATCCTTGATGTTGCTAATATCCTGACGGTTCTCTTTCAACAGCTCACGCTATTCCTCGAGCGATTCATTCTTGATTCCAAGTTCCTGATTTTCCGTGTTCCTTAGCTCCGGGCAGTCGTTCTTGAAATGCCCTAAGTTCCCACATTTGAAGCAACTCCCTGGGGTCTTCTGATTTGTGAGTTTCCTACAGTCTTCAGTCCAATGACCCCGCTTCTTGCAAACTCCACACGTTTTACTGCAATGACCTCGGTGATGTTGATTACACAGGTTGCAGTAAGGTAACTTTCCAATATACCTTCTCTTTGTGTGCGGTTCTGCAGCAAAGGCTCTATTCACTTCTTGTCCCTTGGGTGATTGTTGAGCAGCATTGCAACCTAGATTGTTGTTCCACTTACTATTGTTTCCTGATGTCTTGGCGTGAACTATGAGTTCCTTTGCTTCGATCGCCATTTTGATAGCTTCAGACATGGAATCGGGTTCCCATGCGATGACCAACATACGAATTCCATTTGAGAGTCCCCCGATGTACCTTTCAAGTTTCTTGCTTTCCGGTTCATCCATTGCAGGACCTAGTCGTGTTAATTCATAAAAATGAGTAGTGTACTCGTCAACATCATTTCCTACCATGGTAAAGTTTAGTGTTTCCTGTTCTTTTGCTCGTAATTCATTTCCTACACAAAATGTTATACTCATCATCCTTCTTAGTTTCTCCCAAGAGTGTGAGTAAGCAGCATCAACTCCCACCATCTTAATATGTTTGGTCCACCATTCCTGGGCATGATCCTGAAAAGTGCATGTGGCGAACTTAACCTTATCTTCCTTACGACAGTCGCCACATCGAAATATTGTTTCTATTTCTTCGAACCATTTGAGAAATTCCTTTGTGTCTCTAGTTCCTCTAAAGGAGGGAGGATTGCACCCCATAAATTCCACGTGAGTAAGTTCCTTAGTGAAGGCGGTGGCTATGTTCTTGGCAATGACTTGTCCAACAGCAGCTTGCGTCATGCTTGGGGTGGTTTGCTTAAATCTCTCATCATCAAATCATAAGAGACCATGAGAATATATAGTTAATGAAAGTCATCATATTCACAACACATGAATATAATACATGAAAATTTTTGTCTACGTGAACAGATATCACAAATAGCACAACCATTCCTTACATAGTAGAGTCACACTTGATATATTTGTTTGTACAACAATCAAAAGACAACAAGTTCTTTAGACTATGTCCCACACTTTCTGTGGCTAGGATAATAGTAAAAGCTAGTGAGGATATAAGTCTGGTCTAGGGACTTCCTGGTGTCCCTCTGTGTGAAATCAGGTTTGTGGCATCATAAGGTCGAGATAGTCCTGAAGTGGTGTCTGAAGTTGTGCATCGATCAAATCTTAGATAATATAGGTTCTGAACCATTCCTGAAGAATCTGCGGATGTCCCGGTTGAGTCCGTGATATTGGTATTATCTACTAGGTGTTATCTAGTTCATAGCAAGTGGGAATGGAAAAGGAAAATGACAATGGTGGTACTAGTGAATGGAATACTACCCTCTTTCGCGCTACCTCGCGACATCTAAGAGGTAAAACTAAAGTACGCACTATAAGACGACTAATAGTGTAATAAGTAGCTGACGGTGGTGGTAGTACCTGAGCAGTGAGCGCCCTACTAGTGAAGGAAAGAAAATATACTATCTCCCTTGAAATAAACAATCTAATAGGTCCATTAAGATTAAGTCTGAATACTCTACAAAAAGGCATTCTATGTATGGGCTGAATGATAGGAAAACCCTGTCCTTATGGCAAATCAATAGTGCTAATGGTGGTGTAAGTGCAACTGGTGGTATAATGGTAGTGGAAGATGACAAGGCATCTTCAATGTCGGAATCCGATAAAAGGATGTCAGGGTGAGTATCTGAAGACATGTCACTTGTGAACCAGGTCAATAAATTGATATATATACAAATATGAGTATAAATAACTCGCACAGGGTATGCATGAAACAACAAGTATCATGATTATGCACTTATGATGAAATGATGAGATGCTATGCTGATGTGGTTATAGTCTAGGGTCCAAGATACATTCTAGTTCGCTATAACCTTAGCTCTGATGCCAATCTGTCACACCCCCAATTTACCTGACTTGCAGCGGAATGGAATACCTGGGGGTGTCTGTCATAGCATCACAGTTACAGTTACATTGAACGACCTAAAGTGTCGTTTGGAAAATACTTCGTTTGATCATTGAAATAATCCAGAGTTTAAAATATGAGGTCCAGAAAAGGTGTTGCAAGTTTATGAAAAACAAGTCATGCTAGATCAAACGTTTACATAAGTGCATGAAATAATGGTGAGACGCGTCGACTCCGCGACTCCATAAAGGTCCAAATGCATGTCACATGAGCTACCTTAATAACCTGAAATACATTGCTAAAACGTCAACAAGAATGTTGGTGAATTCCATAGGTTTATAAAATGTAATGTTGTACGGCCACCACAAGTATAAGTGCAAGATAAAAGTCAAGTAAAATAGTACAATAGACCTTAGGCTCATGACCCCGAAGCTAGACTGTTGAAATTATATGCCACTCCTGAATGTTTTACCAGAACACTCCCAAAATATCAGACATGAAATGCATCCGCTTACTGTTGGTAATATCTACCACGGATGGAGGCGTCACCCTCGATAGATCTATCCACTCACTCTCGCTTAATCGGAAAATTAACGGTCCATGATAATAAATAGGGGACTTTAACAGGTTGGTAAGGCAACTTAAGCAATGTACATATGTTTTGGTACTTGGGCTCGTACTAAAATAATTGATGCAATGTATTCCCCCGTGGGATTTGAAATCAAAATATTGTATTGAAAACGGGGCTATGAAAACTCACCATAAACTGATGATATTGTGATGAAGTGAAATGAACAACAACAATGAACGGTTAGCTGCCTCAACCTAATATGAATGATGAACGATCTTTTTAGATCACAAAATGATGTTATGAATGTCCATGCACATGTTTCCTATACCACTCTACTCTTTGGAAAAATACTTGTTATTATAAAAAATATACATTTTCCAAGACTTAGAAAAATAAGGCAACTAGAAAAATAAAACTAGTTGAAATGTATATATATATATATATATATATATATATATATATATATATATATATATATATATATATATATATATATATCGTATGTATCAATGTTAGTGTTGAAATCCTTGATATAACGCCTTGTAGTGATAAAAATATACTTGTAATCACTAATACTTAATTAGTTATGAATTTGGGTACTTGGTATTATTTCTAGAAATCTAGAGTTACTACGTAGTTTTAGTGTTATTATTTTCAAAAGCTGTCAAAATAATATAAGTTTTGTCGATATTGAAACGTGAATATCTTTGTCGTTATAAGTCCGTTTTACTTGTTCTTTATATCCACGGTTACTTCTTAGTATGTAGTAATATATTTTGGAAAGCTTGGCTCCTCCGGGTTACGTCTAAAGCCTCGTTTTGTCCGACGAAAAACGTCCAACAGCAACAATTTTTAGAAAATATACTTTTCGTCAATAAACTTGCAAAAATCATAACTTCTTCGTTATAAACTCTTTTTAATCCGTTCTTTCGCCTACGGATTCGTTTTTGAAAGTATTTTCTAAAAATTTTGCCAAAGTTTCGTTTATCTTTACTGATTTTCCTGGATTTAGAAAAATGGGACAGAATGTATAAATACTTGTTACAAATCCATTTTTCATGTTCAAAACTAGTTTCTACTTCAACCAAATCTCTTGCAAACACCACAAAGCTATACTAATCCTACCATACACCTTCTTAGGGTGCCATGGGTTCCTAATCACTACTAATCATGTTAATTTAACAAAGGAACACCTAAATCAAAATCTAGGGTTTGTATGTTCAAAAAGTTAACAAAAATAATGTGGTATAGCTAACTTGTACATGAAATTAAGCATGAAAACCATAAGATACAAGTATTAATTAGATGAAATCATGAAAATAAATTTGATAACTCACTTTGAAATAATAGGTGACTAGAGGATGAGAAATCTTGTGTTACTTGAGTTTATGTTGCAAGAATCTTGATTAGAATGACAAAAGGAACAACTTTGTAGCTTTGATCTTTGAAAAATAATGGATTTTGGTTATGGATTGAAGTTGGGTCATGGGTTAGAGAGAAAGAAGGAAGGAAGAAAACTTTTTTGATCTTAAAAAGGTGATGAATGATTTTGGTTTTAGTTTTTGATATTTAGTTTAGAGGTTTATTGTATTCTAATGGTACATAAATGCTCAAGGTTAAGAAAATATAAGTCATGTGTCTAGGAGTGTTTGTATGGCCGGTTTTTAATGGGTAAAAGAGAAGCAAAGTCGGTTTTGGTCACTTAGGAAATGTAGTGTAATATTAGTTGTAGTTTAGTGTAAGTATTAGTTATAATCGGGTACCGGGTTTGCTAGAAATAAATATTAACGAAGTTATCCGGGACTTAATAAAGTCATAAAAATGTTAAAAATATGTTGGGTACAATTACTGAGTGTTCGGGTGATTATTGTTTAGTTTTCACGAAAACCGTCGTAATATTTATAAGCTTACGTTATAAATAAAATAAATTTCCAAAATACTGGTTAAATGAATATTATAACTTTTATGATGATATAATGGATATAAAAATATGTCGGGACCATTGTGGGAATATTTAGATATATTCGTCGTGTGTTATAAACCGGGTGTTAACGTTTATTTATAAATAGAAGGGTACCCGCGCAATGCGGCGGCGGGTACCCGATGACTATATTTTTGGCGAGCAAATATTTTTCATTTTAAACCTTCTTTATTAGTATTGTCTCAAATACTTTAAAACGTAGTAGATATATATGTTTTTTAAAAGTATAATATTTAAATTAATAATAGTGTAGTGTGTGTTTAGAAGCTGAGATAAAACTGTGTTTGTTTGTGGGTTAGTTTGTAGGCTTTATAATTTATATATATGAAATATGCATGAAAATGTAGTTATAGTATAGACGTTTCTTTTTGCATTTTTTTTAATTGGGTTATATCACATTCATTAAATGGGCTATTGCAAGTTAATGAGGTTTATAAATATTAGTGGCTCCTACAATTAAAGATATTAAAATTCATAATGTAACTTAACACCTAATATTTATATGTAGTTAAGATTAGTTATTTGAAATTCTTCCAATTAAAGAAATGTTTTTGGTCTTATTTTTTAAGACTTCCTTTTTAGGAATGGTCTAAATACATTATAATGTAGTTAAGATAATTATAAGGAAAACGTTAAATGTATCAAATATATAAATTTGAAAATCCTAAGAGTGGTATAACATGAAAATGCTGTTATGATGATATGCAGACTGTCTCTAGTCCGTATGCAATGTCCTTACTGATAATGAAATGAATTCGCACCTAAACCAATACGGTTTCGCGAATTTTAATACCCGTAAACTAAATTTACGATGAAATGAGTAATGCAAGTGAATAGTGAAAATTTTTCCGGCAATGAATAGTGTTCAGTGAATAGTAAAATTCTCATATGTTTCTCAGAATATCAAATTGACCTCGAAAATGATGAATAGTAAAACGATGAATAGTATTTTGATGAATAGTGATTTATGAATAGTAAAATGTCAAAGTTTGGGAAATGACCTGAAATGGTGAGTTGTGACATTTACGATTATCGTCAAGGTCGATTAAACAATCCCAGAAAGTACGGCCAACAACCAAATCAGACCAAGGGAACACACAATTATTACACCCCTCCCTTATCAGGAACCGATCAATTTCATAGCTAACATAAATTCTGTCGATGTTTTGGAATTGACGATTAAGAACCTAAAAAGAAAATAAAATAAACATAAATGACCATCATAAAAAATTAACATAAAAAATTAACATATATCATAAAAAAAAAAACAGCAATACAATGTATAAAAAACATCATACCTCTACCCACGGTCTGACTTGCAATAACTTCTCAGCTATAAGAGGATTTTCTATTTTCTTTCGACCTCTCAGTTCTTCTGCGCTAGGAACTTCAGAAGTTTTACTTACCTTCTCGACATAGGGTGACCTAATAACATCTTCAAACCTCCTCTTCCTATTTACGCTTTGCGCTAGAGCCCTTTGCATGGGAGGCAAATTCAGTTTCTCAATTAGTATCCTTCTTTTTTCAACTTCGTCACTCACTTTCGAACTCTTGTCCTTATAAACTTCCTAACAATTTTGATTTTCAGCTTTTTCAGGATGTCCTTTTGAGACGTTATCTGCCCCAACCGGTGGCGAATCAAACAACTTGAAAAAATCATCAACTGGAGTGCAATACTCATCAGCAAGATCTATAACCTGTCAATGATAAGGCAAATCTAATTAGAGAATTTTTATTATCGCAAAACACAACAAGAAAATTAATATAAGAGAACAATGATTAATTACCTTTACTTTAGAATCTTTGTTCATTTTCTTTTTGTCACTCGTTACAACCTGGGTAAACAAAAAATAAATAAACAGCATAAGTTTTTCATAACAAAGTAAGTGGGTAAACAATTAAAAAAAGAGATTTTCATAACAAACTAACTTCAATAATTTGAATAACAGTCTCAAGTTTGTGAGTGCGGAATTCCAAATCCTTAACCCGTTGCTCAAGAGAGACATATTCTAAATCTTTACTCCTGCTTTCCCCTGGAGAACCCTCTCGAACGCTTTTGTTCCTGGCCTTCTTTTCATCCACTTTATGAAAATATTGCTCCCAGGGTCCTCCTTTTGCAAGAGGCGGCGACCTCGGGGTATACCACTTAAAAAACTCTTGGCTTCGGGTAAACCACTCAGCTTCAGCCTCACTTGCTGTTGGGGTAACAACCAAGTTTGGTTTCGAGTCCTGTGAAAAATATACAAGTTTGGTTTTCAGTGAACACAGAGGCGTATACCAAATATCCCAACCACCAAAGGCAAATAAAAATTATCTAACGAAACTCTAAAACAAACAAAGGTGGTCGAAATAATCAGTTAAAAATCATATACAATTACCTTGGCAAAAAGCTGGTCGAAATAATCAGTTTTTCTAAGTGATGTGTGTTTCGACCATGCAAGTGCTCTTGGGATCACACCTGGAGCCTTGTTCCAATAATTTTTACTCTTCTCAGCACTCTCTATGATCCATATCTACATATAATATTTAGTCATGGAAAGCTTATGTATCTTAAACATACAAAAAATAAAAATATTATTAACAAAGTGTGTTAATACTAACCTTGAAAGCAGCAACGAATCCTTTCAAGCTATAAGTAGGAAGATCGTCGGATTCTATATTACCCGTTATTTTACGGTAACCCGGTATATGATTTGAAGAGACATTTCTAATTGAGTCATAAAGCTGCCTCCAAACAAGCTCCCCCCATGGAAATGAATTCCATTCGTCTAGATCCTCCACCATCCTCAGGAAAATATCATCAATGATAGACCCCAAGTCTTTACCCAGGAATATAACATCAAGTGTTAGCAAAAGGCAAACCCGTGTGGCATCCTCATCAGACAGTTTTATAAACGCTTCTTCATCTTCAATAAGTTGGAATATATCAATTAATTTCACATGTTCATCTATCTTGTGTGGAAAAACACGGTCAACAAAAGGGATCGGACCATAACGCCATTTCCTAAAACTGACCATACCAAATCTAAAACCAGTAAGGAGGCAGAATTCATGTCGACCAAATACAAGACTATGTCCATTCAAATGGTACACAAGTGGAAGATCATAGCTCTCATTTGTTTGGTGGGATTGTTTCTGAAGCATGTAATGAACAAGCCCTTCTTCATTATCGACATAGGTCAGATCGAGCCATGGTCCGAAACACGTGTCATTAAACATGATACGCCGTGGCTGGTCTAAACGATCTTTCATGAAAACAAAGTAATGCAATTTGCTTTTCACGACAAGTCTAGCATCATACACCTACAAGAAATTACATATTGAAAATATTAAAACAAACAATAATATATGAATGCATAATAAGACTAACCAAACAATAATAAATGAATGCATAATAAGACTAAACAAACAATAATATGTGAATGCATAATAAGACTAAACAAGTTTAAACTCATTTCACTGAGAAGGATGAAAACGAGCTTCCTGAGTGTAAACAGCTAGGTAACTAACCTTATAGAGCAATATAATAGTATAATTTACACGTATAAGCAAATATGAAACAATACATGGTAACATAACATTACATACAGGCTATACAACCAATAATAGAACTCACAAGTTTTCTGCAACTTAAGTGGCACATAATCTTAAAACTCAACATAGGTTCATCCTACCAGCCTATCCAATCCATTACTTGATACTACTTACACGAAATAATTAGCGAAACCAGTAACCTTACCTACCATAAACTAAAACTACACACATAACAGAATCATAAATTTCCTTAACCATATGCTTGACTCTTGTTGCATCTATAACCTAAACAGCCATATAAGTCTATAAACCAAACAAATAGCCATATTAATGTAAAGGTTAAACACTCCTAATAATTGTTAAAAATTAATCACATGTGATGCATAAACATAATTCGACACAAAAGAAACGCTACAAGAATTAGACAAACTGAGGCTTTGTTAACTATGAATGCAAGCTTCATGAGGGAATACAACTAACTAGCTAAGTAACTAACCTAATTGAGCACTATAACAGTCCAATCTACATGATTAAGCTTACAAGAAGTAGCCTAGCACAACATTGTTAACAAGTTTAAACTCATTAATCAGCTACTTATTAACTACCACTTCCTAATATAATTAATTAAACAAAAGATCTTTTAAATTTCTATTAGACGACAAACATTCATCGGGTTTTCGTGAACCAAAAAGCCCCCCTAATTCTGCCCTGCGCTTATCTATACTACATTACTACTTCATATATAGTTACATTTGCATTATTTTTCTACTAAATGATTTTCTAAAACAAATTGATGCAAGTAAGAAATATTAAAAATGATTTTATTCTGCACTTGTGTGTCTATCACGTTAAAAACCTACTACTAATAACGATTTGCTTTATTTATAAGTTCTTATTCAAGTAATCCAAATCCAACCTAAGCATTGCACTAAAACCTAATTGGCTTGAAGCAATCCCAACAAAACAATGAAAAATAATAATAAGCAGTAACAAATCCCAACAAAACAATGAAAAATAAAACCTTATTGCATGGCAATGAACCCATCCCATTCGGAAAAAAAAATAAACAGTTACAACAAAAAGATTGCTAAATGTGTTTTGATCTTCAAAATTTGAAACGAAAACTGAGCCCTAATAATGAGCCCTAAAATCATGTGATGAAGAAAAACAAAGCCCTAATTAATAAGAAAAAAAAAATACTTACCATTTTCGTTATCTTCTTCGTGGATCTGTCCTCGGATCAAAGGTTTATAGTGTGGGATGGATCATACCACTTCATGTACTTCTCGAAATGTGTTTTGATCTTTAAGTGTGTATTGTGTGTGTGTTTTTTGAAACCGGAAACAAAATGAGAAAACCAAATACCAAAAAAGAAAAGAAAATAAAATAAAGGAAAACTAATTTCAAAAGCAAAAGATTTGATTTGATGGGGAAAAATATAGTTCAATTTCCTAAGCAAAAAGTAAGCACATAAGTCGAGTACCTGGATTGAGCACCGTCATTTAATAAAAAACTATTTCTTTTTGTACCTGTGAATAGTTAAATAGATTGCATAAAGATTTTGTAGTACAATTGGTAGTAGGACACGTGGCATAATTCTAGTGGAGTTGAGCAGTCGAGCAGTTGAGCATGACTCTTTTGGGAAGAAGGTACAAAGTTGACCACAAAGTGAACTCCCTTTGTACTTTTGTACTCCTTTGGTAATTTTCTCTTTTTTTATTCTTTTATTGTTTTCTTACTTTTTTTTAATTCAAAGTAACATATTTATATTTTTAAAATAAAAACTTATCTTTTTTATAATATATTTTCTCTCTCCTATATCAAATAAAAATCAAAATCCAAATCCAAATCCTAATCCTAAACCCACCAACAAACCAAAATGGCCCTAGTATTTGTATCGTTATTTTTGATCGAGAATTCTAACTTTGTACTTTTGTTTTGGAACGTTTGAATGGATGAATGCTTTGAAATAAGTTTGTATGTTTGTTTTGGATAAATTTCTAGATGGTATTAAGTATACTTTTTTTGAGAAAATTTTTCGAAAAAATTCTGGAATTACAGCTAAATCAGATTCTGTTGAACCTGCAGATGCTTTTTACGACGACATGGTCGTCTATAAAAGTGATATGGCAGACACTTTTAGCGACGAAACTGTTGACGTCAAAAGCTCAAGTACCTTTTTTTATAATATTTAATTAAATTATTATTTATATTAAATAAATATAAAAATTTAATTAAATTATTAAAATTCGTTAATTAATGAGTGTTTAGGGGCACTTTTAGCGACATTTGTCGTCATCGCCTAAAGTGATGTGTGCCACTTTTTAACCTTGACCGTGAAGCCAAGTGGGTCTTATTTCTCATCGCTAAAAATTAGTCGTCGCTGAAGACCTTTGTCTGCGAGCCTTTAGCGACGCCTCTATGACGAGGACTAATCGTCCCTAAAAGCACAAGATCTTGTTTCGGTAATCACAAATCATGTAAAGTAATTTTAACGAATGTATAACCTCCATATTAAAAAGTTACGTGTACGTTTTTTCTTGATGAAATTACTAATATAAGGTTCAATCTCATAAACATGAAAATTACGGGTAGGATTCTACTAAAGGAGACCATTCACCTAAGGCCTATGCATTTAAATGATATAAACATGCTTTGAGTTGAATTATAATCAGATTTGGCTTTAGTTTTAGCTTTGTATATGTGAAGAAAAAAACAATATTTTTCTTGCCACCTTTCATATGGATCATCCTGAAACCGCAAGAGATGGGAATAACAAAAAAAATTTTAAACTGAGCACATTAATTATGAATTGTTTCATTATTATTTTCGGGTCTTTTTGTTGCATTCACTTACAACAAGAAAGAACCATCAGTGTTTGGTGCATCACCTGCATTTTGGTGCATTATTCTTTCTTTCGTTCGTCTTTGGTTCCGTCATATTCCTGATAACCACTAAAGAGTTTTATGACAAACCATATACAAAGTATGCAGTATATGTATCGGCCTTCGGGCGTTATTCCTTAAGCGAAATGTTCATGTGAGGTTGGGAAAGATAGAGTTTTTAAAGAAATAGGTTTCGGGTTTAATCTCAACTCTCCTCAGTTTGCAGGAAAAAATTGAATATTACTTGTCGACACTTGGAAATGTACGCCGTTGGAGTTTTTCCGCCGATTTAAAACTTTTAAGGAGAAGTATGTGGTATATATGTACACAAAATGTATGCATTGTGTCATTTACAAATCTATGTTGGTGTTTTAATTTTATCAATATGAGACGAAACATAAAGCTTATCAAAGGGAGAATATTTGTGTTTTCTATATTCTATGATGTGTGATAACTAATAAGTAACATTAACATATCTTTTTTTTTGGGTAAAAACATTAACATATCTTATGACATGCTCCATGTTCTATGTTTTCAAAGTGTTTTATAGTGCTTTATATGTATGTGTTCGTTGTCAGATTGATTTATTAACATTAACTAAAAGTGTATATGTACGAAAATTGAGATCTTACAATATGCACATGTAATTAATAGCTATTTTTTCTTTTCAAATGTCAATCATGTAAGTGGTATTATCGTTGTTCCGACATTTAAATCAACGGTTTTTAGATAGGCAGTTTACCAAAATTTTCAACTTTATTCGCCTAAGTTATCAAATTTTGTTTTTGTGCAAACAGGGTACTAGACTATCGTTACCGGATAAATTAGGGACCGAACTATTTTTAGCCTTTGATACCCGGTTGCTTGCCACGCTGGTAGCTGACTTGTATTTTTATTAATTTTAAAATAATCTTTTTATAAAGGGTTATTATACAAATAAGTTACTAAACTTTGCGAATTTGTTCATCTAAGTTACTAAAATTTTTCTTGTTCAATTAGATTACTAAACTACGCAACTTTGTTAATTTAAGCTACCCTTATCAGTCACCTGAAAACACCCTCACTCACGAGACACCTCAATGCCACATCATAAATGAAAAACGTTACATAAATAATTAAAAACGTAAACGTACGAAATTAAAACTAAACATTCATAAACTATAAACCATTCAGCCACTAAAACCATAAATCTTGTATCCTTTTTTTTTTTTCATAATTTCCCATGAGTTCTGAGATCTTGTAATTTTATGAGTTCCTTTTTCGTTAGTACAAATAATGTCTAAAGTTTCCAACTCTTTACTTTTACTTCACTTCCATTATTTCATAGTGACTGATGTAAGTATTTGTCAATATAACATATATGTAATGACTGATGTAAACTATCACCCCAAAATAAACGTGAAACTTATAGATGTAATTCGTACTAAATAATACATGATTCAGGGTTCAAATTGCAACGTTTCATGTACGTATCTAAAGCTTTACAGCTTTGCAATATGATCCCTCACCCCTTTTTTCAAAGTTTTTCTTTTTCATATTTTGACACGTGTTTTTTCACCATATTACAATAAACACGAAAATCACCCCTATCTTTTAGGCTGAGAAACCTTAATTAACCAATGAGAAGGCTATATTTCAAAACCGAGCCTTCTCATTAGTTATTGGATCACTTGATTTGACCAAAAGTGAGTTCTCTTATTATATAAAAGATTTGAGGGTTTGAGTTTTTAAAAGATTTACGGCTTTGCAATATGGTCCCTCCGCCCTTTTTCAAAGTTTTTCTTTTTCATATTTTTGACACGTGTTTTTTCACCATATTACACAAAACACGAAAATCACCCCTATTTTTTAGGCGGGGAAAACTCAATTAAACAATGAGAAGGCTAGATTTCAAAACTGAACCCTCTCATTAGTTAATTGAACCACTCGATTTGGTCAAAAGTGAGTTCTCTTATTATATAAAAGATTTAGGGGTTTGAGTTTTTTAAAGATTTGTGCTGGAAATTCTAAGTCTTGTTAACACAACACTTGTAGATTTTTCTTGTAAATAAATATATATTAGTAACCCAATTGGAAAAAAATAATAATAATAAAAAAATAAAAAATAAAACACTTTTAGACGAACAAAATTGCAAAGTTGAATAACATATCCGTCTAATAATGGTAAGTGGATATCTGAGTTGGACAATGAGGCCCACAAAAAGCTGAGGTGGACAAGGTAAAAACTTAATCTCTCGGTTACTAGTTTTTGGAGTAACCTGAATGAACACGGATCTAATGTTGAATAACCTAAATGTCGAACCCATATACTCCAATGCCACGTTTGCAAAATAAATAAATAAATAAAAAAGAAAAAAAATGATAACTTAGGGGTAAAAGATCATTTGAGGACCAAACTTTTTTTACATACCAAGTACTAATCTCTACCATCCATCTTCCCTCCATCATTATTTGATCTAATGGATGAGATTAATCCCAAGAATTTAAAAAACCCACTTTCATCATTTTTTTTCAAATATTAATATCTTTCAAACCATTAATCGTTAAGCGAAAAAAAATATACCGTTACGACGAGCATTTAATTATCTTTCTATAGATAGGTATTTGATATATTTTCGACAATTTTTTTTCCGTTTTTTTAACGTTTTTTTTCGTGACCGAAAAAATCATATATGATATTATATAGGGTAAATTGCAAAAATGGTCCTTAACGTTCCACAAATTTGCAAAAACGGGACCGAGACAAAAAGTAGCGCAAAAAAGCCACCCACGTTCCAGATTTTCGCAAAATCGCCACTGAGAGCCCTTTTCCGTTAACTCCCGTTAGTTTTCCCGTCAGTCAAGGGTATAATCGCATGAAATGACAAATATACCCCTTTAACTTCAAATACAACTCTACCTCTTGCCGCCAAATCTTTACCAGTGCAATTTCCGCTTTAATTTCCCTCCTGTTTTGTGAGTTTTGTTTTGTTTTTTTTTTCTTTTTATTTGTTAAAGGTGTATTTGTTGTTAATGTTATGGACTTACAATTGTAGGTGGTCAGATGGGAAATGTGAAAGTAGTAGAGGTAGATAATGAAACAGAGGAACAGAGTGGCGGGAGTGATTCAGGGGATTTGAACTATAATCGAAATGATGATGAAGTGTTTGATGACGATGATCAGGTAAATGAAGATGTTCCCGTAAGTAAGTCTGATTTGCTATGCCATAAAGCTTGTGAAATTCAATCAGGTATACCTGTTTTTACCAAACATTATGCACTGATTAGAGAGTATGCCAAAGAGTTGGTTAATCAAAATCCAGGCACTACTGTTAGGATTGATGTATAGCTAGAACCAAATCCAGCTAGTTCAACAAGAACTTTTAAAAGAGTGTATGTGTGTTTGGGAGCTATGAAACAAGGTTTCAAAGCTTGTGGCAGAGAATTCTTAGGATTAGATAGATTCTCCATGTCAGGTCCTTTTCCAGGTCAATTACTAACAGTAGTTGGGATTGATGCAAACAATGGGATTTATCCAGTAGCATATGCTGTAGTTGATGCACTAAATAAGGCAACTTGGTGTTGGTTTTTGAAACTACTAGGAGAGGATCTTGGGATAGAAACCAACTGCAAGTTCACTTTCATATCTGATAGGCAAAAGGTGCACATTTCTATTATATAATTAATCATGTGTTTTATGCACAATGAGAACATATAAAGTTTTAACACCATCCATAACCTTACCTGTTCACAGAGATTGATACAAGTTGTTGCTAGTGTGTTTCCAAATGCTGCACACAGGTTTTGTGTTAAGCATATTCATGAGGAAATGAAGTCACATTTGAAAGGAGGTGTTTACAAGGACATGCTTTGGAAGGCTGCAAGAGCCACAACTGTTGTTGAATTCAACAAAGAGATGGATCATCTGAAGAATAACAATGTTGCAGCTTATGATTGGTTGCTGAAGATTCCAGCTGAACAATGGAGCCGATCACATTTTTCAGGTAATTCATTAAGTGGCAGTGGAAAAAAGCATACTGATAATTGATCATATATTAATACATAATGTGTGATTTGTTCAACAGGCAAAGCCCTATGTGGACTACTCTTAAACAACACATGTGAGGTGTTCTGTAGCCAGCTAAATGATGTGAGAGATAAATCCATCATCGTTTGTCTTGAATATATAAGGGAGTACTTGGTGAAGAGGATTGTGGTAGTTCAGCAAATAATAGAAAGGAGTGTTAGAGAACTTACTCCTACTGTGCAAGCCATGGTTGATAGAAACAAAAAAGAAGCTACTGATTGTGTTGTTGAATGGATTGCAGCTTCGTTATATAAAGTATATGTGCCTAACGAGGATCATTGTGTTGCTAACTCGGATAGGAAGGAGTGTGGTTGTAGGATGTGGGAGCTGACTGGAATACCATGTAAACATGTTGTGGCTGCAATAAACTATATGAATGAGGATGGAAAAGGAGTTGTTGTGCCTGAAGAGTGGGTTCATGCTGCTTACAGCCTAGAAACATGGGCGCGTACGTACTCATTCAAGATCAATGGGTGTTCAAGCCGCAGATACTGGCCAAGAATTGAGTCTACAACAGTCATAGTACCACCCAATCACAGACCTCAGGTTGACAGGCCAACTAAAAAGATGAAGTCAAATGATGAGCATGCACTTCCAACTTCTTCATGTGTTACCCACTGATCTTTGAACAATATGTTAAACGTTATTGTATGTTGGATTCTATATTTGTAATCTTTGTTTAACTTGATTGTCTTTAGAACAATATGTTTGAACCCATTGCAGTTGGACTTTCAAAAGTCAAACTTGCAAAAAATGTTTATGTTTCTGAATGTAATGGATTCTATATTCTATGTTTGTTTGCATTATGTTTCCACCCATTGCATTTAGACTTTCAAAAGTCAAACTGCAAATGTTGAATTGCATAAAGTCAACTTTGGTCCACACATGAAGACTACACAGTACTTGGCAATCTTTTATAAGCCCTTTTATAGGCAAACACATGAAGGCTACTAAATACGCATCTCTTAAAACACACACTTGCAAAACACAACTCCCTATTTCCTTAACCATGAACAACTCTGAATGTGATATTAATCTAAGGGTTGTCTGTAACTCGTATGTGCTAACTGAAGTAATGCTTGGCCTTTACCACACCGAGATTCTTCAAGACTTGCAGCAGGCACAGGATTTGGAGTACAAGTCCAAAAAAATTACTGAAAGGGTCGAACGTAGGGGGGATGTGATTGGTAGACTTCGAAACTGCTCACGTGCAAGAACTGCAAGGAGCAATACAAAGAAGCTTAGGAGGCTACAAACAATTGATAAGCGTTGGGCGAATGCACTGTTGATGATGTCTAGGCAAGTCATGGACAAGATGTTTAAGAAGATTGAGTTTGTTGTAAAGATGAAATATCCATGAGGGGGTTGGTTGTTTTGAGATTAGTGATGGTTAATGAATGTAATGGATCTCATGATCCAGATTTTGTATGAATAATGTCTTCACATATGTTTATACTTCGTTATTGTATTTGATAGGCATCATAAACATAAACAAAAAGCTGACATTAATGAAACATTAAAACATAGACTAAACATAGTGATTCAGTTTGTGGTTTGGACATGCCCAAAACTACATCCTAGAAACACAGACTAAACATAATGATTCAGTTTGTGGTGTTGTTTTTAATGAACTTTCTTGGCTTCTTTTTCCTCTTCTTCTTTGCTTCAGTTGATTGAGTTGCATCTGCAGCACCCCCTACACTTATGTTTCTACTTGTAATACCCAAACCAATGACACCACCACTTACTACCTCTGCCGTTGCACAACCTTCCTGTTCAAGTATCACAACTCTATGCCTCCAACACTTAACATCCCCACAACAGATGAAGCATCTTTCGTCCAACACCTCTATCTTTGCACCACCCCCTCCTGTTTTGTTGCCACTTCTGATACCGAGACCAATTACACAACCACTTACTTTCTCTGCCTGTGTATTATTACGACTCATTTTCTGTCTCTTTAATTTTTGAGTTGCAGATTCTGCCATATGTATGCTTTTGATAAAGTTGAAAAGTAGACTTTACTATACTAGTTGGTTGGATAATTTACTGCATTTTGTGTGGTAGGTCAAGGAGTATTAACTTCTTACTAGTGCTATTCAATAAACCAAGTGAATTTCACCCGTTTGACTTTCACCTGTTTGACTATCTAATGCTTTCTGCATAAGCTGCATAGGAAGTACCCATATATTTCAAAAAAGAAACACAAACATAAAGAAATGAAAATCGAAACACAAACATATCAGTAACATAAACATAAAAACTTTCATTGATCATAGGAGTTCACATCCATTACAAATTTCCAACAGATATCTAAACAAACACTTGTTTAGTAGTTTGAACCGCTGCCCTCCGCATTACCCCTTTTCTTCTTTTTCTTCAATTCTTTTTCTTCCTTGTCCTTCTTCTCCTTTAGATACTTGAACACCTTTTCAAGATTGGAAATCATCTGTTCCAACTCATCAAACTTGGGTAAAACGGTAACCACAGGCTCTTGCTTCTCCTCCTCCTCCTCCTCATCATCACTCAAAAGCGCTTCATAGTATCCATCTTGTTTCCTCAGATGGGTCAGAATCTTAGTTCTTAACTCCTTAGGTATCTTCCTATAAGAACCATACTCATCAATTGGTTCTCCGCCAAGAAGTAAATCGTTTAGATAATAGGTTCTTAAAACTTTATCAAATTCCTCTTCCTCGGTACCAATGTAGATACTCTTCCCTTTTCCATTGTTTGCCATCGTCGGTTGTTTTGATCGTTGGGATTGTGTGTGTTATTGTTGAATAAGCGGGATAAACGTGGACTTTATAGTCCTATGCAATCGATTGGGTTGCCGAGTTACACAAAAAAAGAGGGAAAGGTTAATCGCCAAGTGTGCCTCCAAAATTAAGTTTTGTAACTTTGCAAATTTGGTCATTGAAATAAAGTTGGGGTAGTCAAAGGCGGGAAGCGAGTGAAATGGCGATTATACCCTTGACTGACGGGAAAACTAACGGGAGTTAACGGAAAAGGGCTCTCAGTAGCGATTTTGCGAAAATCTGAAACGTGGGTGGCTTTTTTGCGCTACTTTTTGTCTCGATCCCGTTTTTGCAAATTTGTGGAACGTTAAAGACCATTTTTGCAATTTACCCTATTATATATCATATCATATATGATATTACATATCATATCATATATGATTTTTTCGGCCACGAAAAAAAACGTGAAAAAAACGAAAAAAAAAATTTGTCGAAAATATATCAAATAGCCTATCTATAGAAAGATAATTAAATGCTCGTCGCGATGGTGTAATTATTTTCATTTAACGATTAACGGTTTAAAAGATATTTAAATTATAAAATATGGATGAAATATTAAAATATTTTTAATCTCAACAATTAATTTCTTTTTAGATAGATGGTGAGGATGAATTATTTGTATGTAAGGAATCTTTGATTTTTTAAATAACGAATAAAGTTGAAAAGTTAGGAACGTCTAAAAACCATATAAATCAATTATAGTTTGACTTTGTCCATCGTTTTTTTGGAAACATCATGGTTTTCAATATCCATTTTGGGTCGTTGAACTTTTTTTTGCTTTTTTATTACAATAATGATTTGTAAATCTTTTATATAATAAAAGAATTACATCATTTCAGAGTATTTTTGTAAATTCTTTCTCATTGAAAAAAAAATTGGACCAATAGCAAAGCTCGATTTTGTCATGTAGGCGAAATCAAGCAACGTGATTAGTCAATAAAAAGTCAAAATTAATTTGATTTTGGTCAAACTTAATAAATTTGGTGGAGAAATTTGGTTAAGAAAAAAAAATGCATAAAAATATAGGTGTCAAATTTATAAAAACAAAAACTTAAAAAAAGGGGAAGTAATTAATAAAACTTTAGTATTTGAATTTTAAATAATTTATATAGAGTAAAGTGTAAAAATTACAAGTTTCCATGTTTTTTAATAACTTTATAAAAAACACAAATAACCTCTTACACTTTATACCCCTTATACTTTATAATATTACCTTTTTAAAAAAAATTAAATGAGTATTAGTATTAATTTTTATACTTTCATCCATTAAAATTACAAAATTTAGTAAATATGCGAATTAGTTTTAATATAAGTTAAATATTTTTTTAAACTAATGTTAGTTTTATACTTTCATATATTTGAATATTTTTTTAAATAATGACTCATGTTACTATTTAAAAGTTTAATTTATGCGTACACGAGTTTAAAATATGGCTAAATTGTTAGTAACGGGAATATAAATATCAAATGGTAAGCACGATACTATGATATGAAAATAAATATACTCGATTCTACTTATAACAACGACTCATGAAATTGTTATTTAAAATTTGTATATGGATATCCATAAAAACATTTTAAAAACTTTACGGAGCATACTTTAACTTAATCAACGCTCATTATGTGCTACTAAATTCACACATTTTGTATAACATGATATCAATAGTTAAAGTAAAGCAACAAAACCAATCTCAACCTCAACATGTCTGTCAGTTAAAAACGTTATACAAAAAATAAAATAAAAAAAAAAAAAAAAAAAAAAAAAAAACATGGGTTAGATAGTCATTGTTTAATATAGAAGGTGTTTTTCTTAAATTATATAAAAATACACGCATCACAATCCTTATTTGATAACAATCACCACCTAAAAAAAACTACGTAGGTGATAACCTAACTTTATTCATTGACGTGATGTTTTATCCAAAAAAAAAAAAAAAAAAACTGTACAACGAATTAAAAGTATATACATGAGAATTATTCAGCAAGAATATATAGTTTTAATCAGGTTATTATGTTACTATACTGCGATAATATTATTGAGTTGGTAATCACGGATGTGAGGTACAACCATTATTCTATACTTATGATTTATGTGTAAACCTCTTTTTGTTTCTGAATAGAATCCGAAAGAGACCTCAACTGAACTTTGGCTTATGTCTTATCTATCTGATAGTATTTAGTAACATTTTTTAGTGTTTAACTTTTTTATTGTACACACCAACTTTTAGTAACTCTTTTTTACGTTTTATTGAAAACTACTACACTTAATATGTGTGTTTTATTATAAACACACTAAGCTAGAATAGAATTAGTTGTGAGTTCAGGGGTTTTTCACTAAGCTTCTAAAAAAAGCTTATAGCTTTATCATACACTATTGTGTTATGGTAATTGAATAAGCCAATAAGCACCTTTAATAAGCATAACCAAACATCCTTTAGTTCTAATATGAAGTTTTCTTATTTGATGTTATAACTAACTTTGTTGTTATCCTCACTATAATGCAACATTTTAGTGGTTTTTGCAGTTTTATTATCTTATCGCACACACTAAAGTGTAATGCAATTTGTTGTGTGCGTTTTTTAGAGGAGGGTTAAGTATCAACACATGATTGTCGTGGAAGGATTTTCTACGCCTGTTCAAGGTATGAATGTATAATTTAGTTGAGTTGCTGATTTAGATAATACATGAATGTATTTTAATGTACCAAATATGTGTTTTAGTGCCTATAAGGGGAATTTTATGGTAGCAATTCTTTTTGGAGTGTAATTGTCTTTGAATAAGTTAATGAAACTTAGCAGGTGTTTGTTGTCATTGATAACACTATGGGTGTCAACCAACGGTCTAAAATATGGGTGTCTTTTACCTTGATGATTTAGGCCAATTGTAAAGAAAGTTGCATTAAAGTGAAAGATCGGTAAGGATTCAAACAATCCTAAAAGACTTGCGAATATACTCTTTGTCATTTTTTTCATGCATTTATAATTTACTTATACAAGTAATAATAATTTCCTTATATAGTTCGGGCTTAGAGAAAAATTATTCTTATACATTATACATAAACGTAAGATTAAATTTGAGTTCTATCAATTACAACTTTTTTCGTTTCTCTTTATGTAATAAAGAAGCTATATTGTAAGCATCTATGTTAATTTGGTAATTTTATGATCAAACATGAGAAGTAAATAACACAAACTTATGAAAATACAACTTTCCAAACAAAAAGGTACATTAGTAAAAATGATATGATGGTTATTTATAATTAATGAAATGAATCAATCTTCAAAGCCATCTAAATATGCTACATATTTTAATGAAAATATAAGAAAAAGAAATACCACAATTACAAAACACATCGCTAATGTATAGCACGGGTTTGCGAAACTAAAAGCATATATCACTAACATCATCATTTGATTTTGCTTTAATAATACGTACAATATAATTTTTAATCCAAAAGTATTTTCCTAAAATAATAAGTAGGCTATAACATATACATATGATTTTTTATTTTTAGTCCACCAAGTAAAATCATTTTAAACATGTTAAGTGATTCATTCCTTAATTAATAATAATACATAATTAAAACGAAATTTTAAAAACCCTGTGCGTGCGCAGGTATTATAACTAGTAGACTTATACACCATTAAAAAGTTATTGGTGAAATAGCTTCACATGTCTTTCTGGTTATATTAGTTTGGGAAAATGTCAGGAAAATGCATCATATTTGTCATTGTATGTAGCGTCTTTTTTTTTTTTTGAATTTGACACTAACATTTTTGAATCGTGTCATTGTGGTACCCACATTTTTAAATCGTGCTATTGTGTGTACTTTGTGACCATTTTACCCATACTTTTTTCAAATTTTTTTAGGGGTAAAATGGTCATTTCACTGCTGAAAAAGTCGCAAAGTACATACAATGACACGATTTAAAAAGGTTAGTGCCAAATTCAAAAAAAAATGCTACATACAATGACAAAAAGTGACAAATATGATGTCTTTTTCTGCCATTTTCCCTATTAGTTTTGTCAACTTATGTAGTTTTTTTCTTTTTCAATATTCGATAATCGAATATCATAGTGTTTTTTTACAAAAAGAAAGACATACTTTGGTCAAGTCGAGACAAAGTAGTATTAATGTATTGGGAATGAATCTACTAAGATGAGAAAATAAAATAAGAAGAATGAGAAATGTTTGTAACCACACGTTTAAAATGAAAAATGAGAATTTCATGGGAGATGAATCTTATTTTGTAAGTCCATCTGAAATGTGCGGTTATTGTTACTTCTTATTCTTCTCATTCTATTTTTTTCTCATTTGATCCTTAGTCTTAATGTATTAGAGTAACAATTTAATTGTCTTCGGATAATTATTTCAATAGTCATTGACAATTTAAGGCTAATGGTATAAAAAAGCTTCAAACTTTATTTATTTATTTATTTATTTATTTGGGTTTTAGATTTAATTTTAAATTTTCTTATTATTCAAAAACTCTCTTAATCTTTCTATTGTAGGCATAGTACGGGAAATGCATGACGTATCAAGAGTTAATCAACTATCGGTCACTTTAGTGTGAGCAATTTCGTAAATTAACCTTGTTCATCTTTTTTACCCTCTTCATTTCACCATTAACTTTCGAAATAAAACCACCAAACACCACCCTTTACAAACCACAATCACTCCATCCATTACATATCACCCTCAAATGTCATCTTGATTCTTTTTACTCACTATTCCATCCACTTCATAGATCTTACTTTTTCTTTCAACCCCATGAGATCCGAAATTTTTAACCTATCTTCATTTTTGTACATTTAAAACTATTGTTAACGGAAATATAAATATCAAATGAAAGCGCGACTTCATGGGTTACTGTGAGACGAAAACATATACATGATAGTATTCATATAACAACGATGCATGCAATATACACGATGTTTCTTTTTATCAACAAACAATTATTTCAAAAATAAAACTACTTTTGAAACCTTAAACAAAACAAACTCTTTTTACGAAAAGAGTTTCTTCGTTTACACTGTTCTGTGAGTGATAAAACTACTTTTCAAAACCTTTTTACAAAAGAAACTCTTTTTATGGAAAGAGTTTCCTCATTTACCCTCTTCCGCGCATCCATCTATTTATACTTTGAGAGTGGGAGGTATCGTCAAGCCAAAGCTTGGCACCAAGATAGCAGCCCAAACACATGAATGGCTCACCGTATCAGAAGTCGTGCCAAAGCCTCTTGGCCGTTACACAACAGCCAGCGCCAAACCATTCTTTTTTCTTTTTCCTTTTCTTTTTTGTGTTGTATTTGTGTATTTAGTGGGGTATATGTGGACCCAACGACACAACTTTTGCTATGGCACCACATTTATATTAGGGAGGGGTTTTTTTGATGTCGTTGAAGATCTCGTGCCATAGAAATTTTCAATGACATGGTGTTGAAGTAAAAGTTTGTTTCTACTTCAGACAAGCGAGATGAATCTTTCGGACTAGGGTGAGTCCTTCGGATTCAATGTGACTCTTGCTTACGGTATATTGCTTCGGATATCTGCAAAACAGATACGTCCGTTAGACTCACCCCGGGAATGTATCCCAGGACCAACCTCCGGCGTGAGAGTAAGTATATGTTCTTAGTGAGAGAAAGTATGAATAAAACTAGAGAGTAGGAGAAAATTAGTTAACCTTAAATGAAGATTTCCTCTCTATTTATAGACTTTCTATATGGAGCGCCAGGCTGGTTTGTACTTAGCCCTTAATGTTCGTTAGTTTGTGCTCCATTATCATATACTTAGTGTACTTGCTTGTACTTTGATTAATGTACTTACTGGATCATCCGAACAGTGAGGTATTCCGGATGTCTGGGGTCATTCGGCTATCGTTATACCTTTCGGATATTAATCTATTCTTTCCCGACACATTCGGCCATGTTAAACTTGATTTGGATCCGGAAGGTATGTCGTATATCCGGAGGGTACATACGCCAATATGTCCCCCCAAGTATCGTAGCATTGGTTATGCCAATGGTGTGATACTAAGTTTGGTTTTTGCCGTTTTCCGGAGGGCAAGTTGTAGCTTCGTCCTTCATTAGAGTCGTGCAAAATGCCAAAAGTAATTAATGTGTCGTTTAAGGTGTGCCGTCGTTTTTTACCGCATCGTTTGGATTGGAACACGTATGCGTTTTGTGAGACACACGGTGTGGATGCTTGACACGTTAGCCCTACGGGTGACGTGTCTTTTCCCGCCCAATTTTTACCGTCTATAAATAGTCCCCATTTATTCATTTTTACTATTGTAATTTTTCTGCACACACAGACTTCTGACATATTTTCTTCCTTCCGTATTCCGAACGATTATTCTCTTCATCTTTGAGGTACGTCCTAGTCCGTTTAGTTTTTTGTTGTTTGGCTATACTCTTCTTCCTGTCGGACCCATTATGTCAGAATCTACAACGTCTTTTGAATATGAGGATGTATCCATGCCGGAGGGTTCACATGTCAAGAAGGATATACACCTGAGGCCGTCTACGATGGATGATGGTGAGGTACTTGTGGTAGTGGAAACTTTTAGGCTTCCGAAGGATATACATCCGAGGGCACCTCCGTCGGGTATGACGATGGATCTATTGCCTGCGGATGCCATTGGCTTATACGCAGAATATTTCTTTGACGGAGGTCTTACTGTCCCTTTTTTTACCTTTCTCTTAGATGTTATTAGGTATTTTAAAATTCACATATCTCAGTTGGTTACGTTGGGAATGCACCGTGCTACTCTTTTTGAGGTGTATTGCCGGAGCATGCACATTCCTCCTACCACCCCTCTATTCCGTGTCTTTTACAAACTTAGCAAACAAGGTTGCTGGTTTTCCTTTGAGAAACGTGTGCACAAGGATAGAAAGATTTGCTTCGGAGAGTTTCCTTCCTGCCTGAAGGGCTGGAAATATCACTTTTTCTTGATCGATAGGAGATCCATTCCTTTTGCCATGCCTTGGAGGCATTCGGACTCGGATGTGTCCGATCCATTTCCCATGAGGAGTGAATACGATGTTGCTCACGCCGAAAGGTTGGCTGAGACGATCATCGAGCCGTGCCAAGTTCCCCAGTCTTTCTTATATGCGCTGGGTCTTTCGGACCATTGGGAATTTACCGGCTTCCGTCCGGCTTTGAGGGATGAGCAGGGGAGGGGTATAGCCCTTATTATAAATATGAATTTTCAAATTGTGCCTTTCTTTTTTATTTTTATGTTTAATGATGTCTTGTTTGTTCGCAGGTGTAACTATGTCAAGCTATTTGAACAAACCTCCACTCCGAAAGGTGGTGAATGTGGTCAAAGGGGATCCGCTGCCGCAGGGGCAAGGTCGTGAGATGCACATTACTCGCCCCTTGCCTCCAATGCTGAAGTTCCTGAAAAGGATGAGGAGTTGAAGAGGGTGGAGGTGCCGGATGACAAGGTACTGGCTGCCAAAGATAAGAAGAAGGAGCAGGCAGCGAAGTTGGGCTCCAAGAAACCTCCGTCCAAAAGAGCCGGAGGGAGTATCTCCTCCAAGGTTCATAAGAGGTTCAAGCAGTCTGCTGACCATGTTATTGACCTGGATACTACGGAGGAAGTTGAGGAGCCGGAGCCAATCCGCTCGTTTCATCCGAAGGATATCCCCTCTGGTATGTTAGTAAACATTCTGTTCATAACTTTTCCTTGATTTGTTTCTTATTTATTTGACAAATGTTCTTTATTTTCAGGGAGTTCGAAGGATGGTTTCCGCCGTCCGGGCAAGGGGCATGTTGATGAGGAGGATGTCCAGGTGGACATAGACGGAGATGATGATGATGATGACACGTTTGTTCCAGCCTGGGTGGTGAAGAGGGGGACTCGCATGAACAATGCGAATGTCTACCGAGACATGTTGATTAACTTGGCCACCCCGGCTGAAGAGAGGCACTTAGATGGTCAGGATGATACTGAGGCTATCCGAAGGTCTTGGTTACTGATGGGTAAGCACGTTACGGCTCAAGCGGACGTCATTTTCCGCTTCGAGTCTCTTAAGCGTGAGTACCAGAAGTTGTCTGAGACTCATCAAGGGTGTGACCAGGTTCTGGAAGATAAGAGTAAGAGGTTGGATGAAGTGGCTGGGGAGTTGGATGAGTTGAAGGGTAAGCATGCGGCATGTGCTGAGATGAATCCGGAGGGGATTCAGAAATTGCGTGCCGAGAATGCTGGTCTGGAGGATAGTGGTGAGTGCTTATTCACTCACCTTTTCTGAGCCATAAAAGGACCAAATAAACCAAAAACTAACCAAAATTGCCAAAGAAGGTATGTTTTTGTGTTTGTGAATGTGCAGGAACGGATATTTAAGAAAAGGACGAAAAATCACAAGAAAATGACAAAACGAGCACGAGATTTGGAAAAGTGTAAATAGTCGAGGCCGGGGATGTAAGCCGGGATCACATTTATTATGTTACAAATATGTTTGGAACGCGTGATTATGTGTTGATGATAAAAGGGTTTGAATACAAAAGAAAAACGGTGATTTTCGGAGAGTTTCGACGACGTTTTCACGTTTTTCGTGGTAAAGATGAAGTCAAAAATATTTCCCGATCACACCATTGGAAAGAGCACGGAAAAACGAGTCCGACGGTATTTTTCTCAAATTTTTATCAGGTCCAAAACTGCCTTAAATTGACAGGTCAAAATCTATTTTGACCCTTTTTACTTGTAATAATCTGGACTGGGCTCAAAACTATAATAAAAAGAACCAAACGCACTAAGTAACTGAAGGCTTTGCTAGCTCAGTTGGCTAGCACCTTCACCTCTCACACGAGAGGCTTGAGTTCGAATCCCACCGGACGCAATTGGTAGTATTATTACTACCTGCCACGTGGCACTCTGTGAGTGGTCCACGTGGCTGACCCGACCCGTTTCCAGACCCGACCCGGTCAGCGTTGACCGTTGACCGGTCAGCGTTGACTGGTCAAACGTTGACCGTCGTTGACCGGCGTTGACCAGTGGGCCCCACCTGCTGACGTGGCAGTGACGTGGACCAATCAGAGCCTGCCACGTGGCGGCTCATTAAATACTAATGATTTGTACGAGTTTATTGTTGCAGGTACAGGTGGCAGGTCTGACATGGCAGGTACGAGGTTGTCAGTACGATGTTCTGACGTGGCAGTATTCTTGACCAATCAGAGGATGACACGTGTACAAGATGACGAATCAGGCGTGTGTCAGTACGAGATCAGAGCGTGTCAGCAGGTGTCAGTATGAGGTCAGAGCGTGTCAGCAGGTGTCAGTACGAGGTCAGAGTGCACAGGCGTGTGTCAGTCCGAGGAAACTTCTAGCAGTCAGATCCACCAATTGGAGCGTGACACGTGGCATTCCCGAATCAGACAAAATAGCATTCGGCGCTGTGAAATGACCAGATTACCCCTGATTGAATGGCTTCGATTGAAAGTGGCCTGAATGGACTATTATACCCCTCACTCCTCATTTGCTATAAATAGGACGCACCAGACCCAATTTGGGTTGGTTAGAATTTTAGGAGTAGTTTTATTTTTAGTGTGTATTTTTTATAGAGAAGTTTTATTTAAAGTTTTATAATTTTTAGATATAATTTTTATTTTGTAATAGCTTATCTAGCTTATTGTAACAACTTTTATATTTAATGAAGGTACTTTTTATGGATAATTCTTAGCTTATTTCTCTCATCTTTTTCTTTCTTTATTTTTATTCTTTCTTAAATCTACATAAATTATATAAGCTTTTTAGCTTATTATGGTTTATTTAGGTATAGCTTTTTGATGAGCTTTTTCAATAAGCTTATTCATTAAGATCTTTTCTTTTTCTTTTATTTACTAGTCTTTTATGATTTATCTTTTATAAAAATAAAAATATAAAAAAAATAGTTTTATTTCATTTATTTTTATAAATGTTTTCATTTTTTGTTTATGCTTATTATGTCTTATTACATCTTCTCTTCTATACCTTCTAGCTCAATTCAAACAACAAAAGATATGCATGAGCTTGTTAAGCTCGACTTATTTTTTTAAATAAGTCTTGACATTTCTTAAGTTTGAGAGCACTTTCTTTATTTACGCATTTAGTAGCTTGTTCATCTAGGTCTAATCCTTAATTATACCCGATTCACGTCTATTCTTTGAGTGGGCAACTTAGCTTCGGGTGGATTTAGATCTAGTAGTTTTTAGTTAAAAAGTTTTAATCTTTTTAAATTTTTAGATCACTCTTAGCTTATTTCATTTAGAAGTAGTGCTTAATATTGTTTATTATTGCTAACCTCTAATAAAGTTCTTGTCTTTCTTTAATTTCTTGCCATTCTACCACTAAGGCCGGAGCTTAAGGGTCTATTAAGCATTTTTAATTCATAAAGTTTGAAACTTTATTAATTTTTAAGCTTTTTAGTAATAAAGTCTTAAACTTTACTTACTAATAAGTGGATAACATTAATAAAGTTGTAGACTTTTGCGTTAAATTGAGCTTATTAGATCGGGTGTTTAATTCCTCTCGTTTATTCATCCGGGTTCTACTTTCTTTACCTTTTAAACTTTTAATACTTGTTAAAATAATAATGTTTATGTTTATCATAATATTTTATATGTGTTGGCTTGCTATGCTTAGTGAGTAGAGTTTTTTTTTTTTTTTTTTTTTTTTTTTTTTTTTATATATATATACTTGTGGAGTAGATTATTTAGTGAATTAGGTGTGGTTTATAAAATATATTGGTTAGATTTTTATCTTTCTTTATGAAAAATTGTTGTGAGAAAGCAATTTATTGTAAAAGATATTAATAGATCAATAATGGACTTAATCGAAATAATAAACCACACCTAAGGATCTTGATAATTTACTTTACAAGTATATCTTTTTATCATAAATCTCATGTTTGCTTGGTTAGCATAATTTAGTTAGATATTTTTATTTTGACTTTTTAAGGTTTATTTTGTTTAAGTTTGACTTATAGGTGCGTTATTTTCCGGTAATTTTGCGTTTTTAGGATTCCTTTGCATTTTAGGTTACGTGTGCCTTATTTGTTTGCCTTAATTGCCTATTTGATTTTCTATTGCCTATATTTCTTTATCATTAGTTTAGAACCCTATATTTTCACTTTTCTCTTATCACTTTTCAATTCACGATTTACACGAATCGATATTCTTGATTCCATTCACCTTCACTTGGAAACGACTCGGGTGATCCGTATTTCTAGCGGATCATTTCGATACTATACTACTATACTACTATATTATAATTGATTCGAATCAATTTTTGGCGCCGCTGCCGGGGAAGGCTTGAAGTGAATTTTGAATCATTGTTTTGAAAAATCGTGTTTTGTTAAGCCTTCTTCTATTTTTGTATATAAATATAAATATTGAAAAATCAGAAATACTTTTCCTAAAGTATTTCCAAAAATACCAAAAAAATAATAAAGTTATTGCCTCGACTCGACCGAAAGGAGGAGCGTTGTAAACTAAATAAGCATAACAATATAACAAAAACGTGAAATTAGTTGTTTATCGGATTACTTCATTCTACAACCGAATAAGTGGGAAATACGGATAGCTTTGACATTAAATTGCAAGCTGAAGAGAGATCCATTCTTCTCTCCCGTCCCGTCGCGAGTGGTTTGAAGGAAACGGTTTCAATTAACGTAACGTTTTATATAAAAAAAAAAAAAAAAAAAAAAAAAAAAAAAAAAAAAAAGTTTTTGTGATTCGTTTTTCCATAAATATAAAAACTAAAAATAATCTTCTTATCCACTAAAAATTTGATTCTTCTTCTCAAACCCTCTTATATTTAATTCTTATGGATCCAATTTGTTTTAATTGTGGAGAACCGTTCTTCGAAGGGTTGTGTGTGTGGTGTACGTGCGACCAATGTGGTAGTAATATTCGTGATGGCGTTTGTTGGGATTGTAATTATCCCACATATGATCAAAGATCTTTTAACAATCCATCAAATGATCCCGATTACTATCCAACACCACCACCACCTTCGTTTAATTGTTATATTTGTGGAAACCCTTCCGAAGAAGGAATGTCGTGTGGGCGATGTTTTTGTAATGAATGTGGATACACCATTTGTATGTGCCATGCCCCGAGTGCTGACACGTCTTACGCTCACGATCCAAGCTTTGAGTTTTATCCTCAAAACTTTTATGAGCAAGACCCGCATTACAATGGTGATTCATTTCAAAATACATCCAATTTTGAGCATTGTGGGGGATCGTTTGAAAATTCTTATCACGAACCAAATTCTTGTTACGATTCTAGTGGTTTTTACAAACCCCCACAAACTTCCAATTTTAATAATGATATTTTGGAAATCAAATCAATGATGGATAAGTTGAAAGAGATGGTGGTTAATCGTATGACATCTATTCCCGAGCCTAATAAGAAATCGATGGAAGAACCTCTTGTTGAAGAAAGAAAATTCCAATTTTGTGAGTGTTGTTTGTATGATGATAGTTCCACGATTACGATCAATCTAAATCCCCAAAATGATTCTATCTCTTCTCCCGTAGAACCCGAGGACTCTCTAACAATGGGGGACGAGCATCTAAACACTATTCCAGCAACGGAATTTGACGAATTCAAAGAGTCAAGTGTTGAGAACCTCGTTCCAATCCAAAGTGAGTCCGGGGAAAATTCTAACGGTGATTCTGAAATTGATTCTGATTCTTTCCATCCTTCTTTCACACCGGTTGAAGGGAGTGATGTCGTTTTAGATGAGATAGAGGCATTTCTTGCTAATGATTCTATTCCGATAATGGACGATTCTAATTTTGATCCGGAGGGGGATATTCGTTTACTTGAAGAATTATTGAATGAAGAGCCGTCAACTTCTCTCCCTCCGATGAGCAATGAAGATTTAGTTGAAGCAGAAAGTTATACCGATTCTCACAATGAGTACACTCCGAGTGATGAAGACTCTTGTGGAGATATCGATGATGATGATAAGGACGATGATGACCTCATTCCAAGGGTTTCCGAAGCATTCAATAAGACTTTCACGAATCCGTTATTTGATTTTGAATCAGATTTTAATCAAATTTCAAATAATCCTATCTTCGATATTCCGAGTGATGAGTCTGAAATGGAACCCGAGGTCCAGGACTCACATCATATGCTTGATTCTTTTCACGAGAAGTTCTCCGGTGAACTTTCTCATATCATTTCTCCACCGGAGAATGATCCTTTTTGTTTTGAGGAAGATCCTGACCCGGGGGGAGGAGCACTCTATCATAAGAGTTTGTTTATTGAAGAAACAATCCCGACCCTCCCTCCCGTGGTATTTGTTGCAATGAGCGTTAATGAAAATTTTTCTTTTGACGATGAAGAATGGATTTTAATTTTTATCAAAATCTTTCTACCATTCTTCACATTTGATGTGATCTCTCGTATCCTTCACTCCACGGGGAGTGAGGATACCGTTTTTGATCCCGGCATCTCTATTGCCAAGTGGCCGTTTTATCTGCTCTCCCCAAGGACGAATTAATTCGGGGATCGAGTCAAGCTCATGTGACTCGGTGAACAAAAACAAGCGCTTCGTGGGTGGCAACCCATGCTTATCCAATTTCATCTTCTTATATTTCTATTTTCTAACAACTAATGTGAGGAGGGGGTACCTTTTCCAATCTCGTGTTTCGTGGTTGTTTGTGATGATTGTCCAGGATTGTCCCCGATTTATGATGACTCTCGTGCTCGTGGTTTTGTCTTTCTCTCCACTCGAGTCTCATTCATCGTTGCTTATGGAAATCCAATATCCGAAAATCTTATCGACTAACGTTTTCTTTGGCATACTTAATAAACGGCCCTAGATATTTGTTAGGATTACCTTTGCCCGTAAAACATTGAGGACAATGTTTCATTCTAGTCCGGGGGGGGGGGGGGGGGGGTGAATCTTCGATTCGATTTTGACCTTGCAGTTTTCACCATGTCATGTACTCTCGTAACTCCGTTTTTTCCACCAAAAATAAAAAAATTGAAAAATTGAAAAATTCAAAAATTTTGAAGAAAAGTGAATGAAAAAGTCATGAAAAAGCACAAAAATATGAGAAAAAGTTGAAAAAGTTGTGCAAAAATATAATAAAAAGTATGAATAAGTGTTTTGACACCTTGTTGACTTTCTTGCTGGTGAGGGTAGGAATAAATATTTTGACTTGACCGGGCGTGTTGAGCCCTAGCTTGTTCTCTTAACCAATGGTAATCATAAAAGTTTGTGCTAGTCTTGTACACTAGGAGCTACTCTTTTGTCGGCTCCCGTACTTGGCTTTATACATGCACGACTTGAAAAAGCTTCCGCTAGTCTTTTACATTAGGAGCTATCAAACGCGAATTCTTTTTAAGAGTTTGCAAAGTTCCCGTATTTGACTTTATATATGCGTGGCTGATTATTGGCTAAGCATATGCTAATCTCATTATTTGAGGTCTTAAATTTGCAGAGAACGAGAAATGATAGAGTTTATTTACAAGTTTAATGCTAAACGTGGAGTAGTGGTTCTCTTTAGAGCTCATAAGAGGTACTCGTGGCTTTTTACTCCAATCAGATACGTCACCAATATATAATAGATGTTCTAGGTTAATTAGTGGTATTTCGGTTTGAGTAATATTTAGTTCTTTATTTTATTAAGAGAATTTTTGCTTTAGAAGTTGGGTACATATCAAGGAACACCAAAAATAAGAACCAAAAAGTAAAAAATCAAAAGTCAAAAGTTGATTATGCATGTGGTTTTGGAGCTACCCGATAAGCTTCCATTTGATGTATGAAAAAAAAATCAAAGAAAAAAAGTGAAAAATATGAGAAAAGTGAAAAAAATGAGAAATGAAAAATATGAAAGTTGTAGTATTGTTGAATAAGAGTTATGTATGTATCAATAAGTTGTTGGCGCGTGAGGAGCATGTGATACGTGATTAGTAATCAGTCACATGAGGTGCACGTGATTGTACTCCGCAACTTATTTCCTTGATATTGTATGTACCCCAAATTCCTTGATGTGGACCGAATTTATATTGCAGTGGTTCTTAAGAGAAAATGAATAACTATTTATCGTTTTAACTTAGGTGTCACTATCGGACTAAAAAAACTATTGAAACGAGAAAATATGAAGCGATTCATTTCTCAACAAAAATAAAATAATGAGATACAAAAACCTAGGACATCGGAGTAAGGAGTATCCACGAGTAACTTTTATGAGTAGTGTTAGCATTAAATTTGTAGATAAGCTGTGATCACGTTTTTACGCTTAGTTTGGGAGCTCGTGAAAAATCAAGGATGACGATTTTTATCCGTATGGTCACTTCTTAAATAGAAGTGTTTCTACTCGTAGACCCTAAAAATTATTGCAAAAATAATGAAAGTTCAACAAACCGTCACAAGTATGAAGTGTGAAAAGTCCAAAAATAGAATAAAGTGGAATAAAGAAATAAATTTTGGAAAACGGAGCGTTTGCGGGATTAAATGATTTTATGACTTCTTTCGAACCTCCTTGCTACTTTACAAAGTTAGTAGAAAGAGTTATGAAATTATTTATCTCGTGAGCGTGAATTGATCACATTGCGTGAGGACACGGCAATACTTTAGTCCGGGGGATTTTGGTGAGTGCTTATTCACTCACCTTTTCTGAGCCATAAAAGGACCAAATAAACCAAAAACTAACCAAAATTGCCAAAGAATGTATGTTTTTGTGTTTGTGAATGTGCAGGAACGGATATTTAAGAAAAGGACGAAAAATCACAAGAAAATGACAAAACGAGCACGAGATTTGGAAAAGTGTAAATAGCCGAGGCCGGAGATGTAAGTCGGAATCACATTTATTATGTTACAAATATGTTTGGAACGCGTGATTATGTGTTGATGATAAAAGGGTTTGAATACAAAAGAAAAACGGTGATTTTCGGAGAGTTTCGACGACGTTTTCACGTTTTTCGTGGTAAAGATGAAGTCAAAAATATTTCCCGATCACACCATTGGAAAGAGCACGGAAAAACGAGTCCGACGGTATTTTTCTCAAATTTTTATCAGGTCCAAAACTGCCTTAAATTGACAGGTCAAAATCTATTTTGACCATTTTTACTTGTAATAATCTGGACTGGGCTCAAAACTATAATAAAAAGAACCAAACGCACTAAGTAACTGAAGGCTTTGCTAGCTCAGTTGGCTAGCACCTTCACCTCTCACACGAGAGGCTTGAGTTCGAATCCCACCGGACGCAATTACCTGCCACGTGGCACTCTGTGAGTGGTCCACGTGGCTGACCCGACCCGGTCAGCGTTGACCGTTGACCGGTTAGCGTTGACCGTTGACTGGTCAAACGTTGACCATTGTTGACCAGCGTTGACCAGTGGGCCCCACCTGCTGACGTGGCAGTGACGTGGACCAATCAGAGCCTGCCACGTGGCGGCTCATTAAATACTAATGATTTGTACGAGTTTATTGTTGCAGGTACAGGTGGTAGGTCTGACATGGCAGGTACGAGGTTGTCAGTACGATGTTCTGACGTGGCAGTATTCTTGACCAATCAGAGGATGACACGTGTACAAGATGACGAATCAGGCGTGTGTCAGTACGAGGTCAGAGCGTGTCAGCAGGTGTCAGTACGAGGTCAGAGCGTGTCAGCAGGTGTCAGTACGAGGTCAGAGTGCACAGGCGTGTGTCAGTCCGAGGAAACTTCTAGCAGTCAGATCCACCAATTGGAGCGTGACACGTGGCATTCCCGAATCAGACAAAATAGCATTCGGCGCTGTGAAATGACCAGATTACCCCTGATTGAATGGCTTGGATTGAAAGTGGCCTGAATGGACTATTATACCCCTCACTCCTCATTTGCTATAAATAGGACGCACCAGACCCAATTTGGGTTGGTTAGAATTTTAGGAGTAGTTTTATTTTTAGTGTGTATTTTTTAGAGAGAAGTTTTATTTAAAGTTTTATAATTTTTAGATATAATTTTTATTTTGTAATAGCTTATCTAGCTTATTGTAACAACTTTTATATTTAATGAAGGTACTTTTTATGGATAATTCTTAGCTTATTTCTCTCATCTCTTTCTTTCTTTATTTTTATTCTTTCTTAAATCTACATAAATTATATAAGCTTTTTAGCTTATTATGGTTTATTTAGGTATAGCTTTTTGATGAGCTTTTTCAATAAGCTTATTCATTAAGATCTTTTCTTTTTCTTTTATTTACTAGTCTTTTATAATTTATCTTTTATAAAAATAAAAATATAAAAAAAATAGTTTTATTTCATTTATTTTTATAAATGTTTTCATTTTTTGTTTATGCTTATTCTGTCTTATTACATCTTCTCTTCTATACCTTCTAGCTCAATTCAAACAACAAAAGATATGCATGAGCTTGTTAAGCTCGACTTATTTTTTTAAATAAGTCTTGACATTTCTTAAGTTTGGGAGCACTTTCTTTATTTACGCATTTAGTAGCTTGTTCATCTAGGTCTAATCCTTAATTATACCCGATTCACGTCTATTCTTTGAGTGGGCAACTTAGCTTCGGGTGGATTTAGATCTAGTAGTTTTTAGTTAAAAAGTTTTAATCTTTTTAAATTTTTAGATCACTCTTAGCTTATTTCATTTAGAAGTAGTGCTTAATATTGTTTATTATTGCTAACCTCTAATAAAGTTCTTGTCTTTCTTTAATTTCTTGCCATTCTACCACTAAGGCCGGAGCTTAAGGGTCTATTAAGCATTTTTAATTCATAAACTTTGAAACTTTATTAATTTTTAAGCTTTTTAGTAATAAAGTCTTAAACTTTACTTACTCATAAGTGGATAACATTAATAAAGTTGTAGACTTTTGCGTTAAATTGAGCTTATTAGATCGGGTGTTTAATTCCTCTCGTTTATTCATCCGGGTTCTACTTTCTTTACCTTTTAAACTTTTAATAGTTGTTAAAATAATAATGTTTATGTTTATCATAATATTTGATATGTGTTGGCTTGCTATGCTTAGTGAGTACAGTTTTTTTTTATATACTTGTGGAGTAGATTATTTAGTGAATTATGTGTGGTTTATAAAATATATTGGTTAGATTTTTATCTTTCTTTATGAAAAATTGTTGTGAGAAAGCAATTTATTGTAAAAAATATTAATAGATCAATAATGGACTTAATCGAAATAATAAACCACACCTAAGGATCTTGATAATTTACTTTACAAGTATATCTTTTTATCATAAATCTCATGTTTGCTTGGTTAGCATAATTTAGTTAGATATTTTTATTTTGACTTTTTAAGGTTTATTTTGTTTAAGTTTGACTTATAGGTGCGTTATTTTCCGGTAATTTTGCGTTTTTATGATTCCTTTGCATTTTAGGTTACGTGTGCCTTATTTGTTTGCCTTAATTGCCTATTTGATTTTCTATTGCCTATAGTTCATTATCATTAGTTTAGAACCCTATATTTTCACTTTTCTCTTATCACTTTTCAATTCACGATTTACACGAATCGATATTCTTGATTCCATTCACCTTCACTTGGAAACGACTCGGGTGATCCGTATTTCTAGCGGATCATTTCGATACTATACTACTATACTACTATATTATAATTGATTCGAATCAATAGGGACTCCCAACTTGTGGTGGAGAAGGAGGAGTGGAGAAAGGTTTCTGCTGGGCAGGCTGAGAAGATAAAGTTGTTGGAGGGGCAGTTGTCTGACGCCCAGCAGAAGTTGAGCGACGGAGAGAAGGCTTATAAGGAGCTCTATCAGGAAAAGGTAGATATTGCTATAGCCGCAGGTAATGCTGAGATGGATAGGAACCGTATTGTTAATGAGTTCGTCCCGGAGGCTATCCACCGTTTCCTCGGAAGTCATGAATTCCGGACGGCATTGGCAGAACCGTTCAACTTGTTTTACCTTTCTGGGCTGATTGATGGGGCTGGTTTATTCGAGGAGCCGGAGAAAGCGGCTAAGTTGTTGGGAGAAGTTGAGGGGATAGATATGGAAGCCAGGATCAAATATGGTCCGTTATATGACCAGGCCCTTTCTCAGGACTATCCTTACATCCAGAAGATCCGGCAAACCATTTACCGGAAGTTTGATGAGCTAAACGCCTTAGTTCCTGATGCTGCTCCTATTGAAGAACCGGTGACTGAGGGGCCGGAGGTTGAATCTCATGTTGAGAATCCCTCCGAGAACCAGTCTTCGGACCAGAATGCCTCAGTTTTTACCTGAAGTGTATTAAGGATTAGCACATCTCCATTTTGACCATGGGCACAGATGTTGCGGATTCTTTGTGAAGCTCTTATTCGGATTTTCTTACGTTGTTTTATATGGTTGATGTAATAGAATAGGGTATTGATGTTCCGTCCTTTTGTAGGATAGATATTTCGGGACATTTGATGTAACAATTTTGAACCTTGAATATATATATCGTTTCACTTTTTCTTCGTATTTTTAATTTTCCTGATATTCATGTTATGCGTGTGTATATATATTGGATAATGTAGATCAGAATGCTTCGGCCGTTTCCTTTGCATGTCCATTTGGTGGCCATCGTGTTTCATACTTGGATATATATACTATCCGCCAAATGACTTGTCATTTATTATCCGGACAGTTTGGACCTATCGGGTTTTGGCTTTATATTATGCCCGCTGGGGAATGTATTTTACGGGGCAACTTGTACCCTTCGGCGTTTGGCTTTGAGTTACCCCCACTTGGGATTTTACTTGACGGGGCAACCTGTACCCTTCGGCGTTCGGCCTAAGTTATATCCACTTGGGGTTTTATTTGATGGGGTAACCTGTACGCTTCGGCGCTCGGCCTAAGTTATACCCACTTGGGGTTTTTATTTGACGGGGTAACCTGTACCCTTCGGCGCTTGGCCTAAGTTATACCCACTTGGGGTTTTGTTTGACGGGGTAACCTGTACCCTTCGGCGCTTGGCCTAAGTTATACCCACTTGGGGTTTTGTTTTGACGGGGTAACCTGTACCCTTCGGCGCTTGGCCTAAGTTATACTCACTTCGGGTTTTGTTTGACGGGGTAACCTGTACCCTTCGGCGTTTGGCCTAAGTTATACCCACTTGGGGTTTTGTTTGACGGGGTAACCTGTACCCTTCGGCGCTTGGCCTAAGTTATACCCACTTGGGGTTTTGTTTTGATGGGGTAACCTGTACCCTTCGGCGCTTGGCCTAAGTTATACCCACTTGGGGTTTTGTTTTGACGGGGTAACCTGTACCCTTCGGCGCTTGGCCTAAGTTATACCCACTTGGGGTTTCGTTTGACGGGGTAACCTGTACCCTGATGGAAGCAATTTTTTCATATGGTCCAAATGCTACGGATGTTTCATTGATGTGAAAATGGCTCATGCCTTACAATAAATCCTGAAATAACAAAGTACATGATGGGTTACATAAACATTTCTTTAGGTTAATTGCATGCCAGGTTCGAGGTACTTCCACGTCTTCCATGGTTTTGAGCTTATATGTGCCGTGCTGATAAGCCTCCGTTATCCGGTAGGGGCCTTCCCAATTAGGTCCCAATTTTCCCTGATCTTCCACCCTGCTGGCTCCATTCTTCCGATACACGAAATCTCTCACTTTGAAAGCTTCGGGTTTAACTCTTCGATTGTAATATTGCTCCACTTTCTTTTTGTACTTCGCCTCCCTTATGGCTGCCATTTCTCGCCGTTCTTCTAACAAATTTAGGTTCAGATTGATTTCATCGTCATTGTTTTCGACATTCGCCATCATGGTCCGGAAGGTAGGCATACCGATTTCCGCCGGAATGACTGCCTCACTTCCGTAGGTCAGACTAAAGGGAGTTTCTCCGTTGCTAGTTTTCAAGGTGGTCCGGAAAGCCCATAGCACATTTGGTAACTCATCTACCCATCCGGCTCTTTCTCTCCCAAGCCGGGATTTAAATCCCTTCATTAGGCTTTTGTTGGCTCTTTCGACCAATCTGTTGGCTTGAGGATGAGCCACAACCGTGTTGATTTGTGTAATATTCAACCTCTCGCACCAACTTTTGAACGGATCTCCCACGAAGTTACTTCCGTTGTCCGTGACGATTATCTTGGGCAATCCGAACCTACAAACAATGTTGTCCCACACAAATTTTTTGACTTCCTTGCCGGTTGTTTTAGCCAACGGTTTCGCTTCCATCCATTTTGTGAAATAGTCTATTGCCACAATAACGTACTTAACTTTCCCTGTAGCTTCGGGCAAAGGTCCCAGAACGTCAATTGCCCATTGGAAGAAAGGCCATGGTGCCATGACGGAGGTTAATACCGTTTTTGGCAACTTAGGAACCGGAGCATGTATCTGACAGGCATCGCATTTTCGAATAACTTCCCTAGCGTCCCGGTGCATGGTTGGCCAATAATAGCCTTGTCTCATGAGTTTTGCTACCACGGTCCGAGGTCCGGAATGCATGCCACATGCTCATTCGTGCACTTCTCGGATTATGTAATTAGCTTGGAGGGGGCCGACGCATCGCAGCATTGGTCCTAGGTAGGATTTTTTGAATAGCACATTATCAATCAATGTATAATGGCTTATTTTCATGCGCAGGTTTCGTGCTTCGTTTTGATCCTCCGGCCATATCCCTTCGTTTAAGCAACGGAATATGAGAGACATCCAATTTTCCTACTCTTCTTCTACTATTGCGTTAATCGTCTCTTCTTCTGTGGATGGTCTTTCTAATACTTCTACCAGGACTTCCTTTGTTAAGTGATCAAACGCTACGGATGCTAGCTTGCTGAGCACGTCTGCTTTTTGGTTCTGGGCTCTTGGGATATTCTTTATCCTGAAGCGTTTGAAGGAAGTGATGTATTCCTTGGCCTTGGCGAGGTACTTTGCCATGCTCTCCTTGTATGCAGCAAACTCTCCGTTAATTTGGCTTGCCACCAGGTTAGAGTCCACTCGTACCTCTAATGCTTCTATATGCATTTCTTTTGCGATTCTCAGTCCGGCTAGGAGTGCTTCGTATTCTGCTCCGTTGTTGGTAGCTTCGAAGTTTAATCGGAGAGCATAGGTGTATTCTTCTTTTTCCGGACTAATTAATACTAGTCCTGCTCCGGAGCCTTTTTTGCTAGAGGCTCCGTCCGTGTATAAAATCCATTCTTCTGGCTGAGAGATGTTACAAATCTCCTTGCACCTCCTCCCCGGATCCGGGAAGGCTGTTCCTATGGGTACTTCATTTATGAAGTCAGCGAGTACTTGTCCTTTGACAGCATTTCTTGGTATATAGGTAATGTTGTAGGCCCCCAGTTCTACCGTATATTTGGCTAATCGTCCGGACGACTCTGCTCGGTTTAATACTTGTTTGATGGGATGGTCCGTTATGACCTTGATGGGGTGAGCTTCGAAGTACCGCCTTAATCTTCTTGATAAATGTAGGAGGGTTAAAGCCAACTTTTCAACCGGAGCATATCTCTTTTCAGCTTCGTGTAAGGTCCGGCTCACATAATGAACTGGTATCTGCCGTCCTTCCCTTTCGACCATCAGTACCCCACTTATTGCTTCCGTTGCGGCCGATAGGTATAGGTACATATCTTCTTTAGGTTTCGGTGTTGTTAGGCATGGGAGTTCCAGAATTATTTTCTTCATTTCTTGGAAGGCCTTTTCAGCCGCCTCCGTCCATTGGTATTTTTCTTTATTATCTTTCGTGATGTTCTTTAATGTTTCAAAGAAAGGTAAAGATCTTTCGGCAGATTTTGACAAGAAACGGTTGAGTGCTGCAAGTTTACCACTTAAGCTTTGCATTTCCTTTAATGATTTTGGTGATTGCATATCGGCGATTGCTCTAGTCTTCTTAGGGTTTGCTCTAATCCCTTCGGACGTCACCATATATCCGAGGAATTTTCCTTCCTCTACTCCAAAGGAGCACTTTTTAGGGTTTAACTTCATGTTTATTCTTCGAAGGTTGTCGAATGTTTCTGCTATATCCGCCAACAGCTCCTTTTCCGTTTGGCTTTTAATCACCATATCGTCTACATATACTTCCAAGTTCCGGCCAATTTGTTTCCGGAATGCGGAATCTACCAACTTCTGATAGGTTGCTCCGGCATTTTTCAATCCGAATGGCATCTTAACATAGCAGTATGTTCCTCGATCCGTATAGAAAGCTGTTTTCTCTTCGTCTTCTTTTGCCATCTGTACTTGGTGATATCCTTTGTAAGCATCCAGGAAACACTTGTAGCGGAATCCTATCACCGATTCAATCTTCCAGTCTATTTCGGGGAACGGGTAGTAATCTTTGCGGCATGATGAGTTCAGGTTCTTAAAATCAATACACATCCTCCAGCTGTCGTCCGGTTTTTTCACCAGTACCGGGTTAGAAATCCATGTCGGGTACCGGACGGGTCTGATTATTCCGGCCTTTAGCCATTCCTCCACGTCTCGATTTATGGCTTGGTTCTTTTCATCCGATAAAAATCTCTTTTTCTGTGCCACCGGTTTGCCTTGGACGTTTACGTTGAGCCTATGTTCAGCTGCCCATCGGGGAACGCCAGTCATATCCGAAGGCTCCCATGCGAAAACGTTTCGGCTGTTTTTTAGCAACGTTATTAATTGTCTTCGTCCTTCTTTTGAAAAACGCCTTCCTATCGTTACTAGCTGTTCCGGGTACGCCGGGTGAATTACACTTCCTTGGTTCCAGTAGTTTCTTCAATGGTGATTTCCGAGGAGGTCTCTGTTTGGGTTTCCCTTTCCATCAGGAACTTTTCTTCGAGCTTTCTACACTCTGAGATGATGACCGATCGGGTTACCAGAGTGGAAATGCCTCTCGGCGTTGGGAATTTCATCATGGAGTGTATAGTCGATGGGATGGCCTTTAGTTTTTTGATTCCGGAGCGACCAAGTATTACATTGTACGGGGAGGGAGATCTAACCACCGCAAATTTCATGATGGTTCGGCGGTAAAGCCCTTCGCTCCCGAAGCATACTTCTAGCTCGATTTTCCCCAACGGATTTCTGGCTTCTCCTGCAAATCCTATCAGTGGTGTGTTTGTTTTTGTCAGACGAGACCGGATGGAAGAGTCAAGGTTTAGAAAACAGTGTTCGTACATTACTTCTACCGAAGCGCCTTGGTCAACATATACCCTTCGTACGGTATATCCCTCAATTTCTGCTTCCACTATAAGAGGTTCGTCGGAGGCATCCCCCGGTAGGATCGGCGGAAAGCTTATGGGGGCGTTCATCCATTCTTCTTCCTGCTCTATAATTTTGCGTTTCGGATTCCTTTCCTGATGTCGAACCATATTGATGATTCGTCTTTGGTTGTTTTGAGGGTCATTTCGGAGAGGCGCTCTGTCTCTTTGTCGGACATCCCTAATCAGGTGGTCCAGTTTGCCCGTCTCCATTGCTTTCTTAAGTTGCTCCTTGAGGTTGTGACAATCGTTGGTGAGATAACCTTTCTCTCCGTGATAGTCGCAGAACTTATCCATGTTTTCTCTTGATGGTCTTCCTCTGAGTGGTGGGGGTGCAGGTAGCCTGAGTTGATGCTCCGTTGATAGGATCTCTTTGGGGGCCTTGGTGAGCATGTTCAAGTCTAAAGGCCTGGTATCTCTTCTGTTTCTATCGTTATGACGGTGATCCATTCGGTAATCTGTCCGGTAGGTATTTTCCTTTCGGATAGGCACGTATGGTGCAAATTGATCATTTCGTCGGGGTCTGAAATCTTGTTTTCCTCTGAAGGAGGAGCGTTGTGAGTTGTGGTCATTCCGGCTGTATGAATTGGAGTGATAATCTTTTCGGTAGTTGTCCACCCTTTCTCCTTTTGGTACTTCCGTTAATCGAAATGCTCTTTCGGAGCGGATAAAGTCATCGACTCTCATCATCATTTCAGTTATGGTTTGAGGAATTTTTTCAGAGAACCTTTTTGCTAACTCCGGACTCTTGCAACCATCAATGAAGGAGGATATCTGCATTAATTTCGGCACTCCTGATATACGGCTAGCCTCATCTGTCCACCGTTCCTTAAATTCCGGGAGGGCTTCATTAGCTTTCCGGACAATCTTAGTGATTTCCATTGGATCCCGGATGCATTTCCTCCGAAGAGCGAACCTCTGTATGAATTGTTCACTCAGCTCCTCCCAACTATTGATGCTACCTCGCGGGAGGCGATCGAACCATCCCCTGGCTGCGTCATCCAGGGTTTGTTGAAACATCATGCACCAAATCGGCATGGGCCAGGCACCTTGATTGGCCGCTCCTTCAAATCTGGTAATGTGGTCATCTGGGTCGGTGGATCCGTTGTATAATTTTAGATGTGAAGGCATCAGATACTTTGAACCTTTTGGTCCGGAGAAGTCAATGATCCTTCGGGTGAAAGGGCTCTTGGACGCTGCCTTGAAGGGTTTAGAAAGATCATCCGTCATTTCTTCTTCGGCTTTCTGTGCTTCGACATCATGAGATTGGGCGGCTTCGAAGTCGAGGTGGATAGGTTCGATTGGCGTTTCGCCCGAAGTATTGTACTGTTGGATGAGAGCTTTTAGGGTGGCGATGTGGTTTTGGATGTGTTCCATGTTACAGGTTTGGGTATTGTTATCCGGACGACTTCCACTTCCTTCAGGTGTTGTTGGGGTAGGACCTGTCATCTCTTAGCTTAGGTAGAGTGAATGATGGGTCCCACGGAAGGCGCCAATTTGTTGAAGTAAAAGTTTGTTTCTACTTCAGACAAGCGAGATGAATCTTTCGGACTAGGGTGAGTCCTTCGGATTCAATGTGACTCTTGCTTACGGTATATTGCTTCGGATATCTGCAAAACAGATACGTCCGTTAGACTCGCCCCGGAAATGTATCCCAGGACCAACCTCCGGCGTGAGAGTAAGTATATGTTCTTAGTGAGAGAAAGTATGAATAAAACTAGAGAGTAGGAGAAAATTAGTTAACCTTAAATGAAGATTTCCTCTCTATTTATAGACTTTATATATGGAGCGCCAGACTGGTTTGTACTTAGCCCTTAATGTTCGTTAGTTTGTGCTCCATTATCATATACTTAGTGTACTTGCTTGTACTTTGATTAATGTACTTACTGAATCATCCGAACGGTGAGGTATTCCGGATGTCTGGGGTCATTCGGCTATCGTTATACCTTTCGGATATTAATCTATTCTTTCCCGACACATTCGGCCATGTTAAACTTGATTTGGATCCGGAAGGTATGTCGTATATCCGCAGGGTACATACGCCAACACATGGCGGCACTTTTTACCAACAGCACGAGGCCTTTGACTTGACGATACCCACTACTCTGAAAGTTTCAATAATTAAACACACATTCGTGTTACTAGAATAAAACTCTAGGACATCACATTTGTTCTTCCAAATTACTTTTCTCTTTTTTGAGAGAGAATAATCTTACAAATTAGTTTCCAGAAACGAAAGAAAGTGCATATTTTTTTGTACGCGGCATCCCCAATTATATATAGCATATATTTATTTGAGTAGAATGTGTGGAAAATATATGAGTATAGGAAAATAGGAGGAAGCTCGTAATTAATGCAAAAAAACAAACAGCGTTGAATAGTACAACAACCGCCCACTTGATAAACAAATAAGTCGTCTTCTTTTGTTTTCACACACAAAAATATACAAACACGCAAACACTTGTTTCAATGCAGTTTACCAACACGGACAAACATTCCGAAGACTTCGATGGTCACCGTACTCCACCACCGTTGACCGGTGCTTCACCGTCGCCAGCTAACTTGCTCTTCAGTCCTTCATCGTTCCTTGAGCAACAATCTAACTTCTCAACTACAAGTATATATATACTCTCAAGATCTCTCTTTGTAATTTATTAGTTAGTAGTTTTTTTGGTTTTTTTATACATGCTATATTAACTATGTACTCGACAACAACATACCCAATCCTGCCGGGCAGGGTATGGGAGGTAGAATGTAGACACAACCTACCCCTACCTCAGGATAAACCAATACTATCGGTTAGCGAGTCAGAGAGTAGGCGCATCTTAGTGGGCTGAGCCCAACACAGATTCTTACCTTGAAGGAAAACACAGTGAGGCTCGAACTTGAGACCTCATGGAATGATGGAAACAACCTCCCCAAAGCTCTATAGGAGACCTCGCGTGGCCAATTGAGCTAAGCCCAGTTGGTTAGGTACCTAGTGACTTACCACTAGGTTATTTGACGATAGTTTGTGCTTTTCTAGAGAATATACAATTTTGAAAAAGTATACTTACAATTTATAAAAAAACAGTTATTGAAACTCATAATATGTTAACATACTACAAGAGTACAAGTTATTATTGTTGAACAATACTTCAGCTACAATCTACTAGCACTTTTTTTCAAGCAATAAGTGTTATTCTTTGTTTATCTGTCTTTAATTTGTGATTTATTGATTTATGAAGGTACGGAAGATGGAGAGATGGAAAAGAATACTAACACGAAGAAAAATAACCGGAGAGCTACGAATAGTTTTGCTTACAGAATTCGAGATCACGGTAACCTTTTTCAACTCGTTAGTAGATGTTCTATATATTTTATCTGTAAATGATGTATGAATGTTTGTGTTATTTGACCGTTTGATACTGTTGTTGAGAATATGATATAACTACAACATTAGTGAATTTGATTAGTGTTTAGTTTCATAGTTAATGAACCACGGTGACTTCAGTGTTAGTACTTAGTTTTGTAGTTCGTGTTTATGTTTAGCTGCTCAATAGCTCAAACGGATATTTTCTGTTTAATTAGTGGTGATATTTATAATGTAAATTACTTGATTTCCAGATGTGTTTGGTGTTAGTTGTAGTGAAGATTTTTTACTAGTAGCTGATATTTATAAGCTAGAAAATGTATATTCATTGGCTTGATAAATTTACTGTTTGATGCCTGTTATTTATGGTTTCACTGAATTTGAGAGCTTTTTTTATGGTTGGTTGCTTAGTTCTACTCATACATGATTGTATTGCGTACAAATTATATTTCGTTCGTGAATTTTTATGCTTGATGGTCATTGTAACTTGTTAGAATGATTTGCTGAGAAGATAATTAACCACAACTACACTATACTTTCAAATTGGTCTTCGCAAAAATGTTATAGCTATTTTCAAGTTTAAATTACTTGACATTTTAAATTTGCTAACTTTTCAGTGAGAATGGGGCCAAAGTTATCAGAAACAGTAAAGGGGAAGCTACGATTGGGGGCGAGAATCATACAAAAAGGAGGGAGGGAAAACATATTCAAGGAAGTATTTGGGGAGAACGACGGTGAAAAGTTGTTAAAAGCTTCTCAATGTTACTTATCAACGACTGCAGGTCCAATTGTAGGGATACTCTTTATCTCTACTCAAAAAGTTGCTTTCTGTAGTGACAGATCCATCACATTGCGTTCACCCAACGGGGACCTCATTCGAAAGCCTTACAAGGTACTTAAACACATTCTCTTAGTCCCAATTTGCAGCTAACTTTTTTAATGAACTTAATTGCGTGTAATGTGAACAATGACAGCTAGTTTTGTTTTTAAAAAGTTCAATTCAGAGTAGTATGATTCAAGGTTGTTATAATTTTTAAATAATAATAACTTGGGTCAAATAAAATATCTGTAAAGTTCAAACCTTTTCAGTTTGGTTTGATTACAAATTAGAGCAAAGTTGGTTGTTATCGCTTTTCTAACTTGCGCCACCATGACATTTGTTAAATACAATTAATAAACTTAAAATTATCATGTTTAATTGTTAGTTGACAGTAATAACTTCCTAATTCTCTTTTAATTACCAACATTAACATTGTTTTATTTAGAAATTATTCTATTTTAGGGAATAATTTAGTTCATTTTAATGCTTATAAACAAGTGCCATAATGGATTAATGGCACAAGTTAGAACAAATCTTTACTTGTGAAAAAGTTCAAATTTTCCGTTTGTTCTTTTGCATTTGACAAGTTCGATCATTGTTCATAACAAAGTGACAACATCTCATTAAACTTGTTTGTAAAGATGCAAAAACACCACTAAAGTTTGCAATCTCTATCACTAAACTTGGCATATCGTTAGAAACAATTATTGTACCTTGTTACTATTTGGTAAACAAAGTTGCAAACTTGGACAGTTATATTGTAAATGGTTAAACTTCGAAATTAGTTCTGCTTTGCATATGGTCATTGGTTAAGTAAGTCAAATGTCATTTGCGTTGTTTGTTGTAGGTAGTGATCCCAACAAACAAGATAAAAGAAGCGAATGAGAGCGAGAATGTGGAGAACCCATCACAAAAGTACATACAAATAGTCACCGATGATAGCTTCGAGTTCTGGTTTATGGGGTTTGTACGCTATGAGAAAGCATTTCACAATCTTAGAAAGGCACTTTCTTTCGTCTCAAATTAGCAAAACCCTCCATGATGATAGATTCATGCCACAAGTTGTACAAATTTATGTTAGCTTTGTTTCATATTTGCATTTGGTAGTTTTTTGCTCTTTGGAATTTTGGTGGTTTTTCGCCCCTCTTTTAATAAAATTTGTACCTACAACACTCATTTTGTCCCATTTATTTCATTTTTATCATCTTGATCCTTATGTTGTTTTTTTCACTTTTTTTGTTTTCTGATCGAAATCCTTTATGTTGTGGAGTGACATTTATTACACACGCAAAGATTCAACAATTAATAAAAATACATTTATTGGAGTAGAATAGTTATCAATGTTTATTAAATGAGTTCAACTAACACACTAAAAGATTTACTATTAATCAAATACTTTTAGTGTAGTGGTTATATACTTATATTGAAGTGTGTACTAAAATAATTCTAAAGCTAAAATAATACTTACTACCTTTAAAATTTAATATCTTTTTCGTTACAATATTTTTTTCGATAGACAAAAAACACAATTTAAATATGCATTTATTACAGTTCTGATTTTTGTAAAAATCACAAAAAGCTAATTTTATCATTTGAAAAAAACAATGTTCTCATTTAGGCTTGTAATTAACAATTTTTATTAAAGTTAATATGACAAACTTAAGCAATTATAACTAGTATATTTAGCGGTGACTAACAAATAAAAATAAAAAATGACATAACATGACGAATATGAATATACTTGTCGAATGAATCTAGAAAGCAACAAGTATACCAGTCGTCCAGTCTGGCTAACTAAATAATTTATGGAGTGACAAATGGGTCGAAGTGGAAAATTATTGGCCAATCTGTCACGAGTCAATGAATAATAACTAGACGGTGGTGGCCTTTTTCTAACATGACCCAGTCAAGGCCGGCGTGTGTCAAGTAAGCTTGATTTTTTACTGGTCAATGTAAAAAAGTAACCCATCTTTATACATATTTTCCGGATAATCTCCTTAATTAAAAGGTTTAGATTCCTCGTGGACTTTGAGACATTGCCGCTTTCGTTTGGAAATCTTTGTTTTTCCAAAACATGAGGACCTTTGATTATAGACTAACATTTTAATTCCTCATACGTTTTATAATAAGCTTTTGTTGGGTGAAATAACAAATATGGAATGAAACAAAGGACATGAGGTACGTATTAGCTTACTTAAAACAAGCAAAGCTAGAACGAAAAAGACGTTAAATATACTAGAACGGTAACCGCGCAATGCAGCGGCGGGTATCGTGTGATTATATTTTGCGTTATTTGGTTATACGTTTAGTTGTCTTCATGCTTTATAAGTAGAGATATTAGAGATGGTTAAGCTAAATAATTTTAGTTTGAACCAACCGCTTCCTAACAAACTTTCTAACCAACTTGCTTAATTTTGAAATTTTCTCATAATAAGCAAGAAAAAATCTGAATTTTAAGTCTTTTTAATTATAAAATAGTCCCAAATAATGTAATTGTTAACGTATGTACCCTCCGGATACTTGCCGTACGATGATAAACCCTCCGGATCCGTATCAGATAAAATGTACTCAAATGTGTTCAAACAACACGGACCAATATCCGATGGGTTACGAATGTCCGTATGAGCTCAGTCCTCCGGATATCACAAACCCTTCGGACGAGCCAACAAGTACCTAGACCAAAGTACAAGCAAGTACGCCAAAGTATACGATAATGGAGTTTAAACTAGCGAACATTAGGGGTTAAGTACGAAACAGCCTGGCACCCCATGTAGAGAGTCTATAAATAGAGAGGAAATCTTCATTTAAGGTTAACTAATTCTCCCCCACTCTCTAGTTTTATTTATACTTTCTCTCACTAAGAACGTATACTTATTCTCACGCCGGAGGTTGGTCCTGGGATACATTCCCGGGGCAAGTCTAACGGACGTATTTGTTTTGCAGATATCCGAAGCAACGCACTATAAGCTAAGATCACATTGAATCCGTAGGACCTATTCTAGTCCGAAGGATTCATCTCGCTTGTTCGAAGTAAAAGCAAACTTTTACCTCAACAAATTGGCGCCATCCGTGGGACACGTCATTCACTCTACCGAAGTTAATAAATGACAGGTCCTTCCCCAACCACACCCGAAGGATCCGGAAGTCGTCCGGATAACAATACCAATCCTGTTAACCTTGAACAGATCCAAAGTCACTTTGCTGCTCTAAAATCTCTCATCTAACAATACAATGTCTCGGGAGAAACACCGATTGACCCCATCCAACTCGACTTTGAGGTTGCCGGATCTCATGATGTCGAAGCTCAAAAAGCCGAAGAGGAAAGGACGGACGACTTATCCAAGCCTTTCAAGGCAGCGTCCAAGAGTCCGTTTACCCGGAGGATCATCGATTTCTCCGGACCAAAGAGTTCAAAGTATCTGATGCCTTCTCACCTAAAGTTATACAACGGATCTACAGATCCTGATGATCATATCACCAGATTTGAAGGGGCGGCCAATCAAGGTGCGTGGCCCATGCCCATTTGGTGCATGATGTTCCAGCAGACCCTGGACGACGCTGCTAGAGCATGGTTTGATCGTCTTCCGCGAGGTAGTATTGACAATTGGGATGAATTGAGTGAACAGTTTGTTCAGAGGTTCGCCCTTCGTAGAAAATGTATCAGGGATCCGATGGAAATTACCAAGATCATCCGTAGAGCCAACGAAGCCCTCCCGGAATTTAAGGAACGATGGACGGATGAGGCTAGCCGCATTTCAGGAGTACCAGAGCTGATGCAGATATCCTCTTTTATTGATGGTTGTAAAAGTCCGGAGCTAGCGAAGAGATTCTCCGAGAAGGTTCCCCAGAGCATAACCGAAATGATGATACGAGTTGATGACTTCGTCCGTTCCGAAAGAGTGTATCGGCTAACGGAAGTACCGAAGGGAGAAAGGATGGATAATTCTCGTAGAGATTATCAACCTAATCCGTATGGCCGAAATGACCATAACACACAACGGTCCTCCTTTAGAGGAAACCACAGGAAAGATGTCCAAGTCTTCAAACCAAGACGAAATGAAAATTTCGCACCATACATGCCCAGACGAAACGACAATAACACCTATCGGACAGACTACCGGAGAGATCATCGGCGTGACGACGGAAATAGAAGAGATACCAGACCATTAGATTTGAACATGCTCACAAAGGCTCCTAAAGAGATCCTGTCAACGGAGCACCAGCTCAGGCTACCGGCACCCCCGCCACTAAGAGGAAGACCGTCGAGAGAAAACATGGATAAATACTGTGATTATCATGGAGAGAAAGGCCATCTCACCAACGACTGTCACAATCTGAAAGAACAACTCAAGATAGCCCTGGATACCGGCAAGCTTGACCACCTGATCAGAGACGTCCGACAAAGAGACAGAGCACCGCCCAGAAATAACCAGCAAAACAACCAAGGTCGAATCATCAATATGGTCCGGTACCAAGAAAGAAATCTGAAGCGAAAGACAATAGATCAGGAAGAAGAGTGGATGAGAGCCCCCATAAGCTTTCCTCCAATCCTTCCGGGGGACGCTTCCGATGAGCCACTTATAGTGGAAGCAGAGATTGAGGGATATACTGTACGGAGAGTATATGTCGACCAAGGTGCATCGGTAGAAGTAATGTATGAACACTGCTTCCTAAATCTGGACCCTTCCATCCGGTCACGTCTATCTAAGACAAACACACCGCTAGTGGGATTCTCAGGAGAAAGCATAAACCCGTTGGGGAAAATTGAACTAGAAGTATGCTTCGGAAGTGAAGGGCTATACCGCCGAACCATCATGAAGTTCGCGGTAGTTAGATCTCCCTCTCCGTATAATGTGATACTTGGTCGGTCCGGAATCAAAAAACTAAGAGCTATCCCGTCAACTATACACTCCATGATGAAATTCCCGACGCCGAGAGGCATCGCCACTCTAGTAACCCGATCGGTCATCATCTCGGAGTGCAGAAAGCTCGAAGAAAAATTCTTAATGGAAAAGGAAACTCAAACAGAGATTTCCTCGGAAACACCCATTGAAGAAACTGCTGGAACCGAAGATGTGCTGGTCCATCCGGCTTATCCGGAACAACTAGTGACAATAGGAAGGAAGTTCTCAAGAGAAGGGCGAAGACAATTAATAACTTTACTCAAAAATAACCAAGACATTTTTGCATGGGAACCCTCGGATATGACTGGCGTTCCCCGATGGGCGGCTGAACATAAACTCAACGTAAACGTCCAGGATAAACCGGTAGCTCAGAAAAAGAGATTCTTCTCGGAAGAAAAGAACCAGGCCATAAATCAAGACGTAGAAGAATGGCTAAAGGCCGGAATAATCAGACCTGTACGATATCCGGCCTGGATTTCTAATCCGGTACTAGTAAAGAAGCCGGACGGTACCTGGAGAATGTGCATTGATTTCAAGAACCTGAACTCATCGTGCCGCAAGGACTACTATCCGTTGCCCGAAATAGACTGGAAGATCGAGTCGGTAATAGGATTCCGATACAAATGTTTCTTGGACGCTTACAAAGGATATCATCAAGTACAAATGGCAAAGGAAGATGAAGAGAAGACGGCCTTCTATACAGATCGGGGAACATACTGTTATGTAAAAATGCCGTTTGGTTTAAAGAATGCCGGGGCAACCTATCAGAAATTGGTAGACTCCGCCTTCCGGAAGCAAATAGGCCGGAACTTGGAAGTGTATGTAGATGATATGGTGATAAAGAGCCAAACGGAAAGAGAGCTATTGGCCGATATCGCTGAAACGTTCGACAATCTCCGGAAAATAAACATGAAGCTAAACCCTAAAAAATGTTCTTTCGGAGTGGAAGAAGGAAAGTTCCTCGGATATATGATAACGTCCGAGGGGATTAGGGCCAACCCCAGGAAAGCCAGAGCAATCGCCGATATGCAATCACCAAAGTCACTAAAGGAAATGCAAAGCTTAAGTGGCAAACTCGCGGCACTCAATCGTTTCTTATCAAAATCAGCCGAAAGGTCCCTCCCTTTCTTTGAAACTTTAAAAAACATCACCAAGGAAAACAAGGAAAAATATCAATGGACGGAAGCAGCTGAAAAAGCCTTCCAAGATATGAAGAGAATGATTCTGGAGCTTCCCTGCTTAACGACTCCAAAACCCAAAGAGGATTTGTATCTGTATCTGTCAGCCGCAGCAGAGGCAATAAGTGGAGTACTGATGGTCGAAAGAGAAGGGCGACAGATCCCAATTCATTATGTAAGTCGAACCTTACACGAAGCCGAAAAGAGATATGCCCCGGTCGAAAAGTTGGCTCTAACCCTCCTGCACTTATCAAGAAGATTGCGGCGGTATTTCGAAGCCCACCCCATCAAGGTCATAACGGATCATCCCATCAAACAAATGCTTAACCGGGCAGAATCATCCGGACGGTTAGCCAAATACACAGTAGAATTGGGGGCTTACAACATCACCTACATGCCCAGAAATGCTATCAAAGGACAAGTGCTTGCTGACTTCATTAATGAAATACCCATCGGAACAGCCTCCTCGGATCCGAAGAGGAGAAGCAAAGAGATATGCAACGTTTCTCAACCAGAAGAATGGATCTTATATACTGATGGGGCCTCCAGCAGGAAAGGTGCCGGAGCAGGATTAGTGTTAATCAGTCCGGAAAAAGAAGAATACACATATGCTCTCCGTTTAAATTTCGAAACTACCAATAACGGAGCAGAATACGAGGCACTCTTGGCCGGATTGAGAATTGCAAAGGAGATGCATATAGAGGCGTTGGACGTACGAGTGGACTCTAACTTAGTGGCAAGCCAAATCAATGGAGAGTTTACTGCATACAAGGAGAGCATGGCGAAATACCTCGCGAAAGCCAAAGAATACATCACTTATTTCAAGCGCTTCAAAATAAAGAATATCCCAAGAACTCAGAACCAAAAAGCAGATGTGCTTAGCAAGCTAGCATCCGTTGCATTTGACCACTTGACGAAAGAAGTCCTGGTAGAAGTATTGGAGAAGCCGTCCACCGAAGAAGAAACAGTCAACGCAATAGTGGAAGAAGAGGAAGAAAATTGGATGTCCCCCATATTCCGATGTTTAAACGAAGGTATCTGGCCGGAAGATCAAAATGAAGCTCGGAACCTCCGTATGAAAATAAGCCACTACACACTAATTGACAACGTGCTATTCAAAAAATCTTATCTAGGACCAATGCTACGATGTGTCGGACCTCTCCAAGCCAATTACATAATCCGAGAGGTGCATGAAGGGGCCTGTGGCATGCACTCCGGACCCCGGACGGTTGTAGCTAAACTCATGCGGCAAGGCTACTATTGGCCAACCATGCACCGGGACGCTAGGGAAGTCATCCGAAAATGCGATGCTTGTCAAATACATGCTCCGGTCCCCAAGCTGCCAAAAACGGTATTAACCTCCGTCATGGCACCCTGGCCCTTCTTCCAATGGGCAATGGACATTCTGGGGCCTTTGCCCGAAGCCCCAGGAAAAGTTAAATATGTTATTGTGGCAATAGACTATTTCACAAAATGGATGGAAGCAAAACCGTTGGTCAAGACAACCGGAAAAGAGGTCAAAAAGTTTGTATGGGACAACATCGTCTGCAGGTTCGGACTACCCAAGATAATTGTCACGGACAATGGAAGCAACTTTGTGGGAGATCCGTTCAAAAGCTGGTGCGAGAGGTTAAATATCACACAAATCAACACGGCCGTGGCTCACCCTCAAGCCAACGGATTGGTCGAAAGAGCCAACAAAAGCCTAATGAAGGGATTTAAGTCCCGGCTAGGAAGAGAAAGAGCAGGATGGGTAGACGAATTGCCAAACATACTATGGGCTTTCCGAACCACTCTGAAAACTAGCAACGGAGAAACCCCTTTCAGTCTAACTTATGGGAGTGAGGCAGTCATCCCGGCAGAGATCGGTATGCCTACCTTCCGGACCATGATGGCAACCGTTGAAAACAATGACGATGAGATAAATCTAAATCTAAACTTATTAGAAGAACGGAGGGAAATGGCAGCCATAAGGGAGGCAAAGTACAAAAAGAAGGTGGAGCAGTATTACAACCGAAGGGTTAGGTCCGAAGCCTTCAAAGTGGGAGATTTCGTGTACCGAAAAAATGAAGCCAGCAGGATGGAAGATCAAGGAAAATTGGGACCTAATTGGGAAGGCCCCTATCGGATAACGGAGGCTTATCAGCACGGCGCATACAAGCTCCAAACCATGGAAGATGTGGAAGTACCTCGGACCTGGCATGCAATTAACTTAAAGAAATGTTTTATGTAACCTATTATGTACTTTGATTTTTTCAGGATCTATTGTAAGGCATGAGCCATTTTTACATCAATGAAAAACCCGATGCACTTTGACCATACATTGAATTATTTTCCACAAGACACAAGTTGTCCAGTAAAGCAAACCCCAGGTGGGTATTATTAAGGCCAAGAGCCGAAGGGTACAGGTTACCCCGTCAAAGAAAACCCCAGGTGGGTATTATTAAGGCCAAGAGCCGAAGGGTACAGGTTACCCCGTCAAAGAAAACCCCAGGTGGGTATTATTAAGGCCAAGAGCCGAAGGGTACAGGTTACCCCGTCAAAGCAAACCCCAAGCGGGTATTATTAAGGCCAAGAGCCGAAGGGTACATGTTACCCCCGTCAAAAATAACCCCAAGTGGGTATAATTCTAGGCCAAATGCCGAAGGGTACAGGGTGCCCCGTCAAATAAAGATAAGGAATAAACCACGACCAAGAGCCATAAGGCATATATTGTCCGATGAGACAAAACCTCTCGAGTATATAAATAAAAGCCGTAAGTTCCATAAATTACGTACTCCTCGGAATAACGGAGTAATAAATTACGCAAGGCATACATATAGCTTAAAGACGATACAAATAACAAAAAGAAAGTGATATATTCATATGATCAAAATTCGGTTACATCAGACATTCCGAAATAACGGAATAACAAAAACTGAACAAACCTATTCTATTACATCAATTGGTAAGCTTCACAAAGAATCCGGAATACCTGAATCCATAGTCAAAATGGAGGTATCCGGACTCCGACATACATCTTCCAAACACAAACAACTTCAAGCAAAGACAGAGGCATTCTGGGTATCGGAAGGATTCTCGATATGAGATTCGACCTCCGGACCCTCAGTTGGTTCTTCAGCCGGAGCAGGGTCAGGAATCAAGGCGCTCAGTTCATCAAATTTCCGGTACACACGGTTTCCCGGATCTTCTGAATGTAAGGATAATCCTGAGACAAAGCCTTGTCATACAACGGACCATATTTGGCCCCGGCCTCCATATCCATTCCTTCAACCTCTCCTAACAACTTAGCCGCTTTCTCCGGCTCCTCAAACAAACCTGCCCCATCAATTAGCCCCGAAAGATAAAACAAGTTGAAGGGCTCTGCCAAGGCTGTTCAGAACTCATGACTCCCGAGAAAGCGGTGGATAGCTTCCGGGATAAACTCATTGACAATACGGTTCCTCTCCACCTCGGCATTCCCAGCGGCTACGGCAATGTCCACCTTCTCTTGATAAAGCTCTTTGTAAGCCTTCTCTTCCTCGCTCAACTTATTTTTGGCATCAGACAACTGCCCCTCCAACGACCTGATCTTCTCAGCCTGCTCACCGGACACTTTTCTCCACTCATTCTTTTCTAACTCAAGATCACCAACCCTCCCCTCCAAACTTGCATTCTCTGCACGAAGCTTCCTCAACCCCTCCGGATTCACCTCGGCACACTCCTTGTGTTCATCCTTCAATTTCTGAAACTCTCCGGACATTTGCTGGAACATCTTCCAGTTGTCATCCAAGGTTTTATCACAGATCTTGTGGGTCTCAGACAATTTTTGATGCTCCTTCAAGAGGGACTCAAAACGGAAAATAACATCCGCTTGAACCGTAGCACATTTACCCAGCATCAACCAGGACCTTCGGATAGCTTCCTCATCACTCTGATCATCCAAATACTTCTCCTCCCTAGGAGTCGCCAAATTGATCATCATATCCCTACAGACATTCGCATTATTCATGCGATGCCCCCTCCTCACCGACCAAGCAGGAACAAAAACATCTTCATCATCACCATCCCCCTCTATATCAACCTCTGTATCCTCCTCAGCAACAGTTTCCTTCCCCGGACGTCGGGAGGCAGCCTCCGAACCCCCTGACAACAAAGTTTATATTAACAGACGATAAAAATGCCGGAAGGAAAGACAACTAAAAAAAAATATATAAGCAAAAAAGTAAGTCATAACATACCAGCACCTGATCCTCTGGATTGATCCTTCAAAATTTGATCCGGATGTAATGAACGGATAGGCTCCGGCCTCTCCAGAGACTCTCCGGTATCCAAGTCAATAACTGTATCACCAGCAGAAATTTTACTTCTCTTATGAAGGCGGGAAGAGACACTCCCTGCTCCGGTTCTCTTCAACGGAGGCTTCTTCAAACCCGCCTTCCCGGCCTGCTCCTTCTTCCTCTCTTTAGCAGCTATCACTTTGTCATCAGCAACTTCAACATTCCTCAACTCCTCCGTCTTCTCCGGTACCTCAGTATTGGAGGCCAAGGGAGGAGTAACATGCACTTCACGGGTATGCCCTTCCGGAAACGGGGTACCTTGAACAATTTTTGTATTCTTTCGTAGCGGAGGTTTCTTTAGATAACTTGACATGGTTATACCTGCGGACAAACAAAACCCAACGTTAAAAACGAAAAGAGGTGCACAATATAAAAACACGCGTTATAATAAAGGCTATACCCCTCCCCTGCTCATCCCTCAATGCCGGACGATACCCAGGAAACTCCCAATGATCCGATAAACCTAGAGCATACAAGAACGCTTGCGGAATTTGACAAGGCTCAATGATCGTCTCGGAAAGCCTTTCGGCATGAGTAACATCATACTCACTCGCCCTTGGAAACGGATCCGATACGTCCGAATCCGAATGCCTCCATGGCATGGCAAACGGAATAGCTCGTCTATCGATCAGAAAAAAATTATACTTCCAACCCTTCAGACAAGAAGGGAATTCCCCAAAACAAACTTTCCTATTCTTATGGATGCGTTTCTCGAAGGAAAACCAATCACCCTGCTTGCTAAGCTTGTAAAAGACACGGAATAAAGAAGAGGTAGGAGGAATGTGCATGCTACGGCAATACACCTCAAATAGGGTAGCCCGATGCATACCCAACGGAACCAGCTGAGAAATGTGAACTTTGAAATATCTAATGACCTCTAAAAGAAAGGTGGAAAAAGGGACGACGAGACCACCCTCAAAAAAGTACTCTGCATACAAGCCTATGGCATCCTCCGGAAGCTGGTTCATCGTCATACCCGATGGAGGTATCCTTGGATGTAAATCCTCTGGTATCCCGAACGCTTTTACCACAGCGATCACATCAGATTCATCCATGGCGGACATTCTTAAATGTATATCTTTTTTCACATGCGAACCGTCCGGATTAGACACATCTTCGTACTCAAACGATGCTGTGGATTCCGACATAACGAACGAAAAGGAGAGGAGAATAGCCAAACGACAAAAAATAAACTAAACGGGCTGAGACGTACCTCAAAGACGATGCGAATAATCGTTCGGAATACGGAGGAGAAGAGATGTGTCAGAGGTATGTGTGTGAAATAAAATTACGGTGCTGTAAATAAAAGAAATGGGACTATTTATAGGCGGTCAAAATAGGCGGGAAAGGGACACGTCACCCGTAGGGCTAACGTGTCAGCCATCCACACCGTGTCTCTCAGAAAACGCGTACATGTCCCAATCCAAACGACGCGGTAAAAAGCGACGGCGCACCTTAAACGACACCTTAATTACTTTTGGCATTTTGCGTGACTAACAAAAGAACAAAGCCATGACTTACCCTCCGGAAAATCGCAAAAAATAAAAACTTAGTATCACACTATTGGCACAACCAATACTATGATACTGGGGGGGACATGTTAACGTATGTACCCTCCGGATACTTGCCGTACGATGATAAACCCTCCGGATCCGTATCAGATAAAATGTACTCAAATGTGTTCAAACAACACGGACCAATATCCGATGGGTTACGAATGTCCGTATGAGCTCAGTCCTCCGGATATCACAAACCCTTCGGACGAGCCAACAAGTACCTAGACCAAAGTACAAGCAAGTACGCCAAAGTATACGATAATGGAGTTTAAACTAGCGAACATTAGGGGTTAAGTACGAAACAGCCTGGCACCCCATGTAGAGAGTCTATAAATAGAGAGGAAATCTTCATTTAAGGTTAACTAATTCTCCCCCACTCTCTAGTTTTATTTATACTTTCTCTCACTAAGAACGTATACTTATTCTCACGCCGGAGGTTGGTCCTGGGATACATTCCCGGGGCGAGTCTAACGGACGTATTTGTTTTGCAGATATCCGAAGCAACGCACTATAAGCTAAGATCACATTGAATCCGTAGGACCTATTCTAGTCCGAAGGATTCATCTCGCTTGTTCGAAGTAAAAGCAAACTTTTACCTCAACAGTAATATAGATACTTGTTAATACTTTGTCATGATTCCATCTTGAACCATGCCAGGTGAGTCTCAATATGATCATATGACTTCACGAACATCAATCCTTCAAGAGGGGGCATGAACGGTTTAACACTTTGTCATGTCTTTCATGTTGACGATAATAGTTCATATGTCTTTTTTAACATTGGACACCACCTTGAACCATGCTAGGTGAGTCTCAATATGATCATATAAAGACTTCATGTGCATCTCTTTTGAACACAAAACTTGTTTCTACGAACTAGTTCGTTCATTAACCATATGCGTTTCTAACGAACTAGCTCGTGCAACAAACATACGCACAGTAGTTGCGATTAAAATGATAACCTATTTTTCATAGTGCTTCTTGATCTGTTAATTGAATGTTTGTGGTAAAGAATACATCTATAAATTTAAGTAAACACACAAAATCTGTAGACATTAAAAATGCTCAGTTTTGTGTGCTAAAGTTAAAAACCTAGTATTTGAATTATTAATTAGTTTTAGAACTCGTGCACGCATAAGGTCTAGGCAGATAGTATAATGGGTATTAATATTTCAATAACTGAACTTCGATATTATAACAGGTAATAATATTTCAGTAACTTTGTTTTAAAGTTAAATATTGTAAGAATTCATAAATCAATGGTTTTGTAAAGTTTAAGTTTTGTTCTATAAAATTATATTAAGTCTTTTTTACTTATTATAAAAATACTCATAAATAACAACGGTATTTTATATCGCCAAGTTTTTATAGTTGCGTGGTTGTTCATTTTCAACAACTATGAACTCACAGAATAATAGAAAATGAGTTATAATATGATGTCTTATATAATAGAGTTTGTAGATGAATGTTTAAAAATTATTATTGTTAGGATTACATTAAAAAAAAAAAAAAAGAAAAAAAAAAAAAGACTCCTATTTTCTTCGAAACTACATTAAAAAAGTTGTCAAAAGTTACCATACATTTTTTTTTCTTTAATTTTGGGTGGGAATTATAATGCAATTATTTCATTAAGGAAACATTGTTTGAATTTTTATGTAGTAATTTAAGTTTGAAAGGGTACAATAAGGATTAAACATTATCCACTTTTAAGTTTTTTAAGTTTGAAGAAAACACATGCATGTTTTATATATAGTATAGATATAGTTACAACACCTGTGTACGAGCGGGTTTTACATAAAATTTTCAATATGTATTAATATTGACTAATATTTAGTATTGATTTTTGTCGCACGAAAGATTTGACTTTGTTTAACGGGCATGGTGTTTAGGTTGAAGTTGTTTAAATGCATAAATTTAAGTCGGTGTATTTCGGGTACATGATTATAGTTACTTCTCGTCTTTCTCATTTTAGGATTAATTCTCATTTGATCCTAACTCGTTATCCTATTATATAAGAGATATTATCTAACATGCATTTAAAACATTTCAGCACAATCTGATATAACAAGTAACACTCATGTCGTTCAAAAAAGAAGTAACAACACTCATGTAGTGTTAAAATAGCCTTGTGATATCAGCAAAATTAATCATATTGACATGAATGTGAAAATATGTTAGGGTTAATAGACAAAAAAGTGACTAAAGTTTGGCAAAATGTTCACCTAAGTTACTATAGTTTAAAACGTTACAAACAAGTTACTCAAGTTCACGGGTTTATCAACTGGGTTATTAAAGTTTCAAAAATGTTACACTAGGGTTACTCCTTAGGTGGGCAACCGATTGATAGCAGGTATCCCAGCCTGAAACATATTACACCTTTTTGTGGATATTACACCTCAAATAAGTTACTAAAGTTTGATAAAAAGTTCGCCTAAGTTACTAAAGTTTCAAAACTGTCATCTAAGTTATTCAAGTTCACGTATTTTATTTTTGTAAAAGTCGGATTTGTAATACCTATGATACAAAATAAAGCAGGATAAAATCCATAGATGTACTAACTGAAAATCTGAAATGATTCATTATACATAACCAACTAACGAAAATACCATTATAAAGAAAGAAAATTTGCATGTTTGGTCCCTTTGTTGCAGATCTTGCATCGTCTATCCTTTTGGCCAACGAGCGTTTGCAATTATTTTCAAAAAATTGGTTTACATGTTTTCATCCGCTATTTATATGTTTTATACATTTTTATATGTTTTTGTACGGTTTTATACGTGTTTGTACATTTTCTACGTTTTTGTATGTTTTTATATGTTTTGTATGCTTGTGTACGTTTTTAAATGTTTTTATACGTTTGTGTCGTTTTTGTACGCTTTTTTACGTTTTTTTTTTTTTTTTTTTTTTTTTTTTTTTTTTTTTTTTTTTTTGCGTTTTTTTAATTAGACGTTAGTGAATGGGAATACAAATCCATTATCAGTTTTAACTATAGTAACTTAAGTGAACATTGCCCCAAACTTTAGTAACTTATGTCAACATTTTCTCAAACTTTAATAACTTATTTGTCTATTAACCCATAATACATTAGTGCCACGTAGGAATTTAACCGGTTGTAAAGGGTTAAAACTAAGACAGTAACTTATGTAACCGGTGAAAAAAAGTTGAGTAACTTGTTTGTAACGTTTTAAACTATAGTAACTTATGCGAAACAGTAAACATTTGTAAAATTTGGCCATCTAAATCATGTGATGTTAACTATCAACAGTTTTGCTAAAGAAAAACTAGAGTTAATTTCATAAATGGTCCATGTGGTTTGTCGAGTTTTATGGGTTTAATCTCTAAACTTTTTTTAGCGGATCCAATCCATGTGGTTGCGACCCATAACGGTTTTGGTCCTTGAGACTAACTGTCGTTAGTTTTTTTCGTTAGTCCTTTATACTAATATTTGCACCGTTAGTCCTTTAACGACCATTTGCAACAAACATTTGCGCCGTTAGTCTTTTATACTAACGACCGTTTATACTTAATAAAAAATTTGTTTATGAAATTAATTTTTTTATAGACACATTTTTATACACACATTTTATACACATTTATAAATTTGTTAATGACAGTTTATAAAAATGTGTATATGAAAACGTGTATAAAATTTAAAGATATTTAGGGAAAAAAAAAGTATAAGAAAACAAATTTGTTGTTTTTTTTTATTTAAAAAATAAATAAATAAATAAATAAGTATAAACGGTTGTTAGTATAAAAGACTAACGGTGTAAATGTTTGTTGCAAATGGTCGTTAAAGGACTAACGGTGCAAATGTTAGTATAAAGGAATAACGGAAAAAACTAACGACAGTTAATCTCAGGGACCAAAACCGTTATGGGTCGCAACCACAAGGACTAGATGTGTTAAAAATATTTAAGGACTAAACTCGTAAAACTCGACAAATCACATAGACCATTTATGAAATTAACTCGAAAAACTATCAACAGTTGTTATAGGAACTTAAAATGGATACAATCATACAAACATACGGTAGCCCACTATTGAAGATAATGTACAATCAGTACCAACCTTCATGTAGCCCCCATCTAACCCATTTGACCACTTCAGACCTATATAGAACACAATGATCATGTAAGAAATGTTATATAAACTGTGTGTCTTAAGAAAATAAAAACAAACCTAACAAAATCTGAAAAATAAAATAGAAGATAGAGATGTGTCAAATTATGGTTCGTTCGTCAAAAATACGTTTATTGACACGTTATGGTTCGTTCATATAAAAAAGTTATATTCTTTGATAGCAATTGGTTAGCTTAGAGAACTAAACTAGGTTATCCTTTTCCCAAAAGTTTCTTCTTTTATTTATCATTTTTATATGTTATCTATCCTTTATAAACCGACATATGCAATCAATATGTGATTATAATACTTGTGTTATGGTCGATAATTAGATACGGTTAGGTATGGTCAACGATCGCACTCTTTCAAGTTGTGAAGTAAAATCATGCAAAATCTAGAATATAAGAGCAAAGGTATGTTAACCGGAGGTTAAACTTTCACCTACTGTCACGTCAGCGTCATATCAGCTTTAACTTTTTCACATTTAAACAAAAAAAAAAATAATAATAATAAAAAAACCCTTATCATAACCAAACTTTAACCAAACTATTTTCAAATTCAACCCCTAAATTAAAACTAACACCACTATTAAAAAATTTTATCCAATAAATTTTTGTTAAAAAAATTGGATAACAATTTTTTATTTTTATTCGGCCAAAATAGTGTTTGTCATATTGCATCCCAACCAATTTACAGCCTAACCCATGCCAATTTATTTAGCCCAATTAACAAGCCCGTTCGAAACAGAAATAATCTGATCCAGTGACCACTTACAAACCCGTATAAGAATTATAACCCTAGCATCACTTTTGCACCCCCTAAACACACATGTGATAAGGGTGTTGATACTCTGCACATTTTTTTTTAGTACTTTCACTACAATGTTATACACCTAATGCACATGTTACAAGATGAGATATGCATGATTGTGGTACAAAAATGAAAAACAGTAGTGTGAGTGTCAATGACCATGTGATAAACATCGCCTACCACTCTCCATCTCAAACATAACGCCTTTCAATCTCATCCAACTGCCACCATCATCATCATCATCAATCAATTCATGCATCCACTCTTAGTTTATTTATATACGTTATAAGGGGGTGAAGTGATTTTTTTTTTCTTTTTTCATCAGCACCTTAACGCCTCGTTAAGGCGTTAACCTTGCTCGTTAACACAGCTTTCACCATGGGAGCCGGTATGGTTAACGCGGCTTTAACGCCGATTTGGTTAAAGTTTAACCGTGAATTTGGTAAACGTACCGAGTGCTCTAATTGTATACTTAAAAACAAACTCATTTTGCGAATGGCAAAATCTACACATTTAACATATTATGTTTCAACCAAAGGTTTATAGTTTAGCGATCTTGGGAGATGCTTCACATTGGTTGTGCGAAAATGACTTGAATCCACGCCTTATAGTTTAAGGTCACTAGGTACTACGAAGCGTCTCTTGGAAAACTCGGAATCCAAATAGGAGACACACAAGACTTCTTGCTAAAAAAAAAAAAAAAAAAAGTGTCATAATCTTGATGATCCATGCATAGTTATTCAACATAGAAATAGCAGCCATGAAAATATTATTCCAACGCCAATTTATAAAAAAAGTATGACATGCACAATCTTTGATGTTGCGTGGATTCTTCATTTCCAGAAAATAGCAGCCGTTAATGTATTATTCCCTTGGTATAAAAAAATGTTTGATCCAACAACAACTATGACATATGACAATCAACAATCCACATAGGTCATATATAGCCATCAGTTAAGTTAAACAAAAGTCGTATTAGTTGTAGTCTTGTTGACACAAGAAACGAATTCTTCCTTCAAATTCTTTCTTTTATAACCATATACTTAAAAACCTCAACTCCAAAGAATGTGCATTTTTTAAAAGAAAAAGATAACAAGTTTTAACGTTATTTCAGACTGTGTGATGTATCTATACTTTCGATTTAGTTATTCCTATTTCATTCATATATTAGCTAAGATGTTTTACGATGAAACATATAGCTAGGGCCGAGCATATTAGACCGAAAATTGAACCGAACCAGAAAACCAAGCCGAAACGGACCAAATAGATCATATTCGGTTCTATATACTAATGAATTCGGTTTCGGTTTCGGTTCGGTAAGACCCAAAACCGAGAAAAACACACTTAAACCTTATAAACAGAACCGAACCGACATAAAACCGAATTGAACCGACCATATTCGTTTCGGTTTCGGTTCTATATACTAATAGTTTTCGGTTTCCGTTCGGTTCGGTTTTCTTCGGATTTGTTCGGTTTTGGACCGATGCTCAGCCCTACATATACTATAAATAGAATGACTTAATTAAAAGATTGTCCAAGTTTACTTGAGCATGTTTGTTAAAAGTAGCAGTGAGTAGTAGTTGTTTTAAGCTTTTAAAACACTAAAGCAATGGTTTATACTTTATAATGCTAGAAATGAGCAAGAAACATATGTTTATGGTTCGAAATTGGCTAGAACACGTTTTAGCTATTTGAAACTATCGTACTTCGCGGATCAAACGCTACTTTTTTGTTTGAGTAGAATCCTGGTATCTTTCTATAATCGTCTTTGCGGCACAGTAGCTGTTAGCTGTGAGCAGTAAACACAGCTCACCGTTTCTTAAAGAAGCATTATGAGATTAGCCTTCCTAAATATTAGCCAAAGCTCACCGTTCTTTTGTCAAAGAACTACTAAAATTCAAAATTATTATTGCTCACCACTCACCGCTTCAAAAAGCTCGACAGTGCTCCGCGATCTCGATGTATTGAGTGGGTTGAGGGTTGTTTGATCCTTTTGAACATTCTGCTTTCTATAAGTGCTTAAAGGGGTGACGAGCGCCCAACATCCTACTTTAAATTCCTAACATATTTGACTCTTGCAAAATGTAAATATTATGATTTCAAGATAACTTAATTAAATTTCTTGTGTTCAGTTATAAGTTGATGAGTTTCTCATAATATTTACATTTTGCATAATATTTACATTTTGCAAAATGAGTTTTTCATTATTATTCTATTGCAGGTTAGCTTACCTCTAGGATGACTTTACTAGGAATTGGGCGAAAATGTAACACGGATTACCTTAAGTCTTGAATGAGTCACGCATAGACAAAGATGACAAGAATATAATTGAGAGTCATAAATGTTGGCAATATAAATTAATAATTAAATTAAATTAGATTTTTTCTATTTAATATATCTTCATATAGTACTAACGAGCGGGGGTACCCGCGCGTTGCTGCGAAAATATTGTGGTTAATTTAAACTCGAAATAAAACGATCGAAAAAAATTATTTTTGTTATTAAGGACTAACGGGGCGTTATCCATTTTATTGTATCGGCACAACCTAAAAAATACGAAACGTAACGATTTAGTAAATAAATTGATTTCGTATAAGTTTTGCATATTTATCCTCGTTTTTATTAGAAAATTTATTTTGGAAATAATGGCGCAAGTTTCTTAATTTTTTGAGTCTGTTTGGTCCGTCAAATGAGTCACACATTATATATTCCAAAAGTTTTATTATGAAATATAAAACAGTTGTATCATGTATGTACTATAGATACAATGCTATTTTTGTCCATCTCCTGTGATTTAAAGTATCATCTCTATAGAGTGATAATTATTTCAAAAAATTAACACCTTCTATAGTGATAATTAACAAAAATACATCTCTACAGTCAAATACTAACCTTTGTTAATTTCTGTCCTCACCATAAATATATATAGTGATAAGATTTGCTTTATAAGTTTTTTATTTATTACATATAAAGCAAACATGTACTTATATGTTCTTTATTACATATAAAGCAAAACATATATTTTGTACTAAGTCAACTACTTCATTCCCACACACACACCTTCTCTCTATCTCTCTTCCAGTTTCCAGACAACGCCGCCGCCACCATTACCGTCGCCGGAAAAATTTTCCGGCCAACCTCCAAAACTTCCGAAAACGTAGATCAAGCGACCCTTATTATTTCTGGAGCTTTTGAGGTCGATTGGAGCTTGTTTGGTACCCGGTCTACTCCACTCCGTTGCAAGACCGCCACCACCTCCTTTCTACTCGGTAACACCCCACGCGCCTTTCCCCTCCCCGATTTTATTGTTTTACCGAAACCCTAATTTAACAAACTTTTAATAAAACCGGTTTTATAACAAATCTTTCTATAAAACCTTATTTATAATATAAAAAACGTATGGATCTATTCATTTTACCAGTTACTCGGCGTGACTCGGTCCGATTTGGTGACTCACCGAGTCAACTCGCGTTGACTCGGGCGAGTTGGTTATTTTTATTTCCTTCCTTTGATTTCTAACCTCTTTATTTGTGTGGTAGCCTTGATTTTGGATTTGGTTTCGGGATGTTTTGTTATCGGCAGTAGGTACGACCACGGAATTGAGCCGTGACTCGTGAGTCACGGCGAGGAGTTAGATTAGTTTTAGGTTTAGATGTTGTTATTTGTGTATGGATTTGTTTAGGTTTAGAGGTTAAGTTTTGTTGTTGTGTTTGTTTCGGATTTGTTTTGTTTGATTGGAATGTTAACATTTGTTATTTATGGTTTGAATTTTGTTGTAAAGTTATTTTTTTAAATTTTGTTATAACTTACACTTTCGCCAGAAAACGTTTGTGGAGGCCGGAAAATATCTGTCGTAGCTGGGTAAATTGTTGTATGGACTTGGTTTCGGGTTTATAAACAGATGTTGCCGCTGCTTCCTCGCCGGAATCTCCGCTAGCTTCATCCGAATCTGCTATGGCTGGAGATGTTTGAATTGGATTTAAAATTGAAGCCTTGGTTTAAAAAAAAAATAAAAAAAATGAACAGTGTTACACAGTAAAATGCTACAGTGTTTCGCACTCACAAAATCACTGTTTCGTCCACTGTGGCAGACACTGTAGCTGCTACAGTGCTGCTACAGTGGAGCGTTCCCCCTTTTAGTATATATAATAATGAGCTAATATGATAAACAAAATACTTACAAATGATAAACAATTTTTTGGAAGATAAATAGTGTTCCTCAATATTTGGAGGAAAAATCACCTCCTTCAAAAATTTCTTTATTTTTGGAGTAAATGTTAGAGATGTAGCTTCTTCAAAATTTCTCATCTAATTAACAATTCTCTTCTCAAAGTAATAAGGAGATCCTTTTCAAGTTAGACTTCTTGCAATGAAAAAACCAGCCCTTCCTAGTTGTTTGTCAAACATCCTCATCTTGTCTGTTTGCAACTTTCTTTCAATTGCTGGCAGTTGCCCCAGTCGGTAGATCATCCCCCTCCTCCCCCCACCCAAAAAAAAAAAAAAAAAAAAAAAAAAAAAAAAAACTATATTTAGCTTTCTTTTTTTCTTTTTTTTTGCCAAAATGAAAAAAGAAGTTCTCGCTTATTTTTCTAATTTTTGTCATATTATGAAGGTAAGGTTAGAGATGGCCTTACAGCTTTTTAACTATTTTTCACAATCAAGCAAGCTATATATGAGCCTATGACCATACAATGCTACAAGTTTTTTTTGTGTGTGAAAATCCAAACACAAGTTTTTTTTAAGAGCGCATCAGCAATGGGAGGTTTTTGCAAAAGGTTTTTACTATTTTGAAAAGCTTTTCAAAAGCATTTTATCATTGCAACTAATGACTTTTCAAAAGGTTTGCTCGAAAGACTTTGCTCCCGCCAACCGGTTGATGAAAAAGCTTTTTACTTTGCAAGTTTAGCATTTATTGAATTATTGCATTAAATGCAAAAAGCAAGTTTAGCATTTATTGCATTAAATGCAAAAAGCTTTTTACCATTGCTCATGCTCTAAGGACAACAATGATCTTATTTCAGAATCAAAACAAAATACATAAGTCTTGTCAAGAGTTTACACTATGTTCTTTAGTTTTTTTTTTAAAAGAAAGTGAATGCTAAGTAAAGAAGGACAAGAAAAGAGATAGAAAATGAAAGAAAGTTAGTATTTAATTTTGTGTTCTTGAGTTTAAATGAAAGAAAGAAAATGAAAGTAAAAGCATGCTTTTTTCATGTGGGACCTAGGCATAGGTTTATAGTAATTTATGATTATGCCCTTTCAATAGTTTGGATAAACTTTTTTATTAGGGGCAATTCGGTCAATTTATAAAATAAAGACTACTTTACTTCACTTTCACCCCAATTTTGGGATGAAAGTGTCTTGTTTAAAAACACCTTAATTTCTTCCATTTACTTTACTTCCCTATCCTAAAAAAATCTTGAGAACATCAAAGTTTTATAATTTCTCTCACTTTCATTTTTTTTCACTCCAAAAACAAAGTCTAGAACATAGTGTAAGACTCAAGCATGTCATGACCTTTACATTGTTGATGCAAAGAAACTAGACCAGAATGCTTAAAGATAGGTTTGTGCCAATAAAAGTCAAATGGATGGTTTAGAAAATAATTCCATAATATAAAATAACTAGTTTGGGACCGGTGCGCCGCGTTGCGGCGGGCCGTCATAGTTGGCATTATTTAAAAAAAAAAAAAAAAAAAAAAAAAAAAAAAAAAAAACTGGTTATCGTTTGCAAGACCGCTAAAGCTCGTAAGCCCTTTCTTATAGTAAAATAACATATTTGTGGAAAACTAGAAGGGGGTTGAATAGTTTACCGATTAAAATCTTTTTAACTTGTTAAGTTAGCTTTGAAACTTTCCGTTTGATCAAAGATATATGCACAAACACAATATATAACATGCAAGTAAATGAAAGAAACGATCAAACCACAACACGAGTATTTATCATGGTTCGGCTACAAGGACTCTTTTTCCTTGCTCTACGTCCACGCCCCGAGTATCCAACTCGAGAGTTTCTTTCACTAGTCAACAAGCTCCTTTCACCGGCGGAGAGAACCTTACACGTCGCTTATACTTTTACCGACACAAAGCTAAATGTCGAGTTCTTTTACAAGGGCACAACCACTCCCGTTAGTTCTTTTACTAGGGTACAACAACTCCCAACACTCTTTGTATTTTGAGGACTAAAATACTAACCGATCACTACTGAAAATACACAATCAAATGAAGTGTAAACTACACAAGTCTACACAATGCTAAGCTAACAAGTCTTGCAACGTTGTGTTGAATACTTGTTACTTTTAGTAAGCTCGTGAATCTCTTTGCTACAAAAAGAAACTTCACATATGAAATGTTAAGAGGTTAGATGAAAGAATGAAAGTGTGTGTAAAATGTAATGTCAAGTGATGAGCCAAAATTCAACTTGTGGCTCAATATTTATAGCCAAACCTTTTGCAGGTCTGGCGGATCAGGCGGACCCCTCAAAAGGGTTCCGCCCGTGTACCTCCAGGGTACCGCCGGGCTTGCAGTTGGTTTTGCAATAAATCTTGCAAACCAAACCAAGTCACATCTCATTACTCTTGCAAACCAAACAATGTCACATCACATAATATCAAGTAAAACACTAAACTTGCAAGCAACATCTAAGTAAGTCAAGCACATTTCTTTCCATAAATGTATAATGACAAAACTTGCCATAAATGTGATGTGACAATTCTATTTTTAGAAAATAAGAAGTGTTGTGTTTTATGAAATGTAAAATGTAGCAAAAGTCTAGTTTATGCAAGTCTTTAAAACTAAGATTATGTTTTACTTAGAAACTAAAGTTTACATTTGTCATTAACAAAACTTAGCAAAGATCGTAAAATATAAATAACGTTTTTAGGCGATATTTGTATTAACAATATTCACACAAACTTACACTTGACGCAGGTTTGTGAGATTAGCAATAACCCCTGGTAACATTCTTGATAAACCTTGGCTAGGAACTCCCCTGTAACATAAACCAATATGTCTTTTACATAAAAACACTTAAAAAATACAAAATTTTATGATAAAAGCATAACTTACATGCCAGTGACAAGATTATCAGGTGAGCAAGTAATCATAGCCCAACTACAAGGATCAACAGAATTCTCATCCCAGTTGGTAAATCTGATTACCTGGTATCCTGAAATAATCTTCCAAAACTTGTTCCCACCTGTTGCTGCCCTCTTTCCCATTGCATTTTTTCGTCACAATTAGCTTAATGTAGACCCATAGGTTAATGTCGCCACAATTAGCCTAATTCAGCTATGTGAATTTGTCGTACCAAAGTTAGTCCTGGTAACTTCACTTCCAATAGGTCTCGACCTGCATAGCATACAAAGATTACATTACGGACTCCTAGTGTTGGTATGAGGGCTATCAGACAACTTTCAACAATCCGAATGGACGATAACATAACCTATAATGCATTATGTACTTAGAATTCATGTTTTACCTTGTGTTGAGCTCATCATCAATGGTGACCATCTGTTTTCTCTTTCACATACTCAAAGAAAATCAGATGCATGAATTAGCGGAAATCAGACACATCCTATAGTTTGCATCTACTTGTCCAAGGATATCCATGTTTATTCAATTAGTATGAATAGATAATTCACTTACCCGGATGCGTACCATCTGAATGAGCAGGCGTCCCACAATTATGCAAAAAAGAGCATGTCGTCGCTACATGAACACAGTTTAAATCAGGTAACCTACAAATAATAGGAATTTCATTTGCTTAAAAAAATCGTGCGGTCTTACTGTTCATAGGAATGTGGCTTATAATTCTTTATTCCTGGTGTCATTCAAATTGATAGCTGACATAAAAGAGAGCTCCTTATTTACAGATGTATTAGTTAGATGAGTAGCTGCAACGAATAGAAAGCCAAAAAAAATGAATACACTTTAAGATATCAAAAATGCATGTAGGAATCAGTTGTGGTTGTATGAGATTTACCTGTACACCTATCAATATCGGGCGTAACATTTGCTTGTATACGTATTCTTTGCAAGCCTTAAAGTAAAACTCCGTGGAGCATAAGGGTGCCTTATCATGTCCGTCTGCCAAGTCCATCGTAAGATGGTTTGGATCAGCAACAAAAGGTGGTTAGTGGTGCGATATGGTGCCCATCCAACATTTCACTGCAAGGTAGTTCAAATAAGCAATAAAGGTTTCATTTGAGTAACTAATACATTAGTGAGATGGCTTAATACCTGTACACAAATCCTTTTGTGAATAAGTTTATATTCAATCATCCTCCTCATGTCTGGTTTGGTTCGGTGTAACTTGTTGTTATTGCCTCAACCGACTACAACTTCCTGCGTTGGTATCGTAGTTTCAGTTGCTATAAAAGAAAAAAAAAAGGTTGGAAAACCAATTTGAAGTCGGTGAAAACAAACTTAACACAATAGTTAGTCCAGATCTGGAACCGGCCGCGCCGGAACCAAACATCTTATATTGATGTTAAGTGATTGTGAAGCTCGTAGTATACTCAAATCTCCAAAGTATACTCATCTTCACGTGTAACCAATTTTGCCAGTACCTTTTACAGTAACATCAATATAAGATGTTTGGATTTACTGGCTGAATCATCGACCACTGGTGACATAATTTTTTTTTTTGCGTAAGCCGACTCCTTAAATGATTCACTACGTGTGACCCACTACATATTTAGTTGATTATAAACATTACTGATAACTTATACCTTATTTTATCTCTCAACTTTCAAACTTTCACCTTATTTTATCTCTCAACTTTCACAGAAATAGATCAAAATTGTTCCAAGAATATCATAAACCCACATCAAAAATCGAGTAAACTACAAATAATTATCAAAAACCCACAATAATCTAACGAAGAACAAAAACCCATAAATCAAAATATTTAATTTACCTGTTATTGGAAGTAAACCCATATAAATCTCATCAAACCGGAAAAAAAGTTACATAAATAAATTCAAAAGCTACAATAAGTAAACTATAGAGCTTACACAGTACAAATCTCCCCATTTGTAAGATTGTTTAAAAACCTTTATGAAAGAACCACAAACCCATAACAGCGCACTGGGATTTGTGAATATCCGAACCCGTTGAGACTGTGGTAAGGTTGCCTGAGGTGGTGGAGCAAAAGAGACCTGAAGAGCTGCTTGAAAAGAAAGAGGCGGTGAATTGAGAGAGACGGTTTGATCTGGAAAATTCCGGATATGAAAGTGTGGTGGAGGAAATACGAACGGGCCTAAGTAGACGGGCCAAAGTAAGCCCAAAAAAAGCAGGGAGCCCACCGGGTGGAAGTGGCATCGAAACGGCGCCGTATATGATTCAGTTTAATATATATATTAATGTAACATGGCCAACCTTTTTTCATTCTTTTGTTCTTGCATTCTATCCCCTCCCTTAATTTTTTTTGGACCAAGGATTATATATATATAAAAAACACTCTAGCAAGGAGCTAGAGAAGCAATTACAAAGGATGGTTTACCAAAGAGTTCCAACAATGAACTTTATGACCTCTACATTTAAGCCAAAAAAAAGTAAAGAGGCGAATGTTATCAAAAATATCACATTTACTCATAGCATGAGAGTTAAATGTGACACAATTTCGATAACGCCACAAAATCCACAAAGCCGACACAGTAATAACATACACTCGATCTTTGGAATCCTTTGAGTCTCTCCAATCCCTTAATTTATATACTATTTTTTTTAGAACTACAATTTTTAACTATCTCACATATTTATATCACAAATCTCTCACATATTTTAAGTATGACTTGACTATTCGATTAAGTGCTTCTCACACAAACCGGTTGAAATAGCTTCATCTATACACGCACAATTAGACAAAGTGGTTGTAACAACCACCAAATCAAAAAGTACTTTGGAACAATATGCTTGTAGTAAGCCATTAAAACCGCTATGAACTTTGAAAAACTATAGTAAAACGTTAAGAATCATCAAACAAAACAAAAGCAAAATGTTAAGTGGTAGGAGTTTAATAACATAATTCAATTTCACACTATTTTGTCACATAGATTTTGAGAAGTTACACAATAACATTATTAGCTTGAACAATAGTAATACTAACAATAACAGCAATCTATACAACACCTTCATGTTTCATCTCTAATTACCTTGAAGAAATCGCGCCAAACGTTCAAACATTTTCTTCGCGTTCTCGGTTTTGCTATTGAATATGTGAAAAGTATGACCCTCTCCTTCGACCTCAAACAACAATAGTTCTCCGCCCCATCCACTCTTTTTAACGGATTCATAGTAATGAATACCTCGTTCTCTTAGCTCGTCTTCAGAAGCAATACAAACCATCAACCTCTTACATCCAAGTCCATCTAAACATGGTGCATTTTTTGCAAAAGGATTGATCCATGGACTATCAATCCCATCTATTGCATTGGGGTAAACCACCATCCATGTCTTGTACAAACCAGTCGATTCACGACTAGCTATATCTAGTAGCTCGGAGCCAACTGGCTCCGAGCCCAAAAAGTATGGATGTGATAGAAAAGCACCAAGAATTTTGACCCCGTTATTTAGTTCTTCGACTTCAGCTCGCATGGCCATGTGATGTGCAATATTGGCACCAGCACTATCTCCACCTATATAGAGATGATCAAAATCGCCATGTTTAGTTAACCATGGTTCGTGTATTTCATTGTGCTCTTTTGTAAAGTGTGAAGCAACCCATTGTAGAGCGGTCCATGAATCTTCGTAAGCAGCCGGTATAGGATGTTCTGGAGCTAACCTATAATCGACCGAGGCTATTATAGCGTTTGCTTGAGACGCTATGATATTCATGTATTCATGACAAAAGGTAGAGAAGGCGGATTCAATGCAAAACCCCCCACCATGGAAATAGACCAAGATGGGGAGTTTATTAGTAGGGTTGTTAGGTAAGTAGAGTCGGGCGGAGACATCTGGTGAGATGATGGTGTCTTTTGACAAGACACCATTTGTTGTCTCCGCCTGTAACGATGGTGGTGTTAACTGTGGCTTGTAGAGTCGTTCCACCGTGCCATTTTTAAGGACACGCAGGAACGGTAGAAGTTCTGTTGCTACCTCTAGTCCTTGGTCGATAACCATGATAGAGGTATACGAGAGATGATTAAATTTCTTAGGAGGCAAGTCATATATAGGCCTACATGATAAAGCAAGGAACATCAAATGGGAAATAAACAATACTATTTGTTTGTCTTTTTTTGGTTGCCCATAAAATATCTAATAAAACTATGCTACCTAATACAACAAATTTGTAAGAATTTACGGAAACAATATATAAACATTTGTTTCTACATGTTTGTTTACCATGCATTCTGCATATATTTATAAATAGTGAGACGTTAGTCAACATTCTTGGGTTGTATGGGTGTGTATTAAGTAACATAAGAGTGCTCGGTGTAGTGATCGGGATAACATGCTATAGGCGATTTTGGCTACTTATGGCGCCGCCATACTGCATCGGCCATAGCACAATAGCAGCGTTATAGGTGCCATCGACAACCGATTGGCGATCCTTTTCCGTGGTTTTTTTCTTCATGTTAAGCTTGGCGTCGAAAACATAGCATGGAAGAAAGAAGAGGGTGAAAAAGGTATTTTTGCCATTTACAGTTTGAGCCTTGTTGTTTTGTTTTGTTTTTCTTTTTATTGTCAGTCTTATTATCTGTTTTTTCTTACACCGTTAATCCTTATTATGTTTACAATGTTGTACCTTAGCTAATCTTTTTATATGTTTTGTCCCTAACTTAGTATAGAATTTGGTTTAAAGGTATAAATGAAATGCGTGTTATAATGAAAAAGAAAGGTAAAAGCCTAGACCCACTGACGACTAGGGTTGTAAACGAACCGGATGAACACGAACGAGGCTTTGTTCATATTCGTTCATTTAATTTTAACCGGATAAATAAACGAACACGAACGCTTAAACGGACGAATTTTCTTGTTCATGTTCGTTTATTAGTAAAATGAGTTGTTTATGTTCGTTCATTAAGACACTAAACGAACTCTAAACGAACATAAACGATCGAACATAAATGAAAGTAGACAAACAAACATAAACTTTATTGAATTATGCAAAATGTTGTTTTTTAAATGTTGTTTTATTTGAACAACCAATTTTAAAATTACGCAATTAAAAGATATTATATACGAACACAAATAAATAAATTAACATAAACAGACGTTAACGAACGCATAATCGGACGTTCACGAACATAAATGAACGGACACGACTTTTGTTCATGTTCGTTCATTTAACTAAACGAACGTAAAATATTGTCCATGTTCGTTCATTTAATAAATAAACGAACTTTTTACCGAACGGTTCATGAAATGTTCACTGAACGTTCAGTTCGTTTACAGCCCTACTGGCGACTATAACATGTTATAATTGGGGAGGGTGTTTATGTTATAGGAGTGTTATAAATGACAAGCAAACGTGATGGCGTATATAATAGTTATAGGGTGCAACTGCTCCTTGTATGATATGGTTGTTGCTTTGACTTGTGAAACATGAAGGAGTTTATTGCACCAAGTTCTATGCTAATTCAAAACATGTCTTAGTATAAGTCATTATATTGGGTGCTATGGTCATCAAACTCATCACCTCCATGTCAATGTCACATCACAATTCAATACATTACCAAATTCACCACCAAACAGGTTTTATGGTCACCATCAAACCAAAAATAAAAAATAACTCACTTTATACAAACATACCTCATAATATACCTTACCAAAAAAATAATAATAATAAAATAAAATGATGCATCAGTTATGTGGTCTGCACCACCAAACTAATGCAAAAATCTGAAGACCACGCATGATAATTGGTTTTTGTTTATGAAAATCTCACGTGAAGGTAGAAAGTGGCGACGATCCTTCACCACTATAGGGACGAGTCTTACTACTACTGTATTTTTTATGTTTCCCCGGCTACTTACTGTGTTACATAGCCGTTCCATCTTGTTTGTCAGAGAAATGTTTTGGTCCACTTGAATAAGTTGTCTTCTTTTAATACCTGTTGATACAAAAGTTGGGCGTTCCTGATTATGGGCTCTTGCTCTCGTACCAATTCGCTTCTTAATGCTTGAAACCTGCGCACTAAGAAAATAAACAACACCGTTAGGCTTATCGTGGGATTGTCTCCCACGATTAGACTCCGGCGTGAGAGTAAGTAATCGATTTAAGGTTCTCGTAAAGAGTTTAGGGTTTTGAATCGTACCTTGAATGAGAATTATGTCATTCCTTATATAGGCGCAGAATCCTTGTAGGGTTCGTGTTCCTTACGTTTCGCACACATGGTGCTTATCCGGGTTAAGGATATCCATTCCATAGATAGAAGATCTCTATCTATTCTATATATAGTTTGGTTGGGCTTGCGTGAGCCCGCTCCATTATTAATGCGACCCAAGTTATAATAGCCCACATATGGTGGCTTTGGGTCTTAGTTGTAACACCCCCTAATTTGAAATGCGGCAGCTGATGAGGCGAAAAATGATCCGTTTTTAGGGGGTCATTTAAGCCGGAATTCAACTTTATTTGATCAAATATTGCCCTAAATCGTTCCTTTTGTGATTTTAGGTACTTTGGGAGTGAAATCTGGAAAAGGAAGCAATTCGGACGTTTTTGGAGCATAAAAGTGAAGAAAATGCCAAAGTCTTAATTTTCTATGCTGGGAACAGTAGGTGACGGCGTCAAGAGTAATTCCCTGACGGCGTCAAGAGCAAAATTCCATGACGACCCAGTACAGATTTGACGGCGTCACGAAGGTAGGGCGTCAAGAGTAAAAGTCATGACGGCCTAGAAATGATTTAGTCTTGACGGCGTCAAATGTAGATCAAGGCAGTCCGAGAATGGTTTTGGCGGCGAGGTGACGACGTCACAAGCTTTGTCTTGACGTCGTCAGACCTCTTTTCCTATATATAGTTTTCTAATTTTTCACATTTAAGAGAGAAGTTTTGGGAGAAACCCTAAGTACGATTTTGGTGTAACTTTACAGGTTTTTCAAGGGTTCCAAACCCTTGATACCTTGCATGTGTAATCAAGATAAGTGTTCCTTTAATTCAATCAATATGTCTATGTGTTGGTTGTCTATATCTTGTTCTTGTCTTAATTCCATCATGCTAGGCTAGATCTATCTTGTGTTTGCTTAGATCTAATGAAACCTAGATGTTAATTATGTGTTGATTACTTGTGTATTCTTGTCTTAGATGAATGATTTATATGTTAGGCTTAAGAAAACTGGCAGATCTCCAATTGGTAACATGCTTGAACGTCTTAAGAAACATGAACCGACGCGCACTAGGTCTTTATTGGTTGTATTTAATGCATGAGCCACTGTTTACAATCCCTATAGTTGTGATGGGCATGGTGTAGGAGGAGATAAGAGCTCATAGAATTGGGGAGTTAAGTGTGCCACCCCATGAATGATATTAAGGAATACGATCCGTCATCCATACAATTATAACAAGTAATTAACGTGTAAAAGATGTCTAGGGAGTAGTGAAATCTAAGTAAACACATTTTCTCCAATTACTGCTCACAACTTTAGTATAATTTAGTTTATTTTCATTTCTAGTATTTTATTTTGATTGCATCTTAGTATTGGGTTAGTTGATTAGCAACTAATTCCGCCCAAATCCTTCCAACCCGAGATTTTTAATTGCTTTCCATAAAATATAAAAACACAAAAATAATCATCCCTCACCTTTAGAACTAGTATTTAGGCTTTCTAATCCTAGCGACACTATTCCTAAGCTGAACGATCAATCCCCCGGTACTTGTCACTATACTATACTACAACGATCAGGTACACTGCCTGGTGGGGGTTGTAAGCTTCTCGAGATCCCTCGAGAGGTAAAGCCTGTTGCGATTCCCACGCATCAAGTTTTTGGTGCCGCAGCCCGGGGAATAGTTATTGTCTAGGTTAGAATTTCTTTTTATTAGGTCTACTTGCTAGATTCCTTTCTAGTAAGATTTTATTTTTATTTTTAGTTTTCTTTAGTCTATCTTATTTCTTTGTGCCTTTGTTCGTAACCACCCGACATTATGGACAACGGGAACATCTTTGAACCCGTCATCCCACCACAACAAAACCCACCATTAGAACCCCTTAGGCCCCGAACCTTAGGAGAGTATTCCCGACCTAGCCATCAAGGCTACCGAAACACCATTGAGCTCACCGGAGCCAATGTGACCCCCTTGCGATCCGACACCATCCGGTTGGTTCAAAGCGGATGTGCATTCCATGGACTTCGTTCCGAAGATCCAAACCAACATCTTAAGGACTTTCTCAAAATCGTAGATTCCATAGACCTAGATGTTGCAACTAGATAGACTACCCGTTTACGCCTATTCCAATTCTCTCTACGGGATCAAGCTAGTCAATGGCTTGAGCGTTTACCCGCGGGATCCATCACCACATGGGATGATCTCACTACTCGTTTCCTTGCTCAATTTTTCCCACCGGGGAGAACTACTAAGCTTAGAAATGACATCTTGATGTTCCAACAACATCAAAATGAATCTATTTATGAAGCATGGACTCGTTTCAAGGACTTACTCCAAAAAGTCCATCATCATGGCATAGATCTTTGGCTCCAAGTCCAAATCTTTTATGACCATATCGACATCTCCACGAGGCAAGCCATTGACCAATCGGCCGGTGGTAAGCTACGTGATCTTAGTGCGGAACAATCATGGGAACTCATAGAAGATCTTGCTCTCTATGACAACGAAAGTTGGAATGATCCCCGTGATTTGAACAAAACGGTCAAGGCAATATCTTTGCCTTCGAACAATTCTAGCACTCCCGACCGTAGGATCATGGAACTTGAGGACCAAGTCAAGTTTCTCATGAAATCTTACGAAGCTCCTAAGCCTTCAAGCCAAGTGAACAAAATCACTTCTTCATGCGAATTATGTAGTGGTCCCCACGACACTCGTGGTTGTGTGGAACTCCCCGGAACAGCTTTTGCGGACTACGCATCCTCGCGTACCGACGAAGCGGGAGATAAGTGGTACACTTTCAAGCCCGAGCCAAACACTTATGGTGATTCATACAACCCCTCTTGTAAAAATCACCCAAACCTTAGGTGGAAACAAAATCAACCCAATTCTTCCAATCCGCCTAATCGTTACCAACCAAACAGTCCACCATCCAACCGTACTTTCAACAACAATCCTTCTAACAACTATGGTAGTACCAACAACCTTGAAGGGTTGATGTCTAAGTTCATGGCATCTCAAGAAGCTCGCATATCTAAGTTTGAAGCTGATTTCAAACAAAAGCAAATCGAGATGACCACTAGAATTGACGCATTGTTGAAAGTTCTCAATGACCGAGAAATGGGAGCACTCCCAAGCGACACAATCAAGAATCCGAAACTAAACGTTAATTCCATATCTTTAGTTTCGTCACCCACTTCGTGTCCACAATATTACTCGGTTAAATCAACGAGCACGTGTTTCAAACAAAACCAAATTCTTCAAAAGGACCAATCAAATAAAATACCCACTATAGAACCGGTCAAAAGCTTAGTTGAAACACCTCTTACGCAAGACCTTGACGATGAATTCAAAGAACTTCACCTTGAACGCCCCGTCATTGATGTCTTAGCGCGTGCTCCTTACTATAGTGCCCTCCTAGAAAAATATGAGAAGTGTAAGCTAGGTAAAAATGGGACCGCCTTCGTTCAAAACAAGTTGCCTAAAAAGCTTGATGATCCGGGTATATTTGTTTTGCCTTGTAAGATAGGAAGATCCGAAGCTTTCGACACACTAGCCGATTTAGGGTCAAGCCTCAACTTGATTCCCTTATCCTTATTCACCGCTCTTAAGCTAGGAAAGTTAGAGGAAACGGAGGTATTGATAGGGCTAGCGGATGGGAGTATTGCCCACCCGGTTGGAATGATTAAGGATGTAATTGTTCACGTAGGAAAGTTAACTATATTAGCGGATTTTCACGTCCTAGACATGGTTAGTGACACTACATGCCCATTATTGGTAGGGAGAGGATTTTTAGCAACCGCTAGTGCCATGATAGATTGCAAGGAATCTAAGATAGCGGTAGGTGAAGGCGATACTTGGTCGGTGTACGATGTAAAGAAGCATAGTTATGATTGTGATAATGAACCGACACCGCATTGGGTAGAGATGAATAGGAGACCGTCTAGATATGGACCTTGGATAGAAAGGAACTTCATAGGACCTCAATGCCCATTTTATCTAGAAAAAGATTTCGTTGAAAAGACACATTCGGTAGAACAACTCATAGCAAGAGATGAAGAGCTAGACCCTTTTGAGGACCCCTTGGTCTTTAGGAAGATGATTGAGTTCTTAAGCGTAATGCCTATTAACATAGAGATGAATAAGTGGAAAAGAGAGGGAGACAAGTGTGAATGGAGGTGGGACAAGCCACCTAAAGAAGGTGACGGATCATGGCATATGAGAATGACTTTGTATGATCCGGATGGAGAAAAGTTTGAAAGGTCATACCATACTAACGAAACCGATAGGAAGTTGAAACCTAAGTTTGACCCCAAAGATGTCCTCAATGAGGAACTCACCCGTATCACGTAGTAACCCACGACCTTGAGTCTAGCTACAAGACTCGTAAATAAAGAAAAGCGCTTCTTGGGAGGCAACCCATGTTTTGTGTGATTTTATTTTTGTTTGTTTGTTATTTGCTTCCGTATGCATTCTTTACTTTTATTGTTGGTAGATCATGTTTCTAAATTAAGAAGTGGAAATACTTTACTTTGTTGTTTTGGCCTAGTCTTAACTCCACCTAAAGGTATTTTTGCAAAAGATAAGTGCAAGGGGAAACCCCAAATATGTTTTTAAGAAACAAACCGATCATGATTCTCCACAATATTAAGTGAACATGTATATTCGTATCTGTTAGAGTCAAATGCTTGTATTGAATCATAATGAAGTTTTGCAGGATTTTCCAGGAAGTAGGACCAAGTTTTTCCAGAAATTTTCCGGAAACTTAACATAAGAATTTCTGCAGGTCAATTCTGACGGCGTCAGGGGTTTACTCTTGACGGCGTCAAGTGTAAAAATCTGGAAATTTTACCGGTTTTGTTTTTCTAACGGAGTCTTATGGTTTTTGTGAATTATTAAGTTTTATAATCTCCAGGAGATCTGCAAACTTCATTCCACAAGCATTATATCTTATTTTGTTTTCTAGGATTTAGTAACTTATATAGGATGCCGCCGATTTTACGCGAGGTTGTCTTGTCTATTTTGTCAGGTTTTACAGGTTATGTATGACAAGAAGATGATTTATATTCTGGAAGGGAAGCTTTGATTGTTCATTTTCTTGGAGGAAGATTTAGCCTGGCCACCTTATTATCCATACCGAGCGAATCAGGGGAGTATTTGATTTCATTCTTTTTACTTATTTCACTTTTACATTCTTTACTTGAACATTGGGGACAATGTTCATCTTAAGTGTAAGAGGAGGGTAAAAAGATGATACCTTACATATGCACTTTCGCTTGAGTTTGTTTTGTTTAAATGGTAGATGTGTAATAAAACTATGAGAAATACTTGTTAGTGCAATTTTAGCGCCAAATTTAAAATTTTTTTACAACATTTAGGAGTGAACCGGTAGCATTTAGATTCTAGAACTTGCGTTAGTGATGCATCCCGAGACCGGTAGTGAGACTACATTCGTGTGGTAGGATTTACTACATGATAAGAGGCATTAGGATCACCCTTGTGTTAAACCCGTATTATAATTACTTGACCATTTATGTCATATTACTTGGCTAGTTAAGTCAACTAATTTTTCCCACACCCTTAGCGTTGTACTCATTTTTAGTACACGAAACCCCTAGTACACCCCTCCGAGCCTATCTTTTCGTTTCTAACTTTAAGCATTTTACTTAAAGGAAGAATTTGTTACACCCCACTTAAATGTACAACCAAATCGCCTTAACCTTCCGTGTATGCGCTCATTTTTAGTGCATTATTGTTATTTGTTAAACCCTAAGTTAACTTTCTAATTGATTACATGGTTGCTAAGTCGAGTCATATCCTTGTACATATTGTTTTGGGACGATTGGGACTCATGGGTAAAGTACTTATTTATGGAGTAATGGGGAAGAACATCATTTATTACCCCCGTATGTACGTTAATCTTAAAAGTGCTCCAAGTGTTTTGATTTTCTTAATTCGAGTCATTATATTAGTATAATGTAAAGTATGTAAAGATTCAAGTGTAAGGGGAATGTTCATCCTCTATGATGTATTATTTCGGATGGTAGGGTAAGAGTGTATGCAAAAAAAAAAAAAAAAAAAAAAAAAAAAAAAAAAAAAAAAAAAAAGGAAAAAGAGAAAAAAAAACATACGGACTACCATCCCTTTTTATTCTATGTTCATTTTATGTTTTTGTTATTTTTCATTTATTAGCATAAGTCGAGTCTAGTCTTGGCTTAGCAACGCCATATTGTACATGTAATTAACCAAGAGTGTTAACTCGCCACCAGTAAAACTTCCTTTATCCAACAAAACCGTGTATTTCATATCCCTATACCTAACGTTACAACCCTTTAAAAGACCTCTTTGATAGTTTATCCTAGGTGCTTACGCCATGTGGTGGAGGTTTGATCCTTTCCCAAGCCTATGGTAATCTATTTTGCTATGACAAGTAGTGAGAGATATCTTCCGTTTCCATATTGTAATTTACACTTTATTACACCCGAGAGATGTGAGTATCTAAACACTATTTGTGAGGTGCTTGTGTATAACCTCCGTGCTTGTCTATTGGTCTTTAGTGGAACGATTATTTGTTGTAATTACTTTTATATTAGTGTTAAATGACCCCTAACTTGTCTTTTGAGTAGAATAAAAGCGCATTTGCTTGAGGACAAGCAAATCTCAAGTGTAAGGGTATATGATGAGGCGAAAAATGATCCGTTTTTAGGGGGTCATTTAAGCCGGAATTCAACTTTATTTGATCAAATATTGCCCTAAATCGTTCCTTTTGTGATTTTAGGTACTTTGGGAGTGAAATCTGGAAAAAGAAGCAATTCGGACGTTTTTGGAGCATAAAAGTGAAGAAAACGCCAAAGTCTTAATTTTCTATGCTGGGAACAGTAGGTGACGGCGTCAAGAGTAATTCCCTGACGGCGTCAAGAGCAAAATTCCATGACGACCCAGTACAGATTTGACGGCGTCACGAAGGTAGGGCGTCAAGAGTAAAAGTCATGACGGCCTGGAAATGATTTAGTCTTGACGGCGTCAAATGTAGATCAAGGCAGTCCGAGAATGGTTTTGGCGGCGAGGTGACGGCGTCACAAGCTTTGTCTTGACGCCGTCAGACCTCTTTTCCTATATATAGTTTTCTAATTTTTCACATTTAAGAGAGAAGTTTTGGGAGAAACCCTAAGTACGATTTTGGTGTAACTTTACAGGTTTTTCAAGGGTTCCAAACCCTTGATACCTTGCATGTGTAATCAAGATAAGTGTTCCTTTAATTCAATCAATATGTCTATGTGTTGGTTGTCTATATCTTGTTCTTGTCTTAATTCCATCATGCTAGGCTAGATCTATCTTGTGTTTGCTTAGATCTAATGAAACCTAGATGTTAATTATGTGTTGATTACTTGTTTATTCTTGTCTTGGATGAATGATTTATATGTTAGGCTTAAGAAAACTGGCAGATCTCCAATTGGTAACATGCTTGAACGTCTTAAGAAACATGAACCGACGCGCACTAGGTCTTTATTGGTTGTATTTAATGCATGAGCCACTGTTTACAATCCCTATAGTTGTGATGGGCATGGTGTAGGAGGAGATAAGAGCTCATAGAATTGGGGAGTTAAGTGTGCCACCCCATGAATGATATTAAGGAATACGATCCGTCATCCATACAATTATAACAAGTAATTAACGTGTAAAAGATGTCTAGGGAGTAGTGAAATCTAAGTAAACACATTTTCTCCAATTACTGCTCACAACTTTAGTATAATTTAGTTTATTTTCATTTTTAGTATTTTATTTTGATTGCATCTTAGTATTGGGTTAGTTGATTAGCAACTAATTCCGCCCAAATCCTTCAAACCCGAGATTTTTAATTGCTTTCCATAAAATATAAAAACACAAAAATAATCATCCCTCACCTTTAGAACTAGTATTTAGGCTTTCTAATCCTAGCGACACTATTCCTAAGCTGAACGATCAATCCCTCGGTACTTGTCACTATACTATACTACAACGATCAGGTACACTGCCTGGTGGGGGTTGTAAGCTTCTCGAGATCCCTCGAGAGGTAAAGCCTGTTGCGATTCCCACGCATCAGCAGCGGAATAGTAATTAGGGTGTTACGGTGAGGATCGAAGTCATAATGATAGAAAACGGCTCGAAAGAGACGTTTTAAAACATAATTTCATATATAAAAATTCAAATACAAGAGGTCCTTATCAGAGTATTATAAAAGTCTTGATGTTTTGAACTAAATCAAACATCTTTTATTTTTACACCTTTATTGAAATAAAGTAAACAAGTTTTGAAGTTTTTGCCGCCCGTTCCATGCTTGCTTCCCCTGCTAAATACCTGAGATACGTGCTTAAAAGTCAACAAAAATGTTGAGTGATATCATAGAGTTTGAATTTAATAATCATTTTGGGGATGGTTTGAACTAGTCGATCGGATGAAAACTTAATAATTTGGATTTTTGGGCTTAGGAATAGTAACGAGGGTTGGGCTAAAATAATTAAGGGTCCGATTGGTTAATTAGGTAATTAGGAAATTTTAATTATATTTAGGAAATATAATTAGGATTAGGATTAAATGAAAAGTTTAGGTTTCGTGTAACGTGTCGAGGATTAATTCCGTCATTTCGTGAATTATATTATTTTGTGATAATCGTCAAAATAATATAATAAGAAAAATTTCAAATTTTTCCAAGAAAATGGGAATTAGTAACGATAACGAAGGATTATTTATTTATTAACGATTTAATTACAAGAAATTTTTACAGGGTTTTACAGTACCCACTTGCCATTCTGAATTTCGTCCCGAAATTCGATTTTAAGAAATCTAACAAGTGCGTTCTATGAAAATAAATGTGGATATTTCTCACGGAATCTATCTTCTATTTCCCATGTATAAGTTTGTCCTCGCTTTGAGTCCCATCTAACCTTTACAATGGGGATACGATTCTGTTTGAGTTGTTTTATCTCTCTATCCATTATTTCCACAGGCTCTTCTGTGAACACTAGTTTGTCATCCAATCTAATCTCCTTTAGTGGAATGACGAGAATTTCGTCAGACAAACATTTCTTGAGTTGTGATACATGAAACGTAGGATGTACCCTACTGAGTTCTTCCGGAAGTTCTAACTTATAAGCAACTGAACCAATTCTCTCCAGAATTTTGAAAGGTCCAATTTACCTCGGATTTAACTTTCCACGTCTTCCAAAACGAATCATTCCCTTCCAGGGAGAAACCTTCAACATGACTTTGTCTCCTACTTGAAATTCCATAGGTTTTCTCCTGACATCAGCATAACTCTTCTGTTTGTCACGAGCAGCTTGCAGGCGTTGATTGATTTGGAATATCTTCTCTGTAGTGTCATGTATTAGCTCTGGTCCGGTGAGTTGCATATCACCAACTTCTGTCCAACAGATTGGTGATCTGCACTTCCTTCCGTACAGTGCCTCAAAAGGTGCAGCCTTTATGCTGGCATGGTAGCTGTTATTGTATGAGAATTCAACTATTGGCAAGTGTCTATCCCAACCTTTTCCGAAATCAATCACACATGCTCGGAGCATATCTTCCAAGGTTTGGATTGTTCTTTCACTTTGTCCATCGGTTTGCGGATGATAAGCGGTGCTCATATCTAACCGAGTACCAAGAGATTTCTGTAAAGATTCCCAAAATCTTGAGGTGAATCGGCTATCTCTATCAGAAATAATAGATATTGGAACCCCATGTCTAATCACGATTTCCTTGAAATACAACTGAGCGATTGTTTCCATCTCGTCAGTTTCCTTGATTGGTAGGAAATGTGCAGACTTGGTTAATCGATCGATGATAACCCAGATTGTTTCTAATCCGGTCGTAGTCTTTGGTAATTTGGTAATAAAATCCATGGTGATTCGTTCCCATTTCCAGACCGGAATTTCTGGTTGCACGAGTAATCCTGATGGTTTCTGAGTCTCTGCCTTTACTCTAGAACATGTTAAACATTTACCAACATACTCGGCGATATCAGCTTTCATATTTGGCCACCAATAATTCTTCTTAATATCTTGGTACATCTTATTGGAACCAGGATGAATAGAATATTTGGATTTATGAGATTCATGCATGATAAGGTCTCGAATACCTCCAAAGAGAGGAATCCAATATCTTTCCTTAAAACATAACATTCCATCATTTCTTCTCACAAATTCTTTTCCATTATTTGGCATTCTGTCAACCTGATCTTCCAGGTTTGACCTTCTGTCAATTTTCTCATATTGCCGGTTTTCTTCTTGTAGAGCTTCTGCTTGAGCTTTGATGATTTGAGCTGGAAGTGGCGAAGGAATTGTCATTCCTAGAGATCGAACTCTAAGAGGTTTAATTCTATCTTTTCTACTCAACGCATCGGCTACTACATTCGCTTTACCAGGATGGTAACGAATTTCACAGTCGTAGTCGTTGAGTAATTCTAACCATCTTCGTTGTCTCATGTTCAGCTCCTTCTGATCTAGTATATGCTGTAGACTCTTGTGATCGGTGAAAACCGTACACTTTGTACCATATAGGTAATGTCTCCATATCTTAAGAGCAAAAACTATTGCTCCTAATTCTAGATCATGAGTGGTGTAGTTTTCTTCATTCTTCTTCAGCTGTCGTGAATCATAGGCTATAACTTTGTCTCTTTGCATTAATACCGCACCTAAACCATGATGAGATGCGTCACAATACACTACAAAGTCCTCATTGCCTTCCGGTAATGCTAATACTGGTGCTTCACAAAGCTTCTGTTTCAGCAGTTGAAATGCTGACTCTTGCTTCTCTTCCCAGATATACTTCTTGTTCTTCTGGGTTAGTTCCGTCAAAGGTTTTGCAATCTTTGAAAAACCTTCTATAAATCTCCGGTAATAACCAGCGAGACCTAAGAATTGACGAATTTCGGTTGGGGTGGTGGGTGACGTCCAACCTTTAACTGCTTCTATCTTCGCGGGATCTACATGGATACCTTTGTTGTTGATGATATGGCCTAAAAATTGAACGGTAGAAATCCAAAAATCACATTTGGAAAACTTGGCGTACAACTTTTCTTTCTTAAGTAACTCCAAAATAGTCCTTAAGTGTTCAGCATGCTCTTCTTTATTGCGCGAATAAATTAAAATATCATCAATGAACACAATAACGAATTTATCCAAGTATGGTTTGCATACTCGGTTCATTAAATCCATGAATACAGCTGGTGCATTGGTAAGACCAAATGGCATCACTTGAAATTCATAATGTCCTTATCGTGTTCGAAAAGCTGTCTTGGGAATGTCCTCTTCCCTAAATATTAATTGATGATATCCTGATCTCAGATCGATTTTTGAGTAAACACTAGATCCTTGTAATTGGTCAAATAGATCGTCGATCCTTGGCAATGGATATCGAATCTTCACCGTGAGCTTGTTCAACTCCCTGTAATCGATACACATTCGGAACGTTCCATCTTTATTTTTGACGAATAGGATTGGTGCTCCCCAAGGGGATGAACTTGGTTGAATGAATCCTTTATTTGATAGTTATTTCAACTGTTCAGATAATTCTTTCATTTCGGAGGGTGCTAATCGATATGGTGCTTTTGCAACTGGTGCTGCTCCAGGCACTAAATCGATGCGGAATTCTACTTGACGAGTTGGTGGGATTCCAGGTAAGTCTTCGGGAAATACATCAGAAAATTCTTTTACAACTGACACTTCATCAAGTTGTTTCTTCTTTTCTTTTGTTTCTCCTCCCGTTACTTGGATTTGAAATACATGGCATCCTTTGCTTATGTATTTCATCGTCTTGGCGTACGAAATAATATTGAACGAAGTTTTAGTTTTATCACCTTGGATGATTAAGGTTTCACCGTCGAATGGAATTTGAATGACTTTCTCTTCACAAATTATTCTGGCACGGTGTTTAGATACCAATGATGACATCAAAACTTCCTAATTGGATGGGCATAAGGTTGATAGGGAAAGATTCATTTAGAAGGGTTAAGGTGCAGTTTTCGATTAGGGTATTGGTACTTAAAATATTTCCATCTGCTAATTCTATTTCATAGATAGTATCTAATTCTACAGGAGTAATATTTAGAATTGCGGCAAACGAAGTAGACACAAAACTTTTATCTGCTCCTGAATCAAATAATATCTTAGCATCTTGTTGGTTTAATAGGAACGTACCCGTAACAACATCAGAATTCTGCATTGTATTTCCATCACCAAGTACATACACTCTTCCTCGAGCAACATTATTGGCAATTTTCGGACATTGAGTTATGTAATGTCCAACTTCTCCACAACCATGGCACTTTACTGCTATCGGTTGTGTGTTGGCTCCAGTTGCTCGACAGTCCCTTGTCATGTGACCAATTCTTCTACAGTTGCCACAAGCAGCCTTACATGCTCCAGTATGATGCATGTTGCACTTGTTACATGGGGGTAGAGTTCCGGCATAACCTTTACTTTCTGCAAGCACTGCTGCATAAGCTCTGGTAGCTTCTTGTCGACGATTCTGTTGTTGATGATGATTACTACGGTTCTGCTGTTGATCTCTGTTGCGATTGCTGCTTTGATTGTTGTTGTTGTTGTAGCTCCGGTTACCACTGTAACTGTTGTTGTAGCTGCGGTTGTTGCTATTGTTGTTCCCTCGGTGGTCAGCACTTCTCTTATGCTCATTGATCACAGAGGTAGAACCTCTTTTGATCACCCGGGTTAACAATCTCTGTGGAAGCCCCATAGCTTCTTCTACTGTCTTTGGATTCGATGAGGTAACATCCCCTTCAATGGATGGTGGCAGTCCCTCCACATATTTCTCCAATGCTTGTTCAACATCGGGTACTATAGTTGGGCACAGCACCGACAACTCCAGAAACTTTTTGTCGTATGTCTTCAGGTCATTGTACCTTACTACTAGTTGATGAAATTCATCCTCTAGTTTTCTGATCTCTGTCCTTGGACAATACTTCTTAAGCATTTTATTCTTCAACTCATTCCAAGAAAGTTTGAAAGCTTCATCTGGACCCATAGCATTCGTAGTAGTGTTCCACCACGATAGTGCTTCTCCTTGAAGAGTTCCTGTAGCAAAGGTAACTTTGTTATTCTCAGAACAACCACTCCTCTTGAAGACTGTCTCAGTATGCTCAAACCAATGGGCCATTTCAGTCACTCCTTCAATTCCTTTGAAGTTTGTTGGCTTGCAAGTCATGAAGTCCTTGTAAGTACAATTACGTGGAGTAACTGTATTAGCTTCACGATTTGCACCATTGATATTATTCAAACGATCCGCTTCACGAGCTGCAGATATTCCCTCAGCAATCATTCTTTGAACCTCAGTGGGGGTCATGATCACTTCTGGGTTGGAATTTTCGCTACTTGCATGCTCCATTTTTCTATTAATAATACAAAAATATAGCATTTAGAATTTTAAACAACAATTTTGTTTAAAGGTTCTTGTGAAGTAGGGAAATGAATATTTATGAGTCTTAACAATAATTGGGCATCATATGTAGTTTTTATTTCGATACAACAGTCATAATCATTCCGATATGTTAGATGCATTTTTAATACACATGAACAACCATAAGCATAAATTAACATTTGTATATAGTAATATCACAACCAACATCATAACATTAATAACTTAATCAGTTGAGTTGTCATAACAAAACGATACAAGATTATTAATTGCCACATGCGGCAGGCTTAGATGCCTTATTACTAATACAAATACTAACTGCCTCTAATGATTAGGTATGTTCACATGTCCTCCCATCTCTAAGATCTGAGTTCGGAGCTCCTGCATCTCGGTATGATGTTGAATCTGCATATCTCCTACAAGATTTTCCAATGTATCTGCTCTTCGGTGTGCAAGCTGGGCTTCCCAAGTACGGTTCTGTCCCTCTCTTCGCAATGATATCGCGAAAGAACGTGTCTCAGAGATATCCGAATGTATCTGAGCTAACCTCTGCTGCAACTCTATCCTATTGGCTATAAGGTTATGTAAGGTGTTGTGGATAGTATCCAAATGATCGAAGGATGAATAATCAATCATCTGAAGAAGTGAGTCTATCTGATCTTCGTGATGCTCCAAACGCGTCACTACTACAGAAGGTGAAAGGGTAGAGGAAATTTCCATCCTAGCACTCTCGCCAGTTTCATTGATATGAGCTGGGGGAGTAAAACCAGGAGGATAGGGTAACGATGGTGAAATTGGAGGAGTAGAATCAGAAATACGAAGTCGGCTGGATGTAGGTATATCTTCCTCAGGGATTTGTTCTCTTGGGTGAAAAGTATATGGATAAGTTTGGCTAAAAAGATTGAGTAGGTGATCGGGTGCATATGAATTGAATTCATGACGTGGTAATGGTGTATGTGTCGGTAAAACAAAAGCATCGGGATTTTCAGGCGTTGTAACAATTTCGTCTTGCTCGAAGGGTTCTGTTTCTTGGGAAACAGCGTCAGGTACAAAAGTAGAACGATAAACAGGCGAAGTAATGGACGTGACGGAAATATCAGAGTCGGAGTCTGACATACTCATATTGAAATAATACTGTAACAATTCATAAATAGTGCAGAATAAGAATTTATTGTCGTCAAAGAATACAAAATTCTAACATATCAAAATCAAAGTATCATAGCTTAATGATTAACTTACTGAGTACGATAGCAAGCAGGCACGGCGGGCAAAAATTAACATGGTGTAAATTTAATTTATTTAAAAGTGTGGTTATAGTTCAATGTTTGAAAACATTTGGTTCTCTATAACTATGGCTCTGATGCCAATCTGTAACACCCCCTAATTTGAAATACGGCAGCGGAATAGTAATTAGGGTGTTACGGTGAGGATCGAAGTCATAATGATAGAAAACGGCTCGAAAGAGACGTTTTAAAACATAACTTCATTTATAAAAATTCAAATACAAGAGGTCCTTATCAGAGTATTATAAAAGTCTTGATGTTTTGAACTAAATCAAACATCTTTTATTTTTACACCTTTATTGAAATAAAGTAAACAAGTTTTGAAGTTTTTTCCGCCCGTTCCATGTTTGCTTCCCCTGCTAAATACCTGAGATACATGCTTAAAAGTCAACAAAAATGTTGAGTGATATCATAGAGTTTGAATTTAATAATCATTTTGATACACAAGTATGATTGTATTGGAAAATACAATCAGTTTGAAAATATTGATATTGCAGTTTATATATTGCACTAAGTCTCATGACACGCAAACGTTAACAAATACCGTAAAAACGGAGGTGTTTATCAAATCAATGATAAATTTGCCCTCGTGTAATAGGTGATTTCCCAGTTTCTATTTTTACTCAAATATAATTATCACGACTAATACGACTAACCACATGCATAATGACATTCCGTCAAGTATTAATGGGACAGGCTGTCAAACCTTAAATAGATCTATTCATTATATTCGCGTTCACATACAGTGATTAATGGCTCATGATTAAGGGTCTTTTGGCAATAGCTAACTTAGGCATATATCAGTCAGGAAGCATACAGAAAAATACTTGCGATCTGTTTATAACATGTATCCCCCTCACGGAGTTTTGAAAATAAGTAAATGTGAGGCTATGACTCACCTTGATTGATACTGAAAATGAAGAAAATAAAGTCTGACGAATTTACGATAACGGCTTCGAAACACAACCTGATAAATAAATTTATCTGAGAACTTGACCAAATACTATTTGGTAAATACGAAGGAATAACGAATATTAAATATTCGTTATGACGAATAAGTGATGTGCAGTGTAATTCTTGTGATATGCATGATATGACAAAATATGATTTTTAAATTATCCATCGAAGTTTTACCTTTTTAATCGTAAGTAAACTATTAACTTTTGAAATATCGTTATATATATTATTAACGTTACGTTAAATAATATATATATAAATAAAATAAAGTTTAAATGTAACATGAAATAAATTGACGAAAATAGAAAATAAATAAGAATGATAAATAAATTTATATTTAGTCTTTGTCTCCTTTTCCAATTTTACCATTTTTACTCTAACGATATTTGCGTTACACCGTTAGTCCTTTTTATATATATTTAAACTATAGTCCTCTACTTTGTCCAATAATCAATACTAACCTTAGAATATTAATTTTTATCACATTTTACCCTTATGTTTATGTCTTTACAAGTTTAGTCATTTCTTTTCAATATTTACACATTTAGTCCCTCTAGGTGTCGTCGCGTTACATTTTTAGTCCAAATTTGTAAAAATAATTATAAAAATTTTCTTAAATTTTCCGAGGCTTATTAAGTTAAAAATAAGCTAATTTCAACAGCTTATTTATTTAAAAGCTTATTTTTTTTAGCTTATGGGCTTTGAACGAGACATATCAAGGCCCGTTAAGAGTTTTGGAGGCGAGGGCATGGAAAATGTTTTGGGCTTGGCTTTGGGCTATTTTTAAGATTCTAAAAACATTTCATATGGGCCCAGTGGGCTTACGGATTTTAAATTCTTATTGGGCTTTGGTTGAGCCCACTCGACAAACATAAGGTTTTTGTTTAAAGTTTTGATTTGAAAATCCGGTTTGTGTCGATTCAAAATGGGTTGATTGAGATTTCAAAACCTGATTATTTTCACAAGTCGTGTAAATGAAATTGATAATTTTCTAGGTGGTCTATGGAGTCCTGAAATAATATAGTACCTTTGTTAAGTGAAATTTTAAGTTATTCGTGTAGTTTGTGGCATGTTTGAACCGATTAAATAATTTGAAAACTTGCAAATATTTACTAAGTGTTTTAATAAATATTCATACGATGGATGTGATTTAAAATAGGTGCGTGAAATGCTTGTAACGTTACAACTAAAGTGAACTTGATGTGCTACGTGACTCCTAGGCCTTCCAAGATAGAGGCTAGTCACGATTCGTGTACTAAGTAACAATATTTACGTGAAATATATATGTAAAGTGATATACGTTCGAAACAAAATAAACATGGTGCATGACAATAATTTAATGTGTGAATTTGGAATGGAACAAGTAGAAAAGACTTACAAACACCTTAGAGGTGATAAAGGGTCGAGTGTGATAGTATTGAACACAAGGAAATCACGTTTCAAAATATAACCCAAACGTTATATATATAAATCAAACCGATATCCTTTCTCTTGAGTCCAAACAATATAACATTCGACTTCTGATCTTGTACGAGTAGTTTAGAGGACAAAATAATTATGTGAAAGTGTATGAGAATGGGCAAAGAGTAAGTGCATGCATGTACGTTATATATTACTTGAATATATAACACGTAAGTGAGAAAGTTTAAAGAAAACTTCACACTCACTATTCCATGTCAGTGAACTAGACTCTTAGGTGAATTTTATAATGCTATACAAAGGGTTGTGAGAGCACAAAAGATGGAAGATGTTGTGGTGATTCATATGTATGTCGACCAAACATATATTCATACATACGATTTACTAAATCACATGCTACTTGTTTATACTTGATCATCTTCGACATTTGAACATAGAATCATCATAATTATTATTAGGAACCATTAGAATCAAACGGGAATCAAAACGGTTAAGTTTTGAATAAGTTGTGAATCGGTTTAGTTGTGTAAGGGTCGAACACTTAGCCTCTTAAAACCGTATCAAACGTCGGTCAATGAACTTGGAATTTGACACACTATTATTTGGCTAGGTGCTTAACGAGATGGTGTAAAAATATTGGAGGCTCGTGTGTAGAAAACGAGATTAAACTAAGCGTTTTGGGGATGGTTTGAACTAGTCGATCGGATGCAAACTTAATAATTTGGATTTTTGGGCTTAGGAATAGTAACGAGGGTTGGGCTAAAATAATTATGGGTCCGATTGGTTAATTAGGTAATTAGGAAATTTTAATTATATTTAGGAAATATAATTAGGATTAGGAATTAGGTTTAGGATTAAATGAAAAGTTTAGGTTTCGTGTAACGTGTCGAGGATTAATTCCGTCATTTCATGAATTATATTATTTTGTGATAATCGTCAAAATAATATAATAAGAAAAATTTCAAATTTTTCCAAGAAAATGGGAATTAGTAACGATAACGAAGGATTATTTATTTATTAACGATTTAATTACAAGAAATTTTTACAGGGTTCTACAGTACCCACTTGTCATTCTGAATTTCGTCCCGAAATTCGATTTTAAGAAATCTAACAAGTGCGTTCTATGAAAATAAATGTGGATATTTCTCACGGAATCTATCTTCTCTTTCCCATGTATAAGTTGGTCCTCGCTTTGAGTCCCATCTAACCTTTACAATGGGGATACGATTCTGTTTGAGTTGTTTTATCTCTCTATCCATTATTTCCACAGGCTCTTCTGTGAACACTAGTTTGTCATCCAATCTAATCTCCTTTAGTGGAATGACGAGAGTTTCGTCAGACAAACATTTCTTGAGTTGTGATACATGAAACGTAGGATGTACCCTACTGAGTTCTTCCAGAAGTTCTAACTTATAAGCAACTGAACCAATTCTCTCCAGAATTTTGAAAGGTCCAATGTACCTCGGATTTAACTTTCCACGTCTTCCAAAACGAATCATTCCCTTCCAGGGAGAAACCTTCAACATGACTTTGTCTCCTACTTGAAATTCCATAGGCTTTCTCCTGACATCAGCATAACTCTTCTGTCTGTCACGAGCAGCTTGCAAGCGTTGCTTGAGTTGGAATATCTTCTCTGTAGTGTCATGTATTAGCTCTGGTCCGGTGAGTTGCATATCACCAACTTCTGTCCAACAGATTGGTGATCTGCACTTCCTTCCGTATAGTGCCTCAAAAGGTGCAACCTTTATGCTGGCATGGTAGCTATTCTTGTATGAGAATTCAACTAATGGCAAGTGTCTATCCCAACCTTTCTGGGTTGATGACGTAGTGTTTCCATCACCCTTTGAGTTTTATACTCAAGACACGTTGCCAAGGGATGGGCGCCCCGCACCCGGTTCCTATAGTTTGACCGATGCGCAAACCCTTGATGCCAACTGCATTCCCATTAACCCTTTTCCGGAGGAGTTTTTGGTGCATGTGGGGTTGAGTCGCAATTACTTCGGTGGTGTTGACGAGGTGCCAATCTTCATTGATGAGGAAGGCCGGGGTGGGTGTTCGACCCTTCTGCTTCTAATCATGTAAGTTTTGTCTATATGCGCACGTTTAGTAACTAATCCCTTCTTTTGCTGTTTGTTTCTGTGTGCGCAGAGATGGATCTGTTTGCTGTGGTAAAGCTGGAGAAGCCAAAGCAGGTGACTGTGGGAGTGCGCCCTCTGAGGGAGAATGAGCAGCCACTTCTGGAAGCGACCCAGGGTTATCTGACTGTGCTGGGGAATGTTGGCCACGAAGATTCGCCACCTCTCCAAGTAACGCCCATTCAGAGCGTGGCACCAGCTATGGAGACAACGCATGTGGAGGAGGTGCACTCCGAATCTTCGGATAGTGTGGAGATCCTGAAACCTAAGGAGGTGTTGAGGGAGGAGGTAGCGCAGAATCTAAAGCGCAAAGGAGAGGCTGGTAGCAGTGGTACTTCTAAGAGACGACGCCACCTTATTGGAGATGCGGAGTCATCTGCGGAGGAAGAGACATCCGCTTCTGGCGTGAATAAGAAGGTTGCCGAGGCCTCGCCATTTATGTAAGTAATTTATCGCATATTATGTATATTACTTGTCGTAATATTTTTCTAACAGTTTGCTTTTTATTTATTGTAGCGATGATGCCACGAAGGATGATGGAGCCTTCGTGGAGACGGTGGCCCCTCCTCAGAATGAAAACAAGGAGGAGGAGGCAAAGGTTGATGAGGGCGTATCTGCGCAGCAACTAATGGATGAGTTGGCTGCTACTGCTGCGCGTCAAACTGAGCTGGTGGCTCAGTTAAAGACGAGGTACGTCGGGGAGAGTAGCACTCTCGCCCAAAAAGATGAGGAGATAGCTGTTCTCCGTGCGTAGCTGGCTGAAGCGCAGGCGGAAGTGGGGTCCTTCAGGGTTTATACGGACAAGGTCACGAATGAGAAGTTGACCGCGTTGGCTGAGCTGGAGCAAGCGCGCGGCAGCTTCATCAGTTCAGGGCCAACCTTACTTGGGCAGTAAGGTATCTTGAGGAGAAGAAGGAGGAGCACCTCGCGAACATTGCTAAGTTCAAGGAGCACATGGAGGAGATTGTCCAGGTGCAGGAGGATAAGCTGCGTGGCCTGAGCATAGAGTATGATGAGGAGCTGTACCCTTATCTGATGTCGACCATTGCTGAGCGCAGGTATGTTCTTTTCTGCTTTTTTATGCCTTTGTTATTTTTTGTTGTTATGTTTCTTTTTAACACAAGTTGTCCTTGTTGATGTAGGTGGTTGATCAGTCATGGACTGCGCCTGGCCGCTATGGGCACTTTGGAGTCCCAAGAGGTGTTGGGGGCCTTTGGGAAGGTGGTGCAGTGCGCTGTGGAGCGTGGGAGGTTGCAAGCTATGGAGGATCTCCATGAGGCTAAGTTGTTGAACAAGGCCTTGACTGAGGTACATGGCTATAACGCGGGTGCGTATGACGAGCTGGTGCAGGCCATGGAGGGGATGAAACTTCTCGAGCTGCCTCATATTGCACGGTTGGAGCGCGACCAGGACAACCCCATAAAGGTAATTATGGAGGGGTTGACCTTGGAGCGCCATATTTTGGAGGATGCAGAGGCGCAGCCGGACTACTTCCTCAAGCCCGACGAGTCGCAGCTGCAGGTTCCAGTGTTTGTGCAGCCTCGCCATATGCTGAACCCCTTTGCTCTTGAAAAGGAGGTTCCTCTGAAGGAGGTGTTGGAGCGCCACGCACAGAGGGCTGCCCAGAAAAAGGGGATTAAGGGCAAAGCTGTCCTATGCGGTGTTGGCGCTGCACACATTCCCAGGTCTGATGGGATTCCTGTGAGTGTAGCGACTGTATCGCCTAAAGAAGCGTTGCTGTTGAGGAAGCTTCAAGAGGCAGGAAGTTCCGTTGCACTGGAGGATAGCCCTGAGCATCGCCATAGCGTGTAGGCTGTTTTTTGTATATGTATTGTGTAAATGACAAAGTGTATCTTATGCTTGTAATTTTGTTTAAAAATGTTGAATAAGATACTCTTTTATGCATAAATTAAGTGCGTGACTTAAAAATATACTTGCATTAATGTTTGCTAAGTTTTATTATTTGATCAAGTGTCTTGGCTCGTTATTTGCTAAGCTTTGTACGGTGTACTTAATATTTGCGCACCCTTCGTGGGATGCGCACAGAAAACTTACCTCAACATCTCAAAAGTAAGGTGCTTAGCAAGGATGTGTGATCCAATGTTGATGGGTTTGCAACCCTCTTACTCAACGAGTGAATTAGTAGGTTTACTCATCCTTTATGCCTTCGTGGGTCTTAATTAGTGTATGCACGCCATGTAGGCAAAAATATAAGATAACAATATTGACATATATAAGTATGTACGCAATAAAGTGAAATACGTTATGGAGTTAGCTAGAAACCATAACATTTTATTGATACTTGCAAGTTTTTTGAAAAAATAAAAATACAATTCCTAAGAAAGAAAAGAAAAAACAAACACTTATTGGGCACATCCTAAAGTGCAAAGGTGTATGTGTATTGGCCGTAGCCTCGCCTAAAGATAGCATCTTTTAAGATTGCAGATGTTCCAGGTGCGCGCTAGGTCGTGACCTTCCATATCGCGCAGCCTATATGCGCCATTGCCTAGCGCATCAGTGACCTCGTAGGGTCCTTCCCATTTAGGTCCGAGCTTCCCTGTGTCTTCTGCGTGGCTCGCATCATTGGCGCGGTATACAAAGTCTCCTTGCCTGAAGGAAGTGTGTTTGACCTTTGCATCATAATACTTCTTCATTTTTGCCTTAGCCTTTGCTTCACGCATAGCTGCGCGTTCACGTCTTTCTTCCAGTAAGTCCAAGTCTATGCGCCGCTCCTTGTCATTTGTTGTGACGTTGACCTCTGCTGTTCGTATAGTTGGCATTCCTATCTCAGCTGGTATGACGGCCTCTGTTCCGTAGACAAGGGAGAATGGCGTGTCGCCAGTACTGGTTTTGATTATGGTGCGATGCGCCCATAAGACATGTGAGAGCTCGTCCACCCACCTTCCTTTGTGTCTGTCAAGGCGCGCTTTTATTCCTTCACCTAGACTGCGATTTGCGCGCTCAACTAAACCATTGGTTTGTGGGTGTTTTACTGAGGCGAAGTGTTGCGTGATGTTCAATTGCGCGCACCAATCTTTGAATGGGTTGTCGCAGAACTGTTTCCCATTGTCTGATATAATCTCTCTAGGTAGTCCGAAGCGACAGACAATGTTGTCCCAGACAAAGCGTTTGACTTGGTTTCCCGTGATGCTCACCACCGCCTTTGCTTTAATCCACTTCGTGAAGAAATCTATGGCTACGATGAGGAACTTTAGCCCTCCTGCTGCAACTGGAAAGGGTCCTGCGATGTCAATGCCCCACTTGTAAAATGGCCATGGTGAGGTAATGGGTGTTAGCTCTTGTTGTGGTCGGCGCGGAATTGGCCTGTGTACTTGACAATTGCTGCATTTCTTTATCAGATCGCGTGCGTCGCGGTGCATAGTTGGCCAATAATACCCCGACCGTAGAGCGCTTGCTACCACAGATCGCGGCCCTGAGTGCATGCTACATGATCCAGCATGGATTTCTCGGAGTACATAGTCTGCTTGAAGAGGTCCAACACATCTGACCCATGGTTGTAAGAAAGAGCGTCCATAGAGTACGTTGTCTCGTAGTTCAAATCGCTGCGCTGTGTGCCGCACTCTTCGAGCGTCCTTATGGTCTTGTGGCAAGACTCCCTTGTTAATGAATTCAATGATAGGTGTCATCCATGTAGGATCTTGTTCTTCTATCACTGTGGATACTTCCATCTCCAAGATTGACTTGTTTTGTAAGGTTTCTACCAATACCTGTTTTGATAGGTGCGCAAAGCTTGTGGATGCGATCTTGCTAAGTGCATCAGCCTTCCTGTTGTCCCCTCTAGGCACTTGTTTTATTGTGAACCTGTCAAAGTTTTTAATTAAGGACTTGGTCTTATCCAGGTATTGGATCATATGTTCATCCTTGGCTTCATATTCACCTAGCACATGGTTAGCGACTAGCCGAGAATCTACGTTTGCCTCCAAGTTGCGTACACCCATTTGGATTGCGATGCGCAGTCCAGCTAGTAGGGCTTCGTATTCTGCCTCATTGTTTGTGGCTGTGAATTTGAAGCGCAGCGCATAGGTGAATTCCATACCTTCTGGATTTGTGAGAATAAGGCCTGCGCCTGATCCATCTACACATGAAGACCCATCTGTGAACAGAATCCAGGGTTCCTGTAGATCTGTTTTGGTTGTAGAGGTTGGACTATCGCTATCTGGCTTCTCAACAATGAAATAAGCTAATATATGTCCTTTGATTGCAGTGCGCGGTCTATATGAGATGTTATATTCACTTAAGAGTACACTCCACTTTTGTAGCCGTCCTGATGCGTCAGGTTTAGAGATAACTTGTTTGATTGGCTGATCTGTGATTACAGCTATTGGGTGCGCTTGAAAGTATCTGCGCAGTCTTTTAGCTGCGAATACTAGAGCTAAGACCAGCTTTTCCATGGCGCTGTAGTTAGTCTCTGTCTTCTTCAGTGCTTTGCTTACAAAGTATATGGGTGTCTGGACGGAGTTCCTATCTGTCAATAGTACTGCGCTAACTGCTCCATGAGTTGCCGATAAGTACATGATTAGCTCTTCCCCTGGTCGCGGTGCGACAAGTTTGGGGAGTGATGCTAGGTGCTGTTTTAGCTGTTGGAAAGCTTCTTCTGCTTCCTCAGTCCAGCGAAAATCTCCCTTTTTAGTACACTTCGTGAGTGTTTTGAAAAGAGGGAGTGATTTGTCTGCTGACTTAGATAGGAAATGGTTTAGCCCTGCTAGTTTTCCGTTTAATGACTGGACTTCCTTGAGTGTGCGCGGTGAGGGAAGATCAATAACAGCTTTTGTTTTTTCTGGGCAAGGCTTGATTCCGTCAGGTTCTATTAAGTATCCGAGGAACATGCCTTCAGTTGCGCCAAAGGTGCACTTCTTGGGATTTAACTTCATGTTTATTTGTCCCAATGTTTTAAACGTTTCCTCGATGTCGCGCACCAATTCATCCACTATGTGGCTTTTGATGACAAGGTCGTCAACGTAGACCTCCAAGTTTTGACCTACTTGTTTCTCAAAACCTGTGTCCACCAATCGTTGGTATGTTGCGCCTGCGTTTTTCAAGCCAAAAGGTATTTTCGTGTAGCGGTAAACTCCTTGACTGGTGTGGAAAACTGTTTTTTCTTCATCCTCGACTGCCATATGTATTTGATGATACCCTTTGTATGCTTCTAGAAAGCATTTAAAAGGATATCCGCACAGGGATTCTACCTTCCAGTCTATCTCTGGCAGTGGGTAGCAGTCCTATGGACATGCTTTGTTAAGGTCGGTGAAGTCCACACACATTCTCCAACTGCCATCGCTCTTCTTTACCATTACTGGGTTAGAGAGTCAATCGTGATAATACACTTCGCGCATGATGCCTGCGTCTACGAGTTTGTGTACTTCTTCCAGAATAGCTTTTGCACGATCTGGGGCCTGGCCGCGCTTCTTCTGTCGTATTGGGGGATATCCTTGTCGGATTTGTAGCTTATGCTCTGTGATGGAGCGTGGCACTCCTGTCATGTGTTTTGGTTCCCATGCAAAGATATCTAGATTCTTTTGCAGGAGTGCGAACACGGCTGCTTTACCTTTGTCAGATAAAGATCCTCCAATCGAAACTTGTTGGTCCGGGTAATCGGGGTGAATAGCGACTTTTAGGTTTGGTGCTTTTTCTGTGCGCTGTTCTGGAATATTCTCCACCTCAGTGGTTACTGCGTTGCATTCCTTTGGTGGTACTGTTGTGTTATAGAGGGTAACAACTCCTCCTTCAACTGGAAATTTGAGCATCCCATGCGCTGTGGATGGCACAACGCGCATGGATGATATTCCAGGTCTCCCAATGATGCCGTTGTATGGTGAGGGAGACTTTATTACCATGAAATTTATCCATGTCGCTGTTGAGTGTTGTTCATCTCCTACGACCACCAGCAAGCGTAATTGCCCCATGGGCCAAATCTTTTCTCCTGTGAATCCCGCCAGCGACGTTGTTGCTGGTATCAATTGACTTTGGATTTAAGGTCGCAGTCTTTTGAAACAATGATCGTATAGGATATCAGCGGATGCTCCTCCATCAATGTACATGCGGTGGATATCATGTCCCCCCGTATGTATTTCAATAGTTAGAGGTTCTACTACTGCGTTATCCGCAGCTAGAGTAAGGAAGGATATCTTTTTTTCTGGAGAGAATTTTTGGCTGACTTTTTGTTTTATCTTACGTTGCCATGACTGTATCATGTATATGGTGTCAGCTTTTTCTTTGGGAGGTTCTTTCTTGCCCCCGTTCCTTTGTTTGTCCTTTCCCTCTTTGATGTTTTTTACAAGGTGGTCCATTCTGCCTTCCCTTACTAACTTTTCAATTAGTTGTCGTAGCTGGACGCATTCGTTAGTTGTATGGCCTTTTTGACCATGGTATTCGCAGTATCCATTCCCTACGTGCTTTTCCTCTGCGGTACGCATTGGTGGAGGTTTTGGGAAATTTGCACCTTCTGTTACAAATATTTCCCTCGGCGTTTTTGTGAGAGGGGTATATTTGTCATTGTCTCTTCCACTGCGGTAATTCCTGCTGCGGTTGTTATTCTGATCATTGGATTGTCTCCTAGGCTGTTCTTGTTGCCTATAATTCGAGTAACCCTTTTTGCTGTCCGCAGCGGCTACTTCTCCTTGTATGAAGGATCTTGTGCGCTTTGTTAGCTCATCGAAAGTTTGAGGAACTTTGTCATTTAGCTTCCGGATAAGTTCTGGGTTGTTAATCCCATTCATGAACCCTGAAATTTTTAGAATTTCGGGACACGCTTTGACCTGTATGCACTCATCCTTGAAGCGTTCCATAAAAGCACTGGTTGATTCCCCTTGGCGTTGTTTCACTCTGGCTAGTTCAACAGGGTTTTTAGCGCACTTCTTTCTCTGGGTAAAGTTGAGACGGAATGCTTTCCGTAATTCTTCAAACCCACCGATGCTTCGTCGTGGGAGTTTGCTAAACCATGTACGCGCATTCCCCACCAATGTAGAATTAAACATATGGCACCACACAGGCTGCGGCCAGTTTTCGATAGTGGCAGCTGATTCGAAAAATTTTAGATGATCATCCGGATCACCTGTTCCATCATATGTTTTTACGTTAGTGGGCATGCGCCTCCTTTTGTGGTCGGAGTAATCGCTGATGCGTCGTGTAAACGCATCAATTTTCTGGCATCGCCATGGAAGAGATATGTCTTCATTCTCTTTTTCGTGGCGTCTTCCTCTTGATTTCCAGTGTCCTGTTTCCCTATCCTCGTTGTCCGAGGAGTCACTGGAGGAAGAGTAGTTTCTTTTTCGGCGCTTGCGCCGGCTTCCTTCAGAAGAAGAGCTTGAGGGGCTTTCACTTGGGGACATTCTTTTCCCCAATCTGTCGTGAATTCTCTTGCTCCCAGATTTGGAGGACCCTTGGCTTGGTGAATGCTGAGGTCCTAATCGGTCTTGTATCCCTCGACTGCCAAGTCTGGAGTGAACATTAGTGCGCCTCTCGCTGCCTTCGTATTCCTCTGAGTATTGTGAATCAGATGTCATACCCAACCTATCGTGGATAGTAGTACGTTTTTCGTTATCTGCGCGTCTTCCTCGTGGGTGGCGCGGTGGTGATGGTTCGCGTTCAGGACCAAAATTAAGTCGAGCTTGTAGGCTCGTACTTGACCTTCTCCTTGCTTCTTCTTGCATGAGGGCAGTTAGGGTGTCATAATTTTGGGATACAAAATTTTCCAACGTTAGGTTGGGTGTGTCCTCAGTTGCTGCAAGAATGTCTGCCTCAGTATTGGGCACCCTATCTCGGTTAGGCGCGCCCGGTGGTACAGTGTTGTCCACTGTAGGTACAGTTTTGTGAGGAGTAGTGAAGAGGGTGCGCTGGAGTTCCTCAACGCTTGGGACCACTGTAGTGGTTTGGGTAGTCCTTACAGGCAGTTCTACCACTGGAAGAGGTTGGGTGGTTCCCGCCTCTTGGTGACCAGGTGCGCTGGTTGTCCCAGCAATCTGCCTAGGGGTCGAATCTTGTTGATTCTTCCTCTGGGGGTCACGTGTTTTTTCCAACTGCGGAGTCCGCTGGCTTGAGTTCTTATTTTTCGTCATTCTAGTTCTTTAGTTCTCAGTAGGGTTCCCACGGATGGCGCCACTTGTTGATACAAAAGTTGGGCGTTCCTGATTATGGGCTCTTGCTCTCGTACCAATTCGCTTTTTAATGCTTGAAACCTGCGCACTAAGAAAATAAACAACACCGTTAGGCTTATCGTGGGATTGTCTCCCACGATTAGACTCCGCCGTGAGAGTAAGTAATCGATTTAGGGTTCTCGTAAAGAGTTTAGGGTTTTGAATCGTACCTTGAATGAGAATTATGTCATTCCTTATATAGGCGCAGAATCCTTGTAGGGTTCGTGCTCCTTACGTTTCGCACACATGGTGCTTATCCGGGTTAAGGATATCCATTCCATAGATAGAAGATCTCTATCTATTCCGTATATAGTTTGGTTGGGCTTGCGTGAGCCCGCTCCATTATTAATGCGACCCAAGTTATAATAGCCCACATATGGTGGCTTTGGGTCTTAGTAATGTTTAATATTTGGGCTCGTGGCCCATATATAGACTATACGTCATCAATACCTTTACAAGTATAGCATGCATTCTCTTGCTTCTTAGGTTATAAGAACTAGTCATCTTGTATCTCAAATTAATTGTTTACTTAATCTTTCAGGTTAATTCAAATTAGTTGTTCACTCAAGAAATAGATAAACAATTTCAATTGGATTTATCAGGTTATCTTCATTTAAAGTGATGATTACGAATTTTAGGGAAAGCATTAAGGGTGTTTTTGATTTATAGGTGGGTTGGAATTAGATTTTGATTTGATATATGTTTGAAAGAAATACGAGGAAAGAAAATTAATGATTATTTAAATTGTATATTTAATTTGCTTGTATGTAAATTGACATATTATAAGTTATTTTAGGAGCTGAAGAGAAGGAAGGAAGGAGAAAAAAAAAAAAAAAAAAAAAAACGTGGTTTAGTAGAAAAATGATGAAATGAAAAAGTAAAATTTTTTTGGTTGGATTCCTCAAAAGTCACTAGTATAGCGTTGTATGGAATCTTTTTTTAAAACTTGTGTCAGTCAAAAAACGAGTATCAACCAGTTGCTCTTGAAATTTCTTAAAAAACGAGTATCAAACAGAGCCATAATTAATTACTTAAACTATCATCTTGCAAAAAGGAGGGAAAAAATGTACATAAAAATTTTAGTTTTTTTCTAAACTATTGGATATTTGTATAGAGATAATTGCTTTTAGACGAAGGGAGTAGTTTACTATATTACTATTCATTGAACTCTCCATCGATCTCATGTAGTCTTGGTAGCCTTCGTACATGTATGATTCAAATGGTTCTTATCGTGACGCAAACATGCTAAATTTGAGGGTCTTACCTTCATGATAATCATAATATGGACTCATTTAGGAACCAAAGCATAAATAACCTACGAAAATCTGAGAAAATTTTTACCATCATTATTAACATAACGTTTATAATAATCTCATACTTCTTATACGCACTAATCCACCTAAGGTAGTAAACAAATAATACCACCCCAAACTCGTAGAACCATATATTTTGTACTTTTAATTTTTTTATTATTAGTTGTACCTTGTGTTTACCTAAAAGAACTGTTTCTTGTGTAACTCTTCATCTAGCGAAAATTCACATTGGTCACTCTAATTGAGCTCCCTTTGCACTTTCCATAAGCTCTCGAAATGAGACTAAAAGATTTTCATTTTCTTTTATATTGACTAGTTAAGCGCAAATTATTATGTGAAAAGAGGTCTCATATGTCCATGTGAGAGCTTGCAAGTTCTTTAGAAGGGTGGCAGTGGGGGCGGCATGCCTCACCGGCAAGCCCATGCCGGCGGCAAACACCGCCGCCACCCCACCGTCATGGCAATCGGCATAGGTTGAGCGGCAATTTTTGCCTCCGAAGCATCCCAATTCCAATGCAAATGTTACCGTTGATCATTAAAAGAAATAGACGTTGAGAGCGTGTATTGGGCCAACCAAAAAAAAAAAAAAAAAAAAAAAAAAAATCCCCTATATAAATTCAACAAACACATACATTTTTATCACAAATAATCCAATTCACATATACAAAATTCACATATTCTTACAATGTCTTCTTCTTCGTCCGAATCATTAGTGAGTCCCCCCGGCGAATTGTCCGAACTAGTGTCATCCGGTAGCACCCTAGAAACCTTATTAGCCGCGTACGATGCAATTGACGACACGGCAAGCTCTACCGAAAGTCGGGAGTATGTAACTCGTTTTCGTGAACAAGCTTTACGAACCCTTATGAATGATTATTTCGTTGAACGTCCAAAGTTTAACGACGAACGTTTTCGTGAACGGTTTCGTATGAATAAAAGCTTGTTTTTAAGAGTTGTTGGTGATGTTGAAGCGAATTTCGAATGGTTTCAAGAAGGCTTAGATGCGAGGGGAAAAAAAAGTTTCACGGCATTACAAAAATGCACATCGGCCATTAGGCAACTCGCAACGGGTGAACCTCCAGATAGATTTAATGAAATATTTATGTTTTAATTAAATTGTTTAATTTAATTAATTAAAAAAAAAAAGTTGAGAGGTATGAAAAAGGCATGATTGCCACTAAAATGGGGTTGGGAGGTATGGAAAAAGTATGAATGAGGTGAAATGAGGTGGAATGATATTATTGGTGGATTTCAGAGGTATGGATGTTTTCGGAAGCATGACTGCCAGTGTCCTTAGCTGAACTTGACTCACCTTTATTTTGCTTAAAAGTTTGGGCTCAATTGATAGACTATGATCACTACCAGTTTACACTTTATCCATTTTCAAGATTTAGTGGCCCAAAGCACAAAAGATTATTATACCCAAATAAAATAACCAATACGATAACTTGCCTACTTGGTACTAGAGATGTGCGAGAGGAAAAAAAAAAAAAAAAAAAAAAAAAAAAAAAAAAAAGTTTCATGAACCGAACCGGAAAAAAAACCAAAACCGGTTTTCTAAAAATAATGGTTTTTGAAAAACCAGTTTAAGGAAAACCGAACTGCCGGTTTAGAAAAAGGGTTGCATTATTTGTTGTCAACCAGTTTGAGAACCGGTTTTGGGTAAAACAGATTTTAAACCGGTTTAAACCGAACCGGTTCTTGGTGAACCGGACACTCTCTCCCAAAACCGGTTTCAAACCGACGTAAACTGGTTTTTAACTATTTGACTAAAACCGAAACCGATTTTCAAACCGGTTTGGTTGAAAAAAAAAAAAAAAAACCCGAAATTTGCACCTCTACTTTGTACTCCATAATGAAAGTAAAATTGCATTTTATTCTTTTTTTGTTAGGTAGGGGGGAAGAATTCATTTGATTGCATATATTGCACGTTTTCAAGGTTGATTGCTACTATCTACCATATCCTCCTAAACTTTTTGCTAAAGTTTCCAACATACCATAAAGATAAAAGTTAACATGGGATTTTTTAATTTTTTAATTATTGTTTATTTTTTAAATATTTATCTACAGTTAAGATGCTATTTAAGACATATGATCATGCTTGATAAACTGTTCCAAAGTGAATGGAAGTTAATTTAGTCATAAGAGGGTGAGCAAAACTATGATTAAAGTCAACTCCCAACTCTTATTCCTCCCCACCACAACTATCTTCAATACTTCACATCAAAGTTCCAAATAACCATCAACTTTCAATAACACATTTTCTTCTACTTCTACTTCTACTTCTAATGGGCATCTACAAGACAAAATCCTACACCCTCCCATCCTCTCCAATCCACCACTCCCCCTCATCCTCCGAATTCGAGTTCAACGTCTCTCTCTCCCCTAGAAAATCGGACCCTACCACTCTTCGCCCCGCGGATGAACTCTTTTACAAAGGTCAACTCCTCCCACTCCATCTCTCGCCACGAAAATCAATGTTTCAAACACTTCTTACGACCAAGGGACGACATTCATCTGATTACCATTCCACCTTCTCTTATGAAACATCTGATTCTTCACGTATAAGTTCGGCCACAGAAGATGATAATCACTTTCCTAGCAAACTTTTCGATTTAACTGCCAAAAAGCACTACTCATTGAACAAATTTGCAACCTTGTTTCGCAAGGAAAACAAGTCAGTTGTCCCTAACGGGACAACAACCTTTTCTGTTAAAGAAAAGATACGAAGATACTTTAAGAAAACAAAAGTACCACTGTTCAACAAGTTTTCGCAATTTCAAGAACATAAAACAAGTCCTATTGTGAAAAAGGACAATGTTGGGACAACTTCTTTTTCGGGGAATATAAGGTTTTTGAGAAAGACAAGTTGCGTGTCGAGTTGCCCGTCTACTATGCCATCATCTCCTAATCATTCAGGTGTTCTTAGGCCGAAACCTGGCTTGTCGTCAACTGAGGAACTACATAGCGCGATTGAAGGAGCCATAGCACATTGTAAGAACTCGATGAGTACGTAACATGTACACACTTTTTTGCATATTTTACAAGTGTTTGACAATCTTATGATTTAGAATATAATCACGTACCAATCTAGATCTGATCTGACATTAATTTGCAGACATTTGATTAGTACATTAATATGTATTAGTACTAATTAATATTTTATATCATTATTTAATACGTAGTTTATGTATAATATATTTAGCAAGAAAATGGAAGAGTACGTGTTGCATGTGATATTATTGTGGATCATGCATTTGTATTCTTTCTTGTGTTTAGGGATGGCAACGGGACGGGAATTATTGGGTATTGTATTTACCATCCCCATCCCCGTTTGTCACTCCCCATCCCCATCCCCGCCTCCATCCCCATCGGGGAATCGTTTTACATCCTCATCCCCATCCCCAATGGGGATCGGGGATCCCCACGGGGATTCGGGGATTTTCCGGCCTTATAAATTGAGAATAAAAATTACATAAGTAATCGAAATTATAAAGAACTGATCTATAAATGTCTTAAAAAGCATACATCATACATAGTTGGATTAGTTAAAATGTCATTCAACTTTAAAATATCGTAAATACTGAAACATCACATATAATACAAAAATAAACTGTATCGAATGTGTGTGTTCGAACAAAATATTGGTAGAATAATATGTAGTTAGTTCTTAACATTTTTAAAGTATTTAATCTACTAAATATCATATATACATCAAGTATAATACTTGTCACTATTCACTAACATATACATATACAAGTATATGTAGTATTAATATACATATAACTTATACAGTGTATACTTATACATTAAAAGTTCGGGTTCGGGGTCGGGGATTTTTGTTATCCCCATCCCCGGTTTTATATTTCGGGGATTCTCCGTCCCCATCCCCATCCCCGGTCAACTCGGGAATTCCCCAGTCAAATCGGATTTAGGAATCAGGTCCCCGTCAGGTACAAATTTTTTTGCCATCTCTATCTTCGTTGATACTTCAATCTTTAGCTTCATTTGTGGTTAAATTATTTTTTCTTAAAATAACGATTGTGGACTGAAATGATATAAAAAACGAAACATTATTTGACCATTCAAGTTTTTTTTAGTTAAAGTTGTTTTTGTCTTCAACTTGCAGCATTGTTTTTGTCTCTTGTTAGGGGTATCTTTTATTTGTTGCGTGTAACGAGCATTATGATATTACATTGTAAAATAGTATGATGCAATCTCAAAAAGATGTGTGCTACACCCACCTACACTTTACAAAAATTTTCCCACACGCTGACGTGGCGGAGTGTTGATTGGTTGGTTTTCTGTGGCCCACAGAAAACCAACCAATCAACACTCCGCCACGTCAGCGTGTGGGAAAATTTTTGTAAAGTGTAGGTGGATCTAGTATTTTTCTCTCAAAAATGTATTGTTAGAATATTAGTGTATGATATTACATTGTAAAATAGTATGATGCAATCTCAAAAATGTATTGTTAGAATATTAGTGTGTAATAGTTAGGATATAAGTTTAGGGGCTAGTTGTATTTTAGCTCAAACTTAATGAGGTTAGTCATGTATTAGGAAAGTTCCTAACCTCCTCAATTGTAAAATCCTTGTTCTCCAAGGATTAGGTTTCTCCCCCTTCATTCTCTATAAATAGGGATGAGGAGGTGAGGTTTTATTTGTACCTTCTTTTCTTGCTCCCGTTTAATAAACGTTTGAGCGTAAATATCTCGTGTGTTTGTTGGTGTCACTCGGCATTAAGGGATCATAACCCTTTGTCGAGGTCTTGTTGGAGTAATTCTTAATTCGTGGTTCCGCTCTAGAAACCGGTTTGTTAGATTTCTTCCAACATGTATCGTGAAGTTTAGGTTACTCTAAAGTTGGGTTTGATAGAATTCCCGATATTGATTTTGTTGGTTTGTATGCCAAATGATCGGATACAAATTTTGTCTATAGGTATTGTACCTTCGATGTTTTATGTTTCACGTTCACCATCGTCTCCAGTGGCGGAGCTTGAACGTTTTTGTTAGGAGGGCTAACTTTATTACAACATAAAAGTAACTTTTGTTTCATAACTTGAAACTAGTTGCTTGAAGCATTTCCTAATTCTTCCTAAAGCATTCGCTTTGATTCAATATTTTATACCTCCAAAATGAATGTTAAAAAATAATAGTAGAAAAATATTGTTATATTGTTCTGGAATTTTGGAACTGTCGCCCTTAAAAACTTAAACTAAAGTGTTAAAAGGGTAAAAATGTTAAATTTTTTTTTTTTTCCCTAAAATTTTCAAGTGATATACATATAGACAATTAATGACTCAAATAAATAAATAATTTTTTTTTTTTTTTTTTTTTGAGGCGGGGGAGGGGTGGGGTGGGGGCACAACCCCTCCTAGCCCTCTGGTCGTCTCAGTTATGATTGCCTTAAGTAACACACACGACGAAACCAATTGCTTGATGAAAGTCACTGCGACTAGTTGGATTAATGTCATAAAGCTTTTTATTTATTTATTTATTTTTTTTTAAGGCTTTTTCAATCTAGTTTGTATATTTTATAGTCAAGATAATGTTGAGTTTTAGTTAAGTATCTAAACCTAAAATTGTTATGTTTGCATCAAACGAATATAAAGTATAAACACGTAAAATTGTGAACTTGGCGGGAGCCGCAGGACAATGGATCAAGATAGATTATTTATTTGTCTACACACTTTAGACTATATAATGTTCCTATACACGCACGGGCTTTGGACAAAAATAAAATTTAGTTAAATATTACATCCGGTTTTTTAGAAGTTGTGTTTTATTAATAATTAAAAATGATTATAATTTTATTTATAGTTTTTTTGTTCTTGATCAAAAATACTTATTAAGATCCGATGCAATGTAACTCCATAACAACAATTTAGTTAACGAAGGCTTAATTAATTAATTGGGGAAAATCCATACCGAAATTGGTTTATACGAAAACAAACATATAGTTTGGTGGCCTAGAAGTTAGTTTAAATAAATATATGTTAAAAACATACTATTTCCGTCTCAAAATTATTATCAGAAGATAAAAAACACAAAGTTTAATAATTGTGAAACCATTACAATTTTTAACCACACAAATAGAATATTCTCTTATTAAATTCTTTTTTATTACTAAATATGGAAATTGGACAATTATTTTGAGACATACCTAAAAGGAAATATGGACTATTATTTTGAGACGGGTGAAGTAATAATTAGGCGTCCTCCTCGTATATTATCCCAAATTAATATAAAAAATGAGTGGCTAAGATTAATTATTTGGTATGTAGAAAACTTTTGATGTGTAAATGATTTCTCCTCTATAATATATTGTCTAAACTTAGATGCGTAGAAACAAGCTTTAAAGAGTTAAGCGAGTTTAGGAAGGCAAGTCTTTGAATACATGCGGCTTAACCAAGATATTCTCGTGATCGCTTACAAACTTTACCTTAGTCACCCCAAGATTAGTACTTATAACCTATTGAAGCACATGTCACGTCCACATGGCACAAAGTTGCACGCGTCTTGCTTACTACAGTCACCCATCACCCATGAAGCAAACGTCTTTGGCCAAAAATTGGAGAATTCGGTCATCTAGATGAACCGAGTCTTGGAGGTTTGTTGTGTCTATTTTTGTTTAATGGTTTTTGTGAGGTATATTTGTGTTTAAGTGCGTATATTTTGGTGATGAAGTTGGTTGTCTTATTACACTAAGTTGGTGGTAAAGTTGGTTATAAAGAGAAAATGCTAATGTAGCATTGAGGTGACGGTGATAAATACGGCATTAGGGTCTTCTTATTACACCCAACCTTTATAGTTTATACCGGTAATTTAAATATGTGAAATTCACGCTTTTTATTGTATAATTTAAAATTTAATTTGTTAATTAAGAAACTTTAGTAGATTTTTGACAAACGTTTTCTTTAGTTGATTGATGCATCCTTGTTACGAGTACAAATTTATTACTTATTGTATACAGTTGCGAAAAACGGGCAAGACATTGAAGTCAAAGTAGTAATGCACTTATGCACATATAATCGGTGGTACCGTGGTAGAAACCATTAAAACTGCTTTAATGCTTTTTTATTGCATTGATAATTTTTGATTAAGATATTCACAACTTGATTGCGGATGAAATATTATTTGGAAAGAATCGCAAAAATCGCTCATAAAGTTTGGTCAAATAGCACGTTTCGTCTTGGAAGTCTAGAAAGTGCAAGAATCGTCTTTGTGAGAAACTTTGGGGGCAAAATTCGTCATTATCTTACATTAAATGACTAAAATACTCTTGTCTCTATATTATTTTTCAATTTCTTACACAAATGGTCCTTGTGTTTCGCCAGGTTTTACAGATTTAGTCATAACTTTTTATTTATTTATTTATTTAACTATCAATATTAACGAGTAGGGCGTCGGTCCGCCGCGTTGCGGCGGAGCGTCGAAGTTGGCAAGTTTTTGGTACCTTGTAGGAGCATGACGTTGTTTCACGATGTTGATCAATTCACAGTATTTTTTTTTAAAGGTTGAAATGGGCCGTAGAAAGATAGCTATTGGAAATCCAATATATATAAAAAGCGTGCAAACCAATGATCGCTTTAGACCTCAAACATGAGGACACAAATTCTATGAATGGCAACTGCAAACTGCTTTCTATATAAGAAACATGCAATATAGATAGTAGCAAATCTTCTCATACCAATAGAAACATTAGTTTCACAGAATATTTCTACCAAAAATTAAATATTTAATCCGACACAATTACACAATCTTATCTAGTCGGTCAACCGAGAATCCATAATATAGATATCAAACTCACGTAATCTCATTGGTAGGTACTCCCGGCACTCATCTAGTCTATCCGTGGCGTCCAACGTCAAGTTTGCAGCAACTTCATCATAGCTATCAATTCATGAAATAAATATCAAATATAACGTATGTGTACAACTTTTTTTAAGACTCTACAATCTTGTCAACAATTTTTTTTTTTTTTAATTTGTCTCTGTTAATGAATTCTTATTCAAAATGAACATGGTTTGTAGCTATACACTGTCAAGACGTGCAAAAAATGACGTGGCTGATTAAACTTGTATTAATATTTTTGACAAATTGATTTAGGATTAGTCGATTATCTGCATAATTAGTTTAGTGGATTCGGACTCCAAGAATATGAGAAGCAAGCTTTATATTTTAACTTTCAAGCAAATGAAGTCACTGAGTGAAAAACAAAACTGAGCTCTTACTAACAAAAATAAAATAGCAGAATGGTACCTCTTTAGTCATCCATGGTCTGATGGACTACGATTGAGCTGATGCAGCTTTCTGTAACTGAGCAGCAAGGATAGTGACCACAACTATATTTTAACCTTGAATTGTTTGTCGCTAGTGAGTACTATGTTGTTGTAAAAAGTCGCCTAGTTTCCATTTCACTTAGTACTTGATCCTATTTTGGATATCTTTAGGACTCCACATAAATCTTATTACCTAGTGAAGCAAGTCAAGCAACTAAAGCGACACGAGATGTCAAACTCTTAAGTTACTTCTAACTTCATTCTTCATATGCAGAACACCCTAAGCTAAAATCGAAGTATAAACCTTAATAGTGATTTCAACTTATATACTCACTTCATAGCAGTAAAATAACTAATAACAAAGGCCATAGTCATCTGATAAAAACACTAAAACAATACTTTTAAAACTAATACCACACAAACATATCCACTTAATTCTCAAAAGTAATAGAAAGTCACGTCAGTAGCAACAGACCACATTAGTTACATGTATAGATAAAGAACGTGTACCTGACCCGTTGTCAGATGCACATTTATTGGCTCATTACCCAACCCATGCATTGCCCTGCTATAACGCCATCCTGTCATTGCCCCGTTGTGAGATGCAATTGCAAATATGCTATAATGCCATCCGGTCATTGCCGCCCCCCCCCCCCAAGTTACGGTTCAGAACTCTAAAAGGGCCCGTCACTTCGTTCATCTAAATTGTAGCCTCACTGATTATCTAGCTGCATCGTGGAACCAAGTATTGTAAAATTCGAGGTTTCCTTTCTTTTAAAAATTCTCCTTTCTCGCCTACTATATCCTGAATCAGAACCACGATTAGGTTCCAATAAGTTACTATGTTATAGCCAAAAATTATATTACTAATGCAGCCTAATTTGCTAAGTTACTCTTTCAGCTATGCCCATACCCACATCAGAAAGAAGATCTCAAAATTACGATATAAATATAAGCAAGTGTAACAGACGACATAAATTGGGGGAAGTTTATCAGCAACCGAATGCAACCTATTAATGTATCTAAAATAAGCAGTTTAAACTAACCTAGCAAGTTTATCAGCAGCTGAATGCATAGTTTTTTTTTTCCGGTTTTGATGATAGTCGGTGCGCCGCTTCCAGAACTCAACTCCCTAAATGAGAATGGTTTGAATACAGAATATCCGACAACATTAAACGACTCATCGGTAAAGGAAAGATGACCCTCTTTACGTTCAAGTCCGTAAACTTCAGCTCACCTCAAAACATATCTTAGTTGATCTGAAACCATAATTCTTTGAAAAATTTTAAAACTAAGCTGAAATTATAGCGATGTACCATTTACAACTTCTACTTCTCTCTACCTCTCCTCAACACGAACCTTATTATCACATTATGTCGTAGCAATCTCCACGTTCGACTTTGTAGCAAACCTGAGGTGCCCTTTGATGAGGCGAAAAATGAACCACTTTTAGGGGATCATTTAAGCCCGGAATTGAATTTCTTTGATCAAATATTGCCCTAAAACGTTCCTTTTGTGATTTTAGGTACTTTGGGAGAGAAATCTGGAAAAGGAAGCAATTCGGACGTTTTTGGAGCATAAAAGTGAAGAAACGCCAAAGTCTTAATTTTCCTTGCTGGGAACAGTAGGTGATGGCGTCAAGAAGAAAAATCTGACGGCGTCAAGAGTAATTTCCATGACGACCCAGTACAGAATTGAAGGCGTCACGATGTAGAGCGTCAAGAGTAAAATACGTGACGGCCTGAGAAATGCTATAACGTGACAGCGTCAAAAGTAGATCAAGGCAGTCCGAGAAGTATTTTGGCGGCGAGATGACGGCGTCACCAATTTGGTCTTGACGCCGTCAGCCTCAATTTCCTATATATAGTTTTCTAATTTTCATTCATAAAAAAAAAAAAAAAAAAAAAAAAAAAAAAAAAAAAAAAAAAAAAAAAAAGTTTTGGAGAAACCCTAAGGCCGAACTTAGTACGAATTTTACAGGTTTTTCACGGGTTCTCAGCCCTTGAACCCTTTCATGTGTAATTAAGATAAGTATTCTTTTAATTCAATCAATATGTCTATGTGTTGGTTGTCTATATTTTGTTCTTGTCTTAATTTCATCATGCTAGGCTAGATCTATCTTGTGTTTGTTTGGATCTAATGAAACCTAGATGTTAATTATGTGTTGATTACTTGTTTATGGTTGTATTGGATGAATGAATTCGATGTTAGGCTTAAGAAAACTGGCAGATCTCCAAATGGTAACATGCTTGAACGTCTTAGGAAACATGAACTGACGTGCACTAGGTTTTATTAGTTGTATTTAATGCATGAGTAAATTCTAATGATCTCATGTTAGGAGCTTCTTAGCCGGCTCGACATAGGAGTGAAGTAGGCACTCATAGGATTGGGGAATTAAGTGCACCACCCCATGAATTGTATTAAGGAATACAATCCGTCATCCACGCAACTATAACAAGTAATTAACGTGTAAAAGATATCTAGGGAGTAGTGAAATCTAAGTAAACACAACTTCTCCACTTATTGCTCACAACCTTAGTTTAATTTAGTTTATTTTCATTTCTAGTATTTTATTTTGATTGCATCTTTAGTATTGGGTTAGTTGATTAGCAACTAATTCCGCCCAAATCCTTCAAACCCGAGATTTTTACTTGCTTTCTAAAAAATATAAAATTACAAAAAATAATCATCCCTCATCTTTAGAACTAGTATTTAGGTTTTCTAATCTTAGCGACACTATTCCTAGCTGAACGATCAATCCCCTGGTACTTGTCACTATACTATACTACAACGATCAGGTACACTGCCTGGTGGGGGTTGTAAGCTTCTCAAGATCCCTTGAGAGGTAAAGCCTGGTGCGATTCCCACGTATCAAGTTTTTGGCGCCGCAGCCTGGGGAATAGTTATTGTTTAGGTTGGAATTTATTTTGATTAGGTCTACTCATTAGATTCCTTTTTAGTGAGATTTTTATTTTCTTTTTATTAGCTTTCTTGTAGTCTATCTTTTTCTTTGTGCCCTTTGTTTTTTAAACCATTTTTGTTTGTCTCCATGGCGGATAAAATTCCATTTAGATCATTAACTATAGAGGAACAATTAGTTTACTCGGATCGATTTGCCTCCTGTTGTTCCAATGAATTTTTAAGTGATCTTAGATATATACAAGAGGAGATGGGTGTAAAGTTAGATGGGTTTAATGAATTTTATAAATGTGTGTTTTCTATTAAACGATCATTATCAGGATCAATTCCTTTTAGTGAGACCCTTTGGTTGAATTTTGAGAAAAGCTTCCTAACCATAACCCATAAGTTCAACGAATTGGTGGATTCGTCTGAGCGAGATGACCTAGTTTCTAAGAACATGAACTTAGAATCAAACCAAGATTATGATATGGTTAGTGTTGAACTACCTAGTTGCATGAGCGGGATAGATTTCACCAAAACATACGACACACATGAGGTTAGAGTTGACCCACCTAGTTGCACGTCATGGTTAGGCACTACCATAATACAAGATGAACACATAGGTGATATTGATGTGATGGAAGAGATAGTAGAAAACCCAAGCCCACTAAGTACCCCACAAGTCCTACCATCATTTGAGGCACACACACCGCCCGTGACTTACCCGGAAGAAGTAGAAGAAACTTTAGGAATTCCGATGAAGATAGAACCCTTGGACCAGGCACCATTAGAGGATATAGGTTTGAATACTTGTAGTGATAACCTTACTCCTAGTTCTAGGGAATTTCCTAATGTTGATGAACCGGAAGTCCGGAACCTCAACCTTTACAAAACTTTCCATCCTTAGATATACATCTAGGAGACAAAAGAGGAACCGACCCACCCATCAACCAATATTATCTGGGTAGTTTTAGGATGAAGGAAGCCATTCACTCACCCTCTTCACCTCACGTGGCATATCTCCACCCTAAGGGTGTGTATCGCTACTTCCACCCGCACTTAATTCAAAGTGTAGGGAAAACCTCCCCTATTTCCGTTAAATAAGGGTAGAGTCAGGCTCGTGACTCGAACAAAAACAAGCGCTTCTTGGGAGGCACCCCAAGCTTTATTTATTTGTTTGTTTGTTTGTTTGTTTCTTTATTTTATTTTATTTTTTTCCGTATGCATGTTTTGTTTTTGTTGTTTGTGGCTCATGTTTCAAAGTAAATTGTGAAAATGCTTTATTTTGTTTTTAACTTCGTCTTAATTACATATAAAGGTATTTTGCAAAAGCTAAGTGTAAGGGGAGACCTAAATTTGTTTATAAGAACGAAATTGAGCATGATCCACAACAATATTAAATGAACATGTATAGAGTCAAATGCTTGTATCGAGTCATAATGATGTTTTGCAGGATTTTCCAGGAAGTAGGACGAAGTTTTTCCAGAAATTTTCCGAAAACTTAACATAAGAATTTCTGCAGGTCACTTCTGACGGCGTCACGAGTTTACTCTTGACGGCGTCACGTGTAAAATTCTGGAAATTTTGCTAGTTTTGTTTATACCGGACTCTTAAAGTTTTTGTTGATTCTTTAGTTTTATAAACTCCAGGAAATCTGCAAACATTCATTCCACAAGCATTATATCTTTAATTGTTTTGTTTTTATTCCTAAGTCTGGAATTACATCTAGTTGTGAGTTTTCTTTGTTCGGATTGATGCGTTGGGTTTTTGTGATTTTTTTCTCAGATTTAACAGGTTATGTATGACAAGAAGATGATTTATATTCTGGAAGGGAAGCTTTGATTGTTCATTTTCCTGGAGGAAGATCTAACCTGGCTACCTTATTATCCATACCGAGCGAATCAGGGGAGTATTTGATTTCATTCTTTTTACGTCTTCACTTTTACATTCTTTACTTGAACATTGGGGACAATGTTCATCTTAAGTGTAAGGGGAGGGTAAAATGATGATACCTTACAGATACACTTTCGCTTGAGTTTGTTTTGTTTAATGGTAGATATGTAATAAAACTATGAGAAATACTTGTTAGTGAAATTTTAGTGCCAAATTTAAATTTTTTTACAACATTTAGGAGTGAAACTTTAGCCATAGCAAGCGTCTCATGGATAGGAGATTGTATGACTAGCACATAACCGTACTATTCAGAAAAATTTTCCACCCAAATATGTGAGGTTCGCCTTTAGATTTGATAGGAAAAGCATTTACTATTAGTGCTTATGAGTGTACCGGTAGCATTTAGATTCTAGAACTTGCGTTAGTGATGCATCCCGAGACCGCTAGTGAGACTACATTCGTGTAGTAGGATTTACTACATGATAAGAGGCATTAGGATCACCATTGTGTTAAACCCGTATTATAATTACTTGACCATTTAAGTCATATTACTTGGCTAGTTAAGTCAACTAATTTTTCCCACACCCTCAGCGTTGTACTCATTTTTAGTACACGAAACCCCTAGTACACCCCTCCGAGCCTATCTTTTCGTTTCTAACTTTAAGCATCTTACTTAAAGGAAGAATTTGTTACACCCCACTTAAATGTACACCCAAATCGCCTTAGCCTTCCGTGTATGCGCTCATCTTTAGTGCATTATTGTTATTTGTTAAACCCTAAGTTAACTATCTAATTGGTTACATGGTTGCTAAGTCGAGTCATATCCTTGTACATATTGTTTTGGGACGATTGGGACTCATGGGTAAGTACTTATTTTATGGAGTAATGGGGAAGAACATCATATTATTACCCCCGTATGTACGTTAATCTTAAAAGTGCTCCAAGTGTTTTGATTTTCTTAATTCGAGTCATTAGATTAGTTTATTGTAAAGTATGTAAAGATTCAAGTGTAAAGAAAATGTTCATTCCCTATGATGTATTATTTTGGATGGTAGAGTAAGAGTGTATGCAAAAAAAATAATAATAATAAAAAAAAATAAAAAAAAAATCAAGAAAAAGAAAGAAAAAAAGAGAAAAAAGGAAAAGAGAAAAAGCATACGGACTACCATCCTTTTTTATTCTATGTTCATTTTATGTTTTTGTTATTTTTCATTTATTAGCTTAAGTCGAGTCTAGTATTGGCTTAGCAACGCCATATTGTACATGTAATTAACCAAGATTGCTAGATCGCCACCAGTAAAAACTTCCTTTATCCAACAAAATCGTGTATTTCATACCCCTACACCTAATGTTACAACCCTTTAAAAGACATCTTTGATAGTTTATCCTAGGTGCTTACGTCATGTGGTGGAGGTTTGATCATTTCCCAAGCCTTTGTAATCTATTTTGCTATGACAGGTAGTGAGAGATATCTTCCGTTTCCATATTGTAATTTATACTTTATTACACCCGAGAGATGTGAGTATCTAAACACTATTTGTGAGGTGCTTGTGTATGACCTCCGTGCTTGTCTTTGGTCTTTAGTGGAACGATTATTTGTTGTAATTACTTTTATATTAGTGTTAAATGACCCCTAACTTGTGTTTTGAGTAGAATAAAAGCGCATTTGCTTGAGGACAAGCAAATCTCAAGTGTAAGGGTATATGATGAGGCGAAAAATGAACCACTTTTAGGGGGTCACTTAATCCCGGAATTGAATTTATTTGATCAAATATTGCCCTAAATCGTTCCTTTTGTGATTTTAGGTACTTTGGGAGAGAAATCTGGAAAAGGAAGCAATTCGGACGTTTTTTGAGCATAAAAGTGAAGAAACGCCAAAGTCTTAATTTTCCTTGCTAGGAACAGTAGGTGACGGCGTCAAGAAGAAAAATCTGACGGCGTCAAGAGTAATTTCCATGACGACCCAGTACAGAATTGAAGGCGTCACGAGGTAGAGCGTCAAGAGTAAAATACGTGACGGCCTGGAAAATGCTATAACGTGACGGCGTCAAAAGTAGATCAAGGCTGTCCGAGAAGTATTTTGGCGGCGAGATGACGGCGTCACCAATTTGGTCTTGACGCCGTCAGTCTCAATTTCCTATATATAGTTTTCTAATTTTAATTCATAAAAAAAAAAAAAAAAAAAAAAAAAAAAAAAAAAAAAAAGAGAGAAGTTTTGGAGAAACCCTAAGGCCGAACTTAGTACGAATTTTACAGGTTTTTCACGGGTTCTCAGCCCTTGAACCCTTTCATGTGTAATTAAGATAAGTATTCTTTTAATTCAATCAATATGTCTATGTGTTGGTTGTCTATATCTTGTTCTTGTCTTAATTCCATCATGCTAGGCTAGATCTATCTTGTGTTTGCTTGGATCTAATGAAACCTAGATGTTAATTATGTGTTGATTACTTGTTTATGGTTGTATTGGATGAATGAATTCGATGTTAGGCTTAAGAAAACTGGCAGATCTCCAAATGGTAACATGCTTGAACGTCTTAAGAAACATGAACTGACGTGCACTAGGTTTTATTGGTTGTATTTAATGCATGAGTAAATTCTAATGATCCCATGTTAGGAGCTTCTTAGCTGGCTCGACATAGGAGTGAAGTAGGCACTCATAGGATTAGGGAATTAAGTGCGCCACCCCATGAATGGTATTAAGGAATACAATCCGTCATCCACGCAAATATAATAAGTAATTAACGTGTAAAAGATATCTAGGGAGTAGTGAAATCTAAGTAAACACAACTTCTCCACTTATTGCTCACAACCTTAGTTTAATTTAGTTTATTTTCATTTCTAGTATTTTATTTTGATTGCATCTTTAGTATTGGGTTAGTTGATTAGCAACTAATTCCGCGCAAATCCTTCAAACCCGAGATTTTTACTTGCTTTCTAAAAAATATAAAAATACAAAAAATAATCATCCCTCATCTTTAGAACAAGTATTTAGGTTTTCTAATCCTAGCGACACTATTCCTAGCTAAACGATCAATCTCCCGGTACTTGTCACTATACTATACTACAACGATCAGGTACACTGCCTGGTGGGGGTTGTAAGCTTCTCAAGATCCCTTGAGAGGTAAAGCCTAGTGCGATTCCCACGTATCACTCTTACACTTCAAAGGCACTGTTTCACGAAAACAGTTGTGTCAAGACTGATTAACCTAATAACATGTGAATTTACATGAGTAAAGAAATTCAGTTGCAATGACGAAATTTGGTTGCCTTTCCCGTTTCTTAGCAAATTGATGTTGGACAGGCGGAGTGATTCATGAGAAAATCAAGTTATATATAGTATAGTATTACTCAAGAGATCCGCAAAGAAATACAGATAACCCGAGGTCGTAGTCCGTGTGAAGGGTGAATGGAATTCTCAATTCCCGATTCGTGAAACATGTAGTGAAAGTGGTAAAAAGTGATTTTGATGAGATTATACTAATGAAATAATAAATGAAGCAAAAATAATCACTTAAGCACGTATTTCAACTAAGGAAACTAAGAACGTTATGTTAAATTGAAAACGTAAGCTTAAACGTAAATTAAATGTTAACGTACGAAATAAAACGCGAATTTTAAGCTACACTACTCCTTCGGACTTAAAAATAATTTTGAAATGTAAAAAAAAATGATAAAAAGAAAATTTTAAGAAAAAGAAAAATATTTTTTTGACTTTTTGTTTATTTTTTATGAATTAAAAACTAATTAACTAATTTAAAAATTAAAAGAAAATGCAAATAAAGTGAAAACAATGGAAAATAGATTTTGAAAATTATAAAATAACTAAAAAGTAATTTTAAAACTAAAAACTAATTTTTTTGGCTTTTTGTATAATTTTTGGGAATTAAAAACTATTAAATCTAATTAAAAATTCAAATTAAATTCAAAATAAATGGGAAAAATGCAAAATAAATTTCTAAAATTATAAAATAAATGAAAATAAATTTCTAAAATATTTTTAGATTTTTCTTGGCTTTTTCTGATTTTTTTGGATTTTTTAGTAATTAAATTGTATTTAAAATTGAATAAAAATGAAAATTAAATAGGAAAAATAGCAAATCAACTTGGAAAAACATGAAAAATTCAGGGAAATTCTAAAATATTATTATAAAGCTAAGAAAAATTTGAAAAGTTGAAAATAAGCACTGGAAGTGCTTTTTGGCTTAAAACTGCTTAAAATGAAGTGCTTATTGATAAGCAACTTTGACCAACTTTGACCAAATCTTAACCAAGTGTATTTTAGACTCAAATTAGCTTAATTGCACAGAAGTTAGACCAAATTGAACACAGAAACATTGGTTATAGTCCAAACAAGAGAAATAAGCACAAGTGATAAAGGCAAATAAGCAAACAGTAAAGCAATTGGTCAAATCTTCAACTGAAACAACAACCTAGGGTATAAACTAACTCAGACAAACCAAGAACCTCAAAGTATGATCAGAAATAAGAAATTGCATCCCTAATGAAGATCACAGAAACTAGATCCCAACTACTCCAACTGAATAAGCAATAAGTCTTAGTGAATAAGCTGAGAATGGTAAACTTATGGGGGCAAACACTACAATAAATCTACTGAGCTTACAAAATCACCAACAAATCAGCTTCCAGATCTAATTTACTACCTTAAATGAGACCTAAAAATCTTACTTGAACCTGATGAACAGGGGAGTATTTAAACCAAACAAGCAACTTCAAACACCTTTTCCAATAAGCAAATAAGATCCAATCTGAAATTTTCTTTTTGTTATTGATTCACAAGCTGTTAAATTCCTTAAATCAGCAACTCAAAAGTATTTCTAATCAAAGATGAAGCCTAGATTAGCTATCAAATATGTGACCAAAACTGAGTGTATATTGTTTTTTTGACTCTTTGATTTTGAAACAACTTTGACTAAAATGAATCTATAACTGATCTAAATGACTATTGTATTTGCAATAAGCAATTAATGACCTTAATTAAGCTATGCTATCAACTTATGTAACTACTACTATAATTTGCAATCCTATTTTACTTATCTGTTATGCAGAAATTTTTAGAAACAAAGATAATTTGACTTTTACTAAAATAACTATTGAGTTTGTTGATATGCCTAACCTAAATGCAACCTAATTGTCTAAACCTAAGCAATTACAACCTCTGAAATAGTGATTAAACCAGCAGACCAACTGAATCCAAACACCCCTAACTGTGACAGACCAAACTAAATATGATGCAACTTAATGACAAATCACTCCAAATCACAACACTACTCAAATTCTGATTCAACTACTTAAAATCAACACAGATAAGCAAATCTCAAACACAATAAACACAATAACATAGATCCAACAGATGTAAATAAACTCAGATACTAAACAACACAGATCCAATATGAATGAAACAGTAACTCTTCCAATACAAATGATAAATCACTACATGCAATATCAGAACAAAATAATTAAACTACTACTCAAATAAATCAGAAACAAGTAATGAGCAAAGCTAATCTACTATTTATTCTACTGATGCTATTTAAAGAGAATTTAAACGAAAAAACTTACAGCCAAATCCCCCTCAGCAGAACAGAGGGGGTTCACTTAGCTTGCCTGTCTTTTGACAGGCCAAGTGGACTCCTTCTTGGCTGCCTTAATTCCAAATAAGCTTAGCTTATTGAATAAGCTGATAAGTTGACCAGTGTTGACTTTTGTATATTTTTGGAATTAATGACCAAATAAGCTTACAACAGCTATTTTGAAGTTGATATAAGCTTTGATAAAACAGTAAATGACTTGAATGAAACCTGATATTGTAATTTGAACTATATATATATATATATATATATATATATATATATATATATATATATATATATATATATATATATATATATGTATATATATATATGTATATATATATATGTATATATATATATATATATATATATATATATATATATGTATATATATATACATCTTTTTTTTGAGATGAAACAGTAACATAAAGCAGAGATATAAAAACAAGTTAAACTTAATGAATTAAACTAAATAGAAATTAAACTGAAGCAGAAATTAAGACAGAAATTTTAAATAAACTTGATTATATTAAAAACTAGAAATTCAATACAATGCTTTTGAAAGGAAAAATACAATAAACTTTAAAACAAAATTACTAAACAATAATGAAAAACCTACACGCCTAAATGACTGAGGAGGAGGAGGAGTATTTATAGACGATTCAGGGGAGTCCTTGGATCCTTCTAGTAATAACAGCTCAGCAATCCGTGTGAGAAGTGGCTTCTTTGAGCTAATATCAACCCTCAGATCGCCCTTGGTCCCCAAGCCTTGTATCTCATCCCTTGGATTGATTGATGGATGTGATTGATCCTCCGTGTGAAATGCTATTGGTCCACGTTTCATTCCCTGACATCACCTGACGTATCTGACAGCTTCTAGAACCACTAATCATTAGGTAATTATTATTTACACTAGGTAATTGAGCGTGAGTGTTTTCTAGGGTTCTTGGAATAGTGGTAATTCTGGGTTTGTAAAAATTGGGGGGCGGGTTAACGTTTTTAGGGGTTTTATTATTATTTGTGTTGACCAGGTATGAGGGTTTGACCGGGTATGGATTAGGGTGGTGGGATGGGTAAATATAATAAGAGATGGTGGGCTGTTGTAATATGATTGGGCTTTGGCAGGTATTTTGGATCCGGTTGTGTATTAATATAAATCAAGGACCAATGTTGCAATTCATAAAACAATAGGGACCAATTCTGTATAATTCCAATACTTTCTTCCAAGGGTTATTCATGACCATTCTTGAAAGTTGAGGAGTAGACTTTGACTTTTCTTTTAAAATTTCTTCAAAGGACCACTTTTGTAATTATTTGAAATTCGAGGGACTAAAGTCGCCAAACTTCCAAACTTTTTTAGGGACTATTCTTGCAACTTTGTGATTCTCTGAGGACTTCATATGGTATTTTAAGCTTTCTTTTGTCATTTTGCTTCCCCGGCTTTGGCTTTTGACCTTTTTCCAATCTCGTGCTCGTTTTTGTCGGTTTTGGCTTTGTTTATGTTCATTTTTCACATATCCGTACCTGCATATACACAAATACAAAAACATACATTCTCTTGGCATATTTGGTTAGTATTTGGTGTATTTGGTCTGATTTAAGGCTAAAAAGGCTGTGTGAAAAAGCACACATCAAAATCCCCCAGACTAAGGTATTGCCGTGTCCTCACGCAATGTCATCACCTCACGCTTAAGAGATAAATAATTTCAAAACCTCTCTTTACTGACGTTTTAAAGTAGCAATGATGTTCAAAAGAGATATCAAAATCATTTATTCTAAAAAACGCTTCTTTTTCCGATTTTCATGAATAACAACCACTACTACTCTTTTTTGTACTTTTTCATTTTTATATAGGTGACGGTTTGCCTTGACTTTCATTATCAATTCTTATCTGTTGATAACTTTCAGGGTCAACGAGTAGAAACACTTCTCACAGAGAAGAGACCATACGGATAAAAATCGTCATCCTTGATTTTTCACAAGCTCCCAAACTAAGCGTAAAATCGAGATCATTGTTTATCCACAAGTTAGGTGCTAACACTACCCACAAAAGTTAATTGTGTATTTACCTTTTGTTCCCAGTTCCTAAGTTTTGTATCTCAAGATTTTAATTTGTGAGAAATGAATTGCTTCATATTTTCTCGTTTTGATATTTGTTAGTCCGATAAGAGCACAAAATTTGAACGCTAAATAGTTTCCAAACTTTCCCTCGAAAACCCCTGCATACAGAAATCTGGTCCACATGAAGGTCTCTGATTTAACACGATTTGTGGAGGCCCCCCTTTTTATTTACGACCGAGACATCCCATGTCTGAGACCCGAAATGGAAGCTTTTTATTAGGGAAACCCCCGGAGTCGAAGCTTGGCATTTTTGCATAATTATAAACACTTTAATAATACTTGGTCCTTAGTCCTTTATTTCAGTTACAACAACGGTTTTTGAGCCGCCAAGATGTAAGAGCTTTATTATGACCTTGGATTTATATCCGCTGCTTTTTATAGCTTTGGATTCCTCTGCCTTTTTATTTGGCTTTGGACTATTATTATTGATATTCATAATCATATGCCAAACCCCGAGTCCTACGGCCTTTACTAAGATCACAACATCGGCTGCGAACCGGCAAGATGAAATAGTCTATTTCACCGTAACACTGGCAGTACCCCTATGTGTACCAAACCCCCATATGCAGATATTTTGTTGGGAATGAGAAAAAACTAAGTATTGCCCAAACCCCATACACTTAATTAATCCTAGAGATCTATTTTTATTGGTGTGCAAGCTTGTGGGAACAAGGAGGCCACAAGTACCTTTCGTAGGCTCTAAAGAGATCCAACTACTCCACGTTTAGCATGAAACTTCTAAATAAACTCTATCATTCCTCGATCTCCGCAAATTTAAAATCCAAAGTAATGAGATCCGCGGATGCTTAGCCATAATCTTTTGATTATTTTGGTTAAGGGAGACAAGATAGGGCTTAACACGCCCGGTCAAGTCGAAACATTTATTTCTACTCTCGCCGGTAGGAAAGTCAAAACAAGGTGTCAAATCTTATTATTACTTCATATATCATCATTTCATTTTTTTTTTTATAAAGCGGTGACAAAAAATTTAAAATTTTTGGTGGAAAACGGAGTTGCGTAAGTTAACAGCTCAGACGAAGGTGTCAGTTCAAATCGAATCAAAGATCCCCCCCCCCCCCCCCAGATTAAAGTGAAACATTGTCCTCAATGTTTTAAGGGTACGGGTAGTCTACGTAATATCTAAGGCTGTTTATTAAGTATGCCAAGAGATAAACGTTAGTCGATAAGATTTTGGATATGGTGAATTTCCAAAAGAGCAACGAAGAATGAGACTCGAGTGGAGAGAACGACAAACCACGAGCACGAGAGTCCTCAAACTTTGGGGAAATTCCTAAACGTTCACAAACAACCACGAAAACACGAGTTTGGAAAGGGTCGCCCCCCTCACGTCACGTTACTTAGAAAATAGAAAATAGAGAAAATGAAAATGGATAAGCCTGTGGTGCCTCCCACGAAGCGCTTGTTTTTTATTACCGAGTCACATGAGCTTGACTCGATCCCCGAATTTAGTTATCCTTAGGGAAAGTTTGGAGATCTGGGACAACCATGGGTGGTATGTCCCCTCAGAAGTAATGTTTAAGACGATGACCATTCACCTTAAAGTTGGGACCATTAGATTGAGCGAGCTCAACGGTTCCATAAGGGAATACTTGGGTAATGGTGAATGGTCCAGACCAACGGGGTTTTTAACTTGCCCGAGAAAATCTTTAATCGAGAATTGAAAAGAAGGACTTGGTCACCAACATTGAAGACACGATCTTTAATTTTAGCATCATCAATCCTCTTTGTCTTCTCTTTGTAGATCAAAGAATTCTCATAGGCTTGATTACGAAGCTCGACTAATTCATTCAATTGAACTTTACGATGATCACCCGCGGTTTGTAGGTCAAAATTAGCATGTTTCAAGGCCCAGTAGGCCTTGTGCTCAAGTTCAAAGGGCAAATGGCAGGCCTTCCCGTAAACCAGCTTGTAAGGAGTGCACCCAATGGGTATTTTGTAAGCTATACGGAAAGCCCAAAGTGCATCATCTAACTTATCGGCCCATGAAGCATGATGTTCACCTACGGTCCTTTCTAAATTCGTTTCAGGCCACGATTGGAGACCTCAACTTGACCACTTGTCTGTGAATGATATGTCGTAGAAAGACGATGTGTGACACCATATTTGAGCATAACTTTCGCGAATTGGTCATTACAGAAATGGGTCTCACGATCACTTATAATAGCACGAGGTGCACCAAATCGGGCGAATAGACTTTTGAGAAATTTCACTGCAACTCGGGCGTCATTGGTGGGTAGCGCCTTCGCTTCAACCCATTTCGACAAGTAGTCAATGGCCACGAGTATATATTTGTTACCACGAGAAGACGGGAATGGACCCATGAAATTGATACCCCAGACGTCAAAAATTTCACAGACTTGGATGGCATTTTGAGGCATCTCGTCTCTCTGAGAAATTTTTCCTTGACGCTGGCAAGAATCACATGATTTAACCAACTCATGGGAATCCCGGTAAATCGTCGGCCAATAGAAGCCGGAGTCAAATACTTTCTTAGCGGTGAAATTGGTACCATGATGTCCCCCCGTGGGACCATTGTGGGATGCCATAAGAATGTCAGCGGCTTCTTTTCCGTGAACGTACCTCAGATCACTTGATCTGCACAAATCTTAAACAAGTAGGGATCGTCCCAGAAATAATGCTTAACATCTTTGAAGAATTTCTTCTTTTGCTGGAACGACATCCCTTTACGGATAAAATTCCCCGCATGATAATTCGCAAAGTCGGCGAACCATGGGGTACTAGAATCACAATGTGATAAACTTCCCAGTATCTCGAGAGGAAATGCTTCGTTAATTTCCTTTTTCTCGAAAACACTTTGATGGGGATTCTCTAAACGCGATAGGTGATCAGCAGCAAGGTTCTCAGATCCTTTTTTTCTCGAATTTCAACTTTGAGTTCTTGAAGGAGGAGAACCCACCGCATCAAGCGTAGCTTGGCATCTTGCTTTGCCATTAGGTATTTAAGAGCCGAATGATCCGTATACACTATGCATTTCTTCAAAAGCAAATAAGGTCGAAACTTATCAAAAGCGTAAATGACGGCTAACATTTCATTCTCAGTAGTCGTATAATGGTATTGAGTGTCGGTCATTGTTTTACTAGCATAGTGTATCGGCTGAAAATGTTTAGACTTTCATTGCCCCAGGACTGCACCAATAGCATAATCGCTCGCATCGCACATTAGCTCGAAGGCCAAGTCCCAATCGGGGGCAATTAAGATAAGAGCCTCCGTTAACTTCTTTTTAAGAATATTAAATGCTTTGATGCATTCATTTAAGAAGATAAACGGAGCATCTTTTTCATGCAAGTGGGTCAGGGGTCGGGCTATCTTAGAAAAGTCTTGAATGAAACGTCGGTAAAAGCCGGCATGACCGAGAAAACTTCTAATTCCTTTAACGGTTGTGGGATAAGGTAATTTTGCAATCACGTCGACTTTAGCTCTATCGACCTCAATCCCGGATTTTGATATCTTATGGCCGAGGACAATGCCCTCTTTGACCATGAAATGGCACTTCTCCCATTAGAACCAAGTTGGTGTCTTCACACCGTTTCAGCATACTTTCTAAATAGGAGAGGCAAGAAGTGAAAGAATCTCCATAAACTGAGAAATCGTCCATGAAAACTTCCATGGTTTTCTCGATCATGTCCAAGAATATAGACATCATACACCTTTGGAACGTGCCTGGAGCATTGCATAAGCCGAAAGGCATACGACGATAGGAAAACGTTCCATAAGGGCAAGTAAAGGTAGTCTTTTCCTGGTCTGGAGGGTCAATCGGTATTTGAAAGTAACCAGAAAATCCATCAAGAAAATAATAGAACTCATTTCCCGCTAGGCGTTCTAGCATTTGATCCATAAATGGAAGTGGGAAATGGTCCTTACGAGTCGCATCATTCAATTTTCGATAATCAATACAAACTCTCCATCCGGTAACAAGACGTGTCGGAATCAATTCATTATCTTCATTAGTCACTACGGTCATTCCACCTTTCTTCGGTACGCAGTGGACCGGGCTAACCCAGGAGCTATCTGAGATTGGATAAATAATTCCGGCATCGAGGAGTTTGATAACTTCCTTTTTGATAACCTCATGAATTTTCGGGTTAACCAGTCGTTGTTGCTGAACGGACGGTTTGTAATTGTCTTCAAGTAAAATCTTATGCATGCAAAAACAAGGGTCGATACCCTTGATATCGGAAATTTGCCAAGCGATGGCACGTTTATGCTTCTTGAGCACATCTAAGAGACGGTTCTTCTCCTCATCTTTAAGTTCTTTCGAAATTATGACGGGAAGTTTGTCGGTTCCGTCTAAAAATGTGTATTCGAGATAAGGAGGTAAATCCTTGAGCTCGGGCTTCGGAGGATTCTCAGTAGACAGCTTAACTTCTTTAAAATCGGCCATTTTAAGGTCCATCGAAGGGAGGGACGGGTTTGGGTCTTCATTTAACATTTTTTCAATCAAAAGAACATCCCCCTCCGGGTCACAATCGGAATGATCAATTTCCAGTGAAATCGAGTCATTAGAAAGAAAGGCCTCGATCTCTTCCAATATGAAATCACTTCCCTCAAACGGAGTGAGGGAAGGGGAAGGATCGGAAATAATCGGTTCAAAAGAAGGAGTGGGATTGCCACTCGAAGCATTTTCGGTAAAACCATGTAACTCTTGAGCATACTCCTCCGTAACTTCGTCAATAACATCAATTCGGTTAATGGAATCATGATCATATTCGGAGGAGTATCTCGCGGTTTGATTGAGATTAAACGTAACAGCTTCATTTCCAACACGTAAGGTAATCTCCTCGTCGTAAACATCAATTAACGCATGGCCAGTCCGTAGGAATCCTCTTCCGAGAATGAGAGGAACCCGTGGATCAGCATCAAAATGAACAATGACAAAATCGGCAGGGAAATTAAATTTTCCCACACTGACGAAGATATCCTCGGCTATACCAATTGGTCAAGACGTAGATCGGTCGGCATGCTCGAGGGTCATACAAGTCGGAGTCAAATTGGGTAAAGACAACTTCTTCCAAATGGATAACGACATTAGGTTAATTCTAGCACCAAGATCGGCCAAGGCGAAGCATTGAACCATCCCAGGAAAATTACACGGAATAAGAAATCGACCGGGGTCTTCAAGCTTTTCGGGAAGCTTTTTGAGGATAACCGCCGAGCAATTCTCATTCATCTGGGTTCTTGATTTTTCAAACAATTTTTCTTTGTTATTCAAAAGACCCTTTAGCATTGGAGCAAATTTAGGCATCAAAAGTATAGCATCCGCGAGAGTTATGTCAAAATGTAGTTCCTGAAAAAATTGGTAAAACTTTTCCATCTGAATTTTATCTTTCTCACGGTGCTTTTGTTCGTTTAAGCGTGACGGATAAGGCAAATTTGTTTTTACAGGAATTTCTTTCTTAGTTTCGTTAACAACTTTATATTTTCCTTTGGACGTTGGTACCACCGGAGGTTGGATGTTTTCGGTTCTTCCACTATTACTAGGAATTCCCGTATCCGTTGTCGCCTCGGTTTCACGGATGACTACCTTGGGAGACGAAGAAGAAGGGGTAGTCGGAGCCGTTGGTCCATCGATTATAACACCACTCCTAGTCGTGATCGCCTTAGCATCGCCCCTCGGGTTAGCGATCGTGTTGCTTGGAAGAGTACCCGAGCCCGAGGGTCGATCATTTCAAGACTTCTTAATCTCAGGGATTTCCTTAGTTAGTAATTCCTGAGTTTTAATTAAATTCTAATTTTGCAACATCAATTGTTTAATCAATTCAGCTGAGGTTGGCTGATTCTGATTCACAACTGGATTTTGAAAATTTTGACCACGATTGTTGTTATTGAAACCTTGATTTTGAAAATTCTGATTTCCATGATTGTAATTCCCATGATTAGTATTTTGAAAATGTCCATAATTTCCTTGAAAATTCCCTTGAGTCGGGCCTTGATTATAATTTCCCCGATTTTGATTTTGAAAACCATGATTTTGATTTTGAAAACCATTGTTCATCCGATTTTGATTAGCATTTTGATTCTGGTTAAATTGATGATTTCGGTTTTGCACATTTTGATTTTCTTGATTGACTTGATTAACTGGATTGACTTGATTCGGTTGAGTGAAACCGGGTGGTCCAACAAAATGGTTTGAACTGTAGCTGAGAAGATTTTGATCTCCTTGAAGAGGTGGGTAACCGTTGCTACCCATATTTGCAGCATGAGCATAAGAACCGGTTAACGGACATTCGTAATACGGATGTGGACCACCACAAGTGACACAATCTTGATTGACAACATTCACTTGATGATTTGGTTTTTCAAAAGACATAACATCGACTTTTTTAGTAAGAGCCACTAACATACTCATCACTTCATCATTTGTTTTATTATTAGTGTTAGAAACTTGATGTTTATTTCTCGACATTCTCACACGAGCCTTATTCTCGATTATCATGAAAGCATCGTTCATGTTTCGAGCCAATAAGTTCCCACCCGCAGCAGAGTTGAGTGAGTCTTGGTCAGCATGACATAATCCATTGTAAAAAGTATCAATCTGCTGAAGGGATGTGAACCCATGGTTCAGACATTTTTCCATCAAATCTTTGAATCGATCCTAAGCTTCGCTGAACGACTCATCAAAAGCTTGTTGGAATCAAAAGATTTGGGAACGAAGGTTAGACGTTTTAGAAGGAGGATAGAAGTAATTCACAAACTTGGACGCAAGATCGTTCCAAGTGTGAATAGAATTCGGCGGTTCCTTTTCCAGCCAAGTCCGGGCTGCCCCTTTAAGGGAGAAAGGAAATAACTTCAATTTCACCACATCGTGAGGAACTTGATTCATGCGAATGGTCTCAGCAATATCGGCGAAATTTCTTATGTGAGAATATGGGTCTTCGTGTTCAAACCCGTGAAAGGATATACTCGTGATAAGATTGAGCAATCAGTGATTAATCTCAAAATTAGCATTGATTTCGGGTATCACGATGGCTCTCCTCACACCATTGAATGGTAATTGGAGTTGTTCCTCCATCGGACGTGGATCGAAAGCCGGTTGTGGTCCCATCGGAGGGATCACATTGTTTTGAGCACCACCCATCAGCGGGGGTCCCAAGTGTTGCTCGTTCGGGTTCATTTCCTCTGTATTAGGAAAAAAAACTCGGTGTGTATGACGAAACAAACTTTCCGAATTTAAAAGCGGTGAAACAAGTCGTTTAGACGTTGAACGTGTGTTCATACACCACAAAAATCAAATTTTAAAAAATAAAGAGAAAATCAAATTGAAAAGGAAAATCTTTTTGTATTTTTATTTTTTTGTAAAGCAAAATGCAAAAACTTAATCTTTTCTTTTTCTTTTTCAAACGTTACGTTAATTGTAAACCGTTTCCTTTAAATCTACTCGCGACGGAACGGGAGAGAAGAATGGATCTCTCTCCAGCTTGCAATTTAATGTCAAAGCTTCCGTATTTTCCGCTTATTCGGTCGTAGAATCTAAAGTAATCCGATTAGCAACTAATTTCACTCATTGTTATATTGGGAAGCTTATTTGGTTTACAACGCCCACCCTTCAACGGGAGAGTCGAGTCTGTAACTTTATTATTATTTTTTTTTTGGTATTTTTGAAAACACTTTAGGAAAAGTGTTTTTGATTTTTCAAAATTTTTTCGTTTTTATAGAAAATATATACAAGTGATGAGGCGAAAAATGATCCGTTTTTAGGGGGTCATTTAAGCCCGAATTCGAATTTATAGGATCAAATATTGCCCTAAATCGTTCCTTTTGTGATTTTAGGTACTTTGGGAGTGAAATCTGGAAAAGGAAGCAATTCGGACGTTTTTGGAGCATAAAAGTGAAGAAAACGCCAAAGTCTTAATTTTCCATGCTGGGAACAGTAGATGACGGCGTCAAGAGTAACTCCCTGACGGCGTCAAGAGCAAAATTCCATGACGATCCAGAAGAGATTTGACGGCGTCATGAAGGTAGGGCGTCAAGAGTAAAAGTCATGATGGCCTGGAAATGATTAAGTCTTGACGGCGTCAAATGTAGATCAAGGCAGTCCGAGAATAGTTTTGGCGGCGAGGTGACGGCGTCACAAGCTTTGTCTTGACGCCGTCAGACCCCTTTTCCTATATATAGTTTTCTAATTTTTCACATTAAAAGAGAGAAGTTTTGGGAGAAACCCTAAGTACGATTTTGGTGTAACTTTACAGGTTTTTCAAGGGTTCCAACCCCTTGATACCTTGCATGTATAATCAAGATAAGTGTTCCTTTAATTCAATCAATATGTCTATGTGTTGGTTCTCTATATCTTGTTCTTGTCTTAATTCCATCATGCTAGGCTAGATCTATCTTGTGTTTGCTTAGATCTAATGAAACCTAGATGTTAATTATGTGTTGATTACTTGTTTATACTTGTTTTGGATGAACGATTTATATGTTAGGCTTAAGAAAACTGGCAGATCTCCAATTGGTAACATGCTTGAACGTCTTAAGAAACATGAACCGACGCGCACTAGGTCTTTATTGGTTGTATTTAATGCATGAGCTACTGTTTACAATCCCTATAGTTGTGCTGGGCATGGTGTAGGAGGAGATAAGAGCTCATAGAATTGGGGAGTTAAGTGTGTCACCCCATGAATGGTATTAAGGAATACGATACGTCATCCATGCAATTATAACAAGTAATTAACGTGTAAAAGATGTCTAGGGAGTAGTGAAATCTAAGTAAACACATTTTCTCCAATTACTGCTTACAACTTTAGTATAATTTAGTTTATTTTCATTCTTAGTATTTTATTTTAATTGCATCTTAGTATTGGGTTAGTTGAATAGCAACTAATTCCGCCCAAATCCTTCAAACCCGAGATTTTAAATTGCTTTCTAAAAAATATAAAAATACAAAAAATAATCTTCCCTCATCTTTAGAACTAGTATTTAGGTTTTCTAATCCTAGCGACACTATTCCTAGCTGAACGATCAATCCCCCGGTACTTGTCACTATACTATACTACAACGATCAGGTACACTGCCTGGTGGGGGTTGTAAGCTTCTCAAGATCCCTTGAGAGGTAAAGCCTGGTGCGATTCCCACGTATCAACAAGGAAGGTTTTCAAAACACAATTCGAAAAACGAAAACGAAAAATTCACTTCAACCTTCCCAGGCAGCGGCGCCAAAATTGATTCGTGAGAAAATCAAGTTATATACTATAGTATAGTATTACTCAAGAGATCCGCAAAGAAATACGGATAACCCGAGGTCGTAGTCCGTGTGAAGGGTGAATGGAATTCTCAATTCCCGATTCGTGAAACATGCAGTGAAAGTGGTAAAAAGTGATTTTGATGAGATCATACTAATGAAATAACAAATGAAGCACAAATAATCACTTAAGCACGTATTTCAAAATAAGGAAACAAAGAACGTTACGTAAAATTGAAAACGTAAGCTTAAACGTAAATTAAACGTTAACGTACGAAATAAAACGTGAATTTTAAGCTACACTACTCCTTCGGACTTCAAAATAATTTTGAAAAGTAAAAAAAATGATAAAAGAAAATTTTAAGAAAAAGAAAAATATTTTTTTTGATTTTTTGTTTATTTTTTATGAATTAAAAACTAATTAACTAATTTAAAAATTAAAAGAAAATGCAAATAAAGTGAAAACAATGAAAAATAGATTTTGAAAATTATAAAATAACTAAAAAGTAATTTTAAAACTAAAAACTAATTTTTTTGGCTTTTTGTATAATTTTTGGGAATTAAAAACTATTAAATCTAATTAAAAATTCAAATTAAATTCAAAATAAATGAGAAGAATACAAAATAAATTTCTAAAATTCTAAAATAATTGAAAATAAATTTCTAAAATATTTTTGGATTTTTCTGATTTTTTTGGATTTTTTAGTAATTTAAATGTATTTAAAATTGAATAAAAATGAAAATTAAATAGGAAAAATAGCAAATCAACTTGGAAAAATATGAAAAATTCAGGGAAATTCTAAAATATTATTATAAATCTAAGAAAAATTTGAAAAGTTGAAAATAAGCATTGGAAGTGCTTTTTGGCTTAAAACTACTTAAAATGAAGTGCTTATTGATAAGCAACTTTGACCAACTTTGACCAAATCTTAACCAAGTGTATTTTAGACTCAAATTAGCTTAATTGCACAGAAGTTAGACCAAAATGAATACAGAAACACAGGTTATAGTCCAAACAAGAGAAATAAGCACAAGTGATAAAGGCAAATAAGCAAACAGTAAAGCAACTGGTCAAATCTTCAACTGAATCAACAACCTAGGGTATAAACTAACTCAGATAAACCAAGAACCTCAGAGTATGATAAGAAATAAGAAATTGCAGCCCTAATGAAGATCACATAAACTAGATTCCAACTACTCCAACTGAATAAGCAATAAGTCTTAGTGAATAAGTTGAGAATGGTAAACTTATGGGGGCAAACACTACACTAATCTACTGAGCTTACAAAATCACTGTAACACCCCCAATTCATGGATGCAGCGAAATTCAACTTGGGTGTTACTCGACGGCACAACAGTCACAATAATATAAAACGAACTCTAGTTGAGTCGTTTAAAAAGATTTATCATTCAAATTATATAAATATCAGAGATTACAAAATGAGGTCCCAGATGGTTCCATGTTTACAATTTACATTAAATGAGTTTTTGAATGATAATAAAATTTATAGCCCTCTTGAGTATTTGTGTCCTTCCGTGCCATCCTTGATCGTCATGAACCTGAAATACATGCTTGAGAGGTCAACACAAAGGTTGAGTGATATTCGTAGAGTTTGTAGTTAAATCGTTTGAACACAATAATCGTAGTGTGAGCTATAGACTCACACTCATAGTTAGAAAACAAAATTGTTATTTATTTCACTAAGCTCATGCAACCAAAACATTAACATCGAACCAAAAATTGGCATTATAGAAGCCCTATCAAGGTACTTTTGCCATTATACCGCTAAATCTCAAATATAGTGCATTTGTGTGAACTCGTCGTTGTTCAACACAAATGGGATCCGTCAATCCCAATAGATCTATTCACAATATTCGCGCTCACTATAGGTAGTGACTAATGGTTTATGATATAGGGACTTCGAACATGGCAATCGTTACTTAGTGACAATAAAACATAGTCGGGTAGCATACAGTAGAAAGCATTGTGTTCGAGTAGAAAAATAATAGCATGTATTCCCCCCATGGGTTTGTAAAATAGTTAAACAATAGAAAGTGGGGCTACGAACTCACCTTAAGTTATGTAGTGAGTAGTGAATGTGATGGTCGAATCGCGAAGGTTTCTACGAGCAACCTATAATAGAATGTTGCGACTTAGGATCGGAGTAAAGAATATGAATAAGTGCCTATATATATATATATATCTTGCATCTAGTCCATGATGTGGTATGATGTATATTGTAAGTCTTTGAAAGAAAAGATTCATGAAACATGTATGTTTTATATATCGTTTACTACCGTTCGGGCCGACATAATTCAGAAGTCATATTAGTAAGCGTTCGAGGAGCCAGGACACTTTAATTCATAAATCCACAACTTAACTCGACGGCTTCCATAATGAACTCCTCACATGAGGCTCCCTACTATTGTAGTAGTTGATAAAATATATAGATATAAGTTTTGATCTGAAAAGTTACATGTCCGATATTTGAATAAACTTAGGAAAGTTTATTATTACATGAAGATTGTTATTAGGGTATGTTTCATATAACTTGTATGACCATTTTTCTTTGTAATAACTCATGGTTCCTTTTAGGTGAAGTAGATCCAAATTGCTTGTTCAAGTTATCGCTAATTCCTTGTTTTATGTTTACGCCTAAATAAGCTTACATGGTCATTTCGTCATGGCCTTGCCATGACCTTTGGTCCTTGTTCCATGGTCATGAGACTCAACCTTGGCTCTAGCCATGGTTGTGGTCTTGATTATAGGTCATAAGACCTCTTGTTCCTTTTAAAACATAAACAATATATAGTGACTTATATATATGTAAATAGCTGTTAAGAAACTGTGAAATATCTCATTCGTTATTGATTTTCTGGAGACGTGCTCCAGTGTTTTTGAAGAAAACGTGATTCCGGACAACTTTCGTGTTTTAACTTTTTCATGAAACGGACCAGAAATGCCTCTTTTTGCTTGTTTTAAGTTTCTGTAACAGAATGTTTTTGGCAGCTTTGCCGCAAAGTTTTGGTAACTTCAAATGATCATAACTTTTGACTCGTATACTCGTTTTAGGTGGTTCAAATTGCTATGGTTTCCTTGTTAGGTCCTCTACTACAATATGTAATGATCCAATATCATATTTTTACCATTTTGATCAGGTCTTAACAAGAAAGTCACTAGTTTACTTGTTTTAATAACTTATATTAACAATCAATTACAACAACTTGTTTTACTCATTTTTATACATCATGGACTTGCATACAAGACATAATATAGCAAGAATAATAGGTAAATAACATGAACATGATTATTTAACAAGAAGCAAGTTAGGGTTTTGCTTACAACTTTGGCTTTCTACAAAGAAAGGTAAGTAGCATGTAAGGTAAGGACTTTGTTAGACTTGCTTCAACCCACTTCATTTCATGCAATCTTTCTACTCTTGTAATCTTGAAAGATGGATGATGAAGGTTGAGGTGACTTGAGTGGATTCAAACTCAAGATAAATCACCAAGTATATGAGGTTATGGAAGTGTTTTGATAACCTAAGATCAAACTAGGGTTTCTATCTTGAACTTGCACTTGAACCTTGCTAGAATTTGGAAGAAATAAAGCTAAGTGTGTATGGTTTTGGTTTTGGATGTGTGGCATTCAAATGAGGGGGAGGGGGGCTTTTATAGTGTCTTGAGGAGGTTACAAAATGGACTAGTCAAAGCTTACATGACAAGCTTAAACACATGGAACTCATCCAAGAGTACTTAGCCTAAGATCAAGCCACACCAAGGGATGACTCCCCCCCCCCTATTGGCGGTTCACACATGCTAGGGGGATGAGGTGTACTTGGCTTGGTATTATCCTAAGTATTAGGATGAAACTTGACTCCGGGAATTGCCAACCGTAAATGATTAGGCCTCAAAACATAAAACCGGGTGTCGTAAAATTATGGAACTTGAAAGTATTGTTAAACATGTCCATATGTTCCATAATAAAATATAAAATGAGTGGTAGATTCCATTTGGGTGGTAAAACCCTGCTAAAACTGGAAACACGGGTCTAAAACGCGTAATACGTAAAATGTACGAATATTGCGTAAAATTGAGAAAAGTAAAATGTTACTTTTCTAATAGGTTATAAATGATTTAAAATGACTTATAATGTCTAGACTGGGCTCAGTCTAGTGTCGGTTGGTATTAAATGTCTTTTAGACATCAAATCGTAAGCCTAAAAGTCAAGGAATGACTTATAAAATCAAGGAATGATTTTTGGTCAAAGGAGGAGGGAAAAATATGTTGAATTTTTCTAATAAGTTGAAAACTCAAATTGCCTTATAAACGCGGTGCAGGTATAGGCTAAGGTTACGGCTGAGTAAAAACGCTTAAAACTGAAAATTCTTGTTTTTCACGGCCGAGGCTTATTTTGGTCATGTTTTTCTCAGTCACGATTAATTCTCAAATAAATCATGAGTGTGTCAAATATTTTTCTGATGCGGGGTCACTTAACGCGGTCGAGTTTCGTTGTGCGTAGAATTTCTGAATGACGTTTTACCCTAAAACGTGTAATTCCTTAATAACTTTCACGAAAATGATCTGACGAATGTCAAACATTTAATTTTCCATGGAAATGATTTATCACTCGAGAATATGAAATAAAAATAAATTTTGGGAAAAATGAATAGTAAAATGAATAGTAAAAGTGAATAGTAAATTTTCCGAGAATAGTAATTATCCTGAAAATGCGAATTGTTACAGTCTCTACCCCTTACGGGGAACTTCGTCCCGAAGTTCTGTGTGTGTTATACGTTGGAGTGGTGTCGATGAAGAGGTGTGGTTACTTATGAGAATTAGAGTGATGTAGTTTGATTTATCGTTTCAGTGTATGGCGTAGGATGAGGTTACTTATGAGAAGTTTGTTTAAGAAAACATACGGGTGACTGCTCCCAGCATAACATGATCCCTCCTAAATTAGACATAGGTGATCAGGCTATGTATAATTTAGGACCGATAATGTGATGTTCGGTTTAGTTACGTAGTATTGTTTTTCCTAAAAGTTTTAGATGGTATTCAATTTTGTAAAGCTGATGAGAGTGCTTGTGGTGTAACTAAGGATGATTTGAGCTTTAAAAGTGCATCAAGATCAGAAAGTGAGCTTGTGGGATTAAGGGTTGTGAAGATGATGATGATGGTGAGAAGGTTAAGAAGGTTTGTGTTCTTCATTTTGATATGTTGAGATTTAGTGGTTTGTGATGAAAGTTGGAAATGAGGGCATGATATTGATTTATAGGGTGGTATCAACGAAGTGATTTTTCTAAGATGGTGGTAGAATATCTTGGAGTAAATGATGTGAAACAATAAAGTGATAACAAAATAGCTTGAAGTAAAATTTGTTGAATGGTTTATAAGATAACTGGGTAAATCTTATAGAATGGTAATAGTCTGCTAAACAATCAAATTGGTTTGGAGATAGAAAGTACAATAGATGAGAATTATCACAAAGAGTTGTTTATTGAACAGTAAATATTCTTAAGTCATAAAACTCCCATTACTAGGGATGACATACACGTAGTACAACATAGTGCATAAATAAATATGACTGCTAAGTTCTAAACTTCATTGTTCTGCAGTGTTGTTGAGATTCTGATAAGCTCCTTCTCCTCTTATCATATATGCTCACCCTTGGTTGTCTTCAACTTGTTGACCTTGGTTTTGGGGACATCGGTTCTTGTAATGTCCACTTTCTCCACACCCGAAGCATATAACTATCGGTTGTGTGTTGCTACCGGTAGCTACAGCCTTGACTCTACAATCTCTGGCAAGGTGTCCAGTGTTTTGACAGTTGCGACACTTAGCTGGGCAAGGACCAGAGTGATGGAAGTTACACTTATTTCATAGTGGAGCATTCCCGGTATACCCTGCGCCTCTAGTTGGTGCAGCCACATAGCCTTTGCGGCTTGTCTTTTGTTTTGCTGGTTATGATGGTTGTTGTTTTGAGTTTGGTTGTTGTTGTTGTTGTTGTTGTTGTTGTTACTCCCATGGTTACCACCCCATGGTCGCTTGTTGTTGTTGTTCCTATTGTTATTGTTGTTACTGTAGTTGGAGTTGTTGGTGTTGTTGGTGTTGTTTTGTCTTCGGGTTTCTGCCGTACGCACCACTTGATCCATGAGGCTGCGAGACATCCGCATAGCTTCATCAAGTTCCTTGGGATTTGTTGAGGTTACATTCCCTTGTATACTTGGTGGAAGTCCCCAGATATACCGTTCCAACAATTTTTCTTTTGTTGAAACCATTGTTGGACACAGTATCCTCAATTCTTGGAATCGACGGTTGTAAGTTATGATGTCATTTCCCTTAACAGCATGATCCCAAAATTCTACCTCTAACTTCTGTATTTCACTGCGGGGGCAGTACTCTTTGATCATCATCTTCTTCAAGTTATCCCAAGATATCTTATAAGCATTTTCAATGCCTATTGGTTGAGATATTGAATTCCACCATGATAATGCTTCATCTAGCAGTGTACTAGTGGCATATTGAACTTTATCGCTCTCGATACATTTGCTGACCAAAAATACCGACTCCGCTTTCTCGAACCAGCGGGTCAAACCTACGGCTCCTTCAGTACCTATAAACTTTATGGGTTCGCATTTCAAATAGGAAATGAATGAGCAACCCTTAGGTACTGAAGCAACATTTGTCACTGGAGGGATAGTTGGGCTTGGTCCTCCAATGTTAAGGCTGGCAATTCGGGCAGCTTCTGCAGCTATAGCAACTTCCGCAGCAGTGGCGGCTTCAGCGGCTGCTGCAGCATCAGCAGCTGTAGCATCTTCAACGGCTGCTGCAGCACCAGCAGCTGTGGCGGCTTTGGCAGCTGCTGCAGCTACGGCTGCTCGTTCCGTTGTGAGTGCTGCGTTGACACTGTCTTTAACTAGTTTGTGAATAGCAGCTTGAGTCATTGCTGGTGGTGTCTTCTTCTTTGGCGCCATGATTCTATTGTTCAAAAGATACGTCGTGAGTAGAGAGTTGTGAAATAAGCATGATTTTTGATGGGAAATGATAGAATAATTACGTTGAAGATTTAAAGGCATAACACATGATAGTATAAAACAAGAGTTTTATTCGTACAACGTTGGTTGATTTACAAAATCGAAACCTATTACAAGCTTCTTCAAAATTTACTAACTGATACTTTCAGTTTAGTAATTACAACGTTTTTACTATCGCTAGTTATTACATAGATTTCGTAACATTTACTAACTGAGTCTAATCAGTTTAGTAGTACAAAAGTTAACTAGTATCATCACACTAGTCTATTGTGGGTTAGAAGGTCCGAGAAGCTCTGATTGATCGGCAACTTCTTGGTTTAGTGTGTCATAGAGGTACGAGTCGATGAAGTTTGAGAAGCTGTAGTTTTCATGTTGACTTTCTTGTTGGGTCAATGGTGGTCGAGGTACGATCCATAATGAGTGATCCAAATCATCACATGTAGGGATATCAAAGGGAAGAGATAGTGGTGGTGGTAATGGTTCTCGTACATATTCATACTCATTATCCTCCTCGGAGTCTGCCTCAACCCAATTTTGTTCAAAATAATTAGAAATATTCATCGCAAAATTAGTTGGCATTGGTTCATCCTCTTCTTCGTCGGTTGAATCTTCGAAAGGTTCTTCTTCGTCATCAGAAGCGAAGGCATTTACGAAGTCAAATCCGAACTCGGGTGAGGGTGGTAAGACTTGGAAGTTATTAGGTAGAGTGGGCACATAATCGGGAGAAGTGGGTACGCACATGATTTCTATGAGAAGAATTACAATGTTAAAACAATTCAATGTTTATGGGAAGTGCTCAAAATATGGCAAGCATATATATAGCAATATACTAATATGTTTATGTAGCATAACATACATAATAAGTCCATAATCGTCTGGAGGATGGAAGGCACGAAGAGCGGAAGGCTATAAAATGGTTTTGCTTGTAATTGTGGTTATAGTTTAGGTCTCAATTAGACCCGTTTCTCTATAACCATGGCTCTGGTACCAATCTGTATCACCCCCAATTCATGGATGCAGCGGAATTCAACTTGGGTGTTACTCGACGGCACAACAGTCACAATAATAGAAAACGAACTCTAGTTGAGTCGTTTAAAAAGATTTATCATTCAAATTATATAAATATCAGAGATTACAAAATGAGGTCCCAGATGGTTCCATGTTTACAATTTACATTAAATGAGTTTTTGAATGATAATAAAATTTATAGCCCTCTTGAGTATCCATGTCCTTCCGTGCCATCCTTGATCGTCATGAACCTGAAATACATGCTTGAGAGGTCAACACAAAGGTTGAGTGATATTCGTAGAGTTTGTAGTTAAATCGTTTGAACACAATAATCGTAGTGTGAGCTATAGACTCACACTCATAGTTAAAAAACAAAATCGTTATTTATTTCACTAAGCTCATGCAACCAAAACATTAACATCGAACAAAAAATTGGCATTATAGAAGCCCTATCAAGGTACTTTTGCCATTATACCGCTAAATCTCATATATAGTGCATTTGTGTGAACTCGTCATTGTTCAACACAAATGGGATCCGTCAATCCCAATAGATCTATTCACAATATTCGCGCTCACTATAGGTAGTGACTAATGGTTCATGATATAGAGACTTCGAACATGGCAATCGTTACTTAGTGACAATAAAACATAGTCGGGTAGCATACAGTAGAAAGCATTGTGTTCGAGTAGAAAAATAATAGCATGTATTCCCCCCATGGGTTTGTAAAATAGTTAAACAATAGAAAGTGGGGCTACGAACTCACCTTAAGTTATGTAGTGAGTAGTGAATGTGATGGTCGAATCGCGAAGGTTTCTACGAGCAACCTATAATAGAATGTTGCGACTTAGGATCGGAGTAAAGAATATGAATAAGTGCCTATGTATATATATATATTTTGCATCTAGTCCATGATGTGGTATGATGTATATTGTAAGTCTTTGAAAGAAAAGATTCATGAAACATGTATGTTTTATATATCGTTTACTACCGTTCGGGCCGACATAATTCAGAAGTCATATTAGTAAGCGTTCGAGGATCCAGGACACTTTAATTCGTAAATCCACAACTTAACTCGACGGCTTACATAATGAACTCCTCACATGAGGCTCCCTACTATTGTAGTAGTTGATAAAATATATAGATATAAGTTTTGATCTGAAAAGTTACATGTCCGATATTTGAATAAACTTAGGAAAATTTATTATTACATGAAGATTGTTATTAGGGTATGTTTCATATAACTTGTATGACCATTTTTCTTTGTAATAACTCATGGTTCCTTTTAGGTGAAGTAGATCCAAATTGCTTGTTCAAGTTATCGCCAATTCCTTGTTTCATGTTTACGCCTAAATAAGCTTACATGGTCATTTCGTCATGGCCTTGCCATGACCTTTGGTCCTTGTTCCATGGTCATGAGACTCAACCTTGGCTCTAGCCATGGTTGTGGTCTTGATTATAGGTCATAAGACCTCTTGTTCCTTTTAAAACATAAAAAATATATAGTGACTTATATATATATATGTAAATAGCTGTTAAGAAACTGAGAAATATCTCATTCGTTATTGATTTTCTGGAGACGTGCTCTTGAGTTTTTGAAGAAAACGTAATTCCGGACAACTTTCATGTTTTAACTTTTTCATGAAACGGACCAGAAATGCCTCTTTTTGCGTGTTTTAAGTTTCTGTAACAGAATGTTTTTGGCAGCTTTGCCGCAAAGTTTTGGTAACTTCAAATGGTCATAACTTTTGACTCGTATACTCGTTTTAGGTGGTTCAAATTGCTATGATTTCCTTGTTAGGTCCTCTACTACAATATGTAATGATCCAATATCATATTTTTACCATTTTGATCAGGTCTTACCAAGAAAGTCACTAGTTTACTTGTTTTAATAACTTATATTAACAATCAATTACAACAACTTGTTTTACTCATTTTTATACATCATGGACTTGCATACAAGACATAATATAGCAAGAATAATAGGTAAATAACATGAACATGATTATTTAACAAGAAGCAAGTTAGGGTTTTGCTTACAACTTTGGCTTTCTACAAAGAAAGGTAAGTAGCATGTAAGGTAAGGACTTTGATAGACTTGCTTCAACCCACTTCACTTCATGCAATCTTTCTACACTTGTAATCTTGAAAGATGGATGATGAAGGTTGAGGTGACTTGAGTGGATTCAAACTCAAGATAAATCACCAAGTATATGAGGTTATGGAAGTGTTTTGATAACCTAAGATCAAACTAGGGTTTCTATCTTGAACTTGCACTTGAACCTTGCTAGAATTTAGAAGAAATAAAGCTAAGTGTGTATGGTTTTGGTGTTGGATGTGTGGCATTAAAATGAGGGGGAGGGGGGCTTTTATAGTGTCTTGAGGAGGTTACAAAATGGACTAGTTAAAGCTTACATGACAAGCTTAAACACATGGAACTCATTCAAGAGTACTTAGCCTAAGATCAAGCCACACCAAGGGATGACTCCCCCCCCCCCTATTGGCGGTTCACACATGCTAGGGGGTGAGGTGTGCTTGGCTTGGTATTATCCTAAGTACTAGGATGAAACTTGACTCCGGGAGTTGCCAACCGTAAATGATTAGGCCTCAAAACGTAAAACCGGGTGTCGTAAAATTATGGAACTTGAAAGTATTGTTAAACATGTCCATATGTTCCATAATAAAATATAGAATGAGTGGTAGATTCCATTTGGGTGGTAAAACCCTGCTAAAACTAGAAACACGGGTCTAAAACAAGTAATACGTAAAATGTACGAATATTGCGTAAAATTGAGAAAAGTAAAATGTTACTTTTCTAATAGGTTATAAATGATTTAAAATGACTTATAATGTCTAGACTGGGCTCAGTCTAGTGTCGGTTGGTATTAAATGTCTTTTAGACATCAAACCGTAAGCCTAAAAATCAAGGAATGACTTATAAAATCAAGGAATGATTTTTGGTCAAAGGAGGAGGGAAAAATATGTTGACTTTTTCTAATAAGTTGAAAACTCAAATTGCCTTAGAAACGCGGTGCAGGTATAGGCTAAGGTTACGGCTGAGTAAAAACGCTTAAAACTGAAAATTCCAGTTTTTCACGGCCGAGGCTTACGATTAATTCTCAAATAAATCATGAGTGTGTCAAACATTTTTCTGATGCGGGGTCACTTAACGCGGTCGAGTTTCGTTGTGCGTAGAATTTCTGAATGACGTTTTACCCTAAAACGTGTAATTCCTTAATAACTTTCACGAAAATGATCTGACGAATGTCAAACATTTAATTTGCCATGGAAATGATTTATCACTCGAGAATATGAAATAAAAATCAAATTTCGGGAAAAATGAATAGTAAAAATGAATAGTAAAAGTGAATAGTAAATTTTCCGGGAATAGTAATTATCCTGAAAATGCGGATTGTTACAATCACCAACAAATCAGCTTCCAGATCTAATTTATTACTTCAAATGAGACCTAAAAATCTTACTTGAACCTGATGAACAGGGGATAATTTAAAGCAAACAAGCAACTTCAAGCACCTTTTCCAATAAGCAAATAAGATCCAATCTGAAATTTTCTTTTTGTTATTGATTCACAAGCTGTTAAATTCCTTAAGTCAGCAACTCCTAGTGGTTGTACAATAAACCAACAATCACCAACACAACCTAAGTATATAAAGCAAGTAAAGAACACAACGATATATACTGGTTCGGGATGGGGGGTTTATACCATCCGTACGTCCAGTTGCGAATCCGCGACTCCGATACTATTCACTAGTATAATCCTTTCGGTGGATTACAAACCGTTACAATTTACTCCACCAATATTCACCAATATTGATGCTCACAAAGAAAGAGTTACTCCCTAACAGTATTCCGCCCTCGGAAACCACCCAAAAGAATCTCGCGATTCGACTTCACCTAAGGATCACAAAGATCACTACCAAGACTTCCTCCCAAAAGTATCAAACCCCAACTAGATCCCCAATGATCTAGGCTTAGTCACCAAGACACAAGACTTCCCTTACAAACAATTGAATGAATGAATGTTTGTTCAATCAAGTCCTAACCTAACCTAGTGACTCGATTGTAATAGAAAGGGTATAAGAAAGAAGACCCTCGACACAATCACAAGAGTGGATTAGGTTCTTGTGATTCTTCCCTTGCAAAGATATGTGTTCTTTCAAAGATGTTAGTATGAAAATCAAGAACACAAGATTGGAGATAGAAAGATTTGAGAGTGTTTAGAGAGAAAGAATCTAGAAAGAAAGAGTAATGGCAAGGGGTGAGGAATACAAGAGGCAAGGGTGGTATTTATAGGCCAAGAACCCAAACTTGGGAAAATTTACCGAGGTCGGAGCATCACCCGTGCGTCAACGCACGGGCAGCGCGCCAGGCGTCTGTAAGATTTTCCCAAGTGTTGGGTGTTTGGATCTTACAAATACCTATCCTTGCTAAACCCCCAATTGTACTTCACACTAAACCTTAACATTAATCATTCTAAGGTTTGTCAACTCAAATAGCCAATTTGGAAAATGTTTTGTGAAGTGTTTAAAGAGAAACCAAATTACCAAGGGTGTAAAGTGTAGATAGGGTAATTTGGAAGGGGTAGAAGTGTATCTCCTCACATGGCATAGAAAAGAGAGAAATAATATTGATGAGTGTGTAAATACTCATCATTTTTACCTCATCTGAACAGCCAAAACATCCAAAAACACTCAAATATGCATCAAAATACTGAAAATATTCCAGAATTGTGTTTTATATGTTTCAGATGCAAAATGATCAAAAACAGATGAAATATGAACTAAGTTTGCATAATTGGCAGTTTCAGTCTCTCAAATTTCAAAACTTGTCAAATCTAGTCCCTGGTTATTAAAAAACATGAAAAAGTCACCAAAGGTCCTTTTGAATCACAAATAAACATATATAGTCCTTTTGGTGTGAAGTTTCACAAAAATTACAAGTTTAGTCCCTCAACTTTGCAAATTTGACAAAAATGGTCCCAAAGATGTAAAAACTTTGAAATAAATCAATTTTGGTCCTTGTACTTTTCTTCTATGGCAAAAGTGGTTCTTGGATGAACAGTTTGGAAAAATTACATGATTGGTCCCTGGAGTTTGCAGAGTTGGCAGAAATAGTCCCTGGGTGTTTAGAAATGGAAAAAGGAAACTATGGTCCTCAAACTATGGAAACTTGGCAGAATTTAACCTTGTGAGTACTTTGGGAAAATTACAAAACCAACCCCCCAACTTTCGGCTAAATTGCAAAAATGGTCCTTGTGATAAACTACTTACCAACCGGACCCTTATTACTATTAAAACCAATCCAAAACCAAACCATACCACAGCCTAGCCCAACACCCTTCCCTTGGCTTTTTCTCCCAGGTGGGCCTATCAACTGCACCCGGTTGACTGGTTGGTTCGGGAGGAGTCAAAATTTGGCGCCGCTGCCGGGGAGGTTGTTGCGTATTTCAAAACGTTTTTAGGTTTAGTGGTTTTCAAAACCCCTCCTATACAAATACCATCACTTTGTAAATTTTTATGAAAATCAAAATCATAAATGAAAAAAAGTCCATTAACACTTTTCCTGAAGTGTTAAAAACACCAAAAAAATCATAAACAACAAAACAAACTGTGAAGTTAAATTACTTCGTTTACTTTAAGATTACAACCTACACATGTGGAATACGGAAGTTCTGACATTAAATTGCGAACTGAAAAGAGATCCATTCATTCTCTTCTGCCACCCTACGAGTAATCTTAAAGGAACGATTTTGGTTAACGAATCAGTTCCAAAAATATTGTCCAAAGTTTTTTTTACCCATACACGAAAAGCCAAAAACATTTTACTGTGAATAATTACATAAAAGATTACCACCGCAAACCAAGGTAGAACACCTACCAACTGGGGGTGTTAACATAATAAGTTCCCAAACATAAGATAAAAACTTGCCATTGTATCCCTCTGAGTGGTGTACCTTTTCTAAAGAAGCCATTCACCTATGATTATTGGTTTAAGTTCACTGTGGTTTTGCCTCGAGCTTGTTTTGAAAAAAAAAATAGTGCATGCGCACTCGTTCACAGTCATGACGTAATCGTCATAGAAACGTAGCCGAGTTACGTACTGTTGAAGAAGAACACACGTTAAAAATGTACAACGAGCCCCCACATTCTCCCAAGGATGAGATAGTTCCTGACACCCGAACAATGGAGGAACTATGTCAACCTACCATGCATGGGAGAGGTGGACCCATTGCACCACTTACAATTGGAGCCTCGGATTTTGGACTAAAACACAACATGATACAGCAGGTCCAAAATTCGTGTCAGTTCCACGGTTTGCCGGGTGACGATGCTAACAAGCATCTCGATAAATTTTTAACCGTTACCCAGAGTATGAAACAAAATGGCGTCACCGAAGACAGCCTGCGTTTATACCTGTTCCCATATTCTCTCACTCATCATGCGACTGCTTGGTTCAATTGACTTCCTAAGAATTCGATCCATACCTTTGATGAGATGGTTACTAAATTCTTGGCTAAATACTTTCCACCATCTATGGTCACAAAGCTGAGAAACGATATTAGTAACTTCAGACAGCTTCCCGAAGAGTCCTTATTTGAGGCATGGGAATGCTACAAACTTGCTATTTATCGGTGTCTCAATCATAACATGCTTCTTGTCACCATTATTGATACCTTTTATAATGGTTTGACACTTCGTCATCATGACACCATCAATGTTGCTGTTGGGGGCACCATTATGAAAAGGACCCCTGAAGAGTGTTATGACTTAATCGAAAACATGACTGCCCATCACAATTTTTGGGACTCCTCTGCAGAGAGGAATGACTCATGTAAATCATTCACTCTGGCAAATAATGAAATAGTTGCCCTTACCAGAAAGTTTGATGATTTGTCTGCTGCGGTTCTCCGAATTCACCAGACAAATCACAATCAGCAGATCAAAACTGTCAGTTATGAAACCTGTGGTGGTCCACACCCGTACCATGAGTGCCCCGCCCCCGGTGGCTTCGCTCAGGAGAACATATTCGCAGCTCAAGGTTCCTACAATACGGGAGGCAATTCTTACCAACCGCAAGGGGACCGAAATCTGTTGAGTTATCATTCCAATAACTACATTGGACCACCGGGATTTAATCAGTCCTAGAACCAAAATGGTCAAAACAGAAACCAGAACTTTAACCAAAATCAGAACCAGAACCGAATGAACCAAGGTTTTAACAACCAAGGGAATTTCAACTCTAGTCAACATCAGGTTCAACAAAATCAAAACCAAGGGAATTATAACCGTAATCAAGGTCAGAACAATTACCATCAGGGTAATTTTCAACAACAAAATCACTTCCAGGGTAATAACAACCAGCAACATGGGAATTTCCAGAATAATCGGGCTCAAAATTTTCCTAATCAAAATCAGGCCATTGTTCCAACTGGACCATCATCTGATGAGTTATTAAAACAGTTTATGAAATCCCAATATGAACTGAACAAAATGCTGGTTAGTCAGATCTCTGAATTGAAGAAGTCTTTAAATGATCGACCCTCGGGCTCAGGTACTTTACCTAGCAACACGATCGCTAATCCGAGGGGTGATGTAAAGGCGATCACCACAACAATTGGAGTTTCTTATAAAGGACCCACAGCTCCGTCTACCCCTACTCCTGTCCAGGTAGAGGAATGTGAAACTGAGGATACTACGGACACGGTACTTCCTACTAATAACGGAGGTACTAATGACATCCCTCCTCCAGTTGTCCCGGTCCCGACTCCCCCCAAAAGAGTCGAGTTTGAAAATCTCGAAGGTCCTGTTGAAAATCCAAAAGCCAACCCAAAACCATCAATTCCATATCCCTCCCGATTGCAAGACCAGAAGCTCCGTGAAAAAACAAATCATCAGATGGAAAAAATTTTCCAAAATTTTCAAGATCTACACTTTGATATTAGTTTTGCGGATGCTCTTCTTTTAATGCCCAAATTCGCAACGACAATGAAAAACCTATTCAGCAATAAAGAAAAACTGTTTGAGATGGCACGAACTCCAATCAATGAAAACTGCTCTGCAGTTCTGTTGAAACAGCTTCCCGAGAAGCTAGGAGACCCCGGGAAATTTCTAATACCATGTATTTTCCTGGGGATGGTTGAATGCTTTGCCTTGGCCGATCTTGGTGCAAAAATCAACTTAATGCCCCACTCAGTATGGAAAAAGATCTCTCTTCAGGAACTCACTCCCACATGCATGACTCTCGAGCTTGTAGATCGTTCAATTTCACGTCCCCTCGGTATTGACGAGGACGTATTTGTAAGAGTGGAAAAGTTCCATTTTCCGGCAGACTTTGTCGTTGTTGATTTCGATGCGGATCCAAGAGTTCCTCTCATTCTTGGGAGAGGATTCTTAAGGACGGGTCGTGCATTGATCGATGTTTTTGATGAGGAAATCACGTTACAAGTTGGCACTGAAGCGATAACGTTCAACCTTGATCAAACCTCGAGATAGTCCTCAAATTATGATGCTGAATCGGTCAACCGAATTGATGTCATTGACATTGCATCCGAGGAGTATGCTCAAGAAATCCTTGGATTCACTGATAGTTCTCCGAGTGGCAATCCCACTCCATCTTCTCACCCCATAATTGCTAATTCTTCTCCTTCCCTCACTCTGTTTGAGGGAAGTGATTTCGTCCTTGAGGAAATAGAGGCCTTTCTCAAAATTGATTCGGTTCCCGAAGGAATTGATAACCAAGAGATTAACCTGGAGGGGGATATCTGTCTCCTCGAGAAATTATTAAACAAAGATCCCTCTCCTCTTCCTGTTCTACCTCAACAACTTCATAATGCGAAAATCAAATATGTTGAGAAAAATGATGATTTCCCCAAGGTCGAACTTAAGGACCTGCCTCCTCATCTATAATATGCATTCTTAGAAGGTAATGATAAATTACCAGTCATTATTGCAAAAGATTTAAAGGATGAAGAGAAAACTGCTCTGCTTAAGGTTTTAATATCCCACAAACAAGCAATTTCTTGGAAGCTCTCTGACATAAAGGGTATTAACCTGGATTTTTGTACACATAAAATCCTAATAGAGGATGACTTTAAGCCTGCCGTGCAGCATCAAAGACGGGTAAATCCAAAAATCCACGAAGTTATCAAGCAAGAAGTTCTCAAACTTCTCGACCCTGGATTGATTTACCCGATATCTGATAGTGCTTGGGTGAGTCCCATACATTGTGTTCCAAAAAGGGTGGCATTACTGTTGTCACTAATGAGGATAACGAGTTGATTCAAACTCGGTTGGTTACGGGGTGGCGAGTATGCATAGATTACAGAAAACTAAACGAAGCCACCCACAAGGACCATTTTCCTCTGCCCTTTATGGATCAAATGCTCGAGAGACTGGTGGGGAATGAGTATTATTGCTTCCTCGATGGCTTCTCGGGTAATTTCCAGATTCCCATTGATCCACAGGATCAAGAGAAGACTACCTTCACATGCCCTTACGGGACATTTGCCTACCGATGCATGCCTTTTGGGTTATGCAACGCTCCGGGCACTTTCCAGAGGTGCATGATGGCTATTTTCCACGACATGATCGGGAAAACCATGGAGGTATTCATGGATGACTTCTCAGTCATCGGGAATTCTTTCAACTCATGCCTCTCCCATTTAGAAAAGATGCTTCAATGTTGTAAAGACACAAATCTTTGTCTAAATTAGGAGAAGAGCCATTTTATGGTCAAGGAGGGCATTGTCCTCGGCCATAAAATTTCAAAAAGTGGGATTGAGGTCGATAAGGCCAAAATTGATGTTATTGCTAAGCTACCTCATCCCACCACTATTAAAGGCATAAGGAGTTTCCTCGGCCATGCCGGGTTTTATCAGAGATTCATTCAGGATTTCTCCAAAATAGCCCGGCCCATGACTCATCTTCTTGAAAAGGAAGCTCCTTTCATCTTTTCCCCTGAGTGCGTTGAAGCTTTTTCCATTTTAAAGAAAAGGCTTACCGAGGCACCGATCCTTGTTGCCCCCGATTGGGACGTACCCTTCGAACTTATGTGCGATGCTAGCGACTTCGCAATTGGTGCAGTTCTGGGGCAACGCAAAACCAAACATTTTCAGCCAATACATTACGCAAGTAAGACCATGACTGAAGCTCAAATGCACTATACCACCACAGAAAAAGAATTATTAGCTGTGGTATATGCCTTTGAGAAATTTAGGCCTTACTTGATCCTGACCAAATGCGTGGTGTATACGGACCACTCGGCTTTGAAATACCAGTTTGCTAAACAAGACACAAAGCCAAGACTGCTCCGTTGGGTCCTGCTCCTACAGGAATTCGATATAATAATACGAGACAAAAAAAGAGCAGAGAACCTTGAAGCTGATCACTTATCCCAATTAGAGAATCCTCATCAGGATATTCTCGAGAGAAAAGAGATTAATGAAACCTTTCCTCTGGAGACTCTCAATCTAATCTCTACCCGACAATCTAATCTCTACCCGGGATGATACCACTACCCCATGATTTGCCGATTTTGCAAATTACCATGCGGGTAATTTTGTTGTGAAAGGGATGTCGTCCCAACAGAAAAGAAAATTCTTTAAAGATATTAAACATTACTTCTGGGACGACCCCTACTTATTCAAAATCTGTGCGGATCAAGTCATCCAACGGTGTGTCCATGGCCAAGAAGCCATGGAAATTCTTAAAGCTTGTCATGATGGACCCACGGGGGGACATCATAACCCAAACTATACCACCAAAAAGGTATTTGATTCAGGATTCTTTTGGCCCTCAATCTACAAAGACGCCCATGAACTTATCAAAACCTGTGAGGCTTGCCAGTGTCACGGAAATATTTCCAAAAAGAATGAGATGCCACAAAATGCCATCCAATTCTGTGAAATATTTGATATGTGGGGCATTGAATTTATGGGGCCGTTCTCGTCTTCACGAGGGAATAAGTACATACTCGTGGCTGTCGACTATTTGTCAAAATGGGTTAAAGCAAAAGCTTTACCCACCAACGATGCCCGAGTAGTCGTTAAATTTTTGAAGTCTCTCTTTGCCAGATTCGGGACTCCTCGTGCCATTATCAGTGATCGTGGCACACACTTCTGCAATGAACAATTTGCAAGAGTGATGCTGAAATACGGTGTAACTCACTGTCTTTCTACTGCATACCACCCACAAACAAGTGGGCAGGTGGAGGTCTCGAATCGGGGTATTAAGAGAATTCTGGAGAGGACGGTGGGTGAAAACCGTGCCTCTTGGTCGGATAAGCTGGATGATGCACTATGGGCTTTCCGCACTGCTTACAAAACACCCATCGGGTGTACTCCATATATGCTGGTGTATGGGAAAGCATGTCATCTTCCGATCGAATTAGAACATAAGGCCTACTGGGCCTTAAAACATGCAAATTTCGATCTTCAAACAGCGGGTGATCACCGCAAGGTTCAACTAAATGAATTAAACGAACTTCGTGATCAAGCTTATGAGAATTCTTTGGTTTACAAGGAAAAAACCAAGAAGATCCACGACTCAAAAATTAAGAACCGTGTTTTCAACATCGGTGACAGAGTCCTTCTCTTCAATTCACGATTGAAGATATTCTCAGGAAAGCTTAAAACTCGTTGGTCTGGGCCATTCACTGTAACAAAAGTGTTTCCATATGGAACTGTTGAGTTATCTCAACCTGACGGTTCCAACTTCAAAGTGAATGGCCATCGGTTAAAACACTACTTTGGAGGGGACGTACCACCAATGGTTGTCCCAGATCTCCAAACTTTCCCCACGAACTAATGAATTCAGGGATCGAGTCAAGCTAGCGACTCGATAAACAAAAACAGTAGCATGTATAAGGGGTTTTCACCCTAAGTGTGGGGGAAGTTACCCCTGCTATGGTTCACCATGTATAGATCCTCTCTCTCTCTCTCTCTCTCTCTCTATATATATATATATATATATATATATATAAAGTGAAAAATGTTATTTCCACATTTAGCTTGTAATCTTATCTTTTTCCATTCAAAGAATCGGCATAATAGCCGGGACTTTGAATATTGAGGATAATATTCAACTCTAAGTGTGGGGGGGGGGGGGGGGAAATTATAGCGAATTTTATATCTTCTAGTACCCCCGTTTTTAGCCAAAATTTTAAAAAATTTTCACTTTATTTCAAAAATTTTGTGGTTATCAGTCCACCACGTCTAACCAACAAAAGGACTGGCTAATCCAGGAGCAAACGGCTCTTGGTAAAGATATCTCAAAACCGTTGATGGCTGACAATTTGCCCAAAATTGTATGGGATTCAACGCACCATATCTTTAATCGTGAAGAGTTGGCTAGCCCGCAAGGTTATGGCTTGTGGTAAAGGCAGTGGAAAACCATAATTGGTAATCAGCTCACCAAGATGATTACTTTATTTCCATCAAAGAGTTGGCTAGTCCAGAAGCAAACGGCTTTTGGTAAAGACAAATCAAATCTGTTTACAGCTGATGGTTTGCTCAAAATCATATGGTTATCAGTGTACCATAGTTCTTACTTGAACTGAAATATTTGGCTACTCCAGAAGTAATGGCTTTTGGTAAAGAGACTTCAAATCTATTAAGTTTTCATAAAAGATTGCTAGGGACTAGCAATATTTTAGTGTGGGGGATTAATGAGTGTGTAAATACTCATAATTTTTACCTCATCTGAACTGCCAAAATATCCAAAAACACTCAAATATGCATCAAAATACTGAAAATATTCTAGAATTATGTTTTATATGTTTCAGATGCAAAATGATCAAAAACAGATGAAATATGAACAAAGTTTGCATAATTGGCAGTTTCAGTCCCTCAACTTTCAAAACTTGTCAAATCTAGTCCCTGGTTATTTAAAAACATGAAAAAGTCACCAAAGGTCCTTTTGAATCACAAATAAACATATATAGTCCTTTGGTGTGAAGTTTCACAAAAATTACAAGTTTAGTCCCTCAACTTTGCAAAATTGATAAAAATGGTCCCTAGGATGTAAAAACTTTGAAATAAATCAATTTTGGTCCTCGTACTTTTCTTCTATGGCAAAAGTGGTTCTTGGATGGAAAGTTTGGAAAAATTACATGATTGGTCCCTGGAGTTTGCAGAGTTGGCAGAAATAGTCCCTGGGTGTTCAAAAATGGAAAAAGGAAACTATGGTCCTCATACTATGGAAACTTGGCAGAATTTAACCTTGTGAGTACTTTTGGAAAATTACAAAACCAACCCCCCAACTTTTGGCTAAATTGCAAAAATGGTCCTTGTGATAAACTACTTACCAACCGGACCCTTATTATTATTAAAACCAATCCAAATCCAAACCATACCACAGCCTAGCTGATGCGTAGGGATTGCACCAGGCTTTACCTCTCGAGGGATCTCGAGAAGCTTACAACCCCCACCAGGCAGTGTACCTGATCGATGTACACTACAAGAATCTGATGGAATACCCACGACAATTACCCACGTTCATCCTTTTGAGGGCATTTACCCACACAATACCCATCCGTTACCCACAATCAGTGACTTACAAAGTCGATTTTATTTTCCCTCAAATTTCCCACGGATTTACCCACACAAATAGCCACATAAATATATTTGGTGTGCAATATGTGGGTAAATAATTGGCGCCAAAATATTTCACACGTATTACCCACATCATGAGTTATTGTGGGTATATATGCGGGTAATTTAGTGGGTAATTCTTTCCTACTAAAAATTTTCCCATGCATTACCCATAATGAAACTTGGGTAAATGTGTGGGTAATGTTGTGGGTAATTTTTTTGTTAAGCATCCAATTTGGTCGGGGGTAGATTACATGGGTGGTTTGTGGGTAAACATGTACCCACAAATTTACCCATGTCTTTTTCAGTCGGTATTTTGCTGTTAGTAATTTTATGTTATTAAATTGTGGGTAAATACAAATTTACCCCCGCCTCTTTATTTATGTATAATTCGTTGGACCATTTCATGAACAAAAGCATAAATTGACGGATCTATTATTTCACAAACCCGGGCTCGACTCATTTTTATGACGAGTTAAAAGAAATAAATCTCAAATTATACACGGCTTGTTAAGCAAACTATGTCGGCTCTTATATCTTTTTGAGCTTGTATATTCCTATACACAACATGTATATCTATATTATTTTAAGGCTCGTTTAGGCTATGAAGTTTTGTCGATATTTAAATATAAAGCAAGGCCTCAAGCTTGATTATTAATTAGAGCCTAAGGTACCCTACATTTCGTCTTGCAATGTCCCGAAAACGCGACACGATGGTGCCAAACCCACATTGTGGGTGGCGTTTTTGTGCTTCGTGCCGTCTCCACTAGCCCAAATGGTCCCATATTTTCGTGCCCATGGTAGTCTTTTCCTTTGAGCGTGTTTGTATCTTGAACTTAGTTGACGTTTTCCTAGATTTAGGCACTTCGAAGGAAACAATTATTACGGTCTGAGAGATTAGTCGAGACATAGTTCAGGTTGTTATGGTTCATTTGGATTTCATATGAGGCACGACGAGCATAGTTTAAAAGAAAAGTTAGATCATCATATACACAAACACGCATTTTTATTTATTTATTTTTTAAAATTTCAGTGTCATACATACATCTTAGTTTTTTTTATTAGTTTTCTACTTTTTTTTTTTTTTTTTTTTTTTTTTTTTTTTATTATTATTAAGTTATTTCTTACCTCTTAATTTAAGTACTTATATTTATACAATAATTTTAAAGATCGTTTATCTTTTATATAATAAAACAAAACCTCAAGTGGGGATTTTTTCATTTCAAAAAAACTAAACCATACTTTATTTAAAAAAATTATTTTCTTATTAGGTAACATTTTATATTTATCCATAATACAAGTAGAAGATAAATACAAAAAATATAGATAAGATGCAATTAACAATATGATTAAAATTTTTAAATAATTATCTTTAATAATAAACATTTCAAAAAAAACTAAACCATACTTTATTTAGTAATAATATTATTTAAAAAAATATTTTCTTATTAGGTAACATTTTATATTTATCCATAACACAATACAAAAAATATAGATAAAATGCAATTAACAATAGGATTAAAATTTTTAAATAATTATCTTTAATAATAAAAAACTATAATTAAAAATCATAAATCAAACAAAACAAAGATTAAATTATTTATTTTTTAATAAATAAAAATATATGATTCAAAAAAGTTTTAAAAAAAACCTGCGCGTGCGCCAGTTGTTTATACACTAAATCCCTCTCCACTCCCCACCCCCAAATTTTACTTCCCGCTGCCACTTCTAACTTCCCTCCCAAATTTTAGATCTCTCCAAAAATGGATCCGCTAATATCGCACTCTCGTCATCTACATGGAACCACCTTATCCCTGTCTCACAGTTATGTACTTCACACACATCACAATCGCTGGCCACTAGCATGGTAACCGTCGGTACAGACTACCTTCTCATGTAACCCTAACCGTATACCATAGTCCAGATCTTATAAAGGGGGGAGTGACTAATGTTATTTAGGTAACCTCTGACATTGTAATTTAGTTATTATTTTTTATTATATGTAATCGATTATATGATTGTGTAATTACTGTAATTTGAGTCTAATTGTGGTCAACATGACATGGTCCAGATCGTATGAAGGGGGTTTTTACTGTAATTTGATCTAATCGTATACCATCCCCTGCTTTTTACATATTAATAGCATCTTGTGTTTTTTACAATTTCATCTTATTAATCTTTGTGGCATTTTGGGGTTTTGTAGCTTATTGGTGAGTTAAGGTCTGGCAAATATGGATACCAGCACGGGATGAAATGGAATTGAAATCCCGTTAAATGCGGAGCAAGAAGCTCAGCAAATTGTCAATGCTGCTCGGAATGGTTGGTAACTCTTCACATTTATGGTTACATTTTACTGACTGGTTAACTCGCGACTGGTCAAATCTCTTTTTATATTAGCAATGATAAATTACGAAGTCTATTATTTGTGCTCATAAACAAGCAGGCTCACTATAGTATGTTACTTGTTAAAATTGACCCATGAAGTGTCATTTGCTCATTGGTTAGTTTATATGTACTACCTGCCAATTTGGATGAAGTAGTCTTGATATACCAACTTGTTGCAATGAAATTTTAAGTGACTTAACTTTTATCAATAGAACCAGATCATTTACTTTCATGAATATCCATGATAGTAGGAAAAAAGAAAAGAAAAGCTTCTTTTGAGTTTAATCATTACACTTCTCACCGTTACCATTCTCATGTACTAACTTTCAGTTTGGTGTTCACTGGATTGTTTGAGCTTTGTGATGTGTGCTATCGGATTCAGTAGCTATAAGTTCCACTTAAAGCATGACAACACATTTTGTTGACCAATTCTAATGTTACCTATTCAAAATGTTCACTCATATAATCAGTTTGGATAAGCTATTCCAAACCCTCCAAAGGTGTTTATCTGATTCTACCAACATGGCATAAATAAATAAATAAGCAATTTTACTAAACCTTTCTCTATATTTTCTTAAGCATATTTTTTCTCAGTCGTGTTGATTTTTGGATTTGGATTTGGATTTGGTTAGGATTTACTTGAGATGAATCAATGTCTAGTGTTAACGTAAGGTTGCTGATTTCATCATTTACAGTAAGATTTTTGGTCTGTCTAGATCACTGTATATTTGTTGCATTCTGATCAACTTATTTTTTTGTCTGTTTAGATCACTCTAGTTTCAGTGCAAAAGTGATTTCTTATAATCTTATAAGGTGTAAAAGTGAATGAAAAAGGCGAAAGAAAAGGGCACAGGTATGAAAAACTCGTTCATTTGATACTTTCAAGGTGTAAAAGTGAATTTAATAGCGAAAGATGAGTACAAATGTTGAGAGCAGGTTCAGAGATAGATTGAGCATTATGTGAATTTGATTGAGCCATTATTGCAGGATGCTCTTGTTGCTCTCATTCATTAATAACATGTTTAAATGGCTTACTATTTTTCACTTTATTGGTAAGATATGAACTTTAGCGCTGTGAAGAACATAACATGTAGTCTATTTGAATCAATACTTGTTAATTAAGAAGTGTGTGGGAATTTAATTATGGGTTGGCATTATAAGGTGATGTTTGGAATTGTTCATTTTTAGTGTAATCAAAGTAACATAAATGTTACGTTTTACAAATTCAGTAACCTGAATGTCACCCCCGTGTAGTCCAAAACCCTGTTTGCACAAAAAAAAAATGATAACTTAGGCGACTAAAGTTAGAAAGTTGGGTAACTTATTTGTCTATACAACATACTTACTAAACTTGACCAAAGCCATGAAGTGGTGCTTAATATGTCACCTATTCTTATGGTTTAGTTCCAATAAGGTAATGGACTAAAAGATCACTAGAAAAATGGTCCTTAATTCCTCACACGCGGGCAGTTATAGGTCGTTCATTGTGCCCTACATATGCAAAATCGCTTCATTTTTTTGAGTTTTGTGGTTTACTTGGCAGCAACAGGTGCCCCACCAGTAGTTAGCCAGCCTACAGATATGACAAAAGAGAAAGAAAAAAAAACATCAAGACTTGAGTTTCGGATAGTTAATGAAAAATAGAAAAGATTGTTTGAAATGTGTTTTTTAGAAGAAAAAAAATACTTACAGCCCAATGAATATTTTGAAAGCATCATAGATACCCCATTGTATACCTATTCTTTTTTTTCAAAAGTGGGCAGTTATGTTGGACATAATAAAACAGTAAGGTGGACAAGGGTTTTGGGACAGACCGATTATAGAAAACCACTATGCTTCCAGCACAACAACATTCATTTTTTTTTTTTTCATTTTTTTTTCATTTTTTTTTTTTTTTATTTATTATTTATTTTTATTATTTTTTTGGGCATGCAGAGAAACCGTTATCTGAAGGGAAAGTTGTGATTGGTGTTGCTTACTTTGGATGGAATGTCTATAGTGAAACCGGCGACCTCTGCACTAGTTTATCCTGCCCTGTTCCTGCCGGTGACTTCACGATATCCTACTCTCAATTCTTACCTACAATAGCTCCCCCTGTAAGTAGTTTTGCTTCTTGTTTCACATATCGTTCATTTGTTCTATTTTGATATTGACTGTTGACTTTTAGTCAAAGTGTCTTGGCCTCCAATAATGACAGGATAAGGGAATCTTGTATATCTTAATCTAGAGCATGAATAAGTTGTGATTGTAAGAATAGGCAAATGGGTAATTACAAGACATGAATTTTGAGCTTACTCTCTGCTCGTTAGTAGTGTGGATAAATGAATGGGTCCGTTTGGCTTGGTGTGTGACGAGTCAAAACAGGCCACATTGACCCACAAACATAATTACAACTGCATTATATCAGTAAAAATATAAAGGTTTTAATAAAACCATTTTAGAGTTCCTATGGATTTAAAATACGATTTTGATTCTCTAGACCCATTTCCCTATTTAGCTAAAAAAAGTTATCTATTTTGACCCTTGGATAGTAAACTTTTAGATGACTCATGGAAGTGTTCTACATGTATTTGTGTTCCTATTCATTGTGCTATGGAACTGATGTTTGGTTTGATGAATATAGGGTTCATACACACTCACATTAAAGATACAAGATGGTAACAAAAACGAGCTCACCTGCATCAAGTTTGATTTCAGCATTGGCTTCTTTGGCTTTCAAGTGGGTCTAGTTGACAAGTAAATTGTTCATTCAAACATGCTTATTTTAGTGATTATTTCTCATTGTAAGGTAGTGGTTTGAAGCTGCAAGGTAGCATAGTTAGATAATTAGATGGCGTTTGGTACCTCCTTGTTTTATGATAGAATACTAGTTGCATTCATTTTTTATGAGGTATCCTGCTTTGGTGTACATAGTTGTATTTGAGAGCAAGAGGTGGTCGATGACATTTCTTTCCAGTATAATTACTTAAGCAAGTTTATGTTGTGACAATTTGATAAAATGGTTTATGGTGAAAAAATTTTCGGAGTATTGTTGATTAAAAGAAGTTGTTGAGCACAAAAATTAACAGGTGCTTATGGTACAAATGATCCGCTGGTGACGGTAAAATTCACTTTATATTGTATTAGTATTTGTTTTAATGAGATCATGTGAAATTGGATTAATGGTTCCATGTTTTTAAATGATATTTTGATAGGGGTTCAAGTCTGTTTACGGTCGCAGCTGGTATATCAGAGGGAGAGTGTGGTGCTACCTTCACCTCTCGATCCGTTGATGTAATCTACCTTCCCTGCTTCTATAACTCGTGTCAAGTCACTACTGAATTCAGTTATAGGGGCTGTTTTGGATTGCCTGTAAATGACATTGATCTTTATTAAAAGGTGGCAAATTTGAAATATTTACTTATTAATGATATATTTTGGTTGAGTGGCTTTGAATATTATGATTTGAATATGACTAGAAATACATGATTCATAGTGGTTGTTCGGGATTGCTTATTAATTTAATTGCTTGCAGAGGCTGCTTCGGATTGCTTATTGAAATTATGATCTATCAAGGTTGTACATGATTGCTTATTCAGGTCATGTTATAGGATGATTTCCGGATCATGTTCACTAAGAGATATTCCTTTGGACATGGTTTCTCGTCAGGTATAGCTTATTTTGTCAAAACTACATTGCTTAAATATGATATAAGTACTAGTAGAGTTTCTATTATGTACACTTGAACGTATTAGGTATACAGATAGTGACTTACCAATATCTACGGTATTCGTTTGTTTTTGAAAATTTAATATTCCTAATATCTTATTTTTATATGGTTTTCACTTTTCATGTTTAGAGAGTTGTTACTGCATTTGTTCTACTGCTTGTTTGACTTGGCATATGTCATGCTCAATATGTGTTTGATGTATTCATAATTACTTGAACATTTAATGGGTACCATGGTGAATGCTGTTGCGACACTATCTTAGTAGAAAAATGGTTTAACTGTTAGATAACACATAGTTCCACATTGGTTGATTCTCATATTTTCTATTGTTTTCATCGTAGATTCTCATACTTGAACATTTAAACATGGTAGTTTCATTGTTTGATCATATTTACAACTATCCTCGTATATAATTTGTAGGGTATGATGAACATTAATGATTAACCAAATCATAAAGAGAGATGGCATCATGTTTGTGCACACCACCAAACCAAATCATAAAGAGATATTGCATTATGTTTAAGCAGCCCGCCCAAGCTTTTTCGATGGATAGATGGCTCGTGAATGTACATTGAGATGTAACATATAAACTTATAGACACGCGTGTTGTTTATGCGACATTGGAGCTACACATGTTTGTTTATTTTTATGGAATAGATACTTTGATGAACTTTTACTCGATTGTACTTGGATGCAAGATTACATACAGTTCCATTTTATTATTTGTGTTTTGGATTATATTTGTATGCATTTCTAAATTTTGTAGGGATTTACGAAATAATTTTCTGTATACCATTGTAAACAAATAGCCACGACTTAACAATAAAAAATTTGTGGTTACTTTAGTCACATATTTACCCACAAACTATGTGCAACTTGTTCAAAATGCTTACCCTCGACATTTACACACGATTATATCCATGAGAAATTCTACCCACAAAATACCCACGGCTTAATAAATGGGAATTTTCGTGGTACCTTGTGCAATCCCACAAACACATTTTGCCACGAACTCCCACCAAAGATGACATGGGTAAACTTACCCACCAATTGAAATTCTTGTGGGTATATAATTAGCATCGTAGGTTTTCCCCATGTATACTGGTTTGTGGGTAAGTCGTGAGAATTAGCCAATTACCCACGAATTTAGCTCTTTTAGTCACAGATTTAGTCCGTGGGTAATCACCAGAATTCTTGTAGTGGTAGTATAGTATGTTAATACAAATATCGCCTAAAAACGTTATTTATATTTTACGATCTTTGCTAAGTTTTGTTAATGACAAAGTATGAAGTTTAGCTATAAGTAAATCATCACTTTAAGTGTTTAAGTCTTGTTTAACTAAGGTATACATTTCCTTTTAAACAAAACATTGTTTTTATTTCTTAAATTAGAAAGTGTCTTGTCACATCACATTTATTTCTTAAAGGGTTATTGTACAAAGATGTTACTAAAGTTTGCGTTTGTGTTGTCCTAAGGTAATAAAGTTTCAAAGCTGTCATCCAGGTTACTCAACTTAATTTGACCTGTTAAATTTGTTACTGTGTTTTGGGTAACCTAGAGTTACCTGTGAAAATCCTACGTGGCATGCATTTTTTGTCATCCAGGTTACCCAACTTCTTGCGACTTGTCATATTTGTCATCCAAGTTATATTTATGTTAATTTGACCGTTTTTATATATTTTCATACGTTTTAATCCGCTTTTATACATTTTCGTACGTTTTTATCCGTTGTAGTCCGTTTTCATAGATTTTCATATGTTTTCATCTGTTTTTATCTAATTTTATACATTTTCGTCTTCTTTTATACATTTTTGTCTGTTTCTGTATAGATTTTAAATCACGATTTTGACTCCTTTTTGGTCTGAATTATCAAAAGTGTAAAACACGAGAGTTGTCCGAAATGATGTTTTACATCAAGACTTGCGATATTTTAATAGATGAAAATAATAAAATATAAGAAAATGGATGAATCGATTTGAAATCACGATTTTAAATGCAAAATGATGTATCGATATTAAATCATGATTTTTATCCGTTTTCAAACATATTATATGTATAAAAATGGATGAAAACGGATAAAATATAAGAAAAACAGATGAAACGTGTAATAATAGATGAAAACGAATAAAAGTGTATGAACACAGATAAGAACATATGAAAATGTGAGAAAAACGGATAAAAACATGAGAAAATAGATAAAAACATATAAAAGCGGACGAAAACTGATAAAAACCTATGAAAACATGAGAAAAACGGATGAAACGGACGAAAAAGGATAAAACCGTAAGAATAGTCAATGAGGACTAACGATGCAAATATTTTAACTCAATGAGGAGTAACTTAGATGACAGTTTTGAAACTTTAGTAACTTAGATGAACTTTTTCTCAAACTTTAGTAACTTCTTTGAGGTAGAATATGTTTCAGGTTGAGATACCGGTTATCAACCTGTTGCCCACCTTGGGAGTAACCTTAGTGTAACCTCTTTGAAACTTTAGTAACCCAGTTGACAAACCCGTGAACTTGAGTAACCTGGATGACAACTTTGAAACTTTATTACCTTAGGACAACACAAACGCAAACTTTAGTAACATCTTTGTCTAATAACCCTTTCTTAAAATAGTAATGTCACATCACATTTAGGGCAAGCTTTGTCCATATACATTTATGGTAAGAAAAAGTGTTTGACTAACCTTATGCTTACTTGCAAGTCTTGTGTTTGACTAGAAGTAATGTGATGTGACCTTGTTTGGTTTGGAAGATTTATTGCAAAAACCAACTGCAGCCCTGGTGGTACCCTGGGATACACGGGCAGAACCCTTCTGAGGGGTCCGCCGTATCTGCCAGACCTGCAGAATGGTTTGCTATAAATACCAAACCATTTGTTAGTTTTGGGTCAACCACTTTAGGACATATTTTCATATACTCTCTCAAACTAACTCAGTAACATTTGACTTGTGTGATTCTCTTATGTAGCAAAGGACTTCACAAGATCATTCAAGAAGTTACAAGCTTCAACTCTAAAGTTGCAAGTCTTGTTAGCTTGGTCATGTATAAGCTTTGGTAGTTTATACTTCATTTGTGTCATGTATGTAGAAGTGATTGGTTAGTATTTTAGGCCTCAAAATACGTAGTGTGTCGGGAGTTGTTGTACCCTTGTAAAAGAACTAACGGGAGTGGTTGTACCCTTGGTAAAGAACTCGACATCTAGCTTAGTATCGGTAAAAGATGATGGGAGTGGTTGTACCCGTGTAAAAGAACTCGACATCTAGCTTAGTGTCGGTAAAAGTGTAAGCGACGTTGTAAAGGTTTTCTCCGCCGGTGAAAGGAGCTTGTTGATTAGTGCTTATAACTCTCGAGTTGGAAACTCGGGGCGTGGATGTAGGGCAAGGAAAAAGAGTCCTTGTAGCCGAACCACGATAAACAATCATGTTGTGGTTTAATCGTTTCTTTCTTTATCTTTGCTTATTACATGTTGTCTTTTAGTTAGAATTGCTAGTCACATATAAAGCTTTTCAAAGAATTAAACAAGTAAAGTTGTGTTTATATCTTCAAACAAAAGTGAAGCTTTTCAAAGAACTAAACAAGCAAAGTTAGGATCACCACAAGCAAAGTTTTTCAAAGTATGAAACAAGTAAAGTTAGAATTGTTATTCACATGAAAAGCTTTTCAAAGAATCAAACATATAATGTTGTGTTTATATCTTTAAGCAAACATAAAGTTTTTAAAGATATTTAAGTTAAAAAGGATTTAAAAAGCGGTAAACTATTCAACCCCCCTTCTAGTTTTCCACATAATATAATGACAAGTACCGGGGGATTGATCGTCCAGCTAGGAATAGTGTCGCTAGGATTAGAAAACCTAAAGACTAGGTCTAGAGATGAGGGATGATTCTTTTTGTATTTTTTTTATATTTTTTAGAAAGCAAATTAAAATCTCGGGTTTGAAGGAGTTTAGCGAAATTAGTTGCTAGTCAACTAACCCAATACTAAGATGCAATTAAAATAAAATACTAAAAATGAAAATAAACTAATTATACTAAAGTTGTGAGCAATATGTGGGAGAAATGTGTTTACTTAGATTTCACTACTCCCTAGATATCTTTTACACGTTAATTACTTGTTATAGTTGCGTGGATGACGGATTGTATTCCTTAATACCATTCATGGGGTGGCGTACTTACTTCCCCAATCCTATGAGTGCCTACTTCACTCCTATGTCGAGCTGGCTAAGAAGCAACTAACATGGGATCATTAGAATTTACTCATGCATTAAATACAACCAATAAAACCTAGTACACATCGGTTCATGTTTCCTAAGACGTTCAAGCATGTTACACAATGGAGATCTGCCAGTTTTCTTAAGCCTAACATTGAAATCATTCATCCAATACAACCATAAACAAGTAATCAACACATAATTATCATCTAGGTTTCATTAGATCTAAGCAACCACAAGATAGATCTAGCCTAGCATGTTGAAATCAAGACAAGTAAAAGATATAATCAACCAACACATAGACATATTGATTGAATTAAAGAGAAGACTTGTCTCAATAGCACATGAAAGGATTCAAGGGGTGAAAACCCTTGAAAGTACTGTAAAATATGAGCTATGGTTTACAAAGTTCGGCCCTAGGTTTCTCCACACAAGTTCCTCTCCTTTATGAATGAAAAATAGAAAACTATATATAGAGTTTGATAGGTGACGGCGTCAAGAACAAATATCTGACGCCGTCATCTCGCCGCCAAATAGTTCCTCGGACTGCCTAGATCTGGGTCTGACGCCCTCATGTAGTCTCCTTATGCAGGCCGTCACAAATTTAACTCTTGACGCCCTTGTTGTTACGCCGTCAAGTTTGCACTGGGTCGTCACCACTTTTACTCTTGACGCCGTCAAGTACTGTTCTCAGCTTGGAAAATTAAGTCTTTGGCGTTTTCTTCACTTTTATGCTCCAAAAACGTCCGAATTGCTTCCTTTTCCAGAATTCACTCCCAAAGTACCTAAAATCACAAAAGGAATGATTTAGGGCAATATTTGATCAAATAAATTCAATTCCGGGCTTAAATGACCCCCCTAAAAGTGGTTCCTTTTTCGCCTCATCACTAGCCCAACACCCTTCCCTTGGCTTTTTCTCCCAGGTGGGCCTATCAACTGCACCCGGTTGACTGGTTGGTTTGGGAGGAGTCAAATATGCCAAGGAATATTCCAATGCTTGGGGGGAAGAATGAGATAGAGGGTTGAGATGAAATGGTTTGAATTGGATGGTGGAGATCAAAAGGAGCCTCCCTTGGTTTTCAAACAATTTGGCATGTATGGAATGTGAATGGTTGAGATGAATTCATTTGAAATGGATGGCTAGGATTAAAGATGCCTAGGTTAGGGTTGAGAAGGATATTCCAAGGAATATGCTTTGCTTGGGGGTAAAGGAGAAATCCATGGTTGAGATGGTTTTGGTTTGAATTCAATGGTTGAGATCAAGCACATGTGGTGGCATAGATAGGAGAGATTGGATGGATGGTTGAGATGAGTTTAGTTTGAATTCAATGGTAGAGATCAAGCCCATGTGATGATATAGAGGTGAAGGGTTGGATGTTGTAATTTGAAATCAATGGCTTGGATGAGAGGAGCCTTATTAGGGTTTCAAATTAAATCCCATGTGTTGAAATTAGAAGGTTGAGACGAGTTGTAAGGGAATGGATGGTATAGATGTAGTGTGTAAGGGAATATGTAAGGGTGTACGAGATTGTGTAAGAGAATATTTGATTTGGATATGATTGGGTTTGTCTTAAGTATAAATGAGATTAAGAGAGGATTAACACATAATCTTATTGTCATTAAGAAGAAAAGGTTTAGACAATAAAGATTATAAGTTGAGAAAATCATAGGTTACTTATAAGTTCAAGTAACACAACGTCGAGAATCCATAGTTTCATATCTCGTGACTTTCCACGACTCGACGTTCTCAACTAATACCTTGGTTCAAACAAGTTAAGTGCTTTGCCTTGATGTAAAGCATAACCCAAGTGGGAAAGGATGCGTTTACGCAAAGTGACCTATGACTTAGTTTAACCAATAAGGGAGTAAACCCGTTACGTAATTAGAGAAGACGTAAGCATGGGATATGAGCATATGGATGCTTCAATACGATGTTACGTGAAATATACAAGCTCCCTAAGTTTAGAAAAGCCTTGGCTAGAGGCAATAGTTAGAAATCATGTGTTGGAGTTTTCCCGTAAATGGGTGTTCTAAAAGTGGGATCTCTCAAGTCTCAAAACTCGTTTCGAGTGTTCTCAATTAAGCACATAACATATTCATACCTGTAATGAAAGATCCACATTTGTCGGGTAAGGGGAAAGCCTACTTTCAAAATTCATCCGGAACCATACAGACTCCTGGCGCGTCACCCGCGCGGGCAGCGCTCCAGGAGCAGACATTGGCTCCGGCGATTTTGAGCTAACGTTTGTTATTTTATGTGTTTCGATGGTTTATTTGTCATCATTAAAACATAAAGAGATCTTGATCATGTTGCCTCAACACAATAGGTTGACTAATTTTGGTAATGTTTTGTTATCTGAGTTGAAAAAGTCCCAATCATGGTTGTAATGCTATCTTATGAATGAAAAAGTTTCTTATGCGTATGTATTGTTCTCTGTTTCTTTTGTAATGAATACCAAAGTCAAACTGATTTGAACCAAAGTGAACCAATGCATATGTACTAATTTTATGGCTGAAAATACCAAAGTGAACAAAACTAAACCAATGCATATGTACTGATTTTATGGCTGCAAATACCAAACTGAACCAATGCAAATGCCAGCAAATAGCAAAACTTTCATGGTGCCTGCAAATATCAAAAGTGAACCAAAACTGAACCAAAGTAAGCCTACCAAATACCCATACATGAATTACCAAATAAAAAGATCATTACAAGATTTTTTACAGTAACTTAAAGTAGCAAAACAAAAGCCACACTTAAAGTAGCAAAACAAAAGCCACATTACCGAGTTGCAACCTAGTACAAAATAACAAGTTTTTTCAAATACCAAATACCACAAGTTTTTTGCAAATAAAAAGTGTTGTCATTACTGAGTTGGTCTTGATGCAGTTTTTCTTGTTCTCTTAACACCTCTACTTGCAGTACCTTCTGCTGCACTTGTTCTCTTAACACCTCCACTTGTAGTACCTTCTGCTGCACTTGTTCTCTTTGCACCTCCACTTGCAGTACCTTGTCCTCCACTTGTTCTCTTTGCACCTCCACTTGATGAAGCTGGTGGTCTTCATGTACAAGTCCTTTTATTATGTCCAGCCTGCTTACACTTGCTCTCTGTAATCTCCTTTTACCTTCAAGGATGCTTTTTCTTTTGCTCTATAGATCTTGTGGTCAGATACACCCAAATTATACTTTTTTGCAGTTGATCTTTAAGAGATCTGATTGGAACCTCAGGATTAGTAACAAGTGTCTCTTCTATTTCTTTTGAGAGAAAGGTATTAGTAAGCATACTTACTTTCCTGTTTTGAAGACAGTTGTGTACATCATCAAAGGTTTTTACTGTCCATGTTTCATCTTCACTGTTTTGAGATTTGGATATGTGACACACCCATGGACAAGTTATTTCTTCATATTTATATGCCCCTTTCTTTCCACCCACTTTTATTACTTTAGAAGTAGGGTTAGACACATTGGGCCCTTTAGCAGTAGGGTTAGACACAGATGGGCTAGAAACATTGGGCCCATCCATATTTGGATAAGTGAACACTGGTGTTTTACCTCTACACACCACCCTTATTCTGTACTTGTCATTTTTCCATATATAAAGTTATCTTCTAGTGGCCACAGATAATGCATACACAACATTTTTAATGGTCTTTTTATCACCAAATTCTTTACCAATAAAAAAAGGGGCAGAAGAAGTGGTATCAACACTTTTATTCTTTTCATGCTCTCTTCTAAGTTGTTTAAGTGCTTTCTTTCTTTTTTCCTCCTTTTCTGAATCACTGTTACTTTCAAAATCATCTAGATTAATTTGAACTGCAAAATCAACATCAGCTTCATATGAAGAAATAGCTTGCTTATCACAACCAACCCATTCAGACTATTTGTCAGTGTTTGCATGAAATTCCTTCATATCAACGTCAACTTCATTCATTAAGTGATCCTCATCAACATAGTCACTGTCTTCCTCTTCACTATCAACCTCTTGACTATCACTATCTCCTCCATCTTGTTCACTATCAACCTCTTGACCATCACTATCTCCATGTTGTTCAGTATCAACCTCTTGACCATCACTATCTCCATCTTGGTCACTATCATCCTCTTGACCATCACTATCTCCATCACTGTCACTACCATCCTCTTGAATATCACTACTCTGACCAATATGAGTCCCCTGCCCAATATCATCACCCTTTCCTAACTTACTTCCTTCTCCAATACCCCATTCAATTGCTAACATATTCCTTTTTTTGTTCTCTTGCTTCTTAACAGTCTCAGGGTTCTTACTAGTCTTAGGGTTCACTTCATATGGGAGTTGTTCTATCAATACCTTTTGGGGTGACTTGAAGTAAGTTTCAAGACTTGTAAACCCATGTTCAACATAAATCTCAAATCTTTTGCACTTATCTATATATTTTGTCATGCCCAAAACATCTAAATCACTTCCTAATGCTTGTAGACCATAATCTAAATTATTGTTGGGTATTTTGTAATGATAATACATGATATCTTTCCTATCATAACTCAACTGAACAATCATCTGATTTAACTCAATAATTGAAAACAAATCGCCATCTACCATATCAAAGTAGTTGAAACTACCTGACTTGTATTTCCTATTCGGTGGGTCAGTGAAATATCCACCATGGTAAATCTTGATTGAGAACATGGTTGGATCATTAACTGTAAAAAACACAAAAAATAAAATTAGGGTTAGACCACAACATTAGAACCACCATTGTTATAACAAAAAATTGGGAATTTGGTTATAATTTACCATACGCCTGTTCCTCATCAATTTCATGTTGTTCTATACACAAATGCCACTCAGAAACCACCATTGTTACTGTTTCTTGAGGATAATAGATTTAATTAAGGATTATGCATAGGATTTAGGGTTTATGTTTGATTGTGATCATTTTTTAGAATACAGAGAGGTGATGAAAATTGTGTTACGTTTTGGGTGGTACCAAATAAAAGAAATAAAAGGGGAAAAAAACTACTAATGGACAAAAATACCCTCACGTGATATTGCACGTGGGGGAGATAACGGGGAAAACTAACTTCGTTGATTTTTGCTAAACGTTTGTGGACATGGGGATGATAAATGCTGAAGGTTTGAGATAGGGATGATTCTTGCAAATTTCCACAAACCACAGGGATGATTTTTGCAGTTTACTCTTATTATTATTATTATTATTATTATTATTATTATTATTATTATTATTATTATTATTATTATTATTATTATTATTATTATTATTATTATTATTATTATTATTATTATTATTATTTTATAAACCGCCACTTTTCATTGAAAACAAAGAAATTACATGAAATTAGAGGGGAGTCTAGACACGATCTGTGCTCCCACCCCTTTTTGAATACACAAACTAACTCGATGAAAAATAAAAGCACCGCTCTTAACATTGTTAGAGTGGCTGCTGGCAATATCCCCAACACGCGAGAGTGTATTCAAAGCTTCCACATCAAGTTCCCCAAACGTGGAAAAAGCGAAAGGGACGAACTTGTATCCATTGTCTTAACACTTGGACGCATACTTCTTCCTTTTCTTTTCCACAGCATTACATAGCGCAGCCCCAGGAGCCCATGTCGTTGCCCCAGACCCAGCAAACGGGGAGACCCCAGTCACATCCAGACATACGTCCTTACCTTGGAACCAGTTAAACAGTAGCACATCCGCAGGACGTAATTCCCTCCCTTCCTCCGACAGAAATCCCATTGGAGCTTCTTTACGCACCATAATCCCGGCTTTGGAACATATATCAACAAGGATATCACACACCAAATTATGCCTGAACTTAACACCCACTTTGCTAGCGCAGTGAACCACGTGATCCCCCCACTGGTCCATACGGTGTACATTGCAACTCGGGCATAAGCTGCCTTCGGAGAACATAGGAACAGCAAGCCTGTAGCATAACACTGAACGAAATTGGTGAGGATTCATCCTTTGTCCGAGACCGTCAATAGGGACGGCGAAGAGGAAGTCCTGCGCATGCGGGGCGCGAACATTACTAAGTATAGCCACCTGCCTTGGACTTAATGAGTACTTGGATACAAGGTCTTTCTCAATGACACCGAAATAACACTTTGCCAAGGTTTTCATCATTTGGGGGGCAGAAGCGCCCCCGATGACATTGAGGAAGTCGGTGTTACAAGTAGCATTGAATATGTCCAAAGCATGCTGGAATGAAGGGCGGTGTGTGACAATACCCGTTTTGGTGAGTATCTTATCCTGTAAGTCGTTTGTTTGCATCCGAGAAGCGAGGAAGGCGTATTTGACGATACCCCCCGCTGAAAGGATGCCAAGCCCACCGAGCTTTATTGGAAGGGTGGCAAGCCTCCACTGCCAGTCACCAAATCCAGGCCCTGAGGCAGTAACAATCTTCTCCAAAGAGGCACGTAACGTCTGATCGAACTGAGCCTGGGCCTCTGATAAGTGCAAGGGGGAACATGTTCTCAAAGCATACGATAGTTTCGAAACTCCTGCACAATTACGCAAGAGAAGAAGCTCACATTGCGGATCATTGAGTTTGTTAATTGCCTCGATTAAATGTATGGTTTTGGAGACCCTTTTGGAAGCCAAATCTCGACAGAAACCTTCGTCCAAACTAACCGGACCACCAAGGAGTTTGACACCATTTAGCGGGCGAGCAATATTTATAGGAAATACGCCCTCCACTCTGCTTCTAGGGTCTTCGACAGGCCAGAAGAGTTCCGTCTTGTCAACATTTAAAAACAAACCACGAGCGGGGCCATCTGTCCTAATGATATCAAGCGCTTTGGCGACCATGAGCGTATCACCAACAATAGTACCATCATCTAGGTACCACGCCTGAAGGGTAAGTTCACATGACTGATTGATAGCATGAATCAATGGGTGCAAAGCTAAGGCAAACAACAAAGGGCCCAACGGATCACCTTGTTGGACACCCTGACATGACCAAAGGATGGAGTCCTCATAATAGAGCCTGGCATGGCGCGCATAACAAAACTCAACCCACGGTGCAATAGAAGGGCATGCCCCCTCGCTTCTTGAAGCAAGACACTCCTGTCAACGAGATTAAAAGCATTCTTGAAGTCCACTAAAAGCATGGAAAATCCAACTTCACACCCCTTAGACTCAATGAGCCTATTTACAGAGTGAAGGACAGCCTCGCATCCCCCAGGGACTCCAACCCCAAATTGAAAATCCTGCAAGTAAGAGTTCATGGAATCACCGACCGAAGAGGAGGCAACCTTTGACACAAGCCTACGCCAAACAGTGCCAACAACAATAGGACGTATACCACCACCGGGCTTGACTAATGGAGTCAAGGGAGCACTAGCGATGTATTCCCCCAGTTGACTAGGGCACTTTCCACTAAGGAACAGATTAACAACTCCCGTAATGGACCCAAGCAGGTCATCAGCAATAACAGACGCCGCCCCTCCCAAAATATCCATCAAATGTTGTGCCCGTAACCCATCACGACCACACGACGTCCCCTTGGGGAAGTGATTGAGCCTAAACCGTCTTATTATTATTGACCAAGGTCAACAAGTCAAAGACAGCCTAGAATCAATACTCCGGTGATAGTATAGTGTATTCCCGGGTCGTTAAAGTCCCGACGAGATTGAAATGGTGCTTTTGGAATCGTTTATGAGAAAGTGGCACTGAGGACAGTAGCCAGATGATGTGGGAATGATATTGCTACTGTTATTTTGGTATTGACAAACAGATATAATATTCACAATAATCAGATATCAGATATATGCACAAATTCACAATTAAGATCACGTATCGGACTGGAAAAGTGGGTTTTTAGTATTTAACAACTACAGGGGGTGCTTTTGACACTTTTCAAAACTTAAAATTAAAAATGAAAAAGAAATTATAAAAGTGATTAAAATAATATTAAACTATTATTTAATTAATTAAACTATTTAAAATCTAAATTAAAACCTAATTTAATTAAACTAAAAATGACAAATGGTTTAAATTAAACTAAAAATTAACAAAAATATTTTCTAAACCTAAATTAGAACTTGAAGAAAGTATAAAAAATTAAAAATAATATTTTTGTCTTTTTGTGGTTTTGTTATTAAATAAAAACTATTTAACTTAATTAAACTAATTAAACTACTTTTAATTTATATTAATACTAAATTAACTTAGAAAATTACAAGAAAATTTATAAAATTACTTAACCATTACAGGAATCCTAAAAAATTATAAAAACTCTAAAAATTATGTTTAAGATTAAACTACTAATTATTTACCTATTAATTAACTTAAGTCTATTTTAAACAAATAAAATAAGGAAAATAGAAAATGAACAGTGGAATATCAAAATTTATTTTCTAAAAACTTATTATACTATATTAGAACTAGGAAAATTATAAAAACTAGATTTAACCTTATAAAAACTAATTAAGCTATTTATTACTTAATATTAATTAATAATAAAGAAAATTAAAATTAAATCTAATTAGCACTAAATGACAAAATAAAAATCTGAAAAATTTATTATAACTACTTTAATATATGAGGAATTTAATAAAAATATAAAAACACTAGTGGCTTAATTAAATTATAAAAATGAAAATTAAAATTAACTAGAATTAAATAGAAACTATCACTTACTTAAACTTTGATTTTTTTTGGAATTTTCTTTTTCAGAACTACTTTATACTTAAAATCAAAAATTTTTTGTGAAAACACTTTGAAAATTAGCTTATAAATAAGCTGTAAACACCCCCTTAACCAAATCAGTTGACTTTGGTTGACTTTCAAGAGAAATAGGCTATGGTGGGGTCCACAATGGTGAAAATCAGCACAAATAAGCTCAACAAACTACAATAAGCCAGAAAGATCCAACAATGATCACAATTAAGCTAAATAAGATGAATTAAGCACTTTGCAAGTTGCAATTTAACTCAGATTAGGGACAGAACTGAGAGGCTAAACTAGGTGGGTCCCAGGGGTCCTAGAGTCAAACTAATGGTCAAGGGTTGTTCCCTGGTAGGAGGGGGGTTGGGGGAACCTAAATACTAGGTGTGGGGACCACTGGGTTGGTCACAAAACACCACCAAAGTGGTGGTGTTGGGTGGATGGTCTGCTGCACAGGGCAGCTTGTTGCCCTGCAGTCCTCTTTTGAAGGCTGTGGGGCCCACAATGGTAAATCACAAAATTCTAAAATCTATGGGACATGAAAGATGAGATGGTATACTTTGAGTAGCAACTTGATTCAACACCTAAATCAATACACACAATTCTAATTAAATCCTTGAAATTTTGCAAAAAACTGAAAACATGACTTTGACTTTTGAAGAAAACTTGGCTAAGTTGACTTTTGTGAGATTTGTTTGATTCCTAGCTACTGATATGGATGAATTATCCTTAACTAAGACTAATTTAAGTGAAAGTAGCAAGTTCTAAGTAAATGGGTGGGATTTGGACCCTAACTGATCCAACAGTGAACTGCCAAGATCAAATGAAGATGATTTTGACTTTTGTATGTTCAAGGTGCCAATCTTACAATGCCTAAGGCCTTACCAATCCTAATGTGAGATATTGAAACAAAGATTAAGGCTAAAAATCCACTGGAAGCCTCAGTACTTACCTAAACCAAACACTCTTGAACCTTTGACTGTTTTAAGTTTTCAAAGAATATGACTATTTTAAACCATGGAACTGACTTCTAATACTTGATTATGATGAATTAAGATCAGATAAACACTATTACACAGTAATTAACAACTATAACCTATGAATCACTACTAAGCTAATTTTGACTGAAAATATGAAACAATTAGCAATTATGATTTTTTTACTAACAACTTACTAATTTTACTTTATATTATCACTAACTAACAACAACTAAGCATAAAACAAGAAAGATTAATTTAAAATAAGAACTAATACAGTAAGATGCTAAAAATAATGAAAATGCTTACAATTTGGAAATGAGATGAACACACAGAACCAAGAACCTTTCCTAACATCCCCCATGGGATTCTAACCCAAGGCCTTCCATGATACACCCTGCTCCAGCCATGAATTTCAAGAACTTGTCGTGTTGACTTTTGTTGACCATTTGTTGTTTTTGAGTTTTTTATAACTAGGTTGATTTTAATTGTTACTAATAGCTTAAATAAGCTATAAGGGAGCTTATATGTTCCTAGGAATCCAGTACATTACATAATAACAATAATTAAGCTTAATGATGATATAAAACTTGAAATAAAATTGCATAAGATGAAATAATAAAGGAAGCTTGAAATTAATAACTGAATTGAAGTACAATGCACAAAAAAAAAGAGGTTACCACTGCTTAAGAGCTTGGGTGTACCTAATATTGAAAACTAAAATTACACGACATAAACTAAAAATAAAATTAACTACTCTTTCATCCTTGTGCTTCCTCTTCTACTTATAGCCCCCAATTAGGGTTCCCAGATGCACTTCAATCATTTCCCACCTCCTCTTGATAACTTAGGTCCAATCATATGCCTCCACGTATTTTGGCGGGAAACAATTCTTTTGCAAATTGCTCTCTGATAACGTGCAGAGGAGGGGTTGCATTAATTGTGGTGTGAAAAAGTAGGTGTAGGGGGATGGGAGCATTTATTGTGGGGGGCTTTGGCTTGTGATTGGAGGAGAGGGGTGGCTGCAAGTGGTGGTGTTTGTGGGGGAGGTCTGAGAGGGAAGGGGAGAAGGAGTTGGGAGTTTGACCGAAGTCAAAATTAGCTTCGGGTCAAAAGTTTGGGTGTGGACTGGGCTAAGGATAACTTGGGCTTGTGGTTGTAACTGGGTAGGGAGTACTGGATCAGACAAAAGGGTGGGTTGGGTTGTTTATTTTTGGATTGGATTTTTAGGTATTTAAAGGTCCGTTTGGTATTATGGTTTAACAAGGTCCAAAATTGTAATTTTTGCAAAGTATAGGGACTGATATTGTAATTTTCCCAAAGTGTTCACAAGGACCTAATTTGCCATAGATGAATAGTACATGGGTATTTTGGATATTTTTCATTTTTTAAACACCCGGGGCTATTTCTGTAAATTCACCAAACCTCAGGGACCTTTATTGTAATTTTCTGAATCTTGAAGGGCTTAACCTGTAAATTCTCAAAAGTTATCATAAGGACCAATTTTGTCATTTTAGAATAGTATAAGGTTTATTTTTCACATTTTCCATTTTTCAAAACCTTAGGGACTATTTTTGACACTTTTCAAAGTTAAGGGACCAAAGTTGTAAATATGTGATTTTAAACTTTAAAGGACTATTTCTTACAACTTATGAATCCCAAGGACCTTTTATGACATTTGTACAAGTTTTGATTCACCAGGGACTAGTTTTGCAAATTTATGAAACTTGAGGGACTGAAACTGCCAATTATGCAAACTTTGTACGTTTTTCATTTGTTTTTGCATATTTTGTGTTTGAAACATATAAAACACACCTCTAAGATATTTTAAGTATTTTGATACATATTTGGGTGTTTTTGTATGTTTTGGCAGTTCATATAAGACAAAAATGATGAGTATTTACACACTCATCAGGAAGCTGCGGATCCTGTTGAGTACCAAGTCCTTGTCGACAGAAAGGGCGTCCTCATCAAGTGACAAAGAGGGCATGGTCGGCTGGGGGGCATTGGGGTGTTTGGCCTCAAGCTCCAATAGAGTGTCAGGTGTGGATGGGGCAATTCCAGAAGACGTGAGCACCTTAATAGCAGCAGTAAAATGCCCGTCCCCAAGTTTACGCTTGCATTGACCGAGGTTGACCCCGTTTTGATCCTTACGTTTCGTCCCCCCTTAGAAAGATGAAGGCACTTCGACTAACCGATCCATCACCAGACCAAGCCTGTCTACGGGATCCCTCCATTTGAGGATGGCGTGGGAAATACAGTCGAGCTGGCATCGTTCTCTCTCGCCGGAGCGTCGTTGAGATCTGTTTGTTGGCACAAAGGCGGAGAGCACACAGGATGGTAGAATAAGGAGTTGCACCCATGCAGATAAGTCCCCCGGTCTCGATAGCACCATATCCAATGCACCACGAAAAATCTTAGCAAATCCAAGTCGCGCCCTGGGGGGAATACATTTAACCGTACGTATTTTCTTTGAGAAAACCCGATCAAGGAGGTTGATGTCATAAGCGGACTCACCAACGAGAGGGGGCACCCCAGACGCATCTCCCACAAAACCCCTATCAATAGTGAGATCACCCGCGGCCCTCTCCTCGACCATATTCAGTTCCGGCCTCATGGGTAGAGGAATACCGTAGATCGCTACATCGTCAAAACGAGGTGCCGGAACCATATCACCAACGGCATGTTTGCAATTCTTACTGAAGGTGTGGGTGCAAAAACATTCCCCACAAAGCCAAATACCTGCTTGATGGAGAGCCTGGTCAAGAGCAGAGAACAACGAGAAATCACTCGCAATACGCGTTTTGTGAGAAGCCTTCAATACACCAGTCTTAAAATGGCGGGTGCCTAGGTGGTCAATAAAATATTTCCTAGTGAACCCCTTTTCATTCCCGCCCCTACACCCCTCATGTCCTTGCAACGGGCATGATATCCGAAATGTGTCAAGGTTAGCCATGATAAGGAAAAACAACAAGCCCCAAGGAATAAGTCCAACCGCTGCCCAAGTTCAAAAAACAAAATGCAAGGTCCCTTATTAAACAAACAAACTTAGCCCAAAGTGAGGCCCACCTACCAAACCGCAAGATCACCAGGGAGCAAATACCCTGGGCAATCCACTAGGAAACAAGGCGTGGGTCCCACCTAGAATTAGTATGCCGCCTCACCAATACAACCAACCGCATCAGAAAAAAAACAAATTAAACCTCAACAATACAAACCGCAAACCCACCTAACCGCAACTTGCAATCTAATCCAGAAAGCAACCGCAAAAAGGCAAAGTTCAAAATGAGACCACAAGGGCGGGAAAAGCAAACCGCAATAACTTCTCTCCCCAACGAACACCCACGACCACCGCTGAATATGGGAGAACGCAAGAGTCACACCACATGCGAAACCACAGTCCACCCAAGAAACAACGACACAACAACAAATGAAAAACAAAACGAAGGAACACACCCACACCCAATACCACAACACACCCAACGAACGAGGGGGATGACGATCCAACTGAAGGTTGAATCCCAGATGGTGGGGGGGACGAAGTCGACGGAACCGGATCAAGGAGATCCCATCGCCAAGAATCGCCCACAGTTCACAAACCTTGCGTTTCTCTTGCTGCCTCCTCCACCGAATATAATAATAGAGGGCATGCTGCGGGAGATAATCTCGGAGTCAGGTTTACAGCTGTGAAGGTTTTCGGTGTGTCTCTTTTGGCTCTTTTCAAAGAGAGAAGAGAAGCCAAGATCTTAAGTCTGCATTGCTAGTTTTCTATTTACTACTGTTTTTATTATTATTATTATTATTATTATTATTATTATTATTATTATTATTATTATTATTGTTATTGTTATTATTATTTTGTTCGTAATTCTCATATTGAGAGTTTTTAAGCAAGTTCATTTTTCAGCTATGTTTGGCGCATAGCTTTTTAGAGCTTTTTGGGGCGATAAGCGCTGAGCAATTAGCTTTTTGATTTTTGGTGTTCGTTTGTCAAAAGAGCTGTGAGCTTTGTTATTTTTTAGGAAAGCTCATTTTTTGAAGGTTTTTTTAAGAAGCTGTGAGGGGTGAGCAGTGAGCTGTGGCTACAACTCACTTCTACTACTCACAGCTCACTGCTAATGATCACAGCTACTTTTGCCAAACATAGCTTTATTTTTTTTTTCTATTACTCCCTTGGTTTAAAATTGCGCGCATCGTTGCGCTCGCATCACACATCAGAGTGATGCGTTTGAAAAAACGCAACGCGAAACCTGATGCGAGGTTGTTCCAGGATGCGGCCTAATGCGAACGCATCACATCGCAACAGTGTATTGCTCGCATCGGACGCAATGGACGCATCACTGCGCAACAGTTTTAATTTGGACTTTTATAGTTTAAGTTGACTTTTTATTTCTGGTCAAACCATTAAGTTCATATATTTGGTGTTATAACGTTACGTAATATCATTATGCACGTCACTTATTCCATATTTAATCATTTACTTGTAGAGTAAATTAAGTAGAAATATTATATATTTTTTATTTATTACCTAATGCGCTCGCAACCGCATCGCACATCACGCATTGGTCTTTTGGACCTTAAGCGCAACGGATCGCCGCACGCAATTTAAAACCAAGATTACTCCTAATAAAAACAAAAAATTTGAATATGTGTGTAAAAATAGATAAAGAAAGAAAAAAGTAAAAAGAAAAGCACTTTAAAATTGGGGATATTAGAAGAAGATCTGTCAACACACACACATATCCTGTGTTTCTTCGTTTCTTTTACAATACGATTCCTCCTCTCTTGTATCTATCTATCTATCATCCATCTACTTTCCTTTACCCCTCCCTCAATAAATCAATCTCATCACTTTTCTAATTTTTCAATCAATCCAACCAAATTTCAATCATCGGTATTATAACTTAACTTTCTTTCATATAATTCAAATTAAACCTCTTAATTTTATTGTCGAGAATTTAATTTTCTGATCGGTTAAAGGTTTGGTATGGTTTTGTGAATAATTATTAGTTTGTTAGATCGAGTTTTTATTTTTATAATCGGTATGATTTTTTATTGAAATTAAAGGTGTTAGTTGATGACTTTAGGTTAAATTTTGTATCTTTGTTAAGTAAAAGATAGTTTAGATGATATCAGATTCAACTAAAATTGTGTTATGTGATATCAAGATCTATGCTTTATTTTGTTGTATACAATTTTGGAGAATTTGTTAGCGATAAGGAGGTATTAAGCTACCTGGTAGTTAAGATGATTGCCTTTTTTTGTTAGCGGTTGTGTATGGTTAAGGGGGTGTTTGTTTCGGCTTATATAGTTAATAGTTCTATTTGGTGAATAGTGCCTCGACTTGGTTGAGTCATTTTTTTTTGGCTCGGCTCGCAGTGGACTTGTTCTAGTAGAAAGAAATTTTTTCTCTGGGAAAAAGACATAAGATTTGTTCGCTAGAGCCGGCTTATGGCTTATCTGGTTTTCGGCTTATGAAACATAAGCCCACTTTTTGTGGCTTATTTTGAAACTTTTCGGCTTTTAATAAGCTTAGTATGACATACTAAATTTATATAAGCCGAAAAGTTTCAAAATAAGCCACAAAAGGTGAGCTTATGAAACATAAGCCCAAAACCAAATAAGCCATAAGCCGGCTGTATAAGCTGAAACAAACACACCCTAAGAGTCTCTTTAAATAGTTGTTGTGGTTTGTTGGTTTATAGGCTCGTTCTTGTAGTCACCCCATGATCGGTAAATTAAGACATGATGTGTGTGGTTGTATAATAAAGGGAACTAATTAGATTCAACCGGCTTAATTTCCAACTTACTAGAACTTTTAGCGCATCGTACCTAAGATAACCCAAAGCATTTTCTCACACAAGCTATGGGGATATCATTGTTTTCTTAGTAGTATTGCTCTTTATATACAAATCATAATCTTATTGTTATTTTATTTTTATTTTTTATTTTTAAATTTCTCACTGCTCGTTTTTTACAGGAACAATGTCACTTGCTCAGCCTCATCGTGGAGAAAACTATCAATTTACCGGTGATTTTAGATCGTCGTTTATAAGAAACCACCCTCACCCGTATGGCTCAGCTTCTACGGCCTTCCCTACCAACAAACGTCACGCTAATAACAACCATAGAAGAAGCTATAACAACTCACATGATTTCCCAAATGAATATAGACAGCAGTATAACACTAACGGTTACGTTGAACCCGAAGCTTTACCTTCTTTTAAGAGAAGAAAGTTTTCTTCCACGAATTGGGAAGGTTATGGTACATCGTATAATCAACCTTCGACATATGGATATGGATATTCCCCTTCAAGGTCTAAGATGGCGTTCCTTCCTCCGGTAGCGCCTGTAGCGCCTGATGTTGATGCTAGAGCGCGTACCTCTACTAGCTGTAAGCGTGACCGGGCACGATTTGAAGAAGACGAGGATGTTGAATTTATGTCAAGAGATCAGATTGAGAGGTTGTCTCCTTCCAGAAAAGATGGCATTGATGCCTTGCAGGAAACACATTTACGATACTCGTATTGTGCGTTTCTTCAAAACCTTGGAGTTCGTCTTGAGCTGTAAGTGAAACGAACCATTTGAGTTTAAGTAGTATGGATCGTTGTTTAATTTTATCTGAATGATTTTCTGACATATTTTGTTTAATCTCGGGCAGGCCCCAAACTACTATCGGAACTGCTATGGTTCTATGCCACCGGTTTTTTGTTCGGCGGTCACATGCATCACACGATAGATTTGTAAGTTACTTTGTCTCTGTGATGAATAACTAAATATAGTTATATATACTCCGTATCTATTTTATATGAAGTTAACTTCCATGGTCGACAGATTTGATCAAAAAAAAAAAGTTTAGAAACACTGCTACTGTCCGTGAAGGTTTTTTTATTGGTTTGGTGCTCGAGTTCCACACACAAATTGTGATCGTAAATTAAGAAATATAGCGAAATGATACATGATAGCTCTCTGAGTTGCTTCATTATTTAGTCAGTAGTTTGTCTGAATTAATGTGATATACAAGTCTTTTTCTGTTTTATTTTTGACGTGTGGGGTAAACAACATATGCTGATACAATTATTCTACAGTTGATTGCTACTGCTACTCTTTTCCTTGCTGCAAAGTCTGAGGAGACGCCTTGCCCTCTGAACAGTGTCTTGAGAGTGTCCTCTGAAATTTTCCACAAGCAGGATTTCAATGTACTCTGCTATTTACTCCCTGTGGTGAGTACTTTTAACTTTTTATACTTCGTAATTCTCTTTTCTGCTTGGATTATGTTTAGGGTTTTAGTACTTTGTATGGTTTATTTGTCTAAAGCACCACTGTTTTACAGGATTGGTTTGATCAATATCGAGAACGGGTGACCGAAGCTGAGACAATGGTTTTGACAACTCTTAACTTTGAGCTAAACGTGCAACATCCATATGCACATCTTACATCCATTCTTGACAAATTGGGACTCGCACAGTCACTTTTAGTAAACCTGGCGCTGAGCTTGGTCAGTGAAGGGTAAGCCATCATACTTCTTTCCTTTAAGTCTTTAACAAGCTTTATGAAGTTAGAAATTTAGGATAGAAGAACTGTTCTGCTCATGTTCCTTGTGTTGGCTAAGTGATCGAGTTTGGAATAATGATAGATACCGGGCTACACGGAGAAGAGTAGCGTCTCTAGTGGTTGTGTTTATATTGTGCACTTTGCTACTTGATCCAGTAACCTTCCTTCCGTACTTATTGCACAGTAGGTTCATGTAGTTGTCTGCATTGTTTATTGATTTTTTGGATTGACATATAATTGCAGGGCCCATAGAAGAGTAGCATTCACGCCTGTATGATTTTCTTAGCTGGTGGATAGATATGCATGCACGTTCTGTATGATTTTCTTAGCTGGTGGATATATATGTGCTGTTCGTGTAGAGTTTTATTTCTCATCCGAAGTTGCACAACCAATGTGTTTGGATGCAGTTTCTAAGAAATTCTTTGTTAACTTGATGTCTGACCATAGAAGTTATTCACAAGTGCAACTCCAAGCACCACCAACTATATATTGGTGACATATGGCATGGAGTCGGGAGTTACTATGGGTATGGGTTTGATCATAGGGTAGAATGACAAATTGAGAATGATTATCTATGTCTTATTCCAACCCTCTAGGTGGGTGTGTGGGATTCTCAAATTTATTGGTAGCGACCTGATCCCCCCTAACCAATATCCTTCCACCAAACATACTCAAACACTAAATATCACGCTTGAATCGCGGTGCAATATGTTTTTGATTCTACAAGGTAGCCTGTGTTCTTGACATCATTAAAGTTTTTTCTTTGGGGGCTTTGCAGTGAATAGCCAACCAACCCAACTCGCTAAAGAAAAAAAGTACTCCAAAAAAAATCTCGCTGCTTATCTTAATTAACGATTTCCCCCAAAATATATCTCTCCTGTTATCATCTTGCGCAATATGCCTCTGCCAAATTTCATCCTTCCTTCCACTAAACTGAATCCCAGAGTCAAATATATATACTCAGTTTCATGGTCTTTACTCTTTGAATTTCCCGCAGCTACCAACAATGTAGTTCTACACTTTCTACTTAAGACATGGGCGGGAGTATGACTATACCATATGTGTCCATTGTCATACAAATACTTCTAGTTCATGGTTCTAAATCTTCCAATTTTCTGCAGTGATCTTAATAATATGGTCCTGCTTAAAACATGGGCATATGTTTACACATATCTGCCCTTTGTCAACAGAAAGGTTTTGCTTGGAAACATGTAGATAGCTGACACATAGCTCACCATGATATACAACTCACCAGTAGTCTATTTGACAATGTTCAGTTTGATTCTTTTGCTTTTTTAAACTGCTCAAAAAAAATTATATAGAAAGAAACAAAAGATTAAATACCTGTCATCATAAAGTATTCTCTTGAAGTATTGATATATAGCTATCATGGGACATAACATAATGCTGCTTTCAGTGGTATACTCTGCCCATGATGTGCTCCATTTCATTAAGGGTGTATTTCTTCTATCTATTAAAAATTTTCTTCTTTTTAAAAAATTTCAGCATATACTGAGCTTTTCGACTCATGTGACAGCATTTTGAAATCAACATAGTAGTCCTTCGTTATTATTTTAAAGTTTTGTTTCATACATAATTAATCATGACTTGATTTTGAAAGTTTTTTGTGTCAATTTTTAGAGTGAAGGTTAACATAAATTGAGCTCTTAAAAGCGATACTTTTGGAGTTTGGCTGGGGCATTTGTTGGTTAAGTATTGTGGCGCATGCATACCTTGGAATGGTACTAGGGAGCTAGTTATTTGCTACAGTAATACGATTCTAGTGGTGGATTTACTTAAGTTTCTCATTCTACATGCCAGTTGTATTTGCAGTTCTGGCAATAATGATCTTCCTAGGTGGAAGATCTTGTGTAGGTGGCAAGATGGGCAGGTGTGGCGGGTTGGATTATGTGTCAGAACAGTTTCAAATTTCAAGCAAACCTCCAATCTTGCTTTATAAGAAATCAGTTCAGTTTTGGTTTCCTGTGTCGGTCATATTGTAGGTTACCTTATGGTTATGACGACCAACATTATGTAACAGTCAATGTACTGGTTAGTTATTATAAGGTCTTGATGCCTCTAATAGATTGGCGTGGATGATTGGGAAGTAAACAAAAAAGAGAACATCTGCAGAGGTTTTTCTATCGTGAGGTCTACACAGTATATGATAGAGGTGGCTAGATTGGCGAATCAGGTGTGTTCGGTAAGTGGTCAAAACAGGTTCATGTTAAAATGGGTTATGTCAGTCTGGTTGGTTAACCGGCAAACAATTTATACCAATTTTTTATAACTAAGTATTACTAATACTATTCCAGAACAATATTATCAAGTTATAATCTAAATCTTAAAATAAAAATGATTTAGGAGCGTTATGAATTAGAAATAGACTTTCAGGCAGCTTTAAAACTGTTTGACGTGCTCCCCTTCTAACTAATCTTTTCTTGTTTGAGCATTTTATACTAAAACACAAGGCAAAGGGACTCATTAATAACTAAATGGATCAACTTTACCACCTCAAAGTGGTCATTCAAGGTAATCAGGCGCCTATCTATAGTGCATCTGTTTGCTGTCAGAAGTGGAAATAGCACATTTAGTGCATGGAGTCTGTGTACCCGAAGGATGGTCGTCAGTCTGTTTATACTTTATAGTGTTACCGTTGCTGTTCTTGATAACAATAGCTTAGAGCGTCTGCTAATTTTGGTGGAAAGGAAAAAAAAAGGCTAGCTTAAAAAGGTTCCACAGTGTGGCATAGCATATGCCATAGGCTTTCTTAAAGTGAGTGTTAATGTAGATTCGGATGTTAAATGTTTTTTATGCTAATGGCCATCTGTCAACGAATATGCGGAAGATACCTGGAATATGTTCACCAGATGCTGCTTTCTTTTTTGGTAAGAGAAAATTGCTTTGGCTTGCCTTCTTACTTGGGACACATGGTTCACCATATGATATGTTCACATTACATTTTTGGTAATCACTAAAAATCTCTGAATCTGATGATCGTTGAATGTAATACTTTATCTGTGCCAGATCATGATCATCCATTCTAGTTACAAAACGGTGTGTTTAATTATCAGATGGTGGTAAAATAATAATGTTCTCTGCTGCTTTCTTAGTTTGGTGTTATATATCCTAATTTTGAGTAATTCTTTTGTAGGCTGCGGAGCTCACTTTGGCTTCAGTTCAAGCCACACCAGATTGCCGCTGGAGCAGCGTATCTTGCTGCAAGATCCTTAAATATGGATCTTACTTCGTGTCAAAATGTTTGGCAGGAGTTCTATACACCACCATCTGTTTTGAAGGGTAAGTAATTTCATCATTGATTTCCGTTTATCTAGAGGCGGCAAGATGGGTGGGGTGGGTAATGGGCAATGGCTCAACTATTTAAGTTAAAGGTCTGATTTGGGCAATTTTTGATTCTTTAATGGGCCAAATGGTACAGTTAAAGGAGTGACTATGCATTAACAATATCGTATGTATTCATTATTAGCAAATTAGTTGCATTAAAAATATCGAACAAATGGAAAGTGTGTGCACCCTGGCCAACCCAACCTCGAACCTTGCATTTTGACTCGCAAAACCTTATCTTCTTGTGGAAGTTACTTTTTTTGTAGTGACTTTATTTTCTTGTTGCAGATGTTGTCCAGCAGTTGATGGAGCTGTTTTAGAGTATAACCTGAAAGATGGTTGCAGTTTATGCCTCTAGATAATTGGTGTCATATATGTGTGTGTTACTGTTATCGTACATGGCCTTTTGTCATATGTTAGACCAAGGTCGTTAAGGCTGTATAGTTGAAGTTGTGAGCAGTGTTATGTTCTTTTACTCTGAAGATAGTTGGTCTTTAAACTGTAGTTTAGGAGGAAGTGTATCCGCTTTTTTTTTTTTTTTTTTTTTTTTTTTTTTTTTTTTTTTTCAGTGATGCGTCAACAAAGGGAAAAAGATATTCGAACTTGCAAGTTGCAACCATGCTTTCATGGTAAATGTACTTGGTACGATTTATATATATATGAGAAATTTAAGTACAAGCGTGTGCAGTTGTCTTTGATGTTTTCATATAAACCTGAAATTAGGGAAGGCCCAGCTTGTTTGGATTTAGATTTGAATTTTCCACAATAAGTTCAGTGAAAGATTACAGGTATCATGAAATTATAGCTTTTGTAAAGTGCTTCACGGAAGGGTGCTCATTTTTTTATAGTACAAGACTAGGCGTAACTGTGGTTTATCTTTATGTCAGCGCCCTATCTTCCCTTTTCAGCATCTTGCTTTCATACCAATCAATCACCTCTAACCATCTATCTATACCTACTAAAAATACCCAAAACACTTGATAATCGTCCAAAACTTTTTATTTTTGTCAGCATAGCTAGGGCCACGACAACGACTTACCTTTTCCTTTTTTGATTTCTGAGTTTTTTGTATCATTTTTGTAAGCAACATTTGCGTCTTGATGTGCCAATGATCATGGGGCAAGCTTGATGATTTTTCATTACGAACTCGTTTTTCTCTGCTACAAGGAGAAATACGTTTAGTTCAATATCTTTAAAATTTTTGCAATCGATACTTTTGTTGGAAGTTTTATGTTTAAAGCATGAAATATGGAGAAAATTTTCTTCAACATATCTTTTTTAGTATCCCTCGTCCCAATTTAATTGTCCATCTTTCCTTTTTGGTATGTCCCAAATTAATTGTCCAATACTAAAAATAGATAGGAGAGTTTTGTAACACCCCCAAAATTTGATACAGCGGAAGACTCAACAAGCTTTCGGGGTGCTACGGGGATTGGTATCCAACACAAGACAATATAGAACGAGATAAAGTAAACATAATAAAAACACAACCAAAACGGGGTTTTAAGGTTTACATTTATCCCAACATCATTCAGAGTCAGGCCCAAAAATAAAATAACAGTAGGTCCAAATTTAGTTATCAGAGTTTAGAAAAATAGATCCATAAACCGTGAGCCTTGGCCGAGCCTTCCATTCCAAGCATGCATCTCAACACTTAATTACCTGAGAAAACGTGCTAAAAGTCAGCTTTCGCTGGTGAGATCATAGGTTTAAATTCATCTAACAATATAGTGGACATATACGCAAAACGCTTGCTAGCTAGACTAAGGATTCGCTAATAGCCTGCGGATACCCTCCGCTCCAACATAACACACGGATACCCTCCGTACTAACATAGATATTCGGGTAACCCCCGCAATACCAATAAATACTCGGATAACCTCCGAAGTATTAATAACCTATAGGTGCACACTACAGTATCTAAATAAGTCAACCTTAAATAGTACACACGAAACTATGTGACTAAAGCTGACAATCCACCAATAACCAAATAAGCCAACCTTGAATAGTACACACAAAATATGTGACTAAAGCTGACAATTCACCAATAACCAAATAAGTCAACCTTGAATAGTACACACAACATGTGTGACTAAAGCTGACAATAGATCCTAGTCCATACGCATAGCAAGTTTAGAAAGAATATAAAAGCGATAATAGTCCACGTAAATAATTTGCACGTTTCTCACCCCAAGTATTGAAAACATAGTTCAAGAAAAAGTGGGGCTATGACTCACCTCAAGTCCAGAAAATAGCAAGAAGAAGTCGGTAGAAATAAGATGTATGATAACTCACGAAACAGCAACTACGGACTTGGCACGACCTAACAATATAACTCGTTCAGAAATCATTTCCTCAAATTTATAATATACCCAAACCCGGACGAGAATCCGTTTTATTTCCGAAAATCCATTTCGTATTAGTTTGGTATGTTTGCGTTTGGTATCCATACGGGTGGTGGGTTGACTCAAAACAAACCAAAAAGATCACATATGGAATAATAAAATAAACTATAGATCTAATATTAGCCCAATACATCATTTAAATAAATCGCCGAAGTTTATCAAGTCCGTCGATTTGATAATCCTCATATTTATTTACGTAACATACCGTTCCAAGATTACACCCAACCTAAAGCACATAACACATAATTACTATATAGTATATATCATAGTTTAATAAATTCCTCATATATATCGTCAAATTGGCCAGATTTCCCGATATATACACTCGCAATTTATTACGCTTTACATATACTACAACCTATGGGCGTCGTAGGATACGATGCCCATTAATATATTCATTTCATATAACCAAATAACCCGGTTCGACCCTACGGTTAAGTGGTTATTTAGTTATATAAAACGTTTATATTAATCGTCATATATCCGTGACAACACGAAAGTCACAAATAATAACTTACCTGGACTCGAGTGACAACGGCTCCGCATAACTCGATAAGTTTACCCGTTATATACAAAATGACATTTTATTAACCGTTTAATAATTGTCGGGAGTTTCCCGTTTTATAACAAAATTTTATAATAATAATACGTTCAATAATATTACGCCACTTTCGTAGCCTAATATATATATCTAATTGTATTATTTATAATACGACTCGTGATTATTATTATTATTAATATACGCGCCTATATAATTATATATACGTTATTCACGTCTATATATTCACATAAACGTTTATATTATCAATAACTATTATTACGAGTTTTATTATTTTCGTTTTAATTGTGATAGTTATCGAGTCATACGAAATGGTCACATGTCCGAGTCATGACTCTCGGCTCATTGTCCAAGTCCAAAGTAAATAACAAAAGTCATAATAACCAAAAGTATCTCCGTCCAACACAATCTCAATCCACGTGCTACAACAACAGGGTCCGACTACGGCACCCGACTAACCTATCTCCGTCAATCTAAGTGACCGTCTCACAATCGGTCCCCAATATCTCTTTTCGTCAACAACTTCACAATACCAAAATCAATATCCAATGTCGAGACCAAACACGGTCTCGACCCACATGTATTCGGCCGAAATATCAACCAAAACAATTTCAAAACCAAGTTAACCAATTAAGTAATAGACCAAGTAAGCCACGGGTTGAGTTACCAAGTCAACCCGGGTCAACATATGCTCAAACATGAAACGGAAGCTATACCCGAGACCCATAGGTCTCGGCTAGCTCCTTGAGCTCAAACCGAACCCAAAACAGCCCCTAGGGGGTGTCGGCTGGTAATCCATACAACCACAAGGTCGACTAGCAACATGATAGCACCAAGAGTCCGAATGAACAACAAATGGGTCAATAATAACATCACTCAAGACCCAAGCCGAGAGCCAAGGGCTCTCGGTTAGCCTCAACCCAACGAGCAACACAAACCCGGATACCAAACCTCTTTTTAAACCATTTTTATTGAAAACCCACTTGATTCTTGTAACAAGAATCATAACAATCCGAAAAATAATGAAATCCGTGACTCTTAGTCACGATTCGAACCCACAACTCGAGTCAAAACTCGACCTACCTTCCAAAACAAGGCCAAATCGAAGAGATACTCAAGAAATAATAAGAAGATGATGATGAACTCGTGATAATTTGATTCGAATTTGGTGTTAATGTAGGAATTAGGGCGCGTGTAGGCGTAGATCGAATAGAGGATGAGATGGGGAGTCTATTTGTGGTGGTCGTGTAGTGTGGTGGTCGGCGGTGGAGCAGTGGTGGTGGCCGGATTGTTGTGTCGGCTAGGGTTAAAGAAGTAGGGGAAAAGATGGAGGTGAGAGAGATGAGTGGGTGAGTGTTTGTGTGTGTGTGGGTGAACCGAACCAAACACAACCTTTTGTATTAACTCTTTTTTTTTTTTTTTTTTTTTTTTTGTTAATAATAATAATAATAATAATAATACTAGTAATAATAATATTATTACGGTGTGGAGCGGGTAACGTGGGTAAATGTAAAAACATGTGGCCCGAACCCGAACTCATTTCAAACTTCAATATCTCTCGAAAAACATCTCGTAAATAATTAAAATACAGTCGGACTCGTAAGACGAATCATAAAACTTTCGTTAGGTAATCCTAGTGCCAGAGTCAACGTAGTACCAAGTGAGAATTCAAGTATACATCACCGAGCATTAAATCAAAAATGAATTATGAACATAATTCACGAATTCCATAACGTCATTAATTAGAAATATTCATATAATAGGTCTTACAAGTTCGTTGTGAAATAAAATTTCAAATAAAAATTATAAACGAACTTTAATCGTAATGCGGGTTTTTAAAATAGCTCCCTAAACTGCCGGTTGTCACATCCTCCCAGTCTCAGAAGGAAACCCGTCCCGGGTTTCACTCGGAAAAATTTATCTACGAAGTGAAAAGCTTCGGATATCTCTTCCGGAACTCGTCCTCACGTTCCCACGTAAATTCTGGTCCATGTCGGGAATTCCAACGAACCTTGACGAGCGGAATGCGACTTCGCTTGAGTCGTTTAACTTCACGATCTAAAATCTCAATCGGTTCTTCCACGAAATTCAGTTTCTCATCGACACGAATATCCCTCATTGGAATGACGGGCATTTCATCGGAAAGACATTTCTTCAAATTACTTACGTGGAACACGTCGTGAACTTTACTCAGTTCATGTGGTAATTCCAACCTATAAGCCACGGGCCCAATTCTTTCTAAGATCAAGAATGGTCCAATGTAGCGTGGGTTGAGTTTACCACGTTTCCCGAAACGTATTACACCCTTCCAAGGTGAGACTTTCAGCATTACTTTGTCTCCAACCTGGAACTCTAAAGGTTTACGTCTCTGATCGGCGTAGCTCTTCTGCCTATCTCTGGCGGCTTGCAATCGATCACGAATCTGAGCCACTTTCTCTGTAGTTTCTAAAATAAGCTCAGGGCCTGTAAGTTGGCTATCTCCAACTTCTGCCCAACCAATAGGCGAACGACACTTTCTGCCATACAAAGCTTCGAATGGTGCAGCCTTAAGACTTGTGTGGTAGCTATTATTATAGGAGAATTCCGCAAGGGGTAAATCCTTCTCCCAACCTTTACCAAAGTCTATGATGCATGCACGAAGCATATCCTCTAACGTCTGAATGGTCCTCTCACTTTGACCATCGGTTTGGGGATGATATGCAGTACTCATATCAAGCCTCGTCCCCAAAGCCGTTTGAAGTGATCGCCACAAAGCTGACGTAAAACGACTATCACGATCCGAAATAATAGATATCGGGACTCCATGACGCGAAATAATTTCCTTCACATATAACTTCGCAAGCTTATCCACACTATCATCTTCACTAATAGCTAAGAAATGAGCAGACTTTGTCAGACGATCCACAATTACCCAGATAGCGTCACAACCGCTAGCTGTCCTCGGTAATTTGGTAATGAAGTCCATAGTAATCCGCTCCCATTTCCAGACTGGAAGTTCTGGTTGCGTTAGTAATCCTGACGGTCTCTGGTGTTCAGCTTTAACCTTAGCACATGTCAAGCACTTACTAACGTACAATGCTATATTTGCCTTCATATTTGGCCACCAATAGAACTTCTTAAGATCCTGGTACATTTTATCGGACCCAGGATGAATAGAGTACCTTGACTTATGCGACTCGCGCATAATCAATTCCCGAATTTCTCCATATAAAGGTACCCAAATCCGATCTCCAAAACATAATAATCCATCAGAACGCTTAACAAATTCTTTCTCATTATCAGCCATCCCAAATATATTCTCGGCAGATCTATTTTCTGCTTGCAACGCTTCCGTTTGAGCTTCAAGTATTTGAGACGGTAATGGCGATACGATAGTCATTCCCAATGACCTAACTCGTAACGGTGGTACTCTTTCCTTTCGACTAAGAGCATCAGCAACAATGTTTGCTTTACCAGGGTGGTAGCGAATTTCACAATCATAATCGCTTAGCAACTCGATCCAACGTCGCTGTCTCATATTGAGCTCGTTTTGATTCAAGATGTGTTGTAGACTTTTATGGTCAGTAAACACAACACACTTTGTTCCGTACAAGTAATGTCTCCATATTCTTAAAGCGAAAACCACAGCACCTAGCTCCAAATCATGGGTAGTGTAGTTTTTCTCATGCTTTTTGAGCTGTCGTGAAGCATAAGCTATCACCTTCTCTCGTTGCATTAACACGGCTCCCAAACCTTTATGTGAGGCGTCACAATAGACGACGAAATCCTCGTTACCTTCCGGTAACGCTAAGATAGGAGCACTACACAACATCTTCTTAAGCAATTGAAACGCTTCCTCTTCTTTATCTCCCCATTCATACGTAACACTCTTTTGAGTCAATTTGGTCAATGGTTTAGCTATCTTCGAAAATCCCTCAATGAATCTTCGGTATTAACCAGCTAAACCCAAAAATTGACGAACTTCGGTTGGGGTTGTAGGTGCAGCCCAATCTTTTATCGCCTCAATCTTAGCAGGATCCACATGGACTCCTTGTCTATCAATCACATGACCCAAAAATTGTACCGTCGGAATCCAGAATTCGCATTTCGAAAACTTGGCATAAAGTTTCTCCTTCCTGAGCAATTCCAAAATGAGTCTTAAATGCTCTTCATGCTCTTTCTCACTCTTTGAATAAATCAGAATGTCATCGATGAATACAATCACAAACTTGTCTAAGTAAGGCTTACACACACGATTCATGAGATCCATGAATATTGCTGGTGCGTTAGTCAACCCAAACGGCATCACCTGAAACTCGTAATGCCCGTAACGGGTTCTGAAAGCCGTTTTCGGAAGATCTTCCTCGCGAACTCGAAGTTGATGATATCCCGATCTCAAATCGATCTTCGAATACACACTCAATCCTTGGAGTTGATCGAACAAGTCGTCGATCCTAGGTAACGGGTATCGATTCTTCACCGTTAACTTATTCAACTCTCTATAATCAATACACATACGAAATGATCCATCCTTCTTCTTCACAAATAAGAATGGGGCTCCCCAAGGTGAAGAACTTGGTCTTATGAATCCTTTTTCGGCTAACTCCGCCAATTGTTTCGACAACTCTTCTAGTTCGGTAGGTGCAAGACGATAAGGCGCTCGTGCTACAGGTGCGGCACCAGGTATCAACTCAATCTGAAACTCCACTTGTCTAGTCGGCGGGATCCCTGGCAAATCATCGGGAAACACATCAGGAAAATCACGAACTATAGGCACATCTCCAATGCACCTTTCCTTTTTCTTTGTCTCTCCCTTCTCTGAAATTTGGGCTAAGAAAAGGTAACATCCCTTCTCCATTAGCTTCGGTAATTTTGTGCAAGATATAACTGCTAATCGGGATGGGCTCCTAGAATCCTTTCGGTCTCCTAATATGTTTAGGACTTCCTTTCCGTATGGTACACGCACGATCTTCTCGTCGCAAAGTATGTGAGCACGATACTTCGACAACCAATCCATACCAATGATGACATCAAAACTTCATAACGTGACGGGTAGAAGATCTATGTTGAAAGGGTGGATCAAGAAATTTAACGTACAACCGCGAATGATGGTATTAATCCTTTCTATGTTTCCATTTGCTAACTCAATGTCATATCCAGTTCCTAAGGCCATCGGGGGTTTCTCTAGTAAGGGTGCAAACGTAGTGGACACAAAACTCCTATCGGCACCAGTATCAAATAGTATGGAAGCATAACGATTATTGAGAAGGAACGTACCAGTAACGACGTTCGGATCTTCTTCTCTCTCGTTCCCGAGTGCATACACTCTTCCCTGGGCAGCTCCAGCTTCCACACGTTGGTCCCCATTATCTTGTCGTCCACCGTTTCCTCCAGCTCCACGGTTTCCATAATTGTACCCATTACCACCCGAGCCTTGATTTCCACGGTTCCGCGATTCTCTACACTCATTCCTATAGTGTCCCTTCTTTCCACACCCATAACAAGTAACATCTACCTTATTTCTCATCTCAGGGGCAGCTTGAACCATAGCAAGAGGTCGAGCTCTACAGTCCCTAGCTGTGTGTCCTTTCTTTGAGCAATTCTGGCATTTCATACTACACCATCCAGTATGATGCTGAAGGCATCGATCACACTTGGGTGCATCACCGTTCTGATTCTTCTTATCTCCATTCCCAATAGCATAAGCCTTAGCTTGTCTCTTGCTTCGGTGATCATTACTCTTAGAGTGACGGTCTCTCTTTCTCTTTCCATTCTTCTCCTTATCAACTTCTTCTAATTCTAACGAATCCATAAGTTGTTGAGCAATTGTGATTGCCTCATGGATGTTTGCAGGCCTAGCAGAAATCACATCGTTTCTCGTAGCCACAGGCAACCCATCAGTATACCTCTCGATCTTTTGAGTCTCAGTTTTCACCATATCTGGGCACAACAAGGCCAATTCTTGGTAACGACGATTGTAAGTCGCCATATCATTACCTTTCACCTTGTCGTTCCAAAACTCAATCTCTAGCTTCTTGACCTAATTCCTTGGGCAATAAGTCTGAATCAGCAAAGACTTAAATTGTTCCCAAGTCATGGCATAAGCTACATCACTCCCAACTGCATTTCGGTAGTTGTTCCACCAAGTCAAAGCTTCATCCTTGAAAGTAAAAGAAGCAAACTTTACCTTCGCATTCTCCGCACAACCACTGACATTAAACACTGACTCAGTCTTCTCAATCCATCTGACTAAGTAAACCACTCCTTCAGTTCCACCAAACTCAATGGGTCCACAAATCTTGAACTCCTTGTATTGACATCCATTAGCACGAACAGGTGGAAAAGTTCCAGCATAATTATTGGAATGGTTTGACTCGGCTAGAAGTTCAGCAACTCTTTGCTCCACAAGTTGGTTGATCATTGCTTGATCCACAGTAGATGCATTAAGTGGAACATGATCATTGTCTCCCTGAACATCAACATTTTGATTCCTGTTGTTGCGGTTAGTGGTGTCCAGGTTGTCAGGAGTAGGGTTTCAACATTTCGAGTAGGTCGACGACCTCGGCGACCTGGAGTAGTCACAGCAGGACCAGTTCTGGTAGACCTAACAGGGTTTCGTCGTGGTGCCATTGATCTGTAACATCATACAAGTTCATGAGTCTCCAATAGACTTATCGATATGCTCAACAAAACATTTCAACGAAATCAAGTCATGGAAAGAATAGCAACAATACACCACGTAACATCAATAAAGCGAATAAGGACTCAATTTCCATAACACCCAAAATCACATAATACCATATACTAATAACCATCAACCATACAATAGCGATCTAACATCGTTCCAACTAACGGATAACACAAAACATACTAATCGTTCCAAAAGAGACGAATACTGAGCAAAATACATCAAAATATGATAAATAGCTTTTCTAACCGAACACTCCTCGGTTAAGAAAGCAACAAGACAACATAACCCAAGCAACTAGCCACGTGGCTGGCGGAGGCTCCTCAACTCCTGCCTCAAGCTATCAAGATCTCTCCATAACGATCCTAGCTCCACGCTATGGGTGTCTCGATCTCTCTTGAGGTCAGCCACCTCCTTCTCTAGCTCGGCATTCCTTTGCCAAAGCTTGCGGTCGGCCTCACGAGCAGTAACAAATCCTCGCTGCAAACTATCGATATGCTCGTGGACATCCATCAAAACTCTCCTCAGCTCAGTAGCCCTGCCCACAGCGACAGTCAAATCAACTCTCAAATCTGCTAAAAACTCTCCAATAACTCTCTCAAGTCGATCAGATACACGTGCAACTCTCTCACTAAGCTCAGTAATCCGAGCCCACAACCTGCCAACCTCACCCAACTCTGCATGCTCAGCAGAAACCTCAGAAGATGCATCCGACTCAACGGGACTACCAGGTGGCAACTCAAACAAGAACGGATGATCAGGTGAATCAGGCTCAATCGGGTGTACAGGTGAATCAGGCTCCTCAGCCTGAGCTGGTGGTACTAACTCATCATCATCATCATCAGGCATCTCATCCTCCTGAGGGTCATCCTCCTCCTCAGGGTCATCATCATCACCCTGCTCAGCCTCCTGAGGGTCATCCTCCTCCTCAGGGTCATCAGCCTCATCCTCACCCTCGTACTCCTCCTCCTCCTCGGAAGAGTACCTCATCAATCGTCATCTCCTACTAGGTGAACCATGTGGAGATGTAGTAGGTGATCTAGGACGACGACGCAATGATGTGGGTGGCGCCTCAGACAGAAGAGAATGAGCATCAATCTGTAAAGGTGATGGAGTAGGGCGTACCGACATGCGCGCCGTAGCTCGGTGGGCAAAGCGTGGTGCCACACGAGCCAAAGCCTGATGAAGAGTAAGCTGCCTCGATGTACCAGGGAGCCCTAGAGAAGATGAGGGTCCCTGCGTAGATGCAGCAGGTAGTGCTGAAGTAGAAGCTGCCTGTGATACAGTAGCTGAAGACATGGCCATCTGGTAAGGGTCATCAGATGCCTGATGAGGCGAAAAATGATCCGTTTTTAGGGGGTCATTTAAGCCCGAATCCGACTTTATTTGATCAAATATTGCCCTAAATCGTTCCTTTTGTGATTTTAGGTGTTTGGAGAGTGAATTCTGGAAAAGAAGCCATTTTGGACGTTTTTAGAGCATAAAAGTGAAGAAAACGGCAAAGTACCAAATTTCCATGCTGAAGATACAAGGTGACGGCGTCAAGAGTAATATCTTGACGGCGTCAGACATGAAGATTAAAATACCGAAGGTGGTGACGGCGTCAAATGCCCTCATGACGGCGTCAAAGTGGCAAGAATAAAATACCGTGGTTCATGACGGCGTCACATAGGCCGTCATAAGTAGATCAAGGCCGTCCGAGGAAGTATATGGCGGCGAGGTGACGGCGTCACATGTAACTCTTGACGCCGTCAGCCTACTTTTCCTATATATAGTTTTCTAGTTTTTTCATTAAAAAAAGAGAAGTTTTGGTGAAACCCTAAAGACGAATTTGGTGTATCTTTTACAGGTTTTTCAAGGGTTCCAAACCCTTGAGACCTTGCATTGTAATTGAGATAAATGTTCTTCCAATTCAATCAATATGTCTATGTGTTGGTTGTTTATATCTTGTTCTTGTCTCAATTCTACTATGCTAGGCTAGATCTCTTTTGTGTTTGCTTAGATCTAATGAAACCTAGATGTTGATTATGTGTTGATTACTTGTCTATTTTTGTCTTGGATGAATGATTTTATATGTTAGGCTTAAGAAAACTGGCAGATCTCCAAATGGTAACATGCTTGAACGTCTTAAGAAACATGAACCGAGGCGTACTAGGTCGTTATTGGTTGTATTTAATGCATGAGCCACTGTTTACAATCCCTATAGTTGTGCTGGGTCATGGTGTAGGAGGAGATAAGAGCTCATAGAGTTGGGGAGTTATGTATGCCACCCCACGAATGGTATTAAGGAATACAATCCGTCATCCATACAAGTGTAACAAGTAATTAACGTGTAAAAGATATCTAGGGAGTAGTGAAGTCTAAGTAAACACAATTTCTCCAATTACTGCTCACAACCTTAGTATAATTAGTTTATTTTCATTTTTAGTATTTTATTTTGATTGCATCTTAGTTTTGGGTTAGTTGAATAGCAACTAATTCCGCCCACTCTTCCAAAACCCGAGATTTTACTTGCTTTCATAAAAATATAAAAATACAAAAATAATCATCTCTCACCTTTAGAACTATTAATTAGGTTTTCTAATCCTAGCGACACTATTCCTAAGCTGAACGATCAATCCCCCGGTACTTGTCATTATACTATACTACAACGATCAGGTACACTGCCTGGTGGGGGTTGTAAGCTTCTCGAGATCCCTCGAGAGGTAAAGCAAGGTGCGATTCCCACGCATCAATGCCATAGTGAACTGTGCAGGTAAAACCGGTGCAGTAAGAATGTCCTCGACGACATCGGGCATATGGGAGGCCATGGTCTGTGACAACGGCGTAGGGTAGGTGTAAGTGTTTCAAAACAACTAAATCACAACTCATAATACCATACCAAATATACTCATCAAATAGTTCCATCATATAATCTCAATAAAAAGAATTTCAAACACCGCATTACTAAAATGTTTATAAAACATATAGACCATATAAATCCTCGAGAACGCCATCTTATTACTAAAATCCATAAACCTCAAATCATCTCAATAAATCCCAAATCTAACAATCATCTCAAATATCTCATAATACCTCAAATAATAGAAGATGCTTCGGCTTGGCGGGCTGGCGGGCGGTGGTCAAGGATCATTTTCTATAAAAAATACGGTTATAGTTTAGGCGTTTATTTACCTAGTTCTCTATAACCTTGGCTCTGATACCAATCTGTAACACCCCCAAAATTTGATACAGCGGAAGACTCAACAAACTTTCGGAGTGCTACGGGGATTGGTATCCAACACAAGACAATATAAAACGAGATAAAGTAAACATAATAAAAACACAACCAAAACGGGGTTTTAAGGTTTACATTTATCCCAACATCATTCAGAGTCAGGCCCAAAAATAAAATAACAGTAGGTCCAAATTTAGTTATCAGAGTTTAGAAAAATAGATCCATAAACCGTGAGCCTTGGCCGAGCCTTCCATTCCAAGCATGCATCTCAACACTTAATTACCTGAGAAAACGTGCTAAAAGTCAGCTTTCGCTGGTGAGATCATAGGTTTAAATTCATCTAACAATATAGTGGACATATACGCAAAACGCTTGCTAGCTAGACTAAGGATTCGCTAATAGCCTGCGGATACCCTCCGCTCCAACATAACACACGGATACCCTCCGTACTAACATAGATATTCGGGTAACCCCCGCAATACCAATAAATACTCGGATAACCTCTGAAGTATTAATAACCTATAGGTACACACTACAGTATCTAAATAAGTCAACCTTGAATAGTACACACGAAACTATGTGACTAAAGCTGACAATCCACCAATAACCAAATAAGCCAACCTTGAATAGTACACACAAAATATGTGACTAAAGCTGACAATTCACCAATAACCAAATAAGTCAACCTTGAATAGTACACACAACATGTGTGACTAAAGCTGACAATAGATCCTAGTCCATACGCATAGCAAGTTTAGAAAGAATATAAAAGCGATAATAGTCCACGTAAATAATTTGCACGTTTCTCACCCCAAGTATTGAAAACATAGTTCAAGAAAAAGTGGGGCTATGACTCACCTCAAGTCCAGAAAATAGCAAGAAGAAGTCGGTAGAAATAAGATGTATGATAACTCACGAAACAGCAACTACGGACTTGGCACGACCTAACAATATAACTCGTTCAGAAATCATTTCCTCAAATTTATAATATACCCAAACCCGGACGAGAATCCGTTTTATTTTCGAAAATCCATTTCGTATTAGTTTGGTATGTTTGCGTTTGGTATCCATACGGGTGGTGGGTTGACTCAAAACAAACCAAAAAGATCACATATGGAATAATAAAATAAACTATAGATCTAATATTAGCCCAATACATCATTTAAATAAATCGCCGAAGTTTATCAAGTCCGTCGATTTGATAATCCTCATATTTATTTACGTAACATACCGTTCCAAGATTACACCCAACCTAAAGCACATAGCACATAATTACTATATAGTATATATCATAGTTTAATAAATTCCTCATATATATCGTCAAATTGGCCAGATTTCCCGATATATACACTCGCAATTTATTACGCTTTACATATACTACAACCTATGGGCGTCGTAGGATACGATGCCCATTAATATATTCATTTCATATAACCAAATAACCCGGTTCGACCCTACGGTTAAGTGGTTATTTAGTTATATAAAACGTTTATATTAATCGTCATATATCCGTGACAACACGAAAGTCACAAATAATAACTTACCTGGACTCGAGTGACAACGGCTCCGCATAACTCGATAAGTTTACCCGTTATATACAAAATGACATTTTATTAACCGTTTAATAATTGTCGGGAGTTTCCCGTTTTATAACAAAATTTTATAATAATAATACGTTCAATAATATTACGCCACTTTCGTAGCCTAATATATATATCTAATTGTATTATTTATAATACGACTCGTGATTATTATTATTATTAATATACGCGCCTATATAATTATATATACGTTATTCACGTCTATATATTCACATAAACGTTTATATTATCAATAACTATTATTACGAGTTTTATTATTTTCGTTTTAATTGTGATAGTTATCGAGTCATACGAAATGGTCACATGTCCGAGTCATGACTCTCGGCTCATTGTCCAAGTCCAAAGTAAATAACAAAAGTCATAATAACCAAAAGTATCTCCGTCCAACACAATCTCAATCCACGTGCTACAACAACAGGGTCCGACTACGGCACCCGACTAACCTATCTCCGTCAATCTAAGTGACCGTCTCACAATCGGTCCCCAATATCTCTTTTCGTCAACAACTTCACAATACCAAAATCAATATCCAATGTCGAGACCAAACACGGTCTCGACCCACATGTATTCGGCCGAAATATCAACCAAAACAATTTCAAAACCAAGTTAACCAATTAAGTAATAGACCAAGTAAGCCACGGGTTGAGTTACCAAGTCAACCCGGGTCAACATATGCTCAAACAGAGATACTCAAGAAATACTCAAGAAATAATAAGAAGATGATGATGAACTCGTGATAATTTGATTCGAATTTGATGTTAATGTAGGAATTAGGGCGCGTGTAGGGGTAGATCGAATAGAGGATGAGATGGGGAGTCTATTTGTGGTGGTCGTGTAGTGTGGTGGTCGGCGGTGGAGCAGTGGTGGTGGCCGGATTGTTGTGTCGGCTAGGGTTAAAGAAGTAGGGGAAAAGATGGAGGTGAGAGAGATGAGTGAGTGAGTGTTTGTGTGTGTGTGGGTGAACCGAACCAAACACAACCTTTTGTATTAACTCTTTTTTTTTTTTTTTTTTTTTTTTTTTTTTTTTTTTTTTTTTGGTTAATAATAATAATAATAATAATAATAATAATAATAATAATAGTAATAATAATATTATTACGGTGTGGAGCGGGTAACGTGGGTAAATGTAAAAACATGTGGCCCGAACCCGAACTCATTTCAAACTTCAATATCTCTCAAAAAACATCTCGTAAATAATTAAAATACAGTCGGACTCGTAAGACGAATCATAAAACTTTCGTTAGGTAATCCTAGTGCCAGAGTCAACGTAGTACCAAGTGAGAATTCAAGTATACATCACCGAGCATTAAATCAAAAATGAATTATGAACATAATTCACGAATTCCATAACGTCATTAATTAGAAATATTCATATAATAGGTCTTACAAGTTCGTTGTGAAATAAAATTTCAAATAAAAATTATAAACGAACTTTAATCGTAATGCGGGTTTTTAAAATAGCTCCCTAAACTGCCAGTTGTCACAAGTTTGGTCAAGTTTACTATATTACCCTTAGTTGAAATTAATATTACAAACTTTAAAGAAGTGTTAATTAATTGGTTAAGGGTAAATCTGTCATTTGGCAAAAAAGTAAGAGAGAGAAAGTTGTATTAATTATATTTTTCATAAACTGTGTGTTTTTTTGTCGGTGGATAATAATTTTGGGACGGAAGGAGTAACAATTTGCTCAGAAAATCTGTGTGTTAAGTGTATTTACCCACTTTTCTAAAATCATGGAAACTCTCACTTTGAGAATTAGGAATTAGGTCAAGCAGGAGGCTCGAAAACCAAAAGCTACCCTTAACTTATTCCATTCATCTTTACCAGAAAGAAGCAAAACTTTCATTTGATGATCAAATTTACTTTGTAAATGTTTTCATAAAATGTTTGGATCATCACAGTTCGAATAAACTAGCTTATAAAATAAGTTTTGTTTGTCACACATGTTTATGGAAGCTTTTATAAGTCATAGGCCTCTATAAGCCCAAGCCATTTACAACGAGCTTGTTAAGGCTTATAGTTAGTCAAATTACTTAAATACCCTTCAAAATATAGTGTATTGAGTTATATATGAATTTAATTTGATCTATTTTTATATGGTTTTATATTTTCTCCGATTAATTCGTCAACGCTCTCATAAAAATATAAGCTCGAAACTTAGAGCATCCACAATAGTTAAAACACAAATGACTTTTTACATTTAATGCAATCAATACATACCACATTTATTACATATCACTTTGAAAAATTACTTGAAGTGTACCAAGTATTTCTTAAAAGCTTTTTAAAAAGCTTTTCATGTAATGAAAAAAAAGCCTTTGAAAAGACTTATTTAAATAGTGAAAAATTATTCTTGTTTTTCTATTGGAGATGATCTTATAAGCTTCGCCTACCCTTAATATGTACTTGGAACAATATTGCAATAGTTTTAGACTTTAGTACATACGTTTGTTTTTACTAATCATAACAATGGTTCTAGAAATGAGATAAGACGCAAATCGCATAACAATCACCTTTGAGGTCTACATTTAACACCTTGTCGGGTGGTTTGGACAGGTAGACATACAAACAAAAAGAGAGTCGTTATTCAACATGTTTTAATAATTCAACATAGTTACACTCTAAACTAAAAGTCAAAAATATGATTACCAAATATTGAGCTAATAAATGATCACTTCATAAGTAGGTATAGATAGCATATCAACTACTGAACTAACTCTGGTAAAAATAGAAAGTTTAACTAATGGATTCAAAAAGCCAAAGCAGGATTCAAGTGATCCAAAAGCATTTTCTTCATCAATCTGATAATGGGAACTCGACATTAAGGCCTCACCAAACTGCTGGTGAATTTTTCTTAGGTATATATAATCACTACTTCATTTTATTAGTAGTATTTTAATGCTGTGTGATATAAGTTTGAGATTGCATATTTTGAAGTAGATATATAAGGGGTTGGAGCATTGGGATAATCCAACTTGCTTATGCTCATGTGCTTGTTTTGGTGCAAAAAAGCAGTTTTCAGTAAGCAAAAAAGCAGTTTAATCCCACACAAACTCAAACCAGGTAAAGCCCTCCGAGTTTGGTGTGACCACTTCAGGGCTGTTTTTGCACCTAGGAGGAATTTGATACTCACATTCCTTTTTGCCACCGGGCGACCCTGAGTGACCTCTTATTTCAAATCCTCAGTTGAGATGAAATAGTTTTATTTCATGGTTTTAAGAAGTAGCTAAACTAGATAGTGTTTCATTTATTGTTATGAACTTTTAAACTTTGTTTAAGTAGTACACATTTAAAGTTTCTTACCTAAAAGAAAGTTATTATTACTAATACTTTATTACAACAGAAAAACTTTAAATGTGCATATTGGAACATAATTGAAAATTTGTAACAATAAATGGAGATTTTTTAGTTCAGGTACTTATACTTAGGTGGGACATGAACGTAACCATAGGGTCTTTGGACCCAAGGCCTTTGGTCCAGTGGTATGTGGTTGCCCACCAACCTAGAAGTTGTGGGTTCAAGCCTCGTTGGAGGCATTTGTTAAATAGGTGGTATAGGGTGTGAAAAAAATTACCGTTCGAAAATAATAATAATAAAAATATGGTCTTTGGACTAACAGCATCTGTGAGATAGTTATGTCACGGACCAAGAGGTTGTGGGTTCAAGTCTAGTCGATGATGAAAATGAGATTATTGTGGTTGTGTGAGACGTATAAATTATCGTTAGGAGTTTGCCTTAGAAAAAAAAAAAAAGACGTTCTACCTTAATATCTTCCCTAAAAACACTTCATAAGAGATATGCAGCCCTCTAACATCCCTTCTCATACTAATTTTTATAGTTTATGTGAAATAGGCAAAACCAAACACTAAGTCCTGATTGCTTGTTTTCTTAGCTGCTTATCCCAAACACCCTCTTATAGTCACTTGAAAGTCAAACCTCGAGAATGCTAAAAATGATACTCCGTATGTTGTTTCAGAGAACGACCTTGCCCTAGAATATGAAAAATATGAATGTACTTACAATGTTCATCAATGTTGTGACATTTTTAAGTCTGCAATAAAACTTCTTAGTATTGTGGGAATCGTTATAAGTGTCATGCGTATTGGTCCGCGTTAATGGGAAACGATGATTGAACCCATACAATCTGCCGAAGCATGCCCAATAAATTCAGCCGGAAAATTAATCAACTCGGAAGAAATAGAAGTAATCCAAATGTATAATTGAGTGTTATCAATAAGGTACACTGATGACATGCATAGCAAATTCGAGAAGATGTGATATATTGTGGTTGTATTTTTCGTTAAAATGTACATATATTGTGGCTGTTTTTATCTCCCATTATCACGTTCTTCCATTCATTTAGTAAACATTGTTTATGCTGTGTTGGCAGAGCAAGGTTACAGTGTTGTTCTTCCTGAGAAACTGCAGACAGGGAACTGGAATGTTTACAGGTCTGAGTCATCTCTTTACACTCAACCATTTCCATTGGTTAATATAGTTATTTACGTACTTTTCTTTTCATGCCAGATCTGCTTTATCACCTTTGAAGCTTGTGAGTAGATTTCCTGATCATCCAGAAATAGCTACGTTGCATGATATCCTTGTGTGAGTCTTCATTCACTCTTTGCAAATTAAGGGTGGAAATTATGACCCATTTACTTATGTATATATGGCCCATTTATTTACGAGTCAAATGGGTTAAACGGGTTAAAAGCTGCCCAAATTCTTAAAACATCCTAAATCAGTTTAAACCTTTGGGACAGAAGTGTTATTGGTTTACCCAAATTGACCCATTAAACCTGCTCGACCCATTGTTTTTGCAACTCTAGAATTTTCATTGATGTGCATAACGGGATTGTTACCTTCACTCATAGGCATGCTGTCGAGACATACGGGGATAACAAATATCTCGGAACCCGAGTTGGAGCAGATGGAACAGTTGGGGAGTAAGTCGTCAAGTGTAAGTACTTAAATATGTGCTCAATAAATATTGATACATTTATGAAATATTTGTCAGGTACAAGTGGATGACTTACAGGGAAGCAGGCATTGCTCGGTTAGAAGTTGGTTCGGGTTTATTGTATCATGGGATCCCAAAGGCAAGCTAATCTAAATTACTTCTTCCCTGTGGGGAAACCCTGTTTCATAATCCTAATACTTATGTCTTTGGTTTACAACAGGGTTCCAGTGTTGGGCTATATTTTAACAACAGACCAGAGTGGATTATAGTGGATAATGCATGTTCTGCATACTCATATATATCTGTTCCTTTATATGATACCCTTGGTTCGTTATTTGGTCTTATATCTTGTAAACTGTAACATAAAGCTGATGTTGCTGGGATTCATATTGTGTTGCTACTTACTTAGTTTTCTATTTTCTTTTGCACATCAGGTCCAGATGCTGCAAAGTTCATTGTAAATCATGCAGCTGTGCAAGTTATCTTTTGTGTGCCAAATACCTTGAAAGACGTGAGCTTGTTACCTTCGATTTTTCAATGATACTATTTTTTTTCATTATCTTACACCATTCATGATAATTAGTTATATAATATAGATGCTTATATCTTGTGGTTAGCATATGAAATATCTTTACATAATCATTTTTTGTTTTAGATTTCTTATTGTTGTCTTATCTTACACTTGCGCCAAATTGCAGTTGCTGAGCTACTTGTCGGAAATCCCTTCTGTGCGTCTAATAGTGGTATGGGACCCAAATTTTCAGTAATAGTTGCACTAATATTCTGCTGCATAAGACCAGAGATGGCCATTTTAACCCATATTCGTGGGCTACTTTGGGTTATGTTAAAATTATAATGGGTCAAAAACTCCTTTTTTGTACGGAAAAAAAAATAATATAAAAACTATGGTTCTAGACCCTTTGAAAGAATTACGACTAACACCATTCAAAGTTTCTAAAACCATACAGGTTTGGTACCTCCATAATTTTAGATATAAATTGCTCCAATACTTGTTCACTCACCTATGTGGGACTAAACCAAAATTCATTTCTATCTTCAAGCTTTTGTCTCAGAAGCCTCAATTCTTTTTTTGAAAAGGCCATTATATATGTGAATAAAGATTAGCTAAAAGGAAAATGGGTCAAAAGGTGCCCAAATTATATTTAAGCTACTTTATTAAAAACTAAGATGATTATTGTAATAATATTGCGACACACATATAATTTATAACATCTGAAGAAAATGGAAATTAACTGTTTTGTGTCAACTTAACCTGACCCATTTTGACCCTACCAAACTTTGCCATTTGAACCAAAATAGACTACAGAATTGCGTATTTATTCTGATTTACCAATGTGAAAGGTGGTTGGAGCAAGCGATGATCAATTAACATCCCTTCCATCGCAAACAAATGTTGAGATCATAACATATACGAGACTTCAGAGTCAGGTAATATCAGATTACTTTTATAGAATATTGACATTGTTCTATTTGTGTGAAAAGTTTAATTGTAGTGATTATATATGATTTTGAAACTTATTTGTTTCAGGGTCATGATTACCCGAAACCATTCTGTCCACCAAAACCAGAAGATATAGCTACAATATGCTATACAAGTGGAACCACTGGGAAGCCAAAGGTTTTCCTTCTGTTTTGCATTAATTTCACCTCATAATTTTAATATTCGACTCCTTTACTCTGAAGCTCATCTTATCTTAAAGGGTGCTGTACTTTCTCATGGAAACTTAATCGCAAATGTTGCTGGTCAATGTCTTCGAATGACATTTTACCCTTCGGACATGTGAGCCATACAATTAAGAAAACTAAAAGTGATTGTGCATAACTTTTTTGTAAGATAGTTACTATAAAGTTACTAAAGATTTATACCTTGTGTTCAGTTATATTTCATATCTTCCTTTGGCACATATCTACGAACGAGTCGCCCAATTCAATATGGCTTATTTTGGAGTTGGAATTGGGTTTTCCCAGGGTGTAAGTAATCCAACCTATGGCTTATATATTTGTTTTTATGTTGTTGACAGTAATAACTAGAGGTGGCTATTCCGACCCGTTTTTAAACAGGCCAATTTGGTTATGTCTATCTTTAAAGGGTGAAATAAAAAAAAGATTTAACTTGCATGCTTTGGTCTCCAACTCTCTGTGCTTTGTTCAAAATTACTAAATTGTTCCCTCGCCGTACTAATTATGGATACGGTACCTATAATTACCGTTTGTATTCATTTTTCTTCCATCGCCCTTTTACTCTTTAGGGACTGATGGAGTAGTTAATGACATACTTGAGGGACTAAAAGTGAATTAGTTACATACAAGAGAGACCAAATGTGAAAACAAACATTGTTTCTAGGAACGTGACCAAATCCTTAACTTTGAGCAAACCAAAACAACCTGTAATTACTTTAAAAAGGAAACAGGTCAAGCGGGTTAAAATTCAGTCAAGTCGACCCATTTGTGTATAAATGGGTCGGCATGGTTACCTCTAATGACACATGCTAAATGTGTGTTCTATTGATGTACTTGGGTACAGGACAATTTGAAATTGATGGATGATATGGTATCTTTAAGACCCACTATATTCTTCAGCGTTCCTCGAGTATATAACAAACTATATGCTGGGTAAGAAACTTTGTCACAACAAGCGTACTACTTACCGAGTAATCGAGTCCTATGTCTCTTCAGCAACTTACTACAGATATTTGGTATTTGCAGCATTACAAATGCTGTTAAGTCATCTGGTGGTCTAAAGCAGAGATTATTCAACACTGCTTATAATGCAAAGAAACATGCAATATTAAATGGTAAAGTGGTATAAGCTGCATTTTATTTCCATTCCTTATTCTCTTGCATTTAAGTTCTGTTAGGACCTGAATGATATTTTATCGACGAAAGAAATACCAGCCCTTTACAAAAAGAAATATCTGTTTTTACCTGAAACCGTCCACCTCTGGTATCATTAAGTATAAATGAGTAGCTGTATTTTCAGGCAAAAATTCATCTGCAATGTGGGACACTTTGGTCTTCAATAAAATAAAAGGAATGCTTGGAGGACAAGTTCGTTTTATGCTTACAGCTGCTTCACCATTGTCTCCTGATGTTCTGGATTTTCTGAGAGTGTATGTTAATTATCTGCCAGTCGTTTGTTTAGGTCAAAACCATCCATAGTTACAATTATTGTTGTCTCTAATGAGTCGGGTCATCTCAACAGGTGCTTTGGTTGCATTTTTCTAGAAGCTTATGGTATGACTGAAAATTCTTGTGCCATAAGTAATATCGATCTCGGTGACAACCTTTGTGGGCATGTTGGCTCTCCAAGTCCTGCTTGTGGTTAGTTCTTGACATACTTATAAATAATGATATTGTTTCTCGGGTTCATCAAAATAAGCATATTACAAATGGGTTCATAACAAAATGTCATAAAAATTATCTTCGCAGCAAAATGACTATCAAGTTCACGAACATATTTTGTGAGCTTACTTTTTTTTTGCGAAATAACTTTTTCGGAACTTCTTAATGTTTTTGACAAATACCAAAAAAGAGACATATCTCTGGAAATAAGTTTCGGTTCATACACCCCTAAAGTGCTTACCTTTTTGTGTTCTTTACAGTATATAAGTTGTATCGACAGTTACTTACTGAATGTGTGATTCAACTTGATTTAGAAATTGTCATCTTTGGTTTTGTGCTTGTTATAACATGTCACTAGGATTTGATTTTATGTATTTCATTCCCTTTTCAGAAATTAAGTTAGTAGATGTTCCAGAAATGGACTATACATCAGCAGATAAGCCTCATCCACGTGGCGAGATTTGTGTAAGAGGGCCAACTGTGTTCCAGGGCTACTATAAAGATGAAGCACAAACGTACCTCTCTTTTATCTATCCTGCTACCTTAATTTATCTAAAATTGTTAGAGGTTGCAATTTCGACCTGTTTGCTTATGAACATGCTTATTTGGGTTATGGTTTATCTTTAACGGGTCAAACAGGTTGTATAGAAATTAGCTGAAAGGGATGGTCGAACGGGTCAAAACTCGCCCCCAAAGTGTATTTTCTATGCATAAAAAACCTCTTATTTATTGTGTTCAAGAACTTAAAGACATAAAATTTGTAATCATATTAACTGTTTATAAAAACTTCAAAAATTTTGGACAATTTTTCTCAGGTCAACCCTATCCTCTATGACCCCTAATCTGCCCCGCCTGTTTTGCCCTCTCGAAATTGTGCTAGAGGGTCACTAATATGAGTCTATGTTATTAAATTAATCAGGAGAGATACAATTGATGAAGATGGATGGCTTCATACAGGGGATATAGGGATATGGTTACCTGGAGGTCGCCTAAAGATAATTGATAGGTAAGCACAGAATTTAACGTTAATATTACAATATGTGATGTTATGATGCTGATGGTTTTTGGTGAGTTGAAATATGTAAAAGGCTACTTGTAATTAGTTATTTTATGTTAGGAAGAAGAATATTTTCAAATTGGCACAGGGGGAATATGTAGCTGCGGAGAAAATTGAGAATGTATATGTCAACAGCAAGTTTGTTGCTCAGTGCTTTGTCTATGGTATTATAATATTTTTTTCATTTATTGCGTTCCTTGTATGTATGTTTTCTAATTCGCTAGAGCTAGCAAAATGGTGGAGCGGAAACTTTTGAAAACGGGTCAAATGGACAACTTTTTATATTGGTTGGGTTGACCTGAAAAGTTGTCTGTTTTTTCTTAAGAACATATAATTATATATTAATTCAACAACACAAAACTATAGTATTACAATAGTCTATATTTTAGAATAAGTTTTTAGGAGGCGGCATGCGTCAAATTTATATTTTGGAGAGCGTTTTGACCCGTTTCTATATTAGCTAGTACTTTTTTATTTGACCTATTGGAGATAAGCTGTAACTGAAATTGACCCATTTATAAGTAAATAGCTTGAAATCATCACATGTCAATTTGCTTACTTGTTCTTTGTTGCTAGGTGATAGTCTAAAGTCCTCATTGGTTGCGGTTATCTCATTGGATCAAGATGTGTTCAAAGCATGGGCGGCAGCTGAAGGCATTGAGGTTAGTTTCTGGCTGTGACAATTCATGTATTGCTTATATTAAGAGTTATTATCAAAATGTCAAGACTAATACTGTCTTTCCACCACATCTTTATGAATGCAGTATAAAGATTTACGACAACTTTGCAATGATCCTAGAGCAAAGGCCGCTGTCTTGGCCGACATGACTCAAATTGCAAAGAAAGCTCAGGTATTTAAACATCTGCACAGTTGAACAATAGTACAGAGAGTAATTTGAATCCATGTATGTGAGAATGGATAAATTTGGGTTATATTTTATTTTTAACGGCTCAAAAGTAGAAGTTAAAAAAAAAAAAATGGAAATGGGTCTGACCGTTTAAAAAATCAACCAAATTTGGATCATGAATTAATTAATACATGATTTATTTTAAAATTCAAGAAAGCCATAAAGTTTATGGGGCAAAGCTAAATGGGACCCGACTATTTTTCCACCTTTATACAACATTCAAGTACTAATCATTCATGTCCATTTTGATTTACTTATGTCATGAACTAATCTCCAGCTAAGAGGTTTCGAGTGTGTAAAAGCTGTGACATTGGTGGTTGAACCTTTCACTATGGAGAATGGTCTTCTTACTCCCACATTCAAGGCACGTGTTCTGAATTACTAATCTTTACTTAACAATGCATGATGTCTAAATTGCTGTAGAAGAAAAAATCTTGGAAAGTTTACTCACTTTTGTTTTTTTGTCCTTAAATTTATCATCTATAGCTTAAGAGACCCCAAGCGAAGGCATACTTTTCCAAAGAAATAGATGCAATGTACAAAGAAATATCAGAATCCTAATGAACACGTGGAGAGTGGAGTGTAGCAAAAGAATTTCACCATTCCGTTGATTGTGACATGAAAGGTAAACTTTTAAAAGAGTCTACTAGGGTTATGTTATATCTCTCATGGGTCAACTAAATGTTTTAACGGAAACGAAAATGGGTCAAATGGCTCGAATCGGTTTTGAGTCATCCAAAGTGTATTTAAGTGCATACAAATCTTCTAAATCGCTTATTAATATAAAATAAGATATTTTGGTAACATATTGTTTTGTAATCATTGTAGCACATAATTATTTTTAAAGCTCATAAAAAAGGACAGAAAATGTGTTTGGAACAGGCCCAACACAAGCGGCTTCGCTATAAAATTTACTTGTGTGTCAGTTACGTACTAGCATGTGGAATGGAACATAAGAATGGGTATACAGACACAAACGAAAGATACTATGAATGTATTTACATCTAATCAGTTTGATTGCTGATGACATGCAAATTAACAGCACAGAAGATTGATTGGAACTTTGTTTTGCAGCTTGGTCGTTGCTGGTGGCGCTATTCATTATACTCAAATAATCACGAAATTATTTGATGAACAATATTTATGGATTATCAAGTTACCATTATTCATAGTTGTAATATAAGTTTATCTATGTTTTCTTGAAAACTCAGTGACATATTTATTAAGGTGGGTGTTTGGGATTCTGATAGGTGCTTAAGCAAATTGATTTGTGTTCATCCCAAGTGTTTATTACTTCTGCCATAAACAAATAGTTTGAATAAGCAATATGGTGTTGAAAATTGTTAGTTATTTACAAATGAGCTTCTTTATAGTATAAAGACATTTTTTAAGCCTTTGGAATTTTGATTTTGAGACTGGCCGTGATGGTTATTCCCTCACCTAAGCGTTTGAATATTGTGTTACCGCTCCAATCTAAATGCTTCTTGAATAAGCATTTCAGAACTGCTCCAAGCAGTTGGCTTCTGAAATTACATATGTACCCTCATTTGTTTAATCATCTTATCTTATATTATATAAAGCTTAAGTAGCCTTATAAATGTAAAGGGTTATAATAAATGTCCCAAGAATTGATTCTATCATATAAAACCTTCAACATTGATTCCAAGCAACTCAAACATCTCAATTAAGGTTAGTCTTTTTACATTCCCGTCCATGAGTTACAAATATTTTATCAACTATATAATATGTCAAAAACCACACACAACAAACCACAACTTACTCCACACCGCGTGAACATTGGGCTACAACTTATTATTGTGGTAAAGTAAGCATCATATCGTCTTACTTATTTAGCATATTGATTTATATTGTTTTATGTAAATTTCACGTGTGTTTTGTGTATGTAACAATGTAGGACAAAAAGATGGTGCTTAGGAGGTTTGGTAGTAACATCATCTTCTCTAATGGTTTAAGATATCCTACACATCGTTGTCTTATTAATTAAGTGGAACATGCACGAACATTTTCAATTTGATCTAAAATGCAAGATATTGATTAACTGTATTTAAGTTACTAACGATCAACTATATCTAATTATTTTTTGCATTTCGTCAAGAAGCATTAAAGAAAGAGATCGAGAAGTCACAAAATTTGTATCAAGAACAAAACATACAAAAGACCAATAAACAAAAACGACAAAGACAAGAACAACAACAACAACAACAACAACAACAAGAACAATGCCATGGCCACCAGTAGAATGAATACTTAGCATTCATATCAATAGTACGTTACAAATTAAACATGCAATATTTTACTTCATGTAATACCGATAAACGGGCTAATGCTATTGATTTGTTAGCAAGTAAGTTTATTGAAAATAATGTGACGAGCATTCAATTTTTAGTCAATAATTATTACTACACTTTGTTGGTGCATTTTAATATTTTTTTGCTCTTAATGTAGTTTTTTGTCTTGCGGTGTGTTAATGTCACTTTCTTAATTAAACATCTTGGAATATTGCGTGCCTTTGATATTTGATATGACTGTGTAAATTATGTCGATGTTACATATTGAAAATGGAAGTATATAATAAAAACATCTTCACACTATCATCATAACAATGAGAATCTTCTAAATCAAAAAAGTATATAAAGGAGAAGAAAATTGTGATTACTTAAATGTCGTGTCTATTGATTGATTGGAGCGGGTTTATGATTCGGACTTGTGTCATTGGATCTGATTTTTTATTTTACGAGTTATAATTTATACTCTTGAAACACTAATTACTTTAATGTTTTATGTTTTAACAGTTTTGTTAAAAAAGAAATTTGTTTTATAGTTCGCTTTTAATAATGTCATTTATTTGAACAACGAAGTTCGTCTTTCACAAAAAATGAGAGTTTCAAACATGAACCAAAAATTAGTCCCGAACATTACGAAAAAAACAATTAGACCCAACATGTGTGCATTGCATGGGTCCCGAGGCAGTCCAAACCTGTGTGCATCGCACGGGGATGAATATAAAAGGTCTCTAACATTAATGTTATCGCTTCATATTTAAAATAATTTATATAATTTATACATATTAAAAAATTACATGTGAAGAGACTCTTTCAATGTAACATCTTGAAAAAAGTCTCTTCACATAAACTCTTTTAATATCAATAAACTATTGTTGTATATTTGGGCCTCACCATCATACTAACAACCCGACAATTTAGACAATCATTTTCGCACGGGTCCTGAGGCAGACCAAGTTGTTTATAACAAAAATTAGTGGCAAACATATTTTTTGACTCTACCCCAATTAAAGCTGACAGAAATAAAGGTACCAACATTTTTCATGCCATGCTAACAAAAGTTGTGGTAACATCACAACGTAGGAACTTATTGACCAACAAAAGTTGTGGTAACATCACAACTTAGGAACTTATTGTCAATAAACTATTTTAAATATGTGTCATGCTTAGAAAATGTGTGATACCATCACAATTTAAATATATAATGATGAAAGTAAGTGCCGAATCTTACATGTCAATAAAATATTTTAAATGTGTGCCATGCTTAGAAAAAGTTGTGATATAATCACAACTTAGATATATAATGACGAAAATAAGTGCCGAAGATTACATATTAGTTTTATATCAAAATATAGGGATGTTACAATTTTGAGAATAAATACAAAATCTAAACTTTATAAATAACTACTAATATGTCATAAAAAGTTTAAATATAATGTTACAATCTTGAGAATAAATACAAAATATAAACTTTATAAATAACTACTAGTATGTCATAAAAAGTTTAAATATAAAATTTACTGATCAACTAATGTCATACTTACAAAAGTCTAACAACGAAAAAAATTACTACACATTACACTATGACCAATTAGATCATAAAAAAAGTTATAAGTTAGCTTTAGTTTTATATCAAAATATAGGGGTGTTACAATTTTGAGAATAAATACAAAATCTAAACTTTATAAGTAACTATTAATATGTCATAAAAAGTTTAAACATAATGTTACAATCTTGAGAGTAGATACAAAATATAAACTTTATAAATACTAATATGTCATAAAAGGTTTAAATATAAAATTTACCGATCAACTAAGGCCATACTTACAAAAGTCTAATAACGAAAAAAATTAATGCACATTACACTATGAACAATTAGATAGAGCCCGTGTGCAACGCACGGGTCTGAATTACTCGTATACTAAAAGATTAAGTAGTGTTATCAATGTAAAGTGGCCATCATAAATGTTTCATGCATTGATTGTGATATGTATATGCTTCATGTGTAAGTACCTTGGTTTGAGTTTCATGCTTAAGTTGTAAGTACATATCTTATATTAATCTTATAAATGTAAAGGGGCCATGATTAATGTCTCATGCATTGAAAATTAAATACACAACCCTCAACCATTGCTGACTTAATTGCGCAGGCAAACAAACCATCTCCATTGATCACCTGACTTAATTGTGTAGCCTCTTCATATGTATGATCCTTTCATATCCGTGTAAGTTACATAAATTTTTTGACTATAAGTAACATCGGGATTGCTTGCATCTCCATATTGTATTTTTCCCCCATCAAATAAAACAATATGTGTCACCATCTCATGAACACAAAAAACCTAATACCACAACTACCACATAAAAACCACGCCTCAAGACTCCTACATGATCGAAACTAACATGACATCCTTTGAAGATCCGAATACATAAAGAAAATAACTACTAACAGATCTGTTATATTATTTTTCTTTAATTCGGTTTTAACAGAAACATAAACGAAACAAAACAAACCTACTCGAGACCATCATCATGATCTTGAAGCATAAATCAAAAGGTCATAAGAATGAGTGAATCACGTTCGCTTAAAGAGGTGAGCTCAACGGTGGTTTTGGGAGAAAGGAGAAGGGCGAGATCAATAGCAGGTTTGGAAGGCAGGAGGGCGAGATCAATGGAGGTTTTTTGGGAGAGAGGAGGAGGGTGAGATCCGGTTTTTAAGAGAGAGAGAACTATGCTTTTTTTTTCTTTTTTTAATCGCTTTTGCATATATTAGTGTTTGACTCATTTAATTTAATCAAAGTCATTCGTTCCAAACATACCTTCTCTCTTTTGAGAATTGCCGAAATATTATGACACTTTGAGGGAATGAGTGAAAGCTGTGTCCATATATCGTGGTGTTATTTGCATTTACAATATTATGATCTATTAAAAGTTTATAGTTCAAAAAGTTGATTACTGTTTAATATTAAAATTCTTCATCTCGAGTTTAGTGAATTGGCTACATAGCTTGATTACTGTTTAATATCAAAAAGTTGATTACTGTTTAATATTAATAGCTTTTGCATATATTAGCACCTATAAAACAGGTTATAGCATGTGCTGCATTGCAGCGTTTGAATTTAAAGTCTTTGAGCTCTCAAATAACATTTTTAATTTTGGTAGAAAATGAGACATTGAAAGCCGTTGTAGTGCACCCAATCCCTATAGAATGCCTTTTGTCATATTTAATCTTTGTATAGCCACTTTAATTCTTTATATCTACATATAAATTTCAATTCTAATTTAAATTGGTTACAAATTCATTATGTCCAATTCGGATAAATTTTATTTTGCCTACACGTAATCATATTATAAGAATAGCATTAAATATGGAATTAGCATTAAATAAAAAATGGTACATTAAATGAAAATATCGTTACCCGCATTAAAGAAAAAAACTTTGTATAAATATGATTGTGACATTGTCTTTTTTTTTTTTTAATTAATTTCCAAACTTACTCAATGTAATTGACAACAAAAACGGATTTAATCATAGAATGTTTGTTCTAATTTGGTAATGTATGTATCTCTCATTTAATATAATAAACTCGAATTTATTGAGTTTCAATTCCATTTCAATTTATAATCTCTACAAGATGTTCTTCACAAAACTTGCAATTTTCTTCAAGAAAAAAAGTTAACTCATGATTAAATGACAATTACTCCGTACATATCTATTAAAGTTTAACAACATTTCATATTAATAAAAATCATTTTTCCATCACAAATTGCACAAAACTAGCTATATATACCTTCCAACATTTCATGAAATCAAATACAAACACATATTGATTAAAGTTCAACAACTTTTATAATAATGAGTAGTAATTCACAATTGTTGTTTGTTAAGAAATGCAATAAACATTAGTATATATTATAATTAATGAACACAGATCACATAATTACTAATTAAGCTTAAAAATTAATAAATTAACGCCTAATAGTTAGAAAGTAGTAGTAATGTCCAATTAGTTTCAACTTTTTTTCCAACTTGGGACGACTCAGTCTGAATCACATTACAACTCATTTTCGCGACCACGCCATCTCCTAAGAAAAAAACACACAAATACAACGACTCTTCAGAATTAAATAATTTGATCAATTATATTGTATTTATGTTTTTGGTTTAGTTCTTTACTTTTATTTGTACACACACCAAATGAAATATCACTATTTACCAACGTGCGCGATGAACAATTAGATAAAAACCTGTGTGCATCGCACGGGTCCTGAGGCATCCCAAGTTATATATGACGAAAATTAATGTCAAATATTACTATGTGAACACTTAGATACAGCCCGTGTGCATCGCACGGGTCTGACTATCATTTTAAGTTTTTGACTCGATCTCAATTAAAAGTGGTGAAATAAACGCACAAACAATTTTCATGTCATGCTAACAAAAGTTGTGGTAACATCACAACTTAAGAACTTATTGAACAACAAAATCCCACCATTACCAAAAAATGAGAGTTTCAAACATAACGAAAATTAGTGTTGAACATTACGCAAAAAACAATTTGATCCAATCTCAGTGCATCGCACGGGTCTGAAAAATTAGTGCCACTAATTAAGAGAGGCACAAACAGACCCAAATTGTGTGTAACACACACTTATTGACCTATAAAATACATCCATGATCAAAATGATGAAAATAAGTGTTGAAGATTACTCTATGAACACTTATATACAACCCTGTGCAACGCACGAGTCTTCATGACTAGTTTATTTTATTTTAATGTTTATATGACCCTTTTCATAATTTTACACTTTATAATTATTGCTACAGCTCGTTACCAAACACGTTTTTTAAGAAAAAATACCATAAAAAAAGCATCATACTTGTCTTAAAATACACTATCAAACAATTTTTTTTCCTCATATGGGTACTGCAAAAGACCAATGAACAACAACAACAAAGACAAAACCAACAACAACAACAACAACAACAACAACGATAACAATGCCACGGCCACCAGTGGGATGAATACTTAGCATTCATATTAATAGTACGTTACAAATTAAACATGCAATATTTTACTTCATGTAATACCGCTAAACGTGATAATAGTGTTGATTCGTTAGCAAGTAAGTTTATTTGACGAGCATTCAATTTTTAGTAAAAAATTATTACTACACTTTGTTGGTGCATTTCAATATTTTTGCTCTTAATGTAGTTTTTTGTCCTGCGGTGTGTTAATGTCACTTTCTTAATTAAATGTCTTGGAATATTCCGTGACTTTGATATTTGGTATGACTGTGTAAATTATGTCGATGTTATATATTGAAAATGGTAGTATATAATAAAAATATCTTCACGCGATCATCTTAACAATAAGTATCTTCTAAATAAAAATAGTATATAAAGGAGAAGAAAATTGTATTTCAAATGTTATCCTACACCTATCACGAGGTAAACATTATTCATTTGAGTTTGATATCATGTGATTCATGTCGTCATACTGTAAATACTTAAAGTGAGTTGCTAATGAATGCTCCAAATTCGATATTATAGTTTATGAAAAAATGTTGTAATAATGCATTAATTAAAAAATTATTTATGTAACTTACTCATATTAAAAGATTACATATGAAAAGCCTCATTTAAATATAACATTTTACAAAATACTTCTTCACATTAAAGAAAGAGATCGAGAAGTCATGAAAATTGTATCAAGAACAAAACATGCAAAATGCTAATGAACAACAACAAGAACAATGTCATGGCTATCGGTGTCAATATAGATAAACACTTAGCATTCATATTAATAGTACGTTACAAATTAAACATACAATATTTGACTATACGAACTATAATTTGTTATACGAATTATAATTTATACTCTTGAATATACTAATTACTTTAATGTTTTATGTTTTTATAGTTTTGTTAAAAAGGAAATTTGTTTTATAGTTCGCTTTTAATAATGTAATTTATTTGAACAACGAAGTCCGTCTTTCACAAAAAATGAGAGTTTCAAACATGAACCGAAAATTAGTCCCGAACATTACGAAAAAAAACAATTAAACAATTAGATCCAACTTGTGTGCATCGCATGGGTCCTGAGGCAGTCCAAACCTGTGTGCATCGCATGGGGATGAATATAAAAGGTCTCCAACATTAATGTCATCGCTTCATATTTAAAATAATTTATGTAACTTATACATATTAAAATATTACATGTGAAGAGACTGTAATATCTTGAAAAAAATCTCTTCACATATACTCTTTTAATGTCAATAAACTATTTTAAATATGTGACATGGTTGGAAATGTGATACCATCACAACTTAGATATATAATGACGAAAATAAGTGTCGAATATTACGCTATAAAAACTTATATACAGCCAATGTGCAACTCAATAAAGTATTTTAAATACGTATAAAGCTTAGCAAATATGTGACACCATGACAACTTAAATATAAAATGACGAAAATAAATGCCGAATATTACGCTATGAAAACTTCTATACAGCCCATGTGCATCACACGTATTTTAAATCTATGAAAACTTCTATACAGCCCATGTGCATCGCACGGGCATTGTTGACTATCATAAGAAATAGTTAGAACTTAGCCGGATGTATTAATATTAGTTAGTTCCAATAAAAAACGATAGAGTCAATACCAAAATAAATAGACAAAAAATATTACGTAAAAAATACATCTTAAAAGATTACATGTCAATAAACTATTTTAAATACGTATCATGCTTACAAAATGTATGCTACCACGACAACTTATATATATAATGGCAAAAATACGTCTCGAATATAAAATGACAAAAATAAAAGACAGGTACTAAACTTTGAAAACTTCTATACAGCCCATGTGCATCGCATGGGCTTTCATCACTATGAACATTTAGATCGAGCCCGTGTGCATCGCACGGGTCTGAATGCCTATCTTATATATTATATAAAGCTTAAGTAGCATTATAAATGTAAAGGGGTCATAATAAATGTCCTAATAATTGATTCTATCAAATGAAGCCTTCAACATTGATTCCAAGCAACTTAAACATCTCAATTAGTATGTGTACATTGATTTCAAGCAACTCAAACGTCTCAATTAATAGTAGTTAGTCTTTTTACCTTCCCGTCCATGAGTTACAAATATTTTATCAACTATATAATGTGTCAAAAATCACACACAACAAACCACAACTTCCTCCACACCACGTGCACATTGGGCTACAACTTATTATGGTGGTAAAGTAAGCATCATATCGTCTTACTTATTTAGCATATAGATTTATATTGTTTTATGTAAATTTTATATGTGTTTTGTGTGTGTAACAATGCAGGACATAAAGATGGTGCTTAGGAGGTATGGTAGTAACATCATCTTCTCTAATGGTTTAAGAGATCCTATACAGTGTTGTATTATCAATTAAGTGGAACATGCACGAACATTTTCAATTTGGTCGGAAATGCAATATATTGATTAATTGTATTTAAGTTACTTACGATCAACTATATCTAATTGTTTTTTTCAGCGCATCAAGAAGCATTAAAAAAAGAGATCGAGAAGTCACAAAAATTGTATCAAGAACAAAACATGCAAGCTCTAATGATATCAGGCGAATCAGAAATAGGATTGGGGTTATCCCCTAAGGAGAGGCTCGCGGTTGGTATCTCTGCCCGAGGATGCGACACTAACTCGAACCAACAACTAACAACTAACCCGCCGTTCAGAAAAAAAAAAAACATGCAAAAGGCCAATGAATAACAACGACAACAACAACAACAAGAACAACAAGAAGAAGAAGAACAACGCCACGGCCACCAGTGGAATGAATACTTAGCATTCATATTAATAGTACGTTACAAATTAAACATGCAATATTTTACTTCATATAATACCGATAAACGAGCTAATACTATTGATTCGTTAGCAAGTAAGTTTATTAAAAATAATGTGTCGAGCATTCAATTTTTAGTCAATAATTATTACTACACTTTGTTAGTGCATTTTAATATTTTTGCTCTTAATGTAGTTTTTTGTCTTGCGGTGTGTTAATGTCACTTTTTTAATTAAACGGTATTGGAATATTGCGTGACTTTGATATTTGATATGACTGTGTAAATTATGTCGATGTCACATATTGAAAATGGGGTAATATATAATAAAAATATATTCACACTATCATCTTAATAATGAGAATCTTCTGAATCGAAGAAGTATATAAATGAGAAGAAAATTGTATTTAGTTAAATGTCGGGCCTATTGATTGATTGGAGCGGGTTTATGATTCGGACTTGGGTCATTGGATCTGATTTTTTATTATACGGGTTATAATTTATACTCTTGAATATACTAATTACTTTAATGTTTTATGTTTTTATAGTTTTGTTAAAAAGAAAATTTGTTTTATAGTTCGCTTTTAATAATGTCATTTATTTGAACAACGAAATCCATCTTTCACAAAAAATGAGAGTTTCAAACATGAACCGAAAATTAGTCCCGAACATTACGAAAAAAACAATTAGATCCAACATGTGTGCATTGCATGGGTCCTGAGGCATTCCAAACCTATGTGCATCGCACGGGGATGAATATAAAAGGTCTCCAACCTTAATGTCATCCCATATTTGAGATGGTGAGAAAACCCTCCAATCTCCCTCCCTCACCTCTCTGTTTACCTCACTTCCTTTTGTTAAAAAAAATTATAAAAAAAGAAAAAAGAAAAAAGAACATGTTGTCTTTTTCCCCCCTTCCTTTCCCTTCATTTTCTTGCCAAATACAAACTTGAGAACATAGTTAGGAAAAAAATGTTTTATTTTTTTTATCTTACCTTTGCTTCTTGTCCTTGTATTTTGGAATAAAGGCGCCCCGATTGTGTATGGAAATAAGGGAGAACAATGGCTAATGGACCAGTTATTTCCAATTCGTATATTTTTGGTCCACATTGAGCGGACCATAATATATTTTGGCCATAATAACAATGTGACATGCCACTCGGTTCAAAGAGTAGCTTTACTTGTCCGCTCCTAAGAAAAAAAGAAAAGAAAAACTTAGGGTCCGCTTGGTTCAAAGTGGGAAAAGGTAAAGGTAAAGGGAAAGGGAATGCAAAGGATTGAGTGAGGTGGGTAATCAATACCTTACCCCTCAATTTACTCTATAATGTTGATTACCCACTACGGGGTAATCAATACTTTTCACACCCCTAACCAAGCTCCTAATTTGAGTGAGGTGGGCCCTTTTGAATTCCTTATCCATTCCCACCCCCCCCCCCCCCCCTCTACCCCCTTACCAAGCACCCTCTTAGAATCAATCTACTACACGTACACGAGGAATGAAAAAAAAATTAAAAATCTGAAAACATACATTTTATGAGTTCTTGAAAGCTAAGATGAAAGAGTGGTAGGATTGAAGGAAATGTAGTCACAAGGTAGAAAGCTAAGAGGAGAGAGTGGTAGTTTTATGAATCAAATGATCATTTCTCAAATATAAAAAGTCTCGTAGAATCATGTGTAGCATTTGTGAGAGAGATTGGTTTGAATCTTGTGTAAGGTAATGTGAGATTCATGTCTAAAATTCATAAATAATTTCGTTAGTTTAGTATGGCAATGTGAGAGAGATTGCATCAAACGTACAAATACACAGACATCATGGATGCATACACCTACTACAATTTTCATAGTTGTACTTGGTACTTGTAGGAAGGAGATAAACATACATATATACATGATCAAATATACATATGCATAAACAACACACCCCTATCAATCCACAACTTAAAAGATAATAAAAATCCGTTTTACGACAAATTTGAACAAAGCAAAACCCATACTAACAAGTAACAACAATCTAAACGAACCTTATTATTATTATTATTATTAATGATACTCATTTCAACTCTATATACAAACCTTACCCATAGTAACTCTAGATTACAAACCACAAATGGTAAAAAAAAAAAAAAAAAAAAAAAAAAAAAAAAAAAAAAAAAAAAAAAAAAATCTCATAATAAGGGGACATTTTCATTATGTCCAAAGTTTTAAAACATATCACTAGCTACAATATCTACCAGTCAAATATAATCTTTACCCACTAAAACCCTCAACATATATATGTTCTGGTTTATCCGTCCGGAAGCTTCTCGTTCAAACTACGAAAGAATGTTAAATGGCTATGTTAGTTGGCCCAACCTAATTGCGGGCTTTGGACTAATAGGTTTAGAGTTAGGATTGCTTATTCATCAAGCTATGTCTTAATTACAAATACTAGCAGGGTACTCGTGCGTTGCGAAGGCGGATACCCTGTGATTAAAACAAATAACAATGACAAGCTGATTAACATGAGAAAAACAAGAATAAAATGATTCTGGTTCAGCCCGATTAATCTATTTTTACTGGTTCCGACGGTCATCTCACGTTCGTTTTCAGATGGTTTTTCTAGGCTAGCCGAACCGGTGGTGACTCAGATTCCCAGTTAAACCAGTTGAACCCGTTGGTCCGGTCCGTTTTTTAAAACCATATGTACCGTCAACTTGTTTTCATATAAATTGTATGAAGCTTTGTGTGTTTTATTAGTTTGTACAATCTGTATAATAACATGTATTTATCATTGTAAGGGTGTTTTAAAAATAACATTTATTAGGTATTTATTGGAGGGTTGTCACAAGTTGACAAATTTAACACACTTAATTTTCTAGATGTAACTTTATTTTTCAGTATTAACAAATGTATTGCTTAAAATTTTAAGCTTCCTATTTTAATATTGCCTCAAATACGTTACTAAAGTAGTACAGAAACATACCTCATTATGTAATCACAAAACATAACTCAATAATATTACTATCTTACATAAACAATGAGAAAAATGAAACAATAGAGGAGATATTCTACTAATCACTCAAAAAATCTCATTAATGAAACACAACCAAACTCATAAATTGAAACACCAACCAAACTCAAATTAATTGTGATTGACAAGTTTTTTTTTCAGTTTTTCTCACATTGTTCATTTTACAACAAACAAGTTAAAAGAAGGTTGCTTTTAATGAATAAATGGAAGAAGGCAAGTCTTTAATCAATCGTAGGTGAAAGAATTGAAAGATTGGTAGGTGACAAAAATTTATTGTTTCTTTTTGTGAAGGTCATTTTAAATAAAACGAGTAATTCAGACCCGTATTTTGTGTTAACATAAATAATGCTTAAAAACATTATTAACATATTATCAATATCTCTATGTTTTGATTATTACAAAATATAAACTCATAGAACTAAAACTTGTGACTTAAACAAGTATTTAGTAATTAACATTTCTCAAAGGGAAATTTAATTAAGTATTACAAAGTTTATTTAATTATATAAACATATTAGATATTTTTGAAAAACACTTTTGGTAATAAAGAAAAATGTTTTATTCATACTAAATATATGAATTCAAATTTTTAACCAAAATCAGTTAGTTTTTCACCAAATAAACTTTCCCCACTAAAAAACAAAAAATCTGGCCATTACAGCTGGGCGGCCCCCTTAATTATAAGGGGCGGTCCCCTTAATTTTAAGGGGGCCGGCCATGATTTAAGGGGACCGGCACGCTTCTGTTGTCAGATTTTGTTGCCTATTAATACCACCTTAAATCTAGAATTTTTCTCACCTTTTGCACTCCAAAACTTTCTGTTCTAGATCTCCATTTCCATTCTCTAAATCCTTTGATCATACATTCATAAATCTTTGTTTCAAAGTGATCCAAACATCATCCTATCAAGTGCAAGAGAAGAATACTTCTATCCCTCAAGACAAGAAGTATTACAACTTGTTGTGATCTCCACATCTAAGTTGTTAGAGCATCATCATTGTATTTATCCCATTGTGTGATTAGTTGTGAATATTTGTTAGAAGATAGTTTAGTTAGGTATATATATAGTGTGATTGGTTAGTAGTTAGTTGTGAAGAAGAAGAGTTAGGAAGTAGATTGGTGTGAAGAAAATTGATGTGAAGAAGATTGGTGTGTAGAAGATAGGTGTGAAGAAGATTGGTGTGAAGGAGATAGGTGTGAAGTAGTGTTGTGATTAAGTAGTGAATAGGTGTGAAGTAGTTGTGTAGAAGGTGTGAATAAGTTGTGATGAAATTGTGGTGTGTACATTGGTGTGTAAGGTTTTCTCCGCCATAAGGGAGCTTGTTGACATAGTGAAGAAAACTCTCGAGTTAGGTGCTTGGGGAGTGGAGTAGGGCAAGGAAGGTGACCTTGTAGCCGAACCACTATAAATCTCTTGTCTTGCGGTTCGATCTTTCCAACTCTCATCTATTTCTTTACTTACATTATTATCGCTTTATCGTACATATTTAGTGTTGTTCATATTGTGCATAACTTGATTTCATATAGCATCGAATCTAAATTTTTGAAAACAAAGAAAACTTTCAAACAATCTTTTATAACAAATTAAAAAGACGTAAAACTATTCAACCCCCCTTCTAGTTTTCCACAATTGGTATCAAGAGCCACGTCTAGCAAGATTTTTTAAAATATATTGTATTTTAAAACTTGTAACGATCTATGGAATCTTTAAAATATTTAGAAAGGCAATCTATGCAAAGACCACCACTATTTGAAAGTGATGGATTTTTATATTGGAAAAATAGATTCGAAACCTATGTGAAATCAAAAGATCTTGATCTTTGGCATGTCATTACCTTTGGTGATTTTCCCCCTATTCAATATAATGTTGAAACTAAAATGTATGAAATTGTATCTTTTGAAAAACAAAATGATGATTTGAAAAAGAAACTAGCAAAAAATAATGAGGTTAAAATTGTTATTTATAATGCGTTACCACGCAAAGAATATGAAATAATTTTTATGTGTAAAACCGCAAAAGAAATTTGGGATTCTTTACTAATTACTCACCAAGGTAATAGTCAAGTTAAAGATAACAAAATAGATCTTCTTGTACAATAATATGAACAATTTACGATTCCGGAAGAGGAATCAATTGATAATGCTTTTGCTAAATTTAACACTATTATCACAAGTTTAAAAGCACTTGATAAGACATTTTCTAGTAAAAATTGGGTTAGGAAATTTCTTAGGGCATTGCATCCGAAATGGCGAGCTAAGGTTACGGCAATTGAAGAATCAAAGAATTTGATGACGTTATCACTAGATGAACTTATTGGCAACTTGAACATCCATGAAAAAATTATAAGAAGAGATTCGGAAACGGTCAAAGTCAAGAAAGAACAAACCAAATCCATTGCTCTAAAAGCCAAAAAGGAACCTAGTGAAGATGATGTTTCAAGTGACGAGAGTGAAGACGAAGAATATGCAATGGCCGTAAGAGAATTCAAGAAATTCTTCAAGAGACGAGGAAGATTCACTAGATCACCACGAGACGAAAGAAAACCGTTCCAAAGAAATAGAAGTGATAACTACGGGAAAAGAAAGTGCTTTAGATGTGGAAGTCCAAATCATCTCATTGGCGAATGTCTAAAGCCGCTGGGTTATGAAAGTCAAGGCGCCTTTGTTAGTGGAACATGGAGTGATAGTGACAAAGAAGAAGTGGAAAAACCAAGAGACGAAAAGTGTTTTATGGCAAAAGGAACCGACGAAATATGTTTAGGAATTGACTTGGAGCCTGACGAATGGATCAAGGATAGCGGATGTTCGAGGCACATGACGGGGAACCGCAAGCTATTTTCTACATGCAAGGCATACAATGGAGGTAACGTTATTTTCGGTAGTGATTTACGTGAAAAAATCATTGGCAAATGTACGATTTCTCAAGACTCACTTACTATTGAAAATGTAAAGCATGTAGATAATTTAACATATAACTTGCTTAGTATAGGACAAATATGCGATAATAAATGTAGAGTTACCTTTACCGAAGAGGATAGCAAAATAGTTAAGAATGGAAAAATTATAGGTAGAGGAATTAGGAAAGGAGGCATATATGTTATGAAACTAGGAAACAAACCTGAGGATAGGATATGCCTAACGACCCTTGACGAAAACTCCACATTGTGGCATAGGAGATTAGGACATGTTAACATGCAACAAATACAATCTTTGACCTCTAAGGAACTAGTTAGAAACTTGCCTAATCTAAAATATGACAAGCATTTTTGTGATGCATGTAAAATTGGAAAACAAGTTCATGTTAGTCACAAAGCTAAGAATATAGTATCCACTACTAGCTGCCTAGAACTATTACATATGGATCTTTTCGGTCCATCCACTGTGCCGAGCTATGGAGGAAACAAATATACCTTAGTAATAGTAGATGACTACTCACGATACACATGGACTAGGTTTTTAAGTGACAAGACCCAAGCCTTTGAAAAATTCGAAATATTTAGTAAAATGATTCAAAATAAATTATGATGCACAATAGTAGCCATTAGGACGGACCATGGTAGGGAATTTGACAATGAAGTACAATTCGGAAAATATTGTGATTTAAATGGAATATCTCACAATTTCTCCGCTCCTCGTACTCCTCAATCAAATGGCGTAGTAGAAAGAAAAAATAGGTCACTACAAGAAATGAGTAGAACAATGTTAAATGAACAATCTATCCCACAAAAATTTTGGTGTCACGCCATAGATACTTCAACATATATTATTAATAGGGTATCAATTAGGAGAATTCTAGGAAAAACTCCTTATGAGTTACTAAGAGGTAGAAAACCAAACTTAAGCTACTTTAGGGTATTTGGAAGTAAATGTTATATTCTAAACACTAAGGATTACCTCACTAAGTTTGATCCAAAATCGTATGAAGGAATATTTTTAGGATACTCACAAAATAGTAAAGCATATATAATACTTAACAAACACTCCATGAAAGTAGAAGAATCACTAAATGTAACATTTGATGAAACACCACCACCTCCTAAAACTTTACCTTTAGAAGATGATGACTTAGTCGAAGAAGAAGCTATTGAGGTTAGTAAAACAAAACCCATAGGAAATGATAATGAAGACATTAACTTAGGAAATAATGAAATTGTAAATGTTAAAGAATCTAGATCACATCCAATAGATAATATAATAGGACATCTTAACCAAAGAACCCTTAGGTCACAAGCTCAAGATAAAAATAATTTCTTTTGTTTCCTCTCAGCAATAGAACCTAAGAATATTAATGAGGCTTTAAAAGATGAAAGTTGGGTTATAGCTATGCAAGAAGAATTAAATCAATTTAAGGCAAATGATGTTTGGGAATTAGTCCCAAATCCAATGAATATGACCATCATAGGAACTAAATGGGTATATAGGAATAAATTAGATGAAAATGGAGTAGTTACTAGGAATAAAGCTAGGTTAGTTGCCCAAGGTTATAATCAACAAGAAGGAATTGATTATGACGAAACTTATGCCCCCGTAGCTAGACTAGAATCTATTAGGATACTACTTGCATATGCATGCGCCCTAGATTTTAAGTTATTCCAAATGGACGTGAAAAGTGCATTCCTTAACGATTTTATCAATGAGGAGGTATATGTGGCACAACCTCCAGGATTCATTGACTTCGCAAAACCTGATTATGTTTATAAGTTAAAGAAAGCTTTGTATGGACTCAAACAAGCTCCCAAAGCTTGGTATGATCGATTAAAAGCTTTCCTTATTAAACATGATCATTCCATGAGAATGGTAGATAACACTCTTTTCACTAAAAGGAAAGACCCAAATCTCATCATTGTTCAAATATATGTTGATGACATTATATTTGGATTGATTTGTCAAGACATGTGTGATGAATTTGCCAAAATCATGCATGATGAGTTTGAGATGAGTATGATGAGTGAACTTAACTTCTTCCTAGGATTACAAATAAAACAATTAGCAGATGAAATATTCTTTAACCAATCTAAGTACATTAAGGAAATGCTTAAGAAATTTAGCTTAGAAGACTCAAAACCCATGAAAACTCCCATGTCTACGGAAGTAAAACTCACGAAGGATGATGAAGGTGAGTCCGTTGATAACACCAAGTATAGAGGAATGATAGGTAGTTTACTATACTTGACGGCAAGTAGACCCGATATCATATTTAGTGTCTGCCTTTGTGCCCGTTTTCAAGAGGATCCCAAAACCTCTCACCTAGAAGCAGTTAAGCGTATCTTTCGATACATTAAAGGCACTATACACTTAGGATTATGGTATCCTAAGGGATCCGGCATAGAAACCATCGTCTATGCGGATTCGGATCATGCGGGAGACTACGTAGATAGAAAAAGCACTAGCGGTATTTGCACGTTTATGGGATGTTGTCTAACATCTTGGTTTTCGAAGAAGCAAACCGCTCTTGCTATTTCTACCACCGAAGCTGAATATGTAAGCGCTGGAAAGGCATGTCAACAAGCACTATGGATGAAACAAGCTCTTATAGACTATGGCATTAGGCTAGAAAACGTTCCCATTATGTGCGATAACAAAGGTGCGATAGATTTAAGTAAAAATCCGGTGCAACACTCTAGGATTAAACATATAGAAATACGCCACCACTTTCTTAGGGATAATGTACAAAAAGGGAACATATTTATAGAAAAAGTTGCATCGGAAGATAATATTGCGGATATATTCACTAAACCCCTTAAGCGTGAATTATTCAATCACTTGCGTTTAGGATTAGGAATGATGGAACAAATTGACTAAATTTTATTGCATTTAGACATTTTTTTTTATAATTTGCATAAGATTTACTTTTCTTCCACTTCTCCATTTCTGAGTCTAGGAATCTATTTCGCACAAAAATAAAGATTGGGAAATATTATTTTCTTTGCATATACTCTTTTGTAAAACCCAATCAAATTTTTAAAAATTATTCTCACATCTAGGAATTACATGAACATCATTTTCCTTGCATTGTTGACTAATGCTAAAAACATTTTTTTTTCAAAATCATGAATAAACTTTCACATAAATTGTCAAGGTATATAATCTAATATATATCTTTGACATTCATGATCGAGCAAAAATCGAATCAAGGAGACTTTGGATTGTTTCTTAAGAATTTTTTTTTTTTTTTTTTTTTTTTTTTTTTTTTTTTTGCATTTAGGAGTCAAAACAATCACAACTCCACATTTGTTGCATATAGGCACACACTAGGACAAAATCACTCATAACATTGTCATCTTGTTTCATCACTAGATTTTTGACTCACTAGTTGCCTTTGCCTTTGATCTAAGATAGTTGCCTTAGGAAGTTTAAGTGCTCTTGCCTTTATTTGTCTCCTTTAGCTTATTATGTGTTGCTTATTTGCTCTTTTGCTTAAGTGTTTTTGCATGCATGATATATCTTGATTAGATTAGATGCTATATTGCCTAAAGGAATTGAACTTGCTTGAATCCAAATCCAAAAACACAACCTTTCTGCAAATTTTCTGCCAAAAACCCATTTCTGGCAATCTGGGAACCATCAGATGGGTGGCCCCCTTAATTATGCAAGGTGGCCCCCTTAATTTTAAGGGGACCGCCCCCTAATTAAGGGGACCGGCCATCTGCTGGACGGATTTACAGAATCTTTTCTGCCTTTTAGCCGATTTCAACCTACATTTCCCATTTTTTACTAACATATTTTGTCCTAATCTCCTAAACAAACTTTATCCATCCATAAACACACAAATCTTACACTATAAATATCCCCAATCTTCAACACTCTCCATTCATCCCTTCATGACTTCTCCAAACAAACCAAAACCAAAAGCGTCAAGGCTTGCAAGGATGACGAAAAAACCCGTTTGGCGAAGAAAAAGCCCTCGAAACGAATCCATCATAACCAATGAAGTTGAAAATCACTCAACACCTCCAACCACTTACTTCCCAAACTTTACACCAAATTCACAAGGACATTCATTTGATCATCTCTACAAATCTTACAACATTGGCCAAACATCTTCCTTCATGCCAAACCACTCATCTCATCCTCCAACCACTTATAATGATCCATACAAGTTTGATCAACCATCAAACTACAATTCCAACTACACAAACCCAATTCATCCATATCAACACAATGACTCTCTCCGCATTGCCACGGAAAAGCAAAAGTTCCGTGATGAAATAACCCAAATCCATGATCTTAGTAATCTCAATGCTATGCACCTTGCACAACGCAACAAAGGGCAACCTCCATCATCACCCTATAACAATTGCCTACCCCACTCTCTCAACTTTGATCAAGTTACAAACCACACTCACTATTCCCCTTGTTGCATCTTCCTTCAAAAACAAATTCTACACTTGAGTGAAGATATTTCTTGGATTGAATATCTCCTCACTCGTCCTCATCCCATACCACCCTTAACTCGATACAACATCGTAAGATCCACCTCTTCCGCTCCATACCCCATTCCATATCCCTCTCCATCTAACAACTAAGCTTTATGCTTATGTTCCCCTTCAAGCAAATAAAACAATCAACCATGGGTTGCAAGCAAGTCCAAGTGCTCTCTTAGGCAATATAGGACTATGTCTCTTCTTTTGTTTTATTGTAATCAATATGCTTCAAGCATATTGAATGTTGTAATGCTAATCATTTCTATGATGCTTGAATGAATCTATTTTTATTTGCATAATTATTGCTTTGCATGTATATGTGTCTTGTTCTCTTCACATATTTTTTGTAGCCAAGATTTCCATAGCTCGTTCCCTTGGTGCTCTCAAATGAGGGGGAGCATACATCCAGGGGGAGCATTCTACCCGTTTAAACTTCTTTCATGAAGCTTACTCGGCTTAACCTTTTTGATTTTACAAAAGGGGGAGAAGAGAAATGTAAACTCTATAATACTTGTCTAAAAACAAATTTTAGATCTATTGAGTTTAAGGTTTTGTAATAATCAAAAAGGGGGAGATTGTTGACATAAATAATGCCTAAAAACATTATTAGCATATTATCAATATCTCTATGTTTTGATTATTACAAAATATAGACTCATAAAACTAAAACTTGTGACATAAACAAGTATTTAGTGATTAACATTTCTCTTTACATCCAAATCACTTAAGGTATGAATAAACAAAGTGTTTAGTGCAATTTATGATCAAAGGGAAATTTAATTAAGTATTACAAAGTTTATTTAATTATATAAACATATTATATATTTTTGAAAAACACTTTTGGTAATAAAGAAAAATGTTTTATTCATACTAAATATATGAATTCAAATTTTTAACCAAAATCAGTTAGTTTTTCACAAAACAAACTTTCCCCACTAAAAAATAAAAAATTTGGCCGTTACAGCTGGGCGGCCCCCTTAATTTTAAGGGGGCCGGCCATGATTTAAGGGGACCGGCATGCTCCTGTTGTCAGATTTTGTTGCCTATAAATACCACCTTAAATCTAGAATTTTTCTCACCTTTTGCACTCCAAAAATTTCTGTTCTAGATCTCCATTTCCATTGTCTAAATCCTTTGATCATACATTCATAAATCTTTGTTTCAAAGTGATCCAAACATCATCCTATCAAGTGCAAGAGAAGAATACTTCTATCCCTCAAGACAAGAAGTATTACAACTTGTTGTGATCTCCACATCTAAGTTGTTAGAGCATCATCATTGTATTTATCCCATTGTGTGATTAGTTGTGAATATTTGTTAGAAGATAGTTTAGTTAGGTATATATATAGTGTGATTTGTTAGTAGTTAGTTGTGAAGAAAAAGAGTTAGGAAGTAGATTGGTGTAAAGAAAATTGATGTGAAGAAGATTGGTGTGTAGAAGATAGGTGTGAAGAAGATTGGTGTGAAGGAGATAGGTGTGAAGTAGTGTTGTGATTAAGTAGTGAATAGGTGTGAAGTAGTTGTGTAGAAGGTGTGAATAAGTTGTGACGAATTTGTGGTGTGTACATTGGTGTGTAAGGTTTTCTCCGCCATAAGGGAGCTTATTGGCATAATGAATAAAACTATCGAGTTAGGTGCTCGGGGAGTAGAGTAGGGCAAGGAAGGTGACCTTGTAGCCGAACCATTATAAATCTCTTGTCTCGCGGTTTGATCTTTCCAACTCTCATCTATTTCTTTACTTACATTATTATCGCTTTATCGTACATATTTAGTGTTGTTCATATTGTGCATAACTTGATTTCATATAGCATCGAATCTAAATTTTTGAAAACAAAGAAAACTTTCAAACAATCTTTTATAACAAATTAAAAAGACGTAAAACTATTCAACCCCCTTCTAGTTTTTAACACGTTGCACACGGGCTTTATCTAATTGGTCATAGTGTAATGTGCAGTAATTTTTTTCGTTATTATACTTTTGAAAGTATGACCTTAGTTGATCGGTAAATTTTATATTTAAATTTTTTTATGACATATTAGTAGTTATTTATAAAGTTTATATTTTGTATTTATTCTCAAGATTGTAACATTATATTAAACTTTTTATGACATATTAGTAGTTATTTATAAAGTTTAGATTTTGTATTTATTCTCAAAATTGTAACATCCCTTTATTTTGATATAAAACGAATATGTAATCTTCGGCACATATTTTCGTCATTATATATCTAAGTTGTGATTGTAATGTAAAGGGTTATAATAAATGTCACAAGAATTGATTCTATCATATAAAGCCTTCAATATTGATTCCAAGCAACTCAAACATCTCAATTAGTATGTATATATTGATTTCAAGCAACTCAAACATCTCAATTAAGGTTAGTCTTTTTACATTCCCGTCCATGAGTTACAAATATTTTATCAACTATATAATGTGTCAAAAACCGCACACAACAAACCCCAACTTACTCCACACCGCGTGCACATTGGGCTACAACTTATTATGGTGGTATAGTAAGCATCATATCGTCTTACTTATTTAGCATATTGATTTATATTGTTTTATGTAAATTTCGCGTGTGTTTTGTGTATGTAACAATGTAGGACAAAAAGATGGTGCTTAGGAGGTTTGGTAGTAACATCATCTTCTCTAATGGTTTAAGATATCCTACACATCGTTGTCTTATTAATTAAGTGGAACATGCACGAACATTTTCAATTTGATTGAAAATGCAAGATATTGATTAACTGTATTTAAGTTACTAACGATCAACTATATCTAATTGTTTTTTGCATTTCGTCAAGAAGCATTAAAGAAAGAGATCGAGAAGTCACAAAATTTGTATCAAGAGCAAAACATACAAAAGACCAATGAACAAAAACGACAAAGACAAGAACAACAACAACAACAACAACAACAAGAACAATGCCACGGCCACCAGTGGAATGAATACTTAACATTCATATTAATAGTACGTTACAAATTAAACATGCAATATTTTACTTCATGTAATACCGATAAACGGGCTAATGCTATTGATTTGTTAGCAAGTAAGTTTATTGAAAATAATGTGACGAGCATTCAATTTTTAGTCAATAATTATTACTACACTTTGTTGGTGCATTTTAATATTTTTTTGCTCTTAATGTAGTTTTTAGTCTTGCGGTGTGTTAATGTTACTTTCTTAATTAAACATCTTGGAATATTGCGTGCCTTTGATATTTGATATGACTGTGTAAATTATGTCGATGTTACATATTGAAAATGAAAGTATATAATAAAAACATCTTCACACTATCATCATAATAATGAGAATCTTCTAAATCAAAGAAGTATATAAAGGAGAAGAAAACTGTGATTACTTAAATGTTGTGTCTATTGATTGATTGGAGCGGGTTTATGATTCGGACTTGAGTCATTGGATCTGATTTTTGTTATTTTACGAGTTATAATTTATACTCTTGAAACACTAATTACTTTAATGTTTTATGTTTTAACAGTTTTGTTAAAAAAAAAATTGTTTTATAGTTCGCTTTTAATAATGTTATTTATTTGAATAATGAAGTCCGTCTTTCACAAAAAATGAGAGTTTCTAACATGAACCAAAAATTAGTCCCGAACATTACGAAAAAAACAATTAGATCCAACATGTGTGCATTGCATGGCTCCCGAGGCAGTCCAAACCTGTGTGCATCGCACGGGGATGAATATAAAAGGTCTCCAACATTAATGTTAACGCTTCATATTTAAAATAATTTATATAACTTATACATATTAAAAAATTACATGTGAAGAGACTCTTTTCAATGTAACATCTTGAAAAAAGTCTCTTCACATAAACTATTTTAATGTCAATAGACTATTGTTTTATATTTGGGACTCACCATATTACTAACAACCCGACAATTTACACAATCATTTTCCCACGGGTCCTGAGGCAGATCAAGTTGTTTATAACAAAAATTAGTAGCAAACATAGTTTTTGACTCGACCCGAATTAAAACTGACAGAAATAAAGGCACCAACATTTTTCATGCCATGCTAACAAAAGTTGTGGTAACATTACAACGTAGGAACTTATTGATCAACAAAAGTTGTGGTAACATCACAACTTAGAAACTTATTGTCAATAAACTATTTTAAATATGTGTCATGCTTAGAAAAGGTGTGATACCATCACAATTTAAATATATAACGATGAAAATAAGTGCCGAAGCTTACATGTCAATAAAATATTTTAAATGTGTGCCATGCTTCGAAAAAGTTGTGATACAATCACAACTTAGATATATAATGACGAAAATAAGTGCCGAAGATTACATATTAGTTTTATATCAAAATATAGGGATGTTACAATTTTGAGAATAAATACAAAATCTAAACTTTATAAATAACTACTAATATGTCATAAAAAGTTTAAATATAATGTTACAATCTTGAGAATAAATACAAAATATAAACTTTATAAATAACTACTAATATGTCATAAAAAGTTTAAATATAAAATTTACTGATCAACTAATGTCATACTTACAAAAGTCTAACAACGAAAAAAATTACTACACATTACACTATGACCAATTAGATCATAAAAAAAGTTATAAGTTAGCTTTAGTTTTATATCAAAATATAGGGGTGTTACAATTTTGAGAATAAATACACAATCTAAACTTTGTAAGTAACTATTAATATGTCATAAAAAGTTTAAACATAATGTTACAATCTTGAGAGTAGATACAAAATATAAACTTTATAAATACTAATATGTCATAAAAAGTTTAAATATAAAATTTACCGATCAACTAAGGCCATACTTACAAAAGTCTAATAACGAAAAAAATTAATGCACATTACACTATGAACAATTAGATAGAGCCCGTGTGCAACGCACGGGTCTGAATTACTCGTATACTAAAAGATTAAGTAGTGTTATCAATGTAAAGTGGCCATCATAAATGTTTCATGCATTGATTGTGATATGTATATGCTTCATGTGTAAGTACCTTGGTTTGAGTTTCATGCTTAAGTTGTAAGTACATATCTTATATTAATCTTATAAATGTAAAGGGGCCATGATTAATGTCTCATGCATTGAAAATTAAATACACAACCCTCAACCATTGCTGACTTAATTGCGCAGGCAAACAAACCATCTCCATTGATCACCTGACTTAATTGTGTAGCCTCTTCATATGTATGATCCTTTCATATCCGTGTAAGTTACATAAATTTTTTGACTATAAGTAACATCGGGATTGCTTGCATCTCCATATTGTATTTTTCCCCCATCAAATAAAACAATATGTGTCACCATCTCATGAACACAAAAAACCTAATACCACAACCACCACATAAAAACCACGCCTCAAGACTTGTGGTGTGTTAATGTCACTTTTTTAATTAAACGGTATTGGAATGTTGCGTGACTTTGATATTTGATATGACTGTGTATATTATGTCGATGTCATATATTGAAAATGGGGTAATATATAATAAAAATATCTTCACACTATCATCTTAACAATGAGAATCTTCAGAATCGAAGAAGTATATTAATGAAAAGAAAATTGTATTTAGTTAAATGTCGGGCCTATTGATTGATTGGAGCGGGTTTATGATTCGGACTTGGGTCATTTGATCTGATTTTTTATTATACGGGTTATAATTTATACTCTTGAATATACTAATTACTTTAATGTTTTATGTTTTTATAGTTTTGTTAAAAAGAAAATTTGTTTTATAGTTCGCTTTTAATAATTTTATTTATTTGAACAACGAAATCCATCTCTCACAAAAAATGAGAGTTTCAAACCTGAACCAAAAATTAGTCCCGAACATTACGAAAAAAACAATTAGGTCCAACATGTGTGCATTGCATGGGTCCTGAGGCATTCCAAACCTATGTGCATCGCACAGGGATGAATATAAAAGGTCTCCAACATTAATGTCATCCCATATTTGAGATGGTGAGAAAACCCTCCAATCTCCCTCCCTCACCTCTCTGTTTACCTCACTTCCTTTTGTTAAAAAAAATTAAAACAAAAATAGAACATGTTGTCTTTTTTCCTTTTCCTTTGCCTTCATTTTCTTGCCAAATACAAACTTGAGAACATAGTTAGGAAAAAAAAATGTTTTATTTTTTTATCTTACCTTTGCTTCTTGTCCTTGTATTTTGGAATAAAGGCGCCCCGATTCTGTATGGAAATAAGGGAGAACAGTGGCTAATGGATCAGTTATTTCCAATTCGTATATTTTTGGTCCACATTGAGCGGACCATAATATATTTTGGCCATAATAACAATGTAACATGCCACTCGGGTCAAAGAGTAGCCTTACTTGTCCGCTCCTAAGAAAAAAAGAAAAGAAAAACTTAGGGTCCGCTTGGTTCAAAGTGGGAAAAGGTAAAGGTAAAGGAAAAGGGAAAGGGAATGCAAATGATTGAGTGAGGTGGGTAATCAATACCTTACCCCTCAATTTACTCTATAATGTTGATTACCCACTACGGGGTAATCAATACTTTGCACACCCCTAACTAAGCTCCTAATTTGAGTGAAGTGGGCCCTTTTGAATTCCTTATCTATTCCCCCCCCCCCCCCCCCTTAACCCCCTTACCAAGCACCCCCTTAGAATCAATCTACTACACGTACACGAGGAATGAAAAAAAATTAAAAATCTGAAAACATACATTTTATGAGTTCTTGAAAGCTAAGATGAGAGAGTGGTAGGATTGAAGGAAATGTAGTCACAAGGTAGAAAGCTAAGAGGAGAGAGTGGTAGGATTGAAGGAAATGTAGTCACAAGGTAGAAAGCTAAGAGGAGAGAGTGGTAGTTTTATGAATCAAATGATCATTTCTCAAATATAAAAAGTCTCGCAGAATCATGTGTAGCATTTGTGAGAGAGATTGGTTTGAATCTTGTGTAAGGTAATGTGAGATTCATGCCTAAAATTCATAAATAATTTCTTTAGTTTAGTATGGCAATGTGAGAGAGATTGCATCATACGTACAAATACATAGACATCATGGATGCATACACCTGCTACAATTTTCATAGTTGTACTTGGTACTTGTAGGAAGGAGATAAACATACATATATACATGATCAAATATACATATGCATAAACAACACACCCCTATCAATCCACAACTTAAAAGATAATAAAAATCCGTTTTACGACAAATTTGAACAAAGCAAAACCCATACTAACAAGTAACAACAATCTAAACAAACCTTTTTTTATTATTATTATTAATGATACTCATTTAAACTCTATATACAAACCTTACCCATAGTAACTCTAGATTACAAACTACACACGGTAAAAAAAAATCTCATAATAAGGGGACATTTTCATTATGTCCAAACTTTTAAAACATATCACTAACTACAATATCTACCAGTCAAATATAATCTTTACCCACTAAAACCCTCAACATATATATGTTCTGGTTTATCCGTCCGGAAGCCTCTCGTTTAAACTTCGAAAGAATGTTAAATGGCTATGTTAGTTGGCCCAACCTAATTGCGGGCTTTGGACTATTAGGTTTGGAGTTAGGATTGCTTATTCATCAAGCTATGCCTTAATTACAAATACTAGCAGGGTACTCGTGCGTTGCGAAGGCGGATACCCTGTGATTAAAACAAATAACAATGACAAGCTGATTAACCTGAGAAAAACAAGAATAAAATGATTCTGGTTCAGCCCGATTAATCTATTTTTACTGGTTCGACGGTCATCTCACGTTCGTTTTTGGATGGTTTTTCTAGGCTAGCCGGACCGGTGGTGACTCAGATTCCCAGTTAAGCCAGTTGAACCCGTTGGTCCGGTCCGTTTTTCAAAACCATATGTACCATCAACTTGTTTTCATATAAATTGTATGAAGCTTTGTGTGTTTTATTAGTTTGTACAATCTGTATAATAACATGTATTTATCATTGTAGGGGTGTTTTAAAAATAACATTTATTAGGTTTTTATTAGAGGGTTGTCACAAGTTGACAAATTTAACACACTTAATTTTCTAGATGTAACTTTATTTTTCAGTATTAACAAATGTATTGCTTAAAATTTTAAGCTTCCTATTTTAATAATGCCTTAAATACGTTATAAAGTAGTACAGATACATACCTCATTATGTAATCACAAAACATAACTCAATAATATTACTATCTTACATAAACAATGAGAAAAATGAAACAATAGAGAAGATATTCTACTCATCACTCAAAATCTCATTAATGAAACACAACCAAACTCATAAATTGAAACACCAACCAAACTCAAATTAATTGTGATTGACAAGTTTTTTTTTTTCACTTTTTCTCAAATTGTTCATTTTACAACAAACAAGTTAAAAGAAGGCTGCTTTTAATGAATAAATGGAACAAGGCAAGTCTTTAATCAATTGTAGGTGAAAGAATTGAAAGATTGGTAGGTGACAAAAATTTATTGTTTCTTTTTGTGAAGGTCATTTTAAATAAAACGAGTAATTCAGACCCGTACGTTGCACACGGGCTTTATCTAATTGGTCATAGTGTAATGTGCAGTAATTTTTTTTGTTATTATACTTTTGTAAGTATGGCCTTAGTTGATCGGTAAATTTTATATTTAAATTCTTTTATGACATATTAGTAGTTATTTGTAAAGTTTATATTTTGTATTTATTCTCAAGATTGTAACATTATATTTAAACTTTTTATGACATATTAGTAGTTATTTATAAAGTTTAGATTTTGTATTTATTCTCAAAATTGTAACATCCCTATATTAGTAGTTATTTATAAAGTTTATATTTTGTATTATTCTCAAGATTGTAATTATACTTAAACTTTTTATGACATATTAGTAGTTATTAATAAAGTTCAGATTTTGTATTTATTCTCAAAATTGTAACATCCCTATATTTTGATATAAAACTTAGATATATAATGAAGAAAATAAGTTTAGTTTTATATCAAAATATAGGGATGTTACAATTTTGAGAATAAATACAAAATCTAAACTTTATAAATAACTACTAATATGTCATAAAAAGTTTAAATATAATGTTACAATCTTGAGAATAATACAAAATATAAACTTTATAAGTTACATAAATTTTTTGACTATAAGTAACATCGGGATTGCTTGCATCTCCATATTGTATTTTTCCCCCATCAAATAAAACAATATGTGTCACCATCTCATGAACACAAAAAACCTAATACCACAACCACCACATGAAAACCACACCTCAAGACTCCTACATGATCGAAAAACAAGACTCGAAACTAACATGACATCCTTTGAAGATCCGAATACATAAGAAAATAGCTACTAACAGATCTGTTATATTATTTTTCTTTAATTCGGTTTTAATAGAAACATAAACGAAACAAAACAAACCTACCCGAGACCATCATCATGATCTTGAAGCGTAAATCAAAAGGTCATAAGAATGAGTGAATCATGTTCGCTTAAAGAGGTGAGCTCAACGGTGGTTTTGAGAGAAAGGAGAAGGGCGAGATCAATAGCAGGTTTGAAATAGAGGAGGGCGAGATCAATGGAGGTTTTTTGGGAGAGAGGAGGAGGGTGAGATCCGGTTTTCAAGAGAGAGAGAGAGAGAGAGAGAACTATGTTTTTTTTCTTTTTTTAATCGCTTTTGCATATATTAGTGTTTGACTCATTAAATTTAATCAAAGTCATTCGTTCCAAACATACCTTCTCTCTTTTGAGAATTGCCGAAATATTATGACACTTTGAGGGAATGAGTGAAAGCTGTGTCCATATATCGTGGTGTTATTTGCATTTACAATATTATGATCTATTAATGTTAGCATTAAAAATATTTATATAGAAGTGATGGTCATTCTCATATTGTAACTTTGTGTCGTTTGTTAAGTTTAGTAATAGTTTAGTCATTGGGCCTTGGACTTGGTAAGCTAATATGTTATGAGTTAGTTTATGTAAGCCTTGTTATTTTATCATGTATCCAAGTCCAAGCCCAAGCCCATAGAAAAGCCTTTGTATGGAACTATAAAAGGCACCTTACCTCTCATTTGTAAGGTGTGCTTGTGTGTGTATTGTGTGTGTTTTTTAATAAAAGCTCTCTCATTTCCATCTCTTTCTCTATATACATACGATTCACATATACATCTACAAGTCACCATCTTTCCTTCTTCTAGTGCTTACATTTGTGATAAAGTTGATAGATATAAGGTCCTACAAGTGGTATCAATCGCCTAACAATAATTTAGGAGTGGTTTTATCAAGTTTTTTGTTAAAAAGTTACACTTTTCATTCATTTGTGTACTTTTTCTTCAAAAAAGGTTTGATTTTTACAAGTTTTGGTGTTAAAGTTGTTGTCTTTATTGAAGTTTTAGTGTTTCTAAGTGTTTTGGGAAAGATTTGATCAAAAGAAACAAGTGGAAAAAGTGTTTTTGGTTGAAAAAATCGGATTTTTCAAGCTTTCTGGTCACTTTACGCGTAACTTGGGTGAATAGTACGAATCTACAGCTGTGAACAGTACTTTCTGTCCTTTTTACGCATAAATTTTGGCCTGAAACCCTTTTCTTACGCGTAACTAAGGTCAAAACCCTTTTCTTACGCGTAACTCCGGTCAAAACCCTGTTTTTACGCGTTACTTGGAAGTCTACGCCTTAAAACCTACGAGTAAAGTCACTTTCTACGCGTAAGTTGAAGTCTACGCACAAGATCCTACGCTTAAGTTCAGTCTCTACGCAGAAGATCAGCTCTTACGCATAAGATCATATCTTACGCGTAAGTTTCAGAGTTCTACGCATAACTTCTTCAAAGGTTCTTTCTTCGTGCTACGGTGACTCGGTATTTCCCTGACTTGGATAAGTTTGTGGAATACTTCGACAAGGGATATCTTTCAAGCTTGGACAAGTTTGAGAGATCAATTTGGTTGAAAAACCTTACGCGTAACTTTTCTTATGCATAAACTCAAAGTTTACGCGTAAAAATCAAAGCTTACGCATAAACACTTTGTTTACGCATAACCTTAATTTTTACGCATAACCTGAAAGTTTACGCATAACTTTTATTACGCGTAAGATTTGAAAATAACCATAAGATTTGAAGTTAAGCGTAAGAATCACTGTTTACGCATAAGTTTCTGGGTTTACGCGTAAGTTTTTGACTTTTTGACAACCAAACTTCAAACGGCCATAACTTTTGAACCGTAACTCCGTTTTCGACGAATCAGCTGTCAAAACGACCGCGAGACCGAGAAGAAGGACACGTTGAATAATCTAAAGATCATTCAAGCCAAGCTTCGAGGCCCAAATCCACTCCGAATGAAAGTTATTGAGGTTTCAAGGTTTCAGATCAAATTTTTCACCATAAAAACTTGCATCAACTTACACTAAACACAACTCCTACTTCGTTGAATCGATCCAAGAATCAACTTTATCAATATACACTTCATCAATGGCAACTCAGCAAGACATTCATGCTGCCGGTGCGGAAAACCGACCTCCTATGCTTGAAAAAGGTGGATATCTCCCATGGACAAGCCGCATGCTTCGTTACATCAAAACAAAGCCTGATGGTAAATTAATGATCAACTCCATTACAAATGGTCCATTCAAGCCAAGACAAGTTCAAATTGAAGGTAATCCAAATACAACACCTCCTACTCAACCATTCGTGCGTAAACAAACAGAAGCAGATTACACAAAGGAAGACAAGAAGCAGATCGCCGCTGATGATATGGCAATGCATTTAATCCAACTTGGATTACCACGGGAGATCTTTGCTACGGTCGACAGTTGTGAAACTGCTTATGCTATGTGGGAACGTGTTAGAAGGATTTGTCATGGAACAGAGATTGGACAACAAGACGTTGAGAACAAACTTCTTACTGAATGGGAGAACTTTACATCCACTAAAGGTGAACAGATTGAATCTTACTACACAAGGTTTTGCACTTTGATGAATGAGTTAATCAGAAACAAGTTGACACCTCGAACAATTGCAACAAACATCAAATTCATCAATAACCTTCCAGAAGAATGGGGTCGTTATGTTACAATTGTGCATTAATTGCTACTACACCAACACCGCTACCAGTGAACACACAACAATCATCATCATCTTCCACTCACAACTACATGCAACCATCATACATTCAACAACCAACACCGGTCTACCAACAACAGTTCTACCCACAGCAACAACAACATGTTATTCCACAACAGCAATACCCACAATTCCAAGAACCAGAATTCACTGAAAATGATGAAGCTACTGCAGCATTGACCCAAGCGTTTGCTTTTCTGTCAAAGGCATTCCAAGGACGCTATTCTACACCAACAAACAACAACCAAAGGATTTCATCGAACACTCGCAATAAGCAGATTGCTCAGCCGAGTTTCAATATGGGCAACGGAGGCCAAATGGTTGGAGTTTATAGGAATCAGCAAGGATATGCTACTGGAATTAACATGGGGAATCAGAATATGCTAAATGCAGGGAATCAGAATGCAGGAAATCAATATGGTCAGTATGCAGGGAATCAGTTGGGTCAGTTTGTTGGAAATCAGAGAGGTCAGAATGTTGGTAATCAGGCAATGGGTAATCAGAATAGAAATGTTGCAGCTCCAGTAGTTGGGAATTTGGGAAATGTGAATCAGGGTAATCCTGTAAAGTGTTTCAACTGTCAGGGTGTAGGTCATATGGCAAGGAACTGTCCTACTAAGCCGAACAAGAAAGACACAGCGTACTTGCAGAAAGCATTACTGTTGGCACAAAAGAATGAGGCAGGGTTTCAGTTGAATGCAGAGGAGAATGATTTTATGGCTCTTATGGATGACATGGAAGATAGAGAGGATATCGATGCGAACTGCATATTCATGGCGAATCTTCAGGAAGCTAAGTATGACACGGATTCTGATACACTTCCTGTTTATGACACCAATGCACCATCTGAGGTATCAAACTTCAACACATGTCACAATAATGATATATTTGATATGTCTCTTCATGAGGAAGCTAGCACCCACTTATGATACATACCTGGACACGCCAAGTAGTAGCAATACTCTTTCAGCAACTCCAGATGTGAATCATAATGGAGGCTTCGTTTCACAGCATGCTGAGAATGATGAGGAAACACGTTCTTTGTTTGAATCATTATTAAATAATTGTCGTATTGAAATTGAGAATGTGAAAAAGGTCAATCGCGATGTTAAGGCAGCGAATGTTAAATTGACCGCTGAGCTTGAGAGTTACAAAGAAAACGTTAAAGCTTTTGAATTTCATAACAAAAGATTGTCTGAATTAGAAACTGGTTATCAAAATTCCGTTTCAAGGGAAAAACAATTGCAACTCAAGTTTGATACACTTGATGTTAATTCTTTCAAAAAGATAAAATCTTTAAACGCGGAAATTTCTGATTTACAAAACCAACTTTCTAAACAAAAAACAGCTTATACCAATCTTGAAAAAGAAAGGGATGAGTTGAAAAAGGACTTTGCAAAGAAAGAAGACAAACTTTTGGCCGAAATCGTAGAGTCAGAACACATGATTGCTCATTTAGAAGAATTGGTGGTTAAGTCGGGTCAGTCAAGTCAAACAATGAAAATGATTTCAAATCAAACTAATCCGGTTTACCATACGAAACATAGAGTGGCTCTTGGTAACAACACCCCCAGTAATCTCAAGAAAGCTCAGCAAGAACAGAATGTTTTGTATAATGGTAATATGATTTACACCAAACATGATCCTCCCGTCGTTCGGGATTCTGTGCAAACGATTGAACATGTCGAAGAGAGCATTACTAAAATGAAACAAAAGGATTTGAAACCCATTGATTACAACAAATTGAACAAACTTTAGGGAATTACTTTTGTTCCACAAAAAGAACCATCGGTGTTTTCCATAAAACGACCATTCTCAAAAATGTTTTCTAAGAAAGTAATTGTTTCCAAATCTCTTTCAAAAATGGAACAAATTTCTTCTAACAACACTTTTAATACAAGTGAGGCTAGAGAAATTTTGGATGACGTTAAAAAGATAATTCAAGAACTTCAAAATATTGTTGCTTCTAAAACTACAATCGATATTAACAACTGGCATTCCAGTTTTCATATTGAGCAGAAAAAAGTTTTTGAAAACGAAATTACTATCCCACTGAATAACATCAGTGCGAGGGTAATTCATTTTGAACGTGCTTTCTTAAAAGAAACGGCCGACTTTGTCAAGGACCACAAATCCTTGGTAAACGAAACTAACGAAACTCGTGAAAACATGAATGTTTTGGAAAACCTAAATGATTCTCTCTTCGAAGCTGTTATGACCACTGACATTATGTCCATCATTTTACAAACATATTCTGTTCAAGACGATGAAAGACTGAGAGCTGAGACCTCCGAAATTGTTTCAAAATATGAAAATGCTCTTATAAAGCTTGAAAAAGAAAATGTGTCATATTTTAAACAACTTGATCGAAAAAAGGAAGAATGCAAGTATGACAAATTGTCGTATGAGCGTGCCTTAAAGAACATGAAAGAGCAAAATGATCTTTTGAGGGCTCAGCTTGAAAGTCAAAAAGGAAAAGGTGAGGAAACTAAGTTTGCAAAACCATTGACTTCGGAGAAACCAAATGTTTCAAACACGGTTCAAAAACCAAAGATGTGAATTTCAAGGTTTGCTCCAAAAGTCGATGAGAAAAAGAATTTGACAAAACTAGTCACTCCAACACCCTTGCCCAAGAAAAGTGAAAATGATAAGATTGTTGATAAAGGAAAAGCGGTTGTCGAAACACCAAAAGTGATAACACCTGGCCTTTTTAGGATTAGTCCCACTAATGCGTCTGCCTCCACTTCTAAGACAAATGCGTGCAAAAAGGATAATTCTAAAGAGTCTAGTGATCCTAAAAAGGACAACAATATAAATCCTAACGCGTGTGCCTTACCTTCTACAGGATTAGAAAGCACCTCTAGGAGCAGCAGACTAAAGCCTAGGAGCAATACAAGGAACAATAGAGTCTCGCCTATTTCTAAGAGTAGTTGCAAGAATAAAGCTGAAGAAGTAGAAGAACACCCTAGGAATTTATCGCTTTGTAATAAGAGACATGTTTCATCTGAATGTAATGTCACAAATACTGTTTCTAATGCATGTAATGACTCTGTTTGTTTAATATGCAAGAAATGTTTAATTAATGATGTTCATGATGAATGTGTTTCTAAGAAGGTGAATGTTATGCCTAAACAGAAGTATGTTCCAAAGGGAACTAGTGCCAGATCAAGATCTATAGAAAGATTAGTTGCACGCTTTAGGTCTACCACTAGTAGTCGAATGCCTAGGAACTACCTTAAGCTTTGTATGTGGATACCAACGGGTAGAGAGTTCACTCTTAAGGACGGCAAATTAGAAATAACTCAAGCTAAACAAGTAGCAACTGTCCATGAGTGTGATTCTGCTTTTACTCCTAACCCCATGGAACCCAATTCAACACGGTTTTCAAATACAAACTCTTCTGTTCTTGGCAGGTTATCAAAATATGTCTTTGGATCGTCGACTCGGGTTGCTCCAAGCGCATGACCGGGAACTTAAAGCTGCTGATCAATTTCATATGGAAATTCATGGGAACTGTACGCTTTGGAAATGATCATGTAGCAGCTATCCTGGGTTTTGGAGATCTTCAGTTTGGGAATTTTTTGATCACTCGAGTTTACTATGTCAAAGGGTTGGGACACAACTTGTTTTCAGTTGGGCAGTTTTGTGATGCAGATTTAGAAGTTGCATTCAGGAGAAACACGGTTTTTATAAGAAATTTGGTTGGTGATGATCTCTTAACTGGTAATCGTGGTACAAACTTGTATGCTATCAACATCAACCAAATGGCTTCTACATCACCAATTTGTCTTATGACTAGGGCAACCGAAACTAAGTCCTGGCTGTGGCATAGAAGATTATCCCATCTTAATTTCGACACGATCAATAAGTTAGCCAAAGACAACATCGTCACCGGACTTCCTAAGTTCAAATACACCAAGGAACACCTTTGTCCATCATGCGAACAAGGGAAAAGCAAAAGAGCATCATATAAACCCAAAACCGTACCTAGTTCAGAAGCAAGGTTACATATGTTGCACATGGACTTATGTGGCCCAATGAGAGTTGAAAGCATTAATGGGAAGAAGTATATTCTTGTTATTGTTGATGATTATTCAAGATATACTTGGGTAAAGTTTTTGAGATCAAAAGACGAAGCACCAGGCATCATCATCACCTTTCTGAAGCGTATTCAAGTTCTACTTCAAGCTCCAGTAAGGATTATAAGAACAGACAATGGCACAGAATTTACAAACCAGGAGTTAAGAACTTACCTTGAAGATGTTGGAATCACACACCAAACATCAGTTGTTAGAACACCACAGCAGAATGGGGTAGTTGAAAGAAGAAATAGAACTCTTGTGGAAGCTGCTCGCACAATGCTGATTTTCTCTAGTGCACCTCTATTCTTATGGGCTGATGCTATAGCCACTGCTTGTTTTACTCAAAACCGATCCCTAGTCCATCCGAGATTCAATAAAACCCCATATGAGCTAGTGAACAACCGTAAACCTGGCATCTCTTATCTTCACGTGTTTGGCGCTTTGTGCTATCCGATGAATGACAGAGAAGATCTAGGGAAGTTAAAAGCTAAGGGTGATATTGGAATCTTCATTGGATATTCAGAAAACTCGAGGGCATTCAGGGTGTATAATAGAAGAACGAAAAAGATAATGGAGACGATGAATGTGAAGTTTGATGAGATTTCACAAATGGCTTCTGAGAGATACGCTCTAGAACCCGCGCTTAATCCGATGGCTTCTAATCAAAACGGATTAGGACCCGCACCAAACATGCAGACTTCTGGACACATCAGTTCAGGACTCGTGCCTAATGGAGCTCATTCAACAAACATGGACAAACCTTCAGAACAAGAACTGGAAAATTTCTTTGAGTTAATGTTTGATGAATATTATGGTGGAACTTCGACAAATGCATCTCAACAACATTCCGCTGCACCCGCTCAAAATCAACCACTACCACCATCACAGGATGCATCTACCACAATCGAAGCTGAAGCACCAACTACCTCAACATCATCTACATCTACTCAAGCAACCCCAGTACTTGAAACTGTTCTACCAAGCGTTGATGAGCAAAACCAAAACACAAATTTTCAAGAAGAACCAACAAATAATTCAAACAATGATGCGTTAGAAGAAGAAGAAGAAATATTTGAAAACCCGTTTGCAACAGACTCTGCTGAATATTCTTCAAGGTTACAAGAACCATCTAACACACATTCGTTACACCCAAGGTACCCTTCTACGTTTCAATGGACAAAAGACCATCCAATAGAACATATTATTGGTGAACCTTCAAAGCCAGTTCAGACAAGGAGACAACTTGCCACCGATCTCGAATTATGCATTTACGTTTGCTCAATCAGCCTCAAAGAACCAAAGAACATTCGGGAAGCAATGGCAGAAAACCCTTGGATTGAAGCGATGCAGGAGGAATTTCTTCAATACCTGTTACATGATAGTTGGGAACTTGTTGAACGACCACTTGATAAACGTGTTCTTGATCTCAAGTGGTTGTGGAAGAACAAACTGGATGAGGAAATGACTGTTATTCGCAACAAAGCTCGTCTCGTGGCTAAAGGTTATCCACAAGAAGAAGGGATAGATTTCGAAGAATCATTCGCGCCTGTAGCTAGACTTGAAGCAGTCCGGATTTTCTTAGCCTATGCAGCTCACAAAAACATCACAGTCTATCAGATGGACATTAAGACAGCTTTCTTGAATGGAACTCTGAAAGAAGAAGTGTATGTGAGTCAGCCAGAGGGATTCATCGACAAAGATCATCCAGACTACGTCTACAAGCTTAAGAAAGCAATTTATGGTCTAAAACAAGCTCCAAGAGCGTGGTATGACGAACTATCATCTTTCTTGCTCAAAAACAATTTCACAAAAGGAACGGTTGATGACACCTTGTTTATCAAAAAATTCAAATATGACATTTTGATCGTTCAAATTTACGTGGACGACATTATTTTTGGATCAACCAATCCTAACCATTCAAAACATTTTGAAAATCTCATGAAAAGCAAATTTGAAATGTCCATGATGGGGGAACTAAAATTCTTTCTTGGTTTACAAATACATCAATCCCCTCGTGGCATTTTTATCAATCAAGCTAAATATACGATAGAGATTTTGAAAAAACATGGAATGGAAAATTGTGATTCTGTTGGTACACCAATGGTCACTTCACCAAAAATAGGTGCTGATTTGTTTGGGAAACCCATCGATCCGAAGAAATATCGGAGCATGATCGGTTCTCTCATGTACCTAACTGCTAGCCGACCCGATATTCAATTTGCTGTTTGTTTGTTAGCATGGTTTCAGGCAAAGCCTACCGAACTTCACCTCAAAGAGGTTAAAAGGATCTTTCGGTACCTACGAAGAACCATTAACATGGGACTTTGGTATCCGAAGGATTCGGGGTTTAATCTAACAGCATTTTCAGATGCAGACCATGCTGGTGATCAAGTTACAGCAAAGAGTACATCAGGAGGAGCACAATTTTCGGGTGAAAAGCTAGTAAGCTGGTCGTTAAAGAAACAGGATTGTACTGCGCTATCAACCGCCGAAGCCGAGTATGTGTCTCTATCTGCGTGTTGTGCCCAAGTTCTTTGGATGCGGACACAGCTCACAGATTATGGCTTTACTTTTGACAGAATACCTATGTATTGTGACTCAAAAAGTGTCATAGCCATCTCGTGCAATCCCGTACATCACTCTAAGACGAAGCATATCAAAGTCCGCTACCATTTCATCAAAGAACACGTGGAAGAGGGTACTGTTGAATTATTTTTCGTTAAGACTGATTACCAACTCGCCGATCTATTTACTAAAGCCCTTCCAAAAGAACGGTTTGACTATTTAGTTCGACGAATTGGCATGCGAAGCCTAACTCCTGAGGAGCTAGAACGTCTTCTCGAATCCTCTTGAAAAATGTTTTCAAAATCGCTTCGCTGTAAATATTTTTGAAAAAACAAAATACAAAATTTGAAAAACCAACAAAAACAAAATACAAAAATATAAAATTTCAAAAAATACAAAAACAATATAAAATCAAAAAATACAAAAATATTCTTCTCACGACATGTCTCTCGTATAAATCAATATTCTGTACGTTTCTAGAAATGTCATTCAACAATGATACGGATATGTACAGATGCTTGAGCGGGAGTTCTATTTAAATGTTTTTCTAAAACATGTCGTCTCTCAAAATTTTCTTCACTATGGCTTTCGTATACATCAGTACGAAACCCGGACTCTAATGACGACTTCTGATTATTTTCAAATCAAGGACTCGTACGTTCAATGACGAACTCTTTTTCAAAAAGTTCGAGTCTAAACAAACGAAAAAGATTTCAAGCAGAAACTCGTTTTCAAACAAAATTCTTGAGCACTTTTTCAAGATTGTTCAAACAATTTCTCAAAATCTCTCAAAATTAGTGCTCAAGATAACTCCCTCAAAGCCCTTAAGTAATTTTACATATGCTATCATTAAGGGGGAGTACAAAAAGAAAAATGTTCCAATTTCATGCAAAATCAAATCATTCTTTCTCTCCAAAAGCTTTTTCTTAAACAGTTGATATCAAAAATATCACGTTATGCTATTTTTGAGGGGGAGAAGACATGATTAAAATGTGATCAAAGATGTTTAAAGTATGTGACAGAATCTCAAAAGAGCTCGACTCAGTAAGTACCAATGAATTGACGAAGCTTAATGTAGCCTCTCGTAATTTTCCCCAACGGTTAGTAAATACTTACAAGTTATTACGTTATTTAAATAACCACTTTTACGTATAATTTTTTTTTATTAGACTTGATATATAAATCACAACGGTAAAATTGTGAATTATCTTTTGCTTAGAAACGTTGCTTGCACACAAACCTATATAGTCTAAATTATCGCGAATATTTATATTAAACGTTTATATTTTTTTTATAATATACATTTCGTATATTTAAGGTACAATATTTATATATTCCCGGAGCCTACAAAAATTCCCGAGATCACTCATTAATATCATTTGATCGTAACCCGACTCTCAAAACACACCAGGTGGGCCCCATTGACTCATCGGGCCTTAAACCCAACTAACAAACCAAACGGACTTTTTTTTTTATACCTTGTTTTTCTTTTCTGCTGGGCCAGACGAAAACACAAGCCCAAAGGGCTATAAGCCCAATCACACTCTTATAAATTTTTTTTTCTTTTCTTTCTTTGTTTGTGCCAGTCGCGACCAAGCCAAGGAAACCCCTCGTTATTTTGTGATTTCCACACACGACACCATACTATTTTTACATGTCTTGATTTATGACCCAGCAAGCATTTAGGAATAACAAATCTCGTTCCATGACTCACACGTTTAGTCATCCAAATTTAGCCAAAGTAAACTACCAAAATCGTGTGTGTATAAAACCAAAAACGTGTCACAAACTACTATTAGCCACCCATGCCTCCCCAATAACAACGAACCTGAACTATGCAACGTCAGGAATAAACATAAGACAGTCTTACACATTCCTTTTGTGTTTACATTCGATTGGATGGAAAGAAGGTGCCACACTTCACCAACGAGCCAACACATAACTTATTTGGCATGTTTCACTTATCACAACACTCAAAACCCCCTATATAATGATCACATGCAAACTCAAAACAATACCTACACATATACGTACCAAAAACTCATCGAAGGCAACGAAGGAAATAGTTTGGAGGACGCACGGATCGCTCAAGTGAACCACAAGTCAAGAGAACCTAGGACGTCAAGCAAAGTACCTCTTGGACCATTGGAACAACGTACCACGGAGCTGTTGAACCATCACACGAACCATACACTCGTTTTACACCACCTTTTCTAGGTGAGGTGAGACCACGAACTTTTCTTTCTATTTTATATATACGTATGATTATATTATACACGATCACTTAGAACCTATAAATCGTAAATCTTAAAGACAACGTATATATTTTATGTGTGATACTATTTCTTAGTTATGGCATTAACGAGTATCTAAAATAATATTGAACTTATATTAACGAATACATACTAAAAATCACACGTTTCTAAGTTGGATTGGACCTATACGATTTCACCTTAAAAAGACTTAGTTTATTTTCAACATTTATAAGTTATACGATATGAGCTTTGACCACACACTATGACTTCGCCATTTCTAAAATCGACACACAACCCCTAAATATTTTTACACGATCTAATTATGTACCTGGTACACTAACAAAAATGGTAAATTAATTGACCTAACGATTTGATTTTATCACCTAACGAGGCCTAAAGTAAAACGCCATGGAGACCATTTTCAGAAACTTAAAAACTTTACGTGGGCTTATAAGCCCAAAAAGTTCTTTTTAGCTTATTGTGATAAGTTATGAGAATAAGCTGTTTTGAAATGATGTTATAACTTAAAATTATGGATTTCGACTAAACCTAGTGTTCCCCCTAACCTCTTGGATCATTAAACCTTAACGGGCCCTTATTTTGGCTCGTTAAGCCCAATAAACGAAATAAGCTACTAATAAGCTTATAAGCTGCGAAAATAAGCTTTTCTAAATGTTTTGAGCTTAATGAAATAATAAAATTGTTAAGTTTTGAATTTGGTAAAGTTGGGACTATTTTTGCAAATGTACCAGAGTTAGGGACTAAAAGTGTCAAAATGGGTAAACTTGGGTGAAAAGCATAAAAAAACTGTTTTCTAAGGGGTATAAACTATAAATATTGAAACTTAAGGATAATAAATGTATATATTTGATATTTGGACTAAAAATGTAAATATATATAACTTTTGGACTAACGGCGTAAATATTTTCCGTTAAGGGTAAAAAGTGTAAAATTGAGAAAACATTAAGGATCGAATTGAAATATTTACTTTTTCTATATTTATTATATATATATATATATATATATATTTGATTATATATTAAAACGATAAATAATAAAACATAACTTATTATATATATATATATATATATATATATATATATATATATATATATATATATATATATATATATATATATATATATATATATATATATAATACGAATAAAACTTATATAACGATATAGCAATACGTTATTTATTTCTTGTAAAACGATACGTGTATTTCTGTTATAAAAACTAACTTTATATCAATCATCGATATTTTTACTTACGAGATATAATTATATATAACGTTGTTTTTAAACTTTAGACACTTAAACAAACACGAGATTTATTCGTAACTAAATAACAAGTAATCGCGATAAAAACCAGATTTAGACTATCAACTGAAACTTGCATTATCTTTTAGGTTGTATTGTGTGAAGCCGTTTCCTTGCTTTGTTGAGACTACGATACCACTGTACTACTAAGGTGATTTCATAGCCCACTCTTTAACTATTTTCCCGTGGGGAGATACATGCTTAAAACTCGATCACAAGTCTTTTATACCGGGTATTGAAATACCGTCAGGGCAATGTTATTTGCTTAAGTTACTATTGTCAGAAGTCCCTCGATCATGAACCTTAATCACTTGAAGGGTGAACGTAAATAATTGTGGATAGTACTATTAGTGATTGACAATCCTCGTTTGGTTGTTGGAGAAAACACCAGGCGCACTTTATTGTTCTTATAAATAGGTTATTGACAAATACCTATCTTTGGGGGCCTATTACTTACCATCATAATTCATATTTATTATTGGCTGTTAATCGTTGAGTATCATGAGCTTAAGGCAATAACAGGAACATTGATTTTTTTAACATATTGATTGTATGTGATTACAATACATTCTTAACTTGTGATTCAAACTCTTAAACTCAAACCTATGAATATCACTCAACTTTATGTTGACTTTAGCATGTTTATCTCAGGTAACTAAACAAGACGGATCTGGATGGCACGGAGTGGGCAAAAGCATGACAAGAACCATAATAAACTACTTATTTTCCTTCAGAATAAAACACGTTCTTAACTAAATAATGTTTTGTATCCCAGATATTTGGTATTTTGAAATAAATTAAACTTTAATACTTCACTTTGTGTTGTCTACTATGATTGTGACAAAGATCCTCGAAGTAATACCCCGAAAGTCTTCCGCTGTTATTAAACGACTTTTGGGGGTGTTACACTTAATATGTCAGTAATCGAAAGGACCTGTCCTGGACGGGTAATAATTTCAAGCTAGTCCAACTAGTGATGTAAGCGTGTCTCGAATAGGACTTGTCTGAGTAGAATGTACCGTATCGAGAGACTTTCTTTGGACTTGACCAGGACGGGTAATAACTTCAAGCTAGTCTAACTAGTGATGTAAGCGTGTCTCGAATCGGTCATGTTCACTGAAAGTGGATCAATTCAAAAGGTACAAACTCCTCACGCATGTGCAAATTTCTAAAAAATTCATGAGCACATGTGAAGGGGGAGTCCTTCAATAGAAATGCAAAACTCTCGAAGTGTCAACACTGTGTTTTATTATCATAAACACTTTGAGAGATTTTTCATAAAAGGTTTCATAGCAATTATAGGATAGTCATGGAGTTATAAGGTGACTAAGGTTAGGATAAACCGTCCTATGATCCGCCAGAGCCGGAGGGATCTACCCAAGGACAATTCCAATAGATTAGAATTAGAAGTCCTTAGGTATGATTGAAAAAAGGAGAAAATGAGAAAGGAGAAAGAAGGGGTTGAAGAATTAAAAAGAAAAGTTATGAAAAAGGGTGAAAAGAAATAGCCCTCCAAATGTTCAACCTTAGGGTAGACACCGGGTTCAACTTATGTGCTACTGGCTGTGACACCGGTATTGAAGACAAAGACGTCATGGACCCAGTGACGCACTGCACTAAACCTTCTTAACCACTCAAGTTCTCTTAAAAGAGCTTGTTTCATTCTCACGGGGAACCAGTGTAATCTATCGACCTGTCTCTTAGAGATGGTTGATATTGAAGCAGGAGACCTCTCCCTAATCTCCGCATAGGAAACCATATGTGCACTTATCGAGTCTAGAGCCCCGAGATTCATCAAAAGATCTCATAGGAACACATGATATTTATACTCTGGTTGTTCATCATTAAGGACGCCAGATGTAAACTTAAGAGTCCTACGCAGATCTTAGCAATTTGCCAGAACATTTATGAGAGGATTCACTTTTGTGATTCTCAATGATTGAATGGAAATTCCTGCCAGGGTCAACATCAAGCAGCCCTGACAGCAGGTCACTTCGGTAATTCTTTATGGGTTACGCTTAGTGTTCGCGGTGGTTTCAAACGGTCTACAGTCGTGGAGTGATCCCCAGCGACTCACCTAGTCATTGAGCTACTAAGTAGGTCTTGTAAGCTCTCTCGAGAGTATCTGACATGGGAACGGCCTTGGTAAGGGTTAGAAGGAGTCTTCACACTATGCTGTTGATGATCTCTAATTCTTATCTGTAAGTACCGGATGTTTTATTGCTAACTGTTTATATGCAGGGACACTTCATCTCCATGGCAACAGATTCCACGTGCTCATACATACATCTGGAAGTTAAAGAAAGCTCCCTCAAAGATCTATACAACACAAAGTTCAAAGAAAGATTTTACGCCAAAAAGAAGAATCTACAAAGTATAAAGACTAAAGATCAAAGTGAAAGAAAGGGAACTACGTGCATATGAATATCAAAGTCCAAAGATGTATGAGCATGTTGGAATGGCAGACAACCACCACAGACGCAGAAGTGACGAAAGGCAGATAACTCCACATCTCAAAAGAACAACGAACGATGAAAAATCAGTTATCAAAAGATCACAAAGCATGAAGGAACAAAGACTAAAGACTATTCTACAACAACACACAAAGTTAAAGACAAAGAACACGGAAGACCCACTCACGTGGAGCATCATTCGAATGACCACCCCTTAGGGGGAGATTGTTAGCATTAAAAATATTTATATAGAAGTGATGGTCATTCTCATATTGTAACTTTGTGTCGTTTGTTAAGTTTAGTAATAGTTTAGTCATTGGGCCTTGGACTTGGTAAGCTAATATGTTATGAGTTAGTTTATGTAAGCCTTGTTATTTTATCATCTCTTTCTCTATATACATACGATTCACATATACATCTACAAGTCACCATCTTTCCTTCTTCTAGTACTTACATTTGTGATAAAGTTGATAGATATAAGGTCCTACAATTAAAAGTTTATAGTTCAAAAAATTGATTACTGTTTAATATTAAAATTCTTCATCTCGAGTTTAGTGAATTGGCTACATAGCTTGATTACTGTTCAATATCAAATAGTTGATTACTGTTTAATATTAATAGCTTTTGCATATATTAGCACCTATAAAATACGTATAGCATGTGCTGCATTGCAGCGTATGAATTTAAAGTCTTTGAGCTCTCAAATAACATTTTTAATTTTGGTAGAAAATGAGACATTGAAAGCTGTTGTAGTGCACCCAATCCCTATAGAATGTCTTTTGTCATATTTAATCTTTGTATAGCCACTTTAATTCTTTATATCTACATATAAATTTCAATTCTAATTTAAATTGGATACAAATTCATTATGTCCAATTCGGATAAATTTTATTTTTCCTACACGTAATCATATTATAAGAATAGCATTAAATATAGAATTAGCATTAAATAAAAAATGGTACATTAAATGAAAATATCGTTACCCGCATTAAAGAAAAAAACTTTGTATAAATATGATGTTGACATTTTTTTTTTTTTTTTTTTTTTAATTTCCAAACTTACTCAATGTAATTGACAACAAAAACGGATTTAATTATAGAATGTTTGTTCTAATTTAGTAATGTATGTATCTCTCATTTAATATAATAAACTCGAATTTATAGAGTTTCAATTCCATTTCAATTTATAATCTCTACAGGATGTTCTTCTCGAAACTTGCAATTTTCTTCAAGAAAAAAAGTTAACTCATGATTAAATGACAATTACTCCGTACATATCTATTAAAGTTTAACAACGTCTCATATTAATAAAAAACATTTTTCCATCACAAATTGCACAAAACTAGCTATATATACCTTCCAACATTTCATGAAATCAAATACAAACACATATTGATTAAAGTTCAACAACTTTTATAATAATGAGTAGTAATTCACAATTATTGTTTGTTAAGAAATGCAATAAACATTATTATATTATAATTAATGAACACAGATCACATAATTACTAATTAAGCTTCAAAATTTATAAATTAACGCATAATAGTTAAAAAGTAGTAGTAATGTCCAATTAGTTTCAACTTTTTTTCCATCTTGGGACGACACAGTCTGAATCACATTACAACTCATTTTCGCAACCTCGCCATCTCCTAAGAAAAAAACACACAAATACAACGACTCTTCAGAATTAAATAATTTGATCAATTATATTGTATTTATGTTTTTGGTTTAGTTCTTTACTTTTATTTATACACACACCAAATGAAATATCACTATTTACCAACGTGCGCGACGAACAATTAGATAAAAACATGTGTGCATCGCACGGGTCTTGAGGCAACCCAAGTTATATATGACGAAAATTAGTGTCAAACATTACTATGTGAACACTTAGATACAGCCCGTGTGCATCGCACGGGTCTAACTATCATTTTAAGTTTTTGACTCGATCTCAATTAAAAGTGGTGAAATAAACGCACAAACAATTTTCATGTCATGCTAACAAAAGTTGTGGTAACATCACAACTTAGGAACTTATTGAACAACAAAATCCCACCATCACCAAAAAATGAGAGTTTCAAACATAACGAAAATTAGTGTTGAACATTACGCAAAAAACAATTTGATCCAATCTCAGTGCATCGCACGGGTCTGAAAAATTAGTGCCGCTAATTAAGAGAGGAACAAACAGACCCAAATTGTGTGTAATGCACACTTATTGACCTATAAAATACATCCATGATCAAAATGATGAAAATAAGTGTTGAAGATTACTCTATGAACACTTATATACAACCCTGTGCAACACACGGGTCTTCATGACTAGTTTATTTTATTTTATTGTTTATATGACCCTTTTCGTAATTTTACACTTTATAATTATTGTTACAGCTCGTTATAAACACGTTTTTTAAGGGCAAATACCATAAAAAAAAGCATCATACTTGTCTTAAAATACACTATCAAACAATTTTTTTTCCTCATATGGGTACTGAACTTTCTTTTTTTTTTGGCCTCTTTGAGGCACTTTGTGACGTTTTTGCCCCTTGAGGCCAAAAAAAGAAAGTTCAGCACCCATATGAGGAAACAAACTTGTTTGCTACCAAAAAGTGACTTTCTTGGCAATTATAGTGCTTTTTTATGGTATTTGCCTTTTTTTTTTAAATAAACAACTACTGCTTACTGCTACTGTACTGCTTACTGCTACTGCTACCGCTACCGCTACTGCTATTGCTACTGCTAATGCTACGTCTCGCCAAACATACACTTTGCTATTTGATGGAACTAAATGGGGCAAGTATGCACGAGCATACACACTTGATTACTTAATCTTTGGATGGCTAATTATGGTAATGTTTCATTTTGTTGCAAATGAAATATAGTGTACAAATGGTTAATATAACATCATGTACAATATGGAAAAAATGTGTGAGAAGCAAAAACGTGTGTATGTGTATATGTGAAATGGTCAGCAAAATTCAAGGAAAATGGGTTGCTTTGGATGGCAATTTCAGTTGCAACCACCAGCCCATAGACCTATTCTTTTGGTACTAATGAGATTATGCCTTGACCCTATATTAAGAAGGTTTTGCCTATTTTCAAAAGATAAGAAATTATTTTAGAAAATACACAAGATACACACACGAAATCATATCTCAAGCTCCTTCTATTCTGTTGTGTTTACACCTTGCCATCTCGAGTTTTCTGCTCCGCCATTGTCATTATGTTGTTATTATTCGCTGGTGATTAACGACGTTGTGTCTGCATCAAATCCGGAGGTCCGTTACACATGAGGCTTGAAGCGAATTGAGCACGTAAACACCTTTAAGGACAAGGATTATATCCCAGAGCTCTCGAACGTTATCTCGTGTTCTACAGAAATGTCCTTAACAGGTTGTGCGTTTTGTTTGATTGATTCAGGTTTAACACTTATTCATTGATGTTGTTTGTGTTAATTCGAGTTTCTATATTGTTCTTATAATAAATTAGATTGTGTTAACGGAACAACGTTAAAAAACATGTTATAATTATGGGTTAATTGATTGAAAATGTATTATACTTGCCACTTTTTGTTATTGTGTATTGAACTTTTATTTTTCTTATTGTGTGTAATAAACTTTCAAATTTCGATTATTGTATGTATTTTGTGACCATTTTACCCTTACTTATTCCAAAATTTAAAGGGTAAAATGGTCATTTTACATGGCTGAATGGTCACAAAATACACACAATAATCGAAATTTGAAAATTCAGTACACACTAAGAAAAAATAAGTTCAATACACACAATAACAAAAAATGGCAAGTATGATACATTTTCATGTCATTAACCCTACAATTATTGAGAACAATATACAACAACTCAAAACTAGTAAAATTTGCGAGGAATTTTGTATCAGTGCACGGCGCACAAAACTATCTTGTGTGGGGCACCAAACTCTCATGCGGCACAAATTTTCATCAAACCATGTTTTCTCTATTTTCTTGTCTCTATTATTCTCGTTCGCTTAAAAAAAACTCGAGCCTAAGTTCTCATTGATTGATGTTACTCCTGTAGCTTGACCTCACACTCTCGTATATTGGCTTTGATATTGACCCACTTTCCATGTTCCCAATGATTAATATACGACATCAAATGTCGGGTAATTGCCCCCTTATCACTTTTCCTCTCTTGAAAAGGACACGTTCTTGAGTTCCCAAAATAAACATTCTTCGGACGTCGAACATATAGTTTTTATTTTACTCGTATAAACACTCAATACAATAAACTCAGTTCAAAGATATGTCTAACATAATAATTGATTATTAACATATTTCTTAGTCATTTACTATTTGTTTCAATTCTATTAATAAACATATCTTTAGGCTGGTGGTAATAAGCCTTAAATGACACATCGAATGGGCACAACACCTAAGATGCATCGTCATTATAACACACACCCTCAAATGACACCTCATGGGTGGTTTTTGGGGAGAAGTCGGTCGAGTTGAAGACTGAGTCGTGTGGGAAGGAGAAAGTTGCCAGTGGTAAAAAATTGAGCCGTTGGTGGTTTAATTAAAACATTTTTTTTTGTTTTTTAATTTAAATTATAATTAATTTTATACATTGTAAATACCCCAATACCCTTTCATTATTATACACACTTTCAAAACATATTCAATATATATATTTCTCATTTTTCACAACAAAGGTATTCTGAACAATTTATGTTTACATCATCGAATGAAGTCGAAGAAGAAAAAGTTAATAGTATCAATCTAGAGTTTTTCAAAGAGGCGACGACATAACATATGAATTATCAAGCTGAAAGGTCAATAATAAAAAAACTCGTTACCACGAAACATGATAAATAGAGATTGTTATAGTGCTCATGATCGTCTAGTGGCCACTTATCTCTCTGAAAACCCACTGTATGACGAAGATATAAAGCGGTTCTGAATGAGATGATCACCATTCACAAGCATTGTTCGGGAAGTAACTGATCATTCTCCGTATTTTCAACTAGGCATTGATTGTTTGGGAAGAGTTGGCATTTCCGCATTGATGAAGTGTGCTTATGTAATTCGTCAATTGGCATACGACACCGTTCCCTGATGCTCTAAACGAATATTTAAAATTGGGTGTGGAAAATTCCCGTGATTCTCTCCAAAATTTCTTTAAGGCTATTATGGACTTATAAGAAGAGGAGTTTGCGAAGACCTACTTATATTGATGTCGAAAAACTATATGCTTATCATGAGGAGAACCATGGGTTTCATGGGATGTTAAGAAGCATTGATTGTACAAGTTCGGAGTGATCTAGTTGCCCAAATGCATATAGTGCTCAATATTGTAGATGTGATCACGGGGCAAATCAATTCATTTTACTACAAGTAGTTATCTCACAAGACATATTAATTTTTATGCGTTCTTTGGTGTGTTAGGGGCGAACAACCACGTCAACGTTATACGACGATCTCAAAAACTGGAAAGCAACAGAGCTTCCGTTTGTGGCTAACGATGTGCCTTATAAATAGAGATATTATCTTACTGACGGGTTATATCTCAAATTGTATGTTCTTGTTAAGTCGATTTTATAGCCACATGCGAATGATATGAAGCACATAAGGTATAAACAAGCACATGAAGTGGCAAGAAAAGATGTGGAACGAACGTTTGGCTCGCTAAAGAAAAAGTGTACTATAATAAAAAAAAAACAAATATTACACGATCGATGACTCTTAAGAAAATAACATATACGATGTATAGATATTACATAAAATGATTTGAAAAGACAAAAAGAAGGCAATCTCTCCTTACTTTTAACCAGAGGAGCAACATCGTGACTCGTGAGGACGATTTCATACGAACACATGAAAAAACATTGTAAGTTATTAGCAGTTTAGCCAACGAGGAAGCTCATCTAAACCTTAAAGCCGATTTAGTGAAACACATTTTGTGTCGAAGAAATGCAAAATAATTTTTAATTTCATCTTATTTCAATTCTTATTGTAATGTTTTTATTTTTATTTAAATTATTAATATATTTTTTTAATGAAATTTTAATTTTAGTGTTTAAAATTAAATAAAAAAGAAAACTAAAGGTTGGTGGTGATGTTTGTAATTTAAGTTGTTTACATTAGTTGAGAAAAAAAATGTGATGTGAAATTTAATTAGCAGTGTCCTCTTAATTTATATTTTTCTTTGATTTTTTGTTTTTTTATTTCGATCCAATACGCAATGTCCTCATCCATCTCCTTCCTGTTAATACCAAGAAATTTAAACTCTTTCAAACGTATTATCGCACGGTTTTTCTCTTCAGCAATCTCGTACGCCGATTGGGCCGCTTCCTGTAACACCCCCATTTTTCACTGATCGCAGCGGATTAAGTGTTTGGGGTATTACTTCATAGAATCACAATTACAGTAATAGAAAAGGACTCGAAAAGAGACATTTTAGAAATTTAGTTATCATTCATTATTATCAGAGTTTTAATTGTAAAAGATATACTTTTATCTGATGAGGTCCCAAAAATCTAGGTGTTAGGTTATGTTTGAATGATAACCATGAAAAGTCCTCCGAGTTCAGTGCCTCCTTCTGCCATGACTCCATAGAAGTAGTATACCTAGAATACATGCTTAAAAAGTCAACACTAGGTGTTGAGTGAGATTCATAGGTTTAGGGGTTAGTGAATACAAGTTCCCTGGGTTCAGTTGTTACACCCATCTGGGAAAATGTAAGGTGTGTGATAATTGTGATGCATACACAATTATCATGAGTGGGGTATGTTGCACTAAGCTCATGAACCACACGTTAACAATCCGGGTCATGGGGGCTACAGACCCAACCATGAGGGGATGAGAAGGATAACTTGCCAAAGTTAAACCTTCAGTGGGTTGAAATATAGTACTTATTGGTACCACCCAGTGAGGTGATAATACCAACGGGAGTTGTCAAACTCCAATAGATCTATCAACTATATTCGCGTTCGCGTGGGTAAAATATCCCAAACGATTAGATTCAGGAATTTTGGTTATGTAGTGGTGGCAGTTAGTTTACTCGTGCAACAACCAAAGAAAAAGACTTGTATTCGGTTTTAAGTAAAGCAAGTAGCATGTATCCCCCTCACCGGGTTTATAAAGCATTTAGAGTGAAAGCATTTTAAAAGAGTATGAGGCTATGAACTCACCTGGGCTTAGGATAATCTAAGTGATGCAAATAGTGACTCGGGAGACTGCCTTACCCACGTATCCTAGTGTGTTGTAGGTTTGGATGTATGTCAAGCTTTAGTCATCTTGTTTAAGTTTCTTAAGTTATTGTTCTTAGGTTTGTTAATGTTTTAGATATAGTATAACACCGTTCGGGCCATCACAATCCAGAAGTATATGACTCCTCACATGAAGCTCCTTACTATTGTATTATGTTATCAACATAATACTGTTCGGGCCATCATAATTCAGAAGTTAATACTCCTCACATGAAGCTCCCTACTATTGAGCTATATTGTTATTAAGTTAAGTTATAATCATAACACCGTTCGGGCCATCATATCTCAGAAGTATATGCAATAATCGTTCAAGGAGTCAGGGCACTTTAATTCGTAAACCCAACAAACACGTCAAAACGAAATATCCACATAGTACTCCTCGCATGCAGCTCCCTACTATTGCATTATGCTTCTAACTTTATTTAGGTTTTATACTTATATGATATTTTTACTTTATACCCTTATAGTTTATATATTTACATTTTTTACCCTAAACTTATAATACTTATATTATTTATACTTATAACTATCTATACTTGACACAACTAGTCCCTAGACTTCTATAGTTTTAGAAAATGACATGAATAACTCTTAGATTCCTAAGTTTTCTATATTTACTATTTAGACCTTTAACTTTATAATATTTGCATAACTAGTCCTTTTTAGTTTATAACTTATTTTAATATCTATCCTAAGGTTTTAAAACTTTGCAAAACTAGTCCTTACACTTATAACTTCTAGGAAATGTCAAAAACAGTCCCTAGACTTTATAATTTCAGGAATTTATGATATATACCCTTATGCATGTAAAGTTTTGCAAAACTAGTCCTAAATGCATGTAACTTATATTTTTATGTAACAACTAAGTTTTCTAGCTTATGTTTAACTAATATTAGCCTATCTAAGTTATCTAATCTAGATTATAGGTCATGTAAAGGGTGTATAGCATGTAATTAGGGTTTTATCTATAATTAGGGTTTTAAAATGTAAACTAGCATATGATTTTGACCAAGGCTCATGCAAGGGTTCCTAAGGGATCTAAGGCATCCTAATGCTATCCTAATACTAAACTAAAGCTAATAGAACTAAAAGTGAGGGCTTACTTGACTAGTTAGGGTTTTACGTGGGTTTAGGGTTTTAGCGATGAGAAATGAACTCGACAAGGGTCCTTGGCTTGCTTTGCTCGACTCCTAGGCCTACTATAGCTCAAGTACTACTATTACTATAGAAGTTTAAGGTGGAAAGAAGAGAGGAGGTGTGCCTTTAAAATGGAGGAGGGGTCGAGCTATTTATAGGGTCCGTTTGGAGTGGTGAGCAAGCAAGGGAAGGAGGAGGTGTCGAGGGGGGGGGGGAAAGGTGACTCATAGAAGCTATAGGGTGACTAATGGAAGCTATGGGATAGGTAGGGGGCTGCTATGGTGGTTTAAGGTGGGTTTGTGGTGGAAATGAGGCCGCGACACAAGTAGGTGATGCACCTACTTGTAAGCAGCCATGGAGGTGTGTGTATGGGTGCTTAGAGGTGCTTGTAAGCTGCTTGGGATGTTAGTGGTGGTTTAGGGTGATTAGGGGTGGATTAGTGGTGATTAGTGGTGGTTTAGTGGTGATTAGTGGTGGTTTAGAGAAGTTGGTGATGCACCTACTTGTGTGGGTGCTTGTAAGGTGTTAGGGTGCTAGCTTAACTAGGGAGATGTGTTAGGGTGCTTGGTTGAGGTGTTTGAGGTGCTTATGTTTAGGTTTTACTAGTTTAGGTTAAGTTTTGACCTAGTTTTACTTAGTGAGAGTTTAAGGTTTTACCTAAGGTTTAGTGCCAAAGTTAGGTTCCTAAGAGTGTCTAGTGACTAATCGTAAGTCCTAAAGGGTTTATACTAAGTGATGGTAGTCTATGGTAAAGTTTTGTGGAGGTTTAACCTAGTTTTGTGACCTAAGTGTCCTATTTGTGTTTAGTGGGAGATTAGGGTTTATCCTAGGGTTTTGTGCCTAGATTAGTGTCCTATGAGTGTCTAATAACCAATCCTAAATCCTAAGAGGCTTATACTAAGTGGTAGTGACCTATGGGGAAGTTTTGGGATAGTCTAGACCTAATTCTAGGAAGTTATGACTTAGTTATGGTTTTGTGCTCAAAGGATTTGTACCTAAGTTCTAAAGGGTTGTACTAATGCCTAATGATTCTAAGGTATCCTAATATTCCTAAGGTAACTCTTACTTAAGCATTGGACACTTTCATACTAGTTAAGTTAAGCATATAGGTTCAAATAAGCACATATATCTAATTAGGGTTTAGTTAGGGTTTATTAGGGTTTTATGTTATGTTTAGTGTTTTAGATTGGTGAATTACTTATTATGGCGTTGTTGTAATCTTATGCTTGACATACCAGGGGTTTATAGGATGTGAGTGTTGAGTTATTTGGCTTGTGTAGATATGTGAGCAGGTCTAGTGAGTCATGCAAGTAATAAATGCACATAAAAAGCAAAAATTTACCAGTGAAATACCTACTATAGGTATTTGTAATAGGAATGATAGTAATGAGGTTTTGTAGGTTGTTACACTTCCCATTTGAGACGAAGCTCGGATATCATAAAGTATCCGAATTGGCTTGACGAGTTACTTCCCCCGGTGCTCGTCATGGCATCGGATTTAAACTTATGGCAATTCCCGTTCAACGTATTCCATTTGCTTGTCAATATATCCTTGTTGCGTGGTTGGAAATTTTTTCGATTGAACTCGTTCATAACTTGATACCAAAACATGTTGCACGTCTGTGAAACTCCGACATTGGGATCCTCGAAAACGGCAACGTAACACGAGGCAAGTAGCATTTCCTCGCTCGTTAACCAATGTAATGTAGTCTCAGCCATGTCGGGATATTTTTGAAATACGGTTCAGATTCTTTGGATTTTTTGCCATTCGTTTACCACGACTTTTGGGCTTTTGGGATTGTGTAGCTTCGGGGTCGAATTGTGATTGTGAGGATTGGGTTTGTTGTTCGAATTGTGGTGGGTTTTGTTGTAGATTTTGAAAATTGGCGTTTTGACACATAAGAAACATTTGTTGTTATTGAAAAGTTGCTCGGGAGTCATGTCGAGTGGGTTAGGGAAACCGGATGAAGACGGGTTTGGGCTCGGGTTAGAAGAAGATTCCGCGTTCGGATTCGCCATACCGAGTAGGTTCAAAAAACTCTCGTTTGGATATCCCGATTATTTATTTATTTATTTTGAATGGAAGTATATAAATTTAAGTTTGAATTGTGGAAGTGTGTAAAAAAAAAAGATTTGAACATGGGTATTTATAAGGTTTTGAAAAAATCTATTTTTTTTCTTTTCTAAATTACTAACTGTTTGGTTTGTTTGTGTAATTTATTTTTTATTTTATTTTAATCTATGCACAATTAGCCTGTTGGAAGGGTGTGTTTGTAATTTTTTTTGTCTTTTAGCACGTTACATAATAAATGCAGGCATAATGGCGGATTAGATGGTATGATAACACCGGCCAATGCGCTGGCACGTAGGCATAACACCGCCGTCGGCGTTACCGTACCGTGACCTCTTAAGCACATTCGGTGATTGGTCACATAAATAGCTTTATTTATTTTCTTATATTTCTACGTCAGAACTTCTAGATCCCACATAGTCAAACCAGGTCGTTGGTTAGTAGACCACGTGGCAATACTAAAAATGTAGAATAATCATAAAAAGTAAACAGTTACCGTTTTCTGCTGCTTTTTAAAATCTTAATGTAAATCATAGGACTTGTATCAAACAAAACATACCAAGTTTGACTAATGGAGTCAAAAAGTCAACGCCGGATTCAAGTGATCCAAAAACATTTTCTGCATGAACCTGATACCAGCAGCTCTATTCTCAGGCCTCATCAAACTGCCGGTGAATACTTTTCAGGTACATATATTATTTAACCTTTCACTTGCTTATATTTTTGTTATATACCATGTTTAGTTTGTTTCAAAATAAGTGTCAACGTGTAAGTTTTAGTGATCATTTAATAAAAGTTGAGTGACATTTTATTATGGGACAGTATCAAGTTTTATTATAATTCATGTTGCTGGTGAATTTTTCATGTTGATTTTGATCTATTTGTTTAAAGTTTTTCTTTATGATATTTTATGTAGGGTGACAATTGAGTCGTGTTCGGTTTGACCTATTCGGGTTCGCTGGGTGGTGGGTTGGTATAAACTCTACAAAACACTACTCATTTATTAATCGTGTCAAAAAACTGAACCCTAACCCAAACATGCATAACATGTGTAACCCGTTTGTAACCCATTTAACTTGTTTAAGTAAATAGGTCGAGTGGTGAAGAAAGTTGGAGGTTTGTAGATTCAACTAGTTTAAATCCAAAAATGATATAGTAATTTAAAAAATCCTACACATAATCCAAGTTATGCATTTTAGTTTTTAGACGCTTACATACTTAAACGGGTTCACGGGTTGACCTGTTTAATACTTGCTCAACCCAAACATGACCCATTTAGTAAACGGGCTGACTTGTTTTGCTCAACCCAAACCTGTTTAACTTCGTGTCGGTTCCTGTTGGTTATCGTGTCGTGTCGAGAATTGCCACCCCTAAAGCCCTAATTTATGTGAATGGATGTTGAAATATCAAATATATACTAGAAAGTATAAACTGACATTTATATATGGGCCATATTTGGCGCACAAGCTTATATGAGCTAAAACTTAATTTCTTAAAAGAAATAAGCTCCTTTAAAATATAAAGGCTTTTCTTGGCAAAACTAGTGGTAGCATGAACCAATAGCGTTTATATTTCAACGCTTCTATGAGTAGCATTTAAACAAAATTCAAAATGCTACACGCTCCTTGCCAAGCAAGCTTTATATTTATAACGCTAAACATTAGTTGCTGCAAAACGCTTTGGCTGAAAAAGTGTAACCTACTTTGAGTAGTTTTTAAAATATATCTCTAGCTAGTTTTGCCAAACGCATTGTACGTTTTAACTAATCTTGTTACCAATCATAGCCACATGTAGTTAAAGTAGGTTGTTGATGATTGGTAAGAAATAATAAGTTGGTTATTATGAATAGTAAGAATATGAAAGTAGTTTGCTATTTAACGTAATTTAAAGATCATGTAATCTGTTTCTATCTGTTGCAAGTAGAAACTTTTTTATCTGTGAGGGTTGATGTTCATTGTTACAAGATATATTTTATACTCCATCCGTTAAGACAATCTAATTTTTTTTTGCAAATTTGGGCTAAAACAATCATAACATATTCTTGGAGGTTTTAGATACAAATTAACTTTTGCCTTTTGATAGCTACTCTCTTAGACGATTCAATCTTAAGCGATGATGGAATACATGAAATTTAATGAAGCATGATCAATTAGTCCAAACAGAAGAGTTGATCATAATCAGAACGTAATCTTATTTATCTCTTTCAATCTCATTTATGCTGATGTTGTATGTTGGCAGAACAAGGTTACAGTGTTGTTCTTCCTGAAAAATTGCAGACAGGAAAGTGGAATGTGTACAGGTACGAGTCATCTCTTTACAGTCATCTATAACTATTGGCTAATGTCGTCATTTACATACCTTTCTTTCTGTGACAGATCTGCTGTTTCACCTTTGAAGCTTGTGAGTAGATATCGTGATCATCCTGAAATAGCTACGTTACATGATAACTTTGTGTAAGCCTCCATTTACTCCTTGCAACTGGTCAGCGTAAACGTAATTTTTATCTTTCGAGATCCAGCTTATGTCATTTAAAAACAGGTGAAAGTATAATTTATATATTTAATTTCATAAATGACACCAATTATTTATATAATTTTATGAAAAAAGTGTTTCGGATCATCCCATACTTTCACCCGTTTCGACCCATCAATTTGCAACCTCTAATTATTGGTTTGCATGACGAAATTGTTGTTATTCACTCTTTCTATATAGGCATGCTGTGGAGACGTATGGGGATTACAAATACCTCGGAACACGAGTTGGAGTAGATGGAACAGTTGGGGAGTAAGTCAATTATATATTTTCGAAGGTTTCTTTTCTTGAAACATTCAATATATTTATGTATTATTTTCCAGGTACAAGTGGATGACCTACAGGGAAGCAGGTACTGCTCGCTTGGAAGTTGGTTCCAGTTTAGTACATCATGGGATCCCCAAGGCAAGCTAATCAAAATTACTCGTTCCCTTTAAGACAAGTGATATTTATTCTGAAACAGCAGCAGTATGTTTCACCTTTGAACACTAAGAAGGCTATTTTTTGTTGAAAGTAATTTCAACTTCACACGTAGTACTACTAACTGAAAAAAGTCGGTGATTAAAAACGGATCCAAAACAACTTTTTGGTAGTTGGGCACGGTGTATTTTTGTTATTTTTACCTTATTGGAAGACAAGCTGCATTTGTTTTTTAAGTACGTTTTCATCATCCAAATGTTTATCTCTTTGGCTTACAACAGCGTTCTTGTGTCGGACTATATTTTAACAACAGACCAGAGTGGCTAATAGTGGATCATGCGTGCTCTGCATATTCATACATATCAGTTCCTTTATATGATACTCTTGGTACTTTTATGTGGCCTTCTGTCTTGGAAATAGTTACATAAAAGTTAATTTGGCTCAGTTTCATGTTGTGTTACTATTTATTCTTGTATTATCTTTTGTACAACAGGTCCGGATGCTGTAAAGTTCATTGTCAATCATGCAGATGTGCAAGTTGTCTTTTGTGTGCCACAAACATTAAAAGATGTGAGCTTGTTATGTTTGCATCTTACATCATTCACAAAAACTAGCCATATTAAATATCATTACAGAGTCACTTTAGTTTTTCGAGATTTCTTATTTCTGTCTCATCTTATATGTGTGCCAAATTTCAGTTGTTGAGCTACTTGTCTGAAGTTCCTTCAGTGCGTCTAATAGTGGTATGTAACTCAATTTTCAGTAACAGTATTGCTAAAAATCCGGATGAAAAAGACTCAAGCTGTCAATTTTAACCCAGTTTTTGTATGTATGGGTCAACAATGTAAAAAAGAAACGCTTGGCTAAAAAAAGGGGTCGAAACTCGGCCAAATTATACTTTTTATATGTACAACAGTACAACCTACTAAATCCCTTTTTACAGAAAACATAGATTACTATTAACACACATATTACTTACAACAATTTGACCCACCCCGTTACTTGACTCACCTTTGTCATCATTCTGATTTACCACTGTCAAGGTGATTGGAGCAAGCGATGATTACATAGCATCCCTTCCATTGCAAAGAAATGTTGAGATTATAACATATACGAGACTGCAGAGTCAGGTAATTTTGGATTATTTCTGTTGTACGAGCACCTTACTGTAGTGATTATGTATTATATGTTGAAGTGTTGAACTAAAGTTATTCAAGCTGAACCCATTAGCTATACATATGTAGAAATTTCTAGAATATGAAGTGCATGATTTTTTTAGGGCCAAGAATACCCAAAACCATTCTGTCCACCGAAACCAGAAGATATAGCCACTATATGCTATACAAGTGGAACCACTGGGAAGCCAAAGGTTCTCCTTCCATTTTGCATGAGTCTCGCCTCATAATTTTTATGTTTGATTCCTTTATTCTGAATTTTCTCATCTCTTCCAGGGTGCTGTAGTTTCTCATGGAAGCTTAATTGCAAACAATGCTGGTCAAGCTATAAAATTGAAATTCTACCCTTCAGACATGTGAGTCATTCAATTAACAAAGTCATAAGTGATCTTATGTTGCCAAATATATATTACGTTACGTTGCAGATATATATCGTATCTTCCTTTGGCACATATATTCGAAAGGAGCACCCAAGTCATGTTGGCTTATTTTGGAGTTGGAATCGGGTTTAACCAGGGTGTAAGTAATCTTCCTTATAACAAAGCGGTTAAAAAGGTTCTATGTATTTTAACACATTTAAGATGTCTGGCCCCTTCATATCGACCCATTTGAGTATAAATTGGTTGAAAATTGCTACGTCTAATGACTTATGTTTGTGTGGTTGTTCTATTTACGTTATTGGGTACAGGACAGTTTGAAACTAATGGATGATATGGTATCTCTAAGACCTACTGTATTCTTCGGCGTTCCTAGAGTATTTAACAGAATATATGCTAGGTAATTGGCTCTACAAGCGAATTACTTAGTGCATTCTATGTCGCTTCAGCAACTTACTACAGAGAATTATTTATTTATTTATTTTTTATGCAGCATTACAAGTGCTGTACAATCATCTGGTGTTCTAAGGCAGAGATTATTCAATGCTGCATATGATGCTAAGAGACAAGCAACATTAGACGGTATAGTAGTAAAGCTGATTTTGATTTCCAATCATTATCATGCCTTATCTTTTGAAAGTGTACAAATAGTTGTTGCAGGTCATCACAACCTGTGCTAAAAAATTACTTCTGATCCTACCCTGAGACTCGTTTAACAGCCTGCACGTCTTTGCCATCTCTAGTATCATTAAGGAGTATAATAGGAGTTTTGAATTAACTTTCAGGCAATAATTCATCTGCAATGTGGGACACTTTGGTCTTCAATAAAATAAAAGGAATGCTTGGAGGACGAGTTCGTTTTATGCTTTCAGCTGCTTCGCCGTTGTCTCCTGATGTTTTAGAATTTCTGAGAGTGTAGGTCAATTATCTGCCAGTCATTGGTTCACTTCAATGTCTTTTTTTATTGTTGCTAACAAGTCGTTTCATTTCAACAGGTGCTTTGGTTGTGCTTTTCTTGAAGGTTACGGGATGACAGAAAATTCTTGTGTCATAAGCACTATGGATTTCGGTGACAACCTATGTGGGCATGTGGGCTCTCCATGTCCTGCTTGTGGTTAGTTCTTGAAATACTCATGAGTAATGATATTGTTTCTCAGTGTTGATTTACTTAGAATTAAGTATTGACCCATTAAGTGCAAACCATTTTTCGGTTTTTTCCATCTCAGCTACATGGGCAATAGTATGTATAACAGTAAAGTTTAACTTGCTTTGTATAAAGAATGGGGAAAGTGTCACTTTTACATTATACTAAATAATCTATGTAGCACAGGAATATCATTAAGTAATGGCATTTCTTGACTTATTTTCTTTTACATATCTTGTTTCCTTTTTATATGTTCCATTTATTCTATTGTTTTGTGCATAATTGTCAAGATTTGAGATTCAGATTTGATTCATGAAAATTTATGATTGTGTTAGCGAATCAGAATACTGGAAAAGACTGTTCTTGTGATTATTTTCAGTATTTTTGGCTTATACTTTAACATGTATTGACAGGTTTCAGGCTGACTTAGTGGTTATGCTTAAATTTGAAATTGACAACTATGGTTTTGTGTTTTTCGCTATGACAATCTCTGTGATTTGATTTTATGTATTTTGCTTCTGTTTCAGAAATTAAATTAGTAGATGTTCCAGAAATGGACTATACATCAGCAGATCAGCCTCATCCACGTGGCGAGATTTGTGTAAGAGGGCCAACTGTGTTCCAGGGCTACTATAAAGATGAAGTGCAGACGTACTTTTTTTTTTAATCTATCCTGCTTCCATTCTTTATCTGAAATAGGCAGCAATTTCGACCGATTTACTTATGAATTGGCTGATTTGGGCTATGTGTTATCTCTAGCTGGTCAAACGGGTAATAAAATGGCTAAAATGGAACATCCTAATTGTTTTATACAAGAAATTTCTGTTGTTCTTGTTTCTGAAATAAACAAATTCATATTACTTAATTTTTTTGGTGTTCCAAAAAAAAGAAGAATCTGGCACAATAATTCTTATAATCATATTTGACCCATTACCTGACTCGATTGACCCTACAAATTGGCTATACTTATAGAACCTGTACTACAGGTTAAAGTATTTGACTGTATGCTATTTGATTGTTTAGGAGAGAAATCATTGATGAAGACGGGTGGCTTCATACAGGGGATATCGGGTTATGGCTACCTGAAGGCCGCTTAAAGATAATTGATAGGTAAGCACATAATTTAAGGGTGTTGATTTCTTTATACTAGTATTAGAGTATGTGATAATATCCGGCTGAGTATTTTCGGTGAGTATTTAGTCTTTTAAGATTTATGTACTATACTTATATTTTGTCAGGAAGAAGAACATTTTCAAATTATCACAAGGAGAATATGTAGCCGCTGAGAAAATTGAGAATGTATATGTCAACTCCAAGTTTGTTGCTCAGTGCTTTGTGTATGGTATGATAGATTTTACATTTACTTCTGTTTCTGGTATGTCTTTTTTTCAATTATCTTGAGGTGGCAAATGGTACAGATTGGGCAACTGGTCCAAATGGGGTAACTCCTTAGGGTTGACCCAAAAATTTGGACACATTGAACCCATTTGACCTGTTTCTTTATTAGCTAATTTATTATTTGACCATTGGAGATAACAAACATAACGTAAACTGACCCATTGCTTACTTGTTCTTTGTTGATAGGTGATAGCCTGAAGTCCTCCTTGGTTGCGGTTGTCTCATTGGACCAGGACGTGTTCAAAGCATGGGCAGCAGCTGAAGGCATTAAGGTGACTTTTAAAGTTCATAACATACCTAGTAAAACTGTCACGCACATGAACTGCATGTTGTTATTGTACGATAGCTTGTACCAATTCATGTATTGCATTCAGGAGTTTGTTTTATAGAACATCACTTATGTATCATGATTATGGCATGTAGATGTGTTATACAAAAGCTAGCAAGAAATTAGATCAAATGATGCCATAGTTCTGATAAATTGTAGGGCAAAATGTAATAAATAGCAACACGCTTCCACTTCAGTTCCGATTTGATCACCGGACTTGTTAGCACAAAAACTTGGGTCATGAATGTAGTCTTACAAGCTGATCGTGTGTTGTTTATGCTAATACTCTTTTTCTACCACTTCTTTTTATTGTAGTATAAAGATTTAAAACAGCTTTGCAATGATCCAAGAGCAAGGGCAGCTGTCCTGGCCGATATGACTCAGGTTGCAAAGAAAGCTCAGGTAATACATCTGCTAGATCATACAGATGTTACGCGGGTACTTTAAACCCATTTATGTGAGAATGGATAAATGCGGTTATATTGTATTTTTAACAGGTGAAACAAGTAATAGTAAAAAAAAAAAAAAAAAAAAAAAAAAAAAAAAAAGGTATGAGTTAAACCGGAAACGACGTAGATTAAAAATCACCCAAAATATACCAAGTGTTTAGTACCTCAAACTTAATCTGTAGAAGTACTTTGAACGTTATGACTCGTCCGGAGAAATTACGCATGCTAAACCTAACCCATTTTGACCTGGTTACCAGCCTCCCCGGCTAGCCTATTTTTCCACCTATATACAACATTCAAGTATTATGTGTGCAACTTTATTTTGATTTTCTTATTTCATGTCCTGATCTCCAGTTAAGAGGTTTCGAATGTGTAAAAGCTGTGACTTTGGTGGTTGAACCTTTCACTATGGAGAATGGTCTGCTCACTCCAACATTCAAGGCATGTTTACTAACCGTGATTTTAAATGTATTTCAATATCTGAAGTGCCTAGGAAAACAAAATACTTGCGAACGCTTCAGAATTATGTTGGTGAACTAAAACATGTTTTCACTTATTTTTTCTTCTTTTTATCATTTATAGATCAAGAGACCTCAAGCGAAGGCATATTTTTCCAAAGCAATAGCTTCAATGTACGCGGAAATATCGAAGTCCTCATAAACACAAGGAGAGTAAAGTTTCAACGTTCCTTTGATTGTGACGTTACAAGGTAAACTGATCGTCTTTAGTAGAGGTGACAATTGAGATGCATTCACATGTAAATGGCTCCATTGGTATGTTAATGGGTCAAATTTGTTAAGCTAAAGGATTTAACAAAAAAGAAAATGCGTCAAATGGGTCGAACGGGTTAAGAGTCACCCAAAGCATATTTAAGTGCATAAAAAACAGCTAAATTTATCGATAGGAAACAAGGCTGATCGGAACTTTGTTTTGCAGCTTGGCGACTTATGGTGCTACTATTCACACTTGCTCAGGTAATCGCAGGTTGTTTGATAAACGATATCTCTAAATACGACATTAGCATTATCTATACTTGTAAAATAAACATATCTACGCTTATTTCTGTGAAATAGTTTGGACGTAATTTGATGGCATGTGTTTTGGTTCACTTTCATCATATGTGAAAGTGAATGATTGTATGCTCAAAGTTTTGTTATATGTTACATGATCAGCTTATTTCTCTTGTTAAATATGAGTTGAGTTATATTAAATACCAAACTTTTCTTAAGGGACTCATCCCGAACATCCATCTAACGGTTTATAGAAAGATAATTACACCATCGCGACGAGCATTTAGTTATCTTTCTATAAACGGGCACTTTGATATACTTTCGACAAAAAGAAAAAAAAAATTGTTTTTTTCACGTTTTTTTTTCGTGGCCGAAAAAATCATATGTGATATTAGTGTAATATCACATGGGATATATCATATGTGATTTTTTCGGTCACGAAAAAAACGTAAAAAAACGAATTTTTTTTGTTGATTATCAAAGTGCCTATCTATAGAAAGATAATTAAATGCTCGTCGTAACGGTATATTTTTTTCGCTTAACGATTAACGGTTTGAAAGATATTAATATTTGAAAAAAAAGGATGAAAGTGTGTTTTTTAAAATTATTGGGATTAATCTTATCCATTAGATCAAATAAAGATGGAGGGAAGATGGAAGAGGGAGATTAGTCCCTTGGTATGTAAAAAAAGTTTGGTACTCAAATGATTTTAAATCGTTAAATATATATTTGTTAGTTGTTATTATTTTTATTTTTTTATTATTAATGTATTTAAAATGTATCTTGCTTGTCAGAAATTTTATGTCTGTGTAACATTTTTTATTTATTTATTATTTTTTTATTATTATTACTTTTTTTTTTTAAATTCATGTAGTAAACTTTCAAATTTCGTCACTCTAGTGTATTTTCGGACTATTTTACCCCTCCACGATAAAAGGAGTCTTAACAAATTGAAGGATAAAATTGTACGAAAATACACCAAAGTGACGAAGTTTGAGAGTTTAGTACATGAATTTGTAAAAAAAGTTTGTTTATTGAAACCTCGAATTTGTGACAAGATACATTTTAAATATATTAAGCTTATTTTTTTAATAAGTTGACGTGTTCTATATACAAAAATAGACCCACCTTTTCGTGTGTGGTTCTTCTTTGTTTCCATTTCGTTTTTGGGGATGTGTTTCTAAATACGGCATTGAATGTGAGGTGTTGTTTCAACATTATTACTTTATGAGTGTGTTATATAGTCTCTTGTATTGGGTCATTCTCGTCTTTAGAAGGGAAAACTACGCCCCATGTTGACATCATGGCAAAAGAACATTGGACTTTAAATAAGCTAAGATCACTAAGGTTATGTGATAAAAAGCATAAAGGGCTTGAACGCAATGTTTTGAAAGCTTTGTAAATTTTTTCTTAAAATATTACAATACTATTTTTGGACTTATAATATCATGGTATTCTCCCTCATTCTAATGATAAAAAGCATAAAGGGTTTGAACGCAATGTTTTGAAAGCTTTGTAAATTTTTTCTTAAAATATAATCAGACTAACTTGTCCACCAACCTAAAAGTTATATGTTTATGTTTCGCTAGAGACATTTGTGAAATATATTATGAAATGTTTTTAAAAAAAATGTTAGGTTAGATGAGATTCTATGATAGGTAAATATTAATAATGTTAGTTAGATAAGATTCCAGAAATTATGGCAGTACATATATTTTTGTTAAAAACTCTCAATTTTTTACACTCTCATTTACTAATTTGCTTTTGTTTGTAAATTTCAATGAAATTCTTTACTTTTTAATATAGTTAATAACAATTTAACCACAAAATTTTACACTCTCATTTACTTCATCAATTTTTCTCTTATTTTACATCACCTTTACGGGAATATTATTTTACGATCAAAACCACAAATAAACCTAAAATAGGAATAAATTAAAGTACACACACAACCAAATTTTGTCAAAAATTAGACACCATCGCCGCTATGCGCGAGTAATCTTTTACGTCACAAACGCACATATGATCAAGCTCCTTTTGGTCAATTTCAAACTTGTACGTGAGTTCTAAGTTAGGAAGACCAACATATTCGTTGTATCAAACATATACAAGTACTATTGATTGTACAACTGTGTCTCTTATCTTAATTTTCATTTTCAATAGCAATACTTCATACTTCTATTTAATGAATGGTAGCTAGTTCTTTTAATAATATTCTATGCTTAAAAATGAGGACACAATAGTGAAGTTATGTGGTTAGTCCAATGGTTGTCATCCTCCCTATCAACATTTTTGCATCATCTTTTGATTTGTTTTTTCAGTTTTTATAGAACACAAAAATCTCTCCCTAACTTTAAATATTGCGCAAAATGAACTCCAAGCTTTATAAATCACCTAAAAAGAGAGTACAACACGAAAACAGAATACGTTCTTCATAATTTTCTTTCTCTAACTACAACATTAATTAACAAGTTGTGGCTGATAAAAAATGATATCAATTTATGTAATGATCACCCGATTTGCTATCTTTGTTCGCCCCCTAAAGGTAATTTTTTCGCACTATATGCATATGTCGGATTTTGATTTTTGACTTATTACACACCTTTATCTTTTATTAAGTATAAATAAAATGTACGAGTTCAAGATATCATCTTAAAAGAAGCAAGATAATGATATCAAAACTTTAAATACATTTTTTATTATTTTTTAATTTATTTTTTACATATGCCTAAGAAAAACAATTTTTTATTTCATATAAACATGTATCATTTTGGCGTCCCACCATAACGCACAGATAACCCCTATCTCGTCTGAAATATAGATAAGTCTTATTTGGCCTCAGTTCATTATTAAACAACCAATATTAGTTCCTGATTATGTAAAAATGATTTGCAAGACAAAAAGATAAGAAAAAAAAAGGCTTAAGAAATTATGTAAGCTTACAAGCCAAAGAAAGAAAAGAAAAAAGGAGAATTAACACGTAACAAATATACAATTGTTTATAGCATATAAGAGGTGATGAGTTTGGTGCGGGTTTATAGAGGCTTATTATAGGTTGCACTTATGAAACAAGCTATGTAGTAGTTTATAAAATAAACTTTGTTTGTCACACAAACTTATAAAAAAATTTACGATCCATATTTGTACTAACAGTTATTTTTATCAAAGATACTCGTACTAAACTTATGATCATATTTAAACATTAACTAAGCCTAAAAAGACAAAAACCACTTACAAAAGCTACAGTATCTAAAACATATGGGTGTGGATTCTCACAAGGAGTATACAACTTGATTGATCAAGTTGTTGACTGAAACAAACACCGTGATATCGGCTATGTTTGGCGTATAATTTCTTTTGAGCTTTTTTGAGTGATGAGCGGTGAGCAATGAATTTTTTGATTTTTAGTGTTCATTTGGCAAAAAAACGATGAACATTGCTATATATAAAAAAAAAAAAAAAAAAAAAAAAAAAAAATCATTTTTTCAATGATTTTTTAAGAAGCTACGGTGAAAAGTTGTATCTAATTTTGCCATAGCCATCATGTGAGTCAAAATCAATATGTAAAAAATGGGTTTAAAATAAAATTCATCACAGTTTGGTAGAAGTAAAAAAAGAAAAAATTGTCTTTGAAAACCACGTATGATCAGAGACTATCATCATCGTCGTCATCATCAACTATAAACATCACTTCATCTTCATTCTACTTCTAGATCCATCAATAAACAAATAGGATCAATTCTCATTATTTAATCAATCCTCTTTCTTTTTCCTTCTTTTTATAAAAAAAAAAAATATTTGAGTAATTATAATAATAATGTTATCGAATCATCTTCAGAACGGAGTGGAGACCGCCAAACTGATCTGGTCTCGACTCCCAAACACTGAAGATGAAGACGCTCAACAAGCTGATGAAGACGGAGCATTAACAACTGCTGGATTTGATGGAGTCGAGTCTCTCGATTACGAAGTTATCGAAAACTACGCCTATCGACAAGAACAGGTTCTTTTTTTTTTTTTTTTTTTTTTTTTTTATATATATATATATATATAAAATTACTATTATATTATGAATTGTTGATGTTTAGTGATTAGTTAATTAACTGATTGTGATTTCATTTGTAGGCACGAAGAGGGAGGCTGTACGTTTGGTATTACGTTGGCGTTAAATGGTTCTTTGCTTTGCTTATTGGCATTGGTATGTACGGTTGGTTTCAAGTAGTAATTATTATTTTTTTAGTTTTGTGTAAAGTCGATAAATTTTAGAACAGCTGGATCATGACCAAAATTAGAGACTGTTACACCCAATCGTGTAGTGGTAGTGGTATAGTAAGAGAGCTAGGTGTAGTCGGGAGCATATAACTCATATAACTGTTACAGGCACCGTCACGTCATCTTTTACCCTATAACACTCCTATAAAACAAAACCAAAAAACGCCCTCCACGATAACATTCCTATAACGCACCACCAATAAAACCCCACTCACTCACAAAAAAATAAAAATAAAATAAAGATTTGCCTGAAAACGATCGCCATTGGGATTGCTATGGACCTATAACACGAGACCCCTGGTGCAGCTATGACAATTATAGTGGCGCCATAGGGGAACAAATGGACCTGTGACATGTTATAGGATAGGTGCACTGCACAACACTCTAATGGTAAGATATTTAGGATTTGTCCCTAGTTTTGAATAATTGGAATACACATGAGTGATTAGGATTTTCTCAACACTTGGACGGAAACGCAAGTGATTATAATTATGTAAGTGGTAGAAGTGCATATTATAATTATTTAAGCAGTAGAAGTGCATTAAAACACCTTCTATTGTAATACGACATTCTCTTAGTTTAGCTCTGGTCAGTTGGTTGATTCTGTTATGCATAGCTTTGTTTTTGTGATTATGGCATTGCCATGTGGTTTCCAGTAGTATTTAAAGAAATACTACTGACCAGGATTTGTTCCTAGTTTCGAATAATTGGAATGCACACGCTTTACCTTTTTTCTGTTGGTCGTTAAATGATTAGGATTTTCTCAACACTTGGACGGAAACGAAAGTGATTATTATTTTTTTAGTAATGTGTAAAGTTGATAAATTTAAGGTATCCAGGATTTTTACCTAGTTTTGAATTATAGGAATACACACGAGTTACGACCTGTTTTAGCGTATAAAATCACTCACATAGATTTTACCCTTATCGTTTATCTGTGGGTCCACACATGATTAGGATTTTCTCAACACTTGGACGGAAACGAAAGTGATTATTATTATGTAAGCAATGGAAGTGCATCTAAACACTGTAAAAGCAACATTCTCTTAGTTAGTTTAGTGTTTAGCTGTGGTTGTTGGTTGATAAATTTAAGAATAGCTGGATTATGACCAAAATTAGACACTATTAAACCCGCTCGTGTAGTAGTAGTGGTATAGTAATGATAAGATATCCAGGATTTGTCCCTAGTTTCGAATAATTGGAATGCACACGGTTTACCTTTTATCTGTTGGTCGTTAAAATGATTAGGATTTTCTCAACACTTGGACTGAAACGAGAGTGATTATTATTATGTTAGCAGTACAATCAAAACCGTCTATTGTAAAATAACGTTCTATTAGTTTAGTTGGTTGATTCTATTATCAATAGCTTTGGTTTGTGATTATGGCATTGCCATTTAGTTTCCAGTATTTAAAGGAGTAAAATTATTTAATAAGTTAGAATATTGTGAAAACATAAGCGAAAGTGATTAGCGTAAATTTAAGCAGTAGAAGTGCATCTAGACATAGTCTTGGTAGGATGACCTGAAATAGCATAACTTATTTACCACTTTGATATATGAGTATATGTCTGATTTATCTGAATAAGTTAGTTAAATGCCTCTATGTGTGCCTCTATTCTATCTATTGGCTCCTTGAATATTTCTTAGTTGCCCAATACTTGACAGAATCGGCAGTGATCATTATAACTTTAAATAGCACCTAAACACCATCTCATGCTCCATGTTATATTACAGCTGAGACGCTGAGTATTTAACTTTGATTATCTTGTGTCATGTAATTACATTAAAGATTGGAAATCTCATAAGGCTATCACCAGGGGGTGTTTCTTTTTCCCTTAGCTAAGGGAATGGGTCCACACAAAGTATATAATAATGTTTTATTTTTTTATGTGGAGCCCACCATTTTTCCACTAGTGCCTCTATCCCCATGTGAGTGGTATAATGGAGACTCTCCCCATTAAGACCATTTAACAGCCGTGGGTCCCACATAGGCCCCATGCATCCCTTAGCTAACAAAAAAAAGAAACACCCCCATCTGGCTTTTGTTAGTGTGAGAGTGTGACCATTGGCCTTGCCATGTGATCGTTGGTACTGGCTAATAGCATTGAGTTCCCTATCCATTGAATCTAGGTATTAGTTTAAGTTATGATCATTACAACTAAAATGCCCTTGACGGATTTTTGCTTTAAGGTTTGAAAGTGTGGAGGATGAATGAAGTAAGCAAAGGTAATGGGTATGTACACATGGTTATCAAACATTGTACTCCAAAGTTTAGGATACAATATTATGAGGTTAAGTACCTAAAGAAGGCCTTAATAATGGTCCTACTTGACCCTGCACGTAATTGTTTTTGCACATATCATAACCTCAAACTAAATCTATAATCTTTTGAACATTGCACTGAGGATAAACTTGGGGGGTTATTTGGTAGGCATTTACCTACAATATGAACCCTACTTAGACTAACTAAATCTCAGGACTTACACATTATGAACCATTTATCTTACTAGTACCAATTACTATTTGTACTAATTCTGAGTTTTTTTTCCCGTCTTCTCACATATTTCCTCTCTTCAATGGTTGATTTTAGGCACTGGGTTAGCAGCCGTTCTTATCAATATATCGGTTGAGAATTTTGCTGGATGGAAATATTCGTGGACTTTTCATATAGTACAGAAGTCATATGTGGCTGGCTTTATTTTATATACCATGATTAACTTGGCTTTAGTCTTTTCGTCCGTTTATATCATTACACAATTTGCTCCAGCAGCAGCAGGATCTGGTATACCTGAAATTAAGGGTTATTTGAACGGTAAGCCTTTGCATTAATGCGCATGTTCATGTTTTTTTCTTTAAATTTCTTGGCTTATGAATGGTTTATATATAAAAATGTGCAGGGATTGATACTCGTGGTATTCTTCTGTTTAGAACCCTAGTAGGAAAGGTGATACTATTTTCTATTTTGAGAAGGTTATGTATTACTGTTGAAATTTAAATTATCTTACAAAGACATATGTATGTATTGTTATAGATATTTGGAAGCATTGGATCTGTGGGTGGTGGGCTGGCACTTGGTAAAGAAGGGCCTCTTGTTCATATTGGTGCTTGTATTGCTTCCTTACTTGGACAAGTAAGCACAACATTGTTTTATTCTTCTTATGCCCTTATACTAGTTAACAGATAAGCTATTGTATCTTCTTTTCTGAATTTTTGTTTTGAATGCTGAAATTGCTTAAATTCTCTTATAGTCATTATCACTTTTAAGTTTTAGTGGCATTTCTGACGTCTTATTATTTAGTTCTTGAGTTTATATAGTGGCTCTGAGCTCATAAACTGATAATAGCTGTAATGTACGCAGTCGTTGGATGTTTTAGTTCAAACGAATCTTCATTCTTGCTCTGTTTGTTTATCAGTTCATTTAGTTTCAGTGTAGCTCGTTTGCCTCTTTTTAGAAAGGACAGAAAAAAAGGGAGCTTGAAACAAGTTTAAGAAAGCGAACTCTGTTCGCAAGCTACCTGTGCTTTGCCTTTTTAATACTAATTTTCTCTTTATCTTTCATCTTGAAGGTTTAAAGTACATAATTAGTCCTGCATCCCATGTTATGAAGTTTTAATTTTCTACCATGCTTCACTTTTGATCTGCTAACATATTCTTGTTTATTATTGTAACATTCAGGGTGGATCCACAAAATATCATCTGAGTACTAGGTGGCTACAGATCTTTAAGAGTGATCGTGATCGCCGAGATCTTGTGAGTGCTATTATAGTTGTTTATTTTTGCTTTGTATAACTGTGTTTGAAAACTGCCCATTTCGGGTTGAAGATTTTCACACTATAACGAATGAAAAGATAACTAATACCTTTTTTTTTTGCACATTTGATACTCCATGTGATTATTTTCATGATTTCATCTATCTACAACATTCAAGTGTGTGACATACCCAATGTGCAATATATGTTTCACCTCTACCCTTGCAAACAAAAATTGGTGTCCGTGCATGTAGGGTATATGTTCTTTTGGTTAGATCAGTTCGAACTAAACCAATTAGGATGCAAACCGGTTTTTGGGATACAAATCAGTTTGTGTTTTTGATTGATAGATGAACCAATTAGTTTCCATGGTTTAATTTATTTTTTATTTTATTTTATTTTTTTAATCTTCCATGTTTATGAGTTTAATGTCTTTGAAAGGTAACATGTGGATGTGCAGCTGGTGTGGCTGCTGCTTTTAGAGCTCCAGTTGGCGGTGTATTGTTTGCTCTAGAGGAAGTTACATCTTGGTAAGTAAAATTCTCCTCTCTTTTTGTTCTGTTTTTTTCTTATACATGTGGCAGCCATTTCGACCCATTTACTTAAAAATGGTTAATACGGTTTTTATTCTCTATAATGGGTCATATGGGTAAAATAGCTAAAAGTGAAACGATTCAACCTTTTAAATCTTTCCAATAAAGTAGTTTATTATTATTAAGAATAAAGTTATTGCCACCTTTATTTGCACAATATTATAAGACAGACAGCAAAAGTTTGTTTGTAAATAGGGGGAAGTTAGTAGGACAAGTTACATTATTATAACTGGTTTTGCTTTTTTGCATGAAGGTGGAGGAGTCAGCTTATGTGGCGTGTTTTCTTCACTTCTGCAGTTGTGGCAGTAGTAGTGCGTACTGCTATGGGGTGGTGTAAGAACGAATTGTGTGGGCATTTCGGTTCTGGGGGTTTCATAATATGGGATCTTTCAGAGTGAGAATCTGATATTTCCTTTTCTTATATTTGATTCTTTCCACAAGTGATTGTTGGTTTCTCACTAATCAATATTTAGTGGTCAAGAGGACTACTCATTTGCAGAGTTACTGCCAATGGCTATTATTGGCGTCATAGGCGGCCTTCTTGGTATGTGATGGTGCAATTATCGATTTTTCTTGCAAAATAAGGGTTATGTATGTATGCCAATTTAAGTTTGGTAACCATGTATGTTTTTCAGGAGCTTTATTTAACCAGCTGACACTTTATATAACACATTGGCGTCGAAATTATCTACACAAAAAAGGAAACCGTGTAAAAGTAAGTTTTGTCAAGCACTAGTCTTACCCTATGCGTTTATTGACTCATGTATGTTTATGGAATGTCTGACTGAACTTGATTCTTTGAATGATTAATACAGATAATTGAAGCATGCATTATCTCCGTAATAACATCAGTAATTTCATTTGGATTGCCTCTTTTTAGAAAATGTAGTCCATGTCCTGACACAGACAGTGGTATCGAATGTCCTCGTCCACCAGGGATGTACGGCAATTATGTAAATGTAAGTTCCATTGTTGATCATTATATCTAGTATCGCCACAAACGACATGGGTTATATGTTGAATTCGCAAATGGGCTGGTTGGGTAAGTGGTAAAACTGGCTTGGTAGATATGACTCACTATTTAACCGGATTATGTTGACCTGTAAACACTATTTTACCTTGATTTTTTCAAATTTAATGTTTTATTAATTGTAAAAACAAAATTGTTACCCCATATTAATAATCTAAATCGTTGAATTAAAAAAACCCAAATACAAGTAAATTGGTCGAAATTGCAACCTCTAGTTAATATGCCTTGTGCTCTTTTCTTAATGGCTTTACCCTTTATATTTACAGTTCTTTTGTACCAAGGACCACGAATACAACGACCTTGCAACCATCTTCTTTAACACTCAGGTAAGCAAAATCGTGGCAGATGCATCAAATATTTTTTATATAAAATTTTATGTTACTCACATGCAGCCTCATCATTTGCAGGATGACGCCATAAGAAATCTGTTCAGTGCGAAAACGATTCATGAGTACAGCGCACAGAGCCTGCTGACCTTTTTGGTACACCATGCTAACCTGTAATAAATTTGCCTTGATGGGCATTGTTGTACAGGAAATAAATTTGATTTAAAACGTCTAATATTATATTAACATTTATATTTTACAAGAAATATATTTGATTTAAAACATCTAATGTAATATCAACTTTTATATTCTACCAACGAATTTTGCGATAAGTTCTTTTATAATGACATTTGTTTGTACACGGTGTATTGTTGTTCTTTAACTTTATGTTTTGATAACCCTATTTTCGGCATGTCCTTTTCCTCAGGTTATGTTCTATTCGTTGGCAGTGGTGACATTTGGTACTGCTGTTCCAGCTGGCCAGTTTGTTCCTGGTATAATGATAGGATCAACTTATGGACGCCTTGTTGGCATGTTTGTTGTTAGACTCTACAAAAAGATGAACATTGAAGAAGGAACGTAAGTTAATATCTTTGATGTGTGATGCCTTATAAGTTGATCTGCATTTTCGTGGGACTTTAGTTACTAGAAAAACATGTCTGTCGTGGTGGGTTAGACGTGTAAACATGTCCAAATGAGTACTTTTGTTTTATACTCAAACGAATGGGTCTATATAACCTGGAAAATTTTCTATCCATGAGACCATGAGTATATATTTTGTTATATTTGATTGCAAAAAGTAAGGTAGTACGATTAAAGCAATTTATTTGGTCATATGCATAGATAATACACTTTGGGCGACTTTTGACCGTCTACTTTTAGCTATTTATTTATTTTTTCAATTTTAGTATTTTACCCATTTGACCTTTGAAAAATAAATCATATAGATCGATCCATTTATAAGTTGATGGGTCAGAATCATCACATTGTTCTTTAGTTTGTACTTTGTATGACCAAAGGAATTTGCAGGTATGCTTTACTTGGAGCTGCTTCGTTTCTTGGCGGTTCAATGCGAATGACAGTCTCACTCTGTGTTATTATGGTTGAAATTACGAATAACTTAAAGCTCTTACCTCTTATTATGCTTGTTCTTCTCATATCAAAGGTAGCACTTTTTTCTAAGATGGATTATATGGCAAAATATGCAAGATTTTTTACTGTTTACCTTTCTCAGGCTGTTGGTGATGCTTTTAACGAAGGTTTATATGAAGAACAAGCTAGATTGAAGGGTATTCCTTTACTTGAATCCAGACCCAAAAACTTGATGAGAAAAATGACAGCAAAAGAAGCGTGTGGGAATCAAAAGGTGAGAAAGTTAATCAACTCCCTACCCAACCTGTCATTTTGGTACCTCTCATTTTCTCCAGATATATACCTGAAAGTATCTCACATTCAGAAACAAGTGAAACCATGATTTTTCTATCAATGGCTGCTAATTCTCTCACAACAAAACTTCCTGTTGTTTGCATAAAATCATTCTTTGCTTTTACACTTGATAGGTAACTTACTTCTCTCGTGTGATGAAAGTTGCTGATGTAGCCAATATGCTGAGGACTAATAATCACAATGGATTCCCTGTATGTCTTTTGTCATTTACTGTACCGCTTGTTTTTATTTTTATGTAATCCCAAGTAGCGCAATGATTTTTGAACTCTAAATTATTTTTTCGCATTTCATTTAGGTTTTGGATCAGTCAAGAAGCGGAGAGACGATGGTCATTGGTCTTATCTTGCGCAGGTATAAAATAACTTTCAATTTCAATTGTGATGAGATGCAGAATAATTATTTACATTAATAATGAGCTGAATAGTAACAAATACTATCTTAATAATACTTTTTCTTAAAATAAGACAATTAATAATTGCTATTGAAATTAGTACCTGGGTAATATCTTAATAATATTCTATTGAAAATAAAGCAGATAATATTTTTACTGAAAATAAATTAACTTATATTTTCATTAAAAATAAGACTTGAAGAATATTTTAATAATATGTAACAGAAAATATAGGAGATACGAATTGAAGTACAAAATCGACCTGATTCACTTTTGTTTGTGATGCAGTCACTTGTTAGTACTTTTGCAATCCAAGGCAGATTTTCAGCATAGCCCTCTTGCAGTTGATATGAGAAGCCAATCTTTACCAATCAGGTACATAGAAATTCATTTGACTCTGTTTATTAAAACAATTTGATGGCTGGGAATCTTATGGGTATTTGAATTGCAGGCACAGTGTTAGTGACTTTGTGAAGCCTGTTTCTAGTAAAGGATTGTCAATAAATGATATACATTTAAGCTCTGATGATTTGGAAATGTACATAGATCTAGCCCCTTTTGTGAACCCGTCGCCATATGTTGTTCCCGAAGATATGAGTTTGACAAAGGTGACCATCTCATTCTGCAATATTGCTGATTGTTTGTTTGTGCACTTTGAAAATGATTACCTGGTGATTTTTTAGACAAGATAATACCCAAATCAGACATTTATGATAATTTATCTTTTATCGACTGTATAATGTCTTTTAAGTTGTGCGTGGACAATTTATCCCTTAAATTATTGTGTAGAGTTCTAGCGAGTGTATTATTTACAAGTAACAATGAAAATGCAGGTAAAGGGGCAGATAAGTAATTCTGATATTTTCCTAAATAATCAGTCTAAACAATGGAAACTGATTGTAATGACTTTAAACGGAAATAATAATCCAAACACCCCTATATTTTCTGATCACAAAATTTTGAGCAATGAGAATATTGGTTTAGTATCATATTTTTATTGGTGTTGGACATTGTGCAGGTTTATAATCTGTTCCGTCAATTAGGATTGAGGCACGTGTTTGTAGTTCCTCGTGCTTCTCGTGTGATTGGCATGATCACCAGAAAGGACTTGTTATTTGAGGTATTTATACTTTCTAACTCTTTTGTATGTAATATTCACACCACCGAGGTTATTGAAAAGTTTCATTTTTGTATGTGTAGGACAATGAAGAGTCAGGTCCAGTAGAGCTTCAGTCAACTAGTGTAAGGTCTCTATTTCCTTACCTATATATAGTGGTTTGCAAAGTGGGCAGTTTTTGTGATGGGTCAAAACTTGTAACTTTTTGTACCGCTGTATTTTTTTATTTTTTTTTCAACAATGATATAATATTCTGAATCATAATCTGGATTCAATCGTATTATTTTCAGGGGTCGACATCGAGGAGGTAGTAGAGTAACAACCAGGAATCCAGACATTGGGTCTCCACTACTTAATGGTCTCCTGGACTAATGCTAGCCAAATATTATTTGAACGCTCGTTTTGCATCTAATCCCCCTTATTCTTTTTGGTAAATGTTATCATAGTTTATAGGTTGCGCGAACTGAGTGTATATAGCACAGCTTTGTATCATGGGGTTTATAGCGTTATTTACAATCATTAGTATATCAATTGTGACTATATCAAAGGTTAGGTAGAAGACCTTTTATCACTATCCTTTTCTGTTTCTGCATTCACAATAAAAATGAACTTTCAATGCGGTGTTTAAACCGCGAGGGCTAAAGTTGAAGATACGGATATTGTTCATTTAGTGAGGTATTGTTCATTTAGCGAGGTGTGATTTGTTGAGGGATTTTGTTTTAAGAATGTTTTTGCCTACAATTGTAATTGTCCATTGAGACAACCTTTGGACTTTGTTTCAACTTAATTGTAGAGTTATCAGCTGTATGCTATTACATGAGTAAATTGCATAAATCGTCCCTAAACTTTGGCCAGATTGCATATTTCGTCCCAACCATTACGAAAGTGCAGAAATCATCCCTGTGGAAAACCTTTGGGCAAATTTTCGTCCCTAAACTTTGGCAAGATTGCATATTTCGTCCCAACCAAATTGCATGTTTCGTCCCAATCAGGGACGAAAATTTACTCAAAGGTTTTCCACAGGGACGATTTATGCACTTTCAAAATGGTTGGGACGAAACTTGCAATCTGGCCAAAGTTTAGGGACGATTTATGCAATTTACTCCTATTACAATTAGTCATTAAGTTATAGAAATTTGGGTAATGTATTATCGACTTGTAGTAAGTTTTAATTGCACAAGCTCATTTAGGGAGTATTTGGCTAAGCTTATATACTGGGCTTATTTATGAGCTTATTAGCTTATATGTGTCAAATAAGCCTAAACCAAGTGTTTGGCTAAACTTATATAAGTGGGCTTATGAGCTTATATAGGCTAGTGACAGTAAGGTCATACGACCGAAAAGATTGATCGATTGCATTCGGTCGCTACTTTCGTGGCTATTCGATCGAGGGAAGAAGAAAAGCCAAAACGATCGTGTAGGGGATCGATTGAAGTTTACTTTTTTTTTTTGCCTTTGTGTGTGTTAATTAATTAAAAGAGGTATTTTTGTGGGGTATTATTTTTGTAGTGTAGGTCGTCTTACTGGGGCACCCAATCGCCTGCAGGTCGCTAGAGAGAGAAAGCTGACGTGGCAGGGAAAAAGAGGGGGATTGAATCCCCTTACTGTGTCCAGCCTAAGTCCAGCCTAAGGGGGTTTTGATAAGCAACAAAATTGTGGCTTTTTTTTAGGAGGCTTGAATATAACATGTTCCATTACAAATTATAATTTGGGTAAATTATAAATTTAGTCACTGACATACTGCCAAAGTGCAAAAAATACCCAAGACATAAAGATATGCAAAAACGCCACTCACGTTCCAGATAAATGCAAAAAAAGCTACTGAGACCTAACTCTCGTTATGTTCCACATTAAATTTTTTACTATTAAATTTATATGTTTTTTAAACAATTATCAAAATAATCACCGCCACGTGGTTGTATTTTAGATAGATAATAATAGATCTGGTATTACCATCTGCCATAACAACACAAATAGTATATTCATTGCTTGACTAAAACTTGACAAGATAAGGTAGTTAAAACCTATCCATTTTCCAGTTTCGTTGAATGGTGGCAGGTGATATGAACTGGATTCAACGCAAAATCTACCTTTATAATGTCACTTTTGGGCTTTACATGCTCGATTGGTGGGAGCGATATCTCTTCAGTATCCTTTTCGTTTGATCATTTTTTCTTCCATCCTTGTTCCGGTTTTGCCATGTCCATCTTATTATTTATATGTTCCAGTTTCTTCTTATAAACATAAAATATTGATTTAATCATAGTTTGCAGATTCTTATTTTGTTGGACCTAACAATTAATAATAGATACCTTGGTTCTCGTCTTGATTTGGTTCATCATTTACAATGGATATCGCACCACAACTGAATTCTGCAAAAGGTACTCTTCCCTTTTGCTCATTTTCATATACTAGACAAGGATGTCGAAAAAAAAAAAAAAAAAAAAAAAAAAAAAAAAAAAAAAAAAAAAAAAAAAAACTTTACCCAATTTCATAGGTAAGTATTCTAGAATTACATCTTATGACACCCGTGTTGGCTAATTCTTCATAAGCGATAATAACCAACTTACAAATTGTCCTGCATCTTAATGACTGAAAATGCTGTGTGGTGGTTTACTGGAAAAGGTCTCGGTTTCGTTCCAGTAGAGGTGGCCAGATGGGGTTGTGCACGTGTGGTATTGGGTCAAAACTTGTTAGTTATCAAGTCTAGACAGTAAGAGGTCAGGTCGTTTGAAATACAAAACACTTTTTGTTCAACTTCTATAAATAAATAATATCTTAATTGTGGTTATAATAAAGCTGCGTATTCTTGATTCCCAGCAAATGATTACAAGACAAAACACTACCATTATAATAATATTCAGAATTTTTGAATAAACCGTTTAGGAGATTGTATGATAAAAGATTTTGGGCGACATTTAACATTTTTGACACGTTTCACACCTTCTCTTTTTAGCCAATCTTTCTGGCTTCACCCAATCAATGTGTTTGTGAAACCCAACCCAAATTGACCATTCATGATGAAATGGGTAGACATCACCAACTCAAATTTCTAGTGCAGTTTAGCTCTATGTCCCTCTACCTGTATATTTACAAAGAATAAATGTTTGTCGGCCTAGTTTTCTTTTAACATATCCTAATGCCTGTTCTAACATGAAAACTCTTGTAGTCAACATTTTATTCATTTTGCAGACCTGCATTTTTATTGCCGATAAATATGTGTTACAGACCTGCATTTTTATTGCCTTTGATACCTTTGTTACCTGCATTTGTTGTATGCCATTTGGTGCTCATCTCAAGTCTTTGATTATGCATTTTCTTAGGTATCTATGGTGATTTTGGGTATAGCGTCACCCTTGAAGATGGACCAATGTGATACCGGATGAAGCTCATAAATTCTGTTATATGATATAAGTACAGTCCTCATGTTAAGTTTGTATGTAGAAATATAAAAATTTCATCGTTTACAAATTTCAGTTGCAAGCTATTAAGGTGATACAGTTGGAAGAGTACAAGTTAACTGAGTTAAATTTGTGATACAGTTGACCCAATACCACATTTTCTTGATAACTAACAAGTTTTGACCCAATACCACACGTGTTGGGCGTCATGCTTAAGTGTTTCGGTTTCCATCATACCATGATCAAATGGATTATGGCTTGTGTTACGTCTCCTTCATTTTCGATTTGCATCAATGGCTTGGTAGATATGACCCGCTCGCTCAATAAAAGTCATTTTCGAGGTTGGTCGAGATTCCGGATTGTTCGACACTTTCTTAGAAGACTCTATTGATGCGTGGGAATTGCACCAGGCTTTACCTCTCGAGGGATCTCGAGAAGCTTACAACCCCCACCAAGCAGTGTACCTGATCGTTGTAGTATAGTATAGTGACAAGTACCGGGGGATTGATCGTTCAACTCAGGAATAGTGTCACTAGGATTAGAAAGCCTAAAAACTAGGTCTAGAGGTGAGGGATAATTATTTTTGTATTTTTATATTTTTTTTATAAAGTAAGTAAAAATCTCGGGTTTTAGAGGAGTGGGCGGAATTAGCTGCTAGTCAACTAACCCAATAACTAAAGATGCAATCAAAATAAAATAACAAAAATGAAAATAAAACTAATTAAACTAGTTGAGTGAACAATAAATGGGAAAAATGTGTTTACTTAGATTTCATTACTCCCTAGATATCTTTTATAGGTTGATAGTTTGTACAGTTGCGTGGATGACGGGTTATATTCCTTAATACCATTCGTGGGGTGGCGTACGTACTTTCCCAACTCTATAAGCTCCTACTTCACTCCTATGTCGAGCTTGCAAGAAGCTCCTACCATGGGATCACTAGAATTCGCTCATGCATTAAATACAACCATAAAAACCTTCGTACGCATTGGTTCATGTTTCTTAAGACGTTCAAGCAAGTTACACTATGGAAGTCTGCCAGTTTTCTTAAGCCTAACATCGAAATCATTCATCCATTACAACTATAAACAAGCAATCAACCTATAATCAACATCTAGGTTTCATTACATCTAAGCAAACACACAAGAGATCTAGCCTAGCATGTTAAAATCAAGACAAGCGTAAGATATATTCAAACAACACATAGACATATTGAATGAATTGAAAGGATACTTATCTAATTGAACATGAAAGGTTTCAAGGGGTGAAAACCCTTGAAAATACTGTAAAAGTCGAGCTAGGATTTATTCAACTCGTCCCTAAAATTGTCCTCCCTTAATGAATGAAAATTACAAAGACTATATATAGATTTTCTAAGGTGACGGCGTCAAGAAGAAACTTCTGACGCCGTCAACCCACCGCCCATAATAAAATCGGATTGCCTAGATCCAGATCTGACGCCGTCATGTGTAATATTGTTCTGGGCCGTCACCACTTTTACTCTTGACGGCCATGCTTTGACGCCGTCACATTTCTACTGGGCCGTCACCACTTTTGCTCTTGACGCCGTCATCAAAATGCTCTTGACGCCGTCAGGTACTGTCCCAGCAAGGAAAATTAAGACTTTGCCGTTTTCTTCACTTTTATGCTCAAAAAACGTCCAAAATGCTTCCTTTTCCAGAATTCACTCCAAAAGTACCTAAAATCACGAAAGGAACGATTTAGGGTATTATTTGATCAAATAAATTCAAATTCCGTCTTAAATGACCCCCTAAAAACGGATCATTTTTCGCCTCATCATCTATGAATTCTATGAAAGTTGCAAGAAGGTCTTGGAAGCATTTGGAAGGATTTGGAAGTTCTTAGAAGCTCTAAAAGCTTCCTCCCATGGAAGATTGTAGAACCCTCCCATGAAAGGTTGTAGAACCTTGTAATTTGTACATAGTTGTAGTATAAATAGAGACATCCTCATTTGAGGAAGGTATCCCTCAAATCACTTGTAATCTCTTGTAAAATTCTCTCAAGTAATACAAAGTATTTCCCCTTTCAACTTGTTCTTTTCTTTAGAGTTTTCTTTGTTGTCTAGATTGTTGAGTGTTCGAGCAAGGCTGACTTAGTCGAGACTAAGTGCCATACGGAAGAACCTTGTAGAGACAAGTCCGTGACATTCAACCCGTTTACAAGAAAAGAATATAAACATGTTTTATGGAGTATTGGGGTTCTCATAATAACAATTAGCGCCTCTAATTCTTTATCTCGTTACATTCTTGAAATTTTTATCTCTCTGCCATTTTTCTTAAGCATGAGACTTGTAGTCTCACGCATCACAGTAAGAAAAAAAAGGAGAGATGAACAAATAAATAAATGGTTTTAACGGGTTTCATTTGAGGTGATTTATACTTTGAGTGATCAAAACAAAAGTCTTAGTCCTAACGTTTGTCTTGCAAATACGTATCCCACATGTATGCGGTCTCTAGTTTGTTTTTGCACACACACACACACACACACACACACACACACACACACACACACACACACACACACACACATATATATATATATATATATATATATATATATATATATATATATATATATATATATATATATATATATATTAATGGTTCATTTTTGACGTTTTTTTATTATGTCACGTCGAGTCAACCGGAAATAATCTACAAACTTGTAACTGCAGTTTTATGGGAGAAAAGGAGTGATTGGTGTATATTTGTTTGTTTATGGTTCAAGTGTTTCGGGTGTTAATATTTTATGAGATTTGAAGAAATGTATTAGATGTTGTCTTGTAGTTTTGTTTTGAGAGTTTGGGTGTGTTCGGCTGGTGAAATTAATATCGGTTTTTTAAGAAATTTTTTGTAAGAAAATTGAAAAAACTGTTTAGTCACACATTTTTTTTTTTTTTAATTTTTAAATATGGGATTTCTCAATATACCATTGAAATATCTCATTATAACCCTAATCAATATTGGTAACATTTCCACCTTCCAGCATCGTAGTCGCCGCCCACCGGAATCTGAAGTAATCTTCTTAAAATGGAAAAATATAACTCCATCTAAGCGCGTCTTCAAAATTTTTAACTATTCTCTTAAGATGAAAAATCAAGAAAATTTTTCAACAACTAAAAGTTATCTTAGTTTTTCTTTCACTTTGGCAATGGTGAGGGATGAATATTGCATTTCAAAGTTGGTCAAAAGGACCGCATTTGCACTTTTAAGGACCGCACTTGAAATTTAAGCCAAACCAGGGACTGTTATTGCATTTTACCTTTTTTATTTTTTTTAATTTAGGGTTTAAATATGGTCTTCTTCCATCCCTTTGAACAGTTGTACCCCACCTCTGCATCAGCAGAGGGTTTCGGGGCTCCCAATTTTAAAACACCACGAATCAAAATACTGAATTGAATCATCATTATGAGTTCCTGAAAATACAAATTAAAATCCGTTGTTGCTGATAGACCGTCACCGTCCGATAAAGATGTATACGAGCATTTGGTTGAAAACGGATTAGTGTATAAAGATGCTATAGTGTGTTTCGTGGATCAAGTCAGTAAGGATCGTTCATCTGAAGATCTCCTTTGGCTAAAGACGGTGAACAGTAGAGGTGCAGTTATATTTTTTTATTAGGTGTGATAATTTGTATCTTGTGGGTTTTAAATTGTTGGCGGTAAGAGTTATGAGTTTAGCGGTGAAGGGGATAAACGTTTGATTTCCGATTCAACATTTCTTGAATATGGAGGAAGTTATCGTGAATTGGGGGAAGCTTCGTTAGTATTAGGAACGACTATTGGGCGCTGAATGAAGCAGTAAACAAATTGCTTGAGGGGAAGGATAGGGAGGACCAAACCAATTGGATGAGTGAGATTAAAAAATATCTTGGTAACACTATTTCGATTCTAGCATTCGTCACTGCAGGTAAAATCACTTGATTTTTGGCACCAACAGACACCTCCTTCTTATTTTCGAGTCTAACAAGAATAAACACACAAAGTGTAAATGAGCACATGTCGTTCTTTCATTCAAACACGCAATCAATAGAAACGATATTGTTTGATACTTAACATGCATGACACATAATAGGCATAGAAAGATAATCAACTAAATCTTCGCCGGTCTAATTGAAGTGCTTATTATTAAAAGGCTAGTATTAGAATCCAAAATTAAAACTGATAAAAGTTTCTTACTTTGGACATGGTTCTGGTGCGGTGCTGGTTTTGGCAGTTGCAATAATAGTAAAATTAAGAAACTGAATAAAATACTTACATTTTCTTTTTAAGCTCAGAAGTGGTATCACTTCTGCCTGATGTAATAACCTTTGCTGCACAGTCTTGTGTGCCAGCAGCCGCCACTACGGGTAAAATTGCTTGATGTTTAGGCCCACATATACCTCTTTCTTCTCTTTACGTCTAACAAGAACAAACACACAAAATGTAAATGAGCACATATCGAAATCTCTTGCCACGGTTGTTGTTATGTTTCTAGAGAGTGCCAGATTTCGGTCGGTGTTTTTCACGCTTGTAAAAATTGATGGATTTAGGCCAAACTTTTCTCATAACTTGTGTTAAACCTTGGATGCCAAAAATGATCCATTCGTGGGCTGATATGTCGGAGATTGCTGCTGGAAGTAAAGAGGATGGTACAAAACCTCCCGTGGATAAAGACTATCAATATGTAACAACCGGTAAAAATTTTATAAGAAAAAATGACTATTTTACCCTTTGACTTTAAAGTTGACTTTGACTTTTGACTATTTGACTTTTACCGTAATGTAAAAGCAATTACTGTAACTGGTAGTTAACCGATAATTTTTCAAGTTAAATAATTCACTCTGCTTTGAATTATAACTCTCTGAACGTTTTCGTTCACCACTGTATATTTTACGAGAAGTTATCTCGCATAACGTGAAAACCGCACACAACGCGTACCAGCTCAACCGTAAACCTAATAAACGTTTCATTGTGATTGTTATAACGTTTATGTGACACTAGTCATAAATACTCGTTTTTCGTAGAAAAATTATTTTAAACGCAAGGGCGTAAATTTCGTGTCCAAAATCAATCGTTATCGAGCCCAAACGAGTCCCGAACTTAAATTTTCAAAAGATAACCAAAATTTCACATTTGGTCCCCGAGGTTTTAATTACGCCGCACCCCCCTTAAGTTTGTGTAACTTGTCACATGGATTTGATACTTTGGGAGTATATATTAGAAAGAGATTAGGGTTATATTCATTTGTGTAACCTTAAACCATACTGCCTCACAACAAAACGATCGGGTCCTTACCGTTTTTGTTTAAGTGTTACCCGAGCTGCTTGATCTACATATCTCAACGGGTCCTTACCGTTCAACACGGGAAACCAAACAACAAAACTATTCCCATCCCATCTTTAAACCGATTTACATACCATACGTAAACAGAAATAAACTTTTTATAGATAGTAATTAGTCAAATTAAGTAAATACCTGTAAGTTTATTACGAGTGAACATGCAAAAAATTAGAATATACATGAATGTTTTATAACTTTTTATGCGATTATGTAAAAATAAGCTCAAACTCAAGCTCAAATAAACTCTCAAACACATCTATAAAAGTTTTAACAAAAATAAAAACTTTTGTAATATAAGCTCTCGTTCTAGTTCCAATTGAACAATAATTTCGCCAAACAAAGCCTGCAATTTGTAACTAATTAACCAAGTAATTAAAAGTAGGGTTATTAATTTGTTTAATCATTTTTATATTTATACTTTATAAAATAACTTACAAATTATAAGGGTTTTGTTAACAACAGTCTTAAGGGTTGTCGTTAAGATGCTTTATTTTATTACAGTTTTTTGTAATAATATAATTCGTCGAATCACAATCAATCATTAATTATATGTGTAATATTTCTAGGATTTTCTATACTTTTTTCGGGATTATCATCCGATCAGAAACATTCAAAAGAGATATTGTAATGAGAATCTTTTATATAATAAAAGAATTACATCATTTCGGAGTGTTTTTGCAAATCCCTTCTAAAAATCGAATGGTTTTTAAAACCGAATGGATTGCGGAGTGATATTTTTATCACTTTCGCAACCTTCAAATCCGAGCCTTATTAAAAATCTGAGCCTATAAGGCGATGACGAATGTTTTTAACTTTGATTTTGGTTTTCACTTCGTGTTTGTGTGAATATGCACTTTGGACAAGGGTTGTGTTATACCCACTTGGTACCTGGACTTGGACAAAAAAAGTGACAAAATACACTTTGTTACTACTTGAGAAAAAAAAAAAAAAAAAAAAAAAAAAAAAAGCATGGTACCTGTGCCCCTTTGTACCAAAAACACAGACAAAGCACACATAATACTCTCTATTAATAGGGAGGGTTTGTACCTTCAAAGGGTAGACCCTCGTATGGTTAACACAACCCTTGATTATATCTGATGGTTAATTTATATAATTTGATTGTGTTACAACTAGAAGCATTTATAATCTGTAATTATACTCTATTTTGTAGCTCTTAAGGTTCAAAATTTGCTGATTTTGGTTATGCACACAATTGTTTGATGTTTTGTTTGTTCAAAAGTTAGAAATATTTACCGCCAAATTTGCAGGTAATTGAAATTTTATTTTGTGTGTGGAAGTGGGTTTCTTTTGGTTTAACTAAAAAATATGAACATGATGTTTCTGAGGAGAGCATTTGTCTTTAAAGAAATTGTTAGTTATCGTTTTCAGTCGAGAAAACACGGTCATGAGAAATACCAATTACTCCTACCACCTTCGAACTGTTATGTTGTTTGATAAGAGGAAAAAATTCTTGTTGATGGGTCAAAGTTTCATTATCATCATCATCTACATAACATATATCTTAACTAATTATAAAGCAAATTTGGTCAAACAAGTCAAGGTGAAAAACTGAAATTAATGTAATCCCTAAACTACCCTCAACATACAATCCCAATTCATTTACTTCAACATATTACCCTCTCCTAAAAAACACACACATTTTTTAACCTAAAAAACTCTCTCATTTCTAAACACTCATACACCAACACAACTCTCTCCACCACGGGGAATCCCTCCTCCATCGAACCCCACCATCACCAAATAGCCCGCCACAGCCGAAACCCAGTCACTACCGAAGCCCCATCACCACAGCATCCCTCTACCGCCGTCACCGTGCACCGGACGTCACCATCAAGGAAACCCCACGAACACCGAACCACCGCGACGAGGCACCAAGACCCACGACCACCGTTTTGAGGTATTTTTTTTTGGTTTCAATAGATCTATAAACATTTTGCAAGTTTTTAAGTTTTTTTTTATAGATCTATATATTTTATTTGTAGATCTATAAGTTTTTTTTTAATAAATATTAACATTTTTTTTATTTTTTTGTTACAGCCGCCTCTGTCACCGGAAACACTGCCACCGATGCCGAAACAAAGTGCCCCCGCCGGAAAAAGTTGCTAGCGCCGGAACAGTATGTTTTAAGGTTTTTTTGTGTTTTTTCTATTAGATCCATACATATTAAGAAAGATTTGAAACATTTCTTTTAAAGACATGGAGATATTTTTCTCATATATCTAAGTTTTCACAAGATTTTTGTCATTTTTTTATTGCAGCCAACGCCACCCATCGGAAACCTCTGCCGCCGCCACCTGATATCCTGCTGTCTCCGGAAAATGTATAGTTCTTTTATTTTTTCGTTAATATTTCTCGCCGGAAATTTTTTATTTTTTCGTTAATATTTCTTGCCGGAAAATTTGCGTTAATTTTTTCGTTAATATTTTTTTTGTTAATATTTATAGATCTATGTGTTTTTTTCTTTTAGATTAGCCGCCCGGAATATTTGCTGCCTCGCCGGAAAATTTGCTCCCTCGCCGGAAAATTTGCTGCCTCGCAGGGATTTGTTGCTATCGCCCGAAATAGGATGCTTTAGTTTTAAAATTGTTGTTAAAATTCTTGTAATTGTCTGAAAGAGTCATTATATAGATAAATTCGATTCCCTATGAACGAGTTTTCTCATGTTGAGGCAAATGATTTTTACTTCTTGATTAAACTGTAGTTTGCATAAGTTAGTTCCAGGTAAATAAGGTGACATGATTAGGTTTAAGCTGTAAGTTATGTCATTTTGTCGATAAGTTTCATGGACTTGGGACTAGGCTTTTGTGTGCATGTAGAAAGTTGCTTGATTTTGTATTATTTGTGTGTTTTTGGTTAATCTGAGTTTGGTTAGAAGAAAAGTTGTGTGAAATGTTATTGATTTTGGTGTGATTTATGTTGGTTTGATTAGGATTTGAATGCCCATATTGAAAGTTCAGATTCGTGGAGAGTATTAAGATGATAAACATCATGGCATTATCGTTCTTTGAGATCAAAAGTTGTCTATTGGCAATTTAGTCTATTGGCCGAGTAGTCAAATTTGGAATTTACTAATATTGTATCCTTATCTAAATTGGAAAGTACATAATTTATGTATTAAATTGGATGGTACATAATTTATGATCTTGAGAGTTGGGACTAAAATGGTATCTCGAGGTTTAGGGCATCAAATTTGAATTTGCATTGGAAACTGATATTGTGCTACAGTTCTCCAAAAAAAAGTTATGATTCCTTTTTTTTTTTTATAGAAGGAAGATAAATGTCATTCAAAAAGATTTTACTTATAACATCACCCGATGGAAAAAAAAAAAAGGCTTCTATCAGTTTCTATCTATTTTTTTTTTTTTTTTTTTAATTATTTGATAATTTGAAGACGTAATGTTCAAAAACATTGCAACTCGAGAAACTTTTCATTGGTAAATATTCATTGCCGCCGATATACGCGAATACCATACTATACACGCTGCCATGCAACCATAACAATAAAAAATATGGTTCTTCGAAAATGATCTCATAACGCGACAAATACAATTTTTCGAAGGAACATTATTCGATGGCAAAACTTTGTCGAAAAATATCGACGCCACCACAAAAATAGTCGCCGCTATGTAACCATGACGTCTCAAAATATATTTTTTCGTAAAGAATTCCCTAACACTATAAATATAACGATATCGAAATTTGTTAAAAACCATGTATGGTTACCGTTATGCGACCATGGCGTCTGGAAACCGCTGCGAGTACTCGACTAGAAACCGAAGCCGCTAGGCGCGAGTACTCGACTAGAAACCGCTGCCGCTAGGCGCAGGTACTCCGCTAGGCGAAAGTGGTCTTTTATTATTATTAATGGTAATAATTTAATATCTTTTGCATATAACTTACAACTTTGACACTACAATGTAATTATGTGGTTTTTTTAAATTATTACCGTTAATAATAATAAAAGACCACTTTTGACAACCATCGCTCTATGCCTACTGCTTCGATAAGAATAAAACGTTGCACAAAACACTTACTAGAATATCATTTGTGTAACCAAAATATCACTATGACTATATGCCGCTAGAAAATCCGTTGCTATGCACGGGTACTCGTCTAGTACTTATAAGAATCTAACAAATCATTGTACCTTTAAAACAACCAGGCTGAGTCGGGTGGACTCCATAACCTGCAATGAACTCGTAGTTGTCTAGAAGACTTCCATTCTTTTGAAACGGATCGGAGCCGAAGCAATGGCTCCACAACAAGTCTTGTGACGATTTCCAATTGGATTTCAATAGAAAACAAGGATTAGCCAAAGTGACAAAATTCATGAAAATGGTGTGTAAAAAATTGCAGGTAAATAGCTATCAGAATCATAGGCATAAATACGATAACAACAGTTCAATTTCGCATCCAAAACAACAATCCCTCCAAGCATCACACAACAGAACAAGCAATTAAAAAATTCTGCAACTAATGTTTCTATAAATGAATTAACGTGAGCAGGGATTCTTTCTGTTATGGATTGCTTCAATGGTGAGTGAAGGATGTCCTTAGAACAATACCTATTCTATCAATTATTAAGGGAAAACAACGGCAACATCGAACAACAACAATTAATGGCTATTCTCTTCTGATTGTTCCGATTTCTTTTTCAAAGCAGCCATTTCTATTTCCTGCTGTTTCTTCAGATACCTCTGTGCGGTCGAGTTCACAATCTTGACGAAAAAGTTCAACAGCATTAACCATACGATAGAGTTCCAAACAGAAGCAAATGATAGATCCCATGATTTCACCTGAAAGGCCAAAAAATCGAGATTTGAGGTGACAATTTCGAGACATACTTATGAATGGGACAATTTGGATTATGTTTTATCTCAATTCTGTTGTATATAAAGATTAACAAAAAAGAAACAAGTTCAATAGGTCAAACAAAATGTATTCAAATGGTTTTAATTAAAAAGTCAAACTTTATTGTAGGTGATGATTTGTATTTGGAGGACTTGACCCATTTCCTATCCCGTTAAAATTCTTTCTCCAGTCATTAGAATTAAAGCATAACCAGAATGACCCGTTCAGACGTAAGTAGGTCACACCTCTGATGTGTAGAAACCTACTCATGTGCTTGTGTACTATAGTTTTTTGGCATACACACAAAGATGATGGTTAGTTTGGATCAAAAAGGCTAAAGCCAACCATAATGGTTCAGAAAGTTGATCACTCATACATCAAAGATATAAAGTAGTCAATATGACATCAAGACTAAAGCTTACCACTTTTCGTAACCAAAAAAGTAGATAGAAAAAAGGATCCTCATGATCCGCCAAGGGTATGTCAAAGTTTAAAAGTAGTCCATTTAACATCAAAAATAAAGTCGACCACTTTCTTTTGTAACCAAAGTAGTAAATAGAAAAGAGGATCCTCATGATCCACCGAGTGTACCTTAATGTTTGATGTCACAGGTAGAGGGGCAGCCATGTATTTCTCCTTCATAGCATGCAGTTTAGCTACAATGGTGGGCAGGGCAGAAGCCACACCAGGAATGAAGCTAAGCATCCATATCAACTCGTTTTCTATCCAATCCTGGTTGTTGCAAACTGAGATGATAAATACCGTCTGCAAAAAGAACTTTTAATTACTCATCTCCTATTTGTGCAAGCTTAAGAGTTTTGTTAAGGTCCATGTTGTGATCGATAATGGCAGATAACCTAACTTGCAGGACATAACTGTTTCTTGACAACACAGGCATTAAGTGATTTTAGTGTCTTGGATCGTTTTAGAGGTCGACATTTCCACCCATTTGCTTTAAATGGGTCAAATCTGTTTTTTTCATCTCATATAATCAAACAAGTAAAATAATATAAAATAGTTTTAAAAGAGGTCAAACGCGTCAAAAGTCACCCCAGAAGCATTTTTTATTGCATAAAAACTCCTACAGTATATCATCTCACTGAACTATTGTAATCATACTTGACACATATCTATATAAAACTACAAAGAATAATGAACAAATTTACCCAACCTGCCCATAGTTTCACCTCTAGATATAATATTAATAGCGTTTAAAGCAAAGGAACTTGACCATACCTGAATGTGAGTTTTAAAAATTGCCTTTCCGATAAGGGTCGCGAGGAAAAACTCCCCAAATGGAATCCCACATTGCCCACACATTATACCAGCAAGGTCAAACAAAGGATTTGGCACCTACAAACTCCTCAGCTAATTAAAGAGTTGAAATTAAGTTATTCAAACAATGTAACGGATAGTCCGTATCATCGATAACAAAAACTAGTTAAGATAAAATGTGGACAGATAAAAGCACTAACCGAAGCAAGCAACAGAATTGTAAAAAAGTTCAAGTACTGTGCATGTGACAACAACCAACGACTCATACGACTTAAGTTTGACGCAACTCCATTATTCTCTGATGAAGATGCATCTAGCTCTTCTGCAGAATCTACTTGCTCACCTGAGATACTTGCTGTCAAAAAAAAAAAAAAAAAAAAAAAAAAAAAAAAAAAAAAAAAAAAAAAACATCTTCTGTGAGATAGATAACCAAACAAAGATTGTCAATTGTATATCAAGATAGAAGACATGGTTCCTTTAGACAATCGAATACATGGTTTATCTAAAGACAATCGAACTGCTAAACATCTTGAAAAGCTACACCATTGCTTAACATATAGGGGTAGTTTGATTTGCGTTTTAAAACTGCTTATCGAATTATTTTGTCTTAAGAGTCCCTATATTTCAATTTTAATGTTTAGATTTACAAGTCGACGTCTGATAATCTCATTACTTATGGACGATATGAAATACATACCAACTGTAACAAAGTACCCAATAACTTGACCAATGACCATACAACATCTAGTATCCCCTACGTCTGTCATTCCATGCTTTATGCTTTTTCTGTACTCAGTTGTATTGAAATGATAAAAAGAAAGTAGAAAACACAGAAAAAAGATTCATGAACATGTGAAAGCTGCTGACGTAAACAAGGGTACAGTAACAAAAGATTCAAACGTTAATCAAGGATTCAAGAAATTTATAAAACACACAAGCAATTTCGGAAGCGCACAGTAATCTAATAATATACAAAAAAGTACATGATGACAAACCTGCTTCTTGAAATAAAATATGGTGGAAGTTCCCCTAGTGCGGTTCCAAGGCCCCAAAGAATAGCTTCTACATGGACTTGTGGTAATATGCTAGTAAGTGGAACCTGAATCCCATGCGGCGATGAAAACAATGAGGGGCCAAACTCTGAACAATCCTTCTTAAGCCATGAAGGGCTTCTGTTTAACTGAATTGTATCATAGATAGCAGTCTTAATATCCACTCGACCACACTGCATCGCTTTTAGCGTGAAGAATGGGGACCTAGATATAGAACAAAGGTGTGCAGCCCAGATCCTGATCAAACTGAAGTTAAGTGAGGCATCGGCTTTCAGCCTAGGGATGGCACTATGAGCAGCCCACAAACTATACATTGCAAAAGAATTCTTTGGTGTTTCTTCCACCTGGTGTTCCTAAGTTTTCAAGAAGGGACATCGAGAAAGGAAGTTAATATTTTGACTCGTTGAACCACAGCTTCTAGAAAACAAGGTTTGCCAAAGGCGAAACAAAGCTCGAAAGATGGACAAAGTTTGGTCAAATATACAATTGTGGATAATATGGCTGGGCTCGTTCAAGTGAAAAGGTTGGCATGTTTGCCGTATTCTGATTCTGAACTTGTTGCTGATTCAACAGATTGTGAAACTAGTGATGTAAACAACAAAAAGCCAAAAGATTATCACAAAATGTAAACCAGTGATATAAAAATGAAACTTGTTGCTTACTCACCAGATTGTTGATTTCCCTTGAAACAACCACAAACCAACCTGACTTGTCGAATACTAGTGCACGGTCAAATGTAAGATCATACGATTATCTAGCCATCATAACAATATAATAACAGAACATATCGACCAGATAGATATCAAAGATGTTAAGCTTGGTATTTCTAGCCGAGTTCCAGAACCAAAGAGCAGCAATCTTTCCCTTTCCCATTAATATAACCTTCACAGCTACCTTCTGTGTCATTGCCTTTGGTTGGGAGAATGAATTCGAAAAAGTCATCGAAAAGCACTTGCCTAGATTCACCTTCCAGTAGATACGCTACAATTATGAGGGAGCCATTCTTTGGTACAGCAATCATAGATTTCGTCAAACAAATTTCACAACCATCCTTAAAAGGATAGGGTAATCGGGTTGAAAGAGGGTTATCGTGTATGAAGCTTTATCTATATCAGCACATCCATATTGAAATTCAGATCCATAATAAGCATATATATACCCACGAACTTTATGACCATGAATCTTCTTCGTTCTAAACCTCACCTTCAAAACAGTATCTATTGCATCCTTTAACAAAAGGTAATGCAACTGTGTACTCCCGCCCTCACCTTTAACATCAAGATAAGCGCACATGTTGTCTGACTTCGTTTTCCAAAAATCTGATAATTCTATTGTAGCCCTGTGACTGCAAAGTTGAAAACACGCCTCCCTCATTTTAGTAGTAACATACAGTTCCATACGAATCTCTATGGAGGAAGAGAATGGAACTGAATGTTGGGAATTCGGATTACCAAGGTTTATAATCCCACAGCTGCGCATGTTAACGGGATGACGCCAATCAAGGTCGAACAAAGAAACATAACCAAAATCGGGGTTACATAAGTGAGACGCCCCATCTGATAGTATACCATACTTATCTGAAATTGCAATGAACCCAAACAGCCTACCCTTCTCAACCACGGAAGTTGGTGTAATTGAGGGACGAATTGACAAGATCTCAAACCGGGAGTTTCTTGGTTGTTCCCTGATGAAAATCATAACAACCACACATTAAAAACTAAAACAATTACTACTATAGATAAGTAAATTGTGTTGAACAGGAAACAAAATTCTGCACTAGAGATAGAGGATCGAGAAATCAGGTGGCATGTATACAATAGACATGAAAGACACTTGGGCAAGAAAAAGTTTAGAAATGCTTATTAAGGGAAACCTCTTGAATCTCTAAAGAATACCTTTTCAGAGCATAATCTCTATATCGATCATTTACTTATATTGCATGAAATGAAATAAACTCAGCATAGAAAATATCGATTACTTCAATATTAAAGAGGTATTTACCTAGCAACAGAAACAGAAGATGGAATAATGCAACGATCCTCAAAATATCTAGCCTCTTGTTTTCCTGTAGCCACTTCTATGGCCACAGGAGCATTTACATCCATTGGTTGTTTCGCGGATAATTGTGATCTCAATAACATTGATAGTTCCTACACAAAAAAGGAAGTCTGAAACTGGTTACAAAATCTGGAATTGTGACTAACTTCCTTTTTTTATACTTGTAATATGTATACTTGACTACTTGAGTTATTTAAACCTGACTTAGTTTTCAAAGAAAATCCGTTACACTTCACTTATTCATAATGAATTACTTAAACATGAGCTGACTCAATATGGTAATGAGTTTTAATGTTATCTTAATATACCGAAACCAATTTAATTTAAATAACTTAAACCCCAAAACTTAAATAAATCTGAAATGCTGCCTTTCAAAAAAAGAGTAAAATAATCCATGGTTTATAAACAGAAGATAGTCCCCATAAAACAATCCAGAAGAAACCCGAGAAAGTGAGCATAAAAAAAGTATAAGGACTTTCTCTTATGTGTCAAAATGGCCTTTGACGGATTGTAATTTCTGTTGCACCAGTTGCCCTTTACCACTAGCCCACTATAACAATAAGAGATAAATGGATTATAGGTTTATCATTTTAAACTTCTGACTTTTGTCGCCATTAATGAGCTTTATATGGCCTTGGCTATCTCCTAAGTTTGATTTGCTAGGATTCCACAATCCAAAAGTAACAAATGTCTATTATTTGTTACACAAGTGGATATTCTTTTTACACGAGCGGATAGTAAGAGTGCTAACGAACAGTAGCAATTAGTAAGAAAACACTTGTAAGTTACAGGAGTAAACTGCAAAAATCATCCCTGTGGTTTATAAATTTTGGCACTAACCATCCCTTGCCGATAGTATTGGTAAGAATCATCATTGTGGTTTTATTTACTCGGCAAATATCATCCCTATGAAGTCAAACGTTTAGCATGGTACATCCCTACCCGATATGAAATGACTATTTTACCCTTATTTTAACTTGCATACACCTTCACCCACACATTAACCCAAACACCCTCATTTTCTTCACCTCTTCTAACACACACCACCACCATCATTCGCCGCCAAAAATACCATGAACAAAATGTGACAGACTCCAAATTTAGTCATACAAAAAGCAGACACGATATCAGAAAACTCACATGTTGCACATCAAATAATTATGACCTAAAGAGAAGCTTTCTTTGCCAGTAACAATAACCTAGGTTTGCAGCTATGCTATCAGACAAATTCAATACGAAGTATATATGAACCACTACTCCACCAGTAACTAGCTCGTGAAGCTAACCAATATTTACTCATACGAATTTAAGTTAGCAATTCAACAAGTCATAAATACCATAATGGACAGTATACAGATTACACTGCGCCCGATCAAAACTATAAGCTTATATACTAACTAGTTTCTAGATCTATAATCCCTACATAAACAGTCTTCTCACAATCTTAACCTCACAACATATTGATCAATGACAATCCATGATTTAGACAACTAACTCATAACTCCAGTAACAAAAACTAAGGTTTCGCAGTTCGTCTTCACACAGTACACAAAAATCAACACTCGAATGGCTCATCTTGAAACTAGTTGATCAATTGCGAAAAAGTCACTACATACAAAAATGAATGATGCAACCCCATTGCAAGCCATTCGTAACCAAAAACCACGGAAAAGTATAATTTCCAACCATTAGATTTTTGGATCGCCGCACCATATGTTTTCTTTGCAAAATCACACATTTAATACCATAATACTGAATTACACATTTATGGCGGTGCAAGTTAGTTAGTGATTGTGATTTCAATAAGGATTTAACTATTTAAGTATTAGTGGGTTATTTTGATAAATAAATTTGGGTTTGCAAAAATGAAGGGGAAACCGCAATAGGTCTTGGTGATTGTGGTGGTGGCGCTTGTGGTTGTGCGACGGCGATGGTTTTGGTGGATGTGATGTGGCGGTAATGGTGGTAAACGGTGATGGTTGCAGTAGTTGTGGTGCAACGGTTGGTGTGTGTATTTTTTGGTGGCGGCGGGTGATGGTGACGGATGGTAGTAGTCACATGTGGTGGTGGTTGGTTGAAGATGATGAAGTGGGGGAAGCATGGGTGGATGAAAGTGATTGGGTTGAAGAATATGTAGTTTGTGTACATAAAAAGAGTAAATCACCTTTTTGCCCCTGTGAGGGATATATTGTGCCATACGTTTAGCCTCTCAGGGATGATAAGTGCCAATAGTATCGGTAGGGGATGATTAGTGCCAAAATTTAGGAACTACAGGGATGAATTTTGCAGTTTACTCTAAGTTACAGAATTGGAAAGACTACAGTACTTTATCTTTTTTTGAATGGCTAGCACATGTACACCTAATCGACACCTATGTCTGATGAGACTTGAATCCTAGCCACTTGGGTGAGGCGCCTTAAATACAACACTTTGGGTACCATTGGGCTAACGGCTTGTTGGTAGACTAAGGTACTTACTATAGATTCATCTAAATTGCAAAGAAATTCAAGTACTACGACAGTTAGGAAGAAGTCAATCTTGGTAGGCTAGGTCAAACTACACTTAATTACCAAGTCTGTAGACAGAGAGGTTATAAACATCTAGGTAGACTTATGACCTTGAAAGAAAATATTTTGTGAAAGACTTGTGTAATTTATTATTGCTCATAAGCGTCCGACCCTAGCCCCTATTACAGATAGGTGACTTCCGAAGCACGCAACACCTTTCAATAAAAATATCTCATGAAAGACTTACGTGATGTTACTATTCCTCATAATAGACCGGACATGAACCCTCACCCACCCAGCCTCTGACAACTATAAGGGCACAAAGAATCTACCGGCAACAAAGAAACCTCCTGAATTCAGAGTTTGACTTAGTTTGATGTGAATTAATAATCAGGGCAAACCATAATATAGCTAGTTAATTGGTTTCAATTTAATTGTCATTTATGTAAGAACTAGTGATATTTATACTTTAATACTCAGGGCGTATGGTAGTTACTATGCACGAGCATTATTTATTAAAACTTCAGGTTAGTATAGCTCCCTAGTTTGACGCAGTAGTAGGGTTTCCATGGTTTTAGATGCAATGTTATTCCTTGACAATTATACAACTTAAAATAAATCAAATATATAATATAATTACAGAGAAAATAAGAGTAAAAGATGTTAAACCTGTAGCCTGATCTGTGACTCCCTTGCCCCAGGAGCCATTCCCCCTGCAACTGGACCAGAAGCTACCTTCCCATGCATTGCAGGCATATTGGGCGAATTTGCACCATTCCAGTATTCCATACCAATATTTAAGTTGGTGGCTGGACCAGCCACTGTTTGGTTGACCAGTGCATTTGGTCCTCCATTTGCGGAGTTCCCATTTTGAGATCCTTCACCCGTGGCTAATAAATATGGAATGATGGTTGCTTCAGTAACAAGAGATAAAGAAAAAAACTACTGTATAAACCAACTGTAAGACAGACTAAAGAACCCAACCTTCAATAGAATCTTGCCTCGATCCTGATTTCATTTGTGAGCCCTGCAATATTTTAACACGCAATAAAAATCTAACTGATAGTAAAGTAATAATAATAATTTAAAAAAAAAAAAAAAAAAAAAAAAAAAAAAAAAAAAAAAAAGTACATAATACTTACATTCATAAGGATAGTGGTTAGCCTTCTAGCTATAGTATAGGAACATCAAAGAAGTCTTACAAGATGTTGTTCTATTCTAAATCAGAGTCTAACAAGCTTCTAATAATCTTGTCATATGAACTTACTAAATTAATGTGCCTTGATTTAGCCTACCATAGGAACTTACTAATTTAACGTTATCTTAATATACCGAAACCAATTTAATTTTAAGAACTTAAACCCCAAAACTTAAATTAATCTCAAATACTGACTTTCAAAAGAGAGTAAAATAATCCATGGTTTATAAACAAAAGATAGTTCCGCATAAAACAATCCAGATGAAACCCGAGAAAGTGAGCATACAAAAAGTCTACTAGATATTGCATACCGGAGTGATTCCCAAAAGATGAAAGCACTTCTCCATTACGACTGCAGTTGCCTCACACAGCAATAATGTGCTTGTCTTCGCAACAGATCCAACCTGCCAAAATTTTCAAAGTTACGCTGAATCCCAACATAAATAATCACATGCCTTCTTAAAATTCAAATAAGCTTCTAGTTTATAAACTTGGTTTAAGAAAACCGGAAATTAAATTCAATAGTGTATGAGAAAAAGCATATGTAAGTAAATATACCTTGCACACAGACAAATAGTAACTGGTAAATTTCTTGGATAATTGGTAAAGGTATTCACACATCATATGTGGCAAGACACATAAACAAGACTCTTCGAGAGCCTGAAAAAGAAAGTCAGATTATTATAACAATAATATGATTTACATAATCATATCAATAAAACTAGGGAGTACCTATAATAAATCAAACTTTTAACTTTATTATTTCTTCTATATTTGTGCCCAGTTAGAAACAGAGTTTTTAATGAGTATACAGTTTGATTAGTTGTTTCACTATTCTCAAATTTTCCTTTTAGTCTAGTACGCTACATATGGTTTGGTATTATTGCTTACCCTTAAGCATGGGAGTGGATAACTTAAATCAACCCTACATTTGAGCATATTAGAAGAAACTATATTGTTTTAATGTAACCTGGGGGAATATAACCAAGTTTTCATTCCAAAAAGTAAACATTGTAATAATGAAGGTTGAACATTGTTATCTCGTTTTATAAAACATAAACTGAAATTTCAGTTCGAGTTTAGCTTTAGCCAAAAATTCCCAAACTGGCTACGGCTCACCCGTAATTTCACTTGCATAAACACTTTAAAGTAAGCAACATCCTACTGCTTATTTTACCTAATAATAAGCAGATAAACAAAAAAGTCTGAATAACGTATTTTTTTACTTAAAAGATAAAGCATAAAGTAGAAATAACTGGAAAGCATTGGATGTTGATTCTTGAAAATGAGTATGTCCAGTGAGACTCCTTGGTTAGAATGTTGGATCCAGTCCAGTATATAGAGGGACCTAAAAAGCAAATGGGCTTATTACCAAGTAAACTTCATCGTTCACAAACAAGGTTTAACCTCTCAACCCAGTAAGCCTCACTCACTCCCCTAAAACCCTTAACATCTCCACACACACAAAAAACACTTCACCTCTTCCACCACAAACTCAAAATCAAGAAACAAAAGATATCAAATCTTCAAATAAGAGTATTGCATTAAAGATGATCATTATTGCTGTCCTGTTGAGCTTGATTATGACAATTTTTTCAAATTGAAATTTAGAGTGTGTTTTCAATTGGCGGGATTTCCTTTTAAACACTGATTTAGCTAAATAAAAGCTCTATGTATATTTAAGGCCCAACATCTGATTTTTTTTTAGGTGTCACAAAGTGAAGTCAAACTGGCCAATTGATCATAAGTCAATGGAAGTCAAAGTTCTGTTTTTTGGCGGGAAAAGTCGTTAACACCCAAACACCCTTTAAATACTACCCTTTCACTTGTAATTCATTCATTCATTAATTTGTAACTCATTTCCTCTCTCTAAACTCAATCATTGTGTATAATTCATCAATCCAAATAACAAACCCTTTTCAAAAATTGTTTCTTCCTATAGATTCCTATGTAGTTTATTGCCATTAAATAGTGTTTTTCATAACTTGATTGATTTCTAAAACACATTGTGTCATACAATTTCAAATTTCAAAATTTAAACACAGAAAAGTTCAACCCGCCTAGTCCATAGTCCCCGCCTAGACTGATTACTAACTAGACGGTGGGCGACCACCTGACTAGAGCCTAGCGCTTTTGTATGATCAAAGAAGTAGTATAAGTTCATTAAGATAATTGTCTTACCCCACTAAACTCGAGTAAATGGAGTTCCAATGTACGTTCTTCAGCTTTCCCACATTCTTCATCATTCTCCAATATGAACTCTGATGCCTATTGCAAACATATATATCCGTTAACTTGATATCCAAGAACAAGATAGCAATAAATTTGGGTCCGAAATAATAAAGCTGCAACAACATTGAAACGAAAAGAAATTCGTACCTTCTTTAAGTCATCGATGTCTTTACGAGAATTCTTGATAATTGTATAAATTTCAGCTCGTCTAATTAGAAGATATATAAAAGTATTCCCCTGAATTTGAGCAAAAGAAAAACAGGGTCGGTAAAAAGATTATGAGACATACAATATATAATAGCATAGAAATACATTATCAGAATACCTCTTGATGAACCATCTCATTGAATGTACAATCGACCAATCTACTGTTTTTCAAGAATGTATACCTGTTAAGAACACAAAACCCAGAGCCTTGAATATGAGTAAGTACGAGACTTGCCCTAAAAGTAGAATATCTCGATTTAGACATTGTTAAATTCAACACAAAATAATTGGAAATAAATATTTGATTACTACAGCAAGTGCATAGGAAATTGACATTTACCACCCTACTTGTATTAATCATCCTGATAGCACAAATACAATAAGAGTAAAAAAAAAATACGATAAAAGATGAGAATCTTACACGAGAACACAATCTAGAACTTCTTCAGCAGTATACCCAAGCAACCTAGCAGCCATGCCTGATAAAAAGAAAAATGTGAAATTTAGCCATTTAGAAATCGATCCCATGATAATATTACGGGATTGACGATTGATGATTTGGACATGTTTTATCTCTATTGGGTTGAGAAAAAACATACTTCAACTAAAAATGAAACAGGTCAAACCGGTTGGTAATCACATTATTTATGCAAAAAAACAAATAAAGAATAAATGAATAATATCCAGTATACCTTCTGCCACCTCTACACAGCGAGCTTTGACTTCTTCTAACAAATTAGTCAACTCGTCCTGTTTGGTACCACAACTTCGATATCCAGCATAAGTTAACACAGGGTATTCATTCTTATAAGATGGGTCCCACTTCCCCTCCAAATCAGATTGGATCCACTTTTCAAGTTTAGCAGCCTGGAAAAAAATAGTATTCAGTTCCTCATCTTTTTTTGAACATGTTATCAGCTTTACTTGTGTGCAAAATTTACTTACAGCAAAGCAGATTTCAATATACTCTTGTTGGCGTACAGGAATCACGTATACTATCCAATCTGGTTTTTTCTCTTCAATCACATACCTACATATGCAGACAGAAGATTTGAAAGTCATTATTCATATATTATCGGTGAAATGCAACACTATTGACAATAAATTTTCTGGAAAAACAAATCTACTACTAGGCAATTGATACATATGTTTTGATAAAGTCAGGTAAAGTACCTCAAAGCTTCGAGATCATTAAAAAAATGGATGAAATCTCTCTTCGCAAGAATAAAAGGTAGTTTTCCTTTAGCATCTATCACCACATTTCCTTTATCTCCGTCTATTTCTTTAATCGAAAACCATCTTTTCACTATGTCACGCCCCTGAAGATATCTGCCGCCAAAATTCCCTTTAGACCACACCGCAACTTTAGAATACCTAAGCATACGAATTAGCGTGCACCCAATAGCTTGTCGTCGAAACAAACCCACATGTATATCCTCGTCCAATGAGGGAAAGTCCACTATTACCCTTTCCACAGGAAGTTTTGGTGCCCATGTGTCTATACCATATTTAATCATCTTATGAATGCTCTGCAAGGAAAAAAAAAAGAAGAATCAACTATGTGAAAGCTGCAATGTATGCTTTAAACGAGTTGGGAAAGAAAAGAAGAAAATACCTCAGCCATCCATTTCCGTGATAACGAAAAAGTTACAAACCCAACATCACGTACAGAGGATTGCTTTATCATGTAACTGGCAGATTTCACAAGATTTTTTCTGATGGCCTATAACAATAGAATAATGCTACCATATAATTACAGTTAAGAAAAACTCTAGCATATTCGAAAACCAAAACTGACAAAAATATATTACCTTTCCAATACATCTAGGTTGATCAATACGTGGATACCTTTTTCTCAATTTACGGCTATTTCTTATCTGGGGCCATATGCTTAAGACGTTTTGGCTGTCATTATTCAAAAGAAAAAACTAAATAATATGTTCCATGCAAAAGAAAGTAAAAACACAGAAACAACATGCATATATATACCAAACGTAATCATCAGGCACATGTTTTGGGCAGAAATCGATATCAGCCTCTTCTTCTTCTTCCAGTTCAGGGAAACTAGCTTTGATTGAGTCCTCAAATACCTTTGCGACTTCATCTTTAAATATCCATCTCTTATCTTCTTCCCGTATTAGAGACTGCAACTGTTCTCGATTTTCTTCTACACTGGATGTTAAATAGCGGCGTATCTGACAGAGTTGCCAATCACTGTCTCCATTTACCAAATCCATCTGTCTAGTACGAAATAATATAAGAACTTTTACCAGAAAATAATATGTTTCAAGTAGTACTAATTTCTTATCTTAATAATATTATCCAAAGGCGACATATGTTACTCAACTATTGTTGTAGCATTTGATTTTAATAGATTATTTTTTTCTAAATTTTTTGATAAGTTGTGTACTTGTGTCATCCAAACAAACTTATATTTTAAGTGGCACGACTAGGTTACTTGCATAAACACATGTTATCAGATTACTCCAAGTTGCTACAACAATATGAACTAAAAAGTGACACATAGAATTAACTGAGCTGAACTATCAAATTCTAAAAACTCTGATAAGATTTTTTAATCAAAAATTAACATGTACCTGCAGCTTTGTGACTTCAGTTTGAAGGGTCTGTACTTTTCTCTCCAAGTCACTTGTATACCTTGTTTTACGCTCCTTTGATCGAGTCCTATGAAAAAAAAAAAAAAAAAAAAAAAAGCATCTAATAACATCATCATAGTAATATAGTAAGTTAATACATAGAATAATTCGTTAATTACCAGGAAGTGGATAAAAACAACAAGATGGATGTTTATCTTCTTCACCGATTGATCAATTAGAAAAAGGGACAACCGCCGACTGACAATATCTCCTTTTATTTTGTTTACAAAAACCAGTATCTAAAAATAATCAAATATGAAGCCAAAAAATAAAAAGAAGGGCAAAATAGTAAAATCAACAATCTCAATAAAAAAAAAAAAAAAAAAAAAAAAAATCTGGATCCAATCTCATTTGTCACCCAACTCTCTCTCTCATTTAAACCAAAACACTAGATCTAATAACTGTCGCCGGAAAAATCATGAATATCGCCGGAATAATCAACAATCCGACGGCTTCATCAACAACACCGTCGCCACCGCCGGAATCATCAATAATCAGATCGGAATCATCAACAAACTAGTCGAAAACATCGTTATTAAGGTCGGATTCATCAATAAACACATCAGAAATCGTTAATAAGGTCGGATTCATCAATAATCAGATCAGAATAACCATCAATCCAATGAATTCATCAACAACACCGCCGCCGCCATCGGAATCATCAATAATAAGATCGGAATCATCAACAAACCGGTCGAAAACATCAATAATAAAGCCGGATTCATCAACAAACACGTCAGAAGATGATTTACAACAAGATAAAAATATACATGGTAAAATCCCTTAGGATTCTGAATTTTTGTTTAATGCTATAAGAAATGTGTAAATCCCATGGGATTCATTCCAAATCCCATGGGATTCTAATGTTTAATGTTATCAGAAGTGTAAATCCCATAGGTTTTGTTTTAATGAATCCTAAAAGTGATTCACAATAAATCCCATGTAGATTCAGCATGAATCCCATAGGATTCATTGTGTATCCGTTGGGATTCATTGTGGATTCATTATGATATACACAAGTAAATCCCATGGGATTCATTGGGAATTCAACCCATTTATTTTAGATTATTATGATATACAATTGTGAATCCCTTGGGAATCATTGTGAATCCCATGGGATTCATTAGGAATTCAATCCATTTATTTTATATTATTATGATATACAATTGTGAATCCCATGGGATTCATTGTGTATACAATCCATTGTGGATTCATTATGAATCCCATTGGATTCATGAAGAATCCCATGGGATTCATTGGGAACTCAATCCATTTATTTTAGATTATTATGATATACAATTGTGAATCCCTTGAGAATCATTGTGAATCCCATAGGATTCATTAGGAATTCAATCCATTTATTTTAGATTATTATGATATACAATTGTGAATCCCATGGGATTCATTGTGTATACAATCCATTGTGGATTCATTATGAATCCCATGGGATTCATTGTTTGTAGATTTCCTAATACCTTGAGATTCTGCTTTTTATATACAGATTCTATGAAATCACCAATACCAACTTTATATGAACACACTGAGACACCGGGCGGAGCGGTATATTGGGAGCCTCATGTAGAAGGAATTCCTATACCAGAAGAGGGAAAATACTATAACACTTTAGATGAAGCTATAGATATGTATAGTAACTACGCTGAAGCGGGAGGTTTTCAAATTAAAAAAGCATGACAAAATTAACACAATCTGGAGTGGTACAACTCAAATACATCATGTGCAACAAAGAAGGAGCTCCAAGACATATTAATATCGACACTTTCGATGCTAAAGACAGTAACAAACAAAAAAGAAATACAACGATGCATGTAACATGTAGTAAAGCTCTAATATATTTATGAGATTCTTTCTTAATCCCATGGGATTCTTTCTGAATCCCATGGGATTCTTATTTATTTATTTATTTATTTTTTGTATAACATGTTTTTAAAAAAAATATATATATAACAAGTTGTAAAGCTCGTATAAGGTTAGAATTGTATGTCGTTTCTCAAAAATACAAGCTAGTTCAGTTTATTGCAAAACACAACCATATGCTCCTTCCAAAAGAGTACAAACATTTTACAAAAAAACAAAGAAGAATGACACAAGCAGAAAAAATGTTCATTCCACACAAGCAGAAAAAATGGTCATTGTTAAAGCTGCAAAGAACAAGATTGGTCCAACACGGGGCTCACAACTTGTTAACGAGTATCAAGGGTGGGTATGAGTATGTTCATGGGAAAGTTGATGATTTTAAGAATAAAATGCGGGATATTAATATGTTCATTGGGGAAAGTGACGCACAAATGCTTATAGATAAAATGGAAAACAGAAAGATATATGTGCCGAACTTTACGTTTCAGTATAAGGTAGAAGAGAGTGAGTTAGTGGCTTTGTTTTGGGCTGATGAAGTTGCAAAATGCAATTATAAGGAGTTTGGAGAAATAGTATCATTTGATGCAACATTCAGATATAACAAGTAAGTTTTCTATTTAAATTACAAGAGATTCTTTCTGAAATCCCATTGGATTCTTATGAAATCCCATGGGATTCTTATGAAATCCCATGGGATTCTTAGGTGAAATCCTATGGGATTCACACTGAATCCCATGAGATTCACAATGAATCCCATGGGATTCACAATGAATCCTTTGAGATTATGTATGTTATCACATGAGATTATGTCATTAACACTTATATTATTTTTAGGTACAATATGGTGTTTGTACCATTCACCGGTGTCGATAATCATAGAAAGTGTGTAACACTTGGTTCGGGAATGCTATTACATGAAGACACTGAATCATACACATGGCTACTAAGAGCATTTATGACTGCTTACAACAAAGAACCAACCATGGTGGTAACAGATCAAGATGGAGCAATGAAAAGGGCCATTGAAGCCGTTTTCACAAAATCGAAACACAGACTTTGTATGTGGCATATTCACCAAAAGATTCCAGCAAAGGTAATTTATCGAGTTTACAAAAATTGTGTTTTTTTATCACATTTAATATATAGATTAATCACATGAGATTCTGTATGAATCCCATGGGATCCGTATGTGAATCCCTTGGGATCCATGTGTGAATCCCATGGGATCCATGTGTAAATCCCATGGGATCCATCTGTGAATCCCATTGGATCCATCTGTGAATCCCATTGGGATTCATTGAAATTCGTTTAAAATAACTTCTACCATTCACAAGAAAACCTATATAACATATCATAAAAATCTGATAATATCTTAAAAGAAAATCTATGTAAACCAATTAGTTCAACAGAAATAACATAACCCAAATGCAAGGCGAAAGCCGAATCCAAAAGTTTCTTGAACAAACTTATTATATTCTGGTTTTATGTTGGTTATTTTTTTTCTTCTTTACTTGATTATTTAGATGATTTGCAAAGAAAATTATAGTTTTGTTAGTTATTTTTCTTCTTTATTTGAATATTTATAAGAATCCCATGGGATTAGGGACATAATCCCATGAGATTAGCAAATGCATCCCATGGGATTATTTTATAACTTTGTTTAAAATAACTTCAACCATTCACAAGAAAATCTATATAAAATATCATAAAAATCTGATAATATCATAAAAGAAAATCTATGTAAACCAATTACTTCAACAGTTATTGTTCTACCATTAACAAAAGACGAACTTCTAGAATTTGCGGTCATGGATGGCAGCATGTTATCTATTGTCCTAACATTAACAAAAGACGAACTTCTAGAATTTGCGGTCACGTGCATCCCTATTCGTAACTGCTGAAAAAATTATAGACAACTTTTCACCAGGAGGAAGTTTATCAAACTCCAATGCTAATTCATACATCTTACCCGCATGAACATTAACCTCGTGTAACAATATCTTGGTGGCAAACTTGAATCTCAATACCCTCAATTGGTCAGACTGCTGTTTAGACTCGGCAACCAAACCACAATCCCATTTTCTAGGAGCTTCACCGATGTAATTATCCATATGTAACATAGTGAAAACACCACAATCCTTGAAGTTGTTCTTGGTCTTCCACTTGAGGCTTGCGATTCTTGGCTTGACTTTACGAATGCTAACATGTTTATTGTGACCATACAACTCCAGATGACGGGCAAACAATGTTTTCTACAAAATTATTAAAAAAAAAGAGCATAAATAACTATAATTATGAGAAAATCACAGATTCGTCTAGTATCTCATGTAGTTCTGTATGAATCCCATGGGATTCATCATAAAAGTAACATGTGTGATATGTATCAATCCTATGGGATTCAGAATGAATCACATGGAATTAATCATAAAAGTAACATATGATCTGTGTCAATCCCATGGGATTGACACAATAGCAACACTATCCTTTTTTGGAAAGAAAGGATTTGTGAATTACTTTATAATAGAAAAGTAAGTACTTACAAGAAGTTCACATGTATCTTTATACTTTTCCTCGTGCGTTGCTCCACAATCGCTGTTATCCAGTATTGTCATTGTTGTAATCTTTTTAGTAAGGCTGAAGACAACGACAAAGAAATAGCCCGCTTTGCAAATAGGAAAAAAAACATGTTTAAACAAAACCAAAAAACATAATAAAAACGACAAGAAGTAAAAACAAAAATAAAAAATTAAAACAAAAAAAATTTAATTTTACCAATTCAATGCCATTGAGAGTCATGCCACCAACATCATCATTAAACTGAGCCTAAATTCCTTTTTCAAATTCTTCAAATTTTTCATCCTCAGACTCCAATGTTCCATCAAGCATAGTTATCGTATGTATATGCGATTTTTCAATATGATGTTACGATATGAATTGCTTTGGGGGTGTTTGGTAAGTTAGATAAGTAGATTATTTAAAACAATTTATTAAGCAAATCAAAAAATAATTACTTACAATACATCCAGTTGGGAAAAAGTGTTGCAATGGACAACCAGCTGCTCTAGAACTATTTTCATGATTCAGAATTGCAGCTAAACAATCAATTACATTAGCATCAACCTCAAAACCGGGTGCTAATGTCTCCATATTCAAACGCACTGAATATAGCTCCCCAGAATGTGTTTCAAAAACTCGTTCACTATATGAGAAAAAAATCATTTAAGAATCATATCATATAATTAATTGTGAATCTCATGAGATTCACACTGAATCCCATGGGATTCACTGTCAGTCCCACACATTGAATCAAATAACATACTATGAAACTTATATAAAAAAAACACATATAAACTTACAGCTTTTCGCCCTGCATAGCGAAAACACTATTCCCAAGAACGAACTTCGACCTAGTCATTTTAAATTTAACCTTTGTCTTCTTGTTCATATATGGAACTAATAAATAGGAAGACGGTTTCACCAAACACTTTTCAGGACTCGGACTTACAATGGAAGCACTGAGTAGTCATATTTTGAGGAGTAATGGCACCTGGATTCCCATCACCCATTGGCTCCATAGTACCTTCAGCGACCGACTTTAGCTGAATAAAATAAAAAAAAATAATTAAAAAGAAATAAATTTGAGGAAAAAATAAGTAAAGAATTATTATGCAAGAATATTACATAATAGAACTTTGCAACTGCACAATTAAACCACTCTTCAATCAAATCTAAATGGTTTTCGATCCATTGCGTTAAAGAGAAAGGTTCAACAACTTGGTTTTCGAGAACTGCATCACCTCGCTTCTCGGCATCTTTATCTTTCTTATCATCCCCATTACCATCATCACTTCCTTCTTTTATTTGAGATGGATCAACCACTGTTGAAAGGTAAAGAGTTTTTAAATTATTGTGAATCTCATGGGATACACAATGAATCCCATGGGATTCATAATGAATCACTTTTAGGATTAACTAAAACAAAGCTTATGGGATTTACACTTCTAATAACATTAGGCAACAAAACTTATGGGATTCATAGATGAATCCCATGGGATTAACAGATGAATCCTCTGGGATTCACAGATAAATCCCATAGGATTCACAGATTAATAAAATTATTCAATAAAGAAATTCATACATAAATTAACAGTTCCAAGTTCCAACCAAATTTAACAAAGTTAACAAAGTTAACAAAGTTATTACATAAACTCACGGTTTCAATTACAAAAGGGAACTACAACAGGCTATCGGAATTAGGGATCGGTACCAGATAGGCGTTTATCATTCCCATTATCATCATCTCCATTATCATCATCTCCATCAAGATCTTCACCATTTAATGTGACTGGATGCTTGAAAATTTGAACATACTTTTTATGTAGTTCAATGAGCTTTAAATCACCAGGGAATTCTAAACCGGCTATTGCCAAAAGTTCTTCAAAACAAGTTCTTTTATTGCTTAAAACAACTAACTTTTCTTCAAGATTGTTAAGCAATTCCTGGAGAAAAAACAAATAGAAATATTCATAATGAGATAAGCACATTGAATCCCATGGGATTAACTGTGAATCACATGGGATTAACAACCAACTCAGTAAAATCAGACCTAATGGGGAAAGTTTAAGCTTAAATTTAAGCTAGAATCCAACAAGAAAAGTTATCAAAAAGCTAATAATCCTAAACACTACCCACCTAAGTACTATTTCTCAAATTATCAGCTAATAATGAGCTTTATGGAGCTTTTAACCAACTGATCAACCAGGGCTGTTGAGACAACAGTGGTTGCACATGATAGTTGCAGCCCTAAAGGATTTGAACATGCAAATCCGAAATTAAAAATCAAAGGAAAAATGGTTTTGGACAATAGGTAAACTGATGTTATGGGTTGAAATGGGTTGAAACTGAGTATTTTGACTAATGAAGCTTCTATACCAGATATTGACTAACTATATCAAACCATTTTAAGCATAATTGAACACCTAGAATGGACCTAAACTAAATCTATCCCTAAAATTCTACCTAGGCTGATATGGACTTTCAAATTCAAGATAAAAGTGCAAAGCCTAACCAACTAATTATCAGTGATCTAGAACTAAGAATTACTACTCCTTAATGCAAATTAGAGTTGATTGAAATGCAGATTAATTCCTAAACACACTTTTGTCCACAGAAGTCAACTGAGCCAAACACACCTTATAATGAAACTGTGAATCCCATGGGATTAACTGTCAACCCCATGTGATCCTAAACATGTTCACACTGAAAGAAGTATCAGAAGAACATAAAACAAATAATTAAACGAACCTCTTTGAATGAAGTATCAGAAGAACCACCGGCAACAAAACCTTCCGTCTCTGGAAGCTCGGATTTGTCATAAAGCTCTGACATACCAATATATTCTTCTTTGAGTTCCATATCCTGCCTCTATGCCATTAAGAATGGCGACCACTGTTTTATTGTCGGACGTGTCCGGACAATAGGAAGCTTCTTGTAATTTGTTGAATCTAAATACAAGAGCTAAAATCAAAAAACAAAGAACAAAAAAAGTGTAAGAAAGTTGCAACAAATATGTCACAGAAACATGAAAACAATTTAAAATTTAATATAATATAAAACTTACAGCAAGTAAGGTATATGGACCAATGTATTTGTTTTAAAGAGTTGTCGGTGCTTTATTATTCTTAAGACAGTGAAAAATGTACTCACACCAATCAATGCTAGAAATATCAGTATATTCTCGAACCTGCCTAACAACATCCAAGTTAATTTCCCCCAGCAAGCTAGAACACATACCCATTGTGTTCGTAAAAAGAGTCATAAAGTTGATTTTAAAAAGGAAGTCAACTTCCTTGGACTTAATCAATTTCAAAGCAATATCATTAACTCTGATTTTCTTATACTGCTTTGGTTGAAACTGACTTTTCCAAACTTCCTCAAACTCATCTCCAACGGGCCTGGGCTCCAAAGATAACAAAGACACACCTCCAATTGGAATACCAAACAAATCATGAACTTTGGAAACCGTGGCCTCGATTGACTTTTCATTTTCCAACTTCAAACAGCAAGTCTTTTCATCAAAAATTTTAACCAAGTACCTACCTAACCTTGAAGGTATGTAGTCTATATCAAACTTGAAAAACGAGCTAAAACCAATCTCCGCCATAAACGTTTAAACATTAACATTTTTTATGCCATGGATGGCAGTAGGAAGGGCAGTAGGTGTTGTCCTAGCTTGAAGAATTGGCAATTTTGAAAGATACTGTTGATGTCGTACTTCATCAGGATTCAACTCTTTCTCTTACTTCTTCCCTATTCTTGGACATCAGTTCACTCTCCTCATATTCTTCTTTAACAAATTCTTTAACAGAAGGATTCTTCAACATATTCTTCAAAATCTGCATCATAACATCGTCAGGTATAACTTCTTCAGGAGAATCATCCTTTTTTATCTTCAACGGACGATTCCCCTTCATTTTCTTCTTCCCCTTATCCTCAGCTGTAATATCTACTTCTTTACCAGAACTGGAATAATCGCACCTCTTTCTCTTTAAAACAATATTACTCTTCGATATCTTCTTCTTTTCATCAACATCTACATAAAAAAGCAAAATATAAACAACTTGATAACAAAGAGATTCACTGTCAATCCCATGAGATTCAAACAACCTAACCTTGAAATTAGTTAAATGGTTCAAGGCAGATATATACCTTTTTGCAGCTTGAGCTTCGGTTTCTTTTTTGCAGGTTGAGTTTCTTTTTGGACCGGCTTCTCCAATCTCAAAATAGGAGCTTCCGATAATCCTTTAACAGACTTCTTCTCCGAGCACTTCGGAGTGGTCTTAACTAGCTCCTTCACCTTAAACCTAAACTTAACCTTCTTATCCTTATCCTTTGTAATATCACTCGCCTTCTCCTTCTTAATAAGAATATCAGGACCCTTGTCCTTTGCCTTAACCTTAATAACAGATGACCTCTTACCCTTTGATTTATAGGTAACAACCTTCTCACTCTCCTTCTCCTTCTCACTTTCCTTATCCTTCTCACTCTCCTTATCTTTACAAACAACAACGAAAACCTTATCATGAACAACACTCGACAACTTCTTCTCCGTCTCCGTCTCCTTCTCCTTCTCCTTCTCATTAACTTTACCAACATCAACACTCGGCAAATTCTCATTAGCCAAATCAGCAACAACAGCAGAAATAACACTACGAGAATCATCCGGCACCTTCTCCATCTCCTGAACAACGCTGGCCCCTCCCTGAACAACCGGTGCATTCACCTCATCACCAATCGATGTTTTCTTCGCCAACTCATAAGGATTAAACCGAGGCAAAAGGACATTCGCTGCTTTCGATGGATTCTTCACCAAAGTATCATAAGGATTAAACCGAGACAACGGCGTTGGATTCAAAATTTTACCTATATCAATTTTAAGATGAAAAAAGTAATATTAGTTTTGAGACAAATATTAGTTATAAGCAACTAACAACAGCACAATCTCATCAATCACAAAATACTAATACTAACAAACAAAACAGAAAATTACACAACTATGAATCTGATTCCTAAAAGCTAATACAAACACTCATTCTATGTGAATCCCATGGGATTCAGTGTGAATCCCATGGGATTCACATAAGCTAATTCAAACAGACAATCCCATTTGCTTATCTTCTTATGCCTATTACATAAAAAAAAAAAAAAAAAAAAAAAAAAAAAAAAAAAAAAAAAACTTATTTCATTTTAAGTAAAGTGTAAAACCTCGCAAAAATTCGTATAATTAACTTCGGTTAATTAAATAAATAATCTTCGTCATTATTGTAATTACCATTTTTACGGGGAAATTTAAAATTTTCTTTGTATATTAAAATGGTCACGATTACGATATTGCAAAATTCGTCAAACGACAAAACAAGTTCTCGACACAATTAACAAAATATAAATAATTCACTAATCTTAATTAACAATATTAATTACAAAATCAAATGGACCCTTAAACTTTCATAAGCCCAACCGGCCCAAATAATTAACCCATTTTATTTATAAATTTTACATATAATTCAACCAAACATGCATCAAAACGTCTCTTTTATTTTCAATTCGTACACACGACATACGTATTTTATTGTTCCATCTATTTAACCTCCTAGCCGACTATTAGTGTGTCAAATTTCACGTTCATACGTTAAGATTTGATACGTTTTTAAAAGGCTTTCCGTTTGGCTATCACTCGACCCAAACGATTCGTGAATTATTCATTTCTTATCCGTTTTTGTTCCCGTTCGTTCCTATGAGTTCCAAATATTATTTGTATCATGATTTCATGTATAAATATGTTGTATGATCGACTAAGACTCCATGATACTCAAATGAGCAATTCGTTTGGTAAGTAAACTTGGATGTCGACATAGGAATTTCACAAGGACAATTTCTAATTTGCTACTCTTCATAAAACCATTATAAAATGCTACTAGCTATCCTATAAATCGCTATTCCCTGGCTTCAAATAGTTGTCTTTGTTCCCTCATATAATTTGAGCCAAAAACATTTCATGCGTATATATATATGAACCGTTCGTCCTTTCCTTTCTTCACCATCACTTCTCAAATTCGTTTCTACTCTTTCTCCATTCTTACATAACTTAAAACTCTTAAGAAAATCATACTCGTGTAGTCTTGAAGCAAGAAGTTGTAACTTTAAAAAGTTATACGATCCATAGTTATAGTTTTCATTCGAACGCATATCAAACTAATCTTTTCATCCGTTTCATTCGACCTTCTACCACCCTAGAGGTGTAGTAAGCCGTTCTCACTCTTCCTCATCTCATATTAATCATTACTTTCATATCATGCATCGCATACATTAAATTTCGAACGTATAAGTAATCTTATTTCTTTATATCATACGTATAGTTATATATTAAACGATACGTGACTAGCCTCTATCTTGGAAGGCCTAGGAGTCACGTATCATACTTATTTTACGTTTAAAGTCATCATACATGCATCATATTTACTTATTTTACAAATCTAATATATACGTATAATACATGCATATAAAATTTTACTAAAACAAGCCAAACACCCTTCAAAATCGACCTATATCTTTTTATTTTACGTAATAAGCATACCTTATTTTTACACGTACTAATAGACCTACTCACATACAACCAATTTCGTATATATCATTCGTAAAAATAAACACGTCTCGACACCTAAAAACAGCCAAAGCAAATCGACATGAAACTTATTTAAAACTTGTGATTTTATGCGCTTTGGGCCTAAAAGCCCAATAAGCTCAAAATAAGCTATTTAAATAAGCTAATCAGCTAAACCTTTTTGATATGATTTTATAATATGAAAAATGATATTTTAATGAGCCCAACTCATCTCACGACTTACGGGCCTTGTTAAACGTTAAAAGCCCATTTAAAGAAAAATAAGCTCTTTTTACAAATAAGCAGTTAAAATAAGCTTTTTATTTACTAAATAAGCTACGGAAATTTTCCTAAAATTTTTCTAATCATTTTTGTATTTTTGGACTAAAAATGTAACGCGACGACACCTAGGACTAAATATGAAAATTGTGAAATTTAAGGACTAAACCTGTAAAAACAGAATAATTAGGATGGAAAATGAATAATTATTAATTTCTAAGCTTAAAAATAAATATTAGATAATTAGAGGACTAAAAATGTAATATATTTATAAAAAGGACTAACGGCGTAACGCTAACGTCGTTAGTATAAAAACTGTAAAAACCTGAGAAGGACAAGGACTCACATGTAATATTTGACATTCTTATTTATTTTCTATATTTTTCAACACCCCATTTCGACATATGCATTTTCGTTTCATTTTTATATATATATATTTATTTAATTTTTGTTACTAATATATATAACGTATATTAACTAATTTTTATTACGTATAATCATTATCATAATAAAAAGTGGAAAACTTTATAAATAATAAAACTGGTCATATCATTTTAAACATAAGCATATCATTTGCATATCATTCATTCATCATAACGATTATTTATCAATCGTTATTCATTTCGTATTTGCCAAATTGTATTTGGACAAATTCTTAGATAAATTTATTTATCAGGTTCCTATTCCAAGATGTTTCCATAAATCGTTTCCATAATCTTATTCAAATTTACTCTTCGTCATCTCTTTATCAAATCCAGGTGAGTCACAGCCTCATTTCAAATAATTGTTTTTAACTCATTGGGGGAGATACATGCTTACATATACTTTGATAATTTGATAAGTATATGAAATAAAATAAAATACATGATTCAAATCAATTTTCTAATTGATATTAAAATAATATAATTTGTGATTTATAATATATTGATATTCCCAATGTGATTATTGTGGTATGTGAAGAATCTATATTGATGAATTATTTGACTGAAATATTGATATTCATGTGAAAATTGTTCTCAATTCGATTATTGTGATATATGATATAGATGTGTTACTGGCGATATATTTAAATTGAATTTCTGATACTCAAGCGATACTATTTTCAAACTGAATTTCTGATACTCAAAAGATGATATATTCAAATTGAATTTCTGATACTCAATCGATACTATTTTCAAACTGAATTTCTGATACTCAAAAGATGATATATTCAAATTCAATTTCTGATACTCAAGCGATACTATTTTCAAACTGAATTTCTGATACTCAAAAGATGATATTTTCAAATTGAATTTCTGATACTCAAGCGATACTATTTTCAAACTGAATTTCTGATACTCAAAAGATGATATTTTCAAATTGAATTTCTGATACTCAAGCGATACTATTTTCAAACTGAATTTCTGATACTCAAAAGATGATATTTTCAAATTGAATTTCTGATACTCAAGCGATACTATTTTCAAACTGAATTTCTGATACTCAAGCGATACTATTTTCAAACTGAATTTCTGATACTCAAATGATACTGTTTTCAAATTGATCTCTGTAATACGATACTTGTTTTCATGATGTTATGCTAAATGAGCCCATAGGTCCTTGATATTGCCTAAGTTAGCTTATCGCCATAAAGCCCCTCTATCATGAGCCATTAATCACTGTAATGTGAGCGCGAATATAGTGGACTGATGAGTGCTCAAACACTCATCATTTTTGGTCTAATATGAACTGCAAAACATACAAAAACACTCAGTAATGCATCAAAATACTGAAAATATTCCAAAATTGTGTTTTATATGTTTTAGATGCAAAACGAGTAAAAACAAATGAAAAACGCACAAAGTTTGCAAAATTGGCAGTTTCAATCCCCCAACTTTCATAAAATTACAAAACTAGTCCCTGGATATTCAAAATATAGAAAATTATCACCAAAGGTCATTTTGAAATCATAAAATGTCATATTTAGTCCTTTGGTGAAAAATTGGAAAGTTTTGGAAATTTACAGTTTAAGTCCCTGGAGTTTCAAATATTGGCAGAAAAGGTCCCTGGTGGGATAATTTTGAAAGAAAAATCAATTTTGATCCTTGGGAATTCATAAAAACTATTTTTAACCCTTGGGTAAAAACTTTGAGGAAATTTCATGTTTAGTCCCCGGATTTTGCAAATTGACAATTTTGATCCCCGGGTGTTTTGTTTTGGAAAATTGCAACTTTGGACTTGGTATTATTCACATGTGACAATTTTAGTCCTTATAATGAATTTTGTGAATTTACAATTCAGGCCCTCAAATTCAGAATATTTACACAATGGGTCCTTAATGTTTTCACTAAATAAAACAAACCACTTTTTTTTGTTATTTAGCTAATCCAATAAACCAACCAAACCCAAAAATCAAACCTGGTCCATGAAACACCCCAGGCCCAAAGATAAAAAAGCCCACCCAACCTAAACTAATACTACCCCGTACGTTGACCACAGTCAAACCCCAAACACCCCGTATTACTATTCATCTTCTTCCCTAAACCTCCCCTAATTCCCAGGCTTATGCCCCCTCTTTTTCCACCAACTATCACCAAACACTCAACCACACCACTCCTATCCCCCCTCCTCATTTATTGCTCACCTAATCCACCCAATCTGCCAACTCCCATTTTCCCGCCAAACTTAATTTGAACGGCTCAGATTGATTTGAGTGATCCAACAGCTCAGAAAGGTGTGGGAATGAAAGAGAATGCTCCAGGGATTATAAAAAGAGAAGAAAAAGAGAAGAAAGGAGTTAGTTTTTTAGCAGTTAGTAGTGTAGCTTTTTAGTGTAATTTTACGAATGTAATTTTTAAACTATAGTCTTAATTCTAGTCTTAATTTGTATTCTCAGTTTTTTCATTGTATTATCTCAACGTTTAATCAACAAAATTCAAGTTCCTCTTAGCTCAGTTTAGTTTATTGCAAATTTTCATTTAAATTACCATTTTACTTTAAAACTAGTTAAAAGTGGTTAGTAAATGTTTCATAAGGTTTCATTAAGGGACTTATAAGCCTGCATAAGCTCAGAAAAGTTTAGACAAAGTTTTAGCTCAAAAAAATTATTCAGGTCAACAAAAGTCAACTGAGGTTGATGATTTTGGAAAGGTGATGCAGAGGGGTGATATGTTTATGGTTTCTGGTTTAAAAGCTTGTTGATAAGCTCTCATGAGCTTTGTGATCTTGACCTGAGGTATATCTCTCTAATTTATGTCTCAATTCATTCTTGTGGTCACCTAGCATTTTTTAATTACTAATCTTTGTTTGAGCTTGATATTGTGCTAAATTCATGATCATTTTAGTTTGTATTATATCCTTGTAGCTTATCTCATAGGTCTATACTAGTAGGTTTAGCTTAGATCACCATTTATCTCATCAAATCAAAAACAGTCAAAGTATAGGGGTGTTTGGCTCAGACCATTTCATTGTGTTTAAGGTCGAATTGGTTGTTGCTTTCTGCTTACATTAGTTACCTAGGGTCTAAATAAGACTTGTAAGTCACAAAATGTCACCTTAAACAAGCCAAGGTCAAAATCCAAGTTTTTACCCCATTGCAGTCCACTGTTGGACAGTTGATACCCCAAAACCATTTCATTAGCTCATATTTGATCCATGTAACTTATTTTAGCTTTGCATTAGCTTTTCATAACATTTCTAGCTTATTAGAAGCTCTGGAAATCCATATAAGTCAAAGTACCTAGGTTTTTAGAAAAAGTCAAACTTGCATCATCAGATTTTTCCAAAAGTTCAAACAATTTTAGTGAATTTTGTGTTTATTCTTAGGTTGTGAATCTTGTTGTTACTTAATCTCTATCAGCTCAACTTTCATTTCCCATATTCATTATATTTTTGAGATTTTTATGCTGGGCCCCACATTGCCCAAAAGACACTTGCAGGGGGCATAACTCCCCTGCATCAGCAGCACCACCTCCACCACCACCACTTTGTGGTGGTGTTCTGACCACCTCAGTGGGCCCAAGGCCACCATTATTGTTCATTTCCACCCCCCTCCTAGTAGGGTTGAGGTTTTGACCTCTTGGCTGACCTAGAAACCCCTGGGTCCCACCTATTTTGTGCCCTCAAATCTGTCCCACTTTCCATTCCAGAAACAATTTGCAAGTGCTTATTTGGTGGCTTTTAGCTTATTCAGTGGTCCATTAATGCTTTTTCTTGCTTAAGCTTGCTCACATAACTTATTTGGATCAGTTTTATCCATTGTGGGTCCCACCACATGCCATTTTAGCCCATTTTGCATTTTGGTCAAACTAAGTCAACTGTCTTGACTTATTGGTTTATTCTAGCTTATTTCAAGTTTACAAAAAGTTTGTTTTTATAAAAAGTGTTTGTTTTTATGTATTTAATAGGTTTGTAAAAGAAAAATCAAGAAAAACAAATTTAAAATTAAGTGATAGTTTCTATTTAATGTAATTTAATTTTAATTTTCATTTTTAAATTTTTGTTAAGTACTTAGCTATTTTATATTTTTATTAAATTCCTCATATATTAAAGTAGTTATAATAATTTTTTCAGATTTTTATTTTCTCATTTAGTATTAATTAGAATTAATTTTAGTTTTATTAATTATTAATTAATAATTAGTTTAAAATAGCATAATTAGTTTTTATTAAGTAAAATCAAGTTTTTATATTTTTTATAGCTTTTATATGTTGTAAAATAATTTTAGAAATTTTATTAGAATTTTCACTGTTCATTTAGTATTTTTCTTAATTTAAAATAGTTAATTAGTTAATTAGTAATTAATTAATAGAAAAATCACAAAAAGACAAAAATACTTATTTTAATTTTTAAAACTTGTTTTTAGTTATTTTATAATTTTAGGAATTTTATTTTCACCTTTTTAGTATTTAAATAATATTATATTGTATTTTAGTTACTTAAATATTAATAATAAGTATTAAATAGTTTTTAATTAATATTAAATAATTAAATAGTGTAAAAATTAATTTTAATTTTCTAAAAATTTTCTTTTACCTTTTAGTTTGTAAAAAAGTCATTTTCACCCCCTGGGTGTTTTCAGATTTCTGTTTTCACTTTTTATTTCGTACGTTTACGTTTTATTTAAACGTAACGTACGCGTTTTTAGTTTTAAACGTTTCTGAGTTTTCAAACTTTCTCGTCTTATTCATATAGCTTATTTAAGCTATTCTCTTGTAGATTCCATAGCTCAATCACACACAAAACCCTTTTTCCATCCAAATTCACCCGATCAAATAACCGTTTGTTTACAATTCACACCTCGTCGGGACTTAAACGACCCGGGAAAACACTGTATTCCTCGGAGCATTGATCTAGGCTGTTTGACCATGTTGACCACATCCGTGGTTGATTTTGGTTGACGGTTCAGGCTCAATCATGGACAGATTCGAAACCTGTTTTGGATTGACCCCCGATCCCACTAATGCTTGACGGAATGCCATTATGCATGTGGTTAGTCGCATTAGTCGTGATACACTATATTTGAGTAAAAATAGGAATTGACAAATCACCTATTACACGAGGGCAAATTCATCATTGATTTGATGAACACCAGTCGTTTACGGTATTTGTTAACGTCTTGCGTGTCATGAGGCTTGGTGCAATATCTATAAAGGAATAAAATATATGTATTCAACATATATTTAGATACAGCTGTATAGGTTCGCCCATATGTGAATTGTTTATCTGATCGATTTAGTATCATGAGTTTCCAGCTCATGTTAAGATTATTGATTCTTTATTGAATGTGATTGAATATTTATATGATTTATTTGTGAATATATTCGATACTTGTTTCGTTACTGTTTGTATTTTGTTAATACCAAATATTCCTGAAATCTAACAAAATAAAGGGTTTTTCCTAAAACTCTATGAACTCACCAACCTTTGTGTTGACACTTTTAAGCATGTGTATCTCAGGTAATTTAACGGAGCAGAACAAGACACGGAGTGGGCATTTATTACTCTGATAAATTAAAATGGTGTAAAAATCAAATTTGTCATTTTTACAAGTCTTTATATCTTTTCATAAGATTTTAAATCAAATGGTTCATCTTTTATCAAAATTATTATTTAAATGACAAATGACTTTCAAAATGTTTCTTTTAAACCGTTTTATGTGGTTAAAACTTCGATCCTCACCGTAACACCCAAATTACTTTTCCGCTGCGACAAACTTTAAAAATGGGGGTGTTACATAAAGCATAACAACTAACTACATCAGAAAAATAAGCTAATTCAAACAGACATTCCCATAACAAAAATAAGCTAATCCAAACAGTCATTCGATCACAAAAAATAGCCTAATCTTAAAAGCTAATCTACTCGCTGATATAACCTAATCCAAACAATCATTCAGTAACAAAATAAGCTAATAAAACCACAAAATAAGCTAATACATTCACAAAATAATGTAATCGATCACAAAAATTCAAAATAAAGACTGATTTAACAAAAATATACCAGAATCGAAATTTAGAAGCTTATTTTGATCGGATTCCGCCAACGAATGGTCTTTAGATTGAGATATTTCAGCTCGTAGGTCCATTTAAATGGAATGAGCGGTGGTTTCACGGTGGCTTGACGGGGGATTGACGGTGGTTTGATGGATTTAGGGGCGGTTAGGGTTACTAAAATGGAATTGAGGGAGAAAATGCGTGTGTGCTTGTTTTTGGTGTGTGTGAATGAGACGGGTTTGATAGAAAAAAGGGATTTATTAGTTGGAGGTGATATGACTAAAATGCCCCTTAGCCTATTTTAATTTTAAAAGGATAATTTATCTACATCGTTGGATGGAAGGAGGATGGATGGTTGAGATCGTTTGGTTTGTTCTTTAGCTAAATGGTGTTCGTATAGGACTTTTGTCATAACAATATAAGATAGGTAATGAATAAACATTATTTGTCGAAGACAAAAGTTCTATACGAAACACCATTTAGCTAAAGAACAAACCAAACGATCTCAGCCATCCATCCTCCTTCCATCCAACGGTGTAGATAAATTATCCTTTTAAAATTAAAATAGGCTAAGGGGCATTTTAGTCATATCACTTCCAACTAATAAATCCCTTTTTTCTATCAAACCCGTCTCATTCACACACACCAAAAACACACACACACACACGTTTTCTCCCCCAATTCCATTTTAGTAACACTAACCGCCCCTAAATCCATCAAACCACCGTCAATCCCCCGTCAAACCACCGCGAAACCACCATTCATTCCATTAAAATGGACCTACGAGCTGAAATATCTCAATCTAAAGACCATTCATTGGCGGAATCCGATCAAAATAAGCTTCTAAATGTCGATTCTGGTATATTTTTGTTAAATCAATCTTTATTTTAAATTTTTGTGATCGATTACATTATTTTGTGAATGTATTAGCTTATTTTGTGGTTTTATTAGCTTATTTTGTTACCCAATGATTGTTTAGATTAGGTTATATCAGCGAGTAGATTAGCTTTTAGGATTAGGATATTTTTTGTGATCGAATGACTGTTTGGATTAGCTTATTTTTGTTATGGGAATGTCTGTTTGAATTAGCTTGTTTTTCTGATGTAGTTAGCTGTTATGCTTAACTTAAAATGAAATAAGTTTTATAGTGTTTTTTTTTTTTTTTTTTTTTTTTTTTTTTTTGATGTAATAGGCATAAGAAGATAAGCAAATGGGATTGTCTGTTTGAATTAGCTTATGTGAACCCCATGGGATTCACGCTGAATCCCATGGGATTCACATAGAATGAGTGTTTGTATTAGCTTTTAGGAATCAGATTCATAGTTGTGTAATTTTCTGTTTTGTTTGGTAGTATTAGTACTTTGTGATTGATGAGATTGTGCTGTTGTTAGTTTCTTATAACTAATATTTGTCTCAAAACTAATATTACTCTTTTCAACTTAAAATTGATATAGGTAAAATTTTGAATCCAACGCCGTTGTCTCGGTTTAATCCTTATGATACTTTGGTGAAGGATCCATCGAACTCAGCGAATGTCCCTTTGCCTCGGTTTAATCCTTATGATATGGTTGCGAAGAAAACATCGATTGGTGATGAGGTGAATACACTGGTTGTTCAGGGAAGGGCCAGTGTTGTTCAGGAGATGGAGAAGGTGTCGGATGATTCTCGTAGTGCTATTTCTGTTGTTGTTGCTGATTTGGCTAATGAGAATTTGCCGATTGTTGATGTTGGTAAAGTTAATGAGAAGGAGAAGGAGAAGGAGACGGAGACGGAGAAGAAGTTGTCGAGTGTTGTTCATGATAAGGTTTCTGTTGTTGTCTGTAAAGATAAGGAGAGTGAGAAGGATAAGGAGAGTAAGAAGTAGAAGGAGAGTGAGAAGGTTGTTACCTATAAATCAAAGGGTAAGAGGTCATCTGTTATTAAGGTTAAGGCAAAGGACAAGGGTCCTGATGTTCTTATTGAGAAGGCGAAGGCGAGTGATATTACAAAGGATAAGGATAAGAAGGTTAAGTTGAGGTTTAAGGTGAAGGAGCCAGTTAAGACCACTCCGAAGTCCTCGGAGAAGAAGTCTGTTAAAGGATTATCGGAAGCTCCTATTTTGAGATTGGAGAAGCCGGTTCAGGAAGAAACTCAACATGCTAAAAAGAAACCGAAGCTAAAGCTGCAAAAAGGTATAGATCTGTCTTGAACCATTTAACTAATTTCAAGGTTAGGTTGTTTGAATCCCATGGGATTCACAGTGAATCCCATGGGATTGACAGTGAATCTCTTTGTTATTAAGTTGTTTATATTGTGTTTTTTTTTATGTAGATGCTGATGAAAGAAGAAGATATCGAAGAGTAATGTTGTTTTAAAGAGAAAGAGGGGCGATTTTTCCGGTTCTGGTAAAGAAGTTGATATTACAGCCAAGGATAAGGGGAAGAAGAAAATGATGGGGAATCGTCCGTTGGAGATAAAGAAGGACGATTCTCCTGAAGAAGTTATAGCTGACGATGTTATGAAACAGCTTTTGAAGAATATATTGAAGAATCCTTCTGTTAAAGAATATGTTAAAGAAGAATATGAGGAGAGTGAACTGATGTCCAAGAATAAGGGAAGAAGATAGAAAAAGAGTTGAATCCTGATGAAATACGACATCAACAGTATTTTTCAAAATTGCCAATTCTTCAAGCTAGGACAACACCTACTACCCTTCATACTGCCATCCATAGCATAAAAAATGTTCATGTTGAAAAGTTTCTGGTGGAGATTGGTTTTAGCTCGTTTTTCAAGTTTGATATAGACTACATACCTTCAAGGTTAGGTAGGTACGTGGTTAAAAATTTTGATGAAAAGACTTGCTGTTTGAAGTTGGAAAATGAAAAGTCAATCGAGGCCACGGTTTCCAAAGTTCATGATTTGTTTGGTATTCCAATTGGAGGTGTGTCTTTGTTATCTTTAGAGCCCAGGCCCGTTGGAGATGAGTTTGAGGAAGTTTGGAAAAGTCAGTTTCAACCAAAGCAGTATAAGAAAATCAGAGTTAATGATATTGCTTTGAAATTGATTGAGTCCAAGGAAGTTGACTTCCTTTTTAAAACCAACTTTCTAACTCTTTTTACGAACACAATGGGTATGTGTTCTAGCTTGCTGGGGGAAATTAACTTGGATGTTGTTAGGCGGGTTCGGGAATATACTGATATTTCTGGCATTGATTGATGTAAGTACATTTTTCACTGTCTTAAGAATAGTAAAGCACTGACAACTCTTCAAAACAAATACACTGGTCCATATACCTTACTTGCTGTAAGTTTTATATTATATTAAGTTTTAAATTGTTTTCATGTTTCTATGACATATTTGTTGCAACTTTCTTACACTTTTTTTTGTTCTTTGTTTTTTGATTTCACCTCTTGTATTTAGATTCAACAAATTACAAGAAGGTTCCTATTGTCCGGACACGTCCGGCAATAAAACAGTGGTCGTCATTCTTAATGGCATAGAGGCAGGATACGGAACTCAAAGAAGAATATATTGGTATGTCAGAGGTTTATGACGAATCCGAGCTTCCAGAGACGGAAGGTTTTGTTGCCGGTGGTTCTTCTGATACTTCATTCAAAGAGGTTCGTTTAGTTCTTTGTTTTATGTTCTTCTGATACTTCTTTCAGTGTGAACATGTTTAGGATCACATGGGGTTGACAGTTAATCCCATGGGATTCACAGTTTCATTATAAGGTGTGTTTGGCTCAGTTGACTTCTGTGGACAAAAGTGTGTTTAGGAATTAATCTGCATTTCAATCAACTCTAATTTGCATTAAGGAGTAGTAATTCTTAGTTCTAGATCACTGATAATTAGTTGGTTAGGCTTTGCACTTTTATCTTGAATTTTAGGGATAGATTTAGTTTAGGTCCATTCTAGGTGTTCAAATATGCTTAAAATGGTTTGATATAGTTAGTCAATATCTGGTATAGAAGCTTCATTAGTCAAAATACTCAGTTTCAACCCATTTCAACCCATAACATCAGTTTACCTATTGTCCAAAACCATTTTTCCCTTGATTTTTAATTTCTGATTTACATGTTCAAATCCTTCAGGGCTGCAACTATCATGTGCAACCACTGTTGTCTCAACAGCCTGGTTGATCAGTTGGTTAAAAGCTCCATAAAGCTCATTATTAGCCGATATTTGAGAAATAATACTTAGGTGGGTAGTGTTTTGGATTATTAGCTTTTTGATAACTTTTCTTGTTGGATTCTAGCTTAAATTTAAGCTTAAACTTTCCCCATTAGACCTGATTTTACTGAGTTGGTTGTTAATCCCATGGGATTAACTAGTTAATCCCATGGGATTCAATGTGCTTATCTCATTATGAATATTCCTATTTGTTTTTTCTCCAGGATTTGCTTAACAATCTTGAAGAAAAGTTAGTTGTTTTAAGCAATGAAAGAACTTGTTTTGAAGAACTTTTGGCAATAGCCGGTTTAGAATTCCCTGGTGATTGAAAGCTCATTGAACTACATAAAAAGTATGTTCAAATTTTCAAGCATCCAGTCACATTAAATGGTGAAGATCTTGATGGAGATGATGATAATGGAGATGATGATAAACGCATATCTGGTGCCGATCCCTAATTCCGATAGCCTGTTGTAGTTCCCTTTTATAATTGAAACCGTGAATTTATGTAATAGCTTTGTTAACTTTGTTAATTTTGGTTGGAACTTGGAACCGTTAATTTATGTATGAATTTCTTTATTGAATAATTTTATTAATCTGTGAATCCTATGGGATTTATCTGTGAATCCCATAGGATTCATCTGTTAATCCCATGGGATTCATCTGTGAATCCCATAAGTTTTGTTGCCTAATGTTATTAGAAGTGTAAATCCCATAAGCTTTGTTTTAGTTAATCCTAAAAGTGATTCATTATGAATCCCATGGGATTCATTGTGTATCCCATGGGATTCACAATAATTTAAAAACTCTTTACCTTTCAACAGTGGTTGATCAATCTCAAATGAAAGAAGGAAGTGATGATGGTAATGGGGATGATAAGAAAGATAAAGATGCCGAGAAGCGAGGTGATGCAGTTCCCGAAAACCAAGTTGTTGAACCTTTCTCTTTAACGCAATGGATCGAAAACCATTTAGATTTGATTGAAGAGTGGTTTAATTGTGCAGCTGCAGAGTTCTATTATGTGATATTCTTGCATAATAATTCTTTACTTATTTTTTCCACAAATTTATTTCTTTTTAATTAATTTTTTTTATTCAGCTAAAGTCGGTCGCTGAAGGTACTATGGAGCCAATGGGTGATGGGAATCCAGGTGCCATTACTCCTCAAAATATGGCTACTCGTGCTTCCAATGTAAGTCCGAGTCCTGAAAAGCGTTTGATGAAACCGTCTTCCTATTTATTAGCTCCATATATGAACAAGAAGACAAAGGTTCAACTTAAAACGACTAGGCCGGAGTTCGTTCTTGGGAATAGTGTTTTCACGATGCAGGGCGAAAAGCTGTAAGTTTATATGTGTTTTTTATATAAGTTTCATAGTATGTTATTTGATTCAATGTGTGGGATTGACAGTGAATCCCATGGGATTCAGTGTGAATCCCATGGGATTCAGTGGGATTCACGATTAATTATATGATATGATTCTTAAATGATTTTTTTTCTCATACAGTGAACGAGTTTTTGAAACACATTATGGGGAGCTATATTCAGTGCATTTGAATATGGAGACATTAACACCCGGTTTGGAGGTTGATGCTAATGTAATTGATTGTCTAGCTGCAATTCTGAATCATGAAAATAGTTCTAGAGCAGCTGGTTGTCCATTGCGACACTTTTTCCCAACTGGATGTATTGTAAGTAATTATTTTTTGATTTGCTTAATAAATTGTTTTAAATAATCTACTTATCTGACTTACCAAACACCCCCAAAGCAATTCATATCGTAACATCATATTGAAAAATCGCATATACATACGATAACTATGTTTGATGGAACATTGGAGTCTGAGGATGAAAAATTTGAAAAAGAAATTTCGGCTCAGTTTAAAGATGATGTTGGTGGCATGACTCTCAATTGCATTGAATTGGTAAAATTAAATTTTTTTATTTTAATTTTTTATTTTTGAATTTACTTTTTGTCATTTTTATTATGTTTTTTGGTTTTGTTTAAACAGGCTTTTTTCCTATTCCCAAAGCGGCCCATTTCATTGTCGTTGTCTTCAGCCTTACTAAAAAGATTACAACAATGACAATACTGGATAACAGCGATTGTGGAGCAACGTACGAGGAAAAGTATAAAGATACATGTGAACTTCTTGTAAGTACTTACTTTTCTGTTGTAAAGTAATTCAAAGATCCTTTCTAGCCAAAAAAGGATAGTGTTGCAATTGTGTGAATCCCATGCGATTGACACAGATCACATGTTACTTTTATGATTAATTCCATGTGATTCATTCTGAATCCTATGGGATTGACACATATCACACATGTTACTTTTATGATGAATCCCATGGGATTCATACAGAACTACATGAGATACTAGACGAATCTGTGATTTTCCCATAATTATAGTTATTTATGCTCTCTCTTGTTTTTAATAATTTTGTAGAAAACGTTGTTTGCCCGTCATCTGGAGTTGTATGGTCACAATAAACATATTAGCATTTGTAAAGTCAAGCCAAGAATCGCAAGCCTCAAGTGGAAAGACCAAGAACAACTTCAAGGATTGTCGTGTTTTCATTATGTTACATATGGATAATTACACCGGTGAAGCTCCTAGAAAATGGGATTGTGGTTTGGTTGCCGAGTCTAAACAACAGTCTAACCAATTGAGGGTATTGAGATTCAAGTTTGCCACCAAGATATTGTTACACGAGGTTAATGTTCATGCGGGTAAGATGTATGAATTAGCATTGGAGTTTGATAAACTTCCTCCTGGTGAAAAGCTGTCTATAATTTTTTCAGCAGTTAGGAATAGGGATGCACGTGACCGCAAATTCTAGAAGTTCGTCTTTTGTTAATGATAAGACAATAGATAACATGCTGCCATCCATGACCGCAAATTCTAGAAGTTCGTCTGTTGTTAATGGTAGAAAAATAACTATTGAAGTAATTGGTTTACATAGATTTTCTTTTATGATATTATTAGATTTTTATGATATTTTATATAGATTTTCTTGTGAATGGTTGAAGTTATTTTAAACGAAGTTATAAAATAATCCCATGGGATTCATTTGCTAATCCCATGTGATTCTTATAAATATTCAAATAAAGAAGAAAAATAACTAACGAAACTAGAATTTTATTTGCAAATCATCTAAATATTCAAGTAAAGACGACAAAATAACCAACATAAAAGCAAAATATAATAAGTTTGTTCAAGAAACTTTTGGTTTCAGCTTTCGCCTTGCATTTGGGTTATGTTGTTTCTGTTGAAGTAATTGGTTTACATAGATTTTCTTTTAAGATATTATCAGATTTTTATGATATTTTATATAGATTTTCTTGTGAATGGTAGAAGTTATTTTAAACGAATTTCAATGAATCCCATGGGATTCACAGATGGATCCCATGGGTTTCGCAGATGGATCCCAAGGGATTCACATATGGATCCCATGGGATTCACATATGGATCCCAAGGGATTCATACAGAATCCCATGTGATTAATCTATATATTAAATGTGATAAAAAAACACATTTTTTGTAAATTCAATAAATTACTTTTGCTGGAATCTTTTGGTGAATATGCCACATACAAAGTCTGTGTTTCGATTTTGTGAAAACGTCTTCAATGACCCTCTTCATTGCTCCATCTTGATTTGTTACCACCATGGTTGGTTCTTTCTATCACATGGGATTCTACCATGTATATTTTTATCTTGTTGTAAATCATCTTCTGACGTGTTTATTTTTTTATCAAAACAAAAACAATAAACTCTATCCTTTTCTAAAAATTAAATATCTCGCAAACCGTTAATCATTAGGTGAAAAAAAAAATTATACCATCACGACGAGAATTAAATTATCTTTCTATGAATATGCAATTCTATGTACTTTTGACGAACTTTTTTTTTCAAAATTTTCGCCCAGAAAAATCACACGTGATTTGTAAAAATCACATGTGATTTTTCTGGGCGGAAATTTAAAATAAAAATAAAAAAAATAAAAAAGTAAAAAAAATAAAAATAAAAAAAGGTCGAAAGTATAGAGAAGTGCATATGTATGGATAGATAATTTAATTCTCGTCGCGATGGTGTATTTTTGTAGCTTGAAGATTTACCGTTTGCAAGATATGTTGTTTAAAAAAAAGTGAAATTTTGTTTGTTATTAATTTAGATGAATAATGGATGGCTAAGATTGGTTCTTTGAATTTATGACAAATATGAGATCTATATTGATCTCAACTCTTGAAAAATATTAAGAGGCATTTGAAAGCGATTATTAAAATAAACGGGCTCTATAAGAAAATCATGCTTTATGAGGTAAAATAATTAGTCATCCAAATTTTCAATTGTGGATTAGAGAGGGTTATGAGACACCGTTCATTAGAGAGTTCTTTGTTTTGTTATATCCACTTGCCACTCTCGTCTTCCTTTTAAACTCTTTCATCGAATCTCCACTTAAACCCTTTACTTAATTGCATGCTTAACATATGTATTCCATTATCACAATTTCATTATGACATTTGGCTTGGGTTACACAAATTCCAGAAGCGGTCGCTACTTAATCCTTTTCATCTATTAAAAAAAATTGCTTCATTGCTTTAGGTCTTCCTGACTCATCTATGCCATATCTTTAGGTTTTGGAGACGAAGAGTATTGCAAAATAAAGTCATAAAATTGCATGCATAGAATTCTCCCTAAATCGGTTTCATAAGTTTATCAATCTTAATTACATCTTTGAGGATTTTGTTATTTTTGGGGTTTTCCTTATACAGTTTCAATTTTAAATTTTGGTTATGGGTTTCAGTAATTTTGGATTTTTATTTCTTTCGAAGCTCATATACACCAAGCGAAAATAACATAACTTTATATCAAAATTTATTTAATAATCTTATGTATGCACAATAAAAAGACCGTGTATTATCTATATATACTATAGGAGCGGCAAAATACCCCTTAGCGATTATTATATTCCGAAAAATGGAGGCTTGTTACTGGGCTAACTTTAGTCCACCATGCAGCCCATCACCTTCATTTGTGTTTGTAATAATAGAACTTAATTGCCGGGATGTTATTTTTGCATCATCATTATACTAGTTATAATACCCGTGCACGCACTGGGTTTTTTCAGAAAAAATTAATTATATAGTATTATCGTTTAGAAACATAAAATCTTATGTATATTTTAAAAAGTTAGAGCATCAGCATGTGCGAAAGTAAGAAAAATAGTTAGCAGAAATTTTAAATATAACCATGACATTGACCTTGTATTGGATTCTTGAGCGTGTCTCCTTATAATGCTATTGGGCCAAAGATTCTTTGATCACATGGGTTTACACATAAATCAAATTTATTTTAAAATTTTTGTTTACTAAATGGATATATAAAAAATTTACCCGAGAAAATTATGATATAAGTACAACTAATAAGTATGCATTAGTTTTTCATTATGTATTAATATCAATTAATATTCTGTAAAAAATTTATTTGATGAAAGATTTAATTTTATTTAGCTGACATAGATGTTAATGTTGAGGTTGATGTTGTTGTTTAACTTTAACTAATATCACGTTGTACAAAATGTGCGAGTTTAGTAGCACATGATGAGCGTTGATAAAGTTAAAATATACTCCGTAAAGATTTTAAAAATGTTTTTCCGGATATCCATATATAAACTTTAAATAATAATTACATGAGTCGTTATAAATCGCGTATATTTATTTTCATATCACAGTAACTCGTACTTACCATTTAATATTTATATTACCGTTAATAATAATTTAATTGTATTTAATATTCAAACCCGTAAATTAAACTTATAAATAGGATAACATGAGTTCTTATTTATATTTAACGTACACAATAAAAAGATAGTTTAATAGATGAAAGTTTAAAACTAATATTTATTTTAAAAGTATTTAACGTATATTAAAACTAATTCATACATTTATAAAATTTTGTAAGTTTAATTGATTGAAGTCTCAAACCAAAACTAATACTCATGTAATTGTAAACAGATTTTATATTATAAAGTGTACGGGGTATAAAGTGTAAGGGTTATTTGTTTATTATCTAAAGTTATCAATAAACATGGAAATTTATAAATTTACACTTAACTCCATATAATTATATTTAAAATTCAACAACTAATGTTTTATTAATTAACTCATCTTTTTTTTTTAAGTTTTTATTTTCATAAATTTGACACCTATATTTTTATTTGTTTTTTTTCCTCAATCAAATTCTCCACCAAATTTATTAAAGTTTGACCAAAATCAATTTAATTTTGACTTTTTATTGGCCAATCATATTGATCGATTTCGTCTATGTGTCAAAATCGAGCATTCTTATTGGTCCAATTTTTTTTCACTAAGATTGTTTTGTCAAAAAAACTCCAAAATGATGTAATTCCTTTATTATATAAAAGATTGTCTTGAAGCTCAAGTTGGTTGTTATTATATAGTTGGTTATCGTATATCTTTCCTAATGAACTGCCCAGTAATAATCCGTCGTATGCCATTACATATAGTAAAGATTTAGAGAAAAAAAATTCCCACAACACAACTTGCAAGCAATATATAGTAAAGATTTAGAGAAAAAAAAACCAGTCGCAACGCGGCGAGCGTTTTTTGCTTGTTGTAACTATATAAGTATAAAAAAAATTTACACAATACTATAAAAATCTGGGTTAAAAACTAGTTTACTATAATAAAATTATTTTTGCAATGTCATATGACTTCATTAATCATGTTGAGGCAAATAAATAAACAAATACGTGTTTGTCAACTCGACCCATCTCGTTTCAACATGTACTAAAATTGATCCGTTTTAGAGAATAACCAATCTTGACTATGTAACCACCTCAGCACAGCAAATCTATATCTATAGTATGCAATATAGAAGGGATTTTGGTTTAATGGGGCTGAGGTTCTCTTTTATCCTTCAAGGTTGGTGAACATATCAGAATTACAACTTTCAGAATGTAACAAACACTTTGGTAAAGAAACTACAAAATCAAGATAATTAATATAGCGTCACTAATTATTATAATCATTTTTATGAGTTTTGCTAATTGTAGTATTAAGGCATGTTTAAAAGTTAAATCATAAGAGAGTGATACATTTAGGCCTTGTTTGTTTTTTATTGAAGCTCTTTTTGCCACTTTTGTTTGACAAAATAAATGAAGACTGTTTGTTTTTTTTTCAGAAATAAGTGGCCAAAATTACTTCTTTCCTCTTTCATATTTCAGACATAAATAAACTCTTAGTTAGAGCATCCACAATGGATCCCTATTATACACTCAATGAATGATGACTCATGGATCAATGCATTGTTGAAATCCACCTAGACCTGTATATTGAATGTCCGTGGGTCTTTGTACACGCCTCTAATAAACGATGACATGACATATATATGAATATTTTATAACTATTCATTTTCACGGCATATGAAACAAGTAGAGTGTTAGAAATGAAGCTGAGCGATATTTACGTGAATTGGAGTAGACAACTAGAATGCATAAAGTGCAGGGACTACTAATGTAATATTGTAAAAGTTGTCTTTTGTAAGGCCTATAAATACCTCTCAAGGCTTCACTTGAGGGGTGTGGGTGTGCAACATAATTTATCATAGTAAAAATATCTTTGTTTCATCTCACCTTCTCTCTACTTTCTCTCTCTAGAATAATGGCGTATTTTGATCAACCTCGTCCTCCAGAAGGTGATTCTTGGGTTCTACAATTGGTATCAGAGCTAACCGGGGGCGAATCGTGGTGTTTTTGGGTGTAAAATCGTGTTTTTTGGTGAAAAAAATCGGATTTGGTACTGTTCATCGGCGTGATATCGAGTTTGGAAAGATTTTTATCGAGTTTGAAATTTTTTATCGAGTTTGGTGCATGTTTATCGAGTTAAGTGTCGAGTAAGGAAAGGCTTATCGAGTTAAGTGCATGTTTATCGAGTTTGGTGCATGTTTATCGAGTTAAGTGTCGAGTAAGGAAAGGCTTATCGAGTTAAGTGCATGTTTATCGAGTTTGGTGCATGTTTATCGAGTTAAGTGTCAAGTAAGGAAAGGCTTATCGAGTTAGGCATGTTTTTTGGCGAGTTAGCCTGTTCACCTAATCGTTTATCGAGTTAGGTTTTTTGTGGCTTATACCTAGACGAAACTCTGCCAAATTTTTCTGAGCTTATCGAGTTACATAAGATCTTATCGAGTTTGAAGATCTTACCGAGTTTGAGATGAAACTATCGAGTTTGGGAAGTGGTTACCGAGTTAGGAAGCTTTATCGAGTTACAAAGGTTACCGAGTTAAGGGACAGTTTGCAAGTTAGGGGCTTATCGAGTTGGCGGGAAAATTTGAGTAAAATTTATTTTTGAGGGGAGACTAAACGTTCAATTTTTACGCGAGATTTTAATTTTGGTATAACGTTGAAAATTTTGGCCCGAAATTCAAATTTTTAGGCTAAAATTCAAATTTTTTCGGTGAAATTTTGCGTAAAAATTTTTCAAAACTCAAATTTTTCTGGTAACCTTAGAATTGCATTTCGTAGTGATTTCCAAATTATGGGCGAGAAAAATTTCCAATTATATTTTTGGAGGGAAAATCCGAAATCACTACGAATCAACGAGATTGAATGTCAAGCTTCACCAAAAACACACCACGAATTGCTTATAAGATCCTGATCAAGACTCACCAAAGATCGATGGCTAAATTTTGAACGTTATCAAAAGGTGACTACGGGGATAATTTGATTATTACTTATTTGAGCTTGAAGTGACGTTTCACGGGTGCGTGTACTTAGAATCTCAAGGTCTAGGGGTTGGTTGGATGAAGACTTTTGAAGATCCTTGTTTGAGCATTCATGGGATAGTGATTAAGACTTGGACATCTAGCTATGTGTGAGATCTATAAACGCATAAGTTGGTTCTTAATGCTCACAATAGCTATCACTTTAAGGAGTTACGTTGTAGTGCTCAGTGTCACACAAGGTTGTGGATTGTTCAAGAGACGGATATACAATAAAGGATGGATGGTTGGGTATATGCCACTACCTATATTGTAAGGAGTTACGTTGTTGTGCTCATATAGGTTCTTAATCAGGATAGTACAAGCGTAAGTCACAAGTATGGGGAATTTTACTTCACACTCAAGTTTGTCATATTGGGTTGTCTCCACACGTGGTCACTTACTATTAGCCAATGGAAGAGAGGTTGATCTGAGATGAATTGTAGAGAGAATAATTATTGCCATTTCACTCATGGGGTATTGATTTGTATGTTGCTTCCAGTTGATATGTTTATGTACCCATATTTATGATGATTCCGAGAAATCGTCATCATCCAGGAGGGAGAAATGTGTACATCGGGGCTTTTATTGAAGAACTGGAAGCATTCTAAGTGAGTTGAAGATGACGATATGATGCTCCCCAAACAAACCTGTGAAGAAGTTACATATTATCAGTCAAAGATTCATTTTCCGCTGTGCATGAGACTGAAGATTATATGGGCAGAATTCAAAGATACTTCTTCAACAAGCATCAAGGTTATATCAAACGGGTTGTCTATTTGGGAGGGAGCATGTAAAAGATAATGGCTTACTAATTGGGAGGGAGTAATAACCCAATTAGATTAGCAAGTGATTCGTCTACAAGTAAAGAAAGATTGCTGGGGATATTTATGAATAAAAGAGCTATGAAGTCTTCCTCAGCATTGCTGCGCTTACTTTGATTGTTTTATTTACTTGTTAGGAATCATTATAACCAATTCACGTATATCTCCAGCTGGAGGGAGATTGTTAGAAATGAAGCAGAGCGATATTTACGTGAATTGGAGTAGACAACTAGAATGCATAAAGTGCAGGGACTACTAATGTAATATTGTAAAAGTTGTCTTTTGTAAGGCCTATAAATACCTCTCAAGGCTTCACTTGAGGGGTGTGGGTATGCAACATAATTTATCATAGTAAAAATATCTTTGTTTCATCTCACCTTCTCTCTACTTTCTCTCTCTAGAATAATGGCGTATTTTGATCAACCTCGTCCTCCAGAAGGTGATTCTTGGGTTCTACATAGAGATTGAATGAGTTTTGTATCTTTATGTAATTTTAAAACTATACTTCAACAAAGATTTATTATCCTAAACAAACAATAACTTCCAATAATATAAATTTTGGTCAAAACAAACAAAGTTACACGATCTAACTAATTTTGTATACATAGAATTGCTTATGTATATTTTTGTTTCAGTTCACTAGTGTTTACTACTATAATATATAGATTGCATTTTGTAGACTGCATTTTTGTATCTGTAAATTATAACACTTTTTAAACCAATAAATTATTTGCTATTCAATCTATAAGTAATTAAAATAATATTATGAGGTGAAAATATATTAAACTGTGTAATGTTCAATGCACTGTGAGTGTTTTGTATGAGAAATTGAACGTTGGCGTGGCAGTGAATTGGCATTGTATTAAAAACTCTACATTATACTATACATTGGAGATGCCCTTAGTTGGAACAATTAAATTCAAAAGTGAATGGTTATTGCGAAAGTACAAAGAATTTATGCATGTCATAATTTTTTAGCTATGTTTATCATTTTATATTTTTCTTTTTCTTATTTATACTTTATAATATTACCAAAAAATTATATAACCCTCAAACAAAAAATCATATTTGATAATCAGTTTTGCTAAGATACATACGTCATAATGAATCTGGAAAGGGTTTCTATACTTGAGTGAGGTAGGGACTTTGTTAGGAATTATTGAAGACAAATTGGTTTATGCTGATAAGTTTCTATAGACAGGTTCCTACTGGTACCTTTAGTGGTTCCTACTGATGAAGTATTTCTGTGGATATAGTTAATCCGTAGCATGAGAAGTTACAAGGATATGTATAAGTTATATTAGGACAAGATATTGCATATCTTTGATAGTTTTCTTTACACGTTTTCTTGTAATGAGCTGTTAGGGTTTCTTGTAGTATAAAAGAAACTCATGGCTATTAATTATGTACAACATTATTAGAAACAATTTATAGTGATTAATATAGATCCATAGAGGATCAAAGTGTTTTAGTTAATTGTCTTCTTTACTCTTGTGTTTATATTCCGCGTGAATATAAGTTTAATAGAGATTCTCTATATAGTTTACTTTTGATTACATTAGCATTCTATCGATTCCTAAGGCTCAAAGATCTATCTAGGAGCTGATCCAACAGACTTGTAAGAGAGAGAGAGTATTGGATGAAAAAAATAATTCCGTTTTTATGCAAAGAATAATACTAACTGACATATGTTTAAGATGCAAAATTACATAATTAGCCTTCCTGCAAACTAATCTAAGCTTTAAAACTTCAATCTAATTACGAAATCGCCACACACATATGAGCCTTTGATCAAGTCGAGCCCAAGTGAGAGTAGTACCGGTTTGGGTGACTGACCGGGAAGTCCTCACTTGGGAACCACAAGTTCTAATGATATCAGGCGAATCGGGAATAGGAGTGGGGTTATCCCCTAAGGAGAGACACGCGGTTGGTATCTCTGCCCGAGGATGCGACACTAACTCGAGCCAACAACTAACAACTAACCCGCCGTTCAAAAAAAAAAAAAAAAAAAAAAAAAAGTCAAAATGAATGCATGTAACGGGTTGATATGCTATCTTACCTTAGAAGATTGTTTTATTTGAACTCATCTCGATGCATGCCCACTTTCTAGAAAACGATGAAATAAACATGGAGCATATTATAAGCTAAGGTAATGCCCAAAATACCCTTGATGTCATTGACACATGTCACTCTTAGCATGCATCCCATCTTTTTTAGTATAAGACAACTCACCCCCTGATTTGTGTTGGGTAAAATAAGAAAGAAGGTACGATGGAGGTTTAAATATAAGGGTTCAAAAGTAGTGAAGAACGGTTCATCCAACAGTTCGCAGTTGCAAAAAAGGTCGAAAAATGATGCAGACAAGTTCAAATAGGGGTCAAAACGTGGTTAGTTTTAATCAATGAGTGCCCATCTAGAATAAATAAAACCCAGTGACTGAGTGATTATATCTGATGCTTAATTAATATAATTTGATTAACAAGAAGCATTTATAATCTGTAATTATACTCTATTTTGTAGCTCTTAAGGTTCAAAATTTGCTCATTTTGGTTATGCACACCAACTGTTTGATGTTTTGTTTGTTCAAAAGTTAGAAATATTTCCCGCCAAATTTGCAGTTATTTGAGTTTTTCTTTTGTGGGTTTTGCTAAAAAAGATGAACTTGATGTTTCTGAGAAGAGCTTTTGTCTTTAAAGAAATCGTTAGTTATCGTTTTCAGACTAGAAAACACTGTCTTGGTTTAAGTATTTTGCGGGCTGTTCATGATGGGTCGAAAAGTGTTCATCGTGCACCTTTTTTTTCAAACATTGGTGGTGATGAGTCTAATGATTACAAGATTGACATTGTTGACGATGAGACTTGGAAAGTTTCAACTGGTTTTGCGGGTGTGTTAAGAGAGGATACTAGCTCATCGCTGGTGACGAATGCCTCTCGTGATCATGTGGTTAACCGTGAGTCTCGAAAGATGGATGACGCTGATGTTGACGACATCGATGATCTGAGAATATGTGGGAGGTTGTTTTATAAGCTTGATAAGGACTCGAAAGAGTATGAAGAGTACAATTATGATTTCCATAGAAAGAAATCATCAAAAAGCAATAAAAAAGAGACTCATAATGAAAACGTTCCAAAGAAAAAAGAGGAGACCAGAGAAAACAAAGTGACGGTTGGTGAAAGGTTTACCAGATTTAATGAAATGAACCAAAAAAAAGGATCGGTTATTGTAAAGAAGCAAAGGGTACCGACTTTTAATCAACTTACAGCGCCTTACCATGAGCCATTTTGTTTGGATATATACATATCAAAAGCATCTGTACGTGCGTGCATTATTCATCGAGGAACGAGTAAAGTTGTTGCTGTTGCACATTCTATTTCTAAGGACATGAATTTTGATTTGGGTTCAACTAGGAATGCGGCTGCCTGTGATGCTGTGGGGAAAGTATTAGCGCAACGTGCGTTGGCTGATGATATTCACAATGTGGTTTATACACCACGAAAAGATGAAAAAATAGAGGGTAAGCTTCAAACTGTACTCCAGTCTTTAATAAACAATGGTGTGTGGGTGAAGGTAAAGCTTAAGCAGAAGAAAGTTCGAAAAGCTGGCTTCCAGTCTGCAGATTATAAGCGTAGTTAATATGTCATGTTTGAAACAATTATCTTGTTTGTTGTTAAATCATCAAATTTCCCTTGTCCGTGTTCAGTAACTTTAGCATTTACTGATGCTGGTTGCGTTGAATCCATAAAATGATATTCAAAATTAACATTTTTCGACAATTTTCTTGTCCTCTTCACTTAACGAAGTAATCCATAGAACAAAATCCATCTTCTGAATCGTTTGAATCACTTATAAAGTAACAGAAGATGATGAATTTGACCATGATTATGTTGGTACTGTTATTCCAAGCTCGACTTTAGATTTTGAATAGGAATTTGGCTTGATATAGGGCTAGTCGGGCGGGTAGGATCGAACAGGGCGTCACGGGGCCTGCTTTTTAAGACCTTACTAGCATTTGGCCTAGTACCATACACACATTGTTGAAGCTATATATTCTGACCATAGTGTGATTTATATATACAAAGGTCATTGAACCTCAAGTTGCTTTGTCTGTTCCAACAACACAAAGGTATCTTAGAAACACCAATGAAACATTACGCATCTCTTCCAACCAATAATGTAAGCTGTAGATGAAATTACTTGAAGTAGCTGAGAACAGTATTTAGCCTTTGATGTTCTGTCTAAACATGAACAAAATAAATAATACCGCAGCCACAGTGACGGTGGACTAATATGATTAAACACCCCAATTTAGTTACTGAATCCAACACATATCATAGACCAGTCATACCCCAAAAAAGTCTGAGATGGCAAGAATTCCTACCCAAAACCATTACATCCTACAGCAGTAACTTGTTTATTTTTGTTTACTTGGTTGTAACTGGTAAATTTTTGTTTATTAAAACTTTTCGAGATTAATATTCAAATATGTTAGAAGTAACAATTTCCACGAAATTTCCAAAAATGGGTTGATTTGGGTCGACAGGTTAGACAAGCCAACTTATAAAACTCAACCCCAAGCTAAACAAGTGAAGTGGGTCAAATGTGGCAAATATTAAAAAATTTCTCTAGCAATTTCCTAAAAATTTCTTTTTTTGATATACTAAAAGTTCAAAAGGAAAAAAGACCAACACTACAGAAACATTCAGCAATATAAGCATTTCAAAACAGCAATGCTTAACTATCTACAAACATCTAACGAGTAGAATGTAAGCTTCCAAAGGATAGCGGGGCTATAAGTGAACATCTAATCGCTTATGTTCACACATAAACACATACGGAGTATAGGCAACTAGTTAAAGTAAATAGAAGATCATTTGTGTAACTATAAACTTCCAAAACTCGTCATTCTTAGCTTCACACCAAGGCCGTCATCTTCTTCCTTGATAACCGTCCCAGTAAATACAACAATCCAAGTGATCAGAAAAAAGTAGCGTTTCCGTGTAAGGGCTCATGAAGAATGAATCGTTTTCTGTAGATACCAAGATCATTTATGTGGTCAGACCGTTAGAGCATGGTTCGTGAACTTCAATTGCAGCATATTTTTCACCCTTAATTTTCGTTTCCATAATAGGTTCATCACCCTTCCTGAATCCTCTTAATTTAATTCTTGAATCTGGTGTTTTAATGGTGAATAGCTTTTTAAAATATGTCATAACACCACCCTCCTCCTCCATCATCCATACACCATAAACTTCTTCCCCGACCCCGTCAATCTCAAAATGGTATTCAGACACAAGAGACTCCGTTAGCTTAGAAATGGAGAAGTTATCCGCTTTGCTAAACTATCCAGGAGGTATACCTCTTTAAATCATTTGGCAATCAAATCAAATGACATGACCAAACAATAATAGAAAGATACACCATCAGAACCAACAAACTTACCACGTGCAACCCAATAAATAAACCTATCGATAACACCCTGCGACATTCCAATTTTAATTAATTCACGAGATAGATTGCTACTTGGAATCGTCTTCCAAGTCTTGGAAAAGTATAAATTTCAACCGGCCAATGTGTTATACCTCCATTTTTACCTTTCGAAACTTTGACAAGAGTAGGATCACAAGTAAGAGGACAAACCCCAAAACCATAAGTGACATTTGATCTATAATCGAAATTGTTGACAATGCCAACAGATTTTCTGATTGACGGGTTCAAATAACAAGCATATTTTGTTAATAGTAGAAACACCATAAGCCATGAGAAATACCAATTACTCCTACTACCTTAGAACGGTTATGTTGTTTGATAAGAGGAAAAAATTCTTGTTGATGGGTCAAACTGCCACTATCATCATCATCTACATAACATATATACTTAGAATCTAACAAATCATTGTATTTTTAAAACAACCAGGCTAAGTCCGGCGGACTCCATAACCAGCAATGAACTCGTAGTTGTCGATAAAAGACTTCCATTCTTTTGAAATGGATCAGAGCCGAAGCAATGGCTTCACAGCAAGTCTTTTGATGATTTCCAATTGTATTTCAATAGGAAACAAGGATTAACCAAAGTGACAAAATTCATGAAAATGGAGTAAAAAATTGCAGGTAATAGCTATCAGAATCATAGGCGTAGATATAATAACAGTTCAATTTCACATCCAAAACAACAATCCCTCCAAACATCACACAACAGAACAAGCAATAAAAAAATTCTGCAACTAATGTTTCTATAAATGAGTTAATGTGAGCAGGGATTCTTTCTGTTATGGATTGCTTCAATGGTGAGTGAAGGATGTCCTTAGAACAATACCTATTCTATCAATGATTAAGGGAAAACAACAGCAACATCAAACAACAACAATTAATGGCTATTAGCTTCTGATTGTTCCGATTTCTTTTTCAAAGCTGCCATTTCTATTTCCTGCTGTTTCTTCAGATACCTCTGTGCGGTCGAATTCACAATCTTGACGAAAAAGTTCAACAGCATTAACCATACGATAGAGTTCCAAACAGAAGCAAATGATAGATCCCATGATTTCACCTGAAAGGCCAAAAAATCGAGATTTGAGATGACAATTTCGAGACATACTTATGAATGGGACAATTTGGATTATGTTTTATCTCAATTCTGTTGTATATAAAGATTAACAAAAAAGAAACAAGTTCAATAGGTCAAACAAAATGTATTCAAATGGTTTTAATTAAAAAGTCAAACTTTATTGTAGGTGATGATTTGTATTTGGAGGACTTGACCCATTTCCTATCCCGTTAAAATTCTTTCTCCAGTCATTAGAGTTAAAGCATAACTAGAATGACCCGTTCAGACGTAAGTAGGTCACACCTCTGATGTGTAGAAACCTACTCATGTGCTTGTGTACTATAGTTTTTTGGCATACACACAAAGATGATGGTTAGTTTGGATCAAAAAGGCTAAAGCCAACCATAATGGTTCAGAAAGTTGATCACTCATACATCAAAGATATAAAGTAGTCAATATGACATCAAGACTAAAGTTTACCACTTTTCGTAACCAAAAAAGTAGATAGAAAAAAGGATCCTCGTGATCCGCCAAGGGTATGTCAAAGTTTAAAAGTAGTCCATTTAACATCAAAAATAAAGTCGACCACTTTCTTTTGTAACCAAAGTAGTAAATAGAAAAGAGGATCCTCATGATCCACCAAGTGTACCTTAATGTTTGATGTCACAGGTAGAGGGGCAGCCATGTTTTTCTCCTTCATAGCATGCAGTTTAGCTACAATGGTGGGCAGGGCAGAAGCCACACCAGGAATGAAGCTAAGCATCCATATCAACTCGTTTTCTATCCAATCCTGGTTGTTGCAAACTGAGATGATAAATACCGTCTGCAAAAAGAACTTTTAATTACTCATCTCCTATTTGTGCAAGCTTAAGAGTTTTGTTAAGGTCCATGTTGTGATCGATAATGGCAGATAACCTAACTTGCAGGACATAACTGTTTCTTGACAACACAGGCATTAAGTGATTTTAGTGTCTTGGATCGTTTTAGAGGTCGACATTTCCACCCATTTGCTTTAAATGGGTCAAATCTGTTTTTTTCATCTCATATAATCAAACAAGTAAAATAATATAAAATAGTTTTAAAAGAGGTCAAACGCGTCAAAAGTCACCCCAGAAGCGTTTTTTATTGCATAAAAACTCCTACAGTATATCATCTCACTGAACTATTGTAATCATACTTGACACATATCTATATAAAACTACAAAGAATAATGAACAAATTTACCCAACCTGCCCATAGTTTCACCTCTAGATATAATATTAATAGTGTTTAAAGCAAAGGAACTTGACCATACCTGAATGTGAGTTTTAAAAATTGCCTTTCCGATAAGGGTCGCGAGGAAAAACTCCCAAAATGGAATCCCAAATTGCCCACACATTATACCAGCAAGGTCAAACAAAGGATTTGGCACCTACAAATTCCTCAGCTAATTAAAGAGTTGAAATTAAGTTATTCAAACAATGTAACGGATAGTCTGCATCATTGATAACAAAAACTAATTAAGATAAAATGTGGACAGATAAAAGCACTAACCGAAGCAAGCAACAGAATTGTAAAAAAGTTCAAGTACTGTGCATGTGACAACAACCAACGACTCATACGACTTAAGTTTGACGCAACTCCATTATTCTCTGATGAAGATGCATCTAGCTCTTCTGCAGAATCTACTTGCTCACCTGAGATACTTGTGTAAAAAAAAGCATCTTCTGTGAGATAGATAACCAAACAAACATTTTCAATTGTATATCAAGATAGAAGACATGGTTCCTTTAGACAATCGAAGACATGGTTTATCTAAAGACAATCGAACTGCTAAACATCTTGAAAAGCTACACCATTGCTTAACATATAGGGGTAGTTTGATTTGCGTTTTAAAACTGCTTATCGAATTATTTTGTCTTAAGAGTCCCTATATTTCAATTTTAATGTTTAGATTTACAAGTCGACGTCTGATAATCTCATTACTTATGGACGATATGAAATACATACCAACTGTAACAAACTACCCAATAACTTGACCAATGACCATACAACATCTAGTATCCCCTACGTCTGTCATTCCATGCTTTATGCTTTTTCTGTACTCAGTTGTATTGAAATGATAAAAAGAAAGTAGAAAACACAGAAAAAAGATTCATGAACATGTGAAAGCTGCTGACGTAAACAAGGGTACAGTAACAAAAGATTCAAATGTTAATCAAGGATTCAAGAAATTTATAAAACACACAAGCAATTTCGGAAGCGCACAGTAATCTAATAATATACAAAAAAGTACATGATGACAAACCTGCTCTTGAAATAAAATATGGTGGAAGTTCCCCTAGTGCGGTTCCAAGGCCCCAAAGAATAGCTTCTACCTGGACTTGTGGTAATATGCTAGTAAGTGGAACCTGAATACCATGCGGCGATGAAAACAATGAGGGGCCAAACTCTGAACAATCCTTCTTAGGCCATGAAGGGCTTCTGTTTAACTGAATTGTATCATAGATAGCAGTCTTAATATCCACTCAACCAAACTGCATCGCTTTTAGCGTGAAGATTGCAATATGGGGACCTAGATATAGAACAAAGGTGTGCAGCCCAGATCCTGATCAAACTGAAGTTAAGTGAGGCATCAGCTTTCAGCCTAGGGATGGCACTATGAGCAGCCCACAAACTATACATTGCAAAAGAATTCTTTGGTGTTTCTTCCACCTGGTGTTCCTAAGTTTTCAAGAAGGGACATCAAGAAAGGAAGTTTAATATTTTGACTCGTTGAACCACAGCTTCTAGAAAACAAGGTTTGCCAAAGGCAAAACAAAGCTCGAAAGATGGACAAAGTTTGTTCAAATATACAATTGTGGATAATATGGCTGGGCTCGTTCAAGTGAAAAGGTTGGCATGTTTGCCGTATTCTGATTCTGAACTTGTTGCTGATTCACCAGATTGTGAAACTAGTGATGTAAACAACAAACAGCCAAAAGATTATCACAAAATGTAAACAGCCAGTGATATAAAAATGAAACTTGTTGCTTACTCACCAGATTGTTGATTTCCCTTGAAACAACCACAAACCAACCTGACTTGTCGAATACTAGTGCACGGTCAAATGTAAGATTATAAGATTATCTAGCCATCATAACAATATAATAACAGAACATATCGACCGAATAGATATCAAAGATGTTAAGCTTGGTATTTCCAGCCGAGTTCCAGAACCAAAGAGCAATCTTTCCCTTTCCCATTAATATAACCTTCGCAGCTACCTTCTGTGTCATTGCCTTTGGTTGGGAGAATGAATTTGAAAAAGTCATCGAAAAGCACTTGCCCAGATTCACCTTCCAGTAGGTACGCTACAATTATGAGGGAGCCATTCTTTGGTACGGCAATCATAGATTTCGTCAAACAAATTTCGCAGCCATCCTTTAAAAGGATAGGGTAATCGGGTTGAAAGAGGGTTATTGTGTATGAAGCTTTATCTATATCAGCACATCCATATTGAAATTCAGATCCATAATAAGCATATATATACCCACGAACTTTATGACCATGAATCTTCTTTGTTCTAAACCTCACCTTCAAAACAGTATCTATTGCATCCTTTAACAAAAGGTAATGCAACTGTGTACTCCCGCCCTCACCTTTAACATCAAGATAAGCGCACATGCTGTCTGACTTCATTTTCCAAAAATCTGATAATTCTATTGTAGCCCTGTGACTGCAAAGTTGAAAACACGCCTCCCTCATTTTAGTAGTAACATACAGTTCCATACGAATCTCTATGGAGGAAGAGAATGGAACTGAATGTTGGGAATTCGGATTACCAAGGTTTATAATCCCACAGCTGCGCATGTTAACGGGATGACGCCAATCAAGGTCGAACAAAGAAACATAACCAAAATCGGGGTTACATAAGTGAGACGCCCCATCTGATAGTATACCATACTTATCTGAAATTGCAATGAACCCAAACAGCCTACCCTTCTCAACCACGGAAGTTGGTGTAATTGAGGGACGAATTGACAAGATCTCAAACCGGGAGTTTCTTGGTTGTTCCCTGATGAAAATCATAACAATCACACATTAAAAACTAAAACAATTACTACTATATATAAGTAAATTGTGTTGAACAGGAAACAAAATTCTGCACTAGAGATATAGGACCGAGAAATCAGGTGGCATGTATACAATAGACATGAAAGACACTTGGGCAAGACAAAGTTTAGAAATGCTTATTAAGGGAAACCTCTTGAATCTCTAAAGAGTACCTTTTCAGAGCATAATCTCTATATCGATCATTTACTTATATTGCATGAAATGAAATAAACTCAGCATAGAAAATATCGATTACTTCAATATTAAAGAGGTAGTTACCTAGCAACAGAAACAGAAGATGGAATAATGCAACGATCCTCAAAATATCTAGCCTCTTGTTTTCCTGTAGCCACTTCTATTGCCACAGGAGCATTTACATCCATTGGTTGTTTCGCGGATAATTGTGATCTCAATAACATTGATAGTTCCTACACAAAAAAGGAAGTCTGAAACTGGTTACAAAATGTGGAATTGTGACTAACTTCCTTTTTTTTATACTTGTAATATGTATACTTGACTACTTGAGTTATTTAAACCTGACTTAGTTTTTAAAGAAAATCCGTTACACTTCACTTATTCATGAGCTGACTCAATATGGTAATGAGTTTTAATGTTGTCTTAATATACCGAAACCAATTTAATATAAATAACTTAAACCCCAAAACTTAAATAAATCTGAAATACTGCCTTTCAAAAAAAGAGTAAAATAATCCATGGTTTATAAACAGAAGATAGTCCCCATAAAACAATCCAGAAGAAACCCGAGAAAGTGAGCATAAAAAAAAGTATAAGGACTTTCTCTTATGTGTCAAAATGGCCTTTGACGGATTGTAATTTCTGTTGCACCAGTTGCCCTTTACCACTAGCCCACTATAACAATAAGAGATAAATGGATTATAGGTTTATCATTTTAAACTTCTGACTTTTGTCGCCATTAATGAGCTTTATATGGCCTTGGCTATCTCCTAAGTTTGATTTGCCAGGATTCCACAATCCAAAAGTAACAAATGTATATTATTTGTTACACAAGTGGATATTCTTTTTACACGAGCGGATAGCAAGAGTGCTAACGAACAGTAGCAATTAGTAAGAAAACACTTGTAAGTTACAGGAGCAAACTGCAAAAATCATCCTTGTTGTTTATAAATTTTGGCACTAATCATCCCTTGCCGATAGTATTGGTAAGAATCATCATTGTGGTTTATTTACTCGGCAAATATCATCCCTATGAAGTCAAACGTTTAGCATGGTACATCCCTACCCTATGAAATGACTATTTTACCCTTATTTTAACTTGCATACACCTTCACCCACACATTAACCCAAAAACCCTCATTTTCTTCACCTCTTCTAACACACACCACCACCATCATTCGCCGCCAAAAATACCATGAACAAAATGTGACAAGACTCCAAATTTAGTCATACAAAAAGCAGACACGATATCAGAAACCTCACATGTTGCACATCAAATAATTATGACCTAAAGAGAAGCTTTCTTTGCCAGTAACAATAACCTAGGTTTGCAGCTATGCTATCAGACAAATTCAATACGAAGTATATATGAACCACTAGTCCACCAGTAACTAGCTTGTGAAGCTAACCAATATTTACTCATACGAATTTAAGTTAGCAATCCAACAAGTCATAAATACCATAATGGACAGTATACAGATTACACTGTGCCCGATCAAAACTATAAGCTTGTATACTAACTAGTTTCTAGATCTATAATCCCTACATAAACAGTCTTCTCACAATCTTAACCTCACAACCTTAGTCCAGTTTAACATATCTTAATTCAACAAACCACATATTGATCAATGACAATCCATGATTTAGACAACTAACTCATAACTCCAGTAACAAAAACTAAGGTTTCGCAGTTCGTCTTCACACAGTACACAAAAATCAACACTCGAATGGCTTTGAAACTAGTTGATCAATTGCGAAAAAGTCACTACATACAAAAATGAATGATGCAACCCCATTGCAAGCCATTTGTAACCAAAAACCACGGAAAAGTATAATTTCCAACCATTAGATTTTTGGATCGCCGCACCATATGTTTTCTTTGCAAATTCACACATCTGATACCATAATACTGAATTACACATTTATGGCAGTGCAAGTTAGTTAGTGATTGTGATTTCAATAGGATTTAACTATTTAAGTATTAGTGGGTTATTTTGATAAATAAATTTGGGTTTGCAAAACTGAAGGGGAAACCACAATGGGTCTTGGTGATTGTGGTGGTGGCGATTGTTGTTGTGCGACGGCGATGATTTTGGTGGATGTGATGTGGCGGTAATGGTGGTAAACGGTGATGGTTGCAGTAGTTGTGGTGCAACGGTTGGTGTGTGTATTTTTTCGTGGCGGCAGGTGATGGTGACGGATGGTAGCAGTCATGTGGTGGTGGTTGGTTGAAGATGATGAAGTGGGGGAAGCATGGGTGGATGAAAGTGAGTGGGTTGAAGAATATGTAGTTTGTGTACATAAAAAGAGTAAATCACCTTTTTGCCCCTGTGAGGGATATAGTGTGCCATACGTTTAGCCTCTCAGGGATGATAAGTGCCAATAGTATCGGTAGGGGATGATTAGTGCCAAAATTTAGAAACCACAGGGATGAATTTTGCAGTTTACTCTAAGTTACAGAATTGGAAAGACTACAGTACTTTATCTTTTTTTGAATGGCTAGCACATGTACACCTAATTGACACCTATGTCTGATGACTGGACTTGAATCCTCGCCACTTGGGTGAGGCACCTTAAATACAACATTTTGGGTACCATTGGGCTAACAGCCTGTTGGTAGACTAAGGTACTGACTATAGATTCATCTAAATTGCAAAGAAATTCAAGTACTACGACAGTTAGGAAGAAGTCAATCTTGGTAGGCTAGGTCAAACTACACTTAATTACCAAGTCTGTAGACAGAGAGGTTATAAACATCTAGCCCTAGGTAGACTTATGACCTTGAAAGAAAATATTTTGTGAAAGACTTGTGTAATTTATTATTGCTCATAAGCGTCCGACCCTAGACCCTATTACAGATAGGTGACTTCCGAAGCACGCAACACCTTTCAATAAAAATCTCATTAAAGACTTACGTGATGTTACTATTCCTCATAATAGACCGGACATGAACCCTCACCCACCCAGCCTCTTGACAATTATAAGGGCACAAAGAATCTACCAGCAACAAAGAAACCTCCTGAATTCAGAGTTTGACTTAATTAGTTTGATGTGAATTAAATAATCAGGGCAAACCATAATATAGTTAGTTAATTGGTTTCAATTTAATGGTCATTTATGTAAGAACTAGTGATATTTATACTTTAATACTCAGGGCGTATGGTAGTTACTATGCACGAGCATTATTTATTAAAACTTCAGGTTAGTATAGCTCCCTAGTTTGACGCAGTAGTTGGGTTTCCATGGTTTTAGATGCAATGTTATTCCGTGACAATTATACAACTTTAAATAAATCAAATATATAATATAATTACAGAGAAAATAAGAGTAAAAGATGTTAAACCTGTAGCCAGATCTGTGACTCCCTTGCCCCAGGAGCCATTCCCCCTGCTGCAACTGGACCAGAAGCTACCTTCCCATGCATTGCAGGCATATTGGGCGAATTTGCACTATTATTCCAGTATTCCATACCAATATTTAAGTTGGTGGCTGGACCAGCCACTGTTTGGTTGACCAGTGCATTTGGTCCTCCATTTGCGGAGTCCCCATTTTGAGATCCTTCACCCGTGGCTAATAAATATGGAATGACGGTTGCTTCAGTAACAAGAGATAAAGAAAAAACCAACTGTAAGACAGACTAAAGAACCCAACCTTCAATAGAATCTTGCCTCGACCCTGATTTCATTTGTGAGCCCTGCAATATTTTAACACCCAATAAAAATCTAACTGATAGTAAAGTAAAAAAAAAAAAAAAAAGTACATAATACTTACATTTTCAGAATTGTCACTTCCTTCACTTCCACTCTCAGCACTGAAAGTTAAAGATTAAATTTAGAACATCAAAAGGAACGAATACAAAGCAACATCCAATTGGATAGACACATAATTAAAGTTTCATGATTCGATCACTATACCTTTTGGGGTAACCTCCATTAGCAGCTGCTTTGTTTTGTTCATTTTTCTTGCCTGTAATCATATTTAGACTGCCCAGACTTCCTTTTGACCTTTTAATGGGAAGTTTTTCCTTCCCATCTGGTGACTTACCATCAACTTCCGTATTGCCAGTAGTATTACCCTGCACATAATCCACAATTCATATTAGTAAGAGTCACAACTAATAAGCCAATTAAGACTGCAACCATAAAGCTTGTGTCACCAGAACTAGCAAGAAAGTAATAATCCTCACGAAGTACATCAATCAAGTAGTTTATTTGAAATGAAACATAGCTACCTATTCATAAGGATAGTGGTTAGCCTTCTAGCTATAGTATAGCCGTATAGGAACATCAAAGAAGTCTTACAAGATGTTGTTCTATTCTAAATCAGAGTCTAACAAGCTTCTAATAATCTTGTCATAGGAACTTACTAAATTAATGTGCCTTGATTTAGCCTACCATAGGAACTTACTAATTTAATGTTATCTTAATATACCGAAACCAATTTAATTTTAAGAACTTAAACCCCAAAACTTAAATAAATCTCAGATACTGACTTTCAAAAGAGAGTAAAATAATCCATGGTTTATAAACAAAAGATAGTTCCGCATAAAACAATCCAGATGAAACCCGAGAAAGTTAGCATATAAAAAGTCTACTAGATATTGCATACCGGAGTGATTCCCAAAAGATGAAAGCACTTCTCCATTACGACTGCAGTTGCCTCACACGGCAATAATGTGCTTGTCTTCCCAACAGATCCAACCTGCCAAAACTTCAAAGTTACGCTGAATCCCAACATAAATAATCACATGCCTTCTTAAAATTCAAATAAGCTTCTAGTTTATAAACTTGGTTTCATAGTTGTCAAAAGCGTGCGCTTCATGCGCTATAGCGAGAAGCGACGCGCAGGCGGGCCCACATCGCTCAGTCCACGAGGCAAAAGCCCACCAACATTAAAAGCGACGATTTGGAAATTAGGGTGTGATTAAATGGGTGGGTTTTGGTCGGAATCATGTTATAAACATGATACAAGGATCCAATCATACCCAGAAACACGTTTGGTTTGATTTTGGAAATTAGGGTTCATGGTACGATTTGGGATTTTTTGATTTAGAGTGTTTTAATCCAATTAAGTTAGTGGGATAGTGTTAGAATGCAGTGTGAATCTTATTACAACCCTAGAATCTAACCAGAAACACAAAATGAATCAAAATCAAAGTTTATTGCAACCCTGCGCTTTTTTTTTCTCGAGCCCGCGCTTTTTATGCGCCTCTCGCTTTAGCGATTTTTGGGTCTTTGCGCTTTGCAATCGCTTTCGCTTTTGACAACTATGCTTGGTTTAAGAAAACCGGAAATTAAATTCAATAGTGTATGAGAAAAAGCATATGTAAGTAAATATACCTTGCACACAGACAAATAGTAACTGGTAAATTTCTTGGATAATTGGTAAAGGTATTCACACATCATATGTGGCAAGGCACATAAACAAGACTCTTCGAGAGCCTGAAAAAGAAAGTCAGAATTATTATAACAATAATATGATTTACATAATCATATCAATAAAACTAGGAGTACCTATAAATAAATCAAACTTTTAACTTTATTATTTCTTCTATATTTGTGCCCAGTTAGAAACAGAGCTTTTAATGAGTACACAGTTTGATTAGTTGTTTCACTATTCTCAAATTTTCCTTTTAGTCTAGTACGCTACATATGGTTTGGTATTATTGCTTACCCTTAAGCATGGGAGTGGATAACTTAAATCAACCCTACATTTGAGCATATTAGAAGAAACTATATTGTTTTAATGTAACCTGGGGGAATAGAACCAAGTTTTCATTCCAAAAAGTAAACATTGTAATAATGAAGGTTGAATATTGTTATATTCTAAATTTCTAATACCCTAACTTCTGGTTCGGGTTTTCGTTTTATAAAACATAAACTGAAATTTCAGTCCGAGTTTAGCTTTAGCCAAAAATTCCCAAACTGGCTACGGCTCACCCGTAATTTCAGTTGCATAAGCACTTTAAAGTAAGCAACATCCTACTTGCTTATTTTACCTAATAATAAGCAGATAAACAAAAAAGTCTGAATAACGTATTTTTTTACTTAAAGATAAAGCATAAAGTAGAAACAACTGGAAAGCATTGGATGTTGATTCTTGAAAATGAGTACGTCCAGTGAGACTCCTTGGTTAGAATGTTGGATCCAGTCCACTATATAGAGGGACCTAAAAAGCAAATGGGCTTATTACCAAGTAAACTTCATTGTTCACAAACAAGGTTTAACCTCTCAACCCAGTAAGCCTCACTCACTCCCCTAAAACCCTTAACATCTCCACACACACAAAAAACACTTCACCTCTTCCACCACAAACTCAAAATCAAGAAACAAAATATATCAAATCTTCAAATAAGAGTAATGCATTAAAGATGATCATTATTGCCGTCCTGTTGAGCTTGATTATGAAAAAAATTTCAAATTGAAATTTAGTGTTTTTTCAATTGGCGGGATTTCCATTTAAACACTGATTTAGCTAAATAAAAGCTCTATGTATATTTAAGGCCCAACATCTGATTTTTTTTTTTAGGTGTCACAAAGTGAAGTCAAACTGGCCAATTGATCATAAATCAATGAAAGTCAAAGTTCTGTTTTTTGGCGGGAAAAGTCGTTAACACCCAAACACCCTTTCACTTGTAATTCATTCATTCATTAATTTGTAACTCATTTCCTCTCTCTAAACTCAATCATTGTGTATAATTCATCAATCCAAATAACAAACCCTTTTCAAAACTTGTTTCTTCCTATAGATTCCTATGTTGTTTGTTGCCATTAAATAGTGTTTTTCATAACTTGATTGATTTCTAAAACACATTGTTTCATACAATTTCAAAATTTAAACACAGAAAAGTTCAACCCGCCTATGCCTCCCGCCTAGTCCATAGTCCCCGCCTAGACTGATTACTAACTAGACGGTGGGCGACCGCCCGACTAGCGCCTAGCGCTTTTGTATGATCAAAGAAGTAGTATAAGTTCATTAAGATAATCGTCTTACCCCACTAAACTCGAGTAAATGGAGTTCCAATGTACGCTCTTCAGCTTTCCCACATTCTTCATCATTCTCCAATATGAACTCTGATGCCTATTGCAAACATGTATATCCATTAACTTGATATCCAAGAACAAGATAGCAATAAATTTGGGTCCGAAATAATAAAGTTGCAACAACATTGAAACGAAAAGAAATTCGTACCTTCTTTAAGTCATCGATGTCTTTACGAGAATTCTTGATAATTGTACAAATTTCAGCTCGTCTAATTAGAAGATATATAAAAGTATTCCCCTGAATTTGAGCAAAAGAAAAACAGGGTCGGTAAAAAGATTATGAGACATACAATATATAATAGCATAGAAATACATTATCAGAATACCTCTTGATGAACCATCTCATTGAATGTACAATCGACCAATCTACTGTTTTTCAAGAATGTATACCTGTTAGGAACACAAAACCCAAAGCCTTGAATATGAGTAAGTACGAAACTTGCCCTAAAAGTAGAATATCTCGATTTAGACATTGTTAAACTCAACACAAAATAATTGGAAATAAATATTTGATTACTAAAGCAAGTGCATAGGAAATTGACATTTACCACCCTACTTGTATTAATCATCCTGATAGCACAAATACAATAAGAGTAAAAAAAAAATACGATAAAAGATGAGAATCTTACACGAGAACACAATCTAGAACTTCTTCAGCAGTATACCCAAGCAACTTAGCAGCCATGCCTGATAAAAAGAAAAATGTGAAATTTAGCCATTTAGAAATCGATCCCATGATAATATTACTGGATTGACGATTGATGATTTGGACATGTTTTATCTCTATTGGGTTGAGAAAAAACATACTTCAACTAAAAATGAAACAGGTCAAATGGGTTGGTAATCACATTATTTATGCATAAAAACAAATAAAGAATAAATGAAAAATATCCGGTATACCTTCTGCCACCTCTACACAGCGAGCTTTGACTTCTTCTAACAAATTAGTCAACTCGTCCTGTTTGGTACCACAACTTCGATATCCAGCATAAGTTAACACAGGGTATTCATTCTTATAAGATGGGTCCCACTTCCCCTCCAAATCAGATTGGATCCACTTTTCAAGTTTAGCAGCCTGGAAAAAAATAGTATTCAGTTCCTCATCTTTTTTTGAACATGTTATCAGCTTTACTTGTGTGCAAAATTTACTTACAGCAAAGCAGATTTCAATATACTCTTGTTGGCGTACAGGAGTCACGTATACTATCCAATCTGGTTTTTTCTCTTCAATCAGAGACCTACATATGCAGACAGAAGATTTGAAAGTCATTATTCATATATTATCGGTGAAATGCAACACTATTGACAATAAATTTTCTGGAAAAACAAATCTACTACTAGGCAATTGATACATATGTTTTGTACCTCAAAGCTTCGAGATCATTAAAAAAATGGATGAAATCTCTCTTCGCAAGAATAAAAGGTAGTTTTCCTTTAGCATCTATCACCACATTTCCTTTATCTCCGTCTATTTCTTTAATCGAAAACCATCTTTTCACTATGTCATGCCCCTGAAGATATCTGCCGCCAAAATTCCCTTTAGACCACACCGCAACTTTAGAATACCTAAGCATACGAATTAGCGTGCACCCAATAGCTTGTCGTCGAAACAAACCCACATGTATATCCTCGTCCAATGAGGGAAAGTCCACTATTACCCTTTCCACAGGAAGTTTTGGTGCCCATGTGTCTATACCATATTTTATCATCTTATAAATGCTCTGCAAGGAAAAAAAAGAAGAATCATCTATGTGAAAGCTGCAATGTATGTTTTAAACGAGTTGGGAAAGAAAAGAAGAAAATACCTCAGCCATCCATTTCCGTGATAACGAAAAAGTTACAAACCCTACATCACGTACAGAGGATTGCTTTATCATGTAACTGGCAGATTTCACAAGATTTTTTCTGATGGCCTATAACAATAGAATAATACTACCATATAATTACAGTTAAGAAAAACTCTAGCATAATCGAAAACCAAAACTGAATAATATATTACCTTTCCAATACATCTTGGTTGATCAATATGTGGATACCTTTTTCTCAATTTACGGCTATTTCTTATCTGGGGCCATATGCTTAAGACGTTTTGGCTGTCATTATTCAAAAGAAAAAACTAAATGATATGTTCCATGCAAAAGAAAGTAAAAACACAGAAACAACATGCATATATATACCAAACGTAATCATCAGGCACATGTTTTGGGCAGAAATCGATATCAGCCTCTTCTTCTTCTTCCAGTTCAGGGAAACTAGCTTTGATCGAGTCCTCAAATACCTTTGCGACTTCATCTTTAAATATCCATCTCTTATCTTCTTCCCGTATTAGAGACTGCAACTGTTCTCGATTTTCTTCTACACTGGATGTTAAATAGCGGCGTATCTGACGGAGTTGCCAATCACTGTCTCCATTTACCAAATCCATCTGTCTAGTACGAAATAATATAAGAACTTTTACCAGAAAATAATGTTTCAAGTAGTACTAATTTCTTATCTTAATAATATTATCCAAAGCGACATATGTTACTCAACTATGGGCATATTGTTGTAGACAAAGATGGGGGGTTGTAGCATTTGATTTTAATAGATTATTTTTCTAAATTTTTTGATAAGTTGTGTCATCCAAACAAACTTATATTTCAAGTGGCATGACTAGGTTACTTGCATAAAAACATGTTATCAGATTACTCCAAGTTGCTACAACAATATCTATACCTCTATATCTCTACTACTATATAATGTATTTGGGACTATTCTATAATTAGAAAGGCTTAAAAATTCAGATTTTTACTTACTAATTATGGAAACAACAACTCCTAACAATCACCCCCAACAATTTATAACCACTTCAACAACCACCCCCAACAATTTATAACCACTTCAACAACCACCCCCAACAATTTATAACCACCTCAACAACCACCCCAACAACCACTTTCCACCACCCCACCTCCCTCCTCTTCACCCCAACAATCTGCCCCGCATCGCGCGGGCACCTTTCTAGTACTATATAATGTATTTGGGACAATTCTAAAATTAGCAAGGCTTAAAAATTCAGACTTTTACTTACTTATTATGGAAAGATTTCAAAATTAATTTGTTAGGAAGCAAGTTGGTTAGGAAGTTTGTTAGGAAGCGGTTGGTTGTTGAAACTAAAATTATTTGGCTTAACCATCTCTAATATCTCTACTTTAAAGTATGAAGACAACAAAACGTGTAACCAAATATCGCAAAATATAATCACAAGGTACCCGCCGCCGCATTGCGCGGGTACCGTTCTAGTGAACTAAAAAGTGACACATAGAATTAACTGAGCTGAACTATCAAATTCTAAAAACTCTCTGATAAGATTTTTTAATCAAAAATTAACATGTACTTGCAGCTTTGAAGGGTCTGTACTTTTCTCTCCAAGTCACTTGTATACCTTGTTTTACGCTCCTTTGATCGAGCAGCAGATTGTCTGTTTGCTAGAATCAAACCGATACTATTATACAATACCACTTCACGCAATCCAGCAAAAACAAGGAATAAAAGTTAGGTGGAGTTTGTTGATGTGTGTCTTGAAAGCGATTATCTAGCAACTATAGCTAACCAAACTATCCAGATTGCTTATCAATAAGGGGTGTTTGGGATTGCAAAATTTGAAGTGGTTATTGTAAACTTATAGTAAAAAGAAAAACTGAAAAAGCAATTCTAAAGTGTTTGGAATAATAATGTCTGAATGCAATCCTAACACTCTCTTATATAAAAATAATCATAATCCCGTGTGCAAATTTGAATGCCAAAAAATAAATAAATAAATAAAATAAAAAATAAAAAATCATAATAATAGTAAGTTAATAAATTGAAAAATTGGTTAATTACCAGGAAATGAAGTGAATAAAAACAACAAGATGGATGTTTATCTTCTTCACCGATTGATCAATTAGAAAAAGGGGCAACCGCCGACTGACAATATCTCCTTTTATTTTGTTTTCAAAAACCATTATTGTGTTTGGACAAATGAGGTTACATATATATGCAACACGTAAATAACAAATAGAGGGGCAAGATAGGAAAATCAATAATCTCAATAAAAACCAAAAAATCTAGATCCAATCTCATTTGTCACCCAACTTTCACTCTCATCCAAACCAAAACACTAGATCTAATAACTATCGCCAGAAAAATCATGAATCTTGCCGGAATAATCAACAATCCGACGGATTCATCAACAACACCGTCGCCACCGCCGGAATCATCAATAATCAGATCGGAATCATCAACAAATTAGTCGAAAACATCGTTAATAAGGTCAGATTCATCAATAAACACATCAGAAATCGTTAATAAGGTCGGATTCATCAATAATCTGATCGGAATAACTATCAACCCAGCGAATTCATCAACAACATCGCCACCGTCATCGGAATCATCAATAATCAGATCGGAATCATCAACAAACCCGTCGGAAACATCAATAATAAGGCCGGATTCATCAATAAACACGTCAGAAAATGATTTACAACAAGATAAAAATATACATGGTAAAATCCCTTAGGATTCTGATTTTTTGTTTAATGCTATAAGAAATGTGTAAATCCCATAGGATTCATTCCAAATCCCATGAGATTCTAATGTTTAATGTTATCAGAAGTGTAAATCCCATAGGTTTTGTTTTTAATGAATCCTAAAAGTGATTCACAATAAATCCCATGGGATTCACTGTGGATTCAGCATGAATCCTGTAGGATTCATTGTGTATCCCATGGGATTCATTGGGAATTCATTCCATTTATTTTAGATTATTATAATATACAATTGTGAATCCAATGGGAATCATTGTGAATCACATGGGATTCATTAGGAGTTCAATCCATTCATTTTAGATTATTATGATATACAATTGTGAATCCCATGGGATTCATTGTGTATGCAATCCATTGTGGATTCATTATGAATCCCATTGGATTCATGAAGAATCTCATGGGATTCATTGTTTGTAGATTTCCTAATCCCTTGATATTCAGCTTTTTATATACAGATTCTATGAAATCACCAAGACCAACTTTATATGAACACACTGAGACACCGGGCGGATCGGTATATTGGGAGCCTCATGTAGAAGGAATTCCTATACCAGAAGAGAGAAAATAGTATAACACTCTAGATGAAGCTATAGATATGTATAGTAACTACGCTGAAGCGGGAGGTTTTCAAATTAAAAAAGCAGGACAAAATTAACACAATATAGAGTGGTACAACTCAAATACATCGTGTGCAACAAAGAAGGAGCTCCAAGACATATTAATATCGACACTTTGGATGCTAAAGACAGTAACAAACAAAAAAGAAATACAACGATGCATGTAACAGGTAGTAAAGCTCTAATATATTTATGAGATTCTTTCTTAATCCCATGGGATTCTTTCTGAATCCCATGAGATTCTTATTTATTTATTTATTTTTTGTATAATATGTTTTTAAAATATTTTTTTTATATAACAGGTTGTAAAGCTCATATAAGGTTAGAATTGTATGTCATTTCTCAAAGATACAAGCTAGTTCAGTTTATTGCAAAACACAACCATATGCTCCTTCCAAAAGAGTACAAACATTTTACAAAAAAAAAACAAAGAAGAATGACACAAGCAGAAAAAATAGTCATTGTTAAAGCTGCAAAGAACAAGATTGGTCCAACACGGGGCTCACAACTTGTTAACGAGTATCAAGGGTGGGTATGAGTATGTTCATAGGAAAGTTGATGATTTTAAGAATAAAATGCGGGATGTTAATATGTTCATTGGGGAAAGTGACGCACAAATGCTTATAGATAAAATGGAAAATAGAAAGATATATGTGTCGAACTTAACGTTTCAGTATAAGGTAGAAGAGGGTGAGTTAGTGGCTTTGTTTTGGGCTGATGAAGTTGCAAAATGCAATTATAAGGAGTTTGGAGACATAGTATCATTTGATGCAACATTCAGATGTAACAAGTAAGTTTTCTATTTAAATTACAAGAGATTCTTTCTGAAATCCCATTGGATTCTTATGAAATCCCATGGGATTCTTAGGTGAAATCCTATGGGATTCACACTGAATCCCATGGGATTCACAATGAATCCCATGGAATTTACAATGAATCCTTTAAGATTATGTATGTTATCACATGGGATTCTGTCATTAACACTTATATTATTTTTAGGTACAATATGGTGTTTGTACCATTTACCGGTGTCGATAATCATAGAAAGTGTGTAACACTTGGTTCGAGAATGTTATTACATGAAGACACTGAATCATACACATGGCTACTAAGAGCATTTATGACTGCTTACAGCAAAGAACCAATCATGGTGGTAACAGATCAAGATGGAGCAACGAAGAGGGCCATTGAAGCCGTTTTCACAAAATCGAAACACAGACTTTGTATGTGGCATATTCACCAAAAGATTCCAGCAAAGGTAATTTATCGAGTTTACAAAAATTGTGTTTTTTTATCACATTTAATATATAGATTAATCACATGGGATTCTGTATGAATCCCATGGGATCCATCCATGAATCCCTTGGGATCCGTATGTGAATCCCTTGGGATCCGTATGTGAATCCCTTGGGATCCGTATGTGAATCCCATGGGATCCGTATGTGAATTCCATGAGATCCGTCTGTGAATCCCATGGGATCCATATGTGAATCGCTTGGGATCCATATGTGAATCCCATGGGATCCATCTGTGAATCCCATGGGATTCATTGAAATTTGTTTAAAATAACTTCTACCATTCACAACAAAACCTATATAAAATATCATAAAAATCTGATAATATCTTAAAAGAAAATCTATGTAAACCAATTAGTTCAACAGAAACAACATAACCCAAATGCAAGGCGAAAGCCGAAACCAAAAGTTTCTTAAACAAACTTATTATATTCTGGTTTTAGGTTGGTTATTTTTTCTTCTTTACTTGATTATTTAGATGATTTTCAAAGAAAATTATGGTTTTGTTAGTTATTTTTCTTCTTTATTTGAATATTTATAAGAATCCCATAGGATTAGGGACATAATCCCATGAGATTAGCAAATGCATCCCATGGAATTATTTTATAACTTTGTTTAAAATAACTTCAACCATTCACAAGAAAATCTATATAAAATATCATAAAAATCTGATAATATCATAAAAGAAAATCTATGTAAACCAATTACTTCAACAGTTATTGTTCTACCATTAACAAAAGACGAACTTCTAGAATTTGCGGTCATGGATGGCAGCATGTTATCTATTGTCCTGACATTAACAAAAGACGAACTTCTAGAATTTGCGGTCACGTGCATCCCTATTCGTAACTACTGGAAAAAATTATAGACAGCTTTTCACTAGGAGGAAGTTTATCAAACTCCAATGCTAATTCATACATCTTACCTGCATGAACATTAACCTCGTGTAACAATATCTTGGTGGCAAACTTGAATCTCAATACCCTCAATTGGTCAGACTGCTGTTTAGACTCGGCAACCAAACCACAATCCCATTTTCCAGGAGCTTCACCGATGTAATTATCCATATGTAACATAGTGAAAACACCACAATCCTTGAAGTTGTTCTTGGTCTTCCACTTGAGGCTTGCGATTCTTGGCTTGACTTTACGAATGCTAACATGTTTATTGTGACCATACAACTCCAGATGACGGGCAAACAACGTTTTCTACAAAATTATTAAAAAAAAAGAGCATAAATAACTATAATTATGAGAAAATCACAGATTCGTCTAGTATCTCATGTAGTTATGTATGAATCTCATGGGATTCATCATAAAAGTAACATGTGTGATATGTGTCAATCCCATGGGATTCATAATGAATCACATGGAATTAATCATAAAAGTAACATGTGATCTGTGTCAATCCCATGGGATTCAGAATGAATCCCATGGGATTGACACAATAGCAACACTATCCTTTTTTGGAAAGAAAGGATCTGTGAATTACTTTATAATAGAAAAGTAAGTACTTACAAGAAGTTCACATGTATCTTTATACTTTTCCTCGTACGTTGCTCCACAATCGCTGTTATCCAGTATTGTCATTGTTGTAATCTTTTTAGTAAGGCTGAAGACAATGACAAAGAAATGGCCCGCTTTGCGAATAGAAAAAAAAAAAGCTGTTTAAACAAAACAAAAAAACATAATAAAAATGACAAAAAGTAAAAACAAAATAAAAATTTAAAACAAACAAATTTTAATTTTACCAATCCAATGCCATTGAGAGCCATGCCACCAACATCATCATTAAACTGAGCCGAAATTCCTTTTTCAAATTCTTCAAATTTTTCATCCTCAGACTCCAATGTTTCATCAAGCATAGTTATCGTATGTATATGCGATTTTTCAATATGATGTTACGATATGAATTGCTTTGGGGGTGTATGGTAAGTCAGATAAGCAGTTTATTTAAAACAGTTTATTCAGCAAATCAAAAAATAATTACTTACAATACATCCAGTTGGGAAAAAGTGTCGCAATGGACAACCAGCTGCTCTAGAACTATTTTCATGATTCAGAATTGCAACTAAACAATCAATTACATTAGCATCAACCTCAAAACCAGGTGCTAATGTCTCCATATTCAAACGCACTGAATATAGCTCCCCAGAATGTGTTTCAAAAACTCGTTCACTATATGAGAAAAAAATCGTTTAAGAATCATATCATATAATTAATTGTGAATCTCATGGGATTCACACTGAATCCCATGGGATTCACTGTCAATCCCACACATTGAATCAAATAACATACTATGAAACTTATATAAAAAAACACATATAAACTTACAGCTTTTCGCCCTGCATAGCGAAAACACTATTCCCAAGAACGAACTCCGACCTAGTCATTTTAAGTTTAACCTTTGTCTTCTTGTTCATATATGGAACTAATAAATAGGAAGACGGTTTTACCAAACGCTTTTCAGGACTCGGACTTACATTTGAAGCACTGAGTAGTCATATTTTGAGGAGTAATGGCACCTGGATTCCCATCACCCATTGGCTCCATAGTACCTTCAGCGACCGACTTTAGCTGAATAAAATTAAAAAAAAAAATAATTAAAAAGAAATAAATTTGAGGAAAAAATAAGTAAAGAATTATTATGCAAGAATATTACATAATAGAACTCTGCAACTGCACAATTAAACCACTCTTCAATCAAATCTAAATGGTTTTCGATCCATTGCGTTAAAGAGAAAGGTTCAACAACTTGGTTTTCGAGAACTGCATCACCTCGCTTCTCGGCATCTTTATCTTTCTTATCATCCACATTACCATCATCACTTCCTTCTTTTATTTGAGATGGATCAACCACTGTTGAAAGGTAAAGAGTTTTTAAATTATTGTGAATCTCATGGGATACACAATGAATCCCATGGGATTCATGATGAATCACTTTTAGGATTAACTAAAACAAAGCTTATGGGATTTACACTTCTAATAACATTAGGCAACAAAACTTATGGGATTCATAAATGAATCCCATGGGATTAACAGATGAATCCTCTGGGATTCACAGATAAATCCCATAGGATTCACAGATTAATAAAATTATTCAATAAAGAAATTCATACATAAATTAACGGTTCCAAGTTCCAACCAAATTTAACAAAGTTAACAAAGTTATTACATAAACTCACGGTTTCAATTACAAAAGGGAACTACAACAGGCTATCGGAATTAGGGATCGGTACCAGATAGGCGTTTATCATTCCCATTATCATCATCTCCATCACGATCTTCACCATTTAATGTGCCTGGATGCCTGAAAATTTGAACATACTTTTTATGTAGTTCAATGAGCTTTAAATCACCAGGGAATTCTAAACCGGCTATTGCCAAAAGTTCTTCAAAACAAGTTCTTTCATTGCTTAAAACAGCTAACTTTTCTTCAAGATTGTTAAGCAATTCCTTGAGAAAAAACAAATAGGAATATTCATAATGAGATAAGGACATTGAATCCCATGGGATTAACTAGTTAATCCCATGGGATTAACTAGTTAATCCAATGGGATTAACAACCAACTCACTAAAATCAGACCTAATGGGGAAAGTTTAAGCTTAAATTTAAGCTAGAATCCAACAAGAAAAGTTATCAAAAAGCTAATAATCCTAAACACTACCCACCTAAGTACTATTTCTCAAATTATCAGCTAATAATGAGCTTTATGGAGCTTTTAACCAACTGATCAACCAGGGCTGTTGAGACAACAGTGGTTGCACATGATAGTTGCAGCCCTGAAGGATTTGAACATGTAAATTCGAAATTAAAAATCAAAGGAAAAATGGTTTTGGACAATAGATAAAACTATGTTATGGGTTGAAATGGGTTGAAACTGAGTATTTTGACTAATGAAGCTTCTATACCAGATATTGACTAACTATATCAAACCATTTTAAGCATAATTGAACACCTAGAATGGACCTAAACTAAATCTATCCCTAAAATTCTACCTAGGCTGATATGGACTTTCAAATTCAAGATAAAAGTGCAAAGCCTAACCAACTAATTATCAGTGATCAAGAACTAAGAATTACTACTCCTTAATGCAAATTAGAGTTGATTGAAATGCAGATTAATTCCTAAACACACTTTTGTCCACAGAAGTCAACTGAGCCAAACACACCTTATAATGAAACTGTGAATCCCATGGGATTAACTGTCAACCCCATGTGATCCTAAACATGTTCATACTAAACGAAGTATCAGAAGAACATAAAACAAATAATTAAACGAACCTCTTTGAATGAAGTATCAGAAGAACCACTGGCAACATAACCTTCCGTCTCTGGAAGCTCGGATTCGTCATAAAGCTCTGACATACCAATATATTCTTCTTTGAGTTCCATATCCTGCCTCTATGCCATTAAGAATGGAGACCACTGTTTTATTGCCAGACGTGTCCGGACAATAGGAAGCTTCTTGTAATTTGTTGAATCTAAATACAAGAGCTGAAATCAAAACACAAAGAACAAAAAAAGTGTAAGAAAGTTGCTAACAAATATGTCACAAAAACATGAAAACAATTTAAAACTTAATATAATATAAAACCTACAGCAAGTAAGGTATATGGACCAGTGTATTTGTTTTAAAGAGTTGTCGGTGCTTTACTATTCTTAAGACAGTGAAAAATGTACTCACACCAATCAATGCCAGAAATATCAGTATATTCTCGAACCTGCCCAACAACATCCAAGTTAATTTCCCCCAGCAAGCTAGAACACATACCCATTGTGTTCGTAAAAAGAGTCAGAAAGTTGATTTTAAAAAGGAAGTCAACTTCCTTGGAATTAATCAATTTCAAAGCAATATCATTAATTCTGATTTTCTTATACTGCTTTGGTTGAAACTGACTTTTCCAAACTTCCTCAAACTCATCTCCAACGGGCCTAGGCTCCAAAGATAACAAAGACACACCTCCAATTGGAATACCAAACAAATCATGAACTTTGGAAACCGTGGCCTCGATTGACTTTTCATTTTCCAACTTCAAACAACAAGTCTTTTCATCAAAAGTTTTAGCCACGTACCTACCTAACCTTGAAGGTATGTATTCTATATCAAACTTGAAAAACGAGCTAAAACCAATCTCCCAGAAAATTTTCAACATTAACATTTTTTATGCCATGGATGGTAGTAGGAAGGGCAGTAGGTCCTGTCCTAGCTTGAAGAATTGGCAATTTTGAAAGATACTGTTGATGTCGTATTTCATCAGGATTCAACTCTTTTTCTTTCTTCTTCCCTTATTCTTGGACATCAGTTCACTCTCCTCATATTCTTCTTTAACATATTCTTTAACAGATGGATTCTTCAACATATTCTTCAAAAGCTGCTTCATAACATCGTCAGGAGAATCATCCTTTTTTATCTCCAACGGACGATTCCCCTTCATTTTCTTCTTCCCCTTATCCTCAGCTGTAATATCTACTTCTTTACCAGAACTGGAATAATCGCCCCTCTTTCTCTTTAAAACAATATTACTCTTCGATATCTTCTTCTTTTCATCAACATCTACATAAAAAAGCACAATATAAACAACTTGATAACAAAGAGATTCACTGTCAATCACATGAGATTCAAACAACCTAACCTTGAAATTAGTTAAATGGTTCAAGACAGATCTATACCTTTTTGCAGCTTGAGCTTCGGTTTCTTTTTTACAGGTTGAGTTTCTTCCTGATCCGGCTTCTCCAATCTCAAAATAGGAGCTTCCGATAATCCTTTAACAGACTTCTTCTCCGAGCACTTCGGAGTGGTCTTAACTAGCTCCTTCACCTTAAACCTCAACTTAACCTTCTTATCCTTATCCTTTGTAATATCACTCACCTTCTCCTTCTTAATAAGAATATCAGGACCCTTGTCCTTTGCCTTAACCTTAATAACAGATGACCTCTTACCCTTTGATTTATAGGTAACAACATTCTCACTCTCCTTCTCCTTCTCACTATCCTTATCTTTACAAACAACAACGAAAACCTTATCATGAACAACACTCGACAACTTCTTCTCCTTCTCCGTCTCCGTCTCCTTCTCCTTCTCATTAACTTTACCAACATCAACACTCGGAAATTTCTCATTAGCCAAATCAGCAACAACAGCAGAAATAACACTACGAGAATCATCCGGCACCTTCTGCATCTCCTGAATAACGTTGGCCCCTCCCTGAACAACCGGTGCATTCACCTCATCACCAATCGATGTTTTCTTCGCCAACATATCATAAGGATTAAACCGAGGCAATAGGACATTCGCTGCTTTCGATGGATTCTTCACCAAAGTATCATAAGGATTAAACCGAGACAACGGCGTTGGATTCAAAATTTTACCTATATCAATTTTAAGATGAAAAGAGTAATATTAGTTTTGAGACAAATATTAGTTATAAGCAACTAACAACAACACAATCTTATCAATCACAAATTACTAATACTAATAAACAAAACAGAAAATTACACAACTATGAATCTGATTCCTAAAAGCTAATACAAACACTCATTCTATGTGAATCCCATGGGATTCAGTGTGAATTGTGAATCCCATGGGATTCACATAAGCTAATTCAAACAGACAATCCCATTTGCTTATCTTCTTATGCCTATTACATCAAAAAAAAAAAAAAAAAAAAAAAAAAAAAAAAAAAAAAAACTATGAAACGTATTTCATTTTAAGTAAAGCATAACAACTAACTATATCAGAAAAATAAGCTAATTCAAACAGACATTCCCATAACAAAAATAAGCTAATCCAAACAGTCATTCGATCACAAAAAATAGCCTAATCCTAAAAGCTAATCTACTCGCTGATATAACCTAATCCAAACAATCATTCAGTAACAAAATAAGCTAATACATTCACAAAATAATGTAATCGATCACAAAAATTCAAAATAAAGACTGATTTAACAAAAATATACCAGAATCGAAATTTAGAAGCTTATTTTGATCGGATTCCGCCAACGAATGGTCTTTAGATTGAGATATTTCAGCTCGTAGGTCCATTTTAATGGAATGAACGGTGGTTTCGCGGTGGCTTGACGGGGGATTGACGGTGGTTTGATGGATTTAGGGGCGGTTAGGGTTACTAAAATGGAATTGGGGGAGAAAACGCGTGTGTGTATTTTTGGTGTGTGTGAATGAGACGGGTTTGATAGAAAAAAGGGATTTATTAGTTGGAGGTGATATGACTAAAATGCCCCTTAGCCTATTTTAATTTTAAAAGGATAATTTATCTACATCGTTGGATGGAAGGAGGATGGATGGTTGAGATCGTTTGGTTTGTTTTTTAGCTAAATGGTGTTTCGTATAGGACTTTTGTCATAACAATATAAGATAGGTAATGAATAAACATTATTTGTCGAAGACAAAAGTTCTATACGAAACACCATTTAGCTAAAGAACAAACCAAACGATCTCAACCATCCATCCTCCTTCCATCCAACGATGTAGATAAATTATCCTTTTAAAATTAAAATAGGCTAAGGGGCATTTTAGTCATATCACCTCCAACTAATAAATCCCTTTTTTCTATCAAACCCGTCTCATTCACACACACCAAAAACACACACACACACACGCGTTTTCTCCCCAATTCCATTTTAGTAACACTAACCGCCCCTAAATCCATCAAACCACCGTCAAACCACCGCGAAACCACCGTTCATTCCATTAAAATGGACCTACGAGCTGAAATATCTCAATCTAAAGACCATTCATTGGCGGAATCCGATCAAAATAAGCTTCTAAATGTCGATTCTGGTATATTTTTGTTAAATCAGTCTTTATTTTGAATTTTTGTGATCGATTACATTATTTTGTGAATGTATTAGCTTATTTTGTGGTTTTATTAGCTTATTTTGTTACCGAATGATTGTTTGGATTAGGTTATATCAGCGAGTAGATTAGCTTTTAGGATTAGGATATTTTTTGTGATTGAATGACTGTTTGGATTAGCTTATTTTTGTTATGGGAATGTTTGTTTGAATTAGCTTATTTTTCTGATGTAGTTAGTTGTTATGCTTAAGTTAAAATGAAATAAGTTTTATAGTTTTTGCTTTTTTTTTGATGTAATAGGCATACGAAAATAAGCAAATGGGATTGTCTGTTTGAATTAGCTTATGTGAATAATCCCATGGGATTCACATAGAATGAGTGTTTGTATTAGCTTTTAGGAATCAGATTCATAGTTGTGTAATTTTCTGTTTTGTTTGTTAGTATTAGTGCTTTGTGATTGATGAGATTGTGCTGTTGTTAGTTGCTTATAACTAATATTTGTCTCAAAACTAATATTACTCTTTTCATCTTAAAATTGATTTAGGTAAAATTTTGAATCCAACGCCGTTGTCTCGGTTTAATCCTTATGATACTTTGGTGAAGGATCCATCGAACTCAGCGAATGTCCCTTTGCCTCGGTTTAATCCTTATGATATGTTGGCGAAGAAAACATCGATTGGTGATGAGGTGAATACACCGGTTGTTCAGGGAAGGGCCAGTGTTGTTCAGGAGATGGAGAAGGTGTCGGATGATTCTCGTAGTGTTATTTCTGCTGTTGTTGCTGATTTGGCTAATGAGAATTTGCCGATTGTTGATGTTGGTAAAGTTAATGAGAAGGAGAAGGAGACGGAGACGGAGAAGAAGTTGTCGAGTGTTGTTCATGATAAGGTTTATGTTGTTTGTAAAGATAACGAGAGTGAGAAGGATAAGGAGAGTAAGAAGTAGAAGGAGAGTGAGAAGGTTGTTACCTATAAATCAAAGGGTAAGAGGTCATCTGTTATTAAGGTTAAGGCAAAGGACAAGGGTCCTGATGTTCTTATTGAGAAGGAGAAGGCGAGTGATATTACAAAGGATAAGGATAAGAAGGTTAAGTTGAGGTTTAAGGTGAAGGAGCCAGTTAAGACCACTCCGAAGTCCTCGGAGAAGAAGTCTATTAAAGGATTATCGGAAGCTCCTATTTTGAGATTAGAGAAGCCGGATCAGGAAGAAACTCAACCTGCAAAAAAGAAACCAAAGCTCAAGCTGCAAAAAGGTATAGATCTGTCTTGAACCATTTAACTAATTTCAAGGTTAGGTTGTTTGAATCCCATGGGATTCACAGTGAATCCCATGGGATTGACAGTGAATCTCTTTGTTATTAAGTTGTTTATATTGTGTTTTTTTTATGTAGATGCTGATGAAAAGAAGAAGATGTCAAAGAGTAATGTTGTTTTAAAGAGAAAGAGGGGCAATTCTTCCGGTTCTGGTAAAGAAGTTGATATTACAGCCGAGGATAAGGGGAAGAAGAAAATGAAGGGGAATCGTCCGTTGGAGATAAAGAAGGACGATTCTCCTGAAGAAGTTATATCTGACGATGTTATAAAGCAGCTTTTGAAGAATATATTGAAGAATCCTTCTATTAAAGAATATGTTAAAGAAGAATATAAGGAGAGTGAACTGATGTCCAAGAATAAGGGAAGAAGAAAGAAATGAGTTGAATCCTGATGAAATACAACATCAACAGTGTTTTTCAAAACTGCCAATTCTTCAAGCTAGGACAACACCTACTACCCTTCATACTGCCATCCATAGCATCAAAAATGTTAATGTTGAAAAGTTTCTGGCGGAGATTGGTTTTAGCTCATTTTTCAAGTTTGATATACACTACATACCTTCAAGGTTAGATAGGTACGTGGTTAAAAATTTTGATGAAAAGACTTGCTGTTTGAAGTTGGAAAATGAAAAGTCAATCGAGGCCACGGTTTCCAAAGTTCATGATTTGTTTGGGTATTCCAATTGGAGGTGTGTCTTTGTTATCTTTAGAGCCCAGGCCCGTTGGAGATGAGTTTGAGGAAGTTTGGAAAAGTCAGTTTCAACCAAAGCAGTATAAGAAAATCAGAGTTAATGATATTGCTTTGAAATTGATTGAGTCCAAGGAAGTTGACTTCCTTTTTAAAATCAACTTTCTAACTCTTTTTACGAACACAATGGGTATATGTTCTAGGGCGGGTTCGGGAATATACTGATATTTTTGGCATTGATTGATGTGAGTACATTTTTCACTATCTTAAGAATAGTAAAGCACCGACAACTCTTAAAAAAAAATACACTGGTCCATATACCTTACTTGCTGTAAGTTTTATATTATATTAAGTTTTAAATTGTTTTCATGTTTTTGTGACATATTTGTTGCAACTTTCTTACACTTTTTTTTTTTGATTTCATCTCTTGTATTTAGATTCAACAAATTACAAGAAGGTTCCTATTGTCCGGACACGTCCGGCAATAAAACAGTGGTTGTCATTCTTATTGGCATAGAGGCAGGATATGGAACTCAAAGAAGAATATATTGGTATATCAGAGCTTTATGACGAATCCGAGCTTCCAGAGACAGAAGGTTTTGTTGCCGGTGGTTCTTCTGATACTTCATTCAAAGAGGTTCGTTTAATTATTTGTTTTATGTTCTTCTGATACTTCTTTCAGTGTGAACATGTTTAGGATCACATGGGGTTGACAGTTAATCCCATGGGATTCACAGTTAATCCCATGGGATTCACAGTTTCATTATAAGGTGTGTTTGGCTCAGTTGACTTCTGTGGACAAAAGTGTGTTTAGGAATTAATCTGCATTTCAATCAACTCTTATTTGCATTAAGGAGTAGTAATTCTTAGTTCTAGATCACTGATAATTAGTTGGTTAGGCTTTGCACTTTTATCTTGAATTTGAAAGTCCATATCAGCCTAGGTAGAATTTTAGGGATAGATTTAGTTTAGGTCCATTCTAAGTGTTCAAATATGCTTAAAATGGTTTGATATAGTTAGTCAATATCTGGTATAGAAGCTTCATTAGTCAAAATACTCAGTTTCAACCCATTTCAACCCATAACATCAGTTTACCTATTGTCCAAAACCATTTTTCCTTTGATTTTTAATTTCTAATTTACATGTTCAAATCCTTCAGGGCTGCAACTATCATGTGCAACCACTGTTGTCTCAAAATCCCTGGTTGATCAGTTGGTTAAAAGCTCCATAAAGCTCATTATTAGCTGATAATTTGAGAAATAGTACTTAGGTTGGTAGTGTTTAGGATTATTAGCTTTTTGATAACTTTTCTTGTTGGATTCTAGCTTAAATTTAAGCTTAAACTTTCCCCATTAGACCTGATTTTACTGAGTTGGTTGTTAATCCCATGGGATTAACTAGGATTAACTAGTTAATCCCATGGGATTCAATGTGCTTATCTCATTATGAATATTCCTATTTGTTTTTTCTCCAGGAATTGCTTAACAATCTTGAAGAAAAGTTAGTTGTTTTAAGCAATGAAAGAACTTGTTTTGAAGAACTTTTGGCAATAGCCGGTTTAGAATTCCCTGGTGATTTAAAGCTCATTGAACTACATAAAAAGTATGTTCAAATTTTCAAGCATCCAGTCACATTAAATGGTGAAGATCTTGATGGAGATGATGATAATGGGGATGATGATAATGGGAATGATAAACGCCTATCTGGTACCGATCCCTAATTCCGATAGCCTGTTGTAGTTCCCTTTTATAATTGAAACCGTGAATTTATATAATAACTTTGTTAACTTTATTAAATTTGGTTGGAACTTGGAACCGTTAATTTATGTATGAATTTCTTCATTGAATAATTTTATTAATCTGTGAATCCGATGGGATTTATCTGTGAATCCCAAAGGATTCATCTGTGAATCCCATAAGTTTTGTTGCGTAATGTTATTAGAAGTGTAAATCCCATAAGCTTTGTTTTAGTTAATCCTAAAAGTGATTCTTTATGAATCCTATGGGATTCATTGTGTATCCCATGGGATTCACAATAATTTAAAAACTCTTTACCTTTCAACAGTGGTTGATCAATCTCAATTGAAAGAAGGAAGTGATGATGGTAATGGGGATGATAAGAAAGATAAAGATGCCGAGAAGCGAGGTGATGCAGTTCCCGAAAACCAAGTTGTTGAACCTTTCTCTTTAACGCATTGGATCGAAAACCATTTAGATTTGATTGAAGAGTGGTTTAATTGTGCAGCTGCAGAGTTCTATTATGTAATATTCTTGCATAATAATTCTTTACTTATTTTTTCCTCAAATTTATTTCTTTTTAATTAATTTTTTTTTATTCAGCTAAAGTCGGTCGCTGAAGGTACTATGGAGCTAATGGGTTTTGGGAATCCAGGTGCCATTACTCCTCAAAATATGGCTACTCGTGCTTCTAATGTAAGTCCGAGTCCTGAAAAGCGTTTGGTGAAACCGTCTTCCTATTTATTAGCTCCATATATGAACAAGAAGACAAAGGTTCAACTTAAAATGACTAGGCCGGAGTTCGTTCTTGGGAATAGTGTTTTCGTGATGCAGGCTAAAAGCTGTAAGTTTATATGTGTTTTTTATATAAGTTTCATAGTATGTTATTTGATTCAATGTGTGGGATTGACAGTGAATCCCATGGGATTCACAATTAATTATATGATATGATTCTTAAATGTTTTTTTTTTCTCATATAGTGAACGAGTTTTTGAAACACATTCTGGGGAGCTATATTCAATGCGTTTGAATATGGAGACATTAACACCCGGATTGGAGGTTGATGCTAATGTAATTGATTGTTTAGCTGCAATTCTGAATCATGAAAATAGTTCTAGAGCAGCTGGTTGTCCATTGCGACACTTTTTCCCAACTAGATGTATTGTAAGTAATTATTTTTTGATTTGCTTAATAAACTGTTTTAAATAATCTGCTTATCTGACTTACCAAACACCCCCAAAGAAATTCATATCGTAACATCATATTGAAAAATCGCATATACATACGATAACTATGTTTGATGGAACATTGGAGTATGAGGATGAAAAATTTGAAGAATTTGAAAAAGAAATTTCGGCTCAGTTTAAAGATGATGTTGGTGGCATGGTTCTCAATGGCATTGAATTGGTAACATTAAATTTTTTTGTTTTAATTTTTTATTTTTGTTTTTACTTTTTGTCATTTTTATTATGTTTTTTGGTTTTGTTTAAACAGGCTTTTTTCCTATTCCCAAAGCTGGCCATTTCTTTGTCGTTATCTTCAGCCTTACTAAAAAGATTACAACAATGACAATACTGGATAACAACGATTGTGGAGCAACGTACGAGGAAAAGTATAAAGATACATGTGAACTTCTTGTAAGTACTTACTTTTCTGTTATAAAGTAATTCAAAGATCCTTTCTGGCCAAAAAAGGATAGTGTTGCAATTGTGTCAATCCCATGGGATTCATTCTGAATCCCATGGGATTGACACAGATCACATGTTACTTTTATGATGAATCCCATGGGATTCATACAGAACTACATGAGATACTAGACGAATCTGTGATTTTCCCATAATTATAGTTATTTATGCTCTTTTTTTTTTAATAATTTTGTTGAAAACGTTGTTTGCCCGTCATCTGGAGTTTTATGGTCACAATAAACATGTTAGCATTTGTAAATTCAAGCCAAGAATCGCAAGCCTCAAGTGGAAAGACCAAGAACAACTTCAAGGATTGTGGTGTTTTCATTATGTTACATATGGATAATTACACCGGTGAAGCTCCTGGAAAATGGGATTGTGGTTTGGTTGCCGAGTCTAAACAGCAGTCTGACCAATTGAGGGTATTGAGATTCAAGTTTGCCACCAAGATATTGTTACACAAGGTTAATGTTCATGGGGGTAAGATGTATGAATTAGCATTGGAGTTTGATAAACTTCCTCTTGGTGAAAAGCTGTCTATAATTTTTTTCAGCAGTTAGGAATAGGGATGTACGTGACCGCAAATTCTAGAAGTTCGTCTTTTTTTAATGATATGACAATAGATAACATGCTGCCATCCATGACCGCAAATTCTAGAAGTTCGTCTTTTGTTAATGGTAGAAAAATAATTGCTGAAGTAATTGGTTTACATAGATTTTCTTTTATGATATTATTAGATTTTTATGATATTTTATATAGATTTTCTTGTGAATGGTTGAAGTTATTTTAAACGAAGTTATAAAATAATCCCATGGGATTCATTTGCTAATCCCATGGGATTCTTATAAATATTCAAATAAAGAAGAAAAATAACTAACAAAATTAGAATTTTCTTTGCAAATCATCTAAATAATCAAGTAAAGAAGAAAAAATAACCAACATAAAAGCAAAATATAATAAGTTTGTTCAAAAAACTTTTGGTTTCGGCTTTCGCCTTGCATTTGGGTTATGTTGTTTTTGTTGAAGTAATTGGTTTACATAGATTTTCTTTTAAGATATTATCAGATTTTTATGATATTTTATATAGATTTTCTTGTGAATGGTAGAAGTTATTTTAAACGAATTTCAATGAATCCCATGGGATTCACAGATGGATCCCATGGGATTCACATATGGATCCCATGGGATTCATACAGAATCCCATGTGATTAATCTATATATTAAATGTGATAAAAAAACACATTTTTTGTAAATTCGATAAATTACTTTTGCTGGAATCTTTTGGTGAATATGCCACATACAAAGTCTGTGTTTCGATTTTGTGAAAATGGCTTCAATGGCCCTCTTCATTGCTCCATCTTGATCTGTTACCACCATGGTTGGTTCTTTGTTGAAAGCAGTCATAAATGCTCTTAGTAGCTATGTATATGATTTAGTGTCTTCATGTAATAGCATTCCCGAACTAAGTGTTACACACTTTCTATGAATATCGACACCAGTGAATGGTACAAACACCATATTGTACCTAAAAATAATATAAGTGTTAATGACAGAATCCCATGTTATAACATACACAATCTCAAAGGATTCATCGTAAATTCCATGGGATTCATTGTGAATCCCATGGGATTTCACAAAGAATCCCATGGGATTTCATAAGAATCCCATGGGATTTCAGAAAGAATCTCTTGTAATTTAAATAGAAAACTTACTTGTTACATCTGAATGTTGCATCAAATGATACTATGTCTCTAAACTCCTTATAATTACATTTTGCAACTTCATCAGCCCAAAACAAAGCCACTAACTCACTCTCTTCTACCTTATACTGAAACGTAAAGTTCGACACATCTATCTTTCTATTTTCCATTTTATCTATAAGCATTTGTGTGTCACTTTGCCCAATGAACATATTAACATCCCGCATTTCATTCTTAAAATCATCAACTGTCCCATGAACATACTCATACCCACCCTTGATACTCGTTAACAAGTTGTGAGCCCGTGTTGGACCAATCTTGTTCTTTGCAGCTTTAACAATGAACATTTTTTCTGCTTGTGTCATTCTTCTTTGCTTTTTTGTAAAATGTTTGTACTCTTTTGGTAGGAGCATATGGTTGTGTTTTGCAATAAACTGAACTAGCTTGTATTTTTGAGAAACGACATCCAATTCTAACCTTATAGGAGCTTTACAACCTGTTATATAAAAAAAATATTTTTAAAACATGTTATACAAAAAAAAAAATAAGAATCCCATGGGATTAATAAAGAATCTCATAAATATATTAGAGCTTTACTACCTATTACATGCATCGTTGTATTTCTTTTTTGTTTGTTACTATATTTAGCATCCAAAGTGTCGATATTAATATGTCTTGGAGCTCCTTCTTTGTTGCACATGATGTATTTGAGTTGTACCACTCCATATTGTGTTAATTTTGTCCTGCTTTTTTAATTTGAAAACCTCCCGCTTCAGCGTAGTTACTATACATATCTATAGCTTCATCTAGAGTGTTATAGTATTTTCCCTCTTCTGATATAGGAATTCCTTCTACATGAGGCTCCCAATATACCGATCCGCCCGGTGTCTCAGTGTGTTCATATAAAGTTGGTCTTGATGATTTCATAGAATCTGTATATAAAAAGCAGAATCTCAAGAGATTAGGAAATTTACAAACAATGAATCCCATGGGATTCTTCATGAATCCAATGGGATTCATAATGAATCCACAATGGATTATATACACATTGAATCCCATGGGATTCACAATGATTCCCACGGGATTCACAATTATATATCATAATAATCTAAAATAAATGGATTGAATTCCCAATGAATTCCATGGGATTTACTTGTGTATATCATAATGAATCCACAATGAATCCCATGGGATACACAATGAATCCTATGGGATTCATGCTGAATCTACAGTGAATCCCATGGGATTTATTGTGAATCACTTTTAGGATCATTAAAACAAAACCTATGGGATTTACCCTTCTGATAACATTAAACATTAGAATCCCATGGGATTTGGAATGAATCCCATGGGATTTACACATTTATTATAGCATTAAAAAAAAATCAGAATCCTAAAGGATTTTACCATGTATATTTTTATCTTGTTGTAAATCATCTTTTGACGTGTTTATTTTTTATCAAAACAAAAACAATAAACTCCATCCTTTTCTAAAAAATAAATATCTCGCAAACCGTTAATCATTAGGTGAAAAAAAATCATACCATCGCGACGAGAATTAAATTATCTTTCTATGAATATGCAGTTCTGTGTACTTTTGACGAACTTTTTTTTTTCAAAATTTTCGCCCAGAAAAATCACACGTGATTTGTAAAAATCACATGTGATTTTTCTGGGCGGAAACTAAAAAAAAAAAAAAAAAAGCGTCGAAAGTATAGAGAAGTGCATATGTATGGATAGATAATTTAATTCTCGTCGCGATGGTGTATTTTTGTAGCTTGAAGATTTACCGTTTGTAAAATATGTTGTTTAAAAAAAAGTGAAAATTTGTTTTTTTATTAATTTAGATGAATAATGGATGGCTAAGATTGGTTCTTTGAATTTATGACAAATATGAGATCTATATTGATCTCAACTCTTGAAAAATATTAAGAGGCATTTGAAAGCGATTAGTAAAATAAACGGGCTTTATAAGAAAATCATGCTTTATGAGGTAAAATAATTAGTCATCCAAATTTTCAATTGTGGATTAGAGAGGATTATGAAACACCGTTCATTAGAGAGTTCTTTGTTTTGTTATATCCACTTGCCACTCTCGTCTTCCTTTTAAACTCTTTCATCGAATCTCCACTTAAACCCTTTACTTAATTGCATGCTTAACATATGTATTCCATTATCACAATTTCATTATGACATTCGGCTTGGGTTACACAAATTCCAGAAGCGGACGCTACTTAATCCTTTTCATCTATTAAAAAAAATGGCTTCATTGCTTCAGGTTCTTCCTGACTCATCTATGCCATATCTTTAGGTTTTGGAGACGAAGAGTATTGCAAAAAAAAGTCATAAAATTGCATGCATAGAGTTCTCCCTAAATCAGTTTCATAAGTTTATCAATCCTAATTACATCTTTGAGGATTTTGTTATTTTTGGGGTTTTCCTTATACAGTTTCAATTTTAAATTTTGGTTATGGGTTTCAGTAATTTTGGATTTTTATTTCTTTCGAAGCTCATATACACCAAGCGAAAATAACATAACATTATATCAAAATTTATTTAATAATCTTATGTACGTGTATTATCTATATATACTATAGGAGCGACAAAATACCCCTTAGCGATTATTATATTCTGAAAAATGGAGGCTTGTTACTGGGCTAACTTTAGTCCACCATGCAGCCCATCACCTTTATTTGTGTTTGTAATAATAGAACTTAATTGCCGGGATGTTATTTTTGCATCATCATTATATTGTCTTGAAGCTCAAGTTGGTTGTTATTATATAGTTAGTTGGTTATCGTATATCTTTCCTAATGAACTGCCCAGTAATAATCCGTCGTATGCCATTACATAAAGTAAAGATTTAGAGAAAAAAATTCCCACAACACAACTTGCAAGCAATATATAGTAAAGATTTAGAGAAAAAAAACCCTGGTCGCAACGCGGCGGGCGTTTTTTGCTTGTTGTAACTATATAAGTATAAAAAAAAATTTACACAATACTATAAAAATTTGGGTTAAAAACTAGTTTACTATAATAAAATTGTTTTTGCAATGTCATATGACTTCATTAATCATGTTGAGGCAAATAAATAAACAAATATGTGTTTGTCAACTCGACCCATCTCGTTTCAACATGTACTAAAATTGATCCGTTTTAGACAATAACCAATCTTGACTATGTAACCACCTCAACACAGCAAATCTGTATCTATAGTATGCAATATAGAAGGGATTTTGGTTTAATGGGGCTGAGGTTCTCTTTTATCCTTCAAGGTTGGTGAACATATCAGAATTACAACTTTCAGAATGTAACAAACACTTTGGTAAAGAAACTACAAAATCAAGATAATTAATATAGCGTCACTAATTATTATAATCATATTTATTAGTTTTGCTAATTGTAGTATTAAGGCATGTTTAAAAGTTAAATCATAAGAGAGTGATACATTTAGGCCTTGTTTGTTTTTTTTTTTATTGGAGCTCTTTTTGCCATTTTTGTTTGACAAAATAAATTAAGACTGTTTGTTTTTTTTCAGAGATAAGTGGCCAAAATTACTTCTTTCCTCTTTCATATTTTAGACATAAATAAACTCTTAGTTAGAGCATCCACAATGGATCCCTATTATACACTCAATGAATGATGACTCATGGATCAATGCATTGTGGAAATCCACCTAGACCTGTATATTGAATGTCCGTGGGTCTTTGTACACGCCTCTAATAACGATGACATGACATATATATGAATATTTTATAACTATTCATTTTCACTGCATATGAAACACGTAGAGATTGGATGAGTTTTGTATCCTTATGTAATTTAAAAACTATACTTCAACAAAGATTTATTATCCTAAACAAACAATAACTTCCAATAATATAAATTTTGGTCAACACTAACAAAGTTACACGATCTACCTAATTTTGTATACGTAGAATTGCTTATGTATATTTTTGTTTCGATTCACTAGTGTTTACTACTGTAATATATAGATTGCATTTTGTAGACTGCATTTTTGTATCTGTAAATTATAACACTTTTTAAAACAATAAATTATTTGCTATTCAATCTATAAGTAATTAAAATAATATTATGAGGTGGAAATATATTAAACTGTGTAATGTTCAATGCACTGTGAGTGTTTTGTATGAGAAATTGAACGTTGGCGTGGCAGTGAATTGGCATTCTATTAAAAACTCTACATTATACTATGCATTGGAGATGCCCTTAGTTGGAACAATTAAATTCAAAAGTGAATGGTTATTGTGAAAGTACAAACAATTTATGCATGTCATAATTTTTTAGCTATGTTTATCATTTTATATTTTTCTTTTTCTTATTTATACTTTATAATATTACCAAAAAATTATATAACCCTCAAACAAAAAATCATATTTGATAATCAGTTTTGCTAAGATACATACGTCATAATGAATCTGGAAAGGTTTTCTATACTTGAGTGAGGTAGGGACTTTGTTAGGAATTATTGAAGACAAATTGGTTTATGCTGATAAGTTTCTACTGACAGGTTCCTGCTGGTACCTTTAGTGGTACCTACTGATGAAGTATTTCTGCGGATATAGTTAATCCGTAGCATTAGAAGTTGTTAGAAGGATATGTATAAGTTATATTAGGACAAGATATTGCATATCTTTGATAGTTTTCTTTACACGTTTTCTTGTAATGAGCTGTTAGGGTTTCTTGTAGTATAAAAGAAACTCATGGCTATGAATTATGTACGACATTATTAGAAACAATTTATAGTGATTAATATAGATCCATAGAGGATCAAAGTGTTTTAGTTAATTGTCTTCTTTACTCTTGTGTTAATATTCCGCGTGAACATAAGTTTAATAAAGATTCTCTATATAGTTTACTTTTGATTACATTAGCATTCTATCGATTTCTAAGGCTCAAAGATCTATCTAGGAGCTGATCCAACAGACTTGTAAGACAGAGAGAGTATTGGATGGAAAAAATAATTCCGTTTTTATGCAAAGAATAATACTAACTGACATATGTTTAAGATGCAAAATTACATAATTAGCCTTCCTGCAAACTAATCTAAGCTTTACAACTTCAATCTAATTACGAAATCGCCACACACATATGAGCCTTTGATCAAGGCGAGCCCAAGTGAGAGTAGTACCGGTTTGGGTGACCGACCGGAAAGTCCTCACTTGGGAACCACAAGCTCTAATGATATCAGGCGAATCGGGAATAGGAGTGGGGTTATCCCCTAAGGAGAGGCACGCGGTTGGTATCTCTGCCCGAGGATGCGACACTAACTCGAGCCAACAACTAATAACTAACATCTAACAACTAACCCGCCATTCAAAAAAAAAAAAAAAAAAAAAAAAAAAAAAAAAAAAAAAGAGTCAAAATGAATGCATGTAACAGGTTGATATGCTATCTTACCTTACGAGATTGTTTTATTTGAACTCATCTCGATGCATGCCCACTTTCTAGAAAACGAGGAAATAAACATGGAGCATATTATAAGCTAAGGTAATGCCCAAAATACCCTTGATGTCATTGACACATGTCACTCTTAGCATGCATCCCATCTTTTTTAGTTTAGGGTAAATTGCAAAAATGGTCCTTTTCGTTCCACAAAATTGCAAAAACGGGACCGAGACAAAAAGTAGCGCAAAAAAGCCACCCACGTTCCACATTTTCGCAAAATCGCCACTGAGAGCCCTTTTCCGTTAATTTTCCCGTTAAGTGCCATGTCATCGAGGGCATTATCGTCATTTCATTCAACCAAGGTACCTTTAGAATTAATCGAATATATGTTCTAATTTTGGGCTGATTCTTTATTTAAGAAACAAGTTCCAACTTCACTTATAATTCCAACTAAATCATAAAGCCTTATTCCTTGTTAAATCCTATACTACTTGAAAATCACAACTTATTGATCTAACCCCAATTCAAAATTGGCCTCATTCTTGTCTTACTAGGTGAGTTTAATCAATTATATATGTTAATCACAATGGTGGAATTAGTTCTTTATGTAACAATAATTTGATTTGTCACGTGATTTTGATAACATTTTATAAAGGGTAACCAAATGTGATCCAATTTTAGGCAACAAACTTTGAGGCAATAACTTTTGGGGAAAGTGAGTGTGTGGTTAAATAGCTAATTCGTTATTTCAAAGTTATGTAAGTGGTAATGATTTGGTTTGCTAAGTAGTTGTTTTGACCATTAATGATTTAGTTGAAGAAAATAGATTTTGACTAATACATCATGTGCATTGAAGCAAAAATAGTTGTAACAAATGTAGGTAACAGTTAGTGTTTTTTTAGTGGTAATTGTTGTAGACTTGTAGCAGATTGCTAACATAAGCTCAGGTAATCAAGTTGTGGTACAAAGTTTGATTTTATGAAAAAATTGTTATATCATGTAGAAGCGTGATAGTATTAATAACCTGTCATATGGCTTAAGTGATAATGGTAAATGTACTTTACTTATGGGATGGTTAAAGTTAATTAAGGGTGTGTCATTTGGTCGAATTTGTATACTCTCAATTGGTAGTCATATGTTAAGTCAATAGAAAAGAAATAAATAAGTGCTACATGAGAAGATCCGCCGCCCTACTATGACATTTCACATTTTCTCATGCACTAGTGAACTACTAAGTTAATCATTTCCTGTATGTATATCGAATAGTATGCTTGCAACTTTGTGAAGACATCACTTTTATATTTCAGTACTTTTATATTCAGAAGAGTGACTAGTTAATGACATGTTTGTGTTGTAGTGTCGCAGTATCTCTATTTATGTCTAATACTAGCATTTCTGTTATCTAATTCACTACTATGTTGTGACATGAGTGCATTTGTGACCATTGATAAATGTGTGCAGCAACAAGGTATGCAGATCAATTTAATGCAAACACCTATGTGCCTATGCAGATGTGTTATAAAATCATGATATCAGGTTTTAGATAGGTGATCTCTTCTACTACATTTGATCCATCAACCAACATCAGAATAACATTAACGAGACCATCCATTGTTTTCGAACAACGGTTAGAAACAGAAGACAGTTGTGAGCGTGGTTGACAATGTTCTGCTCATTCATCAGTTTTAGAGTTCTTGCAGCGGAGAAAATTAGAAGCAAAGAAGGTGAATATACCAGCGGAGGAAATAGAGCCATTTCAATAAAGCTCCTTTCTCAATGAGGCAGTAGGTTTAATTGGGCAGGTTGTCGAAAGTATTCTAATGAAGCTCCTTTTTTCAATGAGATAAAACAAAGACAAGAAGATGCCACAGAAGATACAGTTTCTTTCCAAAAGCGAAAACACATAAGGGTCTGATGGAAACGTGGTCGACTGCCACAAATTTGACATTATGGTTTACTGTTTTTTTAGGCTTCACATAGACGGGTATATTCTTTGTGTAACTTATACGGTCTTGTGACGAAGATAAAAGGTGTAATAGAATTCGAATACTCTTGTACAAACACTTTTGTGGTATAATATAATCAATCAACTCAATGTTCATGAAATCATGTTACACTTGATGTCAATTTACCCATGACTTTGGTATTACCCTGCTGCAAATGGTTATTTTTGTGGTTTAGTACAATTGTTTCTGTGATGACATTTTCTGATCCAACATCTTGCACTTTTGTATTCATTTTTTTTTTGGTTACTCATTTCATTTTTTACCTGCTTTCACTTCATTTTTTTATCCGTTTATAGGCTGAACAAAACACTCAGTTTTGACCCGCTTTCGTTCATTTTTTATCCATTTAGAGACTGAACCAAACACTCCATTTCAGTTTTGACCCGCTTTCACTTCTTTTTTTTAATCCGTTTGTAGACTGAACCAAACACTCAGTTTTGATCCGCTTCCGCTTCATTTTTTATCCGTTTAGAGACTGAACCAAACTCTCCATTTCAGTTTGGACCCACTTTCACTTCATTTTTTTTATCCGTTTAGAGACTGAACCAAACACTCAGTTTTGACCCACTTCCGCTTCATTTTGCAGCGGGCTGTGAATCTTACCTGACTTGTAAATTGGTCGGCCAAAAAGAAATCAGGTAAAGTGACTGTATAAAAAGGAGCACAAATGCAGTGCCATAAACAGACCAAGAGGAAGTAACGGTTTGCGCGATAGAAGATGTTAAATGGACAGAACGTTATCAAAAGCACAAGCTGCAAGATGTAGTTTACAATTAACTTAGAAACATGAATACGTAAATACTTTTAAGGTACAAGGCCAAAAGAGGAAGTTCTTACAATGACCAAGCCTAGGGGGACTAATTCAGTTAAAGCTTTGTTTGAGTACTCTCGTCCATTTGCATTTCAAGGTTTGAGAGTATCCCTGCAAGAGTGAGTACAGATAGCCCAGAACCAAGTAGTAGGACTTCTTTAAAACCCAATTCTGTACCCAGTTTGTATCCAAATATAAAGGAGTAATTGACTCGATAACGTGTCCAATAATATACATTTCCAGCATACATCAACAGATGCAACACTAGAAATCCAAACAAACTGTATAGTGGAAATATGGTATCCATGTACTGAGTTCGACCTTCACTGCTCGACTGTAAATGGATCTTGAAGCAATTTCGTTTCACGAGTCAGTACATCTCAGACAGGTTTCCGGGTGGATAAAATTTCATTGACGACTTCGTTTACTAGTTCCCCGTCAGCAGACTGTAAGAAGGCATCAAATTCTTCTTTCATGTCCAAAGCCTTACCAAACTTCACTAGATACTCAATACAGCACACCTTCAATCTCGAAGCATTATACATACAAGAAATTTGTAGCCTCTCCAGCACGTTCTCTGAGTGAATATCTTCAATTATATTTTCTTGACACGCTTCTTTCAAGTCAGCAACATCGTACTTGTCTGCAGCTCTGAGAAGGTCAAAACTGTGGGTGAGCAAATCTTGGTATTCAATGTTATTTGAGTATAAGTAGCTAAGAAAAGCCTGGGTAAGTTCAATGGACATGTCAGGGATATTTATGGCAGACACATCTTTTTCTTTGAGGTCTTGAGTGAACATTCTATCAAATACTGGTGAACGGGCTGCAAGAACTGCCCGGTGTGCCGCAATGCTTCCATTAGAAGCCGAAATGATGATATTGGTGTGGATACTTTCTGAAAACAATCTGCCAAACGCAGACATTGCTTTTGCATTCTAGTTAACTGTAAACCTTTCACTCCAAATGGAAGGAGGAGAACCTACCTGTTTGTACCCATATTATCAGGCATCAGATATATGAAACTAATACAGAGGAAAACCAAATATAGCTAACCCCTACACTAGCACTGTTGGATAGACGGATAGTCGTGTATGGATCATTATCGTTACAAAATAGAGGGTATTAGCTATAATAACAATACTTCTATTTTCTATTTGATATTGCACTATAATATTGTTTTTCTGAGGATATGCACACGCTCTGTGCGCAGACTTCCCATTTATTTAAAAAAAAAAAAAATAGAATCTGGGTTTGATGATGAGGAAGATGAAGATGAAGGTAGTAGAGGGTGGTGGTGGTGGTGGCGGTAGAGGGTGGCGGCGGTGATAGAGAGTGGTGGTGGTGGTGAAGTGAAATAAAATATCAAACTCAAATTGCAAATTTAGTCCTTTAATCAACAGTAGCAATGAAATGACGATAATGCCCTCGATGACATGGCACTTAACGGGAAAATTAACGGAAAAGGGCTCTCAGTGGCGATTTTGCGAAAATGTGGAACGTGGGTGGCTTTTTTGCGCTACTTTTTGTCTCGGTCCCGTTTTTGCAATTTTGTGGAACGTGAAGGACCATTTTTGCAATTTACCCTTCAGTTTAAGAGAACTCACCCCCTGATTTGTGTTGGGTAAAATAAGAGAAAGAAGGTACGATGGACGTTTAAATATAAGGGTTCAAAAGTATTGAAGAACGGTTCATCCAACAGTTCGCAGTTGCAAAAAAAGGTCGAAAAATGATGCAGACAAGTTCAAATAGGGGTCAAAACTCAAAAATGTAGTTCGCAAATGGTTCAAAATTAGTTTTAATCAATGAGTGCCCATCTAGAATGGATAAAACCCAGTGACTGAGTGATTATATCTGATGCTTAATTAATAAAATTTGATTAACAAGAAGCATTTATAATCTGTAATTATACTCTATTTTGTAGCTCTTAAGGTTCAAAATTTGCTGATTTTGGTTATGCACGCCAACTGTTTGATGTTTTGTTTGTTCAAAAAGTTATAAATATTTCCCGCCAAATTTGCAGTTAAATTAAGCTTTTCTTTTGGTTTAACTAAAAAAGATGAACTTGATGTTTCTGAGAAGAGCTATTGTCTTTAAAGAAATCGTTGGTTATCGTTTTCAGTCGACAAAACACTGTCTTGGTTTAAGTATTTTGCGGGCTGTTCATAATGGGTCGAAAAGTGTTTATCGTGCACCTTTGTTTTCAAACATTGGTGGTGATGAGTCTAATGATTACAAGATTGACATTGTTGACGATGAGACATGGAAAGTTTCAACTGGTTTTGCTGGTGTATTAAAAGAGGATACTAGCTCGTCGTTGGTGACGAATGCCTCTCGTGATCATGTGGTTAATCGTACTTCTGGAAAGATGGATGACGCTGATGTTGATGATATTGATGATTTGAGAATATGTGGGAGGTTGTTTTATAAGCTTGATAAGGACTCAAAAGAGTATGAAGAGTACAATTATGATTTCCATGGAAAGAAATCATCAAAAAGCAAGAAAAAAGAGACTCATAATGAAAACGTTCCAAAGAAAAAAGAGGAGATCAGAGAAAACAAAGTGACGGTTGGTGAAAGGTTTACCAGATTTAATGAAATGAACCAAAAAAAAGGATCGGTTATTGAAAAGAAGCAAAGGGTACCGACTTTTAATCAACTTACAGCGCCTTACCATGAGCCATTTTGTTTGGATATATACATATCAAAAGCATCTGTACGTGCGTGCATTATTCATCGAGGAACGAGTAAAGTTGTTGCTGTTGCACATTCTATTTCTAAGGACATGAAATTTGATTTGGGTTCAACTAGGAATGCGGCTGCCTGTGATGCTGTGGGGAAAGTATTAGCGCAACGAGCGTTGGCCGATGATATTCACAATGTGGTTTATACACCACGAAAAGATGAAAAAATAGAGGGTAAGCTTCAAACTGTACTCCAGTCTTTAATAAACAATGGTTTGTGGGTGAAGGTCAAACTTAAGCAGAAGAAAGTTCGAAAAGCTGGCTTCCAGTCTGCAGATTATAAGCGTAGTTAATATGTCATGTTTGAAACAATTCTCTTGTTTGTTAAATCTTCAAATCTCCCTTGTCCATGTTCAGTAACTTTAGTGTTTACTTATGTGATGTTGATCTCGTTGAATCCATATAATGATATTTGAAATTAACATTTTTCGGCAATTTTCTAGTCTTCTTCACTTAACGAAGTAATCCATAGTACAAAATCCATCTTCTGAGTCGTTTGAGTCACTGATAAAGTAACAGAAGATGATGAATTTGACCATGATGATGTTGGTACTGTTATTCCAAGCTTGACTTTAGATTTTGAATAGGAATTTGGCTTGATATAGGGCCGGTTGGGCGGGTAGGATCGCTGATTCGTGGTAGGATCGAACATGGCATCATGGGGCCTGCTTTTTAAGGCCATACTAGCATTTGGCCTAGTACCATACTCACACATTGTTGAAGCTATATATTCTGACCATAGTGATTTATATGTACAAAGGTCAATGAACATCAAGTTGCTTTGTCAGTTCCAACAACATAAAGGTATCTTAAAAACACCAATGACACTTTACGCATCTCTTCCAACCAATAATGTAAACTGTAGATGAATTACTTGAAGTAGCCGAGAACATTATTTAGCCTTTGATGTTCTTCTGTCTAAGCATGAACAAAATAAATAATACAGCGACCACAGTGATGGTGGACTAATATGACCACCGTGACGGTGGACTAATATGATTAAACAAGGACCAGTGATAGCCGAAAAAAGTCTAAGATGGCAAGAATTCCTACCCAAAACCATAACATCCTAGCAGTAACCTGTTTATGTTTGTTTACTTGCTAGTAACTGGTAATTTCTTTGTTTGTTAAAACTTTTCGAGATTAATATACAAAAGTGTTAGAAGTAACAATTCCCACGGGATTTCCCAAAATGGGTTGATCTGGGTCGACGGGTCCGACAAGGCAAAACTCAACCCCAAGTTAAACAAGTGAAGTGGGTCAAATGTGGCAAATATTAAAAAAATTCTCTATCAATTTCCTAAAATTTCTTTTTTGATATACTAGAAGTTCAAAAGGAAAAAAGACCAACAGTATAGAAACATTCAGCAATACTAGAACGGTACCCGCGTAATGCGGCGGTAGGTACCGTGTGTTTATATTTTGCATTATTTGGTTACACGTTTAGTTGTCTTCAAACTTTATAAGTAGAGATATTAGAGATGGTTAAGCCAAATAATTTTAGTTTGAACAACCAACCGCTTCATAACAAACTTCTTAAACAACTTGCTTCCAACAAATTAATTTTGAAATCTTTCCATAATAAGCAAGAAAAAAGTCTGAATTTTAAGCCTTTTTAATTATAAAATAGTCCCAAATACATTATAGTGTAGTATAGCACTAGCTGATGTACTCTACGCATGAACGGTGCCTATGGGATTGCTAGGGGCAATCCTTTTTTTGCTAAGGGCCTTATGAACAGTAGAATGTTCTATACTAACGGTCGTTACTTTTTTGTTTTTTTTTAAATGCAACAACAGTCCTTGAGGTTTACCTTTCGTTGCAAAATAGGTCCCTTATGGCCAAACGATGTTACAGAATTTACATAATCAGTCCTTCAGGTTACATGTCCGTTACAAAGTTAGTCCTACTAACAGCCGTTACTTAACTTTGCAACGAAACACCAGCATAAGGACATTTTCCGTGACAAAACTAACAAAAAATTTAAACAAATGGTCCTTGGGGTTATTAATCCGTTACATAGTTACGTCTTTGCGCTTAACGACAGCTCACAACGGAAATCAATAATTTTGTATTCAAACATCCCGCGGCGAAGGGCGGGGCTTGACACCTCGTGCTTAACTTTCTACAAACATCTAACGAGTAGGAATGTAAGCTTCCAAAGGATAGCGGGTCTATAAGTGATTAGAAAGAAGCAACCATTCCGTGTAAGGGCTCACGAAGAATGAATAACGTTTTCCCTACATACCAAGATCATTTATGTGGTCAGAGAATGGTTCGTGAACTTCAATTGCAACATATTTTCACCCTTAATTTTCGTTCCCATAATAGGTTCACCACTCTTCCTGAATCCTCCATCATCCATACACCGTAAACTTCTTCCCCGACCCCATCAACCTCAAAATGGTATCCAGACACAAGAGATTCCCTTATCTTAGAAATGGAGATAGTAGTCCGCTTTGCTACTATCCGGGAGGTATACCTCTTAAATTCTTTGGTAATCAAATTAAATGACATGACCAAATTATTATAGTAGGACACACCATCCGAACCAACAAACTTACTACGTGCAACCCAATAAATAAACCTATCGATAACATGTGACATTTCAATTTTAATTGATCCATGAGACAGATTGCTACATGGAAATATGGAATCGTCTTCCAGTCTTGGTAAAAGTATAAATTTCAAGCGGCCAATGTGTTATATCTCCATTTTTTACCTTCGAAACTTTGGCAAGAGTAGGATCACAAGTAATAGGACAAACCCCAAAATCATAAGTAACATCTGATCTATAATCGAAATTGTTGACAATGCCAACAGAATTTCTGATTCACGGGTTCCAAATAACAAACATATTTTGTTAATTGTAGAAACACCTTAAGCCATGAGAAATACCAATTACTCCTACTACCTTAGAACGGTTATGTTGTTTGATAAGAGGAAAAAATTCTTGTTGAAGGATCAAACTGTCACTATCATCATCATCTACATAATATATATACTTATAAGAATCTAACAAATCATTGTACCTTAAAAACCACCAGGCTAAGTCAGGCAGACTCCATAACCAGCAATGAACTCGTAATTGTCGATAAAAGACTTCCATTATTTTGAAACGGATCAGAGCTGAAGCAATGGCTTCACAGCAAGTCTTTTGATGATTTCCAATTGTATTTCAATAGGAAACAAGGATTAACCAAAGTGACAAAATTCATGAAAATGGAGTCAAAAATTGCAGGTAATAGCTATCAGAATCATAGGCGTAGATATAATAACAGTTCAATTTCACATCCAAAACAACAATCCCTCCAAACATCACACAACAGAACAAGCAATTAAAAAATTCTGCAACTAATGTTTCTATAAATGAGTTAACGTGAGCAGGGATTCTTTCTGTTATGGATTGCTTCAATGGTGAGTGAAGGATGTCCTTAGAACAATACCTATTCTATCAATGATTAAGGGAAAACAACAGCAACATCAAACAACAACAATTAATGGCTATTAGCTTCTGATTGTTCCGATTTCTTTTTCAAAGCTGCCATTTCTATTTCCTGCTGTTTCTTCAGATACCTCTGTGCGGTCGAGTTCACAATCTTGACGAAAAAGTTCAACAGCATTAACCATACGATAGAGTTCCAAACAGAAGCAAATGATAGATCCCATGATTTCACCTGAAAGGCCATAAAATCGAGATTAGAGGTGACAATTTCGAGACATACTTATGAATTTGGATTATGCTTTATCTCAAATCTGTTGTGTTGTATATAAAGATTAACAAAAAAGAAACAAGTTCAATAGGTCAAACAAAATGTATTCAAATGGTTTTATTTAAAAAGAAAAAATTTATTGTAGACTTGACCCATTTCCTATCCCGTTTAAATTCTTTCTCCAGTCATTAGAGTTAAAGCATAACCAGAATGACCCGTTCAGACGTAAGTGGGTCACACATCTGATGTGTAGACACCTACTCATGTGCTTGCGTACTATAGTTTTTTGGCATACACACAAAGATGATGGTTAGTTCGGATCAAAAAGCTAACCATAATGGTTCAGAAAGTTGATCACTCATACATCAAAGATTTAAAGTAGTCAATATGACATCCAGACTAAAGTTTACCACTTGTTGTAACAAAAAAAGTAGATAGAAAATAGGATCCTCATGATCCACCAAGGGTATGCCAAAGTTTAAAAGTAGTCCATTTAACATCAAAAATAAAGTCGACCACTTTCTTTTGTAACCAAAGTAGTAAATAGAAAACAGGATCCTCACAATCAACCAAGTGTACCTTGATGTTTGATGTCACAGGTAGAGGGGCAGCCATGTATTTCTCCTTCATTGCATGCAGTTTAGCTACAATGGTGGGCAGCGCAGAAGCCACACCAGGAATGAAGCTAAGCATCCATATCAACTCGTTTTCTATCCAATCCAGCAGCTGGTTGTTGCAAACTGAGATGATAAATACCGTCTGCAAAAAGAACTTTTAATTACTCATCTCCTATTTGGGCAAACTTTAGAGTTTTGTTAAGGTTCATGTTGTGATCGATAATGGCAGATAAACTAACTTGCAGGACATAATTGTTTCTTGACAACATCAGGCATTAAGTGATTGTACTGTCTTGGATCTTTTTAGAGGTCGACATTTCCACGCATTTGCTTTAAATGGATCAAATCTATTTTTTTTTTATCTCATATAATCAAACAAGTAAAATAATATAAAATAGTTTTAAAGAGAGGTCAAACGCGTCAAAAGTCGCTCCAGAAGTGTGTTTTTTTTATTGCATAAAAACTCCTATATCATTTCACTGAAAAACTTGGATAATTACCAACTATTGTAATCATACTTGACACATATCTATATAAAACTACAAAGAATAATGAACAAATTTACCCAACCTGCACCTCTAGATATAATATTACTGTAATAGTTTAAAGCAAAGGAACTTGACCATACCTGAATGTGAGTTTTGAAAATTGCCTTTCCAATAAGGGTCGCGAGGAAAAACTCCCAAAATGGAATCCCAAATTGCCCACACATTATACCAGCAAGGTCAAACAAAGGATTTGGCACCTACAAATTCCTCAGCTAATTAAAGAGTTGAAATTAAGTTATTCAAACAATGTAACGGATAGTCCGTATCATTGATAACAAACACTAGTTAAGATAAAATGTGGACAGATAAAGCATCAGCACTAACCGAAGCAAGCAACAGAATTGTAAAAAAGTTCAAGTACTGTGCATGTGACAACAACCAACGCTTCATACGACTTAAGTTTGACGCAACTCCATTATTCTCTGATGAAGATGCATCCAGCTCTTCTGCAGCATCTATTTGCTCACCTGAGATACTTGCTGTAAAAAAAGGCATCTTCTGTGAGATAGATAACCAAACAAAGATTGTCAATTGTATATCAAGATAGAAGACATGGTTCTTTTAGTCATGAAAATGGCTTATCTAAAGACAATCGAACTGCTAAACATCTCGAAAAGCTACACCATATAGGGTAGTTTGATTTGCTCTTTAAAACTGGTTATCGAATTATTTTAACTTAAGATTCCCTATAGTTAAATTTTAATGCTTAGATTAATAAGTTTACGTCTGATTATCTCATTACTTATGGGTGATACAATGAAATACATACCAACTGCAACAAACTACCCAATAACTTGACCAATGACCATACAACATCTAGTATCCCCTAAGTCTGTCATTCCATGCTTAATGCTTTTTCTGTACTCAGTTGTTTTGAAATGATAAAAAGAAAGTAGAAAACATAGAAAAAATATTCACGAACATCTGAAAGCTGCTGACGTAAACAAGGGAACAGTAACAAAAGATTCAAACATTAATCAAGGATTCAAGAAATTTATACAATACACAAGCAATTTTGGAAGCGCACAGTAATCTAATAATATACAAAAAAGTACACGATGACAAACCTGCTCTTGAAATAAAATATGGTGGAAGTTCCCCTAGTGCCGTTCCAAGGCCCCAAAGAATAGCTTCTACCTGGACTTGTGGTAATATGCTAGTGAGTGGAACCTGAATACCAAGCTGGGATGAAAACAATGAGGGGCCAAACTCTGAACAATCCTTCTTAAGCCATGAAGGGCTTCTGTTTAACTGAATTGTATCATAGACAGCAGTCTTAATATCCACTCGACCACACTGCATTGCTTTTAGCGTGAAGAATGCAATATGGGGACCCAGATATAGAACAAAGGTGTGCAGCCCAGATCCTGATCAAATACAAAAAAACTAAATAAGATACTGGTTTCCAACTAGACATGTTTAGCATAAGTTGAGGGTCAGCAACTTAGATTCCCATGTACCAACAAATAGACACCTACAGTAACATTTACTGAAAATGCAAACATAATAATGCCATGAAAACTAATATAAATGAAATGCGCATGCCATTTATTAAACCACCAACGGATTATTCATCAAGGCAAGACACTTGAAGACTTTAGTTGATTTTGATACCATTGTATATTTGTTATTGTAGTATAATCTAATATGATCTGGTGTACCTTGATACTTTTAGATGGTTAATATCTCGTATCTAAGGTGTTCTTAACATAAAATATTTTAAAACTCTCATTCAAAGTGTTCTGCACTTCTCAAGTATTCAAAGCTTGCACCGCATATATATAGGATAATTACAAGAACATATAAGACCTTGTATTAGGGAGAAGACAGTATGTTTGCTTATCGATTGAGCTTACCAAGACCTATAGAGGATGCAACACCAAGAGCCACCCACCACAATCCAAACCTTGCATATTCAAGAAGCTCTTCAACATGCTGCAGAAACAAATGAATCACATGTTCATTATTATCAATAAGAAAAACCAGCCAAGTCACTGCCAGATAATAGATTTTAATTCTTATCAATATGTAAAATCTAATCAAAAACACAAAGTGCAATCAACATCAAGGTCAATTTCGTAACTTAAGTGAATTTTGTATATGGTAATGTAACATGCTACTAGAAACAGATACATACCGTTGCGTGAGGACCATCCACAGACAAAAACAATACTGCACCTGCAACCGTGACTGCAATGAAAAGCATAAGCCAGACACCATGTGTCAAAAGGTACACCAGTGATCTTCTCAAATATTCAGCAACAGCCACAATAAAAAGCTTCAATGTTTTAAAAGGCTGTAAAAATAGCGTCAAATCCTCGAGCTCTTGTTTATGCTTCTCACGCAGTCCTACAAAAATAAACAATTAGGAAAGGAAAGGAAAGAAGGCATCCACCATTAGAAAAACATAGTCGGGTATGAAACATATGAAAGATAAAAGGAGGACAGCTTGCTACAAGGATCCACGGAAGAATGTCATAGGAGACATACAGCACATCAAATTTGATAATTGAATCCATTACTAATAGTAATTGGAACTGTATATGACCAGACTTGTTTGACGATGGGGTGATCTAGCTCAGCAATAACATAAATCTCCAATGCATAATGGGAAAAAAACAAGTGACATAAAATTTTCATATAACGAGAGTCAAAGAGGTCACAGACATTACTAGAAATACTGTAGCCTGTAGATCCTTTTTACAAAAGAATTTCACAGGTAACATGAATGATTGGTTTTGGAATAAAAACTATAAATACCTTGATTCTGTAAGAGAAAAATTACTTAGGTTATAAAATTCCATATTAATGCACAACTAAGAGGCTATGCAAACACATTCCATAAGAGTCTGCAAGGTGAATCTATTATATTACCGGACAATTAAGTCACAAATCACTATGTTAGGTTGGAAGATACAAATATGTCAACAAGATCTAGTTGAAAGAAAGACACCTAAAGAAACTAAATACTAATTTTTCACTATATAAAGTAACTCCTGACGAATTGAGAATCCACAAAAGATTAAAGGATCAAGTCTTAGAACGAAAATACCATGCTTCCATCCTCCATGAAGGCATGAATGCACAACTCCACCTACGCAGTTATGCATAGCTTGTCTTAAGGTACTAAGGCAGAAATGAACCCTAAGAATAATAATAATAATAAACTTAAAACTAAAAGGATGGAGCTGATGAAGCTAGGGACGATCTTATTAGATTTATAAGAGGGATATATGGTAATCAAACACAGGTGTCATTCCGTGTATGTTCGTTTGAAATTACTACATTCTCGTATCAGCTTCACATAGACTCAAGTAACGTGCAGCGATTTATCCAACAAACTCGTGATATCTTAACAGCATTATTTGGATTTATTAGATTAGGAAGGTAAAGTTTTCAGAGTCGGATAAAGAAGCACTAAAAGAATCAATAGAAATAAAGCGAGCAGAAAGCAAATAACTAACCCTTTCGATTCTAGGTCACGATAAGAAGAGACAAAATGAACGCTGGCAATACGACAAAAATCAAATCATAATCACGAGATCTAAAATATAACACATCTAGTACCATCTTAAAGTCAATGTTGTTGGCGCAATCGGCAGACATTAGAACATGTAACACGTGCCTTTGTTAACCCGTATAGCTTTATGTCTTTAAAAACACATTGCATCACCAACATAGTAACTACCTCAATTTCCAAACATTTATACCTAGCGTCTCCTCCCTAAGCCTTGTCAATAATCACCACAAGGTACTAAATCCAAAACTTATCACGTCTAGTAACACCAACAACAACTACTTATCAAACATCTTCAAAATCTCATCTTTAAACATTTTAACTACCCCCATTAACGAAATGAATACTTTCTCACGAGATCCTATCCTATCAATCCTAAAGTCAACGCCTTTAAGCAATTTGCAGAGACAAGAACGTTTAACACGTTCCACACAAACTTAACTAAACCGCGTTACATTAGCAACACATTCATACTCCAACAACGTCTCCTAAATTTTAGTAACTACCTCAATTTCCAAACATTTATACTGAATGCTCCTAACTAAACCTTCTTGATAATCACGTCTAGTAACATAAACAACAACAACTTATCAAACATCTTCAAAATCTCATCTTTAAACATTTTAACCACCCCCATTAACTTTAGAAAAACCGAAATGAATACTTTCTCACGAGATCCTATCCTACCAATCCTAAAGTCAACGCCTTTAAGGCAATTTGCAAAGACAAGAACGTTTAACCACGTTCCACACAAACTTACCTAAACCGCATTACATTAGCAACACATTCATAACCCAACAACGTCTCCTCAAATTTCGGACCAAACCTCGAAAAACTTAACCTTAATCACATCTAGTACCACCAACATCATAAAAATCAAATCTTTACATAAAAACAAGACAAAAACACAAACTTTAATTACAATTAACACAAATCCAATCCTTAAAAAACAGCTGAATCAATCAATCAGATCATTAAATCATGTAAATCATAACTAATTAACAATAATCAAGAAAATAAAAAAAAAAAAATATTTACCTACGATCGCCATGATGAACAAGCTTAGAACAAGATCTAAGATTGCTGTTGTTCTTCAATCATAAGCTCAGATTCAGCTAATTTGGTTCTTGATCAAACCCTAATTGTAATTTAATTATAACAGAAAGAAAGAAAGAAATTGTTTTTTATTTATTTGTTGTTCCGGTTAAATGGGTTAATATTTAAATTGGAAAAGGATAAGATTTTATAAAATTAAAAAAACAATATGAAATGGAATGGATCTTTTTTTCTTTCTTTCCTTCACTTTTTCAATGTGTGTTTTCTTTTGTTGCTTTTTATTTGGTGGAGTACTAGTCTTGCGATTATAAACTTTTGATAGATTCTATATTAACAAAAAATTCATTTTTTTTTTTTTTTTATTCTCCACAAATTAAGCACATTAAAAAAAAACATCAGGACCAATAAAAAAGTACACAAAGATTCACAAAAAAGTACACGTATAGTTTTTGTACTTTTCTGTGAGTCCTGATATCTTTTTAGTGTGCTTAACTTGTGCTTTAAAGCACAAGTTAGAAAAATCATTTTTTCTTAAAAAAAAATAAATAAATAAAAAAAAATAAAAAAATGTGACATGCATTTTAGGAAGACGAGAATTTAAAAAATAAAAAAGAATTGATTAAGATGATAGATTCAAAAGTTTTGCATTCATGTTGCTCATAATTGTGTACTTGTGTCTTTGTTTTACATTTTCATTTAATTGGATGGTCATTTTAAATTTTAGAATTTAATGGCTTTAAACATCTTTAAATTTTTAGGAAGACTAGCATGATACTCGCATAAAGTAGCGGGCCTGGAGCCAAATGTTGTTTAAAGATTTTCTACGTTTTACATTTTTTAGTAGTGGATGATAGTTTATAGTGGTTGGGGGCTTGTGATGTGAGATTGTGAAGAGTTTATATGCCATTTTACTATATGCAAATTTGAAAAGTTATTATTTTTAACTATAAACATACAAAATTCATTACAATAATTATATTTTATTATTGAAACATTTAATTTAATATGCAATTAGTGTATTTTGTTTATTTTTATTTTAAGAATTACTAATAATAGTAAGATGTGTAAAATCAAAATACTAAGATTTCTAATAATAGGTATACTAAGGGCACGTTTGGTAGAGAGAATTTCAGAGAATAAAAATGAAGCAGAGACTATAAATTCAGAGAATAGAAATCAGTAGAGAATTTTGTTCAATTCTAATGTTTGGTAACAACAGAGACTTAAACCGAGAAATGAAAAAAAAAATGTTGATTTTTTTTAAAAATTTATCATTTCTAAATAACAATTCTAAAAAAATATATTTAAAAAAAATATATTTTTTATAAATTATATTTTTTTTAAACTTATTTTTTTTAAATTTTATTTAAAAAAAATTAATTTTTATTTTAAATTTATTTTTTATAAAAATTATTTAAAATTTTTTATTTTTTCTAACTAACAATTCTAAAAAATATTTTTAAAAAAATATATTTTTTTAATTTATTTAAAAATAACTTATTTTAAAAAAAAATTAATTTATTTTGTTTTAAATTTATTTTTTATAAAAATTATTAAAAAAAATTATTTTTTCTAAATAACAATTCTAAAAAATATATTTTTTTAAAATTATTTTTATGAAAAAATTATTATTAAAAGAAATATATATATATATATATATATATATATATATATATATATATATATATATATATATATATATATAAAATCTCAATTCTCCAAATTCTCCACAAAAATTATAGAAATTGGAGTAATCAAATTACACTACCCAATTCTCTCCAACTCTCTACTAGTTTCTTCTCAATTCTTCACTTTTTTTAATTCTCTCTACCAAACAAGAGAATTTTATCAAATTCCATTTCTCTCAGTGGCGGAGCTACGGAGGGGGCACGGTGGGCACGTGCCCCCCCCCCCCCAAAACTTTCCGGCGTAGTGTATTTTTTCGGAGATTCTCGTCTTTGTTGTCAATTTGCCCCCCTTAAAAATAATGAAGAAGATAACAGATGTTGCTCTGTTCTGTAGAATTTGTGGAGAAGATGATGTATCTAGGAAAGAGGGAGAGAATAATTAAAAATTAAAGTCAAATGGTACAAAGTTATAGTAAAGTCACGTGAGGATTAGATGTGGGATAAGCTTTTTAAGTTTATGTGTGTCATAGAAAATCGTGAAAGCTTTTCAATTTCAAGACATCAGTATTTAGTTTTTAAGTTTACTATTTATATGTTTCTCTTATAAGATGGTGAAACTTTAGCAATTTAATACTCAACAATTTACGTATATGTTTAGAATCTAAATGTCTTGAATATGATAATGAGATAAAGGTAAATAATAGTTATAGTTGCCTTTTACAAGTTTACTTATTATTTAAGGATTTTGGTAATTTAGATATTGTCTAAAATGTTGTGACTATTTTTTTTTCTTTTGAACGGCGGAAATGTTGTGACTATTTGATTTAGTTTTTTTTTTTTTTTTTTTTTTTTTTTTTTTTTTTTTTTTTAACTTATTGAGTTACTTTTTTTTTTTTTTTTTTTTTTTTTTTTTTTTTTTTTTTGTAGTTAATTGGGTTATTAAGACACGGGGTTTTAGCCCGTCGCAAAGTCAAACAAAGTCATGGCGTGACTGATAAGAGTTGTTACCGATTTTGTGAAAAAAGAAAATTAACGACACTACTGCACAATGTTTTTTTTCTTCGACCTGCCATAGTATTAAAAAAAAAAAAAAAAAAAAAAAAAAAAAAAGTGCCCCCTCATAGTAAATATCCTGGCTCCGCCCCTGATTTCTCTCATTTCTTTTCTCTATACCAAACGCACCCTAAATGTATTATAGATAGTATAGTAAATATAAGTTCAAACTTTATTACGTAACACATTTTAAAAGAGTTACATAAAGTGTATAAAAATAGCTACGGAAATACTTCAGTTAATCCGTGAGCATCTAAGTTAACAAGTCATTCCTCTGATTACTTAGTCATGGAAAACATCGTGTATCTTATTGATTTTTTAGGTTCTTGAGCTAAGTAATGACCAGCATGGTGCCCGTGCATTGCAGCAACGGTTACTCTATAACTGATATTTTCAGCGAACAATGTTTTTTTTTATTATTATTTTATTGACGATGACGATAAGTTTATAGTTGGCGAGAATCAATTTGCAATCACGATAAACTATCGAGATTTTAAAACCACTGACGATATCTTATCTAATGCCACTTTCAAAAAAAATCTTTTTTTGAAAGTTCGGATATAAGATATATGAGTTTGTTACTTTTTTATGATTCATAAGTTTTTACTAGCAAAACAAGTTGTATTGTTTAAAAGTATTCATGAAACGCCTTCAAAATTTTAAGAAAATAGTGTTTATTAGCTTACTTTGTTTGTATATTGTGTTCTATTAATGATACTTGTTATTAAGAGGGTGTTTTAAAAATTATATTAACTACTAGTGTTGGTCACTCAATACTCAATATATATAGGTAGATGCATAAATTAATTATACATCTAACTTAATTAGTTGTATTTGCTTAAAATCCTATATAGTTAAATTAGTAGCTTCTTTAGATTTCATCATGTTGTAATATAATTGTACTTTTGAGTGACATTAATTAAATGTATTGGATTGATATATTTATGTATTAAATATTTGTAAACATAACTTTTAACTCGCAATACTTAAAAACTATTATGAAAATCTTAAAAAAAATAAAATAGGAGGAAATGATAAAAATGTTTTTATATAGGTATTATAGATATAATAGAGATAATTCATGTGACTCTAGAATATTATCATGTGATATATAAATATTGCATTCTCTCTTTCGTTAGTTTTACATTTTCATGTGTTTAAATCATAAAGTTAGTTTTACATTTTTATGTGTTTAAATCATAAAGTTGGTCTATTTTTAAACATGCTCATCATTTTCCTTTTTGGTGATGACATCATATAGAGAATTGTTTTCACATGAATCGAACAAAATTACATTTGTTTAGAAAAGTAGACAATGGTTTGAACTTTTGATTCATATTATTGCGTGCATTGTCAAGATGTACTAATTATCAAATTATGTAGATGTGACTTTTATCATGTTTAGTTTGAATGTTAATTTCATAGATAAGCTAATTTGTGTGGCCATAAAATAAAATACATGGACATATTATACAAGGTGGAAACACCATAAACAAGTTAGTCAAACAAGGTGTGTAGTGTAGTGTAGTGTAGTGTATGCCAAGTTAGACAAAGTCTACTTGTTAATGATGGAACTTTAAACATAGGAATGAAGAGACCATACAACCTTCACGTGCACCATATGCCTTTCTCAAGATTCCTTCATTGTAATTGACTAAACATAAATTGTAATATAAATCTAATGTCATCTTTGATAAAAAAAAAATATATATACAAATTAAGTTCCCATAACGTTATGTTGTTATACGTATAATGTCATCTTTAAGTGCAAAAATGACAGAGACTTGACTGTGTGACATATGCATATGTTTGAATCATATAATTATATGACTTTAGATTAAAATAAGATGGGTGAAAATCCTTGTGAACTTTTTTTTTTAAAACAATGATACTAGGTTGAACCTGGGCCATACAAAGCCTCATCTAACAGAAGATACAATATTCTTTAATCTTTTCATAATATATTGTGGCTACAATGCCAACGTGCAAGCAATCTAAATTTTGTTGTCACAAAGACACTATATGTATTCAAAAACCATAATCCCGAAGACTTTAAACTTATACAACTTTTTATACATTCTTTGGTATAGTGAAAAAGCAATCTAAATTTTGTTTTCACAAGAAACCATACGTATTCAAAAACCATAATCCCGAAGACTTTAAACTTATACACCTTCTTAATTATATATTCTTTGGTATAATAAAAAAGCAATCTAAATTTTGTTGTCACAAGAAACCATGCGCATTCAAAAACCATAATCCCGAAGACTTTAAACTTATACAACTTCTTACATATTCTTTGATATAGTAAAAAAGCAATCTAAATTTTGTTGTCACAAGAAACCATACATATTCTAAAACCATAATCCGGGAGACTTTAAACTTATACAACTTCTTATATATTTTTTGGTATGGTAAAAAAGCAATCTAAATTTTGTTGTCACAAAACACCATACGTATTCAAAAACTATAATCCCGAAGACTTTAAACTTATACAACTTCTTATGTATTCTTTTGTATAGTGAAAGTTGATATGAAATGTTATTTTGATTTCTAGCGGCAGCAAATCATACAAATTTCTAGAGTATGCTTTTAATGTGTTCAAAACTTCAAATGTTTAAAAAGCCGTCTTGAAGGGACTCTGTTTCGACTCCTTCCTTTGCAAATTCCATCATTTATTAATAATGTTTATTTCTCCAAGAGGTATAAACCAGCAGGGAAATACTGAATTGTGCAGTATTTTTTAGTGTGAGTTGGCTCTCCTTTAAAGACCTAGCCTAGACAATAAACACATCTTTTAACTTTCTGTCACTAGTTGGGACTAAACACAAAGGCTTCATTGATGGTCAACTAAACATTTGAAGTGGGGAAATGTTTATTTAAAAATTGAAATGTGCATACCACTAAAATTTTAGAAGCAATTAATTTAAAAGTAAAAGCTTCATGTTTTATCGAAAAAGATGATTCAGGATGAGCGCTAGTCTTGGCAATCACTATCGCAGACAGCTCTCCCAGTGTCCATCATTATAACCGCACTTTGGCCAAACGAAAAACTTACCTCTTGCAAAACTTTTTTCACTGGTCGACTTTTCCAAGAATGTGACTAATAGTCTAAGCACATACTTGATTAATATCCATGTGTTCTCTTTTGCCATCTCAAGCAAACATCCCTTCAATGGGAAATATTTGGCAACCATACTGAATGATGGCGTATATCGTATACCTAATGTTGGTCGCCTAGTATCAAGAAATACACATAAAACAAAAAGGTTTTAGAGAGAAAAGCTATAGAGAGAAAGATGCTAAAGAGAGGTAGGAGAGAACTTTGTGAAATGTAATATTGTATTATGAACTCCCACCCTCCCTTGTCAAGGGAGGGTTGTATATATACATGTACAAAAGGCCTAACGGTTATTATTTGACTACAAATTACAAACCTATTACACAACACGTAAACAACCAAGAATGGTCATCACTTCTAATGTTAACAATCTCTATTTAAGGGGTGATCATTCATTCATTCCGGTCTGTCTTTGAAAATGCTTCCAAGTGGTCTTTTTGGTAATCTTCGAGCTTCTTTGTAATCTTCAATTCTTTTCACTTGAGCACGAGACTTGATATATAATAGATTTGTATGTTCCATCATTCCAGTAATCCTAAGTGTTCTTAATCAGAAGCTCTTTCCTTCTTGCTTTTATCTTAATCTTTATCCTTTCCTTCTTGCATTAATCATTTTTAATTGGTAATATCAACATCTTTAAGCACCATCATGTTGTTAGCATTAACTTCGTCTATGTCTATCTCTTGTTATTCTTGTTCTTCATGTTTGTTATAGAGATAGTTGTTTTGTCTTGTCCACAATAATCATACCACTGTCTTTAGTCATCACTCTTCTGTTATTCCTGTTTCATCCATGAACTTTTCTTTGTTATTCTTGAATATGTTTTTGTTGTTCTTTGAGTAGATTGTGTTGATAGCGAAACATATGAGCATGAGTATGTAGTGTTGATGATGATGTGGTTGTCAGTGTAGATGATGGTGTTGGATTTGAAGTTCTTGTAATCGTCAGTACCTGTTATGAACCACTATGTTTCGTCTTCAACCCTAACGAGGATTGTCCGACATTGGAGTTACCATGTCTTCAGGATATCCAACCGATCCCTGTGAATTACCTTATGGAGGTGGAGTCACTACAGTTGTTATGGATGTAAACCCTTGTAGTACATCAGTTTTGGTTGTAATAACCTCCGAATACATTAGGACCGTTGTCAATCCAACTCTTTTCATTTTGGATTGTATAAACCGTATATATCTGAGTGTAGTTTCTTTTTATTTTGGCTTATTTTACGTTCTTTTTTGCGACTATTGCTCCATAGCTCCAGATTTGTATTAAGATGTAAACTAATGACAAATCAATACAAGATATCATAAAAATACTACAAAAAATAACAATAATCGTAGGATATAGATACTCAAAATATGTTTTATTTGATGTTATCAGTGTCGCTTGTTGGTATGTTAGGGACTTACTATATAAGTGCGAAATGGATGAGATAAAAGTTAATTAGATATTCTCACCGTGAGATACCGAATTCCCTTTCAATACAACATTAAGGGATTGAAACACATTTATATATATATTATCCCAAGGTATGTGTACAAGCCTGTAAAATGAGTAAGCCGAAGTTAACAGTTCCTTTGAAAATGTGCATATGTAGGTGGATAAATAAAAGAAATTGCTTATGTGAGTATGAGGTTTTGCCGCTTTAATAAGCTTGGACATGGCTATATACACATGGCTTGTAAAATATCAAGTATAAACATTGTAGAAATGTAGATCTCCTGTATATATTATCTTCAAGTAATTAAACGAGTTAACAGATTCAATCGTTAGGACACCCCGTTATTCGAATATTTAGAATGTGTAACATATTAACCTTTTTCGAAAAAGGTGACTTAACTTACGAAAGAAAAATGAAACCATATACATTCTTAAAGGAATGCACTTTGGGTTATGCAGTATAAAATAAAAATAAAAAATAGAAATATGAAGAAACGAAGTTGATAAAATCCCATTTCTTTCCATTGGTCAACAACCAACAAAAGTTCCCGTTTACTTCTTCACTACTCATACAGGAAAAAAGTCACTTTCTGTCTAGAGGGAATAATTGATTCTCAATCCAAAATGTCTCCGTATTTTTGTTATGACTTATTATGATTTTAGGTTTCTCAATGTATTTAGTTTATTTATAGTCGCATGGGCATAATCTGAAGATGGAAATTCAATAGCAAGACATTTTCATTTATGAATGAGTTTGATTTGTCTTAATTATTTAGGAATCCAAGCATTACACAAAAATTAGGAAGGATTGTCGGTGATTTTATTTTCATCAAGCACTTTGTGTAATTAAGTTACCCGAGACTAATAGATTTAAAATAAAGTTACAATATAATACAAGTTTGGAGATGCAGAGTACACGCTTGTATAAATTAATTAATTTGATTTCGGATACGATAAATGGTGTATTGACAGGTTATTCGTCATCACGGTGTTGCAATTGTTCATTAGATGTGACTACTTATAGTAGTAAGACGAAAGTTGTCGCTAATAAAGCATCGTTGGTGTCTATTTTAAAGGTTTTTACTTTTCATCAAAATTGTGACTATTAATGAAATGGTGCGGCTTTTCATCAAAAGTCACTTTGTTTAGTACATATAACTTCATTTTGGTCTTTCATGTCATATAAACAAATACAATAGAATCTACATGTTTTTGCTCACTTTCTTGTGTTTAGAGCTCTAGGTGTAGTAAGCCTCTTCATTCGGGCCCCACCCTTGCCACATCATCAAACACCTCAACTTCATAACCACAACAAACCCCCTTCACCAAATAATAAACCTCAACTTCCCCATTAGGGCCTCACCTCTTACACATTTATTTTTTTATTCATTTCATTAAATAAATTAAATTCTTTTCACAAATACTAAAAAATAACAAAACATACTAATTTTATTTCATCAAATAAAAAAGTTACAATACGGAAAAAAAAAAAAAAAAACATACGATTTGCGGGAAAAAAAATACGATACGGCACGAAAATAAAGAAACCGATAAATACGATATGCAACATCATCAATAATTTATAAAGCCTTATAATTATCGATGAGTGCTGACTTTTCTTCCCAAACTTGCAATGTTGTTATCGTATTTGTAAAATAATTGTATGTTGTTTCAAGTTATTTTAATTCTACGTTTAATATAGTTGTATTATTCAAACAAAACATACATATAAAACCATACATATACATATACATATATATTTTACAAATAAAAACATACATATACATATACATTTACAATTTCACTATTCAAAGTAAAAAAAAAAAAAAAAGAAACGAAATCAGATGCTTGTCAGAGTTTCCATCTTGTCGTCACAACAGGGAGTTTGGCTATGGAGAAGAACGGCGAGCCCCTCTTGGTGTAGTGAAGAGGAACGGCTCGCCGTTGACGACTCCACGTCGGACGGCGAGCGTGCCTTCTTCGACTGCACCTAGAGCTCTTTGAAATATAGTTTGTTTTTGTCTTATCACAATAAGAACTTTGTGTAACCTAAGACGCCAAATTGGGTCGGAATAATTTATTAGGAAAGTAGACTATGCACGAGTTAACATTTATTAAAATTATCTTTTGATTATCAACACCCTCAAAATAACATTAAACGCTATGGGTTAGTATGCTAAAATGTCACAGAATCTATGATTAAAAAAATGGAATGCTAGCAAGACAACAAAGTTCAAATATTTATCACGAGAATTATAACAAAATACCTACCATTTGATTTTAGAAATTGACATGAGAACGTTTAACATGTGCACAATAAAATTTCAAACATGTAACTACCTCCAATTCTAAACATGTGTACAATAAGGGCAGAGGTGTAATTGCCTATAGCAAAACATTTATATCAATGACACATTAATTTTTCGCTTCGTTTAAACTTTAAAGTTTGCAACACTTTATCTCTCTCTCAAATTTTCTTTATTTTTTATCATTAAAAATATTTTCAACACAAGTACACGACATACCAAAAATCAAAAAACTAAAACGAGAAAATCTTTCGCGTTTGCTGCTCGGCATGAACTTGCCACAAAAACGGATGGCAAGTGAAAGTGAGAGATGGAGTTGTCGTTGTTGCCGCTGGCAAGACCAAGCCCACACACTTCATCTTAATCTAGTTTTCAATGCAAGACCATAAACATACAAACAACAAACATTTAGTGGGTACTCAGACATAACCTTAATCACAACATCTAAAAAAAATTTACAAATCAGCCTCAACACAAAGACAAGTGAATCAGCCAACAAACAAACAACTACACATGAATCTATCAATCTACAAATCAGCAAGATCAAGAAATACATGTACCATATCAGTTTAAAAGCTTATATAAAATTTCTGATTTATAGTTCTACCTTTTTAGTTATGGTTTTGGCCTTTTGGGTTGTTAACTTGAGAAAAGCGCAAAAAGGGACGGTTGGACTCTATATTTTAAGTGATGTATATGAAATGGGTAGCCCACTTACCGTAATAGAAAAGCTGGGCTTAGTGGATCCAGTGGGTCAATGGCAATTTATCATTTTAAAGTGTTATAGACTTTTGAATTTTTAGTATCAGTGTTACATGTAAGGGTGGAAACGATAGCCCGAGCTTGCCAGAGGTCGTGTTCGGCTCCTTTATAGTTATATAGCTCGAGTTTTTTTAGCCTAGTATTGAGCTTGACTCGAGCTTAATTAATTTATGTGGCTTGCAGGGCCGTCCGGTAGATTTTGATGGCTCCAGGCGATAGCAAAAACAAGGCCCTTTTAGTGTGCAATATCTACAAAAAGATGTCCAATCTAACGTTATTGATACAATGAGCAATCTATTATTTGAATACTGTTATTCTCCAGGCACTTTTAAAAGCAAAGTTGTTGATAAACTCATTCCAACTAACTAAAACTCAATATACAACATACTAGAACTTGATATGCATACATATTAAGTTCAAAAAATCAACGTCTCAACCAACACAATGCAAAAAAAAGTATTTCTTAATAATAATCGTTTGTTATCGTAAATAGATCAAATTAATTAGACAAGAGGAAGCAATAATATAATTACTACAATAATTTATAACATGGTTAAAGATAAACCCTAACACAACTAAAAATCTCAATTAAGATTTTTAAAAAGTAAATTAAGTAAAGAGGGAGAGACCATGACTCTAAGTTATTAGATGCACAATTTATTATTATTATTATTATTATTATTTTTTATTATTATTTTTTATTATAACCATCACTTTTATTAACAATAAATAAGATTTTTACAAGAAATTGGTAGGGAGCCGAGAAACCAGCTGGGCCCCCACACCTCTAGCAATAGCGAAACCAATCCTATTAAAAATATTATTATTATTATTATTATTATTATTATTATTATTATTATTATTATTATTATTATTATTACGAGTATAAGAGAAAAAATGAACTAAAAGTTATGATTTTATTAAAACTATAAGAAGACATGTATTTATTTTAACATACTAGAACAGTACCCGCGTAATGTGGCGGCGGTTACCTGTGACTATATTTTGCGTTATTCAGTTATTCGGTTCACATTTAGTTGTCTTTATGCTTTATTGTAGAGATGTTATAGATTGTTAAGCCAAATAATTTTAGTTTGAACAACCAACCTGTTTCAAAACAAATTTCCTAACTAGCTTGCTTCCTAAATCCTAGCCAACTTCCTTACCAACCTGCTTACCAACCAATTAATTTTGAAATCCTTTCATAATAAGTAAGTAAAAGTATAAATTTTAATCCTTTCTAATTATAAAATAGTCCAAAATGCATTATATAATATAGACGAGTTGACTACCTGAAAAAGACATTTATTTATATGACAAAATTTCAAGACTAGATTTTTTAAAAGAAATCATGATTTTTAACAAAAATTTAAATTAAGCGGTAAAATTCCGTAACCCCTGAGAACCCATGGCTCCACCCTATTCAGAAAGGGGAGTGATTTGCACACTCCACCATTTGATTTGCACACTCAAAATATTTGTGTCATGACATTTATACCCCTACCTGATTTAGTGGAGTGTGCAAATCAAAACACAAATATTAAAGATATAAATGTCATGACATTTAATTTTGAGTGTGCAAATAAATTATTAGAGTGTGCAAATCACTTCCCATTCAGAAAAGTTACCTCTTAACCGCATAAAGGATTATTAGAAAATATAAATAAATTAGAGTTAGGATCAAATAAGAAGAATAATAAAAATAAGAATGATAAAAAGTAATCACAACCACACATTCTAGATGCACCTACAAAAATGGATGCATCTTCATTTAAATTTTCCCTCCCAAATCAAAATGTGTGGCTATAATTACTTCTTACCCTTCTCATTTTAATTATTCTTCTTATTGGATCCCTTCCCAATAAATTAAATGAGAATACATTCATCATAGATAATATAGTTAGGATCAAATGAGAATAAAAATTAAAATGAGAAGGATGAGAAGAAACCACAACTACATATTTTTGATGTACCTATAAAAATAGATGTATCTCTTCTTGAAAATCTTTCTCTTACTTAAAATATGTGGCTAAATTTTTTATTTATTCTTCTCACGTATTTTTTTTTTTAATTTTTTTTTCTTCTTCTTCTTCTTCTCACTGGATCTCTTCCCATAAATAATATATATAAATATATATTTTTAGGGTTTGTTTAGGCTTTCGAGCCTAGCCAATCTTTATATATAAAGTTTGGGCTCGAGCTCGATTATAAGATGGGCCCAAACTTAAGTTCGAGTATTTTACCGATCCGATTTCAAACTTTGACGAGCGGTTCAGCTCGTTTCTAGCCTAGTTGCATATGTGGGTTGAAAAAAATATTAAAATGAATAGTATAACATAAGATAATTGATGTATCCTAGTATAGAATAATAGTTTATTTTTGGAAAAAATTAATAACAAATTGTAATTTTATCAAGCTATCTATTTTTGTTTCTGCAAATCTAGAGGTTTAATTGATCTTCTTTAGCTTTAAACACAATAAAAACAGATTTAAGATCACTTGAGGATTAATTTTTTTTACATGCCAAAGAATTAATCTCCACCCTTCATCTTTATTTGATAATAGATGAGATTAATCCTAACAATTTAAAAATCATTTTCATTTTTTTCAAATATTAATATCTTTCAAACCGTTAATTGTTAAACGAAAAAAATATACCATTACAACGAGCATTTTATTATCTTTCTATAGATAAGCACTTTGATATACTTTCGACATTTTTTTTTCGTGTTTTTCATGTTTTTTTTTCATTACTGAAATTTTCATGAATAAATCATACGTGATTTAACACTAATATCACATGTGATATTACATATCACATGTAATATTACATATCATTGTGATTTAACACTAATATCACATGTGATATTACATATAATATATGATATATCATATGTGATTTTTTCATGTAAATTTCAGTAACGAAAAAAAGTGAGAAAAACGATTTTTTTTAAAAGTATATCAAAGTGCCCGTCTATAGAAAGAAAATTAAATACTCGTCACGATGGTGTAATTATTTTAGCTTAACGATTAACGGTTTAAGAGATATTTAAATTATAAAAAATATGTGAAATATTAAAATGTTTTTAATCTCAACAATTGATTTCTTTTTAGATGAAAGGTGAAGATGAGTCCCTTGGTATGTAAAAAAAATTTGGTATGTAAAATAAGTATCCTCAAAAACAAAAGTGTCACGGAAGTTCAAGAATTTTGTTTAAAAGCATCAAAAGTAAATTAAAAAAAAAAAAAAAAAAAAAAAAAAAAGGTTTAACAAATTGTTAATTTCTTTTGGGATAATTCCAAAAATGTCCCGGGTGCCCAAGGCGTGAGTTTTTCTAGGCGGAATCTTTTGTGTTTTCTTTTATAGATCATGACAATCTGTACTTTTTAGACAACTAAAATCAGCAAGTGACAAGTGTGACTTTACAGATTACAAGGTAGGGCAACTTTTACTTTTGGGCAACCGGTGTACTTTTTGGACAACTGACGGCCTTCATGTCGAACAAGTGGCGGTACGTAGTTGACTAAATTCAAGTTGCAAAGGCAAATGGTCTAGAAAAGCAAAACCAAAAGATTCCGTCCTAAAAAGCCTAAGCCTTGAAAAACCGGGGAATTTTCGAAATTGTCCTTTTTCTTTTTGTCATTTTCCCATTTATGTGTATATATCATCTACTAGTAATGTTTTGTTAGTTTATATTAAAAATATATCTGCTCCGTAAAGGGATTAGGGATGAAACTAGCATACGATTTTACTCAGAACCTTTATACAAAGGTAAACTAAAAACTTGTATTAGCTTACCGACTTACCCTTCACAAAATAAATACAAATCATAATCTTAGTTTCTTTGTGGTTTTTGGAAAGTGAAAGAATGGGTTGTGGGAAGTGTAAAAAGTAAAGGTGATTGGTAGGATGGCTTGTTCTACTAGAAAGTGAAAAAGGGTATTTGATAGTAATAGTGACATTGCACCAATACCAAATGTGTATGATTGGCCTTCAAGGGAAATGCAAAATGAGTATTGCATTTTCTAGCTTAAGTAAAAACCTTCACCCTTGTCTAAGCAACCCAACTCAACCCTTCTTAGGTGCTTGTTGGTTTCACCAACTATGATCATTTAGTTTCTTTTCTAGCTTCTCTTTAATGGGGTGGCTTCAATCCCTCTTTTCTCCACTCAAGAGCTAAATGGGTTAAACTACATTCTGCCCATCACAGAGTATGTTCTTCTTACAAACTCTCATTCTTTTCATATTAATCATTCATTCTTTTTTAAGAATTGGTTAAAAAGCATACATGTATGGCTTAAAAGTTGAATGTGCATTGTCTAAGTTATGTTGATTATAAGATAATTTACTGAAAACTAATTAAGTTTGTAGGATCGTATCACATTCTCTTTTGTACTTTAGATAGTAGTTAGGAAACACATTTGAGGAGATGACACATTTTTGTTTCATGCTCTGAGCAACATTGGTAATCCGTTGCCCATGTGACATGTCAATGGGTGCGAGTTAACTCATGATTGAATGTCTCAAATACAATTAAATGTGTTGTGCACTTTGAGCATTTCATTACGAGTTACCTTGTCTTTTGATGGGCAATTGGATTGGGCTGGGAGGGGGGGGGGGGGGGGGGTCGCTATAGTTGACGCAATTCTCTATGTACATATGTTCGGCTACGGGATAATACTGCACTCACCAATGGCAGTACATTCTGTTGCTGATAAAAGATAGCGATTGTTGAAATTTCTGCCACTCAGATGATGGACATTTGAACCGCGTGATTACAAATTAATTACGTACTTTAAGTTATCAAAAGTCTAAAGTATCTAAATAATGGAGTTTGACATCTTAACCAGTGTTCTATGGTAGCATCTTTTTCGCATTCAAAGAAACAAGACTTATTATAGTTAATGTGCGTATTTTCAGGTAGAGGAATATACATATTGTATGAAGATGTGAAGTCATGTCCCTATGAAGATGTACATGTACTTTGGTCTATTTTGGTGGATTCAACTCATGCACAACCTCATGCCTTGGCCTTACCTTCAATAAACTGATCAAGCATTCTTCCCGAATACGATACCCGAGATCACGTATTTTGTACATATGTCTTCCTAGCCTCTACCTACCTTATCTTGTATTTGTCTCTGAGGTTTTTCGGGAATTGTATACTTCAGAATATTTTTAAGTTAATGTCAACTTAATTCTCACATACAACTATAAACAAAAGGTTGCCGGACTGGCCGTTTGATGCAATTTTTTCTTCATTTCATTCCGTTCAATCAAACAGACCCTAGGTAACATACATAACATTTTATGAAACATTTGATTTTGGTTCCAAACTTTCGATCTATTCCGGTGCACTCAATATTATGAGTGTCCAAAAGTATACATAAATTTCCGCAGGGCTGTCCAATGGATTACAGAGGCCCTGTGCGATAAACGATAAGGAGGCCCTGTGTTTGACGAATTTTAACGTAAAAAATAAAGAATGATTTACTTTTTCATTCTCAAACATTCAATCGTCACTTGATTTTTTTTTAATTTTGTATTTTGATTATTATCGCATTGTTCCATAATAAACTTAACCAAAGACTTAAATTTGTACATATGTAACTTGATAATATATAAAAGGGAGCATCATATATCCTTATGCGACTGACCCACTTGCACAAGATGTTCACCGCCTCTGAATTTCCGTAACCTGCGAAACTTTAAATAACTCATTGCGACATAACCTGAAAGAAGTATAAAAACATAAAGTTAAAACATGTAATGATTGGCTTGAGCGTACATCAGTAAACGGTTGTTGTTTTGGCAGTTTATTGTTGGTTTGTCCAATTTAGAACAGTTTTTATTTCGTTTTCACAAATGTGTGACTTTTTTAAAATCGTATTTGAAAAATGGTGGGGGGGTAAAATGAGATACTTTGCATTGATTTTGATAGCTTCTCTAATTATCAAATTTGAAACTTCCTTTAACTTTCTCAAAATAATGAGCTAATTCTAAATAAGATACTTTTTTCACGAGTTTACTCACGAATTTTGCTAGCACAGAGGATTATCAACACGTAAAATAGAGCTATGACATTTCCGCACTCAGCATTGTCGGTTATCAATTTTCTAAAAAAATATGATAAAACTATGGCTTAAAACTCCTACATTATTTTCGGTCACACCATTTTAATTTCAATTGCATATTTATCTACTCATGTCACTTCTCATAATTAATTACATAATTTCTCATTTATCATTCAAATTTATTTTTTATTTAAACATGCCTCGACCTCTTAAATATAACTTTTGAAGCTATGCTTATTAAAATTCGTTTTCAAAGTAAAAATAGTTTGCGGTTATGTATTCTTGAGCTGTTTTATACGACTTATTTTTCACATCGGTTTTGTTTATGATGTAACTTACCTTTTAGTGTCATTTGTGATGATGTGATACACCTAGCCGATCATGCCCCTATTGCAACCGAGCACACAAGATTCCTAGACATGGTGGTTCAAACAACTATTTGGTCTTAATAAAAGTTTAGGAACAAAGAAACTCTCCATTAAGCGCCTAAACAAAGATTTTCTCCACAACAAAATCAATCTTTTGTCATCTAATTGGATTATTAGTCGATGTCGGAAAACATCTTTAAATTGGATAAGTGATGTATCTTCCCTTGTAAGTTGTAACACTCTAACAACCCCCCCCCCCCCCCCCCCCCCCCCCCACACACACACACACACACACACACACAAAATCTAAATGCTTCTTAAATAAGCTTTCCAGAACTGCCCCAAACGGGTTGGTTTCAGAAATTACATATATACCCTCATTTGTTAAATCATTTATTTTATTTAAATGTGTATATGACATTTTTTTTCGTAATTTTACACTTTATAATTACTGCTACAATTATTTTATCAAAAACGTTTTTTTAACAAATAACTACTGCTTACTGCTATTTCCTACTGCTTACTGCTTACTACGTGTTGCCAAACATAGCAATAAACGAAAGACACTTTGTTTAATATTTCGTTTTGAATATTGTGATAGTTATAAAGATACTACAATGCATAATCTTTAAGTAAAAAATGATGTGTAAAAGGTTTAATAGTGGCATCGATGTTTAAAAGATACAATTTTTAGCGACTTTTTCAAAAAACTAGTTCACAAACAACCCATCTCAGTCTTCGTTTCCCGGCTGTGATCATATTTGTTTTTTGTAATAATGACTAGATGCAGACTTTTTACCTTGATCAGGCTTGTAAGCTGAGTTGGGGAAGATGTGTACTTACTGTTCTTTTGGGGAAGTGTAGGAATATCTCTCTTTGGGTTTATTCACTATCTTTGGGATTTGACGCGTCTTTATTGCCTTTGCGACTGTAGACGGCGTCATCCTGACATTTCTTGAGTGGTGTGTATGACTTGTCCCTTCGACTATACATGATGTATGTGTTGATGTCAGCTGTACTTGCGTATTTGCATGGTGTTTGTCACGCGCCTCATTAAATGTGTTTTGCCTCAATAGGCTTTTGCCAAGTGTAACTTGCCGATTCATTTTTTTTGCCTATAAATAAAGCTAGAAAGGTGGGGAGATTACAACTTGAAGCGATAGACTTTCTTTTCTCTCATATTTTTCCGCATCTCTTCCTAAACCCTAAAAAACCTCCTTCAAAAAAGATTTTTTCGTAGGTTTTTCATTGTATTTTTTATGAAAGCCGGTTGTCTTCGTTTATTCTAAGGAGAAACACTCCTTCGATTTTGGTGTAAGATGAAGATTGGTCATGTTAGTGGCGAAGACATTGTTGGTGGTCTCGAATCCTGTACCTGTGTAGGGGGTTGGATATGGAGATGCTGACTTCTCTTCCATTCTTTTCTAATGTTGCTATCCCTTGGGTATATTTTGATCCCGGTGGAGCTTTGCAAGTGATTGTTAAGATGAAAGGCATGGAGGGTCTTGCATCGAACTTTCTATCATTTTCCTTTAAGTCCTATCACAGTGATTTGGTCGCCCTGATGAGAAACTTAATTGTTACACCGTATATTATTAGGGCGAAAGATGGTTTTTACGGGAGTTGTAACTTCCTTTGAAACCTATTCTTTTGACTTGTCTGGGTGCATTGATCACCAAGATACGAGCCTTCAATCCCTAACCTCATGCCCAGGGTCAGTTTATATGACCGTCATGGGCTAATCTGTCAACAGTTGGGGTGGCCTTTAGTATCCATAGAAGCCTAGTTTGGCGTACATGTTTCATCAATGGATATGGTACACCATGTTGCCTGATTGGTTATTTCGGGCTCAGAGGCCTGTGTGCTTGCGGTGATTGTATGCTTAGCGGTGTTTCAGGATCTCGGACCTACTATTTGTTGCATATCTTGAGTTCGATTTTTGTTATATCTTGAGTTCGATTTTTGTTTGTCGCGGGGGACTGTTTCCTGGTGTTTTGAAGCTGATCAAGCCTGTGTGCAACAAAGAGAGTGGCTACCCCGGAAGGGGAAGGTGTTTGCGCACTCCAGTGGTCTTTGCTCTGTTGGCTATTTGTTTTAGTAGGTTCGAGCTTGACTTTGTCAGGTCGCTATTAGCTACTATAAAACTCATGGGCGAATGCTTGTAATCCGTGGTGTATTAGCATTATTTTATAGAATGTACCAGGCATGTGTTGTCCTGGGTTTTGTAATAGGGTGGTTTGTTGGTCCCTTTCACTTGGTTAACAATAACTACAAAGCTAAAGTAACCAAGTTGTATGACATTAAACAAAGATGTATAAAATGATTAACTATAAAGTAACGTAGATATAAGAGAAAATATTTTTCAACGTTTAATTCTTTATTAGAAGTTAATAAAAAGAATCGTATCCAAGTGTTTTCGGAATAACACTTGGGATTGAAAACGACAAGTATGGTATTGACTCCTCACTAAACTCAATCTATGTTGAGTGACAACTTTCAGGACCCACTGAGCTATCTCAGGGGTTATGTTGTTCTTTGGAGGAATAAAAGTGGTTTGTGAATATTTTGCATTAATTGCACAAACTTGTCAACTTTTACTCCTCTCTTATGCTACCTATTTATACACAAATGTGAACAACCCTATTATACGTAGATATAAGAGACAATATTTTTCAACGTTTAATTCTTTATTAGAAGTTAATCAAAAGAATCGTACCCAAGTGTTTGCGGAATAACACTTGGGATTGAAAACGACAAGTATGGTATTAACTCCTCACTAAACTCAATCTATGTTGAGTGACAACTTTCAGGACCCACTGAGCTATCTCAGGGGTTATGTTGTTCTTTGGAGGAGTAAAAGTGGTTTGTGAATATTTTGCATTAATTGCACAAACTTGTCAACTTTTACTCCTCTCTTATGCTACCTATTTATACACAAATGTGAACAACCCTATTATACAATGGACCTAAGTGTTCCTCAATAAAATCTTGATAGATTTTATTCTCTGGCAAGGGAAACTTCTTTGGGTTAAGTCCAAAAGGCACTTTCTGATGACAGCCTGGTTTTAACAATTTGAGGAAAGTTTGACCTTAAAGTGATAAAGCACTTTAGTGAAACAGATCAAACTTTCCCGCCCAGTCCTGCCAAAACTTCAGTCTTCTAGTCATCAGTCATCAGTACCATGAAGTTGTTGAGGAGTCTTGGGGTTCAGTGAGTTATTGTCATCCTCACTGAACCCATCACCTTCTTCTTGGCTTAGATCACATTTCACTGAGTTCCGCCTCACTGAATGGAGAACCTTTCTTCATAGGCTCGGTCTAAGCATCCTGAAGATGACTCACTGAGTTACTGTTCACTCAGTGACTTGTTTACACTTAGGTTATTTTACGTTCAAATCCTTGTAAGAAGAAGATTGGGGAATTCAGTGACCCAACAATCTCCCCCTATTTGAACATACAAATAGCCTAAGTATTTATTGATTCAGTGTGAGTTGGCAGGGGTCTTCATCTCTTACTGAATGTTGTTGTAATTAAAAGTAGGACACATAATTTAAATAAAACATCAAAGTTTATTCATAGTTATTACAAGTCCTACAAATTACAAAAAAAATAAAAAAGATAGTTGTTGCAGATCAGATGTTCAGGTGGTATCCAAGGTTTTCAAGCTTTGCTTTCTTTGATCTGAGTAGGTGTCTTTCAGGATGATCATTGATCATTGCTTCCAAGTCCTGGCAGAATCTTTTGTTCTCATCACTCTTGATGGAGGACGCCAACATGAGGTACATGAGCATAGCTTTGATTCCTGCGTTATCCATATCAGACCACCTTTGGAAAGCCAGGCTTCCATATTCATCAGTGAAGCATAAGCCTCTTTCAGGAGCTTCAAGGACCGCATTGTTCACGAACGTGATCCCTTCAGGAAGCGACCTGTCACACTCTAACCCTGGTACTTTGATCTCAGGCTCCATCTCAATTTGCTTCCTTTTCCTCTTGGAAGCCTTAGATGGAGCAGTCTCTTCTGCTGAGTCAGGAAAAAGTGAGGGAATGTTAAGAGCCTCAGGCATTGCTCTAAGTCTGTCATACCTATCCTTCAGTGATTCGAGAAGTTTAGGTACCACAACATTGTTCTTTTTGGCAATGATAGAACGAAGCTCATCAAGCTCAGTGATGCCAAAGTCAGCAAATTTGAAAGGCTTATGGATGTCAAGTATTCTTTTATCACGTCCCCTGAAGACGGTGACCATCGCAGGATCGGTGTTTCTGTGGATTTGAATGTCAGTGATGGTTTCAGGTCTTAGCCTTTCTTTCATCACCCAAGTGTACTTTTCAATCCTGTGTTTTCTGATTTGAGCATCCTTCCTGAGCTTGTTTTCCCTTTCCCTTTTGAGAGCATTTAGCTTGATGAGTGCTTATTCACTCATCTTTTTCAGGCCTTATTTCAGACCAAAAACACCAAATACTAACCAAAAATGCCAAGAGAATGCATGTTTTTGTATTTGTGTATGTGCAGGTACGGATATGAGGAAAATGAACAAAATCGACACCAAAACCGACAAAAACGAGCACGAGAATGGAAAGTGTCAAAAGCCAGAGCCGGGGAAGTCAAATGGTCAAAGTCCAAGCTCAAAAAGTCAAATTCAACCTCAGAGATTCTTAAAGTTACAAGAAAGATCCCTAGATAAAGTTTGAGAGAAATGGCGAATTTAGTCCCTCAAGTTTCAGATAATTACAAAAGTGGTCCCTTGAACAAATATTCGAAGAAAAGTCAAAAGAGATCCTCCATAATTCAGAAAGTGACAATAAAGGCCCTTGGATCATACTTTGAAGAATTACAATTCCAGTCCTTGAAGTTTTCAAAATTACATTATTGGTCCTTATTACTTCTACTTAAACCTTACAAAAACCGGATCCACAAAAAATTATAATCCAAGAAAATAGCCTAAACCAAAATCCCACCAAGCCCAAAGAACACAAGCCCAATCCCATATATTTGGTACCCGGCCTGCTAATTGAAACCCGGTCAAAACAAACAAACTCGGTCAACACAAACACAACACTAAAACACCCCCAAATCCATACTCCCGCCCCCCAAATAATTTTAACCCAGAAATTTTCACTGTACATGGAACCCTAGCTTTACCCCCCTCCAAAACTACCATGCTTGGGTAATAATTACCCAATCATATGATGCTTCTAGAAGGTCTGACACATGTCAGGGAATGTTTGAGGGACGCTTGGACCAATGAGCTTACACACGGAGGATACATCATATCCATCAATCAATCAAACGGCTAAGAGGAGTGGATTGGGGACCAAGGAGAGATCAAGGGCTCATATCTACTCAGAGAAAACACAACTTCACAAGGATTGCTGAGCTGTGCATCCTAGAAGCTTCACCAAATCCTTCCTCAGCTCCTATATATACCCCCCCTTCTTTAGTGTGTAGGTTTTTAATTGTTTTAGCTGTCTATTTTAAGTTTTCATTGTAATTTTTCTTTTAAAAAAGCATTGTACTAATTTCCTTTTGATTAATATAATTCAAGTTTTATCTCAGCTTATTGTCTCTTTTACTCTTATTATTATTGCTTATTATAACTGCTCTTTAGTTTTGAATTAATACTAGTCAAGTTACTTTTCAATTCAGTCTTTTTTCATCAAATTAAAAAATAAAAATAAATAAAAAATAAAAATATTTTAAATCAGTTTTTATTCATTCAAATAGTTTATTTTCTATTATCATATAATTTTCTTAGTCCACTGTTTCATCAAACTCTCAAAAACACAAAAGTCAACTGTTGGTCATCTGATAGTTAATTTCAAAAGCTCAGCTTATTTGGAGATTAAAGGTAGCTAACAAAGGAAGCAGTTAGCCTATTTAAAGATAGGCTGTGTGGGAGACCACCTCTGTTTGGCTGAGGTGGTATTGTAAGCTTTCTTAAAATTTTAAATTCCTCTAAATAGTATAAGTAGTTTAGATCTCATTTTTGTTTGTTTGAATATTGTTATTTGTTGCTTATTATGTCTGAATAGTGCTTGTTACTTGTTGTTTCATCATAGTTAATAGTTTTGAGTTTGGTATCTACTTGTTACCAGTTCATAATTATTGCATCTGTCATTTGTGGATCTGTTTGTTTGAATATAACTATATCTGAGATCTGTGCTTAGACTTATTTCTGAATCATTGATCATTAGTGAATTGATATTTGAGGGTTGGATTGAGTTCTGGATTGGTACTGATTGATCTGTGGTGGTATTTGAGTTAAAACAGTCACATAAGTGGTGTTTGGGAATAAGGAGTTTGCTGATATAAGTTGTGTTTCAGAGGTTGCTGTTGGTCTAGTAAGTCACTAGGGTTGAAATTAGTCTTAGTTAAATCTAAAAACAGTAGGTTAATACTATAAAAGTCAAAGTTAGCCTGTGATTGGCCATTTTTAGATTATTTGCTGCTACAATCTTGCATTTACATAGAATTTAGGTTCATCTAGTTTAATCAATTTGCAAATTAGTCTAATTCATCATAGTTAATCAGTAGAGATTAGTGGAAATTCAATTTAGTCAAAGTTGTTGTTTCATAAAAAAAAAGTCAAAAAAAATATTTGAAACTCAGTTTGTGAGTGCAACTTTGAGGTTACTTCTAGGATTTAATTTTGGCTATAAATTTATTTGGTTTACTGTTTTGAGTAGCTTAGCAGTCATTCAATCATAAACAAAAAGAAAAGTTTGGTTTAGATCTTATTTGCTTATCTCAAAAGCTGTTGGAATCTGACTGTTTGAGCAAATTTCCCATGCAACACAGTTTTGAATCAAGCTCTTAAGGTACTTTTTAGGCCATAAAATTGATTTAGCATCTGATTTATTGGTATTTTAGTAATCTCTGGTGGTCAGTGTATAGTTTGGACCCATAAATTTGCTGGTCTCAGCTTATCTACTAACCTAAAGAGCTTATTCTAGTTGGGATATTGAATCCTTGGTCTGCAATTAGGTTGAGGGCTGCTAGTGCTAAAATCTTATCATATTTTGTGTTTCGTTGTTCATTGGAGTTCCTTTGTGACTCAAGTTGTTGTTTCAGTTGTTATTTAGCTTATTGCTTAATCTGCTTGAGCTTGTTGCTTATTACATATAGCTTATTTGATCTATTTGTGCCTCAATCTGTGTTTCTGTGTGTTTTCTGGTCTGTGTATTGTTCCAACAAGCTTAAATAAGTTCATAAATCATTTGGGTCAAGTTTCAGGTCAATTGGTCAACTGTTCTTATCAATAAGCACTTCTAAATAAGCTGTTTTAGCCCATTCAAGACTTCCTGTGCTTATTCTTCAAATTTTATATTTTTTCTAGCTTTTAAATATTATTTTAGATTTTCCTTAAAATTTTCATATTTTTATGAGCTCATTTGCTATTTTTCCTATTTAAGTTTCATTTTTAATCATTTTTAATTACTTTTTAATTACTAAAAAATACAAAAAAAATCAGAAAAATCCAAAAAAATATTAGAAAATTATTTTTAGTTATTTTAGAATTTTAAAAATTTATTTTGCATTTTTGTCAATTTATTTACATTTTCTTTTAATTTTTAATTAGTTTAATTAGTTTTTAATTCATAAAAAATAAACAAAAAGTAAAAAAAAATATTTTTCTTTTTCTCAAAATTTTCTTTTATCATTTTTAACGTTTGAAAATTATTTCCAAGTTCGTAGGAGTCGCATAGCTTAAAAGTCGCATTTTATTTCGTACGTTTACGTTTATTTTCCGTTTTAGCTTACGTTTTCGATTCTAAGTTGCGTTTCTAGTTGCCTTATTTGAATTAGGTGTTTAGTTGATTATTTGTGCTTCATTTACTATTTCATTAGTGTAATTTCATATAAATCACTTTTTACCACTTTCACGACACGTTTCACGAATCGGAAATTCGAAATTCCATTCATCCTTCACACGGACCACGACCTCGGGTTATCCGTATTTCTTTGCGGATCTCTTGAGTATACTATACTATATATTATATTGATTTTCGCGAATCAATTTTGGCGCCGCTGCCGGGGAAGGTTGAAGTGAATTTTTAGTTTTCGTTTTTCGAAATTGTGTTTTGAAAACCTTCCTTGTATATATTTTCTATAAAAACTATAAAAATTGAAAAATCAAAAACACTTTTCATAAAGTGTTTTCAAAAACACCAAAAAATAATAAAGTTACAGCTTCGACTCGACCGAAAGGAAGGGCGTTGTAAACCAAATAAGCTTCTCAATATAACTACGCGTGAAATTAGTTGCTAGACGGATTACTTTAATTCTATAACCGAATAAGCGGAAAATACGGAAGCTTTGACATTAAATTGCAAGCTGAAGAGAGATCCATTCTTCTCTCCCGTTCCGTCGCGAGTAGATTAAGGGAAACGATTTACAATTAACGTAACGTTAGAAAAAGAAAAAAACACAAAAGTATAAGTTTTTGAATTTTGCTTTATAAAAAAAATACAAAAAGATTTTCCTTTTCAAATTTGATTTTCCTTTTATTTTTCAAAAATTTGATTTTTGTGGTGTATGAACACACGTTCTACGTCTAAACGACTTGTTTCACCACTTTCAAATCCGGAAAGTTTGTTTCGTTACACACACCGAGTTCTATTTCCTAATACGGAGGAAATGAACCCGAACGAACAACACTTGGGACCCCTGCCGATGGGTGGTATCCAAAACAATGTGATCCCTCCAATGGGACCACAACCGGTTTACGATCAACGTACTATGCAAGAATTGCTCCAGTGTCCTACCGAGGGATACGGGGATGCAATTGTTTTACCACCAATCCTTTCCGATAATTTTGAACTTAAAACTGGATTGATTCAACTTGTTACGTCAAAACAATTTCACGGTTTTGAGAGGGACGATCCTCACGCACACATCCGATGGTTTAATAAGCTAACTTTGACTTTGAAATTTAAGGATGTCCCTCACGATGCTATCAAATTGATATTGTTCCCATTTTCACTCGAGGGTTCAGCCCGGATTTGGCTCGAAAAAGAACCCCCTCGATCAATTCACACATGGGAAGAACTCGTCTCGAAATTTGTTAATCATTTCTTTCCGCCGTCCAAAATGACTAATCTTAAGATTGATATAACTAATTTTCAACAACGTTTTGATGAGAACTTTGGTGAGTGGTGAGGCTTGGGAACGCTTTAAGGATCTTCTTCGAAAATGTCCTCACCATGGTTTCTCTGAGTTACACCAAATCGACACGTTTTATAACGCTTTGACGCAAAACGATCAAGATTCTTTAAACGCAGCCGCCGGTGGCAATATCTTGAATCGTACGCCTAGGGATATTTTGACGATCATCGAGAACAAATCAAAGGTTCTGACTTCTCGTAACAAACCTAATGTTTCGAAAGTAACTTCTTTTACTCCTTCTTCTTCGTCGGTCCAATCATCGGAATTGGCCGAACTTACCGACGCTATCCGTTGTATGATGAAAGATTTTAAGTCTCAGAACCAAAAACCCGAACCCGTTAAAGCCGTTAATGAAAAATGTGTGATTTGTGGTGGACCCCATCCGTATTATGATTGTCAAGCCACCGATGGCCAAGTTTATAATGCTAACATAGTAGCCGTAAACTACAATCAAAACCAAGATTTTCGTACTAACCAAACAAGTCCACCCGGGTTTCCACCCGTGCAAACTCATCAAAACCGTTATCCTCAAAATAACCAAGGAAACAATCAAAACCGTGGAACCAATTTCAATCAAAATTATCAAGTCCCTCCACCCCAACAAGTTTATCAACCACCACAACAAGTACAACCTTCTCCTGAGCTTGCTAATTATATGAAAACAAACGATGTTAACATACGAGCTATGCAAAATCAAATCAACAACATGAGGGTTGAACTTAAGAAAGAGATCGACACAACCATGACTTGACAAACGCATGAGCTTAAGCAAATGATGAGTAGTTTTATTCAAACGAATCAACCGTCGACGTCTGCTACTCTTCCAAGCAATACGATCGCAAACCCGAGGGGCGAGATTAAAGCGATTACGACACGTAGTGGTGCTTTATATGAACCCACGGTTTCGACTACCTCTTCTTCTCTTCCTCCTAAGGTAGTGGACCGTGAGACCGAGGCGACAAAGGACCCGGTTCTTCCTACTAATAACGGAGGTTCCGAAAACGTCCAACCTCCGGTTATCCAAACGTCAAAAGATAAAGAAAGAGTCGTTTCTGAGAACAACGTGAAATACAAGTCAAAATTGCCATATCCATCACGATTTAATGATGAAGAGCTCCGTGCAAAATCTAAAAAACAAATGGAAAAGTTTCTCGATATTTTTCAAAAGTTGCACTTTGATATCAGTTTCATGGATGCTCTTGTTTACATGCCGAAATTTGCCTCAACGTTTAAGAATCTAATAAGTAATAAAGAGAAATTGCTCGAATTAGCCGAAACACCGATAAATATTCAATGCTCCGCGATTCTTTTCAAGAAGCTTCCCGAGAAGCTTGGAGATTCGGGAAAGTTTCTTATTCCTTGTTCGTTGAAAGATCAAGAGGTTTGCAATGCCCTGGCCGATTCAGGTGCAAGCATTAACCTCATGCCATTATCAATCTATAAACAACTTGGAATGGGAGAACTTAAACCGACCCGAATGACTTTAGAGCTTGCTAATCGTTCGATTACTCATCCGGTCGGAATTGCTGAAGATGTATTTGTTCAAGTGAACTCGTGTACTTTTCCGGCCGACTTTGTCGTTGTTAATTTCGAACCCGATCTGAGAGTTCCTCTTATACTAGGGCGACCGTTTTTATGAACCGCAAAAGCCCTAGTAGATCATTTTGAGGATACTCTAACTTTACGACATGATGATGACATAATGATTTTTAAAGCCGATGCTCCGAAATCAAAGAAGTTTTCCGTCAAAAGTGTTGATGTTTGCGATTATTCCTTTGATGATTTTGTGAAAACTTTCGTCTCCGACTCTTCCTCATCATTTCCTCCGGTTGAGGAACATGATTCTTTTTGGGAAGAGGTCGATGAATTTCTTGCTATTGATACGATTCCGTTTTCTGAGATTGATGATTCTTACTTTGATTCGGAGGGGGATACTATTTTTCTTAACAATTTGTTGAACGAGGAACCGTTAATCCCTTCGGATAAAGTTAAGACGAAGATTGAGCTTATAATTGACGATCCTCTTGAGCCCGAGCTCGAGGAATTTTTACCCGACTTTGAGAGTTTTTCGTTCGATACGACTGAGGAGATTAGTGGCAATCCCACTTATCGTCCGGATTTTTCTTATCCAACTTATGAAGCTTTTAACTTTGATATCGATCACTCGGAAGAGACGAGTCGTGGCAGTACCACTTCTCATGCTTTTATCTCTCTTCCAGAGTTTGAGTCATTTCGTTTTGATGAATTTGAAATTGAAAAGTTTTCTAAATCTGCATATGAAAGTTTCAGTTTTGATCTTGAAATTGATCATGATCCGGGTGGTGTGCTTAAAAATGAGAATTTGAATGAAAATTTTTTCCCAACCCTCCCACCCGGAAAGGATTTTAAAATGAGCTTGAATGATAAAATTCATAATTCCACAATTATGAAGTTTTCTTTTGATGATAATGAGTTTTTCATGATGGTTATCATGACCTTCTTGCCGTTTGTAACATTTGGTGTGATTTCTCTTGTCCTTCATTCCATTGGGAGTGAGGATGTTGTTTTTGACCCTGGTATCGTTTTTAAAAGTTTTCACTATTAAAATACCATCGGTTATCTTATCGGGGTGGAACTTTCTCATAATTCATATGTTTATCCAAATATTTTGAAGGAAAACCCGATGGAGATTATTTTCCATTTGCTCTCCCCAAGGACGAATTAATTCGGGGATCGAGTCAAGCTCATGTGACTCGGTGAACAAAAACAAGCGCTTCGTGGGAGGCACCCCATGCTTATCCATTTTCTATATTTTCTATTTTCTTTAATAACGTGACGTGAGGGGGGCGACCCTTTCCAAACTCGTGTTTTCGTGGTTGTTTATGAATGTTCAGGAATTTCCCCGAAGTTTGAGGACTCTCGTGCTCGTGGTTTGTCGTTCTCTCCACTCGAGTCTCATCCTTCGCTGCTCTTTCGGAAATTCACCATATCCAAAATCTTATCGACTAACGTTTATCGCTTGGCATACTTAATAAATGGCCTTAGATATTTCGTAGGATTACCTTTACCCTTAAAACATTGAGGACAATGTTTCACTTTAGTCTGGGGGGGTGAATCTTCGATTCGATTTGACCTGTACCATAGTCTGAGCTGTTTAACTTACGCAACTCTGTTTTCCACCAAAAATTTTACTTTTTGTCACCGCTTTATTTGAGTTAACAAAAAAAAAAAAAAAAAAAAAATGAAAAAAGATATATGATATGAATAATAAGTTTTGACACCTTGTTTTGACTTCCCAACCGGCGAGAGTAGAAATAAATGTTCCGACTTGACCGGGCGTGTTGAGCCCTAGCTTTTCTCCCTTAACCAAAATAATCAAAAGATTATGGCTAAGCATCCGCGGATCTCATTATTTGGGATTTTAAATTTGCGGAGATCGAGGAATGATAGAGTTTATTTAGATGTTTCGTGCTATACACGGATCGCATTACTGGGATTTAAAAAACCCACGAGAGGTACTTGTGGCCTCCTTGTTCCCATCAGAAATGTCACCAATATATAAATAGATGTTCTAGGTTAATTAGTGGTATTTCGGTTTGAATAATATTTAGTTCTTTGTTTTCTTAAGAGAATTTTTGCTTTAGAAGTTGGGTACATATCAAGGAACATCAAAAATAAGAGCAAAAAGTGAAAAAAAATCAAAAGTCAAAAGTTGATTATCTATGTGGTTTTGGAGCTACCCGATAAGCTTCCATTGATGTTAAGAAAAAAATCAAGAAAGAAAAAAGTGAAAAATATGAAAAGAGTGAAAAAAATGAAAGTTGAAGTATTGTTGAATAAGAGCTATGTATGTATAAATAAGTTGTTGGCGCGTGAGGTGTATGTGATAAGTGATTAGTAATCAGTCACATGAGGTGCACGTGATTGTACTCCACAACTTATATCTTTGATATTGTATGTACTCCAAATTCCTTGATGTGGACCGAATTTCTATTGCAGTGGTTCTTAAGAGAAAATAAATAACTACTTATCGTTTTTACTTAGGTATCACTATTGGACTAACAAATATCGAAACGAGAAAATATGAAGCAATTCATTTCTCACAATTAAAATCTTGAGATACCAAACTTAGGACCTGGGGACAAGAGGTAATACACAAGTAACTTTTGTGGGCAGTGTTAGCATCTAACTTCTGGATAAACAATGATCTCGATTTTACGCTTAGTTTGGGAGCTTGTGAAAAATCAAGGATGACGATTTTTATCCGTACGGTCTCTTCTCTGTGAGAAATGTTTCTACTCGTTGACCCTGAAAGTTATCAACAGATAAGAATTGATAATGAAAGTCAAAGCAAACCGTCACATATATAAATGAAAAAGTACAAAAAGAGTAGTAGTAGTTGTTATTTATGAAAATCGAAAAACGGAGCGTTTTTGAGAATAAATGATTTTACTATCTCTTTTGAACATCATTGCTACTTTACAACGTCAGTAAAGAGAGGTTTTGAAATTATTTATCTTTTAAGCGTGAGGTGATGACATTGCGTGAGGGCACGACAATACCTTAGTCTGGGGGATTTTGATGAGTGCTTATTCACTCATCCTTTTCAGGCCTTATTTCAGACCAAAAACACCAAATACTAACCAAAAATGCCAAGAGAATGCATGTTTTTGTATTTGTGTATGTGCAGGTACGGATATGAGGAAAATGAACAAAATCGACACCAAAACCGACAAAAACGAGCACGAGAATGGAAAGTGTTTGAGATTCTTAAAAAGTCAAATGGTCAAAGTCCAAGCTCAAAAAGTCAAATTCAACCTCAGAGATTCTTAAAGTTACAAGAAAGACCCCTAGATAAAGTTTGAGAGAAATGGCGAATTTAGTCCCTCAAGTTTTAGATAATTACAAAAGTGGTCCCTTGAAGAAATATTCGAAGAAAACTCAAAAGAGATCCTCCATAATTCAGAAAGTGACAATAAAGGCCCTTGGATCATACTTTGAAGAATTACAATTCCAGTCCTTGAAGTTTTCAAAATTACATTATTGGTCCTTATTACTTCTACTTAAACCTTACAAAAACCGGATCCACAAAAAATTATAATCCAAGAAAATAGCCTAAACCAAAATCCCACCAAGCCCAAAGAACACAAGCCCAATCCCGTATATTTGGTACCCGGCCTGCTAATTGAAACCCGGTCAAAACAAACAAACCCGGTCAACACAAACACAACACTAAAACACCCCCAAATCCATACTCCCGCCCCCCAAATAATTTTAACCCAGAAATTTTCACTGTACATGGAACCCTAGCTTTACCCCCCTCCAAAATTACCATGATTGGGTAATAATTACCCAATCATATGATGCTTCTAGAAGGTCTGACACATGTCAGGGAATGTTTGAGGGACGCGTGGACCAATGAGCTTACACACGGAGGATACATCACATCCATAAATCAATCAAACGGCTAAGAGGAGTGGATTGGGGACCAAGGAGAGATCAAGGGCTCATATCTACTCAGAGAAAACACAACTTCACAAGGATTGCTGAGCTTTGCATCCTAGAAGCTTCACCAAATCCTTCCTCAGCTCCTATATATACCCCCCTTCTTTAGTGTTGAAGTGTGTAGGTTTTTAATTGTTTTAGCTGTATATTTTAAGTTTTCATTGTAATTTTTCTTTTAAAAAAGCATTGTACGAATTTCCTTTTGATTAATATAATTCAAGTTTTATCTCAGCTTATTGTCTCTTTTACTCTTATTATTATTGCTTATTATAACTGCTTTTTAGTTTTGAATTAATACTAGTCAAGTTACTTTTCAATTCAGTCTTTGTTCATCAAATTAAAAAATAAAAAAAATAAAAAATAAAAATATTTTAAATCAGTTTTTATTCATTCAAATAGTTTATTTTCTATTATCATATAATTTTCTTAGTCCACTGTTTCATCAAACTCTCAAAAACACAAAAGTCAACTGTTGGTCAACTGATAGTTAATTTCAAAAGCTCAGCTTATTTGGAGATTAAAGGTAGCTAACAAAGGAAGCAGTTAGCCTATCTAAAGATAGGCTGTGTGGGAGACCACCTCTGTTTGGCTGAGGTGGTATTGTAAGCTTTCTTAAATTTTTAAATTCCTCTAAATAGTATAAGTAGTTTAGATCTCATTTTTGTTTGTTTGAATATTGTTATTTGTTGCTTATTATGTCTGAATACTGCTTGTTACTTGTTGTTTCATCATAGTTTATAGTTTTGAGTTTGGTATCTACTTGTTGTTACCAGTTCATACTTATTGCATCTGTCATTTGTGGATCTGTTTGTTTGAATATAACTATATCTGAGATATGTGCTTAAACTTATTTCTGAATCATTGATCATTAGTGAATTGATATTTGAGGGTTGGATTGAGTTCTGGATTGGTACTGATTGATCTGTGGTGGTATTTGAGTTAAAACAGTCACATAAGTGGTGTTTGGGATTAAGGAGTTTGCTGATATAAGTTGTGTTTCAGAGGTTGCTGTTGGTCTAGTAAGTCACTAGGGTTGAAATTAGTCTTAGTTAAATCTAAAAACAGTAGGTTAATACTATAAAAGTCAAAGTTAGCCTGTGATTGGCCATTTTTAGATTATCTGCTGCTACAATCTTGCATTTACATAGAATTTAGGTTCATCTAGTTTAATCAATTTGCAAAGTAGTCTAATTCATCATAGTTAATCAGTAGAGATTAGTGGAAATTCAATTTAGTCAAAGTTGTTGTTTCATAAAAAAAAGTCAAAAAAAATATTTGAAACTCAGTTTGTGAGTGCAACTTTGAGGTTACTTCTAGGATTCAATTTTGGCTATAAATTCATTTGGTTTACTGTTTTGAGTAGCTTAGCAGTCATTCAATCATAAACAAAAAGAAAAGTTTGGTTTAGATCTTATTTGCTTATCTCAAAAGCTGTTGGAATCTGACTGTTTGAGCAAATTTCCCCTGCAACACAGTTTTGATTCAAGCTCTTAGGGTACTTTTTAGGCCATAAAATTGATTTAGCATATGATTTATTGGTATTTTAGTAATCTCTGGTGGTCAGTGTATAGTTTGGACCCATAAATTTGCTGGTCTCAGCTTATCTACTAACCTAAAGAGCTTATTCTAGTTGGGATATTGAATCCTTGGTCTGCAATTAGGTTGAGGGCTGCTAGTGCTAAAATCTTATCATATTTTGTGTTTTGTTGTTCATTGGAGTTCCTTTGTGACTCAAGTTGTTGTTTCAGTTGTTATTTAGCTTATTGCTTAATCTGCTTGAGCTTGTTGCTTATTACGTATAGCTTATTTGATCTATTTGTGCCTCAATCTGTGTTTCTGTGTGTTTTCTGGTCTGAGTATTGTTCCAACAAGCTTAAATAAGTTCATAAATCATTTGGGTCAAGTTTCAGGTCAATTGGTCAACTGTGCTTATCAATAAGCACTTCTAAATAAGCTGTTTTAGCCCATTCAGCACTTCCTGTGCTTATTCTTCAAATTTTATATTTTTCCTAGCTTTTAAATATTATTTTAGATTTTCGCTGAAATTTTCATATTTTTCTGAGCTCATTTGCTATTTTTCCTATTTAAATTTCATTTTTAATCATTTTTAATTACTTTTTAATTACTAAAAAATATAAAAAAATCAGAAAAATCCCAGAAAATCAAAAAAAATATTAGAAAATTATTTTTAGTTATTTTAGAATTTTAGAAATTTATTTTGCATTTTTCTCAATTTATTTACATTTTCTTTTAATTTTTAATTAGTTTAATTAGTTTTTAATTCATAAAAAATAAACAAAAAGTAAAAAAAAAATATTTTTCTTTTTCTCAAAATTTTCTTTTATCATTTTTAACGTTTAAAAATTATTTCCAAGTTCGTAGGAGTCGCATAGCTTAAAAGTCGCATTTTATTTCGTACGTTTACGTTTATTTTCCGTTTTAGCTTACGTTTTCGATTCTGAGTTGCGTTTCTAGTTGCCTTACTTTAATTACGTGTTTAGTTGATTATTTGTGCTTCATTTACTATTTCATTAGTGTAATTTCATATAAATCACTTTTTACCACTTTCACGACACGTTTCACGAATCGGGAATTCGAAATTCCATTCATCCTTCACACGGACTACGACCTCGGGTTATCCGTATTTCTTTGCGGATCTCTTGAGTATACGATACTATATATTATATTGATTTTCACGAATCATAGCTCTTCTTCCTGAGCCTTTTTAAAGGCTGCACCAGCTTGTTCAGTTGCTAGTACCTCAGTATTCAACCCAATCTTTTCAGCTTCCTCATGAACAGCCTGAATGAGAACAGGCTTGCTCATTCTCTCTTCTTCAGCCACCTTTAGTAGTGTCTCAGTCCTTTCCATGTGAGCTTGAATTTCGTCATGAGTGAGATGATGTACTACTCCATTGATTTCAAACGGGACTCTGATAGGTGCATCAGGGTCAAATCTAACCAAGGTTGAGGCTGGCTTGAGTAAAATTTCAGGACTAGAGGTGGTAGCAATACTTTTGCCACTGTCCTGTCCGAGAGAAGAGGAGACTGGTTCTTCCTGTGGTGGAACTTCAGTGATTGGTGTTGCTTAAGTGACATGCTCCCCCTCAGTGTGAGAGGGCTGTCCAGCTTCTTGTTCAACAGTATTAGGGGCTTCAGTAGCATTCTCCCCCTCAACATTTGCCTGAGTGTCAGTGATGGCAAGTGTTGGTTGTACTGAAGAAGAAGTAGATGCACCCTTGAAGGCTTGAAAAATTTCAGTCATCATAAACTTGATCTTCTGAGTATCCTGCTGAATGATGGACACCTTGGAGTCAAGTGCAGCCTGTGCATGTTCAAGAGCTGTCATCCTGGATCCCAAGGTCTATGCCAGAGAAGTAGACTGTTGGGACTGAGCTGTCACTGATTCCTCCATTTTGATGAAGGAAGATTTGAGAGACGCCACAGTAGTGGTGAGACCCTGAAGATTAGAACCCTTCAACAAGTCAAGTAACTCAGTGAGGGCCACTGAGTTTACCTGATACGTCTCAGATGCCTAAAGTAGCTTCCTGGTGAGTTCAAGATCATCCTTGACTGAGTCTTGAACCGACTGAACCCCTACATTCAGCTAGTTGAGGGTTATCAAAAACTGATTCAGGCGAGTTATCATCTGTGTCAGGGAGTGGTTGACTGAGGCATGTTGTTCCCTGACATCTTCATTGAAGTCTTCGACAACATCTTTGAGATTATGATAGTGAACCGCCTGTTTAGTGTGCATGTCAAAGACCTCATCAGTGATCCCCCTGTACAAAATGTTAGTAATCTTTTTGATGAATTTGGTGAATGTCTTCATAGTGAGAGGAGCCTGATCATCTCATGAGGACTCTGGCTCGGAATGTGTGTCAGCATCGTCATGGTTAGAAGATTGAGGAGACTGAGGAATTGGTTCAGGGACTGTCTCCTCAAGCTCCATATCATCTCCGGCCTTGAAGACTTCCTCATCACTGTTGAATTCATCATCAGAGTACAAAACTGCCTGAGCTTCAGCTTGGGACTGAATCTGTAAAGTAAGGTTATCCGGCTCCTCTTCATAAGAAGACTTGCCTTCGTTTTGGCCAGGTCCTGACCCCTCAAATCCGATAGATTGGGTTTTATCTACCTGGTCCTCAGGGTCAGTTCTCGAGTTATGCGCACCTTCGGGGGTGGTTGTGAGTTCCATATCAGCGGGTGGTATGTGTCCCTCTGAATCTTTGTCCCTCGTGACCCCTTCAGTCACTGATGGGTGTTTCTCAGTACCATCACTAGGAGCCGTGAATGTTGTGTCCCTATCAGCGGGTTGTATGTTTCCCTCTGAGTCTTTGGGATGAGTTTTTGTGCCCTCAGACAAAAGCTTTAATTGGCGAATGTCCTCATCAGGCACCTGAGTGGTTATGCTCCCCTTTCCAACAGGCTTGTGCTGGCCTGTCAAAGATTTAGGGGCGAGAACTCCCTGTTGCTTGGGTTGTGATTTACCCGAGCCTTTGTCAGGATGTGAATGTTTGTGGGTCCCCTTCTTAGTGGAGTAGTGCTGCCCCACCCAGGGTATAGGACCCCTTACTCCCTGATATTCTGGTTGTGATTTGCCAGAGTCTTTAGCAGGATGTGAAGGTTTAGTTGGTTCCGACCCCACTGACTTGTTTATGCCAGCAGGGCCTTTGGGAACGGGTTCGACCGAGGACACTGAGTGTGATGTCTCAATGTCCTCCATTGGCCTTTGTTTTGTGGCCAAAGATTGGCTGATGATCCTGATGGTATCAGCAGTCAGGGTCTGTTGTTGTTGCCCCTATTGTCAGGCTTAGGGGCAGAGGTCTCAGTGGCGAGTGGCTTGGGTTGAGCCACCTTCCTGGACCCCTGTCCCTTCTTCCTCTTCACCTTTTTGGTGGGAGAGGGAATTGGTGAAACTATGTTGTCACCCTAGATAGCAGTCAGCATGTATGTGGTCAGGGCGACAGGTGTTACCTCATTAGGGTCACGTGAGTAGTTTGCCTTATGTAAGACATCAGGTTCAAAGCCGACACTGTCAGGCTTGATATACTCAGACCCTAGTAGGTCATTCAGGACACAGGAAATGAATCTAGGGTAAGACATGTGTTTTTGCCTAGACTTCCCACCCAATTTACCTATGAGGTCCCTGAAGATAATTTCTCCAAGGTCAATCTTTTTACCCTCAATGAGACAATACACTATCATTGATTGAGTAGTGTTTAGTTGCTCAGTTGAGGACTTATTCCCCCCAAGGACCTGAATTACAAATGTCATCAGGATCCTCCAAGGGGCAGGGAACCATGTTTTGATGATGGGGGCTTTGTTCAGTAGGGCCCCTGGAGTAACATCAGGATGATGCTTATCATAGGGCCTAGGAATGGCAATGGAGCGGGTTTGGGGCGGGGCGGCCATCTCCATCCCCGAATCCAATTACTAAAACGTGCCCCAAACCCGCCCCAATCCCCATTGGGGGTCTTATCGGGGTGCCCCATTGGGGAGCAATACTCCTCCAAACCCGCCCCGATCCCCATTGGGGATCTTATCAGGTCATTAATGGGGTGTCTTCTTTGGCATGTTCTAAGCAAAACGAATTCAATGTAGATTGTTTTAAACAAAACAACTTCAAATTATCTAGTCATAAATTACAAGAAACACTTAAACATTAGACATAACAAGATTCATTCAGTTTTTACAATCTTTTTCATGAAACAAAATAATAAAAACTTATTGACTTGGTCTTTTCCTTCATTTGAAACAACTCACGAAAGTAAGTCTTCGTTCATTTAATATTCAAGAACAATAGCTCGAATCATCTGTTTAATTGTCTAACCAAATGCTTAAATATAATAACTTACTTGATAGTTGATATACTATTAACTTAAGTTGCATACATACACATAAATAATATATAATTTATAACATGTACATATATTATATCGGGGCGGGGCGGGGCGGGGTTAATTGGCCCCAGTTACTGCTCCAAACCCGTTAAAAATCCCCATTAATGCTCCAAAACCCGCCCCAAAACCCGTTAAGCTTGCCCCGCCCCGCTCCAAAAAGTTCGGGTTTCGGGTTTCCCCATTGGGTTCGGGTTTTTTTGCCATCCCTAATAGGGCCCTAGTTCTAAGAGGAGTTGTTTAACCTCCTCTTCAGTGGGTGGGGCTACAAAAGTCTCAGTGTAGTCAAGGCCAGTGGCTTTGACAAAGGTTTTGTAGTCAAGAATAAGGGACTTAGTCCCATTCTTCACTGAGAACTTGATTTTGGCCTCCTTTGACGCATCAGGGTTTTCAACCACCGCTGAGCACCAAAATTCGCTCAAGTAGTCATGATAGATGACTGAGGGGGTCTTTGTGAATGTGGTGGTGAGAAAACAGTTTTGTAGGAACTTCACCACATCCCTGTATTCAGGGAACCCTTCAGGGTAGGCAAAGTTCCCCACCACATTGTTTTTGGTGAGGTATACGCTTTCCATTTGGAATTCCACATTGGGTGCGTATTTTATGACCTTTGAAGATGCCATTTTAGTTTGATAAAAAGGTCTGGTTTTGAATAAAGAAGAAGCACACACAGATTTTGAAAGTAAAAGAGTTCTTGAAATAATTTTGCAAGAGTTTTGTTAAGATTTTAAAGCGTGTGTGTGTTCTTTTTTGTGGGGGTATTTATAGGGTGGGAATTAGGGTAGTGATGTTGCGGATACCAAAGGTTTAAATTATTCAACCAAAATGGCATAATAATGTTGGTTTGATATCCGCATTAAATATCACGATTCCCATTACCCCTATTTTCTCTCACATCGTGGGTGAACAGTTGTGCGGCTCTGCAAATAATGCACTTTTGCAAAGAAAAAATCATCACAACTTTTGTGTGTGAGGGAGCATTTAATGCTCAGTGGTGTTTGGTGAGAGAGATGTGGGTGCCCAAGGAGTGGATGCCAGTTGTGTAAGTGACATATATTCCTATATTTAATAGGATTCAGTTACCTACCTGGGACATTAACTAACTAAGTTTTTAGTGCATTTAGTTTGGGTATTCGATGCCATTTTTCATCCTGAGCCCCTTGAATGAATTTTCATTCGAGAAAAAAGAGTTTTGAGGAAGGGTGTGATCAAGGACCTAGAGAATGTAAATCAGGTTGGAACACTTTTGATCAGTTTCCTGATTCAATGTCCAACATGCCCAATTCAGCTTTCAATCTTGTGAAAGTGGGTTCATCCAAGGGTTTTGTGAATATATCAGCTAGCTGATATTCAGTGGGGATGAAATGTAGTTCAATTTCTCCATTAGTGATGTGGTCCCTAATGAAGTGGTATATAATGTCAATGTGTTTGGTTCTTTGATGAAGTACTGGATTATTTGAGATGGCTATGGCACTTGTATTATCACAAAAAATAGGTACCATCTTATACTGAATGCCATAGTCACTCAGTTGGCTCTTCATCCATAGTACATTTGCACAACATCCTGCAGCAGCATATATTCAGCTTCAGCTGAGGACATGGCCACTGACTGTTGTTTCTTTGTACTCCAACACACAAGTTTACCACCAAGAAATTGACAGGATCCTGAAGTACTTTTCCTATCCATGTTACATCCTGCATAGTCAGAGTCAGTGTACCCATTGAGATCAAATCCTAAACATTTTGGGTAATACAAACCAAGGTTTGGAGTACCCTTCAGGTACCTGATGATTATCTTGATAGCAGTGAGATGTGATTCTTTAGGGTCAGCCTGGTATCTTGCACACAGGCAGACTGAGAATTGGATATCAGACCTTGAGGCAAGTAAGTACATCAGGGAGCAAATCATTCCTCTGTATTGGGTTTGATTCACTGATTTTCCAGTGAGATCAGGGCCAAGGTTGTTCGGAGGAACCATAGGAGTTTTTACTGAAGAGTAGTTAGTGAGCTCATACTTCTTTAGTAGGTTCTTGAGGTATTTTTCTTGGCAAATGGATATTCCTTTTTCAGTTTGTTTAATTTGGAGTCCAAGAAAGTATGTGAGTTCACCCATCATGCTCATTTCAAACTTTGTGGTCATCAGTTTCTCAAACTGTTTGCAAAGTTTGTAACTTGTTGAGCCAAAGATGATGTCATCAACATATACTTGGACAAGAATGACATCACTCTTTGTCCTGTAGATGAACAGTGTGTTATCAATCTTTCCTCTGACAAACTTGTTTTGGATCAGGAAGGCTGAAAGAGTTTCATACCATGCCATGGGTGCTTGTTTCAGTCCATAAAGGGCTTTGTTAAGCTTGTAAACATGGTTGGGGTATTCACTACTTTCGAAACCAGGAGGCTGTTGCACATAAACATCTTCTTTGATGTTATCATTCAGGAATGCACTTTTAACATCTATTTGGTAAACTTTAAAGTTCATGTAAGTTGCATAGGCAAGGAAGATCCTGATGGCTTCCATTCTAGCAACAGGTGCAAAGGTTTCCTCATAGTCTATACCTTCCTGTTGATTATATCCTTTGGTAACCAGTCTTGCTTTATTTTTGATGACTGTGCCATTCTCATCGGTCTTGTTCTTAAAGACCCATTTCATACCAATGATTAAAACACCCTAGGGGCATTCAACAAGGGTCATGACATCATTTCTGTCAAATTGTTCCAATTCATCTCTCATGGCCTGAACCCAACTTTCATAGGTCAGGGCTTCTTTAACATTTTTAGGTTCAATCTCTGAGAGATAGTCAGCATAAAGACATATATTGGCAGTGGCGGCTTTGAGTTTAGCAGCCTTGCTTCTTGTGAGCATGCCTTCAGTGGGTTCACCAATGATGTTCACAAGCTCAATGATTTTGGATCTAGTCCAGCTACCCTGAGGTTTGGGATAGGAATTTGAGCTTGAAGGAGCCTAATTAGGTTCAGACTCAGGAACATGAGGTGACTCATCACTATGTGCTTCAGTGACATTTGTAGGAACAATTTGCTCTGAGGGTTCCTGAACAATTTGTTCAGTGGTTTCAGTCTCATTTGAGACATGCTGAGTTTCAATGAACTCACTGATAGGTGGTTGGGGTAGGTTGCGAGGGATGATGTAATAGGAGACGTCAGCATCAGCTTGGTATTGGGTTGAGGGATTGTTTTCAGGATGATACTCATCAGGAGGATACCTTGATGAGTCATCAATACCAATTTCTTCTACTGAGGAATTTGAGAACCTGATGGATTCAGTGCTCTCATCAACAGTAATGTGATAAGTTTCCTCAGTTTGTTGTCTCCTTGTGTTGAACACCCTGAAGGCTTTAGAAACCAGGGAATATCCCAGGAAGTGTCCATCATCAGCTTTGGCATCAAATTTACCCAAGTGATCCTTGTGATTATGTATAAACACAGGACTCCCAAATACATGAAAGTAGCTGATGTCAGGAATCCTTCCTTTGAATATCTCATAAGGAGTCTTATTGTGCCTTTTCACAATGATTGACCTATTTTGAGTGTAGCAGGCTGTTTTAACTGCCTCAGTCCAAAAATGTTTTGAGAGGACTGAGCCATTTAACATTGTTCTTGCTGCCTCCATGAGTGTTCTATTTCTCCTTTCAGCTACTCCATTTTGTTCAGGAGTATAGGGAAAAGTGAAATTTTGAGAAATTCCTTTCTCATCACAAAAACACTCAAGGTCTTGGTTTTTGAATTCAGTGCCATTGTCAGTCCTGATCTGTTTAACTTTGACATCATTTTGATTTTCAATGTTCCTGAAAAATGACATGATGGTTTTAGCTGCCTGACTCTTTTTGGTCAGGAAGTAAACCCAAGTATATCTTGAGTATTCATCCACTATGACCAGAGTACACTTCTCATGGTGAATGGACATTGGACTGACAGGTCCAAAAAGGTCCATATGAAGAAGATGTAGGCAGCTTTTGATGGAAAAGGTTTGTTTGGTTTTGAATGATGCCCTGTGGTGTTTTCCTCTTTCACAAGTAGAACAAGGCTTGTCTTTGGTATACACCAGGGATGGTAGGCCTAGAACTTTGTTCTGTTTGGCCAGGTTGTTGATACCCTTGAAGTTGAGATGAGAGAGTCTCCTATGCCATAGCCAGTTGATTGTCTCACTTGCCTTTGGTATACACCAGGGATGGTAGGCCCAGAACTTTGTTATGTTTGGCCAGGTTGTTGATACCCTTGAAGTTGAGATGAGAGAGTCTCCTATGCCATAGCCAGTTGATTGTCTCACTTGCCTTTGAGAATAGACAACTCCCATTCTGAGTCAGGGATGACATGTCAAGGACATATACATCATCCCTTCTAGGGGCAATCAACACAACTTCCTTATTGGCATTAAAGATGGTCCCTCTCTTGTCATCAAACTGAACTATGTATTTGGCATCACATAGTTGGGAAACACTTATCAGGTTGTACTTGAGACCATTAACATAAGCTATTCTTGTAAAAACTATACCATTACAGTTTACTGAACCATAACCTTCAGTGGGAGCTGATGAGTTATCACCAAATACTACTTTGGGTCCTGGTTCTTCCACATATTTGTGCAGAAAACCTTTCACACCAGTCATACTTCTGATGCCAAGTAGGATCCTTGATGTGTTTCTGCACAAACAGTAAACTGGGTTAGTTTTTCTTGTTGACCCACTTTCTAGTGGGCTTAGTCCACAGGGACTTTTTGAACTCAGTTAATGAATCATGGTCTGAAGTTGTGTGACCTGAGCTTCCACATGTTTTACATTTTGTGGAGGTTGGTGCCTCAGGTGACTGAGAAGTGTTGGTCTGGTTTTTCCTTCTAGACTGAATAACTTTGTCATGTCCCCTGGTTTCATGGGAGGGATCTCCACAGATGTCACAGCAATCCTTCATCATACAATTATCAGGAAGATGATCATTGAAACCACAGTAAGGACATGGCAAGAAAGGCTTAGCCTTCAGTCTTTGTTTGGAAGGTGTGGCATACTGATAGCCTTGGTTTTTGTATAGACCTCTTGCTTTTAAAGAAGCAGTGTGGGGGATGTGATCACAAGTTCTGTGGTCCTCTTGTTTGCATATCATACAAAACAGAACTCTGTAGCATTTATCAGTGCTGTGATTTGGATAATTGCACAGTTCACATCTCCTTGAGGGTCTGGGTGTGGTTTTTGGTTTGGAAGAACTTGAGGGTACTGAGGGCTTTGTAGATTTTGAGTCAGAGTTTTTCTCAGTAGACTCAATTTTCTCACTCAGCATCCAGACAAGTTCAGCAAGCTGATTAACCTTTCAATCAGTGCTTTCATGCTTCACTTCAGTGGGTACTGAAGGTTTTTGGTGTTCAGTGGGTGCAGTAGTAGGCCTTTTCAATATAGTATTTCCTAAACCTGATTTCTCTTTGGGAGAATGTGGTTGATAGACTAATGGTGCAAGGTCAGAATTTGGTTCCGCTCCTCGAAGTTGTTTCAGTGGAGGGAGTGGTGAATCATACTTAGACTCAGTGATGGACTTAGTAGGACTAAGTTCATCAGTGACTCCTAGCAACTTCTTGATAGCCTGACTTTCAGGCTCCAGGATTCTCCCAGTATTAAAATTTGGCATTTTTCTGTCAGGATTGTTTCTTTCAATCCAATCACTGGGTTTAGGAGCAAGTTCTTTGCTAGAGAGTATGTTAGTTGACAGAAAAGTTGTTGAATGACTACTCTCCCCAGAAACTTCAGTGAGTTGATGATGGATCTAAACACCTTTAACTTGTGTTAGATTGATACTTTGAATTATATCACTAAGTATGCGGAATCTACTTAGTAACACTTAGAAGTTTGATTGTGAGTAAGACAGTTGTATATGAATAAGAACAATGTATGTAAATAAACAATTAGCTCCAATATTATTAATGATAATAATACGAGTGATCTTGATATCACTAGGATTACACCTTGAAGCTCTAGAAACGTATATATCAACTATCTTTCTAGGATCTCCTTTTATAGCACAAGGAGTCCTCTTCTACAAGATAAGTATAATGCTAATAAGATATACACAAGATCTATTCTATATTTATCTAGACGCGTTTCCTAACAGTTATCTAATAAGCAGTGGTAATATATGTTCTTGCAGTGGTAATGAGTTTCCACTGCAAGCACAATCTTCTGCAGTTGTAACATCTTCACTAGCCATGGTAACTGTTAGTATAATTCCCAACAATCCTCCCCTAACTTATGATTAATACATAAATCAATAAGTTTCTTCAAGTATTCAGTAAACATGAGGATATGAGAATTCTTCCAAACACTTATCTTTTTCTTCTTAACTCTTTATCAGCTTTCACACTTTGATCATAAATCCTTTGTAGCAAATCATCTATGACTTCAGTTCTTTCCCAACACCTAAGCTTAACTGTTCTCATCACATTCAATACTCCAGCTCTCAATGGATATTCTTTCTCAGCCAGCATAAAGACATCAACTCCATCTTGAGTAGAAATATGATGCACAGAACTTGAATCATAGAATTTCCACAAGGTTCTTTGATCATGAGCTTCAAATCTCCAATATCTATCACTTGGGTCAGGTTCATATAGTCTTCTGAAGTGAACCCATAACTCCTTAGCTTTGACATCAACAAGTTCATCCTTCTTAAACTGATCTTGAACAATTCTCCACAAAGTATCCAAATCTTCTCTATCACAACATCTAACAATATCTTCAAAGTCTCTGCAAATGCTTGTGACACTTCCAGTTCTAATGAGCTTCCATGCAACACCAAAACTATCAGAAAAGATCTCCCAACTAACAACTGGATATTTTGCTTGTAGAGGTTCAATGTTAAGTACATCAGTCTCTATAAACAACATGTTTGTAACTTGCTCTTCTGTCAACTTGCTAGGACCCTCTGTTGCTTGAGATGATTTCTGATTCTTCAACTTCTTTGTATCTTTTGATTCAAGACTCACTCCAGTCCTTTTTGTCTTCATAACTATTGGTTCTTGATCCATTGGAATGAATTTACTATCTTGTCTTTTGATTCTGTAGTAAATACCTTCAACCTGTTCATGTGACATTCCTTTGAATTGAGCCAACTTCATGTTTCCAACATGGCAACAAAAAGTTTTAATCTCATCAATAATCTGTGCCTTTGTAAGCTTTCTTGGCTTCTTTTGACCTTTTCTAGCATCCCCAATGATATCATCAAGAGCCAGCTGATTCTTCATTAGAATGAAATCTTTAGGTTGAGCAGATCTCTGTTCTTCATTTAAAGTTGTATTTGCAATAAGTTCAATGGCCTTCTTCCTGATTATTTGATCATTGTTAATCAAAAATTCAATCTCTTTTTCTGTAGGCATATAAGTGAATAATGGAGGTTTCTCATGTATGACAGTTGGTGAGATACTTGAAATTGGTTCTGCCATAACAACTTCAAGTTTATCCAACCTCTTTGCTTCCATAAAGTTAACAACTTCATCTTCCTCTAGCTTTCTTTTTCTTTCAATCTCTGTTGCTTGCTGTTGTGCTGCCAATCTTGCATCAAAATTAATTTGAGCTTGTTCTTTCTCAGAAATCTTTCTAGTAAGCACTTGTTCTGAACCAGTCATAATTGCTTTTCCTTTGACTGATCTTATTCTGGAAGCTTCTTCCTCTGCAGTGGTAATTTCTTGAGTAGCAGTGGGAACTTGTTCACTTGCAATGGTAGTTAGTTGATCTGTGGGAACTTGTTCTGCTTCAGTGGAAATTGGTTGAGCAGTTCCAACTAAATCATCAAAATTAAAACCAGCATCAGCATCCATATCTTCAAAATCTAATTTCCTCCCCTCAGTCTCAGCAACATCATCTTTTGCTTGAGCATTATCAGACTCATTGAGCTCAGCAAAGTCTTTTTCAAAATTTTTACTCCTCCCCTTAAGCTCTGCATCTATTTTCCTCCCCTGTTTGGAAGAATCTCCCAAAACATTAGTAGAACTTGCAGAAAACTCATCCTGAGGTGAAGATGATGAAGATAACACAACATTAGATCTTTTCTTCTTGAGATTCTCAACTTCATTCTGCAACTTTTGAATCTCAGCCTTCAAATTATTCAGCTCTGTGGCATGTTGTTCTTTGGTCTGTGCTAGATCTTTCTCCAGAGCTTGAACCTGCTTAACTAACTTGGTACAAATTTCCATCAATTCAGTTTGTTGCACACTGCCTTCATTACTTCCAACTGTGTAACCTGCTGGGAGAGGTGAATCATGAGGCATGAATTCAGGCTCTTCCCTAGTTGGACTAGGATGAAGCCTTGAACCACCACTGCTTGTTCCTAAACCAAAAGGCTCAGCAACATGCAATGTTGAGATGAGAGAAGTTGGCTGTTTAGACCTTCTCTCATAAGTGTGAGTTACAGCAGGGGTATTTTGAATTTATGGAACAACAATAGTGGGTGTGTGTTGAGATGCAGCTGGGATTGGTGCATCCTCACCCTGTACTTGAGCAATTTTAGCAAGCATTTGAGGCAAAAGTGGATGAACCTGCCCATTCCAAAGATCTGAAGCCTTACACATGTTTTGAAAAACTTTTGGCTTAAGAGTGGAAGGTTCATAAATTCTATTGTGAGGATGCAGTTGAAACTCATTTAACACTGCTTGCACAAACCTTGGATACATCAAAAATTTATGTTGACTCTTTACATTGCCTTTCATATTATTGAAAATAAACTTTGAAAAATTGAAAGTCCTATCTGTTGCCAAACAAACCAAAGGATAAGCCATGGTTGATGCAAATTGTTCATAAGATGTTTTCTTAGGACTTAGGCAATGTAGAAGAGTATGAATTAAAAATCTCCAATGGGGACAAAAACATCCTTTTCTAAAAGTAACTTTTTGTGCAGATGTATCATACCCCATTAAAGCAATATTAGTGAAAATTTCTGAATTAGGTAATGTGATGATACCATTGAGATCATCCAATTGGAGAATTCTCCTCAAGGATGACTCAGTAACATCAATAGTTACCCCATCAACTGTGGCTCTTAGAGCATCCACAGATTCTTGTGTGTCTCCCTGTTCAAGAGTTATGGACTCCACAGTGTTCCAGAACTGTTTGATATGAGAGACATAGATTGTGGGATTAATAGTTAAGGCATACCTTATATGAGTAGTGTTTAGAAAATCCACAATCTGATGAAAAACAGGGCCACTCTTCTCGTTTGACTTTTGTAAGTAGGCCACTTGGTTGTGCTCCTCAACAAATCTTAGAATCGCCATGATATTTGTGAAAAAGAGAGAATAAATGTGTTAGTAATCAAGATAAAAAGCAAGCCGTATAATGATCAATTTATACTAATAGGGTTTGAGGAGGTTGCGCAATGTGAATTATCTTTAGAAAGAATTATCTTTGGAAAAAGAATAATTTAAAATAAGTAAGTAGATAATTCACAAAAGGTTTTACCCTATTAATAAGGAAAGACAATTATTTTTACAACGGCTAGTAAAAAATTGGATTACTGACACAACAGTTGTAACGGCTAGTTCATCAGTGGAAAAATTACTCTTGCAGTGGTAACTAATGAACTAGCAGTGGTAAAATTTTCACAACATATCAAAGAGCAGTGGTAAAGAAAACATGTAAATTTGCTGCTCTTATCATAGTTTTTAGCAAACTACCAGCTATCAACGGATTTGATATGTCTTTACCATTAGTCGTTTGCTTATGGACTAGCCAACTCTTGATCACATGGATGTATGGTGAGTTGATAACCTAGTTTTTGGTAAACTATCAACCATAAACGGATTTGATAAGTCTTTACCAGTAGCCGTTTGCTCTGGACTAGTTGATTCTTATGTGGATTAGACATGGTGAATCAATAACCATTTGTTGTGTGTCCTTGATACACACCTTATTACTCCAATGACTCCAATAATATGGGTTGTATTCTGCAACTTAACTTAACCCATAAAAATTAACCCAAAGTAACTTTTTAACCAAGTTACTATTCACAAAAATATCTTCCAAAAGTCAACCCGATAATAACCAAATTTATTCCTCCAACCTACCAAAACAAGTAGGAGTAAATGTTCTGCATTAATTGAAGTAACGCCTAAACTTGGCTTATTTAATCACCCCCAAATAACACATCTCAGTCACCAATTCACCCCAAATAATCTTTCAAACCCTAATTTACCAATTAATCCCAATTCTCCACCAAAACCATGTCATCAAACTCAGAAGCCTCAGATCAAAGTTCCTCTTCTTCATCATTAGAAGAAGATTTACCACCATATCCATGGGGGCTTGATAATTCTGATTATGAAAGAGAAATGGAGAGACGATGGGATGCACAAGAAAGACAATGGAATGCACATAGAAAGGGTGAACCAAGCCATGTTCCCAATTCTGCTGAGAGAGAGCTTGTATCTCCCTTCATCTGTACCTCTGATGAAGACTCTTCAGAGGAAGAAAATGAAGATCCAACCTTTCTTCCTCCTTCCACACCAGAGAGATCCCAACCAAGATCAAGTAAGAGAGATCCATCTCTTTCAACATCACAAAATTTGGTGTTGGATCTTCCTGCTCCAGAACCTAGTCATCCTCATCAAGAACATATTGGACAGAGCAAGAAGGCTGAGATCATACGTAAGGGAAAGAAGAAGCAGAAGTAGATGATTGAGGAATGTTTCCATGGACCAAAGTTCTTGAGTATTTTCTTGACTTTGGTACTTGAGCATCTTCATAGTCTTCCTTCTCTTATTTTTTCATTTTCATCTTCAGCTTCATCATTGTACTTGTCATAGCCTCAAGTATTTTGTAATAATTGATAGAAGCTAGTAGTACTCAATTAGCCAAATGTTTAGGAATGGTCTTTGTAATTCAGTTGGAACTTTGAATGTAAGCTGTAACTTGTTTCTTTGAATGAAATGAAGAGATCTTCTTTATTAATCAACTGTAAAAGACCTTCAGCATAATCAACTTATCAGTAGAAACCATGTTCAGCATACTTGACCACATTCCTTTGACTACAACTCTGGGTGACATTAACATTCAACTTACAATCTCATAACATCATAAAACATACACATACACCAACCGACTTGCAAACATATTAGTGGGTTAATGTTAAAACTCAAAGAGTATGCACTAATCAAGTCATTCATATGCCACCAATTCCTCCTCCAAAGCTGACAAGTTGTCCATCATAGGGTTGAAAATCTGAAAGATAGGACTTATTGCCAGTCATGTGCCTGGAACATCCACTGTCTGAGTATCCTTGATCATTAGAAGTCTTTAAATGTCCCTGCACACAAAATAAAGAAATTAGTTCCTTTTGGGGACCCAAACCACAAATGACTTGGATCTGCCTCGTGTATCAATATAATTAAATCTATCAAAGGTCATTGATACACCATTGGGATGGTCTGAGGTGATGGTTCCTTTTGGTTTCCATTCCCAACGAGCTGAGGCCTTAACAGCATTTCCCATATGTCATAGGTAGATCCTGAAATTCTTCTAAACCTGTGTGAGCTAAGTCAATGCCAGGAGGTGATGGAACACCTCTTAGAGGTGGTGGAACTGTTTTGTATCCAAGTCCTGATTTGGCTTTGCTCACAATTTGGGCTTCCCAAATTTTATCAATACACTTGGATTGATGATCCTGTGTTTGTTTGGTTATCATTATATTCTCACTAGCCACTTTAACCTTTTCTAGTTCTTCTCTAAGAACTTTATTAATAGCAACCTGATAATCTAAGTCTCTTCTTAATACTGCAATATCATCATTGAACTTAGATTCATTTGCCCTATAATGCTCTAATTGAGTTTCTAAAACACTTAGGCCTCTTTTATGATTTGATAAGTTATAATTAGTATGAGTTAACTCTATGTGTTGCTCATTAAATTGTGCTTTAAGTTTCTCATACTCTTTTAAGGCCTTACAAGATTTAGAACAAGCATTATCAATTTGTACCTCAGAGTCAGAAAAAGCCATTAGTGCAAGCTCTGTAGCAACCATTGCAGACTCTGAATCATCTTCCTCTTCCTTAGTCATAAAGCTCTAATCAAAGCTCACTCCATCAATGGCCAATAGCCCCTTTGGCTCATCAGTAGTAGGTTCCTTCTTCTTTTCCTGCTTGTACCAAGTTGACTTGTTGTCAGACTTCCTTGGCTTCCTACACTCCCTGGCAAAGTGCCCTTCTTATGACAATTGTAGCACTCCACCTTCTTTTTGTCAAAACCTACTGTTTCATTGCCACTGATGTTGATCTTTCTACCAGTCTTTTTCCAAAACTTCTTTGTCCTTAAGCTTAGTAATGCCACTTGCCATTTAATGTCCATCTCCTCCATATCATCTTCATCAATTTGATCCAGATCCTCATGATTGAGAATTGAACCACCCACTTGACTTGATATAAAAACATAAAAGGTAGTATCACTAAGCCCTGCAATCTGTCTCTTTGAGCTACCAGTGGAAACACTTCCACTACCAGTGGAAACAACAATGTTAGCACTGTCATCATCACTATCACTTTCTTTATCTGAACTATCATCAAGAGATGATGATATGAGTGCTACACTTCCTGAACTTGAGCTTATCTTTCCAGCTTTCTTCAATCTTTGTTCAATAACCTTGAAGTTATTGTACAAGTCATTAAGTTTCATGGTCTCCAGCTCTGGCTTATCTTCCCACACAGCAACATTGGTTTCAAACTCAGAGGGTAAACTTCTTAAGAACTTTAGATTGAGGTCTTCCCTTTCCACCTCAATTCCAAAAACAATGAGTTGAGTAACAATCTTTTGTAGCCTTGTGAATATGCTATCAAGAGATTCATTACTTGATGAACCAAAGTTTTCATAAGTCTGCTTCAGCAAGGTCTTTTGAGTCTTCTTGGTGGAATCATTACCACCAAAAACTTCACAGATCTCATCAAAAAGAGTCTTTGCAATCTTGTACTTGCTGAATGCTAATACTTGGTCTATGGGAAGTGTCATCAGCAACAAACCTCTTGCCTTGAGATCATTCTTCAACTGAAGTCTTTCATCATTAGTAACAGGTCCATTAATTACTTCCTTGCCACCAATCATCTCTGAAGTAGAACTTGGTTTGAAAGAATTTCCAACCATAGTTATCTCCCAGAGTGTGTAGTCTTGGACCATAAAAAATTGTTCTATCATTAGCCTCCACATCTCAAAGTCATTCAACTTAAGCTTTGGAAGCTTAGCAACAATGTTTGAGTTACTGGTTTCTGTCTCCATTGATTCTTCTGAGTGAACTTGAGTCTTCTAAATCAAAGTATCAAAGCCTGGCTCTGATACCACTTGATGGATCTAAACACCTTTAACTTGTGTTAGATTGATACTTTGAATTATATCACTAAGTATGCGGAATCTACTTAGTAACACTTAGAAGTTTGATTGTGAGTAAGACAGTTGTATATGAATAAGAACAATGTATGTAAATAAACAATTAGCTCCAATATTATTAATGATAATAATACGAGTGATCTTGATATCACTAGGATTACACCTTGAAGCTCTAGAAACGTATATATCAACTATCTTCCTAGGATCTCCTTTTATAGCACAAGGAGTCCTCTTCTACAAGATAAGTATAATGCTAATAAGATATACACAAGATCTATTCTATATTTATCTAGACACGTTTCCTAACAGTTATCTAATAAGCAGTGGTAATATATGTTCTTGCAGTGGTAATGAGTTTCCACTGCAAGCACAATCTTCTGCAGTTGTAACATCTTCACTAGCCGTGGTAACTGTTAGTATAATTCCCGACAGTTGATCATCACCCAAACCAGCCTTTTTGGAGCTGGGTGAGAGACTCAGTGTTTCATAAAGTTTGGGGTTTTTCTGAGTCCATTTCCAAATAGTTTCCTTTTCTTTCTTACGTTCTTCTTGAAGAGCTTGATTTTGTTTTACTAGTTCAGAGTTTTGAATTTGAAGTGTAACACTTTCAAGCTTGGCTTGTTTTAAAGCAAGTAGTTCATCTCTACTATGATTTAATTCAAAACTCAGTTTGTTAAATTTTGAGAACAAGTTAAGTCTTTGCTCTTCAACATACTTAAGATCAACATTAATATAATCTAAGTAAGATTTCCAATCATCATCATCATCCATAGAAAGTAAAAGATTTACCTTCCTCATAGTGATGTTAACCCATTCACCATTTCTTGCATGACTCTTCCCCACAACAAGCTTGTTGTCATCTGATAGGGCCATCAGGGCACTGATGTGAACTTCATCATCATCAGAGGACACTTCAACCTCATCCCAGTCATATGTTTCAGCAACAAGCCCTTTGTTTTTGGCTTGAGAAGGCTTTGGAGCCTGAGGAGGCTGAGAAACTGTTGAGGATGATTCAAGAAGGGCAAGTTTAGCTTTTGCCTTTCTATACTTGGCTTCAAAGTCAATTTGAGGTACTTTTTCAAATCTTTGGCTAGACTGAAGCATCTTTGGTTGAAATTTGCTGGGGCCTAAAAAAGAGTTATTTCTTGAAAATTTGAAGGATGGTTATGAGGTTGTTTTTGAAAAACAATCTTTAGCAAAATGGCCCATTTTGCCACATTTAAAACATTTAGTGTTTTCATTTGCTTTTGAAGAAGGGAATTTGTTTTTCTTAAAAAACCTTTTTGAATTAGCAAGGAGTGCTCTTTCATGAAATTCAATTTGAAGATCATTTAGGTACTCCTCGCTGGTTCTTTGGTCAACCTCATCATCAGATCCGTCCTGAAAATCCTGCACAACACCTTTTGAATAGAAAGCAGTTGATATGGGTGAAATTGTCAAGGCCTTTTTGGTCTCCTGAGCTTTACCAGGGTATCTCCTGGTGATAAGATTGTCTTCATAGACAAACTTCCCATAGATGGCAGGGAGCTCAAGGTTCTGAATGTCATTTGCATTTCTCAATCCCTGAGAGAAGTTTAACCACTTCTCAGGGAGACTATTGACAAAGCCAACATTTATCTCATGTTTTGACAGTATAACACCATCATTGGTCAGCTCATTCAGGAGGGTCTTATACCGAGTATAAGTCTCAGAGAGACTTTCAGAATCCTTGGCCCTGAAGGTATTGAATTCAAGCTTCAGGTCCATGATTCTATTTTCTTTGGTATCAGAAGGCCCTTTATAGCTATGAACCAGGTCAGTCCATGTCTGCTGGGCAATGGGACAGTTGATCACTGATTCCATTATATCATCAGAAAGGCATGATATAATGATGCTTTTCAGGTGCTGGTCTTGATTGACCACCCTCCTTTCATATGGGGCCCACTGAGCTTCAGGTTTAATTAAACCTTGGGCAGTTGTTGGGACATATGGACCATCATTAATCAACTTAATGTAATATGGTTCCATCCCAATTAAGTAGCAAAGCATTCGCTTTTTCCACTTATTAAATTTGCCAACTTCTAGTCGAGGGGCAGTTGCTGAATAACTTCCACCCTTTTTGTCGACAAGTTGGGGAACATCTATGTCAGTCATAGTGGGATCTTGATTTTAAAAACTTGAGCACTCTTAAGTTTTGAAAACAGGTTTAAGTTTTACAAATCAGAGGCTCTGATACCACTTGTTGGTCCCTTTCACTTGGTTAACAATAACTACAAAGCTAAAGTAACCAAGTTGTATGACATTAAACAAAGATGTATAAAATGATTAACTATAAAGTAACGTAGATATAAGAGACAATATTTTTCAACGTTTAATTCTTTATTAGAAGTTAATCAAAAGAATCGTACCCCAAGTGTTTGCGGAATAACACTTGGGATTGAAAACGACAAGTATGGTATTGACTCCTCACTAAATTCAATCTATGTTGAGTGACAACTTTCAGGACCCACTGAGCTATCTCAAGGGTTATGTTGTTCTTTGAAGGAGTAAAAGTGGTTTGTGAATGCTTTGCATTAATTGCACAAACTTGTCAACTTTTACTCCTCTCTTATGCTACCTATTTATACACAAATGTGAACAACCCTATTATACAATGGACCTAAGTGTTCCTCAATAAAATCTTGATAGATTTTATTCTTTGGCAAGGGAAACTTCTTTGGGTTAAGTCCAAAAGGCACTTTCTGATGACAGTCTGGTTTTAACAATTTGAGGAAAGTTTGACCTTAAAGTGATAAAGCACTTTAGTGAAACAGATCAAACTTTCCCGCCCAGTCCTGCTAAAACTTCAGTCTTCTAGTCATCAGTCATCAGTACCATGAAGTTGTTGAGGAGTCTTGGGGTTCAGTGAGTTATTGTCATCCTCACTGAACCCATCACCTTCTTCTTGGCTTAGATCACATTTCACTGAGTTCCGCCTCACTGAATGGAGAACCTTTCTTCTTAGGCTCGATCTAAGCATCCTGAAGATGACTCACTGAGTTACTGTTCACTCAGTGACTTGTTTACACTTAGGTTATTTTACGTTCAAATCCTTGTAAGAAGAAGATTGGGGAATTCAGTGACCCAACATGGTTTATTTGATTTTATAATGAATTTAACTGTTCGTCAATTTATTTGTGGCGTGTTGGTTGCAAGGCAGGTGCATGTTTTATTTTTAATGCTAACACTTTATGTTATATGAGGTAATACCTGATTAAGAAATATATGTGTGTTTGTGTTTGTTTAGGGTTTGTGATTTCTTTTATTGACTGATATGTGGTCATAGGTGCTTATTTTATACATTGTATATAATCTGTGATCATAGCTGTTTTGTGATGTTCTTGAAAGTGTGATGTGGTCATAACTACTGATTTTTTATGTTATGCATAAGTTGTGGTAATGACTATTGCTTTATAAGTGTTGCAGTCTATTTTTTGCATGTGTAAAACATGTGCTTTTTGGTATCCTTTAAAGTCTGAAATGTGGTCATGAATGTCGATTATATATGTGCATGAGTTGTGGTCATATTTGCTGATTCAGTAAGTGCTATTAGTTAACAATGAAATCTGGTTGTGGTAATCTGAAGGCTAACACTTCACATTATCAAATGTTGGTTCATGATAATTCGGTATTCTGCATACTTCATACACTTTTTCTTTTGTAAATCTGATGTAGATGATTGTTTCTTTGCTATGTTGATTAGGTCCCCCGATATGTGGTCATATGTGCTTATTTATACACTGTGTATCATTTATGGTCGTATTTGTTTTGTGATGTTCTTTAAATGTGATATGTGGTCATAATTACTGATTTTATATGTTTGTATATAAGTTGTGGTAATAACTGATGCTTTTATAAGTTTTGCAGTCTATTTTTTGCCTGTGCAAAACAAGTGCTTTCTGGTATCCTTTAAAGTTTGAAATGTGGTCATGAATGCTGATTTTATACGTTATGTATAAGTTGTGGTCATATTTGCTTATTAAGTGAGTGCTATTAATTAACAAAGGAAACTGATTTTTGTATTTAGAATATGATGTCGTGACCTGAACGATAATACTTCACATTATCAAATGTTGGTTCAGGGTAATTCGATATTCCGCATACTTCAAACATTTTTTTGCTGTAAATCTGATTTAGATGATTGTTTCTTTGCTATGTTGATTAGGTCCTCGGTTAGTCTTAATTTTGTCGTGTCAAAACTTTCTTGGTACAGTTATTGATAAATTGTGCTTTTTTGCATCCAGGTTATGCAAGAATTGCCGTATGGATATAATAATGATTGGGCGAGGGGGATAGAAGAAATCGATATAAAGGTTCTATGTATTGCTTGAGGGCAGATTTTGCTTATAAGGTTGGTTTAGCAGCCCAATGTCTATCCTGAAAATCTACCTGATAAGCAATGTATGATTTTGTCAGGGTGGTGACGTTGCTCAATTTGGAGGCAATTTAGAGAAAACAGTGGAAGAAGTATCAAGAAGAAGCTGAAGCCATGTAGAAATGAAAACAATTTTGTATGATTTTATATGTATCTTACATGGAAAAATTGAAACCAATAAGAAATGGAAAAGATTTTGTGTAAATTTATATGTATTTTACCTACAGAAACAATAATAGTAGTTTACTCTTCTACTTTTTCATCGGCATTCATGGTTAGTGTTTTCTTTACTTCCAATTGATATTTTGTTTATTCAATAACAATTATTTTATCTTTCTTTTGGTGATGTTGTATCTCAGTTATAGCTACAAGCACGGTTAACAGGAACAACTAACACATAAAAACCGGTTTGATTTAGAAAAAAATATGATATTCAAACAGCTACAACACTAACGTATACAAGTACTCTGCAACAACGTGCGGATTGAAATCCTCGCTATATATAAATACAAATGAGTGAGATGGAGATATGCAATGTTGGAAGTTGTATAGGGGTCGGATTTGATATTTTGTTATGTTATATTTTGTTTTGTTTTGCTCGGTATATGTAGTCTAGAAGTTATTCATGGCCTTTATGTTGATTTTTCATTGCAACTGTATAACATAAATGAACACTAATGTATTTTGAAATTGTTCTTTGATGTTGTCGTGAATGCATATATAGTATAGTTAATGCAAACAGGTTAACAACTTATGCCCGCAGTGGAGTGCGGACCCAACATTACTTGTTGCGTACAATCATAAACTCTGTTCACATTTAAAAGTGTAGAACTCAATTTATAATGCCAAATTTTCCATGCAACGTAAAGAAATTGAGCACCACAACTAATTTGTATCTAGAATTTCAAGTACTAAACGAATTTTATTTTTGCACAAGCTTATTAATGCAATTTTCTTTCTTTACACGCGGTTTTGTGTGTGAAAATGTAATGATATTTTTAATACATTTGGTCTTCACTCTCAATTTGATCAGGAGAGCCGCCTAGAGACTTAGAGAGTTCTCTATCTTTCCCCAAATTCACCTACCCCAGTTACAACATTCATTTCTATTGCGCCTAAGATCTCTGTTTCTGCTAATATCTCACGTCTTTCTATTTATGGTTCTTATCCACCTGCACGCCCGAAAGGAACCAAGACCAGCAGTTGCATGAAGACTGTAAACAAACTAACTAAAAAACACATGCTTTTTAAAAAACGTAGTATTTGTCTTTAATGCATCGATTTGACCATTATCATCTTATTTGAAAACAAAAGATGGATAATGTTTTATGTGTTCAAGTTACTCGGAGAGAGGAAATATTTGAGTCAAGTGTACACGGATTAATCGATGTACTGTCATGTTTATTTTTTACCATTCCGTTTGCTACCTCAAAATAAATACCTAGTGAAATATGAACATTCACTTTCTAGAAAGGAGATTATGTGATTTACATCAAGTCATTTGATGGTGGTTTAAAAGTGATAGTATTATGCTAATGTCAAATTTTATAATAGTTCTGTTAATGACTTTTCGGTGGATTAATGTTTAAAAAGTGATGTATTCAAATATTTTATTCTTTCTTTTTGGAACGGCCGGAATTTTATCGAAATGTAACCAACAACAAAAAGAAGAAACACCATCCACAGAATATATTCATTTAATAATATTAGTGTAAACTTTTATTTCTTGCACATGATTAATTGATTAAATATATATGCTCATAAGTTGCATTAGAAAAAGTAACAAAAAAATGTCACTCTCATATATAAGGTGGATTTTCCCTAACATTTAGGGCATCCAACTTGAGCTTATTTGAATGTATAATTGAAGCGCATGTTTCATTTTTTTCAATCCCCATGCCTATAAAGAGATTCTGTTTTTGACCTAAGATATCTTATCGAAAGTAACTAAACTAGTGATATACTTCTTTTTGTCGTAGGTATCAATACATTATTAAGAGCGTGCAAATGTTAAAATAAGAAGGCAATGCTACACCCATAAAAACAACAATTCCACAAAACAAGTCACAAAGTGTCACTCTGTGATTGGCTTAATAAGAGAGAATAGAAATAAACTATATAAAAATACACAAATTAAGAAGTGATACATCTTTTTGTGGCTTATTTTGTGGATTTATTTTTGTGCGTCTAGCACTTTCTTAAAATAAATAAAAACTTTTGAGAGTGCCCAAAAATTATTACCATAAAAAATTAGAAACATATCTAACTTAAATATGCGGAAATAAAGAACTTTTGAGATAAATTTAATTTCTTTCTACTTAACTAGATAGGTGAAGATTTAAGCAATGTATGGACACTTCTGGTTTTCAATAGAAAGAACTTAGGGTGTGTTTGTTATGAGCTAGTCAACGTACTTTGGTACTCCGTATTAGGTTTTAAAGTATAAAAATATGTTTGGTAAACCAAACAGGTTTGTTTATTCACAAAAGATGTATATTGGCGGAAACACCCTGACCCGGGTATTGTTTATAAACCTTTTCTTTCAACCCCATACCAAATTTTAAACCGGTTTATAAACCAAACAGGCCCTATAGACTATAGTAATTTGTTGATGTCTTTTATTTTCATCAAGTTCAAGAATCTATAGTTTTAAGTCTACCATTATGTTACAGCCTCAAGTAATAATGTCAGCCCATCAAACATGGAAATAATATAATGAAGCTAAATAATCAACTAGTAGTATATAAGTAGTTAAATACAACTTCATTTAAATATTCTATAACTTTTACAACATAATAAAGGGGATGGACTTTTCTTGTCCCATTACACACATCACCCAAATATAAGATTCAAACTCAATACTTAAGTTATATATTCTGATAGAATACATTGAACGTATATTCTTCAGCACTGACTAACATCAGTTTCAGCAATGGATTCAGGGTTACCGCCGAGTAAGCAGAAAACCGGCGGGATAGTAAGTGTTTGTAGATCTCCATATGCATTCCAACAAAATGGGGCTAACATGTTTTGGCCTTGTGAAGGCACCAATTCAATATCAGAAAATGTTAAGTTTGTGCATGGGACACTATCACTGCAACCTAAATGCATCGGCGGGGTTCTATAATCATAAGTTCCTGTGATTTTCTCGTAAGTTATGTCATGAATACGTACTGCAGACGTTTGGTTGGGGCAGTGTCCTTTTGTTTGGCAATAATATTGGTCTATCATGATTGGGTTCCGAACAGTGTCCATATGGATGTTGATGAACTTCACTTGTGATACTGACCCTAACCCTCCTTGCCATGTCTTAATTCGGACCCCATTGTCCGAATGCTTGATAAATGAGTCTATGACTGTTATGTTTGATACGCATGCTCGTGTGTTCTTCATGCCAAGGCTTCCAATGCTGCAACAAATGCACCAAAACACAATTATAACTGCTAGATGTTGCAATTTCAGCTCGTATATATTGGTGTAATTAATGGGCTAAATTACCATGTCCAAAGTTGCTCAAAATATATTTTATGCATGCCATCTAGTAAATTGTTATATATAAAAACTTAATTATCTAACTTTATAATCAGACCATCTTTAACTAACGCACTGTTTGCTTACTAAAACTAGAAAAGTTATTGCCTGTCAACACCACAAGCATGTTTGATCCTACCTTATTGACAACGCTAGTTAATGATTGCTTATCTTTGTGACATTTGGTGTTGGTAGTGCTTGTAAGAATCGTGAGTAAGTTTTGTTGCAGTTTTTATAGTAAGGTAGTAGACTAGTTATAGTATATAGTAATTTTGTGAATTTGCGGTACTACACATACTTTAAAACTTACTATATGCTGATAATTATTCTACTAATGTTATATCTATAACGTAACGAATCAAAGATGATTCAATCATTGTGAAATTGATAGCTTTAGTGCTCAATATAATAAGCTGGATCCTGATTTTATAACACTACTTTGCACGAACCAACTAACTAGTTGCAGTGATATAGTTATATTATAAGGTTTATGGGTTTGAAACAAAAGTGAAATGTTTACCTTATCCCATGGCTTGGACCACATGATATGTTCTTTATGTCTACATTAAAACTCCCTGCCCCAATTGAGACACAATCATCACCTACATATTGTAAAACATATAACAAAACATTATTAGTACTGAACTTATGTTCAATAACTACTAGTATTTAGCTTGTTGATATGATCAAGTTTCGTTAGGACATATGTTAAGTACTATTACCATTGGATATAAGTGAATTGTATATCTTGACGTCGTTTGTGTTCTCTATATGGATTCCGTCGGTGTTGGGACTTAGAGAAGGAGCTTTAATGTTCAACGAATCAATATGTACTCCATGACAACCATCGAACCGGAAATTGAATTGTGGGCTATTCTTCACTTTAAGTCCTTTAACTGTTACATTAGTGCTCATGAAAAACCTAATTGCCTGTGTTGTGAAGATTCAAGAACGATCAAATTAGACTATGAATCACTTTGTAGTTGTTATTTCTTTACTAAACATGTTAAGTACTAATTTCTTTAGTTCTGGAACCACATATAGTATAAACACGAGAAATTGAAATCTTGGTAGTTCCACTTGTGGACATATCATAATTATTTTTGTAATGAAATAAAAAGTAAAACATACTACTCCGTAAGTATAGGTTTAGACTTACAACGGGGCTATCACAAGGACCGGGTAGAGTTGTTCCATTTGGTCCCTATCAAATCATTAGCAAAATTTGTTAGCTTTATATCACATACAATATATTTGTTCCATTGTTTAACAACGGATACGTTTTTCAATATATGGAATAATGAAATCACTTAAACTTTACCTACATACAACCATTTGTATTAGTAGTTTAATAATAATATTGAACTTATATGATCATGAACATATAATCAATTAATATGAAAAAGAAAGACAACTTTTAAACTATATGATTCATAATTAACATATTAAAAAAAACATACTTTGTGAGGTTTGCAAGGAAGATCCCACCACTTTTCACCTCTTCCATCAATAACTCCACCACCTTGTAGAGACATACCATTTACTCTATAAAACACAAGCCATTGTCTCATGCTCGTACCTTTTGGCCACACACTTGGTCCATCTGGTGCCATAATTGTCCCATCAATCTTCACAAACACACACATGCACGAAAAAGGTGCACAGTATTTATTTAGTTATAAGGCCATCATGCATGAACAAACAAAACATGCATATAATATCATTATTACCTGAAACACAATTCCATTTCCACAACTTCCAGTGAAAATAGTGGACTGTATCAAGAAAGTATAATGCTTTGGAACAAGAAGTGTCCCGAGTTCATCACTATCACAAGCCGAATCCCACGCCATTTTGAAACCTTGTGTATCATCAGTCACACCATCTCCTACAGCCCCGAACGACCTAACATCAAATACCCTTGAAGTACTAGATTGAACCTCGGGTGTAATAGCGGCTTCGGGTGCAAGAGAAGGTGCTAACGAAATGTCGTTAAGTGACCTAGAGTTAACGTAACTAGAATGAACGTAAAGACTCGATAAAAAGAGCACAAAAGTGTAGAAAGATAGTCCCATGGTGAGCTATAGCTAGAATAAGAGGTTGGTTTAGGTTTATATAGGAAATGAAAAGTGAATGTAGACAAAGGGAATCACACTTATGTGGTAGAGAACTGATCTATGTAAAAAAGGGGGAAGCACAACCAGTGATAAAAAGAAAATCACACTTCTTGTAAACTCATGATGGTACTTTAATTTGTATAATGATGATTTAGTAAAAGAAATTGTAGATCAACCTTACTATACCCGTGTAGGCTGGTCAATATTGCTGGTTATCAACGGTTTTTGGAAGAGCAACCTATAATATAATGTATTTAAAGAACAAGATTTGATTTTAGGATACAAAGTTTGTACGTAGGGTTTATAGGGTTTATGACAAAAGAGGAAGTTGAAAGATGGTTGGCTAGCTAGCTTGATGGCTAAGACTTTTGGTGTTGGTGTGACCACAATTGGCACAATGAAACAAGTTGCTGACTAATTGATCAAGATCAAATGGAATTGCATATGAAAGATAGGCTAAATGTTCTCTTTATTTATACTTGGTATGGCTGTTAGTGGAAGTGTGGCTTAAAGTTATTGTTTATTTTATCATAGCGGCTGAGCCGACCATCAATTTTTTTAGAATTTTTTTTGTGTCAAATATAACATTGGACATTCTGTTAATTCTTAGGTTTCATAAGGTGATATAATGCAAAACAAATTCAGAAATTAGATGACACTTTATAGAACAATATCACGTACTAAGCCAAATTCACATGATCAACATGTAAACTTTAAACTGGGTGATTTTGTTTTATTGAAGGTGAAGTTTCATATTTCTTACAAAGTTTCACTTTTATCTACTTTGAATGTACATTATGTCAAATTAATGAAATCTTATGGTTAATGTTGGAACATGTCCCAAATGAAATGACATGAACATAAGAAAATTTGAGCACATTTATAAGCCTTAAGGTATGAGCTACGTAGTAACACATTCCACCATGGTTTTTAGTTGAAATTCGAAGGTATATATTAGTCACTATGTTTCTCCGAGCTTTGAGGTGTTATATATAGAGGGTATAAGAGAAATACCCTCATGGGATGTAGTGAACGCGTCTCGTGTATCTCTCCTAAGGTATTGACTCCGGCCGGGTATATCTTAGCCGGTGCACCTAAGCTGGCGATGTGTCTAGCTAATTAACATGAATAAATATAATTTTTCTAGCTCTCCATGAGTGCAAATCTGAGTGCTGGCTGCTGATACGTTTCACTATATACATTAGTTAAAATCCAATAATATATTGTTGATCCATGGGTTTTGGGGTGTTACACACTTACACATGCTATTTTAGCCTGGTAATGAGTTACATGCATGTACACACTCAACAAAACCTTACACAAAGAATCCACCGAATGCATAAAAAATGAGTCCAAATATAATATATACCTTTTTCTCATTCAGCTTTTGCCAAGTTACTTCAATAAGCTTCATGATTATCAAGTTTATATATATGGGTTATTTGAAGATATAAAAATCGTGTTTGTTTTGATTTTAAACCTTCAAGAAAAGACACTCTAATTAAAGAGATCAAGATCCTATCTCACTCTTGGATTCAACACCATAACAAGAAATTTAAACATATTTGCATTGAATGGATTGTGGATCAAGTATACTCTTGTTTGAACTCTTAGTAAATTGCTACTACAACTATTTTTTTGCTAGTCTTTTTTAACGAATTTGCCGTTAAAAAAAACTTTATGCTACTTATTATAGTCTATAGATTTTAATAAACTAGTTTTTTTCTCATTCCAAAGTGGGATCATTTTAATATTAAAAACCCACCAAAAACTCCACAAGGAGTATGGAATTTGTGGTTGGGACGGTGGAGTGTGCATATGAGGATTCAGGAACAAGAAATAAAAAGATGTCTTGAGTGGAAGATAGACGTCAGATGCTAGAATAGCAAATGTATATATTTTTAACTTTGTTTACTCTGTTGATTTATATATTTGTTTATTATTCGATGTATTGATTACTCAAAGGTACTAAACAAACCAATATGAATTTTTGGGATCGAAAGTTATGACATTTTTGGTTCAGACAGTTTGTTGTGGGTGACTCCCCAAGCAATGAAGCATGCATCATCTACTCAATAAGAAACCTTACCATCAAATCATACCATACATCAAAGGGCTTGTGGTTTAACATCCATGTAGTGTGGTGTGAGATGCTCCTCGACCAAGTGGTTGTATTTTCAAGTTGCGTGCTAGACAAATGTGTGGTATATTTACTATGTATATGGTGAGTATGTCAGTTTGACTTTCTTATTCAAAGCATGGCTTCATATGAATTTGGATTTATAATAAGTGAATGTAGATAATATATCAAGCGAAGTCCTTTTCAAGTTCTAGCTAGTATTAAGTCTAAGTGTGTTAGTTGTCTCATCATTCATTGTTTCAAGTTTAAATTTCTAGCAATGAGCATTAGCTTAGGGTGCGTGTAGTGTTGACCCAACATCACCACCGTCAACTCAGCGTCACACCAGCTTCTCTCTCCCCCACAACATCACCAGTTCACCACCAACTTGGTGTAATAAAACAACTAACTTCACAACTCAAAATATATATCACTTAAATACAAATATACCTCACAATATACTCACATACACCCACAACCTTCTCTACAACTTGGTCTTGCACAAGACCGACTTCTCACAAAAATTGGGGGACAACACATCCTTACTAAGTATGACGCGTCATAGGAGATTAGGAGAGGGCAACGCACCCTTCCAACTCCTATTATATCTAGCTTTAATGTATGACATATACATGTATAAAGTTTCAATTTCTTACATATTATATGCAGAACAAGTAGGTCCAAGTATTTCAGCTTCGGTAAAATCAGTGTCTCAGTGGGATTATTGGGCAGTTGTGGTATGTTTTAGTGGGTCGGTTCTGAAGGCATGCATAAAGTCATGAGAGTAAACAAGATGCACTCAAGTGCATATCAAGTTGTAACTACAAGATTCTAAGTGATAACCAATGGTTTTTATGAATGTAGATTTTAACAATTTTCACATGTTTTATGTAGTTTGTTTTGTGCTCAAGGTTCATTTCAGTTTCACTTGATAATTGCAGGTGTGAAATAAAATTTCTTACTCAATTGTGACACCAAACAATAGATAGTGTATTTTTATGTCCTAATCAGTATATCATTATCTTTTGTCTTGTGATAAAGTGAATTTATGGAAATGACCCACGGAGAACAAGACGAACCAAAGATGGATTTTCGACAAGGTTAGTAAACTTAGTAGGATTAGGCCGGATGGTCTAAAGACACGCACAGCATTTTATCTTGATAGGGCCTGCAATACCGTATATGAGTATATCAGTTTGATACATGATTGTAAGATCCAGCGGTTATACATGTTCTTGCAGACCGATAATACATAAAACCTATCTTCATTTTCTGTTCAATCATCGCCAAAAACTTGTTAAATGTTACGTATAACATTAATAGGTAAATGTCTAGTATCGAGCCCGAGACCTCGGAATTGCACACATTACAAACGAGAATTAAAGATTAATAAATATTAATTGTTATGTATATTTATTAATAACACAAGAATAAGGACTAATGATCGTTAGTAATTAAACGTATGGACTAACTATCGTTAAATAAGAAGGAAAATGACTAGATTGTAAATTGGATGACAAGAAGCTTCCGGAACACCCCTAAGGGATGTATGGCCGGTCGACTTGGGCTAGAGGAGACCCAATCCCTCTCAAACTTGTCCTCCAAGATTACACTAGTATATATACAAACCCAAGGGTCATTCATTCACATCTTTTGTGCACACACAATACCCTAAGGCTTTGTTTTCCTCCTTGTTTTCTACTTGCCGATCGTACCTACAAACCCTAAGGATTTTGGGTCGGAAATTTTATAAAGAAATTTACCTTGTGTTTAATCTTGCAATCACTTTAATTCGGTATTAGTTTGTGTGTACAAGAACGAGGTAATTACTCACTATAGTAATTATCAAGAGATCGATAAACAAAAAGGGTAAGGGGTTTATCATTGATCTAGTTTACACAAGTTCAAGATTTATTTAAGTGCATCGGGTACGTTACAATTTATGTTCTAGTTAATCTTTATACGTGTTATACTTGATCCTAGCTTCCGCATATTTGTGTTATTTGATTGTCAAACTCTAACAGTGGCATCACGAGTCATGTATAATATGTAATTGATTACTAAAACGTAATAAAAATCGGATCTTTAATTGTTTTAGATACATGTTTTGATCTAGGGTTTTTCTTTTTCAATTTTTTTTTTTATAAATTTGAAACCCTAACCCTAATTTATGGGGGGTCGATTTTCCACATAAAACCCTAATTAGGGTTTGTGGTTTAATGATTAATTTGTAATCACTAGAAACCCTAGGTCTTTAACCGGTTATGTGAACGTATCTTGTGACCTATGTGCTAATTGTTAGGTTTAATCCGTAACGAAATATGCATGTTAGTCATAGATCTACTTTTTTTTTTTTTTTTTTTTTTTTTTTTTTTTTTTTTTTTTGTCACATGTTTTAGATAGATCTTCAATTGGTGAAGACTCCAATATATATTAAAATCAATTTATATGCTATGTGGTGTGTATATTAGCTTTGGCCTACACAATTGATTCGTCAATGTATGTGACTCTCTTCCATTAAGAGGAGAAGGCCTTAGTTGATCACATGCATGATTATACCTAGACTTGATTTTATTAGGATCGTTTCTAATAATAATTGCATGTGGCTAATTGTTTTACTTTATTATTATTAGTTGTTTTTTTTTCTTTGATTACTTGTTTTATTGTTAATTGTTTGACATGATGTAAGCAATAAAAGGGTGATTTTTCATAAAGAAAATAATACGGACTAATAATGGTGAAACCCTAAGTGATAAAGATTGAATCTTGCGGAGTCTTATGTGCCAACAACGGTTCGCTTCGCACGGAAATGTGCTCCAAGGAGAGACTAGCAAGATTCATACTTTGTTACATGTTTTGAGATTGAATCCATAAACTTTTGCTTGATTGATGTTTTGTACAACATGCTTTTAAAAGTAACTCTTTTAAGACAAAATTCATAATCGTGATATGAAGGCTTAGAAAAGAGCCTTAGAGTCTGCCTTGGTTATCACAATCTTGAATACGTCTTAAACGAATTTCTTTTAAAATCATTCTTGTAGAAAGTCATCTTAGGGTTTTTTAAACCTCAAGTAAAACTTTGTGTATTAATTTCACGAATTGGTAATAAAAAGTTTTTATGAAAACTTATGCTATAAAGATGAGTGCATGCATCTTTATACATATTTTGATTGACATATCAAAATTGGATACCCTTAAAATTTAAGTTACATGCCATCTATCTATAAGGAACACTTGAAATTTTAATTTAGTAAACGTGAGACCTAGGCTAAATTATTATAACAAGGTAAAATTATGTTAATGCGTGAGACCATAGATAGTTATTTTACAGTTTCTAAGGTAGACGACTTAATTAAGTTGTGCGTGAGACCTAGAACTTAAGGCATGAGATGAGATGAAACATGGCAAATTGATGAATCAATTTGATATAAATCCCATAATGGTCTAGGAATTGGAAATCTTGTTTGCCAATTATTGTTCGACAGATTACCATATTTTATACTTTCACCACTAGCAGATCAACTGATGTGGTGGAATCTATGTAAAGTTGGATCTTAGATTTTCAAGAAAATTTTGGTGGTTATATGAATATAGCCTATGGGTATTTTATTTTCTTGAAGATATTTATTATCGAAAATACTAATGTTTGAACTTTTATCTGTAGATATGGCTCAACCCGATACCCCAACTGTGATTTCTGCGTTCAAGAGTCATCTTGAAAGAGAAAAATTGACTGGAAATAATTTCAATGATTGGCACCGTTCACTCAGAATTGTCTTGAGGGCATCCGGAAAGCTAAATTACTTGACCGAATAATGCCCTGCTGAGCCTGCTGCTACTGAACCAGAATCAGTTAAGGCGGCATGGAGGGTGGAGCATGCTAAGTTTAATGAGGTTACTTGTTTAATGCTCACTAGCATGAGTGCTCAATTACAAAATAAGATTAAGTACTTTTTCCCTAAAGATATGCTTGAAGTACTTAAGCATTCTTATGAGAAATCTCCTATAGTTGAATTGTATGATGAACTTGAAAAGCTACACAACTGCAAGCATGGTGATGGTAAACCAGTTGAAGATTATGTGACTGAGATGAAAGTATATTTTGATCAGCTTCACAGAATTGGATTTGGTTACCCAACAATGTGCAAGTGCACTTGATCAACAAGTCCCTTAACAAGGACTTTGCTGGTTTTGTGCAGAATTTCAACATGCACTGCTCGGAGAAGACAGTCTCAAAATTACTCGCATTGCTTGTTGATTATGAGAAAAGTCTACCAGCCAAGGTCAAGGCCCCTACACCGCAAGTTTTGGCGATTCATGGCGAGAGAATCCAGAAGAAATTGCATGTGAACAAAGGCAAGGGGAAAGGTGATAAAGGCAAGCAGGTCATGGCCTATCAACCACAACCCAAGATGAAGCAGCATCAGCCTAAGCAGAACAAGGTGAATCCGCCAAACAAGAAGGATCAGGCTTGTCACCATTGTCATGAAAAGGGCCATTGGAAGCGCAATTGTCCTCTCTACATTCATGACTTGCGACTCAAGAAGCAGGGTAATGAAGCTGGTAACCCCAGTTCATCAGGTGTGTTCTTTATGATTGAATTATTCACTCTTACTCCTAAATTGAATTCATGGGTATATGATACGGGATGTGGCATTCATATTTGCAATACCTTGTAGGGGTTTAGAGTTGAGAGAAAGCTGGCCTATGGACAACAATTCTTGCACGTGGGTAACGGAGTGCATGTAGGAGTTGAAGCTATAGGAGTTTTTAATTTAGTGTTGCCTTCAGGCTTAGTACTATCTTTAAATAATTGTCACTATGCACCGTCAATTGTTAGAGGTGTAATTTCATTTTCATGTTTGTTGAACCTTGGTTTTGAGCATACTATTTCTAGCAATAAAATTTCAGTTTCTTTAAATGGTGTTTTTTATTTTAATGCTATTGCTGTGAATGGTGTCTTTGAAATTGATATGAATGATAATGATAATGCTTTTGTTAAAAATAATTCAATGTATAGCATCAATAATAAGAGAATCAAGAAAGGTCTGGATTCGTCTTATCTTTGGCATTGTCGACTTGCTCACATTGGCAAGGCTCGCATGAAAAAACTGCAACATGATGGGCTTTTAGAAATGATCAATGATGAATCATTTGATAAGTGCGAATCTTATATTGCTGGGAAGATGACAAAGAAACCCTTTAAAAATAGGATTGAAAGGGCTAATGATCTACTTGGTCTAATTCACACAGATGTGTGTGGACCACTTAGACATAGCTACTTCTTAACATTTACGGATGATTACAACCGTTATGGTTATGTTTATTTACTTAAACATAAACATGAGGTGTTTGAAACATTCAAAGTGTTTAAAGCAGAAGTAGAGTTGAAACTTGGAAAGAAGATTAAAGCTCTTCGATCCGATAGAGGTGGAGAATACCTGAGTCAGGAGCTCATAGATTACTTAGCAAAGGAGGGAATTGTCCAGCACCTTACTTCTCCATATACTCCATAACAAAATGGTGTATCTGAGAGAAGGAATCGTACATTGCAAGACATGATACGATCTATGTTTAATCTAACAACTCTTCCTTATTCATTTTGGGATTATACCTTAGAATCTGCGGTTCGCATTCTTAATATGGTTCCAACAAGGAAGGTCGATAAGACTTCATATGAGTTATGGACTGGAAAAGCTCCTAACTTATCTTATCTTAAGGTCTGGGGTTGTGAGGCGTATGTTAAACGTGACTCAGCAGACAAACTCCAACAAAGATCTGTGAAGTGCATCTTCGTAGGATACCTTAAGGAAACTATGGGTTACTACTTTTATTACCCAACTGAAAACAAAGTTTTTGTTGCAAGGTATGGATACTTCTTGGAAAAGGAGCTCATATCTCAAGAATTCAGTGGGAGAGTATATGATCTGGAAGATGATCATGAAGATGTAGAACCTTCTGAAAACACTAGCCAACTTCCTGTGGAACCTGAAAGTTTAGGTCCTCCACCTGAAGTTGAAGTGGTTCCCATTCGTAGGTCATCAAGACCTGTGAAAGCTCCTACACATCTATGTCTTAATGTAAAGTGTGAGGAAAACTTGATAGGAGATCTTGATGAACCTACAAGTTACAAAGCTGCCATGAATAGTCCTTAAAAAGAAAAATGGCAGGTTGCTATGAATGGGGAAATACAATCCATGGAAGACAATGAAGTCTGGGAAGAAGTAGACCTACCTCCGGGTGCCAAGTTAGTTGGAAGTAAATGGCTCTACAAGAAAAAGACATATATGGATGGCATTGTACACACCTATAAGGCCCGTTTGGTAGGTAAAGGATATACTCAAACTTTTGGTGTTGACTATGAGGAGACCTTTTATCCTATAGCTGACATTAGGGCTATTAGGATTCTTATAGCCATAGCCGCTTACTATGACTATGAGATTTGGCAAATGGATGTCAAAACCACCTTGTTAAATGGTCACCTAGATGAACACATCTATATGGCGCAGCCTGAGGGGGTTTGTGAATCCAGAATTCCCAAATCGTGTATGCAAGCTTAAAAGATCCATTTATGGATTTAAGCAAGCATCACGACAATGGAATAAGAGATTTGACAGTGAGATTAAAAAGTATGGATTCACTCAAAATCTCGATGAGCCATGTGTATATCACAAAGCTAGTGGGAGTAATGTAATTTTCCTTATTTTATATGTTGATGACATATTGATCATGGGAAACGACATTCCAAGTTTGCAAAAGGTTAAGGCATATCTTGGAAGTTGTTTTTCTATGAAAGATTTAGGGGAAGCTGCATTTATTCTGGGAATCAAGATATATAGAGATAGATCTCAGCGATTAATTAGATTAAGCCAAAGTGCTTACATTGATAAAATATTGAAGAGATTCAATATGCAAAATTCCAAGAAGGGATATTTGCCGATGCAAGAACAACATGGCTTGAGCGAGAAAGATTGTGCTTCAACACCTGAAGAGGTGCAACGCATGAAGAGAGTCCCTCATGCTTCGGCTGTGGGATCTATAATGTATGCGGTGAAAACCACAAGGCCCGATGTGGCGTTTACTCAGAATTTAACTAGTAGATATCAGCAAAAGGTAAAAAACACTGGACTGCTGTTAAGAATATTCTTAAGTACCTTAGGGCTACTAAAGAGATGTTCTTAGTTTATGGGGGTACTCCATCTGCAGAACTTGTTGTTACAGGTTACTGCGATGCTTCTTGGAAAGGTGATAAGGATGATACGAAGTCTCAGACGGGTTATGTATCTGTCATTAATGGAGGAGCTGTGGATTGGAGGAGCAGAAAGCAGAGTGTACTAGCGATGTCTGCTACAGAAAGTGAGTATATAGCTGCTTCAGAAGCTGTTTGGATTAGGAAGTTTGTTTCAGGGCTTGGGGTTGTGCCTTCGATTCGACGACCTATAAAAATGTATTGTGACAACTCAGCTGCAATTACATTTTCCAATGAACCTGGAATCATGAAAGGCACCAGACATTTCCCGATTAAGCATCACTATGTTCAAGAACAAGTCGAAATAGGTGAAATCGAAATGCTCAAAGTTCACACAGATGAAAACTTAGCAGATCAATTTACAAAGCATTTACCTGACACCAAGCTTTACAAGCATGCTGAAGGAATATGACTTAAATTAACTGAAAGTTTCATGCCCATTTGTGATTAGTATTTCAATAAAGGATGTAATGTACAATTATTATTTTAATAAAATAAAATATTGTTTATGTTTATTTATTCATTGTCTTAATAACATATCCTGTATTTGCATGTTTAGATTCATGAATAAATTATTATTCTAAATTGTCCATTGTCGATTAACGGTATGAGAATATCATTAAACTAAGACAATTTTGAGTATTGGTTCAGGATATACTTGAAAGTATATTGATGCGTAGTCATACCAATTTCACATGTTACTCAATGAATTGAGTATTGGACTTATCCCAACAATATGATTTAATACTTAATGTGAGAATCATATTTAAAGTTATCCTCACACTTGAGATACCAGATAAGTGTCATGGTTGTAGTGCATTTTTGTGAGGCAATCTACCGCTCACCGTAATTGGGAGTTATAAGGGTTGTTTTCAGAAGAGTTGCAAAGTTCATGGGTTATTATTGTAGTCAAGAGAGAATTTGTTCCTTATGATTTATTCAGAAGTTTAATACTGTTGGGCCCCTCGTAGGGTTGACAAAATATTTGCGTGGCCACGCCCAAAGTCTATCTGGAATACGTTCAGATGTTTTGGTAATTTTGTTCAATCATAAAGAGACGAGAAACAGGATATTAATAAAGAACCTCACATCTTTATTAAATGTAGTATTAGAAACAAAAGGATAATTATAATGATGAATCATTAAAGGTTTTTCCAGGAAACCTAACTCGAGTCGTGCTGGGGGCATTAGAGTGCTGCAAGACGCCAACCAATGTCATTTTGCTATTAATGGATATACGAGTGAGAGCTGTTAAATGTTACGTATAACATTAATAGGTAAATGTCTAGTATCGAACCCAAAACCTCAGGATTGCACACATTACAAACGAGAATTAAAGATTAATAAATATTAATTGTTATGTATATTTATTAATAACACAAGAATAAGGACTAATGATCGTTAGTGATTAAACGTATGAACTAACTATCGTTAAATAAGAAGGAAAAGGACTAGATTGTAAATTGGATGACAAGAAGCTTCCGGAACACCCCTAAGGGATGTATGGCCGGTCGACTTGGGCTAGAGGAGACCCAATCCCTCTCTAACTTGTCCTCCAAGATTACACTAGTATATATACAAACCCAAGGGTCATTCATTCACATCTTTTGTGCACACACAATACCCTAAGACTTTGTTTTCCTCCTTGTTTTCTTCCTGCCGATCGTACCTACAAACCCTAAGGGTTTTGGGTCGGAAATTTTATAAAGAAATTTACCTTGTGTTTAATCTTGCAATCACTTTAATTCGGTATTAGTTTGTGTGTACAAGAACGAGGTAATTAATCACTATAGTAATTATCAAGAGATCGATAAATAAAAACGGTAAGTGGTTTATCATTGATCTAGTTTACACAAGTTCAAGATTTATTGAAGTGCATCGGGTACGTTACTATTTATGTTTTAGTTAATCTTTATAGGTTTTATACTTGATCCTAGCTTCCGCATATTTGTGTTATTTGATTGTCAAACTCTAACAAAACTAAGTCATCATTTAACATACTAGAATGTATGCTATTTGATTATGTAAAATAATTGTCAACATTTTTATAGATCTTCTAGATAAAACAATCTTCAATGATACATTGAAAGATGTTAGCAAGTTGACACCCCATATGGAGTGGTAAGTCAAATGAGAATGTACTATGTAGATACCAATCCACAACAGATTCGAATATACTAAATTCCTGCATATATGGAGTTGATAAGATTTTAAGCCATATATTCCATTTGCTTTTTACTTAAGTTGGGTATCAAGTCAAACTTGAATTTGTTTGTGTATCATTATTCTTTGAGATCACGAAAATCATACATATCAAAGAAACTTTTGACAAAGATTACATTGTTAACCAGTTGGACCACATAATGTGACGCTTTAAGCTTAGACCGCATTGTTCTATACTTAGCTCAAAAGCATCATCTAAAATTAGTTTTTTGAAACCCAGTTCGACCAAGCCGGTTGAACCGGTTTTGGCCCAAAAAAAGGCCAAAATGAACCAGTTTTTTGAGGCTTGAGAATCTAGTTTGATTCGCCGAGTTTCGCGTGACCCGAGACAACCCAGTGCACCAAAGTCGGTCGTGTTTGATATTTTTCTTTTCTTTATATTTTAGAAGATGTATAAAATAAGTTTGGATTGAAGGTGATGACGGATAATAATGTTTTCAATTTTAAAATTTGTATCGTCGTTGAATTGTATGTATTTTGTATTGTATAATATATGTTTTATAAACCTATAATGTGAATGGTATTGAACATTTTAGGCTTTATGTATGTTTGATTTTAAAAATTAAGGAGTTTAGTGAGCCGAAATATTGCAATATCCTCAAATGGAAAACCAGGTTGACCTGGCAGTTGAACCAGTTGAACTGGTAACCTGGTAACTCGACCGTGTCAATTCAAGACCCGGTTGTTAAAATATTGTCTAAAAGCCTTTTTAAGCTGATAACATTTGTGCATATAATATTGTTGAATTATCAGCTAGAAACACAAAGTCTTAAAGAGATGATACTGAAACACCAAACGTAAACAACTAACATCTAACCTGCACTCATGAGAAACCCGTTTAGACAATCCTAAAGAATAATTCTAAACCTCTTTTGTCACCTTTGTAAGACATAAAAAACAACTCAAAACCACTATAATAGAAGCTAAAATACACCTCTAAACCTCTTTTGTTCCTACCAATAAACATTAATCAGATATTACGAGACCTTCATAGTTTAATCAAACATCACCTCGATGTGTTAATTCCTTTCCATGAAAGTAACTAAAAGATTATTTATTTTCTTCTTTGGGTATTTAAACCCATTAAAAGAGCCCAATCGGTTCACATAGACCTTACTTGCATTTACACCTTTTACATCTTCTTTTGATAGCTTAAGGCTTAAGCCCACTAGGTGTTTAAAATTTTTAGTCACATCATAACGTACCCATCTTTGCTAACGACTTAGTCATCTCATCCACAGGAAGAGATGTCTGCATCCACAAAAGACAACATAAGCTTGCATCATCATGTAATTCAATGACTAGGAGCCACAAATAAACACACATACATACAAAACGCAGGAGTTGTATCTCTGTCTGGCGTGATAATTTTTCTTTAGCATTTGCTTAAACTGATTCACTAGGTATAACATGCATACGGTCATATGAAGCATTTGATTTTAGGTTTCGATCCATTCGATCATGTGCATTCGATTTACGCAAAAGTGTTCATAAGATTTCTCCCTTCATTTGGAATGGCTTCTATTCAAAAAGGCATATTCAATTGACACATTTTATACCTAGTAAACGTTTCAACTAAAACGTGAACCTCTAAACTTTTGATAAGTGAACACTTACATAACGATAGGCCAAAACCACTTGGTTTTTATAAATTTTTTATAGCTATAGTAATAACGTAACTTAGAGAAACATGCTAAAAAACATAATGATAATTAAATTTCTAGATAGTTCGTTCGGGTGTACATCAGTTAATGGATGTTGTTTTGGCAGTTTATTGTTGGAATGTCCAATTTAAAGCAGATTTTAATCCATGTTCTCAGTGTGTACAGTAGGTTACTTTCTAAACATGGTATTTGGAAAGGTGGAGGGAATGAGAAATTGAACAATGATGCGCTTTGATTTTGATAGCTTGTCTCTGATCACTACATAGAGTTTTTTATGCACATTTGTATTTGTAAATGAATAGTTTTCGTATAAACTTAACAGCATAGATAAAATCATATATACTTGGTTTGCTGTTTTGAAATATATAATCAGAACACACAAATATATTACTTGCTTGTTGTGTCCCGTTATTAATGCATCAATTTGACCATAATCATCTTGTTACCAAAAACCAAGTTTTGGCAAAAGCTGAAATGACATATTATTAGTTCTGCTAATTTTTTGGTGGAATGTTTGAAAAGTGATAGAATTAAATAATTAATTTTTACTTAATATCAAATGGAACTCAAGCCCAATTAAATGGGAACAATCATATACTATAGTTTATTCTTAATAATGATAGTGTAATAGTTAATGAGTCGAGTTATATTACAAACCAAACATTCCTTACATACCAAGGGACTCATCCCCACCATCCATCTAAAAAGGAAATCAATGGTTGAGATTAAAAGGATTTTATTATTTTACCCATTTTTATAATTTAAATATCTCTTAAACCGTTAATCGTTAAGCGAAAATAATTACACCATCGTTTGTCGAAAATATATCAATTAGCCTATCTATAGAAAGATAATTAAATGCTCGTCGTAACGGTATATTTTTTTTCGCTTAACGATTAACGGTTTGAAAGATATTAATATTTGAAAAAAAAAGATGAAAGTGGGTTTTTTAAATTGTTGGGATTAATCTCATCCATTAGATCAAATAAAGATGGAGGGAAGATGAAGGGTGGAGATTAGTCCCTTGGTATGTAAAAAAAGTTTGGTCCTCAAATAATCTTTACTCATAGTTAATATCTTGAAAGAATTGCATATATCCCCATTTAAACATCATTAATTGCATATTTACCCAGTGAAACTTTAAAATAACTAATATACTTATTTCTGAAAATTAAAGTCTCGTATATACCCATTTCATTTATTTTAATAAAAATAATTTTGCATATGACATTTATACCCTTTCAGTAGAGCGCGAAAGCATCTTTATTTGCCGCCATTTAGCCTATTAACATACTCATCTCTTAATCAATTCATCAATTATCAGTTAATTGCAAAATATAACTCAACCATGATTGTTCCCGATTGATTCTTTTCATCGAAATAATGTAAGTGACTTTTATTAGTTTATTCTTCTTCTAGATGTCTGTAAAATCAATTATGAAAGTGACAACACATAAATTTTTTTCCACTCTATTTGTATTCATGAATGTAGAATTGATGATCACAAAAATAATTGAATCATGTGGTTATAGTTTGAGGGGATATATATGTTTATAGAAAAAGGATCACACTAGTACATTACTCATTTAGCAAACCTAGTATTTCTTGGGAGATTAGATAACTGACACATTAGATAAAAATTATAAATAACAAAACCATGCTTTTAGGAGGTATTTGTCTATAAGCTAGTGTCATGAAGTAGGTTGTTTTTGAGCTTTTAATGTTTTGAATAAAGTTGACACATTCTGTTATGAAATTGTAGTGCTCACCATCTGTTTGTTACTTTTTTTCTTCACGTTATTAGATACAGATTAATTAAAGATGGACGATAGTGCGGGAATTTCTATTGATCAATCATCGCGACCAATATGGGAGAGCATTGTTGAATCAACAATACTCGAGTAAGTTTATGTAACATTGGGAGTGTCTAGTTTTTCCTCTTTTTTAGCGTTTTAGAAAAATTATACTTGTTCTATTAGGCTTGAGTGTCTTTATTTTTAGGCAACCATCAACCAAATACAAGCTAAAATTAAAATATGGAGGTTACTTTGGTTCACTGCCTACAAAGGATCAATGGGTGCATATAGAAACTGAGGAAAAAATATACCCACCTTTTATCAAACGCCCGACTGAACGACCAAGAAAGAATAGAATCGTACCACATGACGAGTCCAAAAGAAGACACAAATTTCCGCGATGTAATGAGTATGGACATCATAGTAGGACTTGAAAGAATCCGGCATTCGAACCATCTCAAAGTTCCAACGAGTTTCAAGCATCTACAAGTAAAAGATTATAGACTTTCCTTCTCTAACTTATTTTCCTAAAAGAATATACTTGATAAATCCTAAACAATTGTTTGTTTACAAGGGAACGAAGGAAGAATGATACTCAAAGTAAAGAAATCAAAGTTGAAGCATTCGGCAACATAAACTGATTTGGTTCAGTGACGGGTTTTTGATGAGAACCTGGAAAACAAAAATTTGTAAAGCTAATAATATTTGACTAGAACTGATGATTTTCTTTAGGAAATCTGATTTGGTTTCTAGATAGCTATGTGAATTTGGTGATGTGTAAACTAGAAAATTGGTGATTTCTGTTTTAATTTTGACTTTGATCGAAGTTTTTGATTTGGTTGAAATCTAATATGTTGATTTGGTTGAAATATATAAGAGGTTCTGATTTGGGTTGTAATGGTATAAATGTCTTATGCAAAATTGTTTTTAGAAAAATAGATGAAATAGGTATATATGAGGGTTTAATTTTAAAAAATGGGTATATTTGTTATTTTAAAGTTTTATTGGTAAATATGCAATTAATGAAGTTTAAATAGGGATATGCGGACAAGTTGCTCTAGAAAAAGAAACAAAAAAGTCAGGGAATTTGATTGGCTCACATTAGACCGTCGTTATATCATATTTACATCATGCTTTGTATGCTTGTACACTAATGCGCACAACTAAAAAAAGATTGTGAAAAATATCTCCCAAAAATGTCACTCTCATAAGTTGTGATAAAAAATATCAAAAGTGGAATTTCTCCAACATTAGGGCAACCAAGTTGAGCTTTCAAATGTATAATTGAAGCGCATGTTTCCCATGCCTACAAAGAGTTTCTCTTTTTTTACCTAAAATATCTTATCAAAAGTAACTAAACTAATTAATGATATATATAATTGGTTTATTCATCAAAGGAATGATCAGATTGATTACGTAAGGGCGAGCAAATGTTGAAACCGTGAAGATTATAACTTTCGAGATTAATTGATTCAATTGCGTAACACTTGTAAATATGAAGATTTAACTTGACACTTTTGGTTTTAAGTACCTAAATCTTACGAGATACTGCAATGTTTCAGTTGTACAAATATAAACTCTTTGTAAACCTGTTTTAATTTTCATGTGAGTTTAAGATTGGTCACATTATAGTGTGCTATATATTGTTAGCTAACCTCAAAGTCGTCATAACCTATACAGTATACTGAAAATATTAGCCGCTGAACCATAGATTATATAAAGATAGCCACACAACTTTTATAAATACTTAAATACAACTTCACTAAATTATTCTACAACTTTTACAACATAAAGGGGATGGACCTTTTCTGGTCTCATAACACACATCACCCAGATATAACATCCAAACACAATACTTTTAAGTTATTCTGATCGAAAACTTATTCTTCAACAATGATTAAGATCAGTTTTTTGGGGAAGCAAACCAGGGTTGCCGTCGAGTAAGCAGAAAACTGGTGGAATAGTAAGTGTTTGTTGATCACCATATGCATTCCAGCAGAATGGATTTAACATATATCGGCCTTGTGAAGGCCACAACTCGACATCAGAAAATGTTAAGTTTGTACATGGGACGCTGTCACTGCACCCCAAGTGAATTGGTGCGCTTCTATAATCATAAGTACCCATAATTTTTTGGTAAGATATGTCATGAATACGTACTGCTGATGTTCGATTTGGGCACCGTCCTTTTATTTGGCAATAATATTGGTCTATCATGATTGGGTTCCGAACCGTATCCATTTGGATGTTGATGAACCTCACTTTTGATACTGACCCGAACCCTCCTTGCCATGTCTTTATCCGGACCCCATTGTCTGAATGCATGATCACTGAGTCCCTTATTGTTATGTTTGATACGCAGGCTCGTGTGTTTCTCATCCCAAGGCTTCCAATGCTGCAAAAAATGCGGCAAAACACAATTATGATTGCTAGATTTAGCAATTTCAGCTTGTCTAAAATGGTGTAATGGGCTAAATTACATGGTTGAAAGTCGCTCAAAATATATTTTTACACCATACTATCTTCTAAATTGTTGTAAAAAAAAAAACTTAGGTTATCTAACACGCGTTAATCCGATCATCTTTAACACACTCTTTTCTTACCAAAATTAGAAAGATTATTGTGTGTCAGCACCCAAGCATGTTTGATCGTACCTTAATGAAAACTCGATCTACTTGATGATTGCTTGTGAGAATCTTAAGTTGTGTTGCAGTTTTTATATATAGTTTTAAATTCAGTAAACTTTTTGTACTACGTGAACTTTCAAAGTTACTATATGTTGGTATCTTCTCTATAACAATGAGTGAAATAACAAAAGCACTTTGTTGCTTGTCCATTAAAATGCCTATAGTGTACTACTTATGCGTTGCTTGGACCAGCCATTAAATTCAGACATCAGCCACCAGTTAGAGAACAAATTTATCTTTTCCAAAACCTAATTTGATACGTAAAAAACTAAACTTTTTTTTATCTTTAGGTTTAAGACGGTTCAATTTAATGAACTAAAGAACAATACCAATGAACTCGTAAACAAAACTATCGCATATATTCAAGTTCATTTTTCATAATGCCGAGTCTTGAAACGTGTGACACATTTTTTTTGTACCTTCATAAATGAATGGTTTTGCTGTTTTATAACGTAACAACGAGTCAAAGATGATTCAATGGTTGTGAAATTGATAGTTTTGTGATCGATAAAATAAGATCATGAATTTATAACATCATTTTGCATGAATCAACTAATTATTTGCACTGAAAGTGTCATATTTACCTTATCCCATGGCCTGGACCACATGTTATATTCTTTATGTCGATATTATAACTTCCTGCCCCAATTGAGACACAATCATCACCTACATATTGTGGAACCATAAAGCAAAACATTAGTTAACTTTTATCAATTGGAATAGAAAAATGTCAAGTACTCTTTTTTTATTGGAACAGAAAAATGTCAAGTACTCTTACCATTGGATATAACTGTATTGTATATCTGCACGTCGTTTGTGTTCTCTATATGGATTCCGTCAGTGTTGGGACTTAGAGAAGGAGCATTAATAGTTAAAGAATCGACGTATACCCCATGACAACCATCAAACCGAATGTTGAATTGCGGACTATCATTCACGTTAAGTCCGATAACTGTCACATTTGTGCTCATGAAAAACCTAATGGCCTGTTGTGAAGATTCGAAAACTATTAAGTCAGATTATGAATCACATTTTTGTTGTTATTTCTTTGTTAAGCATCATATCGATCTATATATAAAATGCAAAACCGATCACCAAAGTTTTAAATTACGTGTTTTTCCAACCAAAAATTGCATAAACACAAGAATTTGCAAAACACGGTCAGATCTTTGCATGTTTTAAGATATATTTCTTGTCTTGTAACAAAATAAACAGATGAATATAATAGTTAGCAAGTAAAAGTATATCTTAGACTTACAACGGGGCTATCACAAGGACCGGGCAAAGTTGTTCGATGCGGCCCCTATCAAATCATTAGCAAAAGTTGTTAGCATCATATCACATATAATTAATATATTTCTTCCAAACATTATGAACAATACGTGGGGCCGTTTCAAGATTTCGGAAGACCTAAAGCAAGATCCTAAATTGAGGTTTTAATCTGTTTTTTGGGTTGTCAGTACATAAATAACTGCAAATACTTACAAATATGTAAAGCAATAAAATTAAACTAATGACAAGGATTTAGCACAATACAACTTGTTTTTGAGCAAATTAAGACCGATCAAAGAGCCAAGAAACAAGACACATTTGTAATTTGCAATAGTCAAATTGCATTAATGTTTCTCTCAAAATGTCGAAAACTGATAATTGAGATTTGTGAGTTATAAGATTTTTAACCAAAGATTTAAGAACTTTAGAAAATATCTGAAACAATTGAAGATGATGGCCATAATAATAATAATAATAATAATAATAATAATAATAATAATAATAATAATAATAACTAATAATAATAATAATAATAATAATAATAATAATAATAATAATAATAATAATAAAGTGATGTTTTTTATAAAAAAATAATAAAATAATAATAATAATAATAATAATAATAATAATAATAATAATAATAATAATAATAATAATAATAATAATAATAATAATAATAAATAAATAAAATTAAAAAATTAAAATTCCTTTTTTTTATTAATGGAAATATTGATGGAATACTAAAACTTTAAATGGTAACTAGATATGTTTATTAAATAGTTATGAATCAAACACTGATTATATACCTCTCATTAATAGTTTCTTTAATTGGAATGGGGAGTATGTGTTTTTTTTTAAACATTTAAGCATAGGAAATGTTTATTTTAAATAGCTAAAGTATATATATGTTTGCAACCTTTAATATTGTTATATATGAAGTTATCAAACTTTTTAATATCCATATTTATATGCATACATATGTTTTTGAGGCCTTTGAAATTAGGGCCTTAAAGCTTTTGCTTTAGCGGCTTTATTGTCGAGCCGGCGCTTATCCATCGTATCATTTTACAACCTCTAATAACTTAGAGCAACTACAATGGCACCAAGTCATAAAGACTTGGAGCATTTAATGCCATTAATGCTACACACATTTAATACATACCACTTTGATGAAAGACTTGGAGTATACCAAGTCTTTCTAAGAAGCTCTTCAAAAAGCTTTTCATGCAATGCATAAAAAGTCTTTCAAAAGACTTATCTAAATAGTGAAAAGTTATTCTAGTTTTTACCATTGTAGTTGCTCTTAGCCCCAAATTAATTCGTGTATATAACTTAATGGAATTTGGACTAATAAAATAACAATGAGCTTATGAAATTTAAAGTTGTGTATTATAATTAGTGAATACAATAATTATATAATTAACAAAATGACAAGGTTATTCCACCAATTGTTGTTCCTCCGTGAAATTGTCCTACAATAACATGTGTAACTAATATTGTCATGCACATATAATATAATCAATTAATATGCAAAAGAAAGACTTCTTTTTACATATGTAACTAAAACCATATTTTAAATATCCATACTTTGTGAGGTTTGCAAGGAAGATTCCACCACTTTTCACCTCTTCCATCAATAACTCCATCACCTTGTAGAGACATACCATTTACCCTATAAAACACAAGCCATTGTCTCCTGCTCGTACCTTTTGGCCACACACGTGGTCCATCTGGTGCCATAATTGTCCCTTCAATCTTCACACACACACACACATACCAAAAAAACCATATTCTTTATTTAGCAAAAAGTCACATCATGCATGAACAAACAAAAGATACATATAACAGCATTATATTACCTGAAAAACAAGTCCATTTCCACAACTTCCAGTGAAAATAATGGACTGTATCAAGAAAGTATAATGCTCTGGAACAAGAAGTGTCGCGGGTTCATCACTATCACAAGCCGAATCCCATGCCATTTTGAACCCTTGTGTATCATCTGTCACACCATCTCCTACAGCCCCGAACGACCTCACATTAAACACCTTTGAGGTACAAGATTGACCATTGGGTGTAATAGATGCTGTGGGTGCAAGAGAAGGTGCTAATGAAATGTCGTTAAGTGACCTAGAGTTAACGTAACTAAAATGAACATATAGACTAGAGAAGTAGAGCACAAAAGTGATGCAAGATAGTCCCATGGTGAGCTAATACCTAGAATAGGAGGTTCGTTAAGGGTTTATATAGCAGCGAAAAGTGAATGTAGACAAAAGGAATCACACTTCTAAGGTACTAAATGGATCAATGTGTGACCCCAATTGGCACCAAGAACCAACTTGCCGACGTCGAACAAATAAATATATGGTTACTGTTCTCTTCATTTAAACTTGGTGTGGCTGTAAGTGGAAGAGTGGCTCCATGTTATCGTTTATTTAGTTATTAGTTAAGCATAGCGGCTGAGCAGACCATGCATCAAATTTTTATTTATATCTAGAACTTCTGGTGACATATATGATGTAACATTGGATATATTCACAAATCGGATAACCACCGATGCCGAGTGCCTATACGTTCCATCTTAAAGATAATATGTGAAAGTCAATGTATATAATTCTTAGGTTTTAAAAAGTGATGCAAAACAAATGACTAATTAGCTCAGTTTATAGAACAATATCAATCATCCAAACGCAGAGGAGAACATGCTTGCAAACTTCAAACCAAGTGATTTTTCGTTAGACGAAGTCATGGATCATGCAATATAGGCCTAACATACTTTGATGTCCCATTTCATTTAATTAATTAATTAATTTAGTTTTCAATTTATATCATGTGAAATTAGTCTCCTTGTGATTAATTACATGCTATTCTAGCCCAGGGGAGTTTCATATTTTATGCAAACTTTTGAATTTAATTTGGACAAATGTGTAACCTTAACAAAATGCTAAATAAAGAATCCTAGCGTAAGTATGACTAGATATCCTTATAGACTATAGAGCATCCTAATTTTAGCTTTGTGGTCCACTATTGTACTCGGAGTTGCACGATTGTACTCATAGTTGAGATCCTCTAATGGACTTCGTTCAAATGAGCTGAGATCCATTAAGGTTGGGGTAATAGTTATCGCATTTCACATCAACTTCTCATTACACCACCAAATCAATATAATAAGACTACCAACTACACTAAATAAAAATGCATCACTTAAACACAAAAATACCTCATAATACACTCACACAGACACACAAATACTTATTCGAACCTTCTTCACCTACAAATACTTATCTTTGCTTTCCACCGGTTCACGCCACCACTAGTGGCAACGACAAAGAACAAAAACGTTGAAAAAAATAACGGCTTTTTCATTGGTTCTCCGGTTTTGGCAGGTTTTTACCCAATTGTATCAGTTCGTTCACCACTGATCTGACCGTTCATTCAATACCGAGACCTCGTCGTTTCCCAGTTAAACCAGTCTGACCGGACGGACCGGTCCGGTAACACTTGGTTCATATCGTTTGTTATTGGTGACTCCTTAAGAAATTAATGAAGCATCTACTCAATAAAAAAACATTGCAATAATATAATCTGTTGTTCCTTTTAAAGTTGTTGTAATGTAAAAATTATGCAACCACTTCTCATGACAATATATGTATTTTAAAACAGTTTTGATAATAACAAATAAGTGTAGTTTGAAAAAAAGATTTACAAAAATATATATATATATATATATAAGTGTAATTTGAAAATAAGATTTACACAATTAAAGAATTTACAAAGATTGTTTGCGGTATAAAAATCTCATTTGAATGACAATTTGGTGACCTCCCCTCTAACTTAAAAGCAAACCAAAGTTAGTGTTCATTCCTTACATACAACGACCAAGTTCAATTTGATGAATAAATGCTCTCTTGAATGTGTATAACATTAATTGCAACAGTTACATTTACTCCACTATAAATATTCTCTTTTATAGTAGAAAACGAGTGGTGCACTCGCGCGTTGCTGCGGGAATGTTATGTTTAATCTAAACTCGAAATAAAACGATCGTAAAAAAATAATTTTTTGTAATTAAGGACGAAATTTGCAAAAGAATGGTAACGGGGGACTAACGATGCGATTTACAGCTAACCTTAGGGACCATTTTCGCATTTTTTAAACATGTTACTGTTTAGTCAACTGTAGCATGAATAGTGCTACAGGACTTGTTTCTCATTTTTAGTATATAAGGATAATTATGGTTTCAAAAGCATATGCTTTACATATATTGAGCATTTAATGGTTTTGTGAGAATTGCGTTAAATGTTTCTACTTTATGTAAGAGATATACTCTTTTTTATGAAAAAGTTTTGACAGTTGTTACATCTTTTTACTAACTCTAGAAAACTTGTTTTATCCACTTTTTCTTTTAGGGTTTTCCTGCCTTTAACTTTATAGATACTTGACATTCTTTGCACTGTATCTTGGGACCGAGGAGATCAAATATCATTCAGTGAGGTATTGTCAAACCTCACTAAAATGAACACCTTCTTTGGGACTTGTCCTTTACATGCTAAATAGAATCGACACTGAAGTGAAGACTCTTTGTCTTCAAGAACTCAAAATGAGTTTCGTTAAGTTTATACTCAACGAACACACGTTATACTTAGACTATTTTATGTTCAAATCTATTCAGAAAATGTTGGACACTGAAATGGCCTAACAATCTCCCTCTATTTGGATATACAAATAGCTTAAGTTGAGCAATGTATGTGAGCTAACAATCTCCCCCTATTTGGTCAGTCCCTAAAGTCGACCACACGGCGACTTTGTCGACTTATCTAGTCGACTTCCACTTAACTAGGGTTTGCCCAATTCTGTACTCATCAACTTGCATAACTACCAGTGGTTACCTAACGCAGTCCAAGTGGCGATTTTCCACAATAAACCTTAAGGTGATTCGTGGAGCATCATGACCAAAAAAAGGAATTCCGTGCAAATCAAGAAAGGTTGTGGAGCTTACATTTTGCAAGTTAAACAAGTAAGTATTCCTAAACACCCTTTATATGTCCTAGTTAAGTTATATACCCGATCCGGAGATCTTCATATTAGGATTTGGTCAGCATGGTCTTTATCTATTTCTTTTCCATTATAAAACATGTGGGTAACCAACAAATTCCTATGTTAGGTCCAGCAACTGACCTAATTGTCTCGGACAAAGATTTGAACATAAAAATAGCACCAGACACTCACTGACGAATAACAATAATAATTCTAACATACTGATGATCAGTGAGCTTGTCTTCCCCCTGCCTCAGGAGAACCTCAATGGCATCTTTTTATATAGTTGGTAGAAGGAACCAACTGAAGATGCACTTTGGTTACTATTGCAGACCAGTGATTAAGGTACTTTAGTAGCATCAGGGACACTGAGATCTAACAAATGTCTCTTTATCCCTAATGACCTTACATCTCATAAATGACCACCTCACCAAACTACCAATATAACTGTCGTGAAGTTATGGTGAACAACATAACTTCACCAACACACAGTGATTCACAGACATAGAGAACCAGTGGAGTTTAATAATGATGTCATAATGAAAATGTCAGAAATGATGGAGAGGAGGTAGATAAAACACATAGACCGGAATTTCGTAAGGAGTCTAGGTTAAAATCTGAAACAAGTAGTGTTATTAAATCATCGGAGATATACCAGCTCCTCAACCTAGGTATTCCAGATGGAACAAATCCTGCGTCATTCATTGACACAGCGACAAGTTTGCCATTGTAATTCTACGTGAATCCGATCCGTTACAATTTCCCACGGCTGTTCCATCACCTCAACCAACAACAACAACAACAACAACAACAACAACAACAACAACAACAACAACAACAAAAACACAAGTACAACACCTACACAACCACATACTGATGAAACAACGACAATGCCACCATCATCAACAACTGCATCCAACCCTCGATTGGATATACCTCCCAGCTATGTCACAGAGGGGTATCTGAAAAGAGTGGTACATGATTCACAACCGACTTCAAAGAAAAAAGTTAAGCTGAAACAAAACGTAAAAAGATTAAAGAATTGGTTACTGAAGAGGTTACTGGAGAAGAGGAACTAACATTTGATCAACTCAAAGACATGATGCTTCAAATATTCCAAAATCAACCTCATCTACAAAAAGCAAAACCAAACCTCTACTTTTCACTCGTTTTGACAAAAGACTCCGAATCTGACTCACAAGACATAGTTGCTCTAAGCGCAACAATGATTATAACTCACAAAGCATTGCTACAAGTAATAACACAGCTAAATGATAAAGTCTTCGAATTGGAACAGACATGCAAAGTTCAATCTCGTAAATGCCATCAAGAAGACCCTAAATCGGATAATCCTAAGGGGGAGAGACGTTCCAAGAGATTGGGACACACCACACACACTTCCTCATCATCACAAAAAGATCAAGGAGTTGATGCAACAAGTGATTATGGTGAAAAGCCCGAGGTTACTCCACAAATTCAATTTACTACGGAATTCATAAGTCATGTAACGGATGAGTTATATGGTAAAATTTTGATGGATGCTCGAATCAGATATATATACATGATCATGAACTTGTAAAGAAGATCTCCACATCCACTTCTTCAGTAGCAGCTCATCCGCTACTAAAATTCCCTGAGCCTTCGACGTACGAGAACTTTAACTTACATTATCTCGTGTCAGAAATGAAAAATACCAAACTTCAACTTCCACAAGTCTAATGTTTAAAGAATGGGGGGATGAATTCCTCAAGGAAGGCATCCACAGAGAAAAGTACATCATTTATGAGATTAATCATAAAGAATACAAGGTGGAAGCATATATGAGAATAACCAGGATGAATGAGGGAACTCAGTAGTTCTTCATAAAAGATATAGAGATTAGCTCCTCGTCATCAAGTTTTCATAAGACACCGGATTGTTCATTATGTATATGTTATCTAAAACCAATTCAGAACTGATGGCTTCATCAACTTTGCGGTAAGAAGAGATGACAATCTCGACTATGTCTTTCGTGAAGCTGATTTTCACAACCTCTTAAAGACATTCAAGACATGTATGTCTCCAACATCAACTACATCTACCACCAAGATAATGAAGACGATATTAGAGATTCTCTAAAAATCTTTATGAGGTCGCAGTTGGCTCTGGTACATATTGAAGACTTTCAAATGGGAGTTGAAAGCTTACAGAGAAAAGTCAACCTTACTCATCTGATGATCACATTTATCGGAATTGATGAACACGAGCCTTGGACATGCATTCAGGGTCCTTTGTTCGAGCTCGGTGTTGTATATGAAAATGCATATGGGGTGAATAGGTTGATGATATCAAACGAGATTCCAAAGTTCAGCTCCAGTATGTTGAAATGGGTTCTTAAGGGAATTCATGACTTGTTGAGCATACATCCACAAGAGTCAAGTACCACAGATAATAATGATGATGATGATCAAAGAGCGAAGCTGGGATTGCTTGCTCAGTATGTGGAAGAAAGACTTAAGCTTCAAAGTATCTAGAGATTCATGGAATAATGCTTAGGATACCGAAGATGAAGTCTACATGAATGCTCATAAATAAAAGACCCGAATGATCTACCTTTAGGGGGAGATTGTTGGAACACGAAAAGTGTAAATCATTAGTAGAGGGACTTCTATTTATCTTTTGTAATAGATTAGGGTATGTTGTGTATGTTGTATCACGTGCGACAGCATATTCCTATCGCAATACTTGTATAGTTGCGATAGTATGCTTGGGTATTGTATGGGTATAAATAACCCCTACCTCATGAGTATTGAGGTGTGTGTTTCTATCTTTATCAATGTGAGACTTCTTCTATTTTCTCTCATTTCTCTCTTATCTAAAGTGTCCACACCCACTTTATCTCTCTAAGATTATTAAGTAGATGTGATATTATTGGAACAACAAATAGTATACTCGTTTATTTGTTTCTCATTCTATGTCTATTGTCTAGACTATCATAGTGTAGATCTTTAGCTATGTAAGTAGTCCGTATCACTATGGTCGGTACTCTTTCCTGGCTTCATTAGTGCCCTTCCTTAGGACTTGTTGATTGGGCCCACGAGATTAGACAGAAAATGACTAAAACACGTAAGTTAGTTTAAGTGCTCTTTAATAAAGTGAAAGTGTGAGAAGAGTAGGTATCACTAGGACCAGTAGGATACCACAGATAAATCGCATATATTAGTTGACACTACTTATCGCATGAATGTAACTAAATAGATCAATAATTGATTCAGGGATATAGGTTGCCTTCATGGAACTAGGTATCAGTGACCATCTGACATAATTTAATATAGACAGGAGGTGTTGTCTATATTCTCCTGACGTCACCAATTTAAGTCATTGTAACATTGCACTTATAAACGGATCAATAAAATGTAGTAGGATTAATATGCCTAGCACTTCTTCTTTAATTTGATCACAACATTAGTAGTATTAGTTTAATTAGTTTATTTTATTGTTTTATTAGTATAATTAAATCTCAAATCAAAACACCCTTAAAAAATGTAGAAAATTCACTAGGTTAGTTACAAAGTTCATCTACTCCTTGCGAACGATTCGTACTTACTAAACTAACTAGGATTGACTGGATACACTACCCGCTAGTGTTAGTCTAATAGGAAGTCGAAAAATATAAATTTAAAACTAGACGTAAAATAACACATCAACAGATCGGGCCAATGAACTTGCGAGGTACATCTGCCTCCATAACTGTGATTCAGATCCAATTCTTGTGCCACCCCCTGAATCCCATGGAAGAAGCTTCCATTTTAAACTTTCTATCATTCCTACTTTTCTCTACAGTCGACTAGGCACTACATGGTCTCAGATAAAATAAAGCGTGAAAAACAACCATGCTGGTTGGAGCATTTAAACTATAACATACAGGGATAAAGATCATGATTTTCCACAGCCCACTTGGATTCATTTGTGGGAAATGAAGGTCATAAAAATTGAGCAATCTTTGATAAATTGGGTGCAGAGGAAATCTAAGTTTACGGTAACTTATATACTTGAGATACTCATAGGATTGGGGAGTTAAGTACGCCACCCCATGAATGGTATTAAGGAATACAATCCGTCATCCACGCAACTATAACAAGTAATTAACGTGTAAAAGATATCTAGGGAGTAGTGAAATCTAAGTAAACACATTTCTCCACTTATTGCTCACAACCTTAGTTTAATATAGTTTATTTTCATTTTTAGTAGTTTATTTTGATTGCATCTTAGTATTGGGTTAGTTGACTAGCAACTAATTCCGCCCAAATCCTTCAAACCCGAGATTTTAATTTGCTTTCATAGAAAATATAAAAATACAAAAAGAACCATCCTTCATCTCTAGAACTAGTATTTAGGTTTTCTAATCCTAGCGACACTATTCCTAGCTGAACGATCAATCCCCCGGTACTTGTCACTATACTATACTACAACGATCAGGTACACTGCCTGGTGGGGGTTGTAAGCTTCTCGAGATCCCTTGAGAGGTAAAGCTTGGTGCGATCCCCACGCATCAAGTTTTTGGCGCCGCTGCCGGGGAATAGTTATTGTCTAGGTTAGAATCTCTTTTTATTAGGTCTACTTGCTAGATTCCTTTCTAGTAAGATTTTATTTTTATTTTTAGGTCTTCTTTAGTCTATCTTATTTCTTTGTGTTTTTGTTCGTAACTTTTCACCACCCGACATCATGGACGATGGGAACATCTTTGAACCCGTCATCCCACCACAACAAAACCCACCACTAGAACCTCTTAGGCCCCGAACCTTAGGAGAGTATTCCCGACCTAGCCACCAAGGCTACCGAAACACCATTGAGCTCACCGGAGACAATGTGACCCCCTTGCGATCCGACACCATCCGGTTGGTGCAAAGCGGATGTGCATTCCATGGACTTCATTCCGAAGATCCAAATCAACATCTTAAGGACTTCCTAAAAATCGTAGACTCCATAATGTTGCAACTAGAGAGACAACCCGATTACGCCTATTCCAATTCTCTCTACGTGATCAAGCTAGTCAATGGCTTGAGCGTTTACCCGCGGGATCCATCACCACATGGGATGATCTCACCACTCGTTTCCTTGCTCAATTTTTCCCACTGGGGAGAACTACTAAGCTTAGAAATGACATCTTGATGTTCCAACAACGTCAAAATGAATCTCTTTATGAAGCATGGACTCGTTTCAAGGACTTACTCCAAAAAGTCCCTCATCATGGCATAGATCTTTGGCTCCAAGTCCAAATCTTTTATGACCATATCGATCTCTCCACGAGGCGAGCCATTGACCAATCGGCCGGTGGTAAGCTACGTGATCTAAGTGTGGAACAATCATGGGAACTCATAGAAGATCTTGCTCTCTATGACAATGAAAGTTGGAATGATCCCCGTGATTTGAACAAAACGGTCAAGACAATATCCTTGCCTTCGAACAATTCTAGCACTCCCGACCGTAGGATCATGGAACTTGAGGACCAAGTCAAGTTTCTCATGAAATCTTACGAAGCTCCTAAGCCTTCAAGCCAAGTGAACAAAATCACTTCTTCATGCGAATTATGTAGTGGTCCCCATGACACTCGTGATTGTGTGGAATTCTCCGGAACAGCTTTTGCGGACTACGCATCCTCGCATACCGACGAAGCGGGAGATAAGTGGTACACTTTCAAACCCGAGCCAAAACCCTTACAGTGATTCATACAACCCCTCTTGGAAAAATCACCCAAACCTTTGGTGGAAACAAAATTAACCCAATTCTTCCAATCCGCCTAATCGTTACCAACCAAACGGTCCACCCTCCAACCGTACTTTCAACAACAGTCCTTCTAACAACTATGGTAGTACCAACAATCTTGAAGGATTGATGTCTAAGTTCATGGCATCTCAAGAAGCTCGCATAGCTAGGTTCGAAACCGAATTTAACCAACAACAAACGGAGATGACCAACAAGATAGACAACTTGTTGAAAGCCCTCAACAACCAAGCGTTAACTACACCTAGGAAGGACACTAGGGACACCAATAATGGAATCCAAATTAAGGATCCCTCATCATCCAAACATGTCCACTTTGTCAATGTTGTCACCATTAAGCCAATAGACAAGGAGATAGAAGAAAGTGACAAGGATGAAGTTGGAGTAGAAACCGAGACTAGGGATGAAAGTAGGGAAGTTGAGGTTAATAAGGGAGAGGAGTTAGAGGAAGTAGAAACTATAGAAAAGCACTTTGATAAGTTGCCCACCAAGGAAGAACGGGAATACCATAAGGATTTATTCGATAGTCCCGAGAGACCATATATCCTTGGCACACCCCTTATCAAAATGGGAGACCCCTCTAACATTAACATACCATGCAATATCGGGCATATGCATATATGGAAAGCTTACATCGATCCTAGATCTCCTGTAAACATCATGACTAGGACTTATTACAATTGGGTGATGAAGAAACAACTTGATTTTAGGATGATGCCCAATAGGAATTTGATAAGTAATTTTGTAGGGAGAGTGAAGGGATTGCATGTGATTATAGGTAATTTCACTTATGAGATCGATTTTATGATAGTGGAAGACACTCGTCCGGTGATAGATGATTGCCTAAGCTAAATAATATTTGGAAAACCATTTGTTGAGGCCACTAGGATGAGTTATGATCCGACTTTAGGGATAGTTAGATTCAAGGAAGAGAATGATGAGATTGCCTACCAAATGCCCTACAAAATTGAGCAATACCACCTTCTCTCTAATATAGAAAAGGAACACAAGCAAGCGGCTTATTATAGGAATGATGAGGATAGACGTAGAGGAGTTGAGTATGTGAAGAATAGGATGCTTGGCTTCTACAAAGAATGCTTGCAACTAGGTCCAGAATACAAAACTGGTTTAGAAGATGACCTAGAGAGTGAAACCAACGATGAGGTCACGTAGTAACCCATGACCTTAAGTCTAGCTACAAGACTCGTAAATAAAGAAAAGCGCTTCTTAGGAGGCAACCCATGCTTTGTGTGATTTTATTTTGTTTGTTTGTTATTTGCTTCCGTATGCATGCTTTGTTTTTGTTGTTGGTAGATCATGTTTCTAAACTAAAAAGTGGAAATACTTAACTTTGTTGTTTTGGCTTAGTCTTAACTCCACCTAAAGGTATTTTTGCAAAAGATAAGTGTAAGGGGAAACCCCAAATATGTTTTTAAGAAACAAACCGATCATGATTCTCCACAATATTAAGTGAACATGTATATTCGTATTTGTTAGAGTCAAATGCTTGTATCAAGTCATAATGAAGTTTTGCAGGATTTTCCAGGAAGTAGGACAAAGTTTTTCCAGAAATTTTCCGGAAACTTAACATAAGAATTTCTGCAGGTCACTTCTGACGGCGTCATGAGCTTGCTCATGACGGCGTCATGTGTAAAAATCTGGAAATTAACCTGTTTTGTTTTTCTAACGGAGTCTTAAAGTTTTTGCTGAATTATTAAGTTTTATAATCTCCAGGAAATCTGCAAATTTCATTCCACAAGCATTATATCTTATTTTGTTTTATAGGATTTAGTAACTTATGTAGGTTGCCGCCGATTTTATGCGAGGTTGTCTTGTTTGTTTTTTCAGGATTTACAGGTTATGTATGACAAGAAGATGATTTATATTCTGGAAGGGAAGCTTTAATTGTTCATTTTCTTGGAGGAAGATCTAACCTGACCACCTTATTATCCATACCGAGCGAATCAGGGGAGTATTTGATTTCATTTGTTTTACTTATTTCACTTTTACATTCTTTACTTGAACATTGGGGACAATGTTCATCTTAAGTGTAAGGGGAAGGTAAAATGATGATACCTTACAAATACACTTTCGCTTGAGTTTGTTTGTTTGATAGTAGATGTGTAATAAAACTATGAGAAATACTTGTTAGTGCAATTTTAGCGCCAAATTTAAAATTTTTTACAACATTTAGGAGTGAAACTTTAGCCATAGCAAGCGTCTCATTGATAGGAGATTGTATGACTAGCACATAACCGTAATATTCAGAAAAATTTTCCACCCAAATATGTGAGGTTCGCCTTTAGATTTGATAGGAAAAGCATTTACTATTAGTGCTTATGAGTGTACCGGTAGCATTTGGATTCTAGAACTTGTGTTAGTGATGCATCCCGAGACCGCTAGTGAGACTACATTCGTGTAGTAGGATTTACTACATGATAAGAGGCATTAGGATCACCCTTGTGTTAAACCCGTATCATAATTACTTGACCATTTAAGTCATATTACTTGGCTAGTTAAGTCAACTAATTTTTCCCACACCTTAGCGTTGTACTCATTTTTAGTACACGAAACCCCTAGTACACCCCTCCGAGCCTATCTTTTCGTTTCTAACTTTAAGCATTTTACTTAAAGGAAGAATTTGTTACACCCCACTTAAATGTACACCCAAATCGCCTTAGCCTTCCGTGTATGCACTCATCTTTAGTGTATTATTGTTATTTGTTAAACCCTAAGTTAACTATCTAATTGATTACATGGTTGCTAAGTCGAGTCATATCCTTGTACATATTGTTTTGGGACAATTGGGACTCATGGGTAAAGTACTTATTTTATGGAGTAATGGGGAAGAACATCATATATTACCCCCGTATGTACGTTAATCTTAAAAGTACTCCAAGTGTTTTGATTTTCTTAATTCGAGTCATTAGATTAGTTTATTGTAAAGTATGTAAAGATTCAAGTGTAAGGGGAACGTTTATTCCCTATGATGTATTATTTTGGATGGTAGGGTAAGAGTGTATGCAAAAAAAAAAAAAAAAAAAAAAAAAAAAAAAAAAATTAGAAAGAGAAAAAAGAGAAAAAAACATACGGACTACCACCCCTTTTTATTCTATGTTCTTTTTATGTTTTTGTTATTTTTCATTTATTAGCTTAAGTCGAGTCTAGTCTTGGCTTAGCAACGCCTATTGTACATGTAATTAACCAAGATTGTTAACTCGCCACCAGTAAAGACTGCCTATATCCAACAAAACCGTGTATTTCATATCCTTACACCCAACGTTACAACCCTTTGAAAGACCTCTTTGATAGTTTATCCTAGGTACTTACGCCATGTGGTGGAGGTTTGATCCTTTCCCAAGCCTATGGTAATCTATTTTGCTATGACAGGTAGTGAGAGATATCTTCCGTTTCCATATTGTAATTTATACTTTATTACACCCGAGAGATGCGAGTATCTAAACACTATTTGTGAGGTGCTTGTGTATGACCTCCGTATTTGTCTTTGGTCTTTAGCGGAATGATTATTTATTGTAATTACTTTTATATTAGTGTTAAATGACCCCTAACTTGTATTTTGACTAGAATAAAAGCGCATTTGCTTGAGGACAGGCAAATCTCAAGTGTAAGGGTATATGATGAGGCGAAAAATGAACCACTTTTAGGGGGTCATTTAAGCCCGGAATTGAATTTATTTGATCAAATATTGCCCTAAATCGTTCCTTTTGTGATTTTAGGTACTTTGGGAGTGAAATCTGGAAAAGGAAGCAATTCGGACGTTTTTGGAGCATAAAAGTGAAGAAAACGCCAAAGACTTAATTTTCCAAGCTGGGAACACTGTGTGACGGCGTCAAGAGTACTTTCTTGACGGCGTCAAGAGTAAAGATCATGACGACCTAGTACAGAAATGAAGGCGTCACAAAGTAGAGCGTCAAGAGTTAAATATGACACGGCCTGCAAAAGTGGACTACATGACGGCGTCAAAAGTAGATCAAGGCAGTCCGAGGATTATTTTGGCGGCGAGATGACGGCGTCACCCATTTGTTCTTGACGCCGTCAGCCTCTAATATATATATATAGTTTTCTAATTTTCATTCATTGAGAGGAACAAGTTTGGAGAAACCCTAAGGCCGAACCATATACGAATTTTACAGCTTTTCAAGGGTTTTCAACCCTTGAATCCTTACATGTGTTATTAAGATAAGTCTTTTCTTAATTCAATCAATATGTCTATGTGTTGGTTGTCTATATCTTGTGCTTGTCTTAATTCCACCATGCTAGGCTAGATTTATCTTCTGTTTGCTTAGATCTAATGAAACCTAAATGTTGATTATGTGTTGATTACTTGTTTATGGTTGTATTGGATGAATGATTTCAATGTTAGGCTTAAGAAAACTGGCAGATCTCCAATTGGTAGCATGTTTGAACGTCTTAGGAAACATGAACCGATGTGTACTAAGTTTTATTGGTTGTATTTAATGCATGAGTAAATTCTAATGATCCCATGTTAGGAGCTTCTTAGCCGGCTCGACATAGGAGTGAAGTAGGCACTCATAGGATTGGGGAGTTAAGTACGCCACCCCATGAATGGTATTAAGGAATACAATCTGTCATCCACGCAACTATAACAAGTAATTAACGTGTAAAAGATATCTAGGGAGTAGTGAAATCTAAGTAAACACATTTCTCCACTTATTGCTCACAACCTTAGTTTAATATAGTTTATTTTCATTTTTAGTAGTTTATTTTGATTGCATCTTAGTATTGGGTTAGTTGACTAGCAACTAATTCCGCCCAAATCCTTCAAACCCGAGATTTTAATTTGCTTTCATAAAAAATATAAAAATACAAAAAAAATCATCCTTCATCTCTAGAACTAGTATTTAGGTTTTATAATCCTAGCGACACTATTCCTAGCTGAACGATCAATCCCCCGGTACTTGTCACTATACTATACTACAACGATCAGGTACACTGCCTGGTGGGGGTTGTAAGCTTCTCAAGATCCCTTGAGAGGTAAAGCCTGGTGCGATCCCCACGCATCAGAATGTCTAAAGGAGAAACTATTTTATAACGACGCTTCTAACATGATTTAAAACCACTTTCATATGGGATTTTATAATTTCATAAAACTACTTTTAAAGGATATTTTAAGGAAAACTTCATTAAAGTTTACTTTTATAAATGCTGTCTTTTTTTTTGGGTAAAAGGTCAACGACCCGGTAAATATATTATCCAAAAAAACGATTAAGTACAAATGGAATGTGGCTGAAGTACCACATTAACCTCAAGCACAGGCGCTTGATAAACAAGTGTTTATGACAGGCCATAAACACAAACCAAACCTAGCTAATTACAAAGTATCAAACTAGGTATAATAACAAGACAAACATGAGATGCGAGCATCCCACATCCACCCAGCAGCAATCATGGTTTAAGCGACCCAACCTCCAACATAGCATCAACAGCAAGACGAGTAGAAATCGAACCAATGACGCCATAATCATAGGGTAATAACACCCTAACATCCAGGCACAACAACCCGATCTGAATAGGTGATACGAATCCAGCCAAACAAATCGGTGTTGTAACCATACCGTATCATAGGGTTGTCAAAACCCTAACATCCCATTCGACAGCCACTCTCCCATAACCCACGTCCATAACCACATCATCCAAAAAGGAACCCATAACCCTAGAAAGAGGGTACGTACCAGCATATAGACAATACCCAAACGATGGTATACTTCTAGCCTAAAGCACCAAAACCGATAGAATGTAAAAACCATAAGGTTTTATAATCGTTCAGCAGCAATCCAACCAAACACCAAGAGATCGATCTATAAATTATAAATCAGAACATACATAAACCTAGAACAGATCGATCCAAAAAACCCAAGAGGCGGTTGTAAATAAATCTTTATAGCACCAAATCCGAAACCCTAAATCGTTAGGGTTTCTAGATCGCCTTCGTACATAAACCAAACGATTAAAGAATCTGCAGTTAGTAATCGTGTAGGGTTTAGAAACAAGTAACGAATAAATAAACCCTAAAGAAAGAATCGATTATAAAACCGACTAATATAAAAAACGATTAGGGTTTATTTATACCAATAAAAAAGGGGCGATTTAGGGATGCAAACAAACCTCTACCCAGAATTTAACACGCCATCAAGATCCGATTGCATATCATTCACAAGAGAGTGATAGAGAGGCGGATTGATGGTTGTTTTTGGCCGGAATAATAAGAGTAGAGGAGGCAGAAAATCGCCCCTAGAGGGAGAGGTTTTTAGGGTTTTTTTGTCGAGTTTCTTGTATAAATGCTGTCTTTTGGAAGGTTTCTTTCTAAATGAACCTTTGTTATAAACCTTTTTTATTGGATTATACTACGAACCTTTTAAAACAATTGATATGAATCTGCTAAATTGAACTATTTCTTTAACCTTTCATTATGACCCTTTGACTATGAACCATGGGATTTTGGATCATGGGATATTGAACCTTCTTGATTGGAACCTTTGACATTGGCACTTATACTACAGGAACCTTGATATTAAACCTTGATTATTTGACCATGATACTGATATTGACATTTGTTTTAAACTCTTGTTACCTTTGACCCTTCAGTATTTACCCAGGCATTATTTTGTTCCTAGTTATGGGGGGGTCCATGACCGTAGCATTGATGCACCAATGTTATGACTCTAGTGTGGTTGGAAAGATGTACCACACCGTCCCCTTTTGATATATATATATATATATATATATATATATATATATATATATATATATATATATATATATATATATATATGTATGTATGTTTGGCCACTATTATTTGATTCGCAAGCGCGTATGGATGCATCCTAGTTTTGTGTGATATTTGTGTGGATATTTGGATTGGATATATTATATTTGTGTGGTGATTGGGCATGCGTGCTGATGAGGCGAAAAGTGTATCGCTTTTAAGGGGTCATTTAAGCACAAATTCAAGATTATTTGATCAAATATTGCCCGTTCCTTTTGTCATTTTAGGTACTTTTGGAGAGAAATCTGGAAAAAAGAAAGCATTTTGGACGTTTTTGGAGCATAAAGTGAAGAAAATGGCAAAGTTTCAAATTCCTTGCTGGGAGCAGTACCTGACGACGTCAAGGGATTACTAGTGACGGCGTCAAGAGTGGCAAAAGAGGTGGAAGTGGAAAATAGACGTGACGATCCAGAATGTTTTTAGGCTTATTGGCATGACGGCGTCACCTAGGCCGTCAGGGTCCAAATACACATGACGGCCCAGAGCTCATTCCTACATGACGGCGTCAGAAGTGGATCTGGGCAATACGAATTTCATCATGGCGGCGAGTTGACGGCGTCAGAGGTTAATACATGACGCCGTCAGGATGCATAGTCTATATATATTTTTCCATTTTTTCATTGTAAGGTGTGGAACTTTGGGTAGAACCTTGTGTGGGATATTAGGGCATAAACCCTATACGAATTTTACAGCTTTTTCTAGGGTTTCAACCCCTTGATTCTTCCATGTTCAATTGAAGATAAGTACTCATTCAAATCATTCAATATGTCTATGTGTTGTGTGATTATATCTTACGCTTGTCTTCTCTTTAACATGCTAGGCTAGGTTTTTATTGTGTTTGCTTAGATGTAGTGAAACCTAGATGTTGATTATGGGTTGATTGTTTGTTTATAATTGTCACGGATGATTGTATTCGATGTTAGGCTTAAGAAAACTAGCAGACTTCCATTGGTAACTTGCTTGAACATTGTGGAAAACTAGAAGGGGGGGTTGAATAGTTTTACGTCCTTTTAAAATTTATAAAAACAAGTTTGTTTTAAAAACTTCGATTCTAGTTTATGTGATCTCAATACTTGCACTATATGAACAATTATATAGTAACTAACTAACTAAGCTAATATAGTATAGATAAATAAGTAAGTAATGAAAAGAGTTGGAGAGATCAAACAACAACACAATAATTTATAGTGGTTCGGCTACAAGGTCACCTTCCTTGTTCCTACTCCACTCCCCGAGTCACCTACTCGAGAGTTTTCTTCACTATGTCAACAAACTCCCTTATGGCGGAGAAACCTTACACACCAATTTACACACCACAACTACGTCACAACTTGATCACAACTTCTACACAACTTCTTCACACCAATCTACTTCACACCTATCTTCTTCACAACTACACTACTTCACTCATATCTTCTTCACAACTACACTACTTCACTACTAAGCAACTTCTTCTACCTACACAACTTCTGATTCTTCTAAACTACTAATTACAAGCACAACACAACTTCACAAATAATATACACAATATACACAACTACTCTTCAATGCTTCTTGAACTTAGTTGTAGAAGGAGTGTTCTTCTTTTGCACTTTGGATGAGAAGGGATTGAATCACTTGAAACAAGGATTAGTATACTAATGATCAAAGGGTTTTGGAAGGTGTTTAGAGAGTTTGAGATCTGAAAATTTCGTGCAAAAGGTGGTGCAAAATTCCAGAATTAAGGTGGTATTTATAGGAGAAAAATTCTGACAATTTCTGACACAGGAGCCTGGCCGGTCCCCTTAAATCATGGCCGGTCCCCTTAATTTTAAGGGGACCGCCCCTTATAATTAAGGGGGCCGCCCAGCTGTAATGGCCAGAAAACTTGTCTTTTAGTGGGGAAAGTTTATTTGGTGAAAAACTAACTGATTTTGGTTAAAAATTTGAATTCATATATTTAGTATGATTAAAACATTTTTCTTTATTACCAAAAGTGTTTTTCAAAAATATATAATATGTTTATATAATTAAATAAACTTTGTATTAATTAATTAAATACCCCTTTGATCATGAGATGTATTAAGCACTTGTTTATCCATACCTTAAGTGATTAAGTTGGATATAATGATATAAACTAGCTTAATACTTGTTTACGTGGTAATCTTTCGTTTGATGATTTTACATTTTGTGATCGTCAAAACATAGAAATATCGAAAAATATAAATAATGTTTTTATGCATTATTTATGTCAACAATCTCCCCCTTTTTGATGATTACAAAATCTAAACTCATTAAGCGAAAATTAGTATATATATATACAAGTATTATTGTGAGTTTATATCAATTCTTCCCCTTTTTGTTAGCATCAAAAAGGTTATCCCGATTTTATTGTAGCTCCCCCTCGATGTATACTCCCCCTCGTTTTGAGGTCATAATCGAGATATGGAATGCTTGCAAAAATATTTAGAACAAACAATATATATATATATATATATATATATATATATACATATATATATATATATATATATATATATATATATATATATATATATATATATATATATATATATATATATATATATATATATATATATATATATATATATATATGCATGCAACAATATATATAAAGATAAGGCAAGCAATATAAGCATGGAGGAAAACACTTCATTAAAGAGATAAAAACACAAACATTATACATTCAAGATGTATGGTCATTACAACAATGCAACTAATACAACTAATAACCCAAAACTCTAATAGAAATGTTTTTCTTAGAGCTTGTCATCAAAATGGTTTAAACAAAGTTATTCTCAACCATGAGTCATGCTTAATTTGGGAGGAGTATTGTTGTAGGTGGAGAAGTGGATGTTGTTGGTTGAGGTTGAGGAATCAAGCTTTCAATATATGAAAACATATAACGGATTTCATCTCTTAAATCAAAGATGATGGTGCGGTTATGGATGCAACAAAGACAAGTATCACCATGAGCTTCAAGTAAGCCTCATGGGATGGGATTGTAGGTAGGTGGATTGAGTGTTGAGGGTGAGAATTGTGCATCAATAGGTGTGATGGGTGATAATGAAAGTGTTATGTCTAAGGTTGCATTTTCAAGAGGTGATGGTGGTGGAATTCTTGGTGGAGGTGATAGGTGAGTGTTGATGTAGTCATTGATGGATGATGATGATGGTATGGAAGAGGTGGAGGTTCCATGTGTTGATGGTGTTTTGGATGGTGCATTTGGAGCACTAGGAGATGAGCATTGAGGTGGTGGTGATGGAGTGGTATTGTCTTCATTTGTGAGATCAATAAGGAGTTGTTTTGGTGGAATGATAACAAGTTTTTGTTTCTTAGCATTGTTGGAGGTGGTGGTTTTTGGTGATGACATGATGGATTTGTTGAGGTTGATGATGATGAGGAAGTGTGGATGAAGGTTGAATGGGTTATATAGGATGAAATCATGATTAGAAATGGTATTAATTTGAAATTGCATTGTTAGATTCCAAAATCAGTTTAGTTTTTAAGGGAAATGGCAGCTGGGGCTAGCAAAAGAGGTCACAAGTTGCAAAAGAAAACAGTGTAAAAACTGTTCCAGATGGCCGGTCCCCTTAAATTTAAGGGGGCCGCCCCTTATGAATTAAGGGGGCCGCCCATCTGACGACCCATAAATCAAAAAATTTCAAAATTTTTCTGGAAAAATATTATATTCTGTTTTGATTTTGCAGCAAGCTCTATTTGAACATTTCACATTTGTTTTGGTCTATTAGAAAGCATATATCTATGTGTGTGTGTGTATTATATATATATATATATATATATATATATATATATATATATATATATATATATATATATAGGGGAAGGTTAATGTGAGAACTTTCTTAAAGTTGTAAAAATGAGAACTATTTTAAAATACCATTAAAACATTGATACATAACCATTTTAGCAAAGATGCATCAAAATATTATATATTAATACAAGTTAACATTAAATCGACTAATAACCAACTCAAACATGAGAAACGGATTACTGATACATAATTAAATTTTTGATACATATACATTAAAATCTCAAAAAACTAATTTCTTATACATAAATTGATACACCTAATACACAACAACCACTAAAAACATGATACACAATACTAAACCTTGATATACCTTACACGCTAAATCAAAGTGTATCGCTTAGTTTACGTCAATTTTCATAAGAATACCCATCAAATCTTTAACAATTTTAGTTGTAATTAATTATGTTTTAATTTTCTTTTAAGTTGAGTGTCATTTGTGACATTTTGGTTGGTTCTCATTTTTACAACTTTAAGAAAATTCTCATTTGATCTCAATTATATATATATATATATATATATATATATATATATATATATATATATATATATATATATATATATATATATATATATATATATAATTTTACACAAGTCATGCAAGCATAGATTAAAATCAAGTATAAAAACATGCATATATGTAGAGCAAATAATAATAAGGAGTAAATGGCAATATGGTTCACATATGTCTAGAAGCAAAGCAACAAATAGCACATAAGTAACATATTACAAATTGTTTAAAAGGAAAAATAAAGCCAATTACATAGACAACATCACTACTATTTCTTTCCTAGCACCCCATCAGTAGCAGTGGTAAGTGACTATAAGTCCTCCTCATCGTCATCCCTTGGAAAAGAGAACGAAACAAGAATGCTAGGACGATTAGATTTAAACTTACGGATTTTGCGAATTTGAGGAAGAACGAGAGGTCGGAGGGTTGGATAGATAGATTGATAAATACTATCATCGAGATCGGGATAGTTTTCAATGACATGCTTGTGGAGACGAGTGAGAAACATACCATACGGAAGAATAGATTTAGGATTTGCTCTTGCACATTCAATACGTTTGATAAAGAAGTAAGCCAAATTGTAAGGTTGCTCGGCAACAATACAATACAATACAACATATGAGCGAGACAAGCCGGGAGATGGTCTGAGTGTCCTTCGGAACCAAACGCATTCTCTCGAACTAGTTCTTCCCAATACTCCATGTCGGGCCTTAATTCTTTATGAAGAATTTGATTTTTAGGATTTGAGACATGTTTGGGTATGATGTTTTCGGTGGAAGTTTCACATTCCAACCCGAGCATTTGACGAATATCTTCGGGAGATGGAATTTCGGAGATATAAGGACCATGAGTAGGACGAGAACGTTGGAGAGCCCAAAGATCCCATTCATTTGTGAATACGGATTGACCGGAAAAAGGAATTTGAAGGATTTGACCAAATTGTGCAAGAGTGAGAGTAATAAATTCATGTTGAACCGTGACTTGGCTATAGAAGTCAAGAATGAAACAAGGAATGATGGGTTCATTAATTTGGAAGAGACAATCAAAATGGATATTGGTGAATGAGCTTTCGATGAAATCGGATTGATAGTAAGCTTGATCTACGACTCGACCTTCACGAATGTTTCTATCTTCTATTTGACGATAGATACGTGCAATGGAGGGAGAGGTACTGGAAAGTTGAGAGACTTTGGGAATGTAGTTTTTGGTTAAGGAAATATCTTCGGTAGTTGCTTTTGGCATTTTCACCTAAACACAACAACAATACAAAAGACCAAAATAAATATAAAGAAAAAAATGTATATATTTTTAAGACTAATGTTGGAACGTAAACATACTTCGACTCTAAATGATAATCCTAGGAAGTAGTTTACCATGTTCCTTAATATTATTTTTAACTCATTCTAGATATATTTTACGATGTTTAGTAAGTAGTTATGGACAAATCCAAACGCCCTTTTAAACATCTTAATATATCATGAAATTTACTAGATTTACATTAGGTTGTAAAACTAGCCATTTCTTACGAGTTTCTTATGCATGTGATTAATTTTCGTAAAAGATAGTTTATATTTTGACTCAAAAATGTCATGTTTCGTACTAAACCGAACGCTTCCTTAACTGGACACTTACACTACAAGTATGTCAATATATATATGAATTATATATCTTGACAAGTCCGAATTACAAGTTTTAGGTTTATAATCTTGACAACGTTTTATAAAAATTATAATGACTTAATTTCGATATTATTTGAACATAATCCAAACACCCTCTTATCTTGTACAAAAATATTTTTACTTAGTTGAAAAATATAGTTTCATGTTTTACAAGTTATAAAAATATAGTGTGATTTGTTTTAACAAGTTTTTATAGCATTATTCAACAATGTGTTTACCAAAAATTTTGAAAAAGAATGTATGAAATTTTTCAAAAATTTTTCGACAAGAGGGTTTATTATTACTTGTTTCTAGTGTTAATTAAGCATCTTAATCCTAAGGGAAGCATTTAGTTATGGAAATTTCATACTCAATTCGAAAGAAATTATGAATTTGAAGAAATTATTAAAACATGCATAATCTTGAGTTTGACCAAATTAGATGGAATTAGATGAAATGTGTTATGAAAAACTTACAATATGTAATGGTGATTGTGTTAGATGAATTTTCCCTTTGCGAATTAACCCGAATTATGTGATTTGGAAGTGGTTTTTAGGTGTTTTGGGGTTTGGGATTCGTCACAGCAGTAGCAGAGGAAGGGATGTTTGAAAAAGTGGAGTGTTTGGCAAAAGAAACAAGAGGAAAAACGGGTTGGAGCTATCAGATGGCCGGCCCCTTAAACATTAAGGGGGCCGCCCTTCATTTGGCTGTCGGTCCCCCTAAACATTAAGGGGGCCGCTCTCCAAAATTTTTATTTTTCGTGTTTTGGTTTCTGGAAAGAACAAGAAAATATTTATATATATATTAGATTTATATTTAATCAAAAATACGTTGGAGAATATTCGCACGAAAGGGATTGCTTGATATTTTTACTTGACATTTCGTCAATTAAAATTTCTTGATCATTTCGGATGAAATTTATCAAGTTGTTAAGTGGACGAGAGAGTTGTGGAAGGTTCATAAGTATATATATATATATATATATATATATATATATATATATATATATATATATATATATATATATATATATATATATATATATATATATATATATATATATATATATATATATCGTATATCGTATGGGCTTATAAGACGAGAATATAGGAAGGAGACGTATGCAACGGAAGCCGGGAGTTTGTTTCATCCATAGATTTTTCGACTCATCTCTCTACATCAGCATGAGTGTTGTTGAACACTGAAGTTTAATAAGGCAAAAGGGGGAAAGAAAAGGTTCGTAAACGAACAATTTCTAGTTCTAGAAAATCAACAAATGAATTTTCTAGGTTATATGATCCTAGATATAGCTAAGTATATATATATATATATATATATATATATATATATATATATATATATATATATATATATATATATATATATATATATATATATAGAGAGAGAGAGAGAGAGAGAGAGAGAGAGAGAGAGAGAGAGAGAGAGATAAAAACTAGAGGAAACAATGAACCAAACAAAATCACATAAAAAAAACTAGATACTAAACTAAGCATGCATTTCTTGACAAGGAAATAAAATGAAATGTGTACCTTTCGTCTTCAATGCGTTTATCTTCAAAGTCTTCAAGGAATATTCCGAACAAGAGGTGACAACAAAATTTCCATGTTTGAATGGCGAATTTTCTACGTTGGTTCCCATTGTCTCATTTGACCAAAGTTATTTGATCCGAACATGTTTTGTATTTGAAATGGGTGCATATATGGTGGAAACATTCCCCACGGATTGAAATTCCACATTTGTTGATTATTGTTAAAGTTTCATCTATATTGGTTTGCTCTTGGTTGAGGTGTTTTAGGTCTAGGGTAAGAATTATTTGGTTTCCTAGGTGGTGGAGTTTTAGATCTTGTTTTAGGTTTAGACGTTCCTACTTCGGGTTTTAAAGATGGTTTATAAAACGGTTTTATTTCTTCATTACTAACAAGAGGTATTTTCTTATCATTTATGAGTATATACTTAGGATCAGATTTTGAAGGTTTTAGTTCCTTGAGTTCACTTTCAAATTTAACATTTTTAATTTCACTTGTTGAAGCTTCGGTTGAATTAAATCCTAAACCGGTTTTATCTCCGGATACTCTTTGAATACTTACAATTTTACTAATTGAGTTACTACTATTTTCAAATTTTTCAAGTTTACAAATTTCTTCCCTAAGTTTGTTGTTTTCACTTTTAAGCTCTTGACATGATTTACATTCTTCAAAAATTTCTTTATCTTTTTCAAGTTGATGTATTTTAATTTTTAGTTCTAGTACTTCATTTTCTAATTGGTTGTTTATGTATTTTAGTGATTTGTTTTTAGCCATTACTTGTTGTCCTAGTTTGCATAATCTATTATATTCACTATCTAAATCTTTTTCATCTAATGATAAATTTTCATCACTAAAGTATTCGGTTTCGGAACGTACCTCACTTGATGTCTTAGCCATGAGACACTTTTCTTCCTTTGTTATTTCTTTCTCATCTTCATCGCTATCACTCCATGCTCCTCCAACAAATGCTCTTTGATTTTGATCTCTTGTCATCATTGGACATTTTCCAATGAGGTGATTCGGATCACCACACTTGAAACACTTTCTCTCATTCTTGCTATACTTGTCATCATTATTCTTTTGAGGTGCTCTCCTTTCATCGTGTGGTTGTCTAATGAATCTTCCTCGCCTTTTGAAGAATTTCTTGAAATTTCTTACGGCCATGGCATATTCTTCGTCATCACTTTCGGAAGATGAGCTATCTTCGTTGTTGGATTCCTTTCTAGCTTTCAAGGCGATTGACTTGCTTTGCTCTCGTTTTCCTTTAACCATTTCGGAGTCCTTCTTTATAATTGCTTCGTAGACTTTCAAATTTCCAATTAATTCATCAAGTTGCAACGTTGACAAATTCTTTTATTCTTCAATAGCCGTCACTTTAGCTCGCCATTTTGGGTGAAGAGCCCTAAGAAATTTCCTAACAAAATTCTTACTAGAAAAATTCTCATCAAGTGCTTTTAAACTTGTGATGATAGTGTTAAATCTAGCAAAAGCATTATCAATTGATTCCTCTTCTGGAATCGTGAATTGCTCATATTGTTGAACAAGTAGATCTATTTTATTATCTTTGACTTGATTATTACCTTGGTGAATTATTAATAAAGAGTTCAAAATTTCTTTTGCGGTTTCACACATAAAGATCCTTTCGTACTCTTTACGTGGTAGCGCATTATAAATAACCATTTTTGCTTCATTATTTTTAGCAAGTTTTCTTTTTAAATCATCAATTTGTTTTTCAAAAGGTACGATTTCATCTTTCTTAGTTTCGGGATTATTTTGAATAGGTAAAAAATCACCATTGGTAATAACATGCCAAAGATCTAGATCTTTTGATTTCACATAAGTTTCGAATCGATTTTTCCAATATAAAAATCCATCATTTTCAAATAGTGGTGGTCTTTGCATAGATTGCCCTTCTAAATATTTTTCAGATTACATAGATCGTTACAAGTTTTAAAATACAATATATTTTAAAGATCTTGCAAGACGTGGCTCCTGATACCAATTGTGGAAAACTAGAAGGGGGGGGGGTTGAATAGTTTTACGTCCTTTTAAAATTTATAAAAACAAGTTTGTTTTAAAAACTTCGATTCTAGTTTATGTGATCTCAATACTTGCACTATATGAACAATTATATAGTAACTAACTAACTAACTAAGCTAATATAGTATAGATAAATAAGTAAGTAATGAAAAGAGTTGGAGAGATCAAACCACAACACAAGAATTTATAGTGGTTCGGCTACAAGGTCACCTTCCTTGTTCCTACTCCACTCCCCGAGTCACCTACTCGAGAGTTTTCTTCACTATGTCAACAAACTCCCTTATGGCGGAGAAAACCTTACACACCAATTTACACACCACAACTACGTCACAACTTCTACACAACTTCTTCACACCAATCTATCACACCTATCTTCTTCACAACTACACTACTTCACACCTATCTTCTTCACAACTACACTACTTCACTCCTATCTTCTTCACAACTACACTACTTCACTACTAAGCAACTTCTTCTACCTACACAACTTCTAATTCTTCTAAACTACTAATTATGTTAGATATTAGTGATGATAGTTAGATAGTGTAGGGGTCTTTGTGAAACTTTAGCTCTTATTAGTCAAATAGGAATGTATATGTCGGTATGTCAACTCTATATATACAATTAGAGGGTGTCAAACGAGAGTAGAGTACAAGCCATTCGTGAGTCTTTTTTCTCCCTTTGTTGCAGCCGGTTTAAACTCTCTTTACGGTTTAGTTTTCTCCCCCTCATCTCTATAATAAAGAGGTGAGGGGGGAGGGGTCATTGTACTTCATTCTTTCATTACTCAATAAACGTTTAATATTGAGGGTTATACTTGTGCGGGTTTACTTTTCAGTCGATCATATATAATCTGTTGTGGTGTGTTGAGTTTACTTTACGAGTTTCAAGTTCCGCGAGCTTGCTTCCAGGTTGTTGATCGTTCTAATATCAACAAGTGGTATCAAGAGCCTTGGTTCGAAGGTGTGGAAGCTAGGTCGAATCTTGTAAAGGGTTTACTTGTTGTTCGTTTTTCAACAGCAAGGGTTCTTGCGTTCAAGGTTTTTTGGACGACAAGGTTGCAGCAGGGTATCGACGGTTAAGGGTTCTTGGGTCTTCGTTTGTTCGGGTTTGTGACAAGGTGTAGAAGACTTAAGGTTTTGTTGGTTTTCGGGTGAATCGAAGATCAACGGTTTCTGGTGCGTTTCGGGTTTTCGTCGGAATACAGACGAAGAAGAAGAACAGTAGCCAGGTCTTGGAAAGAAAAGTCCAAGTTATATAATTAAGTACTTCAAATTATTTGAATAATAATATATTAATAAGTGGTGGAAAGTACATAGGTAAATTTTATTATTTGGATAATATTTGAATATTATTATTTGAATAATAAAAGGGTTAGTATATTATTAGTATTATTCAATAAACATTATTAATTTGAAGGGTATTGCACAAGGGACTTTGTTAGTTTGTGATTGTGAGGTTTTTTCACGAGGTTTAGCAAATTAATAAAGGAATTAAAGAATGACGGGAGCCAAGTTTGACATCGAGAAATTCGATGGAACTGGTGAAGTTTGATCGATTTGAGCAAGGGTATCATCAAAGGGTTTTCTTTGATCGATTTCGTTCAAGGTTTTGCAAGAAGTTTCAATTTCAAGTTTTTGGTTTCTTGGGATTCAAGTCTTGGTGGTTCTTGGAAGACAAGTAAGGTTTAGCTTTGTCTTGGGATTCAAGAAAAGGGATTACTTGGAGTACAAGGTATATCAAGGTTGTAGACTTGAGATGGAAAGATCAAAGCTTTAGGGTTTCTCTAAAGGTTAGTAGATCGATAATTACAAGAAAGCGGTTTAACACACGGCTTGTGAGACTTGTTGGTAAAGTTGGTTAAAAAGCAACTTGACAAGGTTTGTTGCAAGGTTAAAGAAGAATGGCTAGTATGAATACTAGGTTAAGCATCGAAAAACTCGATGGGAATATTGTACAAGAACATGGAGGTTCAAAACAAGTTGGGTTCAAACAACTTGGTCTTGGTGTTAAAACAAGGGTCCATGGAGTACATGTTCAAAAGCGTGTTTGGTTTGAGGTAGAACTGCAGGGAGCTCAGGAAAATCGTGAAACTGGGGTAATTCAGGAGAGTAACGATCATGTTGCAGTGGCTCAAAGAAAGTTGGAGGTTAAACAACTTGAAGGAAAGACAAACACGGGCTGCTTGCTAGTAATAAGCAAGGGATGCTTGAACCGGTTAAGGTCAAGTGCACATTCCTGGGATACCGTGAAGGTATAGTGGGTAATAAGCTTTGGAGGTTAGATGACGTTACTTCAAAGGGAGTGCTTTACAGGAATATGGGTTTCAATGAGAGTGGGGAATACAAGAAAAACTTTCATTGGTTCTGGTGTAGGTACAGGTTCAGTGCATGTGTTGCAGGGAGTTGAGTTTGAGGTGGAACCGCTTGGGGATCATACATTTGAGGTGGAACCTCAGGGGAATGTCGGTCAGGTAGCTGGTTCACAGGAAGTACAAACTCAGGATTTGATAGTCTATCATTCAGCATGTGACAGGGAGCAACACATTGCATGGGAACTAGACATGTGTAGAGAAGACAGTAATGAGGCTGCTTTTGCAGTTGCTGTAGTGGAAAAGATATATACACATGAGTCATTGACTTTCAATGATACAATTGCTTGTGAGGTAATTTCCAAGTGGAAGGCTGGATTGAAAAAAGATATGAATACTCGGTCAGATGTGTATGTGCTTAGCAACGGGTGCAGGAAAAGCAGTGACGACAGCGACGACTATTACTGTGAGTATACACCAGGTATGTTCATACATCTATTTCTCTATATAGATGGTATGGTTTTTTCTTGCGGATGCAAGGCTGAGATCTGGGTTACCAAGGGTTTGCTGGATAAAGCAAAAGGAAATACACTTGGTATGGAGATCATCAGGGATCAGAGTGGTAATACTCTGAGGGGGTCACAGTCCAGGGTTCACAACGAAAAGTTGGTACAAACTTTGTTGGAGGGACACTCCATACTGTCGTTGGAGGGTAGTCTATCAGGGGACCGTGATGTGGAAAAGAATGGTAAGTTGTCATATACATATGCGGTTGGAAGCCGAGAGTATCAGATGGTCTGCACGAGACCTGACATAGCATCTGTAGATGTGGGTATGTTGGATAGGTTCAATCGTGGATTACAGACAGACGTACAGGTTTTTTGTGGATTTTGACTACGCTATGGGTAGATCGATCACTTTCATGGGTAGATCAATTACAAGGTACGGGTTTATGATACAAGGATGTGCAGGAAGCTCGGAAGCTATGATGCTGCACATAGAGGCTTTGTCAACAACTGAAGCGGCGTATATGACACTTATGGAGGCTGCAAAGAAGGATATTTGGCTAAAGGGACTCTCTATAGAGTCAGGAGCTAAGCTAATATTAGTACCAGTTATTGCTACTAGTGCGTGGACGAAGGCACACACCTATCCGAGGTTCCAGCACTGGTTGAAGCTGCTGCGTATCGGAGAAGACTAACTATCACCACTAAGGTGGAAATTGTTAGATATTAGTGATGATAGTTAGATAGTGTAGGGGTCTTTGTGAAACTTTAGCTCTTATTAATCAAATAGGAATGTATATGTCGGTATGTCAACTCTATATATATAATTAGAGGGTGTCAAACGAGAGTAGAGTACAAGCCATTCGTGAGTCTTTTTTCTCCTTTTGTTGCAGCCGGTTTAAACTCTCTTTAGGGTTTAGTTTTCTCCCCCCTCATCTCTATAATAAAGAGGTGCGGGGGGAGGGGTCATTGTACTTCATTCTTTCATTACTCAATAAACATTTAATATTGAGGGTTATACTTGTGCGGGTTTACTTTTCAGTCGATCATATATAATCTGCTGTGGTGTGTTGAGTTTACTTTACGAGTTTCAAGTTCCGCGAGCTTGCTTCCAGGTTGTTGATCGTTCTAATATCAACAAGTTACAAGCACAACACAACTTCACAAATAATATACACAATATACACAACTACTCTTCAATGCTTCTTGAACTTAGTTGTAGAAGGAATGTTCTTCTTTTGCACTTTGGATGAGGATGGATGAGAAGGGATTGAATCACTTGAAACAAGGATTAATTTACTAATAATCAAAGGGTTTTGGAAGGTGTTTAGAGAGTTTGAGATCTGAAAATTTCGTGCAAAAGGTGGTGCAAAATTCCAGAATTAAGGTGGTATTTATAGGAGAAAAATTCTGACAATTTCTGACACAGGAGCCTGGCCGGTCCTCTTAAATCATGGCCGGTCCCCTTAATTTTAAGGGGACCGCCCCTTATAATTAAGGGGGCCGCCCAGCTGTAACGGCCAGAAAACTTGTCTTTTAGTGGGGAAAGTTTATTTGGTAAAAAACTAACTGATTTTGGTTAAAAATTTGAATTCATATATTTAGTATGATTAAAACATTTTTCTTTATTACCAAAAGTGTTTTTCAAAAATATATAATATGTTTATATAATTAAATAAACTTTGTATTAATTAATTAAATGTCATTTGATCATGAGATGTATTAAGCACTTGTTTATCCATATCTTAAGTGATTAAGTTGGATATAATGATATAAACTAGCTTAATACTTGTTTACGTAGTAATATTTCGTTTGATGATTTTACATTTTGTGATCGTCAAAACATAGAGATATCGAAAAATATAAATAACGTTTTTATGCATTATTTATGTCAACAAACATCTTAAGAAACATGATCGGAGGTGTACAACGATTTTTGGTTGTATTTAATGCGTAAGAGAATTCTAATGATCCCATGTTAGGAGCTTCTAACGGCTCGACATAGGAGTGAAGTAGGATCTTATAAAGTTAGGGAATATTGTACACGGCCATACGACTGGTATTAAGGAATATAACCCGTCATCCATGCAATTGTAACAAGCTAATCAACCTGTAAAAGATATCTAGGGAGTAATGAAATCTAAGTAAACACAACTTTTCTCATTATTGTTTCCACCACATTAGTATAATAGTTTAATTTTCATTTCTTTTAATTTATTTTGATTGCATATTTAGTTAATTGGGTTAGTTAGCTAGCAACTAATTCCGCCCACTCCTTCAAAACCCGAGATTTTACTTGATTTCTATTAAATATAAAAATACAAAAAGAATCATCCCTCACCTCTAGACCTAGTTTAGTAGGCTTTCTAATCCTAGCGACACTATTCATGAGTTGAACGATCAATCCCCCGGTACTTGTCACTATACTATACTACAACGATCAGGTACACTGCATGGTGGGGGTTGTAAGCTTCTCAAGATCCCTTGAGAGGTAAAACCTATTGCGAGGGCGCAATTCCCACGTATCACGTGCATGTAGTCCCTTCACATTTTGGGAGCTAGCTACTCCATTGATTACATGAGGACTCCCCTCTTACTACATTTGGTGTTCCGAGGACTCCCTTCCGAATACATTGATTACGAAGATGTGATATGGTTTGTTTGGATATTTGTGTGGCCTGGGGTAAATATACTAATACATACACTCACCTTATACCTTAACCATTTATCCTACTCTCTTATCTTGTAATTCTTATGATTTTCTTGACTCTGTTTATTTTATCTCTTTTGTGTCGTTTCCTTATTTCTGCTTTGTTATCTGTCATATCTGTTCACTAAGCTTTGTAAGCTCAGTCGCATTTCTTTTCTCATGCGGCAGGTTTAGTAGGAAGTTGAGTTTATGGATGGAGAGATTTTACTTTTGGGCTTAGAAGACTTCACCCTGTTAGCTACTTGTTGGACTTAGAGATGACTAGGAGCATTTACGTTTGGGCTTAGTATATTATTGTTGCCCTTGTTGTATCTTGTACTTTGTTTAGTTTTCCCTTGTAACCCTTTGTAAACTTTGAATTAGAAATGTATCTTCGTTTCACTTGTGTTCTGATTTGACTCCATAATGTTACACGTTAGCCCTTTTTGGGTTGGGGTGTTACAACGACAGTTTATAATTTATTATTTTTTGTTTATTTAAAGTGTTTCGACTTTTTATATACATTTTTTTTATGAAAACATATACGTTTTTGTATACCTTTTTTATATAAGTTATTATATATGTATTTATAACAACATATACGCTATTATATACGGTATATAATATACCTTTTTTTAAATGTTATTATATACTTTTTATATGTTTTTGTAAGTGCTTTTATATAAGTTTTTGTGAATATTTTTTTATACGTTTTTATACACGTTCTTATATTTTTGTATACATTCTTATATACGTTTTATATGCTTTTATATATGTATTTATAAAAATATATACGTTTTTAAATACCTTTTATATGTTTTTATATACATTTTTATATACATTTGTGTATACGTTTTTATTTATACGTTTTTGTATACGTATATAAAAACGTATATAAAAGCGTATGCAAAAACGTATAAAAAGTGTATAAAAATGTATTAAAAACATATATAATAACATATATGTTTTTATAAATACGTATATAAAAGCGTATAGAAATGTATATAAAAAGTATTAAAAAAAACGTATTACAAAAACGTCTACAAAAACGTATAAAAAGTATATAAGAACATATATAAGAAATTATATAATAAGAATATATACAAAAAGTATATAAGAACGTGTATAGAAACGTATAAAAAATGTATATAGAAACATATAAAAAAACATATATAAAAGCATATAAAAACTTATATAAAAACGTACATGTTTTTATAAAAAAATGTATACACACACACACACACACACACACACACACACACACACACACACACACATATATATATATATATATATATATATATATATATATATATATATATATATTAAAAAAACTTTAAATAAACCAAAAAAATAAATTAGTAACGATCATTAGTTTAAAGGATGAACGCTACAACGATCGTTGGCCAAAAGGGGCTAACGTGTAACTGCTAACGGAATTCACATAACGACGGTTAAAACCAGGGACCAAAATGATCCAAAAGTTTCACCACAGGGAGGCCGTCTGCACTTTCGAAAGACCATGGATGATTTCTGCAATTTTTGCAAACCACAGGGACGATTTTTGCATTTTACTCTATATTATATAACAATAGATTGGGAGGACTTGATAGCATATGCGAGTTTTAGCAGAATAGCTAAAATCCATACAACTATAGTACGCCCAAAAGGCTAAAAGACCAACACACTTTGCCTGGAGAATCAATCTCCAAGAAACTAACCAAATTTACAATGAGCCTCGCTTGAACAATCCATCTTCAGGCAAGAACTGGCATGATAATTTGTTCTCTCAGACCATTATTGTACTTTAGTCATGTGCAGACACCTCACTGGTGCAGAGGTAATGTCGCGGACATTTCGCTATCACATGCAGATCGTGTCTCGTACGAATATTCTCATAACTTCAAGAGCCAAGGATACCACGCCACGTGTCATTTATGTCTCCTTCATTAGATGACTCCCGTATGAGTCTCCCTAAACTATTGGATCACATCCACAGGTCTCACACAACTCTAAATGCACCCTTATAAATACGCATGCATTTTATAAGAAGAACCAAATTCATCTTCTCCCCATTTCAATTACACTAAACCCATATAAACACTTTTATATCAGGGTTCTTATCACTCAAGAAAACTCAACATACGAGTAGCCTAATCTCACATCATAAATTTATACTAATCATTGCTTTACGTATCATACATAAACAAAAATCATATGGTACCATATAATTATAAATAAAATGGTTAAAAGTCGATCGACGTGAAATACGATCTAGCACGTTTTCAACCCCAAGTGTGTTAGTTGTCTCAGTATATGCAATGTCTAGCTCAACATATATACATGCAAGGAGCATTACTTTAGAGTGCGGGTATATTAGGTGCATGTTTTTTAAGTTTCATTATCTCATAATTACACAACAAGTGGGTCAAGTACTTTCAGCTTGTATTATCACCGACTCAAAAGTCCATGGTATTTAGTGGGCAGTTATAGTATGCTAGAGTGGGTCGGGTTTTCAAGGTATATACACACTTGACACATATCACATCATCAAACCATATTTCTCATCAACTATATATTAATATTATTACTTTGTTTTTGTCTCATATGGTCTAATATTTTTAATACACTATAAAAATATTTTTATGAATATTTTTTGCTTTGCTTAAAAATTAGTGTGGTAACCAAGTTGGCAGCAGTCCAAACCCATCTCACAATAAATGTATCGATTTATTATACCAAAAAACATTAACAAAGTATTTTACGGAGTATTTGTTAATTTAAACGGCATAAAGTAAAAGTATATAATTTTTTTTTTTTTTTTTTTTTTTAAAGCATTTGCATATTACGTTTTTTGGTTCGTATTTAAAATATAAGTCTGTCTCATCAAAAACATTTGCGTGATATGTTTTTGGTTCATATAACATATTAGTTACTAGATATTAATTTGTAGCTTGTGCATCTAAGATGTGTTTAAAGAAATGTCAAAGTTACAGATGGGACGATTTGTGAACCGTAAGTCAAAGAAAGGTTTTGAAGTTTATAAAGGCTACTGTAAAAAATAAAAAGAGAAAATTTTTTATTTACCCCAAAAGTACACTAGTGTGTATCCTAAATACCCCAATATTTTCCAACTTCCCCAAATACCCCAAGGGCGACTCTCTCACAAGAATTTTTGGGCAACCATCCTAGAATTATAACAAGTGTCCCATAAGTTGTCCTCACCTTGTACTTGCAAGGTACAACTAACCCACTATTTTCTTGGGCAACTGGGACCTACTTTTTTGGGCAACTTAACTATTTTGTCTTTTAGCAAAAAAGTATGGTTTTTTTATATTAATTTAAGGTACAAATTTCTTGGGCAACTTGGTCCTACTATTGTACCTTCTTGGGCAACTAGTTAGGTACAAGTACATCTTTTATAATATTTTTTTGCATGGGAACTTGTTCCTTGTTTTTTTATACAAAAATACAACCTTTCAAATGTATATACTCAAACAAAAAACTACTTTTAACGTTTTGAAAAAAATACACACACATTAACGTTTTGAAAAAAAAAACACACACTAAACACAAAACGTTTGTGAACCCTAATCTGCTACAACACATTAAACACCACACTAAACCGTCGCTCAACACCACCCCACACACTAAACCGTCGCTCAACACCACCCTAATCTGCCACAACACCATTAAACACACAAACCGTCGCTCAACACCACCCTAATCGGTGAACCCTAATCAAGTACAATGTTCGATGCAAAGATTACGGTAAGATCTAGATTAGAACATCTTTCACATGTTAAAGCTTTGTTGAATGGTAATAGAAGCGACTTGTTTAGAAAAACCGTGTTTGGCCAGTGGTTAGATATCCCCTCCTTAGATCCTGATAACCATTTGTATGATTATTTTTATCAAAATGCTGTTACGGTTCCTATAGTTAGTGATAGTTGCCCTCCTCTTAGTTTTAGAATTGGTGATAATGTTCTTGATTTTGGGCGTCAGGAATTTTGTCTTGTAACCGGTTTTCGTTTAGGGCAAGTTGCCAAAGAGGAAACTGACGTAGGTCGTATTGTTCGCGGTATACCATATAGTCCTTTTTTTGATCGTTTGTTTCCTGAAAAGAAACGAACTTTGAAGAAAAGAGTAAAAGGTGAAGAACTTTTGAAGTTTATGAAGGATGGTCCAGTATGGGAATCTATTTTGGATGTAGATGCTGTTAGGATTTGCTTGTTGGTCATTGCAACCCTTGTGTTCATAGGTAGAGAACCAAGGTTCTACATCCCGGATCATATGTTGAAAATGATAGAGGATTTAGACGTTTGGAATGAATATCCATGGGGAGAGTATATGTGGGTTCATTTGTATAAAAGAACGGTGAATGTTGTTCAGAGGCATACCGACAATCAATCTAACAAGGCTGTTAGAAAAACTTCTAACAAAAAGGAAACATGCAGGAAATCTCCCAAAAAAGAAGAAACATACAATCTATACGGATTTGTATTGGCACTGAAGGTTAGATTTTATTTAAAACATGCATTATCTAATCTTTCTCATATGTGTTTTAAATCTATAAATATGTGTTATTTAAGGCTTATTGTACGGTTGTACCATACTAAGTTGAAATTGAGGGTGTTTGGATTTACTGACTTTGAAGAGTCAGGGGGTATTTCAAATTAAATTTCCAGTTCCTACATGTTCACTTAAGTTATAGTAAGCCATTTATGGTATAAAATTCAGCAGTTACTTATAAAAAAAGTCAAAGTTTAGTTTTAAGTCTCATCTCGGATTAACTGTTATAAATTTGGAGGTGAAATTCTTCATTATAGGTTTTCAAGTAATGCAAGTTTAATTTTAAGTTCATTCCTCATTTCCAATTTTCAAATCTTATTTAAGAATTTTAAGTTATAGTAAGCCATTGTAAGAGCAATCATTTGAAAGGGTGTTTGGATTGGATTGTGTAAGATTTCCTAGTTGGTTGTAGTAGTTGTATGTTGTTCAAAATCATCAATAAATTGGTGTAGGATTTTGTGTGTGTTGGAATTTGAGTTGCATACGCTTCATTTTAAGTAACAAGTTGATGAGATTGGTTAATTTTGTCTTTTTACATCTTAAGTAACCACAACTAGTCCATAAATCAGTGTTTGAAATTCATTTTTGTCAAAGTTCATTAAACTTCAAAAAGTCAAATTTCATAAAACAAGCAGAAACTCACTTTTTGTAGGATTTTTCTAGATATTTTTGGAAAGAATCAGGACCTGAAACTTTTTGTGGTTAAAGCATACCACCTCAACTCCATGAATCCATGGATGGCTTATTTTTTAGATTTTTCCTCTGACCTGTGCATTGGCTTATTTGAAGGTGCAGGGAAAGCACCCTCCCCTGCACCAGGGATTTTACCCTTTTTCCTTGATCTGTTGTGACCAATCTAGTGGACCCCACACCAAGCCCTTTGGCTTTTGAGTAGCTTATCAGTATTAGTGTTCATACCATAGCTTATTTTTGGGTTTAGATTTTTTGGTTTAGCTTATTTGGTCTCCTGACCTCAGACCCTACACTGTGGCAGTCGTTGTTGAGACCCAAGTTCATAGGCTTGTATCTTGTTCATTAATTGGGCCCACTCTCAGCTTATTGGCTTTTTGGAAACCCAAATAAGCCATCTTGCTAGTTCATGCCTTATTTTGTAGTACTGAGTTTATTCAGACTTGGATATTAGTGTTTAGTTATTGTTCATTTCCCCAAGATGTTCTGAGTACTCAGGTTTTGGTCTCAATTTCACACTGTTTATCTTTCTACTTCAGGCCAAAAAATTGGATCCATGATCCATTGGGTGATCCCCACACCTCAGACCTCAGGTCTAATTAGATTAACTCATAAGCTCATTGAGAGCTTATTATTGGGCTTATTGACCTGGTTCTTGGCTTATCTTGTAGACACCCAATTCAACTTGAGGGTTCAACCCCAACTTTTGACCCCTGACCCCCCTTGTGACCCCCACAGAGGGCTGCAAGTAGGCCTATTTGGCCTGATTGGACTGTTAATAAGCCAAGTGCTTATTTGGCTTGTCTGGCATATTTTGTGCATACAACCTGAACAATTTGTGCTTCTTTTTTGTTATTATTGTTAGTTAAATGCTTATTTGGACTTGTAGGTCAGTAGTATAGCTTATTCATCAAAAGCAAAATCATAATTATCCTTTGGCTTATTCTGTCATTCAAATAAGTTCACCATATACTTATTCATCATAATAAGCCTTTGGCTTATTTTGTTAAATCTTGTCCCATTTCCCGTGTACCTGAGCAACTCAGTGTATTCAGGCTCTTCTATAAAGCCCTTCATAAGGTCATTTGTAGACCCCACAAGGTGAGCTTTGGTTTTCTGGAAACCTTACGACCCAAAATTGCTATTCCAGTGCTTAATTTGGCTTTTACAGCTTATTTCATAAGCTTATTTAGCCTAATCAGTTCACTGCAAGAGGTGTTTGGTTCTCAGTGTTAGTGGAACTTGCTTATTGCTTATACCAAGCTTATTTGAAGCTTATTCAAGCTTCAAATTCCCAAAAAACAAAAATTAAAAATAGTGATAGCTTCTATTTAATAGAAGTTATGTATCAAAATAGTTATTACGTATCAAAATAGATATCTTGTGTTCGTAACTGTGACTTTTTTGTTTTACTTCGTTTATCAGATATGGATTTTGGAAAGCTTCCCTAACAGTTCACATTTTTATACCAAAGATCCTTCAAAGATTCCACGTGCATTATCATGGTCGAAAGTGAAAAATTTTGAGAGAAAGCATCAGGTTATTCTATTTGATCAGGTATTTAAATCTACCAAAATTACTTGAATTGCGGTTTTATCATGCTGAATTGCGGTTTTGATCTTGTATTTTATCATGGTGAATTGCGGTTTTAATTTTGTATTTTATTTATTTTGTAGCGTGTTCCTCCTATAAAGAAGCTGCTACCAACACATTCCGAGACGAAATGCATGTGGTACATTCGTAGCATGGAATACATACGAGGACTTCAGATGCAACTCATAGTAAGAGATGATGAAGAAATTGCAAATGCGATACCGGTGTCCGAAGTGGTTCCTGAAAATATGGATGTTGAAAAAAATTGTAATGAGGTTCTGGTTGTTGAAACTGCTACCGAAGCTATGGATTCTGCAGAAGATGCAAATGCAGGAAATGCAAACGAGGTTCCGGTGGCGGAAATGTTTTTTGAATACAGCGATGATACTGGAATTGCCAAAAAAATGGAAGATGAAAAAAATGATAAAGAGGTTCTGGTTGTTGAAGCTGCTCCTAAATCTATGGATTCTGCAGAAAATGCAAATGTAGAAAATGCAAACGAGGTTTCGGTTGTAAATGATGTTGATGTTGCAAATGATACAGGACTTGCAAATGATGTTGATGTTGTGGATATGGTAGATGAATATATGGCTTACCCTGAAAATGGTGTTCTTGACCCCGATGAAACAGGACCTGCAAATGATGATGGTCATGAAATTCATTTAAATGATGTTGAAGTTGGTGAAAGTGCGACTCTAAATGACGATGTTGTTGGAGTGGAGGATAACAAAGATTCTTATGACCCCGATGATACAGGACCTGCAAATGATGTTGGTCATGAAATTCATTTAAATGATGTTGAAGTTGGTGAAAGTGCGACTCTAAATGACGATGTTGTTGGAGTGGAGGATAACAAAGATTCTTCTCAAGTTAATTCTGAGCCTTCTGAGCCTCCTGAGAAAGATTTAACATTACCAACACTTGATACAGATCACATCAATTCTGAGGTTGCGTCCATTAAATCAAATGTTGGAGATATTGAAAAAAGAGTCGGGAGATGTTGATGTGTCATATCTGTTACGTGAGTTGGCCATTCTTAAACAACGGATTGGGGTTGTTGAGAATGTGTTAGGAGTTAAGTTCGAAGAGAAGTTGCAAGCGAATGACGCCAAGTGTTTAGTTAATGATAGTAAAATGAAGGTAAGAAGATTCCTATTTTTTTTAATTTTATATTAATTTATTATTATTATTATTATTCTTTATTTTTGTTTTACTAATATTAGTACCTGTTTTTAGTTGAAAACTGTGGATGTCAACACACCCATGAAGACCAATGATTTGGATGATCAGAAACATAACCTTTTTTATACGGACCCTTGTATGTTTACGGGGCCTATGAAACAGCTTATGAAAGCCGTTGGTATGGAGTTTCCACATCAAGATCAATCAAATAATGTTATGCAAGTAGATCTTGATAATAAATTTGATTGTAGTTCGTTACCAAACCTGAATGAAAATTTCTCAGATATTGGTTTTGATGGGTTTGGACAAACTCCTCAAGCGGTACGTATATAGTTTAATAATTCAATCGTTGTCGACCTATTATTTTTATTGCATCTTAAAAACATTCACCTTTTATTTTTAGGAGGAGTCGATGTCATTGGATACCCAAGTAAAATAAACTGAACTTGAAGACAAACGAACACATGAAGAAGGGGGTGATACAGCTGAAGTACCAGATACGGTAGTGGCTGAAGATACAAATTGTGAGGCTCATCCGCAGGTTGATGATAATGTAGATCAACGGTCTGCTGAGGGTTGTGACATTGCGCTTTCACCAGCATGGGAGGGGGCTACCACGGACGACAATGGAGTAGAGTTGATTTGCATTGACGATGACGACGACCCTTTAGTCGTTAAGGTACACTCCTAAATACCATTTCTGAATTGACGATGAGGACGACCCTTTAGTTGTTAATACATGCATAAGATGTTTATTACACACTCCTAAATACCATTTTTGCAGGCTGAAAAAGTCAGATCTATATTCAATGAAATGAAACGCAAGAGGAAGGTAGGGAAATATTACAAGTCCCCATATACCAATCCCCCTGACACTACCCCAATAAAGTTACGAAGGCGTTCATCGAGGATAAATAATAAAAACATATCCCCGCCTGCAGCACCTGATTTTGACGAGAATTTGCAAGAATCGCAATTTGAACCTTTTACAGAGGTATGTGACTCTACGTATATATTTAAAAATGTATTAATAATAGAAAAACCACGTAATATATTAATTTTTATCCTTCAGAATTTGTCAAGAGCTAAAAGGTCAAAGCCAACAGTTGTAAGTGTGCCAGCTTACTTTAGAAAATGGTTAAAGGAGGCACCACCAAATACATTGTTCTATTTTCCTTGAGGAGACCAAACTGTTGTTGATCGGCGTTTCTGGGAATGTATAGTTGGCACAGGTGCTTGGAGTTCAGGATGGCTTAGAGACGAGGTTCGTATAAATTTCTGTATAGTTTTGTTACCACATTCAGTTGAAATAAACAAAAATGTCTTCATATGTTAGTATTGCTTATCTTAAGGAAAATAGAAACTGTGTGTAGTAAAATTCAGTTTTTTAAAAGATGCAATTTCAATTGGTAAATACAAAAAAAAACCTTTAATTTCATTTAAGAATTGAAGTCCACCTAAACGTATTGACATTTGTATCCCCAAAACAGCACATAGATGTATGGGTGGATTTAATGTGGGCGGTCCGACCATCAGACGCCGACTGGGCTATGGCTGGTGGATTTTTCAGTGCAAGTGTTATGGATGGTAACATCCGAAGCTTTTGGGCAAACGGCGTAAAGTATCCAGTGCCTTGGTGTGATGTTGAAAAGGTTGGTATAGTATATTATGACATATTCATATAACATTGTTATTAATTAATTGTTCCGTATTTTTTATGTTTAATTGTTGCTGTAATGTAGGTACTTTTTCCAATAAATCAGCCGAGAAAGCATTGGGCTTTAGGGGAGCTTCATATACGCACCGGTGTTGTCACAATATACGATTCGCTGCGTCATCATACAAATAAACACTATTGGTGGAAGCAAACAATGCCGGAAACATTTGGATACTGGCTGCCTAATTATCTTAAAGAAGAGGGCGTGTTGACAGCAAAAGGCGTAGACACTGATGGGTATGCCATAACATGGAAATATGCAGATGATGTCCCCCAACAATGCACTGACTATGGTAACTGTGGCATTTGGTTATGCATCAATCTTTATCGTTTGGGTCATAAAATGTCAATAATTGACTACGATCCTGCTAATACAGCTCTTGCATATCGTGAAAGAATGTTAGATTACTTATGGAAACAAAAGATTGAATATCATGGAAAGGTGGTCCAACTATGCACATCGTGAAAGACAATGTCCCCTAACAATGAACATCCCGGTGACTTTATATTTATTCTTATTTTTTTTTTATTTTTTTTTGTGATGCTGGAAATCATGCTGGAAACAATGGTTGTATTATGACATATTATGACTTTGTTTCATGTATATGTATATATGGTTTCTGTTGATCAAAGGTTGGTATTATGACATTTTATGACTTTGTTCATGCTGGAAACAATTGTTTTTTTTCTGGAAATCATAATCGCAACACATAAATTCATACTAGTTTTGCATAACTTCTAACGTACATCATACTTTTTTTTCATAACTTACTACTTAGGTAGATATTTCAGGCTAGTTTAACAAACATAATGAAAAAGATAACAAATACCAAAGCTACTAACAAGAAAAGTAGATCATGAAATTTTGATTTAATCTTCAACTCCACCATTTCTTTTTCCAACATTCCAAGATTTTGATCTGAATCTTGTGCATTCTCAACACCTGTGGCGTTTTCATTCATGGAATGAAGTTTCTCTTCATGCTCCTTGTAAAGCAAGTCTATGTAATATTGTGAAGGTAGCTCGGGGTCAAGAAAACCATAAACTTTACATCCTCTTGTAGGACAACTTTTGAACCTTCTTCCCGGGTTTGTTGGTGTCCAAGAAACCTTTTGAACTAGTGGATGTGGTGGTTTACATTTGCTATGGGTCATATTAGCAACATCGTAGTATTCGTGTTGGTTCCTACGATATGTCCCACCTGAAGAGGAAGATGAATACATGGGTAGTGTGGTTATGGAAGTATGGAAATGTGAGTGATGGTTATAGATGTTTATGTCAATATATATATAGGGGTGGTATTAAAGGAACTAGTACAATGGAAGGTTTATTCACATAAATGTGAATAATACATGTTAGGTTGGTATACTTAATGACATATAACCTGTAAGAAAGATATATATATATATATATATATATATATATATATATATATATATATATATATATATATATATATATATATATATATGTTGCATGGAGTTAAAAACAGAAACAAACTTGCACACAAAAGATAGCTACTGCGGAAAACATTTCAAATAAATTACAAATCATTTGAAAAAACAAGGAAATGCAGGAAACACTAACATACAATGAAAATAAAAACTAAAAATGCAGGAAACAGATACATTTCATGATTCATTGTCTTATTATATCTTAAACATTACATCATTGTATTCCCGTTCTTCCCTGATTCTTTCCTCCATCTCTCTTTCAACCCTATCTTCTTCGGCTAATGCTTCCCTTAACGCTTCTATGTCTAACCTTTCTTGATGATCATCAAGCCTTTTTGTTTCCTTCTTCGGCTCGTCACAAATTTTCTTTACATCTTCCTCACATATTTCCTTCAATACTTCATCAACTTTGTCCTTGTTTACTTCTTTATCATTCTCATCAAACCATAATCGTCTCCTTACAGGTTCTGTATTAAAAAATAAAAGAAAAATAAAATTAAAAAACAAATTAAACTAAATTAAATAATTACTAGCAATTATATACAAGAAAATGCAATGGCTTATACCATTCGACATCAATACCAGGTATATTCATACTCATCCTACATTAACCTCATATTTATACAAAGAAATGCAAGTTCACACCTGTATGTTATAATTAATTGGTTTTCAACCATGTGACTAGGTTGTTGAAATTCTTGGGCGACCTATTAAATATTTGACATGAAACATATAAATGCAAGTTCAAAAATTATGGTTTTCCAGGTACAAAAAAAAATGAATAAACAAGTACAATGGGCTGTTAGAGCTTTTAAGTAAGAGCAATTAAGTGGGTGATGTAGGTAGTTCACATTTTCGGGCGACTTAATAACTATGTCAAATGATCATAGTAAATACACAAGTACATGGGCTGTTTCATATACTTAAATGTTTATATTACTTGTTACTATTTTGTTTACTAAAATTACATTATCAGTGAGATTACAAGATACCATGAATGATGATGAGAATTCAAAGTTTAAGGTTATTTTGGTGCATCCATCATCAAAACATGTTGTTAAACTCCCTAAAACTATCAGTTTTAAGCACCTACAGGAATACGTGAAGAAAAAGGTGGACGCCGTGAAAGACACCCAAAATTCTATAGTCAGGTTATTTTACAAAGAAGGTTCCATGTCACTGGATGTTGTTGATGATGACGACGTCCAATACTTCATTAATGAGGTTTGTGGTAAGAACGATCAAGTTCAGAAACTATTCATTTCACTAATTCAACAACCTTTGCAGGTAAAATCATCTTCAGCTTCTAATAAGATTTTATTTGATCTTAATGTTCCGCTAAATCCCCAAGAATATTATTATCCCACGCCAAAAGTTGAACAATACACCTTTCACCAACAAGATGATTCACTTCCTAACTGGCAAAGAAACAATTTTAACCATATGCCTACGCCACCAAATCCCCCAAATCCAGTTTTTAAAACACACGAGTCCCATATAAACAATAATGCTTTATTTAAAAACAAGGAATTTTATAACAAAGCAGAATGCATGTTTGCTATTGGAAAGAAATCGTTAATTGAACGGTTTGAATACAAAGTTATAAAATCTGAAAGCATTAGGTACAGCGTGAAATGTACACGCCCAGGTTGCTCATGGAATATATACACTCGTAAAGATAAAGTGGGTAGTAAATTCTATGTATCTAGCATTAACGACGTGCACACATGCTCAAGAGATCAGATTTGTCCAAATCATCGCAATGCAACTATGAAACTACTTAGTCAGTTACTATATCAAAAATTTAAAGATTGTAGCAGGGTTTATAGGGTGCGTGATATACAAAAAGATTTAAGGCTTGATTGGAAAATAGACATTTCTTATAAAAGAGCTTGGGGGTAGGAATTTGGCATTTGATATGTTGAACGGTAAACCAGAGGATTCGTTTGAGCAGTTACCTATTTATTGCCATAACTTAAAGCTCAAAAACCCTGGGACGGTAACCCATATTGAAACAGACGATGCAGGAAGATTTAAGATGGTTTTTGTGGAAAACTAGAAGGGGGTTGAATAGTTTTAGCGTTTTAAAATCTTTTTAACTTGTTTAGTTAGCTTTGAAACTTTCCGTTTGATCAAAGATATATGCACAATCACAAATATATAACATGCAAGTAAAGGAAAGAAACGATCAAACCACAACACGAGTATTTATCGTGGTTCGGCTACAAGGACTCTTTTTCCATGCCCAACGTCCACGCCCCGAGTATCCAACTCGAGAGTTTCTTTCACTAGTCAACAAGCTCCTTTCACCGGCGGAGAAAACCTTACACGTCGCTTATACTTTTACCGACACAAAGCTAGATGTCGAGTTCTTTTACAAGGGCACAACCACTCCCAACACTCTTTGTATTTTGAGGACTAAAATACTAACCACTCACTTCAGAATATACACAAACAAATGACGCGTAAACAATACTAGTTTACACAATACTAAGCTATCAAGTCTTGCAACGTTGTGTTGGAAACTTGTAACTTTTAGACGACCTTGTGAGCTTCTTTGCTACAATAGAAAACTTCACATGTACAAGGTTAAGGGGTTAGAAGAAAAGGTTCAGTGTGTGTGTAAAATATGTGCTCAAGAGGTTAGCCAAAAATCAAGTTATGGCTTGGTATTTATAGCACAACAAACTGTGGACTCGGCGGATCAGGCGGAACCCAAAAATGGGTTCCGCCCGTGTACCCCCAGGGTACCGCCGGGTCTGCAGTAGGTTATGCAATAACTTCTTCAAACCAAACAAGGTCTTGTCTCATAACTCCTAGCAACCAAACAATGTCACATCACCTAAAGTAAGTCAAACATGATACTTGCAAGCAACATGAAAGCAAGTCAAACACATAACTTACCATAAATACATAATGACAAAACTTGCCATAAATGTGATGTGACTATTTCTAATTTAAGAAATAAACTTGTGTTAGGTTTTATGAAATGTAAAATGTAGCAAAAGTCTAGTTTATGCAAGTCTTAAAAACTAAGATTATGTTTTGCTTAAAAGCTAAAGTTTACATTTTGTCGTTAACAAAACTTAGCGAAGATCGTAAAATATAAATAACGTTTTTAGGCGATATTTGTATTAACAATCTCCCCCTTTTTGTTGATGACAAAACATAAACTTTGTTTTTAAGTAATACGCGAAATCTTGGTTTTCAAGACTTAAAAAATATTAACCTTGTTTTACTTAAGAGATGAAAGCATATCAAGTATTAAGGATTAATATATTTCTCCCCCTTTTTGTCGAAACAAAAAGTAGAGTAGCGAAGCGGAATAATCGCCATGCTCCCCCTTGGTCGATACTCCCCCTAAATGGAGTGCCAATATGGGAAACATGGATTTTGAGACCTACAAAAAAAATGGTTAGTTGATGATATATATAGTCAAGTTTGTAGTTACCACACACATTGCAACCACAATGACAACACAACTTTGATCAACCAACATTGCACAAAGTAAGTAGAAAGAAATTTCATTTCAAGTAAAATTTTGACTTATCAAAGTCAAAAGACAAGAAATGTTGACTATTTTTCTTCTTAATAACCAAATAACTAAAAAAAATAACCAAGAAAATAAAAAAAATCCTACATTCCTAAATTGAGGCAAACGGCCTCCAAGGTTTGTCTAGGATTTGTTAGGGTGGGAAAGTGCATCCAAACGTTCAATGACATGTTGGAATGCAAACCGGGTTTCGTTTTGGAATTGGTGAAGCAAGGTTTTTATGCTTTCACCCATTTGCTCACAATTTGAGCAAACATGGGGTTGGTTGGGTGAAAATGGGTTGGTTTTGGTTTCTTGGTTTAGGGGTTGGTTTGGTTTTGGTTCTTGTGTGGAGGATGGATTTGGTATTGAGTCAAGCAAGGTGGTTTGAAATTCCATTGCTTGATGAAGGTGATTGTCTACCATGCTTTGTATTTCCTCATAAGAAGGAAAGAAAGACTCATAGGTTTGGGGTTGAGAAGGTGGTGGAGTTGGGTGATCATTGTGTTCAAAATTTGGTTCTCCATAAAGAGGACCATGGATTTCACGGTATATTGGGTGAAACAACAAAGGTTTGGGTGGTTGGTACACATGTTGTGGTGGTTGGGTAAGTTCAAGATCTTCATCAAGGTCAAGAATTGACCTTGGTGAGTGGTTTGCAAAAGGTGGTGGTTGGGTATGTCTTGGTGGAAGATCATTCAAATCTTGGACATACGGGTGTGGTGATGTTGGAGTAGACCCGAAAAGCTCCATAGGTTCAACTTTTGGGAATGGTGATGGTGATGGAGTCTTTGATGGTTGAGTTGGAGCACTTGGTGGAGTTGGGTTGATAGGTGATTTAGTTGGTGGTGGAGTGTGTTCATTTGGTTCATTGGGTGATGTAGTTGGAGATGCTAGGTTCAAAAAATGTTCATTTTTGATGGGTGATGTGAATTCATCCGAAGATGAGGAGGTAAGGTTGATAGATTGGTTACACCAAAGTGGTTTTACACTTATCCGGGCGGTTCTCCGGATGGGTCGTGAGGATTGAGAGGTGTTTGTTGACTTGGTCATGGTAAAAAATGGTTTAAAGTTTCAGAATTGTGAGGTAGAAGGTGTGATTTGTTAGTGTTTAGGGAAGCTTAATTTATAGTGATGAAGGTTTGTGGGAAGGAGTGTTTGGATTTGATGTTAGTCCATACATAAATGGTGGTTCCTAATGATTTGGAAAACTTAATTGTGGGTTGTCATGTCATGGAAGTCAATCCAATGAAAATGGTGAAGTGAGAAGACAAGCTTGCACTAAATGCTTAGTGGTTTTGGTGAGTTTGTTTGATGGGAAAATCTGAGGAATTTCAAGGAGCCTTTAAAAGGGATCCTTCCTTTATGTGTGAAGGAGACTTGAGGTAGTTATGGCAATTTTTGAATTTTGGCGGGAAATGGGTTTGGGTGAGTTCTAAGGAATGCTAAGTACCTTAGTAAGCTAAACACATTGCAAGTAATGGATTTCTAGCTAAAAGGATTGGATTTTGGTGTTTGGATGTTGAAATGTTGAAAAGAAAAATAAAAATTCTGCAGGCAACTGGCGGCACCCTGGGAATACACAGGCGGAACCCAAATTTGGGTTCCGTCTGGTCCGTTGGGACAAACCTGGGTTACCCAGGTTTTGGACGGGCGGAACCCAATTTTGGGATCCGCCTGTTCCGCCAGTGCTGAAAAACGGGACAGAACGCGATTTAAACCCGCGAGATGATTTTCAAATTTTTCAAAAAGTCCTAAAACCAAAACTATAATTCATATCTGGTTAGGAAATGCAAAAATTAGACATGTAAACACTCATATTATAAGACTTTGATCGGGGGCTAGCGAAATTCACTAAACTTAGTGAAAATAAGATAATCATGAAATTTTGACAACTTGCCAAAAGTTGTCTTCCTGCAACATTGTTAGTTGAAACATGTTCCATAGTGTATTAAACATTGTACTAACACACAAATACATGACAAGCATTGTTTAAAACTACCACATTGTTTTAATAGCACCTTGTGCCAAACACTCCTAACACACCCGCACTCATTGACGGTCCATCTTCTTCTTCATCTTCCCGAGGAATCTCCCGATGTTTTTGAACATCCCTTTTGTTTGCTTGAACTCCTCCGACTCATTTGGAATATCTGGAAGTTGGGAAAGGTATTCTAGAGGTGGGAGCCTAGAGTTTGGCAAATTGTCATCTTCACTCATTGAGGAAGAAGATGATGAGGTAGGAGGATGAGGACGTTTTCCTTGGGCTCTATACATTCTCTTATCACTTAGAGGGACAAATGTATGTGGAATGAGAGAGTAGTCAAGTTGAAGACGGTTAGGAGTTGGAGGAATGGGTGCAATGAACCTAAAGAGACGGGTCAAGAACATTCCATATGGCATAGCCGTTGTGCCATGCACGGGAATGTCGGCCATTCTCTTGGCCATGTAGTAAGCAAGATTGAAAGGTTGCCTAGTGGACAAAGAGTAGAGCATGTAGCATAGGCAAAGGTTGATATGGTCTCGGTTTCCTATGGTGCTTATAACATTGGCTCTAAGGACTTCCTCCCATTTCTTGAATTGGGGCAAGAGTTCATTAAGTTCCATTCCATATGGATCTTTATCAACCTCATTACCCGTTCGGGTTCTCCTAGTAGTGGTTGTCCTAACAAAGAGGTGGTTACGGAGTACATCTTTTGACACAAGTGGTGTATCATAAGGATGGAAACGGTCATCTAGGGTGTCAAGGGTTGATAGGGAGTGCAAATCGGAGTAGATACAAGTACCTTGGTTTGGAATTCCTAGGATTTGAGCAAACTCCTCAAGAGTGAAGGAGTATAGATTGCCACTAACCCTAAAGTTGACGGATAAATAATCATAATCACCCGTGGATAGAGTGACGGATGCATAGAACTCAAGAATGAATCTAGGACAAATAGGCTCGTCTAAAGTCAAAAGACACTCAAAGTTGATTGTGGCAAATTCGGCATAAAGGTTTGTGCCTTCTAGGAAAGACGGGTCAATGGTTCTACCCTCATGGACATAGCGTTTTTCTAGGGCTTTGAAAATGTTGACTTGGTTTGGGGTAAGGCCTTTGGTTTTGTGGTGTTTTGGGAGGTACTTAATTGTGTCCTTATGGTCGTAATGGGTTAGAGGAGGCATGATGATACCTAGAACAACAAAAATTTCACATTTTAGTTTAAGTAAACTACTATTTTAATGTGGATGTTCTAGTGTGTGCCTATATGAAAACAATGTGGAGGTGCGGTTATCTTGACTCATTTTGATGCATCAAAAGTGTTTTATAATGCAAGTTTTGTTATAAAAACAAAAGATAACCCAAACACTCCTAGTTCAATGTAGCTACGTTTGAATGTACCCGAAAATACATATTAATTATGTATTCCCTTTAGCATTCAAGAGACATTATGCAAGTGATGTTTTGAACATAACGTTTTGATTTTGTATTCTCAATGTGAGACGAAAAATTATTTGTCCTACTTGTGAGAAATTTTTGCAAAAATTTGACATGGGGTGTTTTAGCAAGTATGTTTACACTAAGTAAGAATGTACTTCCTAACTATGGGAAACATGATTAGTTTTGTTAAACACCTAATTTTTATGCATGAGTTTGTTAAGTTTAATGCATAACCCCAAGTTTTTGTTTTTGTGCAAAAATAGAATTCCTAGACTCAGATCAGGATTGTAATCAAGTCAGGATACTTACAATGATAATGGATTAGAGATGTGATTGAGTGGAAGACCAGAATTTCGTGGGTATGGTTGAGAGGAATGGTGAATAGTAACAGTTTTGGGAGTTGTGGTATGAGATAATGGGTGTTTGGTTTAATATAAACAAATGTATAGGTTCTGCAGGTCGGCGGACACGGCGGATCCCAAATTTGGGTTCCGTCCGTTATGTCTCAGGGTTCCGCCGACCCTGCAGTGGAAAATGGTTATCGATTTGTTTTGATTTTTGTGATTATTTTCTAATGTTCAGAACTACAGTGTAGGTTCCATGAGTCCTAAGCCTAGCCTAAGAAGGTTAAAAGGTTCACGTTTAAGAGGTTTGGTGAGGATGTCGGCTATGTTGTCTTCGGAAGAAACTTTCTCAATTGAGATATTTCCTTTTTGAACGTTGTCACGAAGGAAATGATGACGGATTTCAATATGTTTGGTACGAGCATGTTGAACCGGGTTTTTGCTGAGATCAATGGCACCTTTGTTGTCACAAAGAATTGTGATGTCGTTGAGTTGAATTCCGTAGTCGACAAGAGCTTGCTTCATCCAAAGAGCTTGTTGACATGCCTTTCCGGCCGAAACGTACTCGGCTTCCGTTGTTGAGATGGCAAGAGCCGTTTGCTTCTTAGAGAACCATGAGGTGAGACAATGTCCAACAAAAGTACAAATACCACTTGTGCTTTTTCTATCGACATAGTCACCGGCATGATCCGAGTCGGCATACACTATGGTGTCTATTCCCATTCCTTTGGGATACCATAATCCTAAATGTGTAGTGCCTTTAATATACCTAAAAATCCTTTTAACGGCTTCGAGATGGGTAGTCTTAGGATCTTCTTGAAAGCGAGCACATAGACAAACACTAAACATAATGTCGGGTCTACTAGCCGTTAGGTAAAGTAGACTACCAATCATACCTCTATATTTAGTGCTATCTACGGATTCACTTTCCTCATCCTTGGTGAGTTTAGTTTCCGTGGACATGGGAGTTTTGATAGGTTTAGAATCTTCTAATCCAAATTTCTTAAGCATATCCTTAATGTATTTAGATTGGTTAAAGAAGATACCATCTTCAAGTTGTTTAATTTGGAGTCCTAGGAAAAAGTTGAGTTCTCCCATCATACTCATTTCAAACTCGTCATGCATGATTTTTGAGAAATCCACACATAATTCTTGACAAGTTGATCCGAATATAATGTCATCAACATAGATTTGGACTATGATAATATGTGAATCTTTCTTCTTAGTGAAGAGAGTATTATCAACTAAGCCCATGGTGTACTTATGGTCAACTAGGAAGGTTTTAAGTCGATCATACCATGCTTTTGGAGTTTGCTTGAGTCCGTAAAGAGCCTTTTTAAGTTTGTAAACATAATTAGGTTTTTCAAAATCGATGAAGCCCGGTGGTTGAGCAACATACACTTCTTCATTAATGACTCCGTTTAGAAATGCACTTTTGACGTCCATTTGGAATAGTTTAAAATTATGTGCACACGCATAAGCAAGTAAGATTCTAATAGACTCGAGCCTAGCTACCGGAGCATAAGTTTCATCGTAGTCGATGCCTTCTTGTTGATTATATCCTTGTGCTACTAGCCTAGCTTTGTTTCTAGACACAATTCCATTTTCATCCATTTTATTACGAAATACCCATTTCGTTCCAATTATTGTTTGACTCTTTGGTTGAGGAACTAATGTCCATACATCATTCCTAACAAATTGGTTTAATTCTTCTTGCATTGCAATTACCCAAGATTCATCTTTAATGGCTTCATTAATATTTTTAGGTTCAATGGTTGACACGAAACAAAAATAATTACTTTCATTTTGGACTTTTGATCTTAGTGTTCTTTCATTAATGTTGCCTATGACACTATCTAATGGATGACTTTTAGATTCTTTGACATTAACAAGTTCCTTGTTTAATAGTTCATCTTCCTTGTCATTATCTAAGATTTCTTGACTTTCAATTGCTTGGCTTTCAACTAAGTCATCATCTACCAAAGGTGATGTCTTAGAGGGAGGTGGACTTTCGTCAAATGTTACGTTCAACGATTCCTCGACTCTTAAGGTTTCTTTGTTTAAGACAATGTAAGCTTTACTATTTTGTGAATATCCAAGGAATACACCTTCATAAGACTTTGGGTCAAATTTGGTGAGATAATCCTTGGTGTTAAGAATGAAGCATTTACTCCCAAACACTCTAAAGTATCCTAATGTAGGCTTTTTACCTTTATAAAGTTCATAAGGTGTTTTATTCAAAAATCTTCTAATTAGGACTCGATTTAAAATGTACGTTGATGTGTCAACGGCATTACACCAAAACTTTTGTGGAATAGTTTGTTCATTAAGCATTGTTCTACTCATTTCTTGTAATGTCCGGTTTTTACGTTCTACTACACCATTAGATTGAGGAGTACGTGGAGCCGAAAAGTTATGAGTAATTCCATTATTATCACAAAATTTTCCAAATTGAAATTCATTATCAAATTCACGACCGTGATCCGTTCTAATAGACACAATATTAGACCCTACTTGATTTTGAATTTTCTTACTTAGAATCTCAAATTTTTCAAAAGCTTCATTTTTACTTTTCAAAAACTTTGTCCAAGTATATCGTGAGTAATCATCTACTATGACCAAAGTGTAGAAGTTACCTCCATAACTTTGTATAGCGGATGGACCAAATAAATCCATATGTAAAAGTTCTAGACACCTAGATGTAGACACCAAGTTTTTAGCCTTATGGCTGCTATGGACTTGTTTACCGACTTTGCAAGCATCACAAAAGTGTTGGTCATATTTCAACTTAGGTAGGTTTCGGACTAAGTCTTTGGAGGAGAGGTTTTGGATTAGTCTCATGTTAGCATGTCCTAAACGTCTATGCCACAAAGTTGAAGATTCATCTAATGAGGTAAGACAAAGTTTGTCTCTAGATGTAGAATCCAACTTCATGACGTATACGTTGTTCTTAAGGACACCATTAGCTATGGTTATACCATCTTTAAGTATTTTACTACCGTTCTCACTAAAAAGAACATTATACTTATTACGACAAAGTTGACTAATACTAAGGAGATTAAATCCTAAGTTATCAACATGAGCAACATCATCTATAGAAAGGGAGTCATGAGAGATTGTACCTTTTCCGATGATTTTGCTCCTAGCATTACTACCAAACGTAACATTACCTCCATCACATTTGTGATATGTTGAGAAGAGACTTTTATTTCCCGTCATGTGCCTTGAACAACCGCTATCCTTGATCCATTCATCCGGATCCAAACAAACTTTGAGGCACACCTATTTTATGAAAAACACTCAAACATTTGGTCCCCAATTTCTCATGGGTCCATTTTGGTTAAGCATACCATTAATTTGTCCCAAATATGAAAATAGAGCATAAGGGTTCCATGGCATGTAATTTGAGGTTTGGTAATGTCCAGGAGTGTTTTGGTTCCAAACATGTTGGTAGTTTGGTCGAGCATTGAAGTTGCTCTTTGGAAAGGGGCGTTTGGGAATTGGAGTCTTAGGTCTTGGTTGAGTAGTCTTAGCTCTAAATTCATTTTTACTAAGTCCTACTCCAGTTTTAAAGGCAGGTTTGGTTCCATTTTTATATGTGACTTTAACAAATTTAGAACGATCCGATGTGGATGGAGTTACTGCTGCAGCAGACCTGGCGGAACCCTCGGGACCAACAGGCGGAACCCTAATCTGGGTTCCGTCTGGTCCGCAGGCTGCTGTAGCAGTTTTGTTTGTTTCATGTTTGTTCTTTTCTTGTTTCGTTTGTTCCTTAATGGTTTCTACTTTCCTGAAACCTAGACCTGTTTTATCAAACGGTGACTTTTGAAGTTTCATTATTTCATCTGCACATGAAATACTCTTATCGAACTTTTTGAACTTTGTGGTTTATTTGATTAGATCATTTTAAGTAATTTTAAGTTTTTCAACTTCAAGTTTAAGTTCTTCACATGATTTGCATGCGGTGTCAATGCCTTTACTCTTTTCTAATCTCTTAGCTTTTTCTTTTAATTCATAAACTTCATTTTCTAAAAACTCCTTTTTAGTTTTCAAAAATTTGTTTTTGTTTATGATTTTTAAGCTTAGTTCACAAAGTTTGTTATATTCATTTTGTAAAGTATCATCATCTATAGAGGAGTAAGATGAGTCGGAGAGTACCTCATTTGAGTTGTGAGCCATGAGAGCAATGTCATCATTCTTTGGCTCATCATCATCTCCTTCATAGTCACTCCAAGCACCGCCCACAAAAGCTTGTTGAGGTTTGCTCTTGGGTGGTTTTGGACATTCTCCTATAAGATGACTTGTGTCTCCACACCGATAACATTTTCTTTCAACTTTTCCTTTTCGATCGTCACGATCTTTCCGGAAGTTTTTCTTGTCATCTTTGGGTTGCCTAACAAACTTCCCTCGCCTACGAAAGAACTTCTTAAAGTCTCTCACGGCCATAGCATATTCCTCATCATCACTATCCGAAGTAGATTCTTCATCGTCACTTGATTGGACTCTAGCTCTCAAGGCAATGGACTTAACTTTTTCTTTCTTGCCTCTAACTAGCTCCGAATCTTTTTCCATTACCATTTCATGAACTTTGAGGTTTCCAATAAGCTCATCAAGTGACATGCTAGAAAGATCTTTGGATTCTTCAATTGCCGTCACTTTTGCTCTCCACTTCGGATGGAGTGCTCTAAGAAATTTCCTGACAAAGTTCTTACTACAAAAAGATTCGTCAAGTGCTTTATGTGAAGTAATGATAGTGTTAAACCTAGCAAAAGCATTATCAATAATCTCATCTTCGGTAATAACAAATTGTTCATATTGTTGAACAAGAAGATCAATTTTGTTATCTTTAACTTGTGAATTTCCTTGATGAGTGACGATTAAAGATTGCCAAATATCTTTGGCGGTTTTACACAAAAAGACTCTTTCATATTCTTTCTTAGGCAAAGCGTTGTAAAGCATCATTTTAGCTTCATTATTTTTACCTATTAATTTCTTTTGATCGTCATCTTTAATGTTAGTAACTACGTTATCACCATCAACAATTATATACCATAAATCTATATCTTTAGATTTCACGTAAGTTTCAAAACGGTTTTTCCAATAAATAAAACCATTTGCTTCAAAGAGTGGTGGTCTTTGCATAGATTGCCCTTCTTTGTAATTTTCAAAATCCATGGATCGTTTCAAGTTTTAAAACACAATATATTTTAAAAGCTTGAGTAACGTAGCTCTGATACCAATTGTGGAAAACTAGAAGGGGGGTTGAATAGTTTTAGCGTTTTAAAATCTTTTTAACTTGTTTAGTTAGCTTTGAAACTTTCCGTTTGATCAAAGATATATGCACAATCACAAATATATAACATGCAAGTAAAGGAAAGAAACGATCAAACCACAACACGAGTATTTATCGTGGTTCGGCTACAAGGACTCTTTTTCCTTGCCCTACGTCCACGCCCCGAGTATCCAACTCGAGAGTTTCTTTCACTAGTCAACAAGCTCCTTTCACTGGCGGAGAAAACCTTACACGTCGCTTATACTTTTACCGACACAAAGCTAGATGTCAAGTTCTTTTACAAGGGCACAACCACTCCCAACACTCTTTGTATTTTGAGGACTAAAATACTAACCACTCACTTCAGAATATACACAAACAAATGACGCGTAAACAATACTAGTTTACACAATACTAAGCTATCAAGTCTTGCAACGTTGTGTTGGAAACTTGTAACTTTTAGACGACCTTGTGAGCTTCTTTGCTACAATAGAAAACTTCACATGTACAAGGTTAAGGGGTTAGAAGAAAAGGTTCAGTGTGTGTGTAAAATATGTGCTCAAGAGGTTAGCCAAAAATCAAGTTATGGCTTGGTATTTATAGCACAACAAACTGTGGACTCGGCGGATCAGGCGGAACCCAAAAATGGGTTCCGCCCGTGTACCCCCAGGGTACCGCCGGGTCTGCAGTAGGTTATGCAATAACTTCTTCAAACCAAACAAGGTCTTGTCTCATAACTCCTAGCAACCAAACAATGTCACATCACCTAAAGTAAGTCAAACATGATACTTGCAAGCAACATGAAAGCAAGTCAAACACATAACTTTCCATAAATACATAATGACAAAACTTGCCATAAATGTGATGTGACTATTTCTAATTTAAGAAATAAACTTGTGTTAGGTTTTATGAAATGTAAAATGTAGCAAAAGTCTAGTTTATGCAAGTCTTAAAAACTAAGATTATGTTTTGCTTAAAAGCTAAAGTTTACATTTTGTCGTTAACAAAACTTAGCGAAGATCGTAAAATATAAATAACGTTTTTAGGCGATATTTGTATTAACAGTTTTTATAGCTTTTGGTGTTGTGGTAAGCATTGTTTTAGTTATTATTTATGGTTTTTAGACTTACATTATGTTGTAATTTGTAGTATTCTAATATATGTTTTATTATACTAGATCCGCAGTTTTATAGCCTTTATGCGTCCATTGATAATAATCGATGTCGCGCATCTCAAAGGGAAGTACCTGGGAACCAACCTGCTTGCGGTTGGTATGGATGGTAACAACCAGATTATTCCAATTGCTACGGGGGTCTCACAGGGCGAGACAGGTCAAGCGTGGACACAATTTATGACCTGGTTGAAAGAATGTATTGGTGAAGTGCCTAATTTGGCCATTATTTCAGACAGGCATGCAACAATAACACAAGCATGTGATACAGTTTTCCCAAACTGCTTTCATGGTTATTGTTTCCGGCACCTGATGATGAATTGCAATTTGAAAGAAGAAAAGGTGAGGTATTTATACTGGAAGACGTGCAAAAGTTATAGTCATGAATTATTTAACAAGACACTTGCTGAGCTTCGCGCAAAAAGACCTCAAGCCGTGGAAAAACTTGAACAAGCAGGTTACGATAAGTGGTCAAGGGCATATTGCACGGGAAAAAGATACAACTACTTGACTTCAAACAGTGCAGAATCAATTAATGCATTAACAAGGCATGTTCGTAGGGTTCCAATAACCATGCTCATGGAGTACTACAGAACGCTTTTGCAAGATTGGTACAACAAACGTAGATAAATACCGAGGTATATATTTTCCTATATTATAAATAATAATTAATTCTTTAGCGGCATTTACTTAAGTTGTGAAATTGCAGAAGCACCCGAATTTGAACTTACAGAGTGGGCAACAAAGAAGGTACGTCACAGAATGTGGAAGAGTGCTAACTGGGAAGTTAGAGGTATTGCCATGTGTGCCGTGTACCAAGTACTATCCCCTTATGGTAATAATATTGTGGATTTTGTAAAAAATGAATGTACTTGCAGGTATTTAAAATAAACTATTTTTTCCTTAAAGGTTCATAATTTTTATTCATGTATGACATTTAATTGAGTTCCTTATGCAGGCAATGGGAACTATCGGGTTTACCATGTGGTTATGTGTGCGCTGTTTGTAGATATGAAGAATTGACTAATTGTAACAAATGGGCGGAATCATGGTTTACAAAAACAGCATTAAAAGGCACATATCGAGAAATGGTATTTCCACTGGTAGAAGAAGCAAATTGGCATAATCCAGGAAACTTGCAAAAGGTTAAACCGCCTTTGATGGATAAGCTGCCAGCGGGGAGACCCAAAAACAAAGATCGGATTCGCTCAAAAAATGAGGAGCCAGTGATTAAAAAATGTGGACGTTGTGGCAATCAAGGACACAACCGTGAGTCATGCATGCAACCGGTGCCCAGTTCGAAGGTAATTTGATAGTTCAAAATAAATTATAAAAATATTATTTATTTGTTAATCTTATAATAAAAAATAAATGTTTGCAGGAAAAATTCAAGACAAGCACAAGCAGATCAGAAAAAGGGTAAAGAGGTTATGCAAGAGATGGAATCACAATCGGGAACTCGTAAACGCAAATCAAATAATGATAAGCAACAGAAAGTGGAAGTAAATCATCAAGTGGACGAAGAGTATTTTCAGAATGGCAGAATTTATCAGGAATGGGACGACCTAAGTTGGGGCTATCAACCATCTAACTGGCAATGGGATGGCGATTTGGTATGGGGTGGTGAAACATCATATTCTGGTTTCAACTTAAATTATAACCCGGAATCATCTAACCAATATCATTTGGATGATTTTTAGTATTACATTTACTACTTATCAGTATTTGTTAAACTATATGGACATTGTTATTAAGTGTCAATGTTTTTATAAGGACCATTCACTATTTGTATAAGTGCTTTACAATCATATTAATGGGGCATATTTAGTATATGATGTGAAATTGTGAACCTGAAAACGGGGTGATCGAACATCTTCCTTTAAAACCATTGTCCCTTTCAATTGTAAAATCAAATCTTGGTAAACCTACAAGAGTTGAATAAGTAAGCATTAACCAAATTATATTGATTGATTTGTAAAATAAAAAAATGATCGCCAACCTTTATTAATCATGTATCGCGACGAAACACAACTTGTAGTAGTACAAAACACCAAGTATGAGATTCTTAATAAATCTTTTAAACGCGACAGCCCTAACACTATGTAGCAAAATTACAAAAATTGTTCTACATTCCTAAAAATAATTATACTAGTAACAAATACCAACTGTATGTGAATTACAATGAACTAGACACTTGCCAAACCTACCAACTAGACACTCGGTGTTTGAAAAAGAACTTAGCCATATGCTCGCGGTAAGCAAGAGCAGCCTGGACATTATTTTCCACCGCCAATCGTTTCCCATGTGCCAGTCGGTATAAAAAAATGCAAACCCAGATACCGCAATCACCAAACAATCCTCCTTGTGCTGGAATGTTGCGTGCAGTCTCGAATGTGATGGCATACTTTGCAGGATCTATACATTTCTTCTCAAAAACTTTGGCCTGCTCAAGAACAACTGGAAGTCCAGCCTGTACATAGATTAAAATATATTACTAAAAATATACCAGCATACAAGAATACAAGAATACAAGAATTCAGTTCATACATAATGCATATGCGACACAATGTGATAAACATTAATTCATTTCGTACATAATACGATAAGTATTAATACGATAAACATTAATTCATTTCATACATATTGCGATTACAAAAGAAATGTCCCTAACGGATTACAATAACAACCAACATCACTAACTACCTACTACCATAATAATCTAAACTGCGTTCCACACGATAACTAAATAACCTACAATAATCTAAACTGCGTTCACTAACATATTACAATTGATAACCTAGAATCTGATTACGTAAACCATATACCATACGATCAACATGAGTTTGAAGAAGAACTGATTCATTATACGGGGTGATGAAAAAAGAACCACCATCACCTTCAATCCCTAGATTCTGAAAGGTATCAGAAGCAAATTTGTAGAGACTAAGACTTGTGGCTCATCCTTCTGGATTCTGAAATTCCAGTATTGGGTCATTGTTATCATTGAAACAAATTAATTTCAACTTACAAGTGTTGGGAATGTTAAGCAAACATTGAAAGGATGTTATTGTTCCACCAACAACCGTTAACAGCCATAGGCAGAAAACATAGTGGTCATCCTGTTCTATGTTTCCTGAAACAACTATGTTGTCCCTTAAGTTTGAAACTAGAAATGGTAAAGGTAGATTGACCAACAACTCTGCTGGTATTTCTAACTCTTGGAAACGGTAGGTGACCAAGTTGAACGACACCATCATGTAGCTCTTGTATTTTCTACCATCATTTGCATACAATTTTTCGTACCCACACCAGAAGATATGCCCATCAACGACACATTGACTCCCCTTTTTTAATCTTATTGACTGTCGGGGTAAAAACTCGGTCCCCAAACGGTTCCATTCTCTGGATGAGAATGTGAATAGCAAGACAGACCATTGATGATGTAGAGGATTGAAGGGGTATGAAATCTTGAGGAGGATTGGATCAAGATTGTCTGGGCGTACCCCAAAAGCAAGCAGTCGCTTTTCATACTCTTTGGGTTGGGTAACATATGGCACAAATGTGCCACATGATCTTCTGATAGATGGATTCCAAAGGATAGCCATGTAATCAGACACAATTGGACCATACAAAAATCCCAGGACCCCATTAGAATACCCAATTGGTTCCAAGTCAGAATAAGAAAAGTTTGAAGGGATTTATGTGCGAGAAAAATCATCATTTAAAAAAGACAAGTAACCTTTATATCTTTGCCGATGACATAAAACAAGAATGGAAGTATCAGCATGGCAAACACCAACACGTGCAGTGAAATGTAAAGTGTCAATACGAGCCTTCCAACTCTTAGACACAGTTCGACATTGAAGTATACACTTGACAGGAAGCCTTCTCACGATGTCCATTTGAACTTCAACAGGAATGTTATCAGACATGGTGAGTTGTTATCAGCAAGCTGCTTTTTGTTTTGTGTTTGTTTTGTGTGTGTAGAATAATGTGAGTGATGGAGACTATATATAATAGAGAGGCATTAACACCATAAACCTAACTACAAAAAGATGACTAAATGCACACGATTAAGATTCTACAAAAAAAAAATTGATACTATATTAGCAAAAATAACACTAATGTTAACCCTATAAAACTTAAATCTCAAAAAAATTATACCTCCACCCAAGGCTTAACATCCTTTAAAAACTCAGTCATTTCTAGATCCCTACAGCCTTTAGGAGGTATACGTATTTTTTCTGCTTCTACAAATTTTGAGGACCAGTAATACGACGACTCAGAACCATCTTTCTGACTCCTCTTGTCAATTGTAGCCATGTCTGCACGTGCTCTTTGCCAGTGTTCTGATTTAAAAAAGGCTAACTGCGCTTTCTTCTTCTCCTGAGCTTCCTTCAAAAGTTTTTCCCTTTCCACCCTGCGATATACCTCCTCTTTCAACGCCTCTATAAACACCATTTCCTTAGTCTTTAGTTCTTCAATCTTCCACTTTTCTTCCTCTTGTTTCCGCAACATTAATTCCTCATCTAAAAGATATTCCTGTAACCAGAATTAAGGTTTTCATAAAGGTACAATATCATTAAGTGTCGTATTATATAGGAAAACAAATAACCTGTACAATGTCATCATCAGAGTAGACATGTGTTTCGGTTGAATGTCTAGTAGAAATTAGAGTGTCAACCAATTCCCCGAATGTACGACACAGTTGTTCTTGAAATTGTGCGCTTAGATGAGAAAAAGATCGACTAAAATCTAACTTTTCCTGTATATGAAAAACAAAAATTAAATTAAAATACAAAAAATTTTAAAAAAAAATGGCAGATAAGTTAATCGAACTAAAATCATACCCGAAATCCGTTAGTTCTTTCACATGCAAGAACCTACAAAGTAATTTTTAAAAGAATTAAAATTGGCAACCCGACAATAGGTATAATGTGTATAACGCAACTCACCTGAATAATAGACTCAAGTTTGAAAACACGACTATTCAACTTCTGAATTACAGAATCCTTAACGCCGATCTCTGTAATAAGACTACTGGCATCAATCCTAGGGAGAAGCGGTAAATACTTCTTTTCAGTCCTCCCACGTTTCCTTAATGCATCCAACTTCTGTAAATAAACATCATAGTCATGTGGTGCCTTTCATTTAAGAGTCCTTGGTATGTACTCCATTATGTACTCCCGAGACTGGATATAAAATTCCGACTCCTGCTCCACTAATGTTGGTTTCAAATCAAAATTAATCTTCAATTCCTACGAATTACATCAAAAACAATAATATTATAAAATGAAAATTATTAAAAACTATATTAAAGTCCTTGTTGTTGCGTATATGAAAATTTACCTTGCCAAATAAAGATTCATAATCTGATTTTTTAAAAACTTGTTTCTTTGACCAGGCTATACCCCTTGGTATGACATCTGGTTGTTTATTCCACCAACAATTGCTTCTTTCAAAGGACTCAAGAATCCATATCTATAAAATAAAACTTTGTGTTTCTATATCAATTAAAAAAAATGATACAAATATAACAAAAATAAAATACGGAAATACCTTGAAAGCCCAGACAAATCCAGAAAGTGTATAACTTGGCACAAACTTCGAAGAAGCTTCAAGTCCTTTAGGATGTTGAAACCTGTGTCTTGATACGACATTCAATAACTGGTTGTAAAGTTGCCTCCAAATGTGCTCCCCCCATGGAAACGAATTCCATGATTCAAGGTCATCAACCAGACGCAATAGTTTATCATCCATTTGTTCAGTCAACAATCGACCCATAAAAATGACCTCTAACACTAATAGTAGGCATATACGGACTGCGTCTTCATCAGATAATTTACCAAATAACTCTTCATCCTCAACAAGACCTAAAAGATCTAAGTTGGTAATTTTTACCCCCTGTTTTTTGGGAAATACCCTAGTTTTAAATTTTATATCCCCTGAACTATATGACTCAGCGCTAACATACTTACCAAATCTAAACCCCGTTATTAGATAAAACTCGTTACGACCAAAGTGTAGACTACGGCCATCCACATCATATATGAGGTGCATGTCATACTGTTCATCGGCTACATAACCCTGTTTTTGTAGTATATAATCTAACATATGTGTTTCATGGTCATAAAATACAAGATCTGTTGGATCGTGTACACCTTGAACTTGTGTTAATAATGATACTTTGAGTGATACCACTAAGTATGCGGAATCTACTTAATGGTACTTAGAAGATTGATTGTAAATGAAACAGTTTAATGAAAGAACAATGTATGTTAACAAAACAAATAGCTCCAATATTATTAATGATAATAATACGAGTGATCTATGATATCACTAGGGTTACACCTTGAAGCTCTAAGAAAACGTATTAGAAAAACTATTTTCTAACTATGATCTAGGATCTCCTTTTATACAACAAGGAGTCCTCTTGTACAAGATAAGTATAATACTAATAGAATAAGATATACACAATATCTTTTCTATGTTTATCTAAGCGCGTTTCTCTAACAGTTGTCATGCAAGCAGTGGTAATGTCTTGTTCTTGCAGTGGTAATAAGTTTCCACTGCAAGTACAATCTTCTGCAGTTGTAATATCTTCACTAGCCGTGGTAACTGATAGAATAATTCCCAACAATCCTCCCCTAAACTTATGATTGCTTTGTAAATCAATAAGTTTCTTCAAGTATACAATAAACCTGAGGATATGGGAATTCTTCCAAACACTTATCTTGTTCTACTTAATCCTTTATCAGCTCTTGCATATTGATCTTTAATCTTCTGAATCAAAGCTCTAACCTTTTCATTATCTGCATAAACTCTTAACTTTGACATCAACATTGCAGACAAAGTTGTAGCTTTAAGTGGATATTCCTTCTCAGCAAACATAAACACATCCACTTTATTTGTTGTAGAAACATGATGAACCTCACATTTATCAAAATAAGTCCATGTAGTATTCAAGTTTGATGAATTAAACTTCCAATACTTATCATTAAGATCTGGTTCATATAATCTTCTCAAGTCAACCCAGAGCTGCATTTCTTTCATATCCTTGAGAGTATCAGCCTTGAATCTTTCATTTACTAGCTTCCAAAGAGTATCAAGATCTTCTCTGTCACATGCTTTAAGAAGATCTTCAAACTGAATAAATGATGAAGATTCTCCTCCCAGTCTTATAATTTTCCAAGTGGGAGCAAAATTCTTTGCTGTGTACACTTCCCAATCAATGATTTGATGTTTTGATTGTGAATGATCTGGATAGAAATCTTCTTCTTCAACAATGATAATTTCACTAAGTGTATCTTCTGCACTTTTCTTAAATTTAGATTCTTTCTCTTGAGGAGCTTTCATTCTTTTAGTGACATGATCTTCAACTGTTGAAGCTTTCCTTTTACTTTGTTTGAATCTTTCAACTTCTTCAAAATCAATAGGTCTGAAGGTATTATCTTGCCTTTTAATTCTGTAGTAGATACCTTCAATTCTTTCATGAGACATACCTTTGAAGTCAGCCATCTTCCAAGTTCCAACATGACAGCAATATACTTTCATCTCATGAATGATCTGTGCCTTTGTGGGTTGTCTTTGTTTCTTTTGACCTTTTCTAAAGTTTCCAATAATGTCATCCAGTGCTTGTTGATTTTTCATTTGAATGAAATCAACCAATTGAGCTGTTCTTTGATCTTCAGTTAAGGACTTGTTAGCAATAAGCTCAATAGCTTTCTTCTTTACAACTGGATCATACTTAATCATATGCTCAATTTCTTCATCTGATGGCACATATGAGAACATAGGGGGTTTCTCATGTAGGATGGTAGGTGGAACCACTGAGAGTGGTTGTGCCATTACTTCTTCAAGTTTATCTAGCCTCTGTGCTTCCATAAAGCTAGCAACATCCATCTCCTTTTGCTGCTTCATATTTTCTCTTTCTGCAGCTTCAAATTGTTCTGCTAATCTTGCATCATAATCAATTTGAGCTTGATCTTTCTTAGAAATCTTCCTTGGAAGAACTTGTTCTGCATCAAGTTCCATTGCTTTACCTTTAACTGATCTTTTTCTGGCAGCATCTTCCTCTGCAGTGGTAAATAATGAAACATCAGTGGTAACTTTTTCACTTGCAGTGGTAAGTGGTTGATCAGTGGGAACATGTTCTGTTTCAGTGGAAATTGGTTGAACAGTTTCAACTACATCATCAAAGTTAAAACCTGTATCAGCATCCATATCTTTAAAATCCAATTTCCTCCCCTTAGTCTTAGCATCAATATTCCTCCCCTGTTTGGAAGAATCTCCCAATTCTTTACTAGAACTTGCAGAAAACTCATCTGAATGTGAAGATGATGATAATACAACCTGAGATCTTTTCTTCTTTAGATTCTCAACTTCAGTCTGCAACTTTTGGATCTCTGTCTTCAATAGATTCAACTCTGTGGCATGTTGTACTTTGGTCTGTGCCAGATCTTTCTCCAGAGTTTGAACCTGTTTGACTAATTTGGTACATAATTCCATCAATTCAGTTTGTTGCACACTACCTTCATCACTTCCAACTGTGTAACCTGCTGGGAGAGGTGAATCATAAGGCATTGATCCAGGCTCTTCTCTAGTAGGACTAGATTGAAGCCTTGAACCACCACTGCTTGTTCCTAAACCATAAAGGTCAGCAACATGCAATGTTGTCATGGAAGGAGTTGGCTGTTTTTGCCTCCTTTCATATGTGTGAGTTACAGCAGGGATATGTTGAATTTGTGGAACAATAAGAGTGGGTGTGTGATGGGATACAACTGGGATTGTTGCATCTTCACCCTGTACCTGTGAAATCTTTGCAAGCATGTTTGGTAAAAGAGGATGAATCACTCCATCCCAAAAATCTGAAGCCTTACACATGTTTTGAAATACTTTTGGCTTAAGACATGGAGTATCATAAATCCTATTATGATTTTGCAGTTGAAATTCATTTAACACTGCTTGCACAAACCTTGGATACATTAAAAATTTATACGAACTTGTTACATTGCCTTTCATGTTATTAAATATAAACCTTGAAAAATTGAAAGTCCTATCAGAAACCAAGCAAACTAAAGGGTAAGCCATGGTTGATCCAAATTGTTCATAAGAAGTTTTCTTAGGACTTAGGCAATGCAACAGAGTGTGTATCAAAAATCTCCAATGGGGACAAAAACATCCTTTCTTAAAAGTTACTTTTTGGTCAGATGTATCATACCCCATCAAAGCAATATAGTTGAATATGTCTGAATTAGGTAATGTGATGATACCATTAAGATCATCTAATTGGAGAATTCTCCTTAAAGATGATTCAGTAACATCAATAGTTACCCCATCAACTGTGGCTCTAAGAGCATCCACAGATTCATGTATGTCTCCCTGTTCAAGAGTGATAGACTCCACAGAGTTCCAAAACTGTTTGATTTGAGAAACAAAGATTGTGGGATTCATAGTTAAGGCATACCTTATATGAGTTGTGTTTAGAAAGTCCACAATCTGATGAAAAATAGGTCCACTCTTGTCGTTTGACTTTTGAAGGTAAGCCACTTGATTGTGTTCATCTGCAAACTTGAGAGATACCATGATTTTGTGATTTGAGAGAGAAAAGTGTTAGTAATCGTGAATAAAAAGCAAGCCGTATAAAATCAATTTATACTAATAGGGTTTTGAGAAAAACGCGGATGGTGAATTATCTTTAGAAAAGAATAAATAAACTTTGGTAAGTAGATAATTCCCAAAAATTTAACCCTATTAATAAGGAAAGACAGTTATATTTGCAACGGCTAGTAAAAATAAGATTACTGACACAGTTGTAACGGCTAGTTCATCAGTGGTAAAATTTTCACTTTCAGTGGAAATGGTGAACTTGCAGTGGTAAAAATCAACAAAATTTCAAAGAGCAGTGGTAAGTTAAACATGTAAAATTTTACTACTCTTATCATAGTTTTTAGCAAACTATCAGCTATCAACGGATTTGAGAAGTCTTTACCAAAAGCCGTTTGCTCTTGGACTAGCTGATTCTTATGTGGGTTAGACATGGTGAATCAATAACCATTTGTTGTGTGTCAAGATACACACCTTATTACTCCAATGACATAGGTTGTGAACTGCTACACAAAATAAATCTCATTATAACCCACAAAGATTAACCCAAGTAACTTTTTAACCAAGTTACTATGCACAAAAATATCTTCTCAAAAGTCAAACCACAGTTACTACTCAAACCAACCAAAACAGATGGAAGTAAATATCCTTCATTAATTAGCATAACACCTAATCTTTGCTTATATAACCTCCTCCAAACACCACATCTCAGTCATCAATAATCTCTCAAACCCTAATATCCCAATCAACCCAATTTACTTCCAAAAATCATGTCATCAAACCCTGAGTCCTCTGATCAACAATCTTCTGTTCCAACATCAGAAGAAGTACCACCATATCCATGGGGTCTAGAAGGTTCTGATTTTGAGAGAGAGATAAAGAACCGATGGGATGTGCAGGAAAGACAATGGAATGCACATATAAAGAGTGAATCAAACCATGATCCGAATCCTGCAGAGAGAGAGCTAGTTTCTCCCTTCATCTGGACATCTGATGAAGAATCTTCAGAGGAAGAGAATGAAGATCCAACCTTTCTTCCTCCTTCCACACCAGAGAGATCCCAACCAAGATTAGGTAAGAGAGATCCATCTCTCCCAACATCATCAACCTTGGTGTTGGATCTTCCAACTCCAGAACCTGGTCTTCTGTATCAAGAACATATTGGACAGAGCAAGAAAGCTCAGATCACACATAAGGGAAAGGAGAAGCAGAAATAGATGACTGAAGAATGTTGCCAAGGAACAAAGTTCTTGAGTATTTTCTTTACTTTGTTACTTGAGCAGCTTCACAGTCTTCCTACTCTTCTTTTTCCATTTTTATCTTCAGCTTCTTCATTGTACTTGTCATAGCCTCAAGTATTATGTAATAATTGATAGAAGCTAGTAGTTCTTCATTAGCCAAATATTTTAGGAATGGTCATTGTAATGCAGTTGGAACTTTGAATGTAAGCTGTAACTTGTGTCTTTGAATGAATGAAAAGTTCTTCTTTTATAAATCAATATTGTAAGACCTTCAGCTTATTTGACCACATTCCTTTGGCTACCAATCTTGGTGACTTTAACACACAAATTATAATCTCTAAACATTTGCAGAACAGACATATACTAAACAACTTGCAAACATATTGGTGAGTCACTGGAAAACTCAGAAAGTATTATCAAGTCATTCATAACCATTAATAGTCTTTGATTGTCCCTGCACTCAACATAAAATAATTAGTACCTTTTGGGGACCCAAGCCACAAATGACTTGGATCTGCCTCGTGTATCAATATAATTGTATCTATCAAAGGTCATTGATACACCATTGGGATTGTTTGAGGTTGTTGTTCCTTTTGGTTTCCATTCCCAACGAGCTGAGGCCTTAACAGCTTTTCCCAAGTTTACCCTTTTCTTATTCACATAGACATCAGTGGAAACATTTGGTCTTGCAGTGGTAACTGCATGCCTAGCAGTGGAAACTGCTGGTTTAGAAAAATTGGGTCTCCACATGTGATTCTTGTGATCATTCTTTTCAAAATAAGTCTTTTTCCCTGTTTGATAAGATTTAACAAAAGAAGTGACAGGGGACTTAGGATAAACTCTGTTATTACTTCTGGCAGTGGTAACTGCTGGTCTAGCAGTGGAAATTGATTTGATGCCAGTGGTAAGCATAACAGACCTGGGAACCATCTTGCTTAGGGGATTTGGGTGAGTTAATTTATTAGTATTATATCCATTCACCCTAGTATTCCCAAATACTTCCCTTCTTCCCATGTGGTAGGTACATTCTTTAGCTAAATGATCAAAGCTACCACATATATGACAAGCATTATTGTTGAACACAAAGTCACTACCAAACTGCTAGTTTTAACATGATTCCAACTTCTCATGTTCCCTCTTGGAGTTGTAGACCTATCCCTGTACATCTCAGCATACCTTGCAGTAGGCCTAGTGTGATTTGTGTGTGTTCTAGGCTTTTCATTGACAACTTCAGGAATACTTTTTCTTTCCTCTACTTTAACATTTTCAGGAACACTAGTTTTAGACTCAATATTTAAACATTCATCTTTAAGAGATGAGTCACTAGCACTATCAAAAGTCTCAACCTCAACCTGAACCTTTTCAGTTTCAACTGGTTTAACAAATTTTGGTCCATAGGTCATGGGTGGATCCTGAAACTCTTCTAATCCTGTGTGAGCTAGGTCAATGCCAGGAGGTGCTGGAACACCTCGTAGAGGTGGTGGAACAGATTTGTATCCAAGACCTGATTTAGCTTTGCTCATAATTTGGGCTTCCCAAATTTTGTCAATGCTCTTGGATTGATGGTCTAGTGTTTGCTTAGTTATCTGTATATTCTCACTAGCCTTTTTAACTTTTTCAATCTCTTCCCTAAGAGCTTTATTTACTTCAACATAGAAATCTAAGTCTCTTTTTAAGATAGCTATATCATCACTGAACTTAGATTCATTAGCCCTATAATGCTCTATCTGTTTCTCTAAGACTCCTAGACCTCTTTTATGATTTGCTAAATTATAATTAGTGTGATGTAAATCTAGCATCAGTTCATCATATTTAGTTTTAGAGATCTCTAACTCTTTTACAGCCTTACAGTTTTTAGAACAAGCATTTTCAGTATGTACCTCAGTGTCTGAAAAAGCCATGAGTGCATGCTCAGTAGCAAGCATTGCAGATTCTGAATCATCTTCTCCATCCTGAGTCATAAAGCTCCAATCAAAGCTCACTCCATCAATAGCCAGTAGCACCTTTGGCTCTTTTGTTGTAGGTTCTTTGCTCTTATCCTTCTTGTACCAAGTTGACTTGTTGTCAGATTTCCTTGGTTTTCTACATTCTCTAGCAAAGTGCCCCTTCTTGTGACAATTATAGCACTCCACCTTCTTTTTATCAAAACCTACAGTCTCATCACCACTTATATGTATCTTTCTTCCAGTCTTCTTCCAGAACTTCTTTGATCTTAAGCTGAGTAATGCTACCTGCCATTTGATGTCCATCTCCTCCATATCATCTTCATCAATTTGATCCAAGTCCTCATGATTGAGGATTGAACCACCCACATGGCTTGATATAAAGGCATAGAAAGTAGCATCACTTAGTCCTGCAATCTGTTTCTTTGAACTTCTAGTGGAAACATTTCCATTACCAGTGGAAACAATCATGTTACCACTGTCATCATCAGAATCACTTTCATCATCTGAACTATCATTACCTGATGATGATATAAGTGCTACACTTGCAGAACTTGTTTTTAACTTGCCAGCTTTCCTTAATCTTTGTTCAATAACTTTGAAGTTATTGTATACATCATTAAGCTTCATGGTCTCAAGATCTGACTTATCTTCCCATACAGCAACATTGGTATCAAACTCAGCAGGTAAACTTCTTAGAAATTTAAGATTGAGGTCTTCCTTTTCCACCTCAATTCCAAAAGCAGTCAGCTGAGTAACAATCTTTTGTAGCCTTGTGAATATGCTATCAAGAGATTCATTGCTTGTTGAACCAAAATTCTCATAGGTCTGCTTTAGTAAAGTCTTTTGAGTCTTCTTTGTAGAGACATTACCACCAAACACTTCACAGATCTCATCAAAGAGGGTCTTTGCAGACTTGTATTTGGTAAAAGCCAGAACTTGTTCTCTGGGTAGAGCCATCAATAACAAACCTCTAGCCTTCAAATCATTCTTTAGTTGGTTTCTTTCTTCATTAGTAACAGGACCAGTGTTAACTTTTGTTACAGTCTTGTCACCAACCTGCTCTACAGTTGTACCAGGTTTGAATGAATTTCCACACATTATGATCTCCCATAATGTGTAGTCTTGCACCATAAAGAATTGTTCTATCATAAGCCTCCACATCTCAAAGTCATTAATTTTAAGCTTGGGAAGCTTTGCAGCAATGTTTGATTGGCTTGTTTCTGTCTCCATTGTTTCTTTTGAATCTGCCATAGGATCTTCTAAATCAAAATATCAAAGCCTTGTTCTGATACCACTTGTTGGATCGTGTACACCTTGAACTTGTGTTAATAATGATACTTTGAGTGATACCACTAAGTATGCGGAATCTACTTAATGGTACTTAGAAGATTGATTGTAAATGAAACAGTTTAATGAAAGAACAATGTATGTTAACAAAACAAATAGCTCCAATATTATTAATGATAATAATACGAGTGATCTATGATATCACTAGGGTTACACCTTGAAGCTCTAAGAAAACGTATTAGAAAAACTATTTTCTAACTATGATCTAGGATCTCCTTTTATACAACAAGGAGTCCTCTTGTACAAGATAAGTATAATACTAATAGAATAAGATATACACAATATCTTTTCTATGTTTATCTAAGCGCGTTTCTCTAACAGTTGTCATGCAAGCAGTGGTAATGTCTTGTTCTTGCAGTGGTAATAAGTTTCCACTGCAAGTACAATCTTCTGCAGTTGTAATATCTTCACTAGCCGTGGTAACTGATAGAATAATTCCCAACAAGATCCAACCATGGTCCAAAACAGGAAGTTCTAAATAATATCCTTCGTTTTTCATTCAGCTTTTCTCTAACTAAGGAAAAGTAATTCACTTTACTCCTAACGATGACTTTTGCTTCATATTCCTTTAAGAAAAAAAATAAATAAACCCCTCTTAGGACAACAATAAGAAAGGGGATAGCAAAACGTTTATCAAATATAACTAAATGAAAAAAGTTTATCAAAAAAGTTTAGCAAAACGTTGACCTAGGTACCTAATGGACCAACAACTATTTGGTGTTTAAGAAAACATTCTAGGCTAACAAGAAACATTCTAAACCAAACAATAAGCAATTAAGCCACAGATTAAACCAATAAGCTAAGAACAACATAAACCACTACTAAATACCCAAATGAACTAAGATATATCAACCAAGCTTAAATAACAAGCAAAATGAGCAACTACTTATAAGCAGGCCTAAAATAACCTCTAAAAAAACCACCAAACCAGAATGTGAGTGGGGCAAAATAAGCTATATTAGAAACAAGAGACATGAACAGTTGATTATATTGATGCTAAACTACTTTGACTTATATAAATTTTAATCTGATTTAAGCTATATTAATGGATTATGCAACTACATCGACACTAGCAGTTAACCATTTAGAAATCAACTTTGACTATTTATGATATGTTCTACTATTTTTATTGTTCAAAATAACTATTTCAACACTAAAGCCACCTAAGTATACCAATCAATAAACTACTCTACTACTACAAACCACAGTAAAGCACAGATCCAAACACCCCTGTATCTAACTGTTACACTATAAAATGAAACAAACTCTACAAACTACCAATCCACAAATCCAAAAAGCTAAAATAACATAAAATTCGACTATTCAACAAGCAGTAACGACAGATTCAAACATAAACAAAGATACTCAATATAATCAAATGAAATCTTACTCAACTTTTGAGAATGAAATCTTACTTAACTAAAAAACCACAGATTCTATTTTATATGTTAAGTTTAATAAAATTTGGTGTTTACGCAAACACTAGTCCAAGTAAGTATATTTTTAACAGGTTGCACCTAGGTACCTAATGGACCAACAACTATTTGGTGTTTAAGCAAACATTCTAGGCATATACAATCATTAGTCCAAGTAAGAATTAACAAGTTTCAGCGAACAACCAATGTATTCAAATCTTTGCAATAACAATCATAAGCAGTCAAAAGAGTTGCCCAAGTAGTTTGAACCTGATCGGGAGTACGGACTATTTCCCGCCGTGTGTAAGCAGGATGTATATAGTCCGAGGCCCGATATCTGAGCACAACTCTATTGGATTAAGTATACCAAGCATCTATGGTTCAAGCTCGCCCGGAATCACCCCTTGATCCGTTTGGCCTCGTTACCATGTATGGTTCCCATAGATGACATGGTAACCACTGCTGTGGCCCTTATGATTGTAGTAGCTAAGACAAACACAATGATTGTCAACGCACAAAAACTTTAAACTCTTACTAAAAACTTCGATTGAAGGCATGTTTATCAAATTTAGTAATGACCTAACACCCAAAAACCTGATACTCTTACTAAAAACTTCGATATCATTTGTTTATCAAACTTAGTCAACTCATACCAGCAATGTTTCTCAAACTCAGATAATCCTAACCCTAAACAACAAATAAAACTTAGCCATACATCAGAAAAAAGTAGACATATAAACTTAGCCATAGATCACAAATTTAAATACATAATTAGATAAACCAAATAAATTTAATAAGATAACACAAACCCTAAACCCTAAAGTATAAACTAAAGGGTAATCGAAAACATAAGTACTTACCCTAGCCCAAACCATTTTATATCAGTTGATTCAGATCTGTAAAACACCCTAACCCTAATTAACGATAACCCTCAGATCTGTACACAAATCGTGATGTTGATTCAGATCTGTACACAAATCGTGATGTTGATACAGAAACTATGTGTGTGTCTAATTGCTAAACGTATTGAAATCTCTAATTGGGTTGTTTGATAAACTCAAAATATTTGGGGATCTGATGGAGAGAGTGGGTGTGAAATATCTAATCGTGTGTGTGTGGGTGTGATCTCTAATTGGGGATCTGATGGAGAGAGTGGGTATGAGTAATAGAGAGAGTGTAAAAAAATACAAAGTATTTATGTAAAAAAATACAAAGTATTTATGTAAATGTAATGTATTTTTGTATAAAATATTATAAAAGATGTACTCGTACCTAACTAGTTGTCCAAGAAGGTACAATAGTGGGACCAAGTTGCCCAAGAAATTTGTACCTTAAATTAATATAAAAAGACCATATTTTTTTGCTAAAAGACAAAATAGTTAAGTCGCCCAAAAAAGTAGGTCCCAGTTGCCCAAGAAAATAGTGGGGTTAGTTGTACCTTGCAAGTACAAGGTGGGGACAACTAATGGGACACTTGTCATAATTCTGGGATGATTGCCCAAAAATTCTTGTGAGAGAGTCGCCCTTGGGGTATTTGGGGAAGTTGAAAAATCTTTAGGTATTTAGGGTACACATTAGTGTACTTTTGGGGGAAATAAAGAATTTTCTCAAATAGTGAGTTTCGAAATGTAAAAGTTGCTAGTGGTAAGGTTTTTGGCTCTCCAAATATATAAGTATAATTATTATTACCTTTTTGTTGTAAAAAGTTACTATGGTAAAATACGTTAATCACCAAAACCGTTAAGTATAATGAAATGTGACTGAGTGTCACATTAACTTCAAGCAACACTTCAGTATACTACACAGCTCAACGAAAAATGCTTGTGACATGCAAGACATAAAAGCTAGAGAAACAATAAACATACAAGACATAAAAGCTAGAGAAACACCAGATATTACGTGTTCTCCAGTGTCATATAGAATCGACGAACTCGGCAATTTCCATTGGTCAATAATAGCACGTGTATGCACGAGGTTAAATTTTTTACATAATCTAACTGAAAAAATTTATTTAATAACCAAATGTATGCACGAGATCAAAAGCTAGTACTAAGCTAATCTAATATTACGATAACTGTTGACAGGTCTGAGACAATATATCATCATCTACTTAATAATTTTTTTAGCCTAACATGCTTAATCTTGGTAATTAATGACTTTAAAAAAATTAGTTTATCTGCATTTTCAATTGAAATTTTTTTTCTAAATTTTTTTTCATATAAATGAGTTGCTGAGATTTGCTTTTTAATAAGCAAAATCATTTTTGTGCGTAAACGAGCTCTACTCATATATTAAAATACACTAGGTTAAGGCAAAAAATTATTATTTTTTAATTAAAAACTAGAAAGGTACCCGCGCGATGTGGGGGCGGATTGTTGGGGTGAAGAGGAGGGAGGTGGGTGGTGGAAAGTGGTTGTTGGGGTCGTTGTTGAGGTGGTTATAAATTGTTGGGGGGTGGTTGTTGAGGTGGTTATAAATTATTATGGGTGGTTGTTGAAGTGGTTATAAATTGTGTGTACGGATCCCTTGTGAGAAAAATTACAAAGTGTAAAAAGCCATTTATAGTGTGACACGTATCCCTCACTCTAAATTATACATAAAATCCGCCCAGCGGTAATTTGGTCTTTTGACCCGTTTTTTCTTTTCTACCTCAATTTTCAAACGCATATATCTCTTAAACGACAAACTTTTAGAAAAAACCGATTTCACCATAATTTTTAAAATTTGATTCTCTTTAATTTGGTATAAATCTTTTTAATTTTTTTGAAACATTTTTTTTGACATATTCATTGGGTCATGATTTTCTTGATGTTTTTGCTATTTTCGACCCTATTTTTTACCTTAAAAATTGCCGAATCATAATATACTTAAAACAAGAAAGTGGTAGATTTTGATTCACTCTTTACCCAGAAATTTCAATCACTCAAATCCGATATGATATGAGTGAGATATCGCACGTTAAAGATGACGTTTTAGTCATATTTGTTGCACTTAACGTGTTTGATGAAATGTTTAGCTTAGATTTTTTGTCTTAAAATCGAGTTAAATGCACTTATTTTTGTCCCACAATGCATTATTAATAATTTTATTAATGTAACATTCGAAAAGTGATGTTTTTTAATCATTATATTTTTAAAATATACATTTAGTTCATCAGTTAGGTTATTAGGTTCATCAGTTAAGTTATAAGTTATAGGTTCATCAGTTAGACATTTTGTTCATCAGTTACTTTGGTTCATCAATTTTTTCAGATTCATCAATTTCAGGTTAATCAAATTTGATCAAATGTTTGGGTTCATCAGTTATTGACTAACTGATGAACCTATAATTATAGGTTCATTAGTTATTGACTAATTATAGGTTCATCAGTTAGGTTTATTGATTTTTTGGTTCATTAATTATAGGTTCATCAGTTAGTTTATCAGTTATTGACTAACTGATGAACCTATAATTATAGGTTCATCAATTAGGTTCATTAATTTTAGGTTCATCAGTTTGTTTATCAGTTATTGACTAATTGATAAACTTATAATTATTTGTCATGTGTTATGTGTTTAGGTTCATCAATTAGTCAAAAATGTTACTATAAAAACTAATGAACCAGAGTAACTGATTTCATCAGTTACTTTGGTTCATCAATTTTTATTATAGGTTCATCAGTTAGTTTATTTGTGTTACCATAGGTTATAGGTTCATTAGTTAGTTTATGCTTTTTTTGTTGATGCATATGTTTTTGGTTAATCAGTTATTGTCCTATATTATGTTTTTGGTTCATCAGTTAATGCCATGTGTTATGTTTTTGGTTCATCAGTTTTTGGTTCATTAGTTAATGTCATGTGTTATGATTTTTTGGTTCATCAGTTTTAAATAATTTTTCTTTTTATAACTATTAAAAAACTTTACTTTTTGAGTCTTACATTAATAAAATGATTAATAATGCATTGAGAAACAAAAATTAGCTCATTTAGCTCAATTTTAACACAAAATATATAAGCTAGACATTTTATCAAACATCTTGTGTGCAACAAATATGAGTTAAACACCATCTTTAACGTGTGTTATGTTACTCATATGAGATCGGATTTGAGTGATTCAAAAACCTGTGTAAAGAGTGAACAAAAATCTATAACTTTCATGTTTTAAGTTTTTCACGATTCGACATTTATAAGGGTAAAAAACAGGGCCGAAAATGCCAAAAATATCAAGAAAATCAATAACTATTTTATATGTAAAAAATAAAAGTTCGAAATATTTAACAAGATTTATACCAAATTAAAAAGGATTAAATTTTAAAAATTATTGTGAAATCGGTTTTTCGTAAAAGTTTGTCGTTTGAAAGATATTTGCGTTTAAAGTTTTTGGGTGGAATAAAGAAACGGGTTAAAATAACCAAAATGCCCCCTAACCGAATTTAAAAAGAAAAAAGGGAGGGAGTGGGTAGTGGACATTTGTGACATGGTGAGTGGCTTTCTAGCCTTTGTAGACTTTGTATTTTTAGTCCCCTTTCTAAGGGATCGCACCTCAATAAATTGTTGGGGTGATTGTTAGGGGTGTTTGTTTTCATAATTAATAAGTAAAAGTCTGAATTTTTAAGTTTTTTTAATTATAGAATAGTCCCAAATACATTATATAGTAGTGTAGATAACAAAATAAATGAGCGATATGTATTTGTGAGACACACATAAGTTGTTATCTAGAAAATACTTTGTGAGAAAAATAACAATAAGAGAAAAGTAAAAAGGAAAAAACAAAACCGTTATATGATGAGACAGCAAAAGATCATGCCACTTAATTTTATTTTACTAGTGCCATCGAATCAATCCATCAATTTGGAGTGTAACTTGAAAATGTCGCCCGTGCATTTAGCCTTGGCCGTTCTTTCAAGGCATAAAGTCATGAGCAAACAAGATACAATCGAGTGCATGTCAAGTTTGGATTCTCACCAGAACTAGGTTGTTTCTAAGAAGTTATAGTTTTCACATGTTTATGCAACTGTGGTATCTGGTTTTTGTCTTCCAGAAGTTCCCCTTGTACTGTTTCGGAACCAGGTTCTTTCATGGTTTCCACTCAAGAATATATCCCGAGAATTTCACATGATTTAGATGTCTTTCATCTCTAATACCGATTGCATGTTTGTTCTACTATGTAGATACCAATCCACAATAAGATTCGAATATACTAAATTCCTGCATCTATGGAGTTGATAAGATTTTAAGCCATATATTCCATTTGCTTTTACATAAGTTGGGTATCGATCAAGTCACATTTGGTTTCTACTATACATAAGTTTGGTATCAAGTCAAACTTGAATTTGTTTGAGTGTCATATATAATATATTCTTTGAGGATCACGAATAACATACATTAGTTCGAAACATATCAAAGAAACGTTTGACGGAGATTACATCGTTAACCAGTTGTACCACATAATGTGACGTCGCTTTATGCTTAGACCATGCATGGCCAACTTCTTGTTCTATACCTCTTGGCACAAGAACATCATCTAAAAGCCTTCTTTCTACTTTCATGGTTTTTAAGCTGATGAAATATACATATCATTAATATTGTTCAAAAAAATCATGCCCATATAACATGATCTAGCCATATCTTTGTAGACATGTCAATTATATACATTTGGTTAGCTTGATTTCGAAGTAGTTGCAACATATACGTTGGATTCTTGACTATCGGGGAATTGATCTTCACGCTAGAAGATGTCTGGTTTGGAATGATGCAATTGAGTCGGCGCATCACCTTTTTATGGAATGCGACAATTATATATCAAAATCTTTGGATTTTGGTTAAACACTGGTGGGATGTCGACTTTTTGCCAACTGATGTTGCTGAATTTGTCTCGATCATGAGCATGTTGGATCATGCTTCACTCAGTTAGTGTTTTATCGCAATGAAAACACTACGACATCTATATACAATCTTTAAAATGCGAATGAATAATTTTGTAATTCAACAAGTGCGTAAGTATGAATGTATGATATGCGTCACCCGTCTATATCAGTGATGCAAGTAAGCATTATGTTTTTTTTCTTTTTTAGTGGCTGAGAATTTTCAATGATGAAAGGAAGCATCATATAAGGGGTCTAGCTAGTAGCTAGAAAAACAAAAGAATACATGAGATTGCTACAAATAAAAAGTGGATCAATGATCCAATCATACCAATTGACCTTGAAAAGATACTCTTGGTGACGAGAATTTTATCTCATTCTTGAATTCTACATATTATAGGAGTAAAAGATCATGTACTAATTGGATTGATTGGATTTATAATCCCAAACTTGCATTGTACAATTCACCTGTAACCCTTTGTTCTAGACTCTCGCTAGTCTCAAGGAGATTTGCCGTTCAAATAGAAGGAACAAAGTTTGTTTTGATTCCGAACCATCTTAGAAAAGACACCTTCGGAGATGAGATCGATCAAGAGTTTGTAGGAAATTTTAATGGTGTGTGAATGGTTTATAATCTGGATATCAATCTGAATCGTGTAATCATTTTCAGATTAAAAGTATTTCGAGCCTATATGCCTCATGTTCACGAAATCTTTAATCGTATAAGACAAATTGTGCAATTGAAATCTAAGGCACGAGAAATCAATCAGAAAACGTTAGAGTATTATTGTTGTTATATTCTCCAAATGAGACTAGGAATGTGGTTAAATATCCACCAAGCGAAATAATTTTTTTCGGTTATTTACCAACCATTGTGTTGGTTGACAAACGATGTATCGGTTGAGTTTTTGGCGGGAAAACTGGTAAATTCTTTTATACCGATTCATAAAAATCGTTTAGGTTTTAGGGCGCTACCCAAACCCCGCAAGGGGCGTCCCCCCCTCAACCCCCGTCTTCTCACCTAAGAACGGGACCCCAGTAAGGGGCTCTGCCCCTTGACCCCCGTATTTTTGTCCTGGCGGTATCAAGCTAACTATGACGAGTGTGCACTACGCACCTCCTAACCCGTCTTGAGCTAAACTTGAATAAGGCCATTGGTCTCGTGTAAAACACAACTACATAAAATAAGTCGATAACACTAAAATTACCAGCAGAGTTCATTTGGTTGGATTGCTCATAAAAACTCTGAATTACGTATTGATTAACTGGTATGATTGGATCATTGATCCACTTTCCTGTTTGTAAAAATATCATCGCTTTGTGTTTCTAGCTAGCCTTTCAAAGAAAAGGAAAAATATATATAATGCTTACTTGCATCATTTTGATATAGACGGTAACGTATATGATATTTACGCACTATTGAATTACAAATTTATTCATTTACATATTAAAGATTGTACATAGATGTCATAGTGTTTTCGTTGCGATAAAACAGTAACGGGGTAAAGCATTATCCAACATGCTCAAACTTGATTTGACAAGAAAGTAATAATGTCATTCAAATCTGGTGGTTGTGTACCATCAGGGAGAATAGTTGTGTTCTTTTCATACTAATTAAGCACATAAAAATTGATAGCTATGTTCTTTTCATACTAATTAAACACATAAAAATTCTTCTTCTCTTATGTATTGCATCCACATTAATTGTCACAACCTTTTTAATAAAACATGACTAGCAAGTCTACGACATCACATGACACCACATCACGATAAGAAATTCCAATAGCAATTAAAGTTTTGCAAATCTCATTCACCTTTCACCTCCAAACCCTTTTTTCGGTTGGTAACTTCAAGGCCTTTACTAACTCTTTGGAAACTAAAATTTCACAACTTCCTCCATCAATGATCAACAAACAAACGTTGTCTTAAACCAAACACTTAGTTTAGAATCTTCAAACTTTGTTGAACACAAAGTATGTTGCACCATCAAATTCACAATCTCACCTTTATCTTGAGCAAATTCATCAATGTGTTCAAAGTCATCACCAAAGTCAATCCTTGTTTCACCTTTATGATTTTCCCTAACATAGGTATTCAACTTCCTATTAGGACACTCATTCGACCTATGACCCGATAAACTACACCTAAAACACTTAGGTGGCATAGGTTTGACATACGGATTGGAATTTGTCTTCTTAGGAACAACTGGTTGTATCACACCACTTCCACTAGCCAGATCAGGAGAATTCAAACTTGAAGATGTATTAGTTTCAACAGTTAATTGAGTTCGATTAGATTGGTTTACCTTAGTAGAATTCAAATATGAATTCTCTTTCAATGATCCTTCAAATTCAAAGCTTGTTTTGATATTGATCTCTCTACCTTCATGGCTAAATTTTGGGCTTGATCAACGGTCCAATTGAAAACAAACATAACTTCTCTTGGATTGATTTATTCAACCCACTAATAAACCTTGCAGCAATTTATTTTTCAGATTCCTTCAAGTGACACCTAGCTTGTAACATCAAGAATTCACTCGTGTACTCCACCACAATTATTTTCCCTTGAACACAAGTATGATATTGTTGATATAATATTTGTTCAATGTCCAGGGGTAAAAACCTACCTTTGATCATTCTCTTCATCCTTTGCCATATGTTGATTAGATACTTTTCTTGTCTCTCACGGTTGTCTTGCTTGTTTTGCCACCAAGCTCCAGCTCATCCACATTACTTGTAAGCTACGATCTTGACTTGTTCTTCTTTAGGAACCCATGATGTCAAATAACTTATCAACCTCATACAACCAATCCAATACAACTTCAAGGTTAAGATTCCCAATAAAATTAGGGATCTCAACCTTGACACGGTACCTTTTTCGATCTCCATAACCACGTAGACCCTCACTCCTCCTATTCAAAACCATAGAACCACTAAACCCTCCTTTAGGTTTTCCAGCAAAAACTCAATGGTCGTCATCTCCTTCCTCCTCTTCTGAAGACCCGTTAGAATCAAGATGTATTGGTGAAGCACATGATCATCAAAGAATCCATCTTTGTTAGGATGGCATCTATGATCACCGTGGTTGTTACCCTTGCGATTTGCGTGATTTCTACCACCCCCAATGGTGGAATTTGGATGCAAGATCAGTGGTGGACATACTCGGGAATTTGGATGCAAGATCATTGATCGCACAATCCATGTCTTTGTTTGATCGTACCCCACCAACAGTACGGGGTTTTTTTGTTCTTCTACACCACTCACCATCAAGATATTAATAGGCTTTGATGCAACTAATGCAACTGACGCAATAGGGGTTTTTTTGTTCTTCTACACCACTCACCATCTACACCACTCACCATCAAGATATTAATAGGCTTTAAACCTAATCCAAGGGTTGATAATGACAATAAAACCTCCTGGGAATAAAACTCTAACAAGAGTAAAGACTCTAAAACACAATTTAATTAATGACAAAAAGATAATTACAATGATAATGAGTTCTACTTTATGGGGATAAAAACTTGTAGAAAAGGTAACCTAAAAAAAATGCATTCGACACCTTTATGGCATAACCACTTAAATTTCGATATTAAATCCTATTCGAGATCTCTATGGCATAACAAGGTTTAATGTGTTATGCCGTGGTGAAAATAAAGTCTACGGATCTTGATCTCGATTCTTGTCCCCATCATGAATTCTACATATATAAGATGGATTGATTAAATTTATAATCCCAAACTTCATTGTACATTTCGCCTGTAACCCTTTGTTCTAGACTCTCGCTAGTCTTAAAGAGATTTGCCGTTTAGAAAAAGGAACAAAGTTTGTTTTGATGCCAAACCATTTAGAAAAGACACCCTCGGAGATGCGAAAAAGACTCATCGTTTGGATGGGTTGCTCATAGGAACTTTAAATTATGCAATGATTGGTATGATTGGATCATTGATCCACTTTCTATTTGTAAAAATCTCATGTAATCATTATATGTAAAAATCTCATGTAATCGTTTTGTGTTATCAACTCCTTGCTAGATCCCTTATATCATGCTTACTCTGGGATTAAGTCATATAATAGCAATGAACTTTCTTGATTATGGTAATTTGTGTTTTAAAAGGGTGTTTGGGGAATGGGAGTTTAAATAAATGGTGGTTTCTCAGTAATATGCAGTGGGCCTAATTTGATTTAGACCAATGCAACAGTGTTTCAGAAAGTGTGTATATGCTCAATGACAGTTCATATGGAGTTTTGGGATGAGGATGTGTGGAATGTTGTTTCAGTAAACAAGGTTGTATGATTCTCTACCTTTATAAAGGGGAGTTTGGATTCATGTTTATCAACAACAAAAACTTATGTGCTGGTGATTAAACTTCATTGCAGACCATTATAAATAGTAGATACCTTGTACCTATTAGTGGATAAGTTAGGTGGCCCAAGCCCGACTTGTGGGTTGGGTCCATTAGGGTTTCCAGGTATTATGCTTTATAAATACCTGATGAATAAACATCATAACCTACGGGTTTCAATGTACGGCTTTGTTACAAGTTGATTAAAGTTGACCGTTGGTACCAGTCCCTAAAGTCGACCGTTGGTACGGTGTTGTTACCAGTCGACTTAGCCGACCGTTGGTACCAGTCGACTAAAGTCGACCGTTGGTACGGTTTTGTTACGAGTCGACTAAAGTTATGTTTTTATTATATTAATGTTTTTCTTTTTCGTTTCTTGTTTACTACTCCAGTCCGAGCTTTCGCGATTTCGCCGCTTGGACTGCGGGGGAGTATTAGTGGATAAGTTAGGTGGCCCAAGCCCGACTTGTGGGTTGGGTCCATTAGGGTTTCCAGGTATTATGCTTTATAAATACCTGATGAATAAACATCATAACCTACGGGTTTCAATGTAGTCTAACAGTACCTTGGAGTCCTATATAGTATGGTTGTACTAATAACCTGCTTGGTCCACTAAATACATAGGCACAGGAGGTAATGGATGGTCATCATGGAGGGTGAGTGTTCCCAAGCAACTGAAGCCCTTCTTTGAGAGGGAAATGTAAGTTGTTGGGCATAGCCCCCCCCCCCCCCCCCCCTTGATGGCTTATGGGTGCCTTATGATGCCATACTCCATTTCTACTTATCTACTGTGGTAGCAGGTTGAGTAGCTTGGTAGAATGGAATATGAAAATGTAGCTAGATGGTAGGTGCTTAAAAGGTAAATTAGTTTGAGGATGAATGGAAAAGGGAATGAAGACTGTTATGTTCTGAGTTTCCTTGGTTTGTATGCTTGTCTGAGATAGTTATCAGATAAAGTTTTGTTCATTAGAGTTTTGTTTGTATAGGCTATGTTTGAATCTGTTTCTTTGTATCTAATTTGGGAAATGCCCAAGATCGGTTTATTGTTATCCTCATGTAAATGTTTTTGAGTAATATAAATTTACCTTTGCACAAAATAAATAAATAAATAAATAATAAAAATAAAAATAAAAATAAAAACTTTCTTGATTATCTCATTTTGGTACGTTAACTAATTAAAAGATGTGCAATAGCAATGAACTTTCATAAGTATTCCAATCTGCACATTTTAATAATGTGTCACGTTATTAAATGGTGACACGTATAAGACTTTTAGGTATGGCACGACATCAAAATGTTTAAATTGAAACACTTATGAAAGTTTGTTGCTATTGCACATCTTTTAATTAGTTCACATACCAAAACGTGACAATACTATAACTTAATCGCTGCTTACTTGCATCATTGAAAATTATGAGCCTTTCAATGAAAAGAAAACAAATACTTGCATCATTAATATAGAGGGTCACGTATACCATACTTACACACTATTGAATTACAAAATTATATTAAAGATTGTACATATTTGGTTGCGATAAAACAGCAATCGAGTAAAGCATGATCCAACATCCTTAAACTTGATTGCTTGCTTTTTAAACCTTAACCAGTTATCAAAAAAATTACATTTAATATTTATCAAACTTGATTGCTCCGTATTGTAATAATATTGTGGAAACATGCACTCATAGCTTGATCACTTGTGATTTAGCTAGGAGTGTTTAGGATAAAACTTTTAATTGGTGAAAGGTGGGGGTGGTTAATGATTTCTCTATTGATATTTTCATCAAACGGAAACGTTAATATTTATCAAACTTGATTACTCCGTATTGTAATAATATTGTGGAAACATGCACTCATAGCTTGATCACTTGTGATTTAGCTAGGAGTGTTTAGGATAAAACTTTTAATTGGTGAAAGGTGAGGGTGGTTAATGCTTTCTCTATTGATATTTTCATCAAACGGAAACTTTAATGTCCCTATCTTCTTAGTTCGTGTTTGGCAAGCTATTATATACTGGGTACGTACCTTATTTGGAAAGAAAGAAATGCACATGTGTTCGGCAATAAGATTTCAAGTAAAACAAGATTTTTCAAGATATTCAATTAAAAAGTTAGGAGTGAAGGTCAAGGAAATATAAAGGAATAGATTGGCAACATTGGTTAAGGGGTCTTATAAACATTCGGTAACAGTGAGTTTGTTCTGCATCAGATTCTGTGTTCGAGGTCAGCTGCAATTATTTCTGTGATGTTTGTGTTACTGTTAGTGGTAACTAGGTTTGTGGCTGCAAGTAGTTTCAGTTAGCCTGCAGTTTCAGTTTTGGTTCAGAAATGATTTTTTGCGCCTGAGTTTGGTTTCATTCTACAGTAAAGTGAACATTGGTATCCACTACTGCATAGTGCCTACGGGAATTTTTATTCACATGTGGGTCGCAATTGTCAGTGTTTGGTTGGTTATGTATTTAGTACTCAATTGTTTTTTGAGGTTATTGACATGTGATAGTACTTTGTTTTGTTTTATTGTCTTTGTATTTTGGGTCTTGCCATCTCTTAATTAACTTGTTAATTGGGGTGAGATGTCTTGAGGATCGTTGAACATTTAACTTATCGAGTCTTGGGGTAAGAAATTCCATGCCAATGTAATATTAAATCAATATTGCGACAATGAAGAAAAACTTTTCACCCAACGCATTTGGCATGGAATTTCTTAAAAACAAAAAATAATGGTCGTCTCTCAAGCACGTTGTCCCCAGAAGAAGAAAGTGGTCGCATCCTACGGTCACTCTTGATGAAGACAAACCCGAGCTATTTGAAGAGGAGGTGATCCCACTTCCCGCCGGCAAAGAACGATGATCCAAAAGTCAATTCATCATCAAAATCACAAGTTCCTCATAAGAAGCTTTTAGTAAAAATATAACAGAAGAACCAAGGATAGAGCCGGAGGCAAAAATGGAAGGACTGAATTAACGTATTGTTATTTCAATTTAATAATAGTATGTTGTTTTATTAATTTAAAATAAAAATAATAATAAAATAAAAATAAAAAAAAAAAAAAAAAAAAAAAAAAAAAAAAAAAAAAAACCCTGAATCTCAGTGCTACAGCTCTATGAGGGCAAATTTTGATATCGAGTAATAAACAATGTTATAGGAGTAAAAACGTGACATTGCAATGCACCATGTTATGCTATAACACGGAGCCATCACGCCTTCCACTCTAATAATGTCATAAAACATGGTTGCGTTGCCATGGTGCTTCACCGTGAAATAAAAGTTTACACCAAACAGTTAGATCTGTTATATGTTTTCAACGTTTTCATTTCATCTCTAAAGGTTTATTTCCAGAATAAATATTATATCAGATAATATTACTTTCTTGTCAAACATTCATATATATTTGGTTTTCAAATTTTAGCCTCACGCACTTCAGCGATAACAATCATCCCTTAATCCCAACAACCGAAAGAAAAAGAAAAGTAAACGTGTTTAACACCATGTGGAAAAGAAGTAAAATACAAAGACCAAATAAGAGTCACACGTACCCTCCCACAAATACAGAAATACATATACATACCATACAACCAAATTACACAGTAACTAATATTGCATCTTTGGAGAGATATTCACAACTTCTGATATATAACAAGACATGCAAATTTAACAGAGAGCAATGTGACCAATTATTAATATATTACACGACAACTTTTGGACGTGCCAACACGAGAGCGAAAGGTAACTGGAAAGGATTCGAGAATACAAACAGACAACAAATGAAAACAGATGAAGATTTATTGGTATGAAGAAGCAAGTACCTCCAACAAGGAAGCAGCAAATCGCATTTGGGTATCCTCATCAATCGTTTGGAAGAGTGGAACATGTACAAATACGGATTTTATCCCATTTTGCTCTGCAAACCACAGGGAATGATAGTATACGTAATTGCATACAAAGCGGCCAGCGTCATCAGAGGTTATCACATCATAACCCATCTTTGCTAAAGATTTAGTCATCTCTTCCACAGGAAGAGATGTCTGCATCCACAAAAGACAACATCATCAATGTAAAAAGAAAAATCATGAAATACAATGACGAGGAGCCACAAATAAACACATATACATACAAAATGCAAGAGTTGTATCTTCATGAGAAAATGTTAGCATGTTGTTGTAGGATTTTTGGTTCTTTCCTAATGGCTCAAGGATCTGTTTAGAGGTGAGGCTTATATGTATGTGTAGAAAATGGTGGCTCTCCCCAGTTCGGATTAACTACTTAATAGTGGCTCTCCCCAGTTTATATATACAGTATGATTACAGAAACTGTTGCCAAGAACAAGATCCAAGTTTTCTTTATATAATTTAGGATGTTATAAACATTTTATTGTTTCAAAGAAAACTTATAACTTGTTTGGCCCATTTGTTTACCGTCTGATCCAGTAACAATAACATATAACCTAAATTGACCCTTTGTAACATAAATATGTTGAAATTCCCCACTGTGCTTATATGCCACATACAGTTGCAGATGGATAAATGTTAGCTAAGATAGACAAAGTTGCTATGCAGATGAGCTAGACATCACTGCAATGTGAAGGATTAGATTTCAAAATTTCGGTAACTGGGAGAGTTGGGTCACAGGAGTGTAACTAATAGGTTATAAATAAACTTAGTATAAAGAGTAAAATTATTCAAATGAGACAACGAAAAGTTACAAATAAAACCATGCTGATAACTTATCTCGGTTATAAGAATTTAATATGACTTTACCTTTCGTGCTTTCGAAATTGGACCATCCGCAGGAATAATAGGAACTCTCTGCAGATAAAAAGAATGGCACTATAATCGAATGCGTAAACTTTGAAAAATTCAAAAGCAGCTTGAAAGTAGTCCAAATTGTACTCATAATGTATGCAACCTAAAATAGTTTTATTATAGCAAATAGATTATCATTTAAACAAAATAGTTTTGGTATCCATATTACCATATAACTATTTATAGAATTCAATACAGCAATGATGTCAAACCATCTCAAGTCCCAGCCCCACCCATTTCAACTGCTACTAAACCCGAATCTGTTTTGACCAGGTACCCAACCTGCCAATTTTTCTACATCTATAGAACAATAATTATTAAAAAAGCAAATCTGACCTGAGGCTTCCATCCCATCTCATCAGGACAACGGAAAGTGGCTTCATTTACAGCTTGATGCTCGATAGCAAATTTTGTGGCCCCACTATTAACTCCAAAATGTAACTGAAATATAGATTTGAAAAAAAAAAAAAAAAGCATTATTTTACTGAGAAGTATGGTACAGCTAATGCCTTGCACTTGCAGTGGAAATGATGAATTGATAAATGTGAATACTTATGGTAAAAATAATTGGCGTTTTATGTCCACCTTCTTACTATATGAAGATAACTTTTTTCTTTGTTATGCAATAGTATGGTAAAAATAATGTATGTGGATTTGATGAGTATTGATAAGAGATGCTGTGGTTATGGGTTTTATTTGTGTTTCTTCATGTTTTCGCGTGTATACACATCCATATACATGCTTCATTCATACATTTACACGGTGGTACTGAAGTAAGTGCTAAATGATCTTATAGAAAACGTATAGAGATTGTCATTGAAGGTTATACATGCAATGTCTCAAATCTTAAACATACCAGAGATCAACATCTGAATATTTTACTTACTAGAGGGGGCAAAATGGGCAGCTTGAATAGCGGGTCACATTCGGTTCAGTCAAAACTGGTAGGTTTTTGTGTGTCAGGATGGGTTGGCAGTGAACACTTTTCGTACAAAATTTTGAAAATAACTAGTGTGTGAGAGATATGGTAATAAAAATTATACCATTACGTTGAAAAAACTAATTTTAAGATTACAATGATTTTTTTAAGGTTTTTATGCATTTCAAATGCACTTTGATCGACTTACAGCCCATTTGACCCATTTTCTTTTAGCTGATTCTTTTTATATTACCAGTTTGACCCTTTACAGATAAAAACAGAAACCAAATTGACCATTTACATATAAATAGGTCAATATTTCCATCTATGCACTTTCCTGCAAAGAGATCCGATAATATCTACTAAATTAAATAGGGTCCATAAATCTAGTATTTAAACAGTAAAAAACCATATGGCAAACGAGGTCTAATTTCTGTTAAAAGATAAGGAACTGACCAGAATGACTTTGGAATAACTCGATTGTTCGTTTTCTTTATTCACAGCAGATTGTAACGTCTGATACAAAGGAGCACGACCTCCCTGGCCTGCAGTTTCAAGAATTGTGCAACTTCCAATAGTCACACCTTTTGGTGAACCGTTCTTCTTCAAATACTCTTCCAAATTACTGACAATCGTCTCGGTTGGATTGTCTGATACTCCATGAAATTTCTTAAACCCCGTAATGTGGAATGTTACGGATGGAGGCCCTTCTGACCCCATTCACCAACACAAGTTAAGAAAACCTTCTTAATTTGACGATATCTTTTAACACTTCTTACTAGCACAAATGCACCTACAGGCTACAAGTAAACGATTTGCTATTAGTCAAGATGAACAATCCAACGGGAAAAATTACAGAACATAACTAGTAATTTGCGAATACTAATATGGATTTATGCTACAGTGTTTTGTTATCCGAGTTATGAACTTCTTTAAGCCTTTTACAGTATGCAACCAATAACTTCGTATCATCCCTTTGAGGGGTGTTTGGATGTGTATTTCAAGTCTCAATAATCAAGGTATATTTTGGGTAACAAGTTTGCCATTTTTATTTTTTACCTTAGCTATTATATACTAAACACATTAATTATACTCATCTTTAAAAGGGAACATTCATAACAAAAGTTTTCAAATTTGCCATTGTGAGAATGAGTAATTTTCTCGCTCAACAAATGAAGTGATAGTTCATTAGTTCATCTCTTGAAAAATATACAAGCAAACTTTTTGATATATGTACAGACTCAATACTGACAAGATAACCCATTCTTATGTTTGAAAATTTGAATATTTTGTTTTTTAACCATGGTTTCTGACCTTTTGGCCGACAAATGTACAGTGTTTGACCCACCACATCACATATTCAAACTAGGCGAAGCTCTCCCTTTTCACGTTGTTTGCACAAGCCTAGGGTGCATCTTTTTTCTTCTTGACACTTTAAAGGGAGCACCACGCGAATAATCATAGTTAATAATCCGATTCTCATTATTCAATACAAAAAAGGCCTTTAGCCTATTGCTAACTTAATAACCTATCAACTAACTAATATGGTGTGGATTAAAGTCTTTGCATAACGGCTATACGAGGGTGTGCGAGGTGTGCTATCGCACAGGGCCTCAAAGTTTTAGAGGCCTCAAATTATATACCTCTATATATATATTTGTGGCCTCAAAATTCATTTCCTACATCAAAATGTCGACGATATACGAAACTTTGTTATAAACTAGAACGGTACCCGCGCAATGCGGCGGCGGGTACAGCATGATTATATTTTGCATTATTTGGTTACACGTTTAGTTGTCTTCATGCTTTATAAGTAGAGATAATAGAGATGGTTAAGCCAAATAATTTTAGTTTGAACAACCAACCGCTTCATAACAAACTTCCTAACCAACTTGCTTCCTAACAAATTAATTTTGAAATATTTCCATAATAAGCAAGAAAAAAAAGTCTGAATTTTAAGACTTTCTAATTATAAAATAGTCCCAAATGTAGTACAGATATTTGTTAAACTTTACTTCAAGTGGGCGAGAGTGATGAAAAACTTATAAAAATTAAAGCTAGATCATTACAATATATTTTTAAAATCTTCATGTTTAGTTATCATATAAGCATTTTTGGATCATTTCATATATCTTTTTTTAACAATGGTACAAAAGACATCCAAACACACATGCATCAACAGAATCAAACTAGTAAGATCAAATCATAATAATTCAATCTAGAAAATACAATAATCTTTTTGTTGAATGAAATAAAAATAAAAGTGTATGATCAAGAAAATGATGAGATGAAATAATGAATACCTGAGAATTAAAAAAAAGATTGAATCTTTGAGGGGGGAAAGTGCAACCAACAACAACCAATCTTATCTTCTATCTATCTATCTGTTTCTATCTGTAGAAGAATGAAGAAACACGATTACTATTTATTATTTTTATTAACCAAATTATTAGTTTAGCAATTAAATTTTATACTATTTAAAAAGAAGTGATACAAATTACAATACAAGTGCGGACGTGTCAAGTGGTGCACTGTCGTTTTCAACCTTGTATAAAATTTCCCATTTTTTATCCCTTTCTAGTTTTTCTTTACTGTTTGTTGGTGAACCGTGAACACATTTGTATTTTGGTTGGTAAAATGCCAAAATAGATATGCAAAGCGTAATCATTAAGATTTCGATCTAGGTTTTTGGGAGGTGATTCGCACACATTTTTTTTATTATTATTTTGTTACATTTAGTGCATTACAATGTTGTACTGTGTACTATTTGTATATTATAATATTGTATAAAATGATTGAAATAATCAAAAAAAAATTGTGTGCGAATAACCTCCCTAGGTTTTATGATCTTTCGATTTTATGATCTTGTTACGTAAAAACAAGTTAATTTCTCGTAGGATCTTTAAAGACATACGATCTTAAGAAGATCTCATGATCTCGATCCGATTCGATACTACTCTCTTTAATAACCCAACTAAACTATAAATGAATGAATTTTGTTAAAGTAAAATAATAAAATAAGTTTTGATAATTATAAATGTTTTATAAGAGTAAAATATATAGATGTTTAGATTAAAATATACAACGTTGTTAATCACCGATTATATATTTAGTATTTTAAACTATTGTACGTTGCATTTTTCCATCAACGCAAGGATCTCTTAAACGTTAGCATTAACCTTGATACGATTTTCTTAAAGAAAATTGGTGTTGGTTCGGTGTTTAAATTTTGGCATGATTGTTGGTTTGGGACTAATTTTATGTATTTGTTTCCAAGAATGTATGCTTTGGAAACTCACAAAGACTGCTTGATATCCGAGAGATGCTTTAGTGGTGGCTTAATGGACCTCTCATCACATGTTTGGGCATTGTGTAGAAGTCTAAGAGATGGCATAGAAAAGGCACAATTCAATGATTTAGTGAATCTACTTGTGGGCTTCAAACCCACTGATGTGAGGGACTCATGGACTTGTTCCCTTAATTCCCTCAACACATACATTGTTTCCTTCATGCGATATGCTATTGATTCTTCGACATTGGTTTCCACCATTGATAAGGTGAAGTGGAATAAAACTCTCCCTATTAAGATAAACATCCACTCATGGAGTTTACGCAAAGACCGATTGCCCACTCGCTCGAACTTGGATGCTCGTGGGATTGATATAGATTCTCTTCGTTGCCCGGTTTGTAACGATGCCATCGAATCAACAGCACACCTCTTTTTTGAGTGCGTTATTGCTGCAGATATTTGGTCTAGGATTAAAGATTGGCGGGGGCTGGTTTGCACTCCAAATAATCTCGATGGCATTCTTTCTTGTCATGAATGAGCGCATCTCAACAGAAAGGAAAAAATTTGCTTGGATGTCATTGTCAATACCTCAACATGGGTCATTTGGCGCTTTCGAAATAGAGTTTGCTTTGACTTGAACCCCCCCCCCCCCCCCCCCCCTCGTCGAGATACTCTCATGGAAGAAATCAAAACTCTTTCACACCTTTAGATTACTCATAAAAGCAAAAACATCGTGTTGAATTGGCTTGAATGGATTAGCACCAGGGCCGTCCCATGAATTTATAAAATTTTTGAGGGCCCTGAACGAAATTAAATAATGAGGCTCTTCGCTAAGGAATGCTATATATAAGTTGTCACTATATATAAGTTATAATATAATTTGTTAGCTAAACGTTCTAACATATTACTTTTTTAAGATACTTTCTCATCTATATACTTTTTTTCTTTTTGAAAAATATGCGTACACATGCATATAATTATTAACAGGACAAATTTTGAGGCCCTTATAAATTTTGGGGCCCTGTGCGGTCGCTCACCTTGCACACCCTCAAAGTCGGCCCTGATTAGCACCCCTAGAGTGGCTTGCACCGTTTAATTGTATCAATTTTCATTGTAACTTTGTTTTAGCTTCTTGCCAGATTTTAATACAAATCGCCGCTAAAAAAAAATGCATTTTTTCATATTATTAGAGCTCTTCTTTCTTTATGAATTTATGAATTTGCTATACAATCAGCTTTGAATAAGAATTGCTAGACATTTAAACATTTAAGTAGGATCTTCCAATATTAATCTAACCTTTGCAAAAACAAAAATGATCCATACCAGGATCTCGATCTTAACCGCCTTAATATAAAGCATCTCTTTGTTGAGGCCGTGTGCACCATGGTAAAAAGTTGGCCCTAAGCCCCTAACAACACTTGATGCTTCGTACTTTTGAGTTTTAATTTTAGATTTGGTATCCAACATAGATGATGGATTTCATTATTCGTTAGAGCAGGCTGTTTAGCCTCAGGTTAGTTCACGTTTGAGTAGTATTTTCGACTTTTCAACACCAAGAACTTTCCAATAAACCATTTTATCTGTCGATATATCAGGTAATCTGAAATCTGTAATTATAATCAAGGTGTATAGTCTGACTTTGGGCGAACAAGTTGTAAACCGGAAATGCACCGAAGTGGAACCATTTTGGTTCAGCACACTTTAGTTCCATCATTTTTCAGTTCCTTATTACAGTTCAGGACATTCCAGTTTCAACCCGATAAACTTGATATGTGCAAACATTACTAATTCAACTAGCAAAAACTCTTCCTCAAACGAGTATTCAAGATACACATAAACGATAGAATTTGCATAATCAAATATTACCAATCGTTCGAATACAAGCACAAACTAGTACCTAGAAGTCAAGTCTGATAACATGTTATCGGAAATATAAATCAAGTTACGGACGTTCTTACACATTACTCTAGAAATAAACGTACACGTACAATACAATAACACGCAGTCATAAAGTTAACAACCTACATTTTAACACGATCACCTTTGGTAGCCGATGGAGTAAAACACCCACAAAGACGACGTCTTCTGCCTTTTGCACTATTACTTCTCCCATAGTGAACGAAATCCCTCAGAATCACACTCGTTCTGCTTTTAGTCCTTGAGAGCCTACTCTTCCCTTTGCTCTTCTTTTCATCATCCAACTTCAGCAACACATACTGAATCTTTTGGACCTCGAGTTGAACGCGTTTGATCTTTTCTGAGCTTTTCCATGTGTCGTCTTGCTCCACCCACGCTAATAATGACGGGTTCTTTTCAATAGCGGCTGTTGATTCAACGTTCACGTTCACTAGTTGTAAAATGGATTCTTCAGCTTCTTCAAGTTGTTCTTTTAAAGTCACGAAATCGACCCCACTTGTTTTTTTGCTCTTTTTCCCGATTTCTATCTTTTTTGTTAATTCTTTGACGGTTGTCTCGAGACTAGAAAGTTTTTGTGCGTCGGAAGCAAGTCTTTGTAAAAGCTTTCCTTTGTTTGATTCTGGACGTGGGACCACCAACTTGTCGACGCCTAAATCTTCTATTTGGGGTTCATACGGTAGCTTTTTGGACTTCTTTTCAGTTTCGTAGATCTCGTGAGCCATTTGTAATTGCTCGATCATCATATCATCTGTTCTTGTATAACCTCTTCGGCTTCTGCTCCTGCTCGATATCGAGCCATCTGATGCTTGATCAAGCGGGATGTCTCGTATTGGGACCCCTTTTCTTAATTCACATATCTCGGGTTTAGGCTTTGAGAGGTTGAGATTATCTAAGGTTAGATAGCGTTTCCCGCGAAGCTTTTCTAATTTGCTTCGTTTTTGGTCCTCGCTAGTGTCTCCTTTTGCGGATTTCTGTTTGATGTCGGTTTCTGGGATTTCACGCCTTGCAACACTGTTGATGTCTTCTACTATTACTTTTTCAAGTGCAGTTATACGAGTCTGGAACTCGATCAAATCTGAGATCCCGTTAGGCTCGAATGACTTTGGACTCGCTATCAAGTCTGCATCACTACTACGTGGATGCACTTTCACTTCCACATCCTGGACCATGAAAAAAACAAATTGCGTTTTACGATTATTACATATGATATCCAACAAAAGAATAAAGAAAATATGCTTATTCACCCCTTATAAAGTTTAATAAAATTAATCATAAAGCTTTTGCAGGTCGATCCAACCCATATTTTTATTCATTTACCCCACTAGCCTACCCTTCCATTTTACCAAGTGTCGAAAACTAATATGTTTTTGTGAGCTCTGATAAACAAATACTAAAGAGAAAGAAACGTACCGATTTCCGGTTAGACATAATAACATTCGCCATAGTGAAAACATTCTGTTCTAGAGACGATAGATTCGTCTTCAAAGAACCAATAACCGGATTATACGCAAGCAACTGTTCTTTCAATCCATTGATTTCACTTTCCATAACAATCTCCCTTTTTTTCATCTCTTCAATCACCAAATCTTTTGACGCGCTTTCACTTTCAAGAGTCTTGAAAACTCCTACTAGCTCATCCACTTTACTTTCTAACAAAATATCACGTGTATTTGATATTTGAAGATCAAAAATAAACGAAGTCGCCTCAGCTTCCCACAACTCAAACTCGTTTTCCCGTTCTTGAAGCTCGGAAGTCAAATTCTCTTCTATATCCTTCCGTTCCTCGAGTTCTTCACATAGTTTGACTTTCTCTTTCTCCAATGTTTTAACTTTGACTTCCGATTCACGGAAGTCGGATTTGAGCTGCTGGAAGAGAGTGGAAATGACATCGTTCTCGAGCAATAGCCGTTGCTTTTCTTCTTTTTCTTTCAGCAGAGAATGCTTCAAATCCTTAATGTTATCGATAATCTCATCGACAGATATCTTTGCGGTTTCATACCCATCTTTCAATCCACCGACCTCCAGGGACATGAACACTTGATAAATCCCGTACCTAAGGTTTTCAACTTCAACTAACAATAACTCTTCTTCAACCTGTTGCTCGAGAATTTCTCTCTCGAGCTCGGAAATCAACTTATCCGCTAATTTCGAGGCCGAGATGTGTTTCTCATTTTCGACCAATAACGAGTGGTTTTTCTCTTCGACTTCTTTTATAAACTTGTTTAAGATTACGTTCTCGAACTGAGCGATGACAGCTTTATCGAGCTCGTCTTGAACCTCTTCGTTTTTCAATTTATTATCTTCGTTAATACAACGAATATTATTCTCCATATCCTCCAACCGTTTCCCATTTGCCATCATTAGTTCCATCATTTGAAACTTTCCCGCTTCGTTTTCCTTCTCGAGCCCACCGTATTTTTCTTCGAATTCCGTAAACCGCCTCTCGAGTATTTCTAATCTTTTCTGAACGTTTTCCAGTTGAGAAGCAAGCATGCTTCGTTCAGTAACAAGATTAGTCTTCTGACTGTTAAGCAACTCGCAGATCGCTTCCAAATCCTTCGACTTTCCTCGAAGATTATCAAGTTCAGTGCTCGCGGCCGATAACGAGTTCTCGAGAACAGTGTTTTGACCCATGAGTTTCTGCATACTAACTGTGACGATATGTAACTGAGACAAAAGAACGGTTTTTTCAAGAACCGCAGCCGATTTTTCCACAACAAGCAACTCGCACGAGCTTTCCAATTCAGTATTCTTCTCAATAACGGTTTTTATCTTTTCTTCATGATCAACATTTTTCTCACAAATCTGTTTCAACCTCGAGTTTTCGTCCTGTAAATACTTTACTGAGGACCCAATCGATTCCGGATTCAACCCGACCAACTCAAGCTGACTCATCAACGAATTATAACCTGTATTCAATTCCTTAAGTTCGTCTTTTAGACCAACAATCTCCTGTTGCATAGCCGAGCATTGACCCAACTGCAGTGCTACTTCCTCTTCAAGTCTTTGCTTCATTTCCTTCAACCCCACGATTTCAACTTCGGTTTTCTTCAAGTTATTATTGTCGCCCTTAACTTGTTCCATTTCTTGTTCTAAACCCAATTTGCAAATTTCCAAATCTTTCACCATCTGAAGCCCATTCTTAAGCTCGAGTGCAAGGTTTCTTTGCTCTTCTTGAGATCGAGTGTACAACATCTGTAATGTTTCGAGAGCAGCTTCAACTTGAACATAATGTGTATGCTCGTTTTTCGCATAGCTTTGAAGTTTCTCCATTTCATCATGCTTATCAGATAGTTCTTGATCTTTTAACATGATTCTTTTAGTCAAATCACTCGCTTCTGCTTTCAAAGATTTATTTGACGACTCCAAACGAACACAAATTTCTTCAACGGCTTTTAGTTTTTCAGTACTGTTCAAGAGTTCAGTGGTGAGCCGTTGAACATCTGATTGAGCGGAAGAGAGATCGAGTTCTAACTTGTATGATTTCTCGAGGCATTCCGCGTACAGAGCCCGTAACGCTTCTTTCTCTTCAGTTAACTCCAAAAGAGCGTTTTTAAGTTTCTCAATTTCCGTTTCTGCTTGAGCAGCTTGCTCAGAGTAAGTTCTAGCTTCCTCCTCGGTTACCACAATCTTCTTTTCCAGCACCGATATCTTTTCCAAACATTTCCCATACTGTAAAAGACCAGCATCGTTTTCGGATTCTAATCTCGAGAGTTTGTTCATCAAATCTCGACCTTCACCTTCTGCCTCGAATGCTCGCTTTTCCATCCCTCTTATGTTTTCTTCCAAATCAGATATTGTTTCCAAATACTCCATTTGCTTTGTTAATCCCGATTCCTTTTCAGCCTGCAATATACGAAGTGTTTCCTTCAGCATATGAACTTCTTTTTCAGCTTCACTCGCCTTTTCACTATAAAGCTTGGAACTTTCTTGTGCCTGATTAAGTTCTTGCTCAGCATTCGACAAATTTTCCAAACTAGATTGGTACTGAACAAAAAGAGACTCTTTTTCTGCAAGAAGATCAGCTACAGCCTGCTTTAGTTTCTCGACTTCACATTCCGCAAGCATATTCTCGTTAGATAACTCATCTTTTTCATCGGTGCTCTGCAAATTTCCTTCCAGAAGCAACTGATTCAATTGTGAAGCAAAAGCAGGGTCGATAAATGATGATGAATCTTCTGTCAGCATGCAAGGTTCTTGATTTGGAAAAGCCGCTTGTAAAGTTTTTTGGGCAATGCGAAGCTCGCTGGTTGCATGATCGTATCGCTCGGCTAATGCACGGTATGCTCGATAGAATTCCTCAACAAGTTTCATAAGCTCGGGGCGTTTCTTGTAGTACATTTCTGCTCTCCTTGCAAAGGAATCTGCATCTTCTTCTATGAGCTTGATCATTGATTTCACTTTTGCATCCATGTCTGCACATACAAAGTTATGTCATTTTTGAGAAGTATATAAATAAGATTTGTGACAATGAAACATAACTTAGTAATTCACTTATAATAATATTTTAGCAAAGTTTCTTCCATATAAAACAACGAACAAGCCTGAATCAGTAAACATGATAAACCAAATGGTGCTTTCAGAACTTAAGTAATGTGGAAACCTAACAATGTTCGTCTTAAAACCACGGTTTGGGTGCTTACATACAAATATTATGTAGTATTGCTGAAACGGTTTCTCTCTTATAAGTTACAATAATATTTCAAAACCAGTACAAAAGCAATGTACTGATTCATACATAATCACAAAAAAAAAAAAAAAAAAAAAAAAAAAAAAAAAAAAAAAAAAAAAAAAAAAAAAAACCCTTCATGTTCCAAGTTCACTTAAGAACCATATGCGAACCAAAAGAACATAGAACCGCAAGGCATGACACAGGATATCCAACTCAATGTACTACAAATTGATTACAACTTTCATTTTAGGCGAACACTTTATATCCGATCCTATAATGAAACATTCAAATAGCTATTTTCTACTGCAAACACTAGGGGGGCCACAGCACTCTCTAGTCACTCCCAGGATCCATCACCGGTTCTATGCTAGTACATAATATTAGGTAACTCTGTCCGTCACAAATGCAATAAGCCAATCAGTACAATCCAAACTATAAAAAGCTTGAGAAAAGTTTCACATGATTTGGTAGTCATAATCAGCTATAACAAAAGAAGCAATGATCTTTGCTCTACAATTTTTTCGCAGAAATTGGAATATTTTAATAAGATCCAAATTGCATCTTTTGTGGTTTAAAAATAATACTCCGTATTTCATTATAGATTAGTACAACCATAATAAAATTTTAAAATCAAGCAGGATCCTTGATATCTCCTAATCCCTATCGAAAATTATTTCATTAATGAAATAAATTTTTAACTTAATTCAACTATGGAATTAATATAGTTGTCTATACCTATTATGTTAATACCAACATTACATAAATTCAAGTCTTTCATATTCAAGGGTAGAATCAGCAACGAAAAAATAAAACATGTGAATTCATTTACTACGTACAATTAACATATGGGCAACCAGTCATTCATCCAAAATAAATAATCAAAACAAATCATGCACACATACCTGTAAGATTCTCTTGAAGCCATTTAGAATTCTTGGGGCTAATGTGGCTGTCCCACCACCACGAGTACCTACGCCTTGTATCTGAATTTGACATGCTAGCCAACACTCCAGCAAACAACAAAAAGGTTGGATCTTGAGTATCTCAGGAAGTAGATCCAACCCCGAATCAATTTATTTTTTTTAGTTTTTTTTTTTTTTTTTTTTTTTTTTTTTTTTTTTTTTTTCTTTTACGGAAAAGAAAGTAACCTAGCTCCTTAACTCATACTCTTCTTACCTAAAATCATCAAAAAAAAAGTTAAATTAGACAATTACAAAACAATAGGATTAGCTGATTATATTAACATCTAAGTAGATTACAATAACTACCTTAAAATAAGTACAAATATTTAAAAAAAAAAAAAAAAAAAAAAAAAAAAAAAAATGTAGCTATGAGACCAAAAAGCAATCCTAGCATTAACATTTAAGCAGCAACTCAAAATCAGTCAAAGATGGAAATTTAAGACAAATAATATACTTTCACACTTACCCTTTTAAAAGAAAAATGAACTTATTAAACTTAATTATAAGAAATCAATTTTTTTGGCAATTAAGATGAATAAAAAAATTAAGTTTGAAAAATGAGGTATAATTATAAATGTTGTTGAACAATAAAGATCAACAAACTTACCAAAAAATAAAAGCTTGACAATTGGGTATGGGAAATTAATTTTAGCATAGACAAAGATGAATGAACTAACTACAAAATTAATGCTTGCAAAAAAAAGGGTATAAGAAATTAATGTTTTTGAGCAAAAATTAAGTAGTAAAACTAACAAAAAAATGAAATCTTTAAAGGGGTGAGAGAAATTCATGTTTTTGAATAGAAACCTATGAATAAACTTCCAAAAAAATCAAATCTTGAAAATGAAATTTGGACAAAAATTATGATTAAAATACATTATAAAAATTAAATCTTGAAAAAAGGGGTATGAGTACTATTAGTAATTAAACAATTCAAATGAAAATAAACACATCAAAATAAACTAAAAATCTTGAAATGGGGCATCATAAATTGATGTCATTTAACAAAAATTAAAATGAAAAAACTTACAATAAATTAAAATCTTGAAATGGGCTATCATAATTAAACATTTTTAGCAGAAATTAAGGTTAAAAAACATACAAAAATTAAAATCCTGAAATGGGGTATCATAAATCAATGTTTTTTCAGCAGAGATTAAAGTTAAATACTTTACCCAAAAATAAAATTAAAAAAAAAAAAAAAAAAAAAAAAAAAAAAAAAAAAAAATCATAAAATGGTTATTGCTAAATTCACATTTTTAAGCAAAAATAAACCTAAAAACCCATACAAAAAATAAATTTTGAAAAATGGGTATGATAAATTAACACTTTTATCAGAAATATACATGAAAAAACATACAAAAAACTAAAAATCTTGAAAAAAGGATAAAATAAATCAACATCTTTAAACAAAAAAAATAAAATAAAAAAACTTACAAAATTTATGAAATCTAGAAAATGGGGTTTATGGATTATGATCCCCTTCACCCCTTAATCACCCCATATATTTTTTTTTTCTGCAATCATTCACTTTCAACGGCAGTATTTCTTGTTTATTGTGTGTCAGTGTGTGAGGATGACTTATGGACTGTAAAAAGCAAACAAGTGGATGAGTTAGTACTAATAAATGTGTTTGTTTATTGGGGGGGCTTTTTATTTCACACACATAATAATATGGTGGTATAGTAAAATACTCAAGGTGCATTATGTTGTCCATTATAAGCATGTGTCTTGCAAAATCATTTTTGGGATCTTTTTAATTGAATTGTCAAATATTTGATTGGGTTTTTTTAACTTGTGCCATTATGGCACAAGCTTAGAAGTGTTTAATAAAGACAAATATTTCTTTAAATAACTTAATTTCTATATAAAACACTGATAATTTTGGTAGAAATCATAAATTTAGAAAATTATTAATATCAACGAACATGAGAACATGGTAATGTGAGTTCATTTAATGCCTCTTAACCTCTACCACCATGGCACAAGTTAGAATTTCTCTATTTGATTTTATTGTCATTTTTAATGAGTTTAACGTCTATGTTTTGGATCAGTAGGGTGAGCATCGGGTCAACCCGACCCGACCCAACAAAAATTGACTCGAACCGAAAACCGAAAAAGAGAAATCTCAAACCGATAATCGAACCGGAAAATATATATATATCAAAACCGAAACGAATAACTCGGTTCGGGTCGGTTTTCGGGTTTCTAACCGAAACCGACAAAAACCAAAATAAATATATAAAAACGAACCGAAAAAGGTCGGTTCGATCCGGTTTTGGTCGGTTTGTCAGTTCAGGCCGGTTTTCAGATGGATTTGCTCAGCCCTATTTTGGATTAGTTATTTCTGATTAGTCGTTCGATATCCATTTTATTGGTGTTAGAATGAGCCAAGGAATAGTTTGTTATCAAATCATATGTTCTCACGAATCGATTGTGGGAGCTCGATGGAAATTCTCATAGCATGGAGTGTCGAATTTGATAAAATCAGCTTAATTGAACGAGGCTAATATTGGTTCTGTATGATATGGTCCTCGTATCATGATTAAAAAAAAATGGTGACTACTTTTTGTAGGTGTGACACTTTGTCATTGCTAATGGTTTGGTTCATGTCTATACTATTCTTAGATGGAGTGTTTCATGTGTATTCTAAAGAAGTGACGTTGTTTAAGTGAAGAATTAGCCTTGAACAGGGATGGAAAAAAAATCCGTAATTAATGGAGACTCAATCCTTAAATCCGATTTGATTGGGGAATTCTCGATTTGATGATTGGGGATGGGGATGGGAATGGGTACGGGAAATCCCCGAATTTTGTATACCGGGGTATGGGGCGAGGATAGGGATATCCATATAACATTTACTTTATATGTATATTTTTATGAAAATTGATATGTAATTTATATGCATGTTTGATATTTAAAAGATCAAATAGTTTTCAAAGTGTTAATAATTAAACACTAATTACTATATATTACTTAACCAATGCTTTACCCGAATACACACATACAATGGTCATTATTCTTATATTATATGTATTGTTTCAGTATCTATGATGCTTTAAAGTTGGCTTAACATTGTAACTAATTTAAGTATGAGTGATGTACGTTTCTTGAGATACTTTATGGGTCAAATTCTTTATATTTTCAATGAGTTTGTGTATTTTCATGTTTACTTGATAACGATGGAAAATTCCGAATCCCCGTTGGGGACGGAGATGGGGATGTAAAACTATTCTCCAATGGGGATGGGGGCGGGTATGAGGATGGAAGTGAGAAACGGGAATGGGGATGGGAAATACGATCCTCAAAATTCCCCGTCCCGTTGCCATCCCTAGCCTTGAATTGCCATTATAAGTATTTGACTCACTTTCATGATCCAGTTTAAGAATTAACCGATTCTAACTCAGTACTAGTTTGACTCTGATTCTAAATTTGTATATACACAATTTTTTTATTTTTGATTTTAGGTGCAAATACACGTAAACAATTAATATAGAGAGAGAATCAAATGCAACGTTTTGCATTTGATCTATATAAAAAGTTTAAAACTCTGGCTAACAAGTGTTCATTTTTTAAGATATGATGAATATTAAATTGATGAACATCGTGTATGATGGACATAAAAATGTGATGAACATCATTTGATTTGTTTATCAAAGGATGTTATCTTCCTGTTATGAGGAGCCATTTATGAACATCTATTGACGAACAAAATTATGAAGTTTAGGGTTTGTTAGTCAATAATTGTCCTAGTAGTTTCGATTAAACGAATGTATGATAAAATTAGAAAAAGATTGAAACCTGATTTTGTGAGTTTGAATGATTTTGAAACTGAATTGAGAAAGAATGTTGTGAAAAATGATAAGTTGACGGAAAATATGTACAAGACGTGAAATTAGGGAAGAAAGATGGCTGTCACACTCCCAAAATTGGGTCCAGCGGAAGCATACATGTAGCTGGGGTGTAACTCAATTGGTATTACAACACAAGTTCAAAAATGGTTTTCACTTGAATCATTTAGAATAAAATAGTTTAATCAAAAATGTTGAATTTACATTGTTAAAAGTAGTGCGGAAGTAGGCCCTTAAAATAGTTTAAAACGGACCCCAAATGAATAATCAGAGTCTTCTATGACCATGCCATGCCCTGCCAAAACCTCCTGTAGCGTGACATTGATTAATACCTGAAAATACATGCTAAAGCGTCAACACGAGGTTGGTGAGTTCATAGAGTCTAGTATAAAATGAAGTACATTGCATTTGAATGAAGATTTCTCAGCAAATGCATCATAAATCCACTCAGTTCCAAGTCCCGCCATAAGAGACTTGTAACCTGTGTGTTTACGACCCACTGCCAAATATGATTTGGTTTACGTGAACAAAAGTAATATGTGGACCAATAATCAAAATAAGTGTAGTTCGACCAATACATTCGGTTACATGACCAATTCATTCAGTTATATTACCCCGGACATTCAGATATGTTACCCATACATTCGGATATGTTACCTTTACATTCAGTCGTGTATGTACATAGTGATGGAGCCGGTTCATTCGGTTAAGTATGTATAATAATGGAAAAGGATTGGGTACAAAGGTAAAAAGAATTAAGTGTGATGCAAATGAATATACACTACATTCGATTGAGTAACGAATTCATAACTGGAACAAATAAATGTTTAACTAAACATGTAGCATAATCATTTAAATCAAGTATACATTTAGATGAAAACGAGCATGTATCTCCCCCAAAGCAGTTATAAAACAAGTGAAAATAGTAGGGGCTATGACTCACCTGGTGCGATAGCTACGATGACAAAAGTGGATACACAGAGATGAGGTTCGATCTCTAACCGCAACCTAATATGAATGATATGATCTAATGTAAGAAATGAAATGATGCAATGAATGTACATGCACATGATACCTATACCACTCATAGCTTGAAAATACTAATTATTGTCAAAATAAACATTTTCCATACTTAGGAAAAATAAGTCTAACTAGACTAATAAAAACTAGCCGTAGGATATCGTATATAAAACGTTAGCGTTATATTCATCGCCTTGAAATAACGTCTAGTAGTCGTATAAATAAGTCTTGGGTCGTACGTACTTCGTTAGTTAAGAATATAATTCTTGAACAATAAATCTAGAAAATATAGTATTTAGTACGTAGTTATATTATTTCTATTAGTGACTATATATATATATATATATATATATATATATATATATATATATATATATATATATATATATATATATATATATATATAGTTTTGACGATTTTAAAACGTGTATAACTTTGTCGTTTTAAGTCCATTTTCTTCGTTCTTTATATCCACGGATTCGTCTTAGTATGTACTAATATATTTTTGATAGCTCGGCTTCTCTAGGTTACATCTAACGCCTCGGTTTGTCCGACGAAAATCATCCAACAGCATGAAATTTTCAGTAAAATAGTTTTCGTCGTTAACCTTGCAAAAATCATATCTCCTTCGTTATAAACCGTTTTAATCCGTTCTTTCGCCAAAAGTTTCGTTTTTGAAAGTATTTTCTAAATCTTTGGTTAAAAATTTCCCCTGAGTTCCTGAGTTTTCCAGATTTTGCATTTTGGGACAGTAGGTTCATAGACAAGTTCTAAACTCATTTCCAATGTTCCAAACTAGTTTCTAATCCACCCAAATCACTTCCAATCACCACAAATCTAGTCTATTCCTACCATACACCTTCTTAAGGTGTCATGGGTTCTTAAACAACATCAATTAACTAGATCTAACAAGGGTTTCCATTTCTAGGGTTTCAAAGACATAAGTATATATAATGATTGTATAAACTAACATATGCATGTAATCTTGTATAGAAATCACATGATCATAAAGATAACTTGAAGAAATTATGAAAAAGAGTTTTGATAACTTACTTTGAAAGATTATGGAGTTTGGATGGGTAAAACCTAAGAAACCTTGAGTTTTTATTTCAAAACTCAAACAAGGATCACCAAATGAACTTAAATATAGCTTGATCTTGGAAAAATGGTGGATCTTGGTCTTAGTTTGGTTTTGGGTCGTGGGTTTGGAGTAGAGAGGAAGAAGAATGAGTTAGATATTTTGTTATGAGTTTATGGATGAGTATGGAAAGGTAACTTGGATATTTACTTGTGAATTTTAGGATAGATTAAGTACAATCAATTGCCAAGGGTTAAAGGGGGGTGGGGGGTTTGTGGCCGGTTTTTCAAAGGAGGAAAAAGGGCAAAAAAAATGCTTTTGATTTAATTAGGATGAGTAGTGGAGGGTTAGTATAGTTTTTAGTTGTATATTTTAGGTAGTTTTAGTTAGTTTTTTGTTATAATCGGGTACCGGGTTGCGAGAAATAAATTTTAACGAAGTTAACCGGGACTTAATAAAGTCATAAAAATAATAAAAATATGTTGGGTACAAAAATTGAGCGTTTGGACAATTATTATTTAGTTTTCACGAAAACCGTCGTAATTATATTAAACTTACGATGTAAATTAAATAAATTTCCAAAATACCGGGTAAATAAATTTTATAAATTTTTTATGACGTTGTAAGAAGTTTAAAATATATCGGAACCATTGTGAGGATTTTTAGATATGTTAGTTATATTTATTAATCGCGTGTTAACGTTTAATTAAAATAAATATACGTAAAACGTTAAATATACCAAAAATATTAATATTAATATTCTACGAGTGGTATAGTATGCAAATGTTATTATGATGATATGTAGACTATTTCTAGTCCGTATGAAATGTCCCTACTAATAAAGCATGAATTCGCACCTGGACCAATACGGTTACGCGAATTTAAATATCCGTAAACTAAATTTACGATGAAATGAGCAATGCACATGAATAGTGTTTTCTTTCCGGGAATGAATAGTGTTTTGTGAATAGTAATATTTTTGAACGCTTCTCAGAATATGAAACTGACATAAAAAAATAATGAATAGTAAAATGATGAATAGCGTTTTGATGAATAATGATTTATGAATAGTAAAATGTCGAAGTTTGAAAAATGACCTGAAATGATGAGTTGTGACAACGGCATGTGTCACGCTTAAGCGACCTTTTTAACTTTTGTAAAGACTGTGCTTTCAAATAAGTGATCTTATAGCCTCCTAAAAGAACATTATATCAATATAACAATAAGCGGGCTTTGAAGCCCATCCTTTTTATCCTTGGGTCGGGTTATTTGAGCCCCATTTTGTGATATGTTAATTTGGTACCCGGCCCTTACTGTGCTCTTTAACTCACATCCCCTTCTTTCCTAGAGGCTCCGAATGGGTACTAAATCCACCGGTGATTAACCGACCTCCGATCCAGAGAAGATGAGTTACTGTTATGCTACAGTTGCCTGTGAGGGGGTGTACAGTAAAACGCACAGTAACGCTAATATTTTAATCCAAGGGTGTTGTGTGATTGCCATCTGTTATGTTCTACAGGAAATGGGTTTTTTATAGCCACATATGTTTGATGGTATTCTTGAAGCTTCTTCCCATGCGATGACCTGATTTTTTCCTTTTTATTGTTACACACACCACTCGAAGATGTTTGGTTAAAGTGGATGATGGGTACAGATTAGGTTTTCCTGATTTTGGGTTTTATGATTGAATGTTTCTGTGCCTTGCTTCAAACTCAGGTATGCATTTTTTTTTAAATTGGAATTTAATATATGTGTTGATAAAAAGATTGGAATTTTTCCTTAGAAAAAAATTCTTTTTACTCTATTTGTTGTTTCATAGCGTAATTGTACAATTAATGAGGTCCGTTGGTTCAATGTTATGTTAGTAAAATTGGTTAAAGTCTATTTGTCGATATCATTAATAAACCTTAGAACAAACAATCAAATTCACTATATGTTTTTTGTCATTGGACAAGTATGTTTTATGGGGTGTTTATGGTTGCTTATTACTCCTTATATTTTATGGGGTGTTTTATGGGCTGGACCACAAATAACTAGAAAATGTTGAGGTATGAAAATCTGTTATCGCTTTCTTGAATCTCAATGTTATGTGGATTTATATTAATTGCAAATTATATTTGCAGGCAACCGGTGAAGATTACTAGGTTGAGGCTGCAGATACCATGAAGCCGTTCCGCACTTTTCTTGATGCTAACCTACTTAGAATCATGTCTATTAATCATGTTTTCGGTGCTCTTAAGGTACATGGTTGTTTATATATCATGGTTCAAGAACGCTGACCTTCGCCCCTTTTTGGCTAAGGTGCCACTTTCAACCCACTCAGTAGGCAGTAGTATGTGTATTTCTGTTGTGCTTTAGACATAGGAAACATTTTAAACGAGGTCAGAAGCCACCCCAACACATTTTTTTTGACACTCAATCATACGTGTTGAGTTACAGCACAAATCATTGGGACTTCATAGCTATTTTTTTTTCAACTTAAAGATACATAACTCATGGCTCGGTCAAAACATTCAGTATGTATATGCTTTTATGTGTTTGGATGAATGATTGAGTTCGTTTGTTGCAGCCACATGAAAAAGTGGTCATTATGTATGCGGAACTACCCGAAGCAGCTGTTAATGATTTTGTGATCTCAAAAGACTCCCAATGATTGAACCAACTAGAATTCATAACGGGGCAGAGGAGAACAAAGAGGCTCTCAGGAAATCTACCCGGGAGGAAGATGAAGACTTCCGGATCTTGGAATACCAGCTACAAAAAGGAAAGGTTGCCCTATGTATAAGATTGGTTTATTCTATTACATTGTATTAAGAGGGGTTAGGCGCGCTTATGCCAAGGTATTGTTGTAGTTATCGCAGGCTATATACAACAGTGAACAAGGCTGTGGACAAGGGTGAACAAGGTTCTTCTTTCCTTTTTAAACGGGATACTGGGGCCAATAAAGGTATTATGTGCCAAGCTACTGGAAGATGCAATAATTAATGTGGAGACAACGTGGTGTAAAGGTGTTTCAAAGAAGGCGACTATTTTTGCTTGGAGATCACTGCTTCAGTGGGCAAACTCAAGGAAGAAAACAAAGGTCAGAGATACATGTAATGTCTACGGTTTAGACATCTTTGTTTCACTCTTAGTTAGTCACTTAAAGGAGTTAATTGGGGCTAATGATTACATATTGTAGGTGATGATACGGGAAGTTGTAAGAGCTTTAGAAGTTATGCTTTTACCTTAAACAGAAAGCAAGATGATGCAAGTTTCTTAAGGAAGGGATTGAAAGCGGAGGAATAAGGTATGTCACTCGGTCCGGAGGCGACTAACGTTTACTCATGAATGTGTGTCTGTGACACATATTTTAACTCTACCAACCAAGAAATTGTTTTTAACCTTTAACTGTGATAATGACAATATGGCATTAGAAATATGGTTCTTTTATGTTGTTTTGTGCAGAATTTTAAGGTTAAAGTGGCTGCAATGAGGATCTGCCAGCATCTCAACGACAACCACTAAATAATTTTTCGATGGTACGTACATTGTTGAAAGTCCCTCAATGCCTATTTTAAATGCATGTAACCTCAATTTGCTGTTACTAACAATCTTAGATTGTGTCATTTTTTCTTGATTCGTATTTAAGATATACACATCTTTCGGCAAGTTGCTTTAAAAATCTGTGCCGCATACGAAACTGGATCTGGGTCGCCCAGTCACTTTTGCACCGCTACTTTTTTTTTTTTTTTTTTTTTTTTTTTTTTTTTTTGGAATTTTCAGCCTTATTCATGGTATATAACTTACCATGTTATCACCATATGTGCCATAGCCAAAACCTTATTAGCCATCCCGAGATAAAGTGGTCATAAGTTAACTTAAAAGTCTGATTGTGGGGATATTATTTAGTACAATTTCAAAAAGGGGTCGAAACAGGGCCAAATTACTAAGAAATGGGTATTTTCTTTATTGATTACTGAATTCGGTAAGTCTTTAGTTGTTATTTCAGTAATGTGATGCTTATATAGTGATTTTGGGTTTGTAGCAAAATTTTTATTAAACATCAGGTAATTACCATGAGAAAGTGGGTTAATAGATAGCGTTTATATTGCTCAAAATTTCGAATTGTGACAGTTAGATAGTTACTGTATGAATTGTTTAGATATTTAGATACTTATTGCTCATATGAGAACCATGTAGTGATTCTCTTGGAGATTGTGAATTGGAGACAGTTGCAAAGAAACTAGCTGAACTTACTAGAAAGGGGATGACAAGAATCATTGGAGGTGGAGATTCAATAGCAGCAGTAACGGTTCCACTTTTTCAGGTCGGTAAAAAGCTAAGGGACGCTGATGTGGAGAATAAAAAAAGTACTAAACAAGTACTGAAAAAAAGGTATGGGTTCTGGATTTTACAAAAGATGCTTTTGTTAGAAAGGGTAGAGCTTCAGCATATCAGGTAGTTAATAAATTTCCAATAGCAATTATGCATTTTGATTTTATGCTTTTCGTATGTTATTATTATTATTATTTTTCTCAAGAAGAACATTTTATTACTCAACTGGCAACAGTTTTTGTGCCCATTGAATTCATTCACTTATAATTTATAACAGTTGGATATTTATTTTACATGATCTGATGTTATATAGAATTTGGATTCTACATACTTCAGTAGTAATTTAATTGGTTGGCACATGTTAAGTCCCATACTTTGTTTCAGCTAATTTGTTTGATTTTATGCTTCAGTAGTAATCTAATTTGTTTGCGTTTGCTCATGCTCTGGACGACATTTTCTTTAGTACTAGCACAATCGAAAACTCAATAATAGGCTGCAAATTTGCTATCTTTGTTCAAAACAGGTATGTGGCTATATAGATTTTTGTACAGCCTATATGAGCCATCATGCTGGAATTATAACCGATGAGATATTCAGCATTCCAAATTGCCGATTGCGATGATTGGTATGGTAGAGGCCCTCACAGTTTTTGACAGGATGTGCTCTATGGGTATTTTGCAATCTTTACATCTATGTGAGTCAATATAATAGGGAAAATATCAGTTACTATATTACTATCTTTATAATGCTGGCAAAACAGATTATGCTTCTAATTATCATATTGTTTAAGGCTCAACCATTTATCATAACTGAAATTTGTATAATTATTATTATAATTATTGGAAGTTCAACCATTTATGAATAAACATTTTTAGACCGAAAGTCGTTCTTTGGACTTATTATCTCTGGCCGGTTGTTCACCTTTAATGTATCAAGTTTGTATGTGTATACATAATGCGTAATAATATTACGGAAAGTACCCCGCAGCAACGCGCGGGTAATCCCACTAGTTCTTAATTATCCTTCTAAAAGTATGTTGCTTTTTTTATTTGGTGGAAAAAAATTGTCCATTTTGTGACACTTCAATCAGAAACAAGCATGTGTCACTAGAAAGAAGTATAAGAACATTTTTGGGGGATAAATCATTTCTCTTTTCAAAAGATTAAAAAATAGGCATAATGTTTTTTTCCCTTGAGTGTTAGCTAAGTATGCTTAAGGGCATAATTTTTTTTTTCGTAAGTTTGCATTTATCGTACTTTAACTTTCTTTTTAGAGCTTTTTATAATGGAATGTTTCTTGTGTGAATGAGGCATCTCTAATACAATTGTATACAAAGATTAAGGGTGCGTTTAGTTGAACAGAAATTCTTTATTTTTTCAAGAAATTTTTCATAAAAAAATGAAAAAATTAAAAACGCGTTTAGTCGCACTTTTTTCCAACAATTTTTAAAAAAATGAAGTTCTCATTTTCTAAATTTTAACTAAGAAAGTGAAAAGTTCATTCTATCATTCCCACTTTTTTTTTTTTTTTTTTTTTTTTTTTTTTTTTTTTCTCATTTTCTTTCTCAACTCCAAAAAAAACACATACACCATTCTACCGCTAATCTCTCGTGTCATCCTCCACCGCCGACAGTCGCCGCCGCCGCCACCGCCGCAATTTGAGGTAATTTTTTTATCATTTAAAAAAAAGAAAAATATAACTCCAACTAAACGTGTTTTTAAAATTCTCAACTCTTCTCTAGAAAAGAAAAACCATCATTTTCTCAAGAAATTTAGAGATAGAAAAATTGAGAAATTTTTCGCCAACTAAACAGCCCTTAAAGAACTCAAATAAGTTTTGTTGCAATGTAATGCCGAATTAAATTTGAAGCTGGAACTTTGTTACAAAATCCATCATATTTATCGTCGTTGGAGCTCCTTGCTAGGGGTTTTGTTTTTTTTCTATATAATTTGCCGTTCAAAAAAAAAAAAAAAAAAAAAAAAAAAAAAAAAATCCGTCATATTTATCGTCGTTGGAGCTTTTATCAGGAATGTTGTTATCAAGGCTTTGGGTTTTCGAATTTGTCAAGATAGAGTATGCAAGACACATCATCATATATCCCATTTTAAGTATTGAATACTGCACATATTAATCTCAATAACATACACTATGTAGGGCTCATTTTTAAGCACTAAAGATCTATAAGCCTTAGGTGGCATATAGGAATCTAATAAGCACAAAGGTATTAAACGTAAATTAATTTGCGTTGAACAAATAATTGAGTTCCAAAAAAAATATGAGACAAGTTTGAAATTTGTCATGTATGATTTATGGGGCCTTTGTGCACATGGTTAGTTTTCTTTGTTCGGCTAAAACCGAAAACTAGCATATCCCAATGTTGTTGACCCTTAAAAGCTAGCTAACAAAACGAATAAGCTTTTAGTTGAAATGTATTAAATATTAGAAATAATTATAGTAATGTATAGTGTGCTCAGGAGATAAAAAATGTTTATTCGGGAATAATTATAGTAATGTATAGTGTGCTCAGGAGATAAAAAAATGTTTATTCGGGACAAATGGACAAGGGAATAAAAGATAGATGAAGTCCTGAAGATAACCAAAAAAGAGTTTAGCGTATGTTGGCCGGACGGCACGCTTTGTCCGGACGACATGCCCCATTCCGGAAGGAATTGTCGAAGACTCAAAGCCGAGGATATTGAAAGTTCCTCTTTTTGTCCATAACAACATTTTATCCTTTGAGCAATAGCATAAATCGTCAAAATGCCGCCACCCCGAATTTTACAGGATTGTGCCTCACGTGTGTTCTGATACCTATTCACTAGACTAGGCATAGCTCGGCTTGCTTACTCCCCATGCAACACAGGTATCAAGGTGAAGGTAGTATTTACTCTCATTTATTACTTTACCCTCCGGATTACCACAATACTTACTCTCACACCAGATCTTGGGATAAAACCCAAGGCGAGTCTAACGTGTGTGTTTCTTGTGTGAAGTACTTCGGATCACTAAGAAGACTCATACCGAAGAATCTCACACCAATCCAAGCCTACCCTCAGGTTTTTGCCTCAACAGCATATGAATTAACATGTGTGCTATTCGATGAAATTTGGAGAACATGTTCTTAATTATCTAAACAGTTGACAACTATATTTATGTCATAGAACTTGATCTAAGAATATTGTGACATAACTTAAATAGGATAAGTGTTTGTGAATAAGTCTTGTTGACCTAACCAAAAGAATCATGCATGAAGGTATATTGATCACTTCACGTATTTGATATTCAAAATGACACAAAATAGTTATGTTGGGCTAAATATCATTAAGAGTGACATTTGTATTTGGTTTCTCAATCCTTAAAAGATGTATAGAGTTATAGACATATAAACGCTAAAAGTATATGGTTCAAGTACCCTTTTTTTTTTTTTATAATAGATTTGTTATTAACTAATTGTGTTCACAACAATTGTTTAGCATAAATAATAATAATAATAACAATAATAATAATAATAATAATAAAAAGAGGCTCATTTCGATTAACATATATGGTGTAATGTTTTAACCATTACTAGTACTAATTAATGAGTATGTTGACTAAAGTTGAAGAGTTACGTAAGAACAATATGACTATGTGTTATCACGTATGGGCATGCTTTTGGAAAACATTAGGGTTTTTTTTTTTTTTTTTTTTTTTTTTTTTTTTTGAAATAGAAAACATTAGGATGAATTAACTACTTTTTGAGTAAACTTTTTTTTGTCTTTTTAGGTTGCAAAAGTCATATCCGAGTGGCAAAAAGTCAAGCAAAAACCCATATAATCGCGTCACTTGCTGCATAGATCATCTTTGGATATTTGCTTAATTTTTGGTCTCTCAGGGATGTGATGATTCAAGTTTGAGGCATTAATAATCCTATGCCTAGAAGTATTATTTGTTTCCAAAAAAAAAGTATAAGAAAAATGATGCATAAAGTTTTAATAGAGTTAACTTGTTATGTAGTACTATTTATTTGGGTTGAGCACAAACTCAAGAAAACCGAGCCAAATCGGACCGAACCGAACGACTATATTCTGTTCGGTTTCGGTTCTATATATTAACGTTTTTTTTTTCCGATTCGGTTCAGTTCGACCTAAAATCGACAAAAAATACATCTAAAGCATATAAACCAAACCGAACCGACACGAAACCGAACCGAAACGACCATATTAGGTTCGGTTTCGGTTTCGGAGTAGTATTTATACAAAATTCAAAAGATGTTAAGTTATAAACTTAAAGGTTTGTTTGTCATTTCATTAAAATTAAAAGGGGTGTTTTGGAGTTCTCTTAAAATCTACTGTACCTGTACAGTTCAGTAACGCTGTGTTCTTGAGTTCCCTTTCCCCTTCCTTTCCCTTTCCGGCCAAAAATGGGCGGAAGATTTTATTAAAAATCTTCCTCCCTCCTTCTTCTCAGCTTCACTTTCCCCTCTTAAAAAAAACTCAAGAACACAAAACACATTCTATTTCCTTTCCTTTCCTCTCAAATTTTAACTCGAGAACTGAGCCTAAATGTTCTTACTGACATGGGCAAGCCACATGAATGAATTGTACGTTCTGAACTTTTAATTGTACGTTTTAAACTTTTACTAGTTGAACAAACTTTTCATCATTCAGTCATATACGATCCTTAACACATCAATATTAAAGACGGGTCAATAAGCAAGTAACTTAAAATTTTAAATTGTCGTCTGTTGAGATCTCTTCTGATAACCCTAGAGATAGGGTATCCGTTGGCTGGTGCAATGAATTTTGGAACATGTTAAATTGTTAGTAACATGTAGTCCCCAATCACATTCATTTCACCAATGAAATTTCCATTTTTAAAATACGGATTATTTCAATTTGTCTAGCGATTTGAGCAACGTTATAAGACTACCCGGCAGTGACCACATCGACAATCATTTTTATGTCATCTCAGCTTTCTCTCTCCTGCGACTTACAACTGACTTTTAAACACGGTAAACTGACTGACATCTATTTTTTTTTCTCCAAAGAAACTCATGTTTTTTACAGTATATATAAATTGTATATAAAATGATAAAATAAACATGGTATTTATAGGGTTTAAAGGGTTATTTTAAAAATTAAAAAAGTTTTTTTGGGTTTGAGATATGCATTTTAATCCGTCGTATGCCTGACATTGGTTTCCAAAAGATAATTGGCCGACTACTAAGACCTTTGGGTTGCAGTGGTGCCAACCCACATTGATCGACATAGACCCATTGGTCGACTGACCAATTGGAGGTAGCCTAGTTTATCATTATTCTAGCAAGTTACTTGACAAAAAACTAAACTGCTCATGACTCAACTATATATAAAGTTCCGTTACATAGATATGGCGTTATATGATCGACATGCTTAATTTATAGATCCAATAGTATGCTTTGTCTATTCATTATTTGATACGCGATTAGGATATTTTTGTCATTTTTCATATTACCTTTAATTTTACATATCTCGGTAGACTCCTTACACATATAAGTTCTACATGTTAATGATTTTCTCATAACTTTGTACATATAAACAAGTATAAAAACAACACTACTATTTCTATTAACAGGTGCAAGAAATTTAAAGTGAAACAAAGAAAAAAGAAAATGATTATGCAAAGGTAGGTTGGAAGTAGGAGGATATGAATGTTACATTTTACTTGTTTTTTGGTATGCTTTAGTGGCACTCTTATTGGATTTCACCGACACCAAGCATTTGTGATGCCACACCAACTCTTTCAAGCAAAAAAGCAAATGTGCCATTGGTTTAGAAAGCGACTTCACAAAACATCACTTAACAAAAATGACAAAATAACCTCAAAAAAGTCGTTCTTTCACTTTGGGTATATATAATAATAGGAAAATAGTACCTCTATATAAACTTATAATTATGGTAAAAGCAATAAGAGATTGACTATTCTTTTCTAAAGTATCGACATAAAACACCTGTTTACTTCATTTATGGATGGATCTTAGTGGAGACCGGAGAAGTTCACGGCCCTTTAAAAACTTTGAGGTTTTACTTATATTTGCTTAAAGAAAATACAATTTTGGCCCTCCCAAATTAACTGATAGTTTCAATAAATTCACCCAAGTTCCGTCTATGACTTCATTACTAATACCAACGACATAAAAAACACACTAAGCTAATTAATCAAGTTTGATCTTAATCTAACATCATTAAGTCCATACGAATCAGCAAATCTTTTTGGTGGAGGTCATGAGCGTGAAGATGAGTTGGATGACTATGATGATTACTCGAAGCAAATTTATGATCTTCCAGGGGAATTGGATGCTCTTAACGCCATTTATGGCTTTAATCTCCAAGGTCGTAGGAAGTAGGTTATATTTTTGTCCGAGTCTTTAAATGGTTTGTTTTCTTGTCTAGAAAATTGGAAGTATCTTGTTATGTAAGCCTTTCGCCTATGTAACGGGCTGAGATATGAGAATCACTCATATCCGTTGTACTTAAATGTTTTTTGGAGTAATATATTTACCGGGTCGTTGACCTTTTACCCAAAAAAATAACATCATTAAGTCCATTTACCATGCAGTCCTATTCTCACCATCAACGCATGACAACTTTCAACTCTAGTAATAACTATACGTACTTTTCATCACCGATTAATAAATTTCTACATCATACATGTTTTTGTGTGTGACCAGTGGCGGAACTAGAACATTTTTTTTAGGGGGGCCGAATTTATTTTGGGGGGGCCGAATCGGAGATTTGTTTGTAACCTCAACTAAATTACCTCTAAAACCTATAATATTTACACTAGGTGCCGCAAAATTTGGGGGGGCCGGGACCCTCCCCTGCCCCTTAAAAGGTCCGCCATTGTGTGTGACTTCAATGCAATAATATGGTCCAACATTTGTTAAATTAATTTTCTTATATTTATGTGTGAAATAAGATGATGTCCCCCAAATGGTAAATGTAGGGTAGATAATTGTGTGAACCCAAGGTAGGCTAAACACAATAATTTGTGGGACAAAATTTGGAAAGGTTTAATACCCTACAGCCATAATAAAACAAAAAGTTACGGGAGAGGCCCTCTTCTCCATTCCTTGCTAGTATATGAATATGGCAAGTCATGTCACACATGACACACCCACACCCTTCTATTTATTATTTTGGTGTAAAATAGTTATAACAATAAATAGATTAATACTCCATACTTAAAAAGGCTTTTTTTTTTTTTTTTTTTTTTTTTTTTTTTTTTTTTTTTTTTTTTTTTTTTAGTTTTAAAGTCATCTACTATGGTAAATTTTATAAATTTAATATTTCTTGTTATCTCAACAATTTATAAACCTTTTGAGTTGATAAATCTATTTCTTTTTATGGTATAAATATTTTTTAAGCTTTATACTTGTTTCACATAACAATATATTAAATGTTTTAAAATTATAAAAAAGTTAAGGTTTAAGACCTTTTCATACAATGTAATCATAAAATGACAATCCATTATGGTTGAAACAAAACATGAACATTTTCAAGTTTCATAAACTTATTTCTTAAACCGCACATAGTGGATGCTCTTAGGTTAAAATCGACGTAAAACCTCCGAAGTCATCCGTAATCCGTATAAATGATTGATCATTTCACGAAAACCAGCCTCAAGCGATGTTTAGATGTCATAATTATCTTTCGGCGAAAGTGAGATCTAACTCCGACCATTTTTTCAAATATGCATTTTTTTTAGCTCTATGCAACTACCTACTTTTTTTTTTTTTTTTTCCTTTTCCTTTTTCTTTTTCTTTTCTTCTTCTTCTTCTGAACGGCGGCTTTATAAAGCTAGCAAACGCTAGTCAACATGCTTTGCACGGGTATCTTAATAAAGGAAATGGTATTTAATTGCGTAAAAGAAAATATATACCTAGAGATTATTTGTAGTTTCTTAACGAGAATAAAATTCTAAATTGAAGTATATATAGAGGGATCGAAAAACCTTAGTTTGCAAATAGATCAAGAAGTTTTGAGTTTCATTTTTATGGTATGTAAGTTATTAGTTTATGTTGGGAGAAATTTCGATCAATCTGTCAAATGAAGAATTTGGCCGAGTTCAAATTGCATTTTAGTCGAGTAAAATCAATGATTTCGACCACTATATTTTGATCTCAGTAACAAGTGAAGTCATATATTTTTCATTTTGTTTTGAACTTTGAATTTTTATAAGGACGTGTTAAAAATAAAACCTCACTATATATATTAAGACAGATTTGTTTCATAAGATTAAAAAACTATTAGGAAACACATGTCCATTCTTAAATACGCTAACAGCACCCGTCGTGGGACATTTTTTTCCTCACGTCATCCTATATCGCGAACAAATTACTGAAGCCCGACACCTCTCTTCATGCCATAGGGTCTGGTGTTGAAATCACCCGCCGGTGTTATCCGTTTTTTTCTTTTGTCTTTTGTCTCTTATTTTTTTTTGGTTGTATTTGATCATTGTGTTTTATTGGTTATTTGTGGACGTGATGGAGGGGAGATGTTTTTTTTTTTGTTTAATTTACATATTCCAACTTCCAAGTTACAGGAAAAAGATGCTTCGATAGCAGCACTTTTTGCTATAACGCGAAACGGATAACTCTAAATCACTAAATCACGTAGTGTTGCAATAGTTCTAAAACGATATGCAATAATGCAGGTTTGTTTCTACAACATTGACTATGTGCTCTCTCACCTTTATCACATATTATAAAATAGTATTGGTAGATGGTTGTCGGCAAATTTGATGTTTATGGATTAGCTAGAAAAATAATATAACTTTTTCTTAGATATTGAAGAGTTTATTTTATTAATCCTTAAGATGTATAAAAATGTGTCATGCTTAATTCGTCAACTAAATAATTACAACTGATTTTTCTATCGAACCTTTCTTGAAGAGGCCTGTATAATATTTAACGTATACTCAATAATTTTTATGCATAAAGTAGAAGCCACGTTTTCATAGAGCCAAGAGATACAATTAGGCTTAAATGGATACAAAATCCCATATTTTCATGCTGCTAAATATTAGATATTAATTAATTAACCGTTTATAACATTACTTTAATTTATTCATTTTCTATTTTTAAAATGGTTTTTTACGTGCACACTGTACTTCCTTTGATGAAATGAATGCTATAGTTGTTTGAAACTACTTTGAACAATCTAAACAACAATTTTAGTACAAGCGCTTTAATAAAAATAATCATTTTCAAATTTCTATGTACTCAAAACTCATGAAAAAAATTGATGTTTTGTAGTACCAATAAGTGTTGATTAATTCAAATGCTTATTCACTATTAAACATTGTCGGTGTCGATTCTTCTAATTTTGCATTTTTGCTAAAGCTGAGATTTTGCTTAAACATTTTGTTTACCAACTTTTGTCACAAGTACGTCACATATGCATGAAAAAATTATTGTTGCACAATTTGGAATGCTAACCCAAGATCTTTGGCTTACTAGCATAAATTTGTCCACTACTTTTAATCATCTTGTTGATTTGATGGATATCTTAGTTTGTATCTGGTTGTGCTATTGCGTTTTATATATATTTTGCCTTTAAAAAAAATAAAAATAAAAATAACGTGTCATGGGTTCATATAAGATAGTTGATGCCAAAAATAATATGGGGCAGTGTAAATGAGAGAAAATTAAAGTGTTACATTGTAATCGTGCATGTATACGTTTACAAGAAGCAAAAGTTTTAAGAGTATTTTTTAGTTGAAAAATAATTCTTTTTGGCTTTCCAAAATATAAAGTAAGTGGATGGTATAAAGTACAGCACGATTCAGCTTTGCAGAAAACAGTGATTGTTTCACGTTGCTAATTTCTAGGCTCCACAACTTCATGTCTCAACATTCTTTTAATTAAAATACCACTCTTTCTTTTTCGATTAATTAAAAGTTAAGCAATTAATTTGACTTTTTTGCTAGTTGTTGCTCATTAAGTTATGTGAATTGATATGTACACACGTTTATTTTTATTTTTATTTTTTTTCTCTTCGAAAGGCAACACATAAAATTACATGGGCATTTTTTTAGTTTTATTCATTAATCTAATGTGTGCAAAGTAAAATACTATGTGTAGATAAAATATCAAATTTTAGGCCAATTGCTTGCTGTAATGTGATATACAACGTATCAGTAAAATCCTAACCAATAGAATCAAGGATTGGTTGAGCAAGATTGTGAGTCTTAATCAGAGTACTTTTGTGCCAGGAGGATATATACAAGATAATATTCTCATTACTCAGGAATTACTTAGAGGCTATAATAGAAAGAATGGTCCCAACTCCCAAGAGATGTGCAATGAAGATAGACATATAAAAAGCTTATGACACAGTAAATTGGGGCTTTCTAAATGATGTTCTAAGGGTTGTTGGTTTTCATGAAACAATGGTAAATTGGATTATGACATGTATTACTTCTACTTCTATCTCTATCTGCATCAATGGTGAAGTTTGTGGTTTTTTTAAGGGTGGGAGAGGGCTTAGACAAGGAGATCCCATATCTCCTTATCTTTTCACTCTTGTAATGGAAGTATTCAACATGATAATGATGAAGAATATTGGAGATGCTCAGAATTTCAAATATCATTCTGGATTGTAAAGACCTAAAGTTCATCCATTTGTGTTTTGTTGATGATCTATTGGTTTTGTGTAATGGGGACAAGGATTCATTGGCTGTTGTAAAGAAATCTCTTGATGATTTAGCAGAGTTTCATGATTATTTCCAAACATGAACAAGAGCACAATATTTTTTGGTAGTATTCCTGAGTCACAGAAAGCTACTTTGCTTGAAGTAATTCCTTTCAAATGTGACAGGCTCCCAATGAAATATCTTGGAGTTCCATTATTGGCAAAGCAGCTTGGTGTAAATGATTGTAAGAGTTTAATTGATAATGTGGAAGGGAGGATTAACAGCTGGAAGAACAAGTGCTTTATCATATGCTGGTAGGATTCAGTTAATTGCTTCTGTCCTATCAACCATGCAGCAATATTGGGCCTCTGTATATATGCTTCCCACTACTGTCACTAATGATCTTGAAAAGATATTCAAAAGATTTGTGTGGAATTCTGGTAAGTCTGCTAAAGGAAAAGCAAGAGTTGCTTGGAATGTGGTGTGTAGACCTAAAGATCAAGGAGGTTTATGTATAAAACCTTTAAGACAGTGGAATGAAGTTCTTTTGGTATCTCAAATTTGAAAAAAATATTGCTAATAAAGAATCTCTTTGGGTTAAATGGGTCAATAAAGTGAAATTAAAAGGAAATAGTATATGGGAGATTGAATATCACAATTCTGATAATTGGGGTTAGAAGCAGTTACTTCTAATAAGAGACAAGATAAGACATTATGTCAAGTATTCAATTGGTGATGGCAAGAGTGTCTTTATGTGGTATGACAATTGGAGTAATATAGGTCCACTTATTAACATTGTTCATAACAGAGGATTGTATGAGGCTAGGATGGGTAATAATGATAAAGTGAGTGATCTTATTGCTAATGGTGAGTTGATGTGGCCAAATGAATGGAATAGTAGATTTCCTGAGCTTCAACAAATCAATGTTCCCTTAATTTCCGATAGCAAGGATAGTAATGTGGATGGATAGTAATGGAAAAATAAGTGAATTCTCAGTTAAAGTAGCTTGGGAAAGTTTAAGAGACAGTGGGCCAAAAGTTCTATGGAACAATGTTGTTTAGTTCTCTCAATGTACTCCTTAGCATGCATTCATTCTATGGCTTGCAATTCAAGGTAAACTTTTAACTCATGATAGAATGATTGCCTGGTATCAAGGGGATGATTTGAAGTGTTCTTTGTGTAGTAGTTGTTTGAACAGTCATAAACATTTGTTTTTTGAGTGTGGGTTCTCTGCTAAGGTGTGGAAAGAAGTAAAATGCAAAGGAAGATTTAATGAGAATTGTGAAGATTTGGATAGTGTGGTGAGTTATATTCCAGATATGGGGAACAAGAGTAACATTTGGAATGTTGTGAATAGACTCATAGTTACAGCATCAGTGTATATATTGTGGAGTGAAAGAAACAAGAGATATTTTCTAAATGTTAAGAGATCAGAGGAGGAGATAATTGTTCTGTTTAACAAATATATGGAAGATGTTCTACAAAGACTTAGAGTCAAAAGATCAAATGCAGTTTTGATGGTGGCCAAAATGTGGAATTTAATATGGGTAAAAGGCAAGCTCGTTCCAGCTCTTCTGCAAACAGAAAGTTTAATTCTCAATAATTCCTAATGAAGGGGTGTTTGGATTAACAAAGTTAGAGTGTCTAAGAGGTGGATCAGTGGATATAGTGGAATGCAGCAGTGTTTGAATTGGATAGTATCTGTTATGCGCAAAATGTTATGCAAACCATTCAGTGTACAAGACCTTGTACCTTGGAGTCTTATTGGTGTGATTGTACCTATTGTGATTCATATGTCTTTCAAACTTGGCCTTGGGAGGAAGTTTGTTGAGTCTATGATGATGCAATAGGAGGTCTAATTCATAAAGATGTACCATAAAGTAGGATTGTACACTGAGAAGGGTAATGATTTGGCGGATGGTGCATGATGGATTGAATAGAGAGGAATGTAAGATGGTCCTTCTTGGTCTTTCCAATGCATCATCAAGGAGGAAATGGTTGGTCTTCACTCAAGGAGTGCGTTCCCATGTAGCTGAAGCCATTCTATGAGATGAAAATGTAGGCTACTTGGCATAGCCCTTGAAGTGGAAAGGTAATGGGTTCCTAGTGATGCCTCTTATCTATTCTGTCAAGATTATTGTGGGTGGCTGATTGAATGGTCTTGGTGGATAGATATAGGGGAAATGTTGCTAGATGGTGGGTGCAAAAGAGGTAATCTACAATTGAATCAAAACTGGATGCAATTGTGAATGGAAGGTTCTGTTTGATGACATAAGTGTGTTGTATCAGAGATATAGTCTTTGTTTTATCTTGGATATATTTTCCTTTGTTGAATCTGTCTTTGGGTATGTCCAAATTGACAGTGTGAAATTTATATGTACATTTGGTTGATGATTAGTATAAAGATTTACCTTTGCTCAATAAAATAAAATAAATAAATAAAAATACTATGTGTGCATATTAGTACCCTTAAGTTATGGTCTTATGAGATTCATGAAATATTTAACGGATAATTTGGACTTCAAAATAGAGATTTCAAATTAATGGAACTACGAGTTCGGGGTTAAATGGTTAATGGTATTTTATTTTGATCGAGTGTATGGTATTATGATATACAGGTCTTTGTTCAATATGGGTGTTAGAGGGCTAGGTATCATGCGTCATTAATGGTGTTTTCCCTTTTAACGCGATGGGACGATGCGAGTAGAATATTAGAGGTGGCGTTTTCCCATCCTGAGCCGTCATGACCAACCCATATGATCTTGGAAAATGCAGCCATACAAGTCGAGTAGGGTACTGTGGCTCGCGTCTTTTTTTTTTTTTTTTGCATGACGACACCAGTGTTATAGGTGGGAGGGGTGTTTTTGGTGTTGTAGTGAATTCTGCTGATGTGACATCACTTTTCTCTACGGCATCAGTGAAACGGCTCCAGGATACCTAGTGCTCTTATAGCGTTACGCAACTCGTGGAACGAATCAATTGCCAATGTGACTTGTATTGCTTGTTGATTGTGCACGACATGATCAAGATGAAAAGTCTTTTCTAGGCAACTTCCACAATTGTGTATTGACTTCATCAATTTCATGTCATGCCATTTACTTGTGCATTAAGGCTGTACCACCTTGTGTCAAAATCTTCATTGTGAAAATGCTTGCGATTAATTGAAGACTTAAAAAATTTGTCGTCATCTTCACCGATAGCTTGTTTTGTGGTAGGTCTTCTATGGGTGAAAGATAGGACACATAGACACATTCATGTTTGTATGAGTACCTACTAACAACATTTAGCACTTTTAACAGCAATTCCTGATTTATTCTGAATTTAACTTGTTTTTTCTTTTGCAAAGAGGATACAAACGAAAATAGAATGGTTGATGGGGGCCATGTGGGATATACTTTACTTGATCCATCCATTTACTTGATCCATCCATTTAAAGTTACAAACTTTAGATAAAGATGAAACAAGTAGTATAATTTTGTGAATCAAACTTAGCACATTACTTGAAAATTATGAATAAACATTACAAGAAAGTTTCAACAAGTGACTTACTTGGCTAGACCAAATATCAATACTTGAAAAGCATTTACTTATCAAACTCATTTTGATTAGCTATTTAACCTTTTTGAGTTTTTGACCAACACATTTACCAATTTTGCCAGCCACACATTATAGAGGTAATTTTCTTCGAGTCAATAACGAGTTGACTCAAGCTAATTATTGAACCAAGTTACCCCACCTCATATTCATGCCTTTTTACCGACACTCTTCACATAAGCCATGCACGTGAACACTTGCTATGATCATGAATTACAAGGACCTACATTGTGTACAAGATATCTCATATAATATTTTTCAATCATTTCATTTGCGTATGGTCATAAGATCGGATCGAAAAATTAAGAATTAATTTGGTACAACTTTGTAACAAAAAGATATGTAGGACAATGTTTATTATTTATATGTCTTAGAGCTAACGTTCTTTTCCCTTCGATGACAGAGGTTAAAATGGATAAAGTGGATTCTCTCTAGTCTCTAATGGAATGAGACTGATTTCTAGATTTCCTGATTTCAGTGATTGAACTAATGACAACTAGCGAGCAATCTAACCACTTAAGCGTGATATAATGTCAAAAGGGTTTGTAACTATCATTCTAAAATGTGTGTGGTGTCGAGTTCAATTCCTGCTAGGTGTAAACAACTTTAAGTGGTTACACCAACCTCATGAAAAGATAGGACTTTACCTATTTTGAGTCTGTATAGCGGTTGATTCAAATCACGTGAATTAGTTGGTCAAAAGGTCGAAAAGAAAATTATGGTGATACCAAATTATAATTTATTTATTTTTCTAATATTAATTGTAATAACTTTATTGACTATACAGATAACTTTAAAGTTCTCAACATATATATAGTCATTGTATTGAGTGTGAAAGTCAATATATTGCATCACTATAATAAAGATTAATAAAGCAATTTGAAACACATAAAGTTAAAGGTACTCCGTATTATAATTAGATCTTAGTATAGGGTTAGGCACAATTTTATACTAGTAGATGATTGATGACCTATAACTATGCCGTTTGTATTATATAGTTGTCTACATATATAAATGAGCAAATTATAGATTATACACTTCTTTTTTGGGCTTATTTGATGAGTTTAAGGGCTTATTCAAATTTTGATAAGCTCATACACTTCTTTTTTGGGCTTACGAGCTTATGAAGCTATATGAACTGAGATGAGCATAAGAACATAAATTTGTGATTATGTGGTATGGTTTGAAGTTTAACACTTTAACTCACTCAAAATATGGGCTCCTTATAATATACTTTGCAAAGATATCACTTGCCTTACAAGTGGCCCAGTCCATCACAATGAGCCACAAAGTCCACTGCGGGTCACATAAAAATAAAATAGTTTCGATAGTACATTTATATATGGATTAAAATTGAAGACAAAATACATTTGTTTTACTTTTAAGCAAAAACCTTTATTGACTATGTATAAGCACAAGGATCAAAACATATTTGGAGTTTCTAATTCACAAACTATTATGTATACGCAACCTTTATTAGTAGTTTATATATTTTTTTGTGAATAATACTTATCATGTCGTAATACTCACTTCTGGGTGTGAATCAATACATGCTGGGATCTGATTACGCCAAACGAAAACGCAAATAAACCTTTTACCTTTGAACTAAAAATAGGGTTTTGATGAGCCAGGGTTTGTTTGGTTAAACGTAATGAATTGATAAAAGAATATAATCGACGATGTAATGGAATGAATATAGTAATTGAATGAGTCATTAGTGTTCCATTAACCTATTTGGTTGCTATTGTGGAATGGCATAATATATTTACGGATGTTGTTTCGTATGATGCAATAAGCGTTGGAAATGAATGAAATAAATGAAATTTGGCGGAATGTGATTATATGTCATAATGGAATGAATAAAAGCTAAGGGTTGGTTATGTAATGAAATTGGTGGTTACACACGTATTGATGGTGGAGAATTAAAACCGAAAATCAAGCTATTTGGAGTAGATTAATTTGCTCCATTCACGGCCCTAATGGTGATCTTCATGACAACTCCTCCCTCAAACCTAACTCCGGTCCATGGTATCACATCATGAAACTTAAAGATGATTTACTCAAACTTGGGATAAACTTAACTTCTCTTTTTAAGAGGAAAGTAGAGAATGGTCGCAACACCAATTTTTGGAAAGATAATTGGTTGGGTGGTTCACCTTTGTATGTCATGTTTCCCCGTCTATATCGCCTCGACTCCAATCCAAACTGCAAGGTTAATGAGAGATCACCCACTGTTGTGGTGCCTAATTCTTGTTTTACACAAGTAAGTTCCTCTATTTCAAGCCCAATGGGATTTATCCCTCCTCCTGGTCTTAGATTTCAATGGGCTTGGACAAGGGAGTTACTTAATTCACGAGAGTTTAAGGATCTAACTAACCTGACCGCGCTTCTATCACAACTCAGCTTATCAACGGAGGAAGATTCATGGAAATTTATAGTTGGCGCAACTAAAAAATTCTCGGTCAAGGACATGAGATCACACATAACCTTTTGTCATACCCGTCTACATCACAGCCGACTAGATGGAACAACTCAATTCCTTCGAAGGTAAACATTAATACTTGGAGAGCAATGAACTCAAGGCTGCCTACAAGAAAAAACCTCGACCTTAGAGGCATAGATTTAGATTCCCTAAGATGTCCTATATGTGATGAAGAAATTGAAACGGAAGAACACGTGTTTGTCCATTGCAAGATTGCTGTGGATATTTGGGAAGACGTCTTCAAATTGTGGAAAATTCCAAACTTACATCTCAACAACCTCTGTGATGTGATACATTTGGAAGACCAGACCTTGATTGCAGCCAAACACAAAAGGTTCTTAGATGCCGTGGTTCAGACGACTATTTAGACCATTTGGACGTTTAGGAATGAGGTGACTTTCTCCTTGAAGCGCCCAAGCAAAGATCTCATTTTTAGTGACCTTAAACCCTTGTCATTCACTTGGATTTCTAGTAGATGTAAGAAACCAAATTTAAATCGGATAGAGTGGTTTTTTCACCCTTGTAACACTCTATCCCAACCTTGTATTGCCTCCTAGCATCTTGCTAGTTTTCTAATCAAATTGCCATTACAAAAGCAACACACGTAATGAAATGAATCAATGATTAAACCATTCAATTACAAAACTCAAAACAAATATCATTTTTTCATTCCATCATAATGAGTTTAATTAAGTTTTATTAGACGTATTTGTGAAGCTTTATTAGATAGGTGTTAACTTATTTGTGGAGTTGAATAAACATATAATTCCGTAACTTTATTTTGACTTTCACCTATTATCAGGGACGGAACCAGGGTGAGTTTTGGGAAGTCTCGAGACACTCATGTATTTTGCTGATATAGTGTTAATTTGTGTAAGTACTCGATTTTTCTTAAATGTACTTGGTCCAATAAAATTGGGTATATAGTCTTGATTATTTTTTCTTGAATGCACGTGAATTAATGTTTTGGTTCTGTGCCAGCCTCTTATTCACATTTCCATTGATCAATATACGAGTTAGGTATTCAACCTAATGATCATGCATGTTTCCATCTCACTAAAAAAAACTTGTCATTGAGTTTTCTAAGTTTAACTTTTTTCTTGATGAGTTGCGGAGAATTTTTGTTTACTTGAACTCTTCAGCCATAACCATGTCGTGTTGTGATCATGATTGACATTATAAGCTTTTATACCCTTGCCAACTTCGGAATACATACCTTCGATTATGAATTTTCATTACGCTAAAAATCACGTGTCACCTTTGATATGATGGTTAAGACTTCATTACCAGATATATCGACTTCATTTTCATGTTATTGTCCATCTTCGTCATTGTGAGATTCTTTTGTTTTCTCAACATGTTCGCCTACACTCTAGGTGTTTGAAATATTTTGTTCGTTTTAACTTCACTATTTTTTTCTTCGGTTGGAAGTATTGGAATTTTTTTCCTTTCCCATAGAAAGAAGTAGAGGTTAAGTTGTATGGGAATAGATCTAGTGAGAAGAGAAAATATAATAAGAAGAATGAGAAATAATTTTAGCTACACATTTCAATTGAATAAAGAGAAATTCATGGGAGTTGCATCTTTTATTGTACATGTATCTGAAATATGTGGTTGTGGTTACTTCTCATTCTTCTCATTTTACTTTTATTTCTCATTTGATCCTTACTCTAAGTGGGAATAGATCTAGTGAGAAGAGAAAATATAATAAGAAGAATGAGAAATAATTTTAGCTACACATTTCAATTGAATAAAGAGAAATTCATGGGAGTTGCATCTTTTATTGTACATGCATCTGAAATATGTGGTTGTGGTTACTTCTCATTCTTCTCATTTTACTTTTATTTCTCATTTGATCCTTACTCTAAGTGGGAATAGATCTAGTGAGAAGAGAAAATATAATAAGAAGAATGAGAAATAATTTTAGCTACACATTTCAATTGAATAAAGAGAAATTCATGGGAGTTGCATCTTTTATTGTACATGCATCTGAAATATGTGGTTGTGGTTACTTCTCATGCATCTGAAAATAGTGGCTATGTAATGAAATGGGTGGTTACAGATTTAATAGAATGAATCTATGAATAAAACATTCTATTACAAAACTCAAAACAAACAACAATTTTTCATTCCATCATAATGATTTATTCCATGGAACTTCGATTCACACACTACGCTACTATGTGAGTTTAAGTTTTATTAGACATATTTATGAAACTGTATTAAATATGTGCTATTTGTGGAGTTGAATAAACATATAACTCCGTAACTTTATTTTGGCTTTCACCTATTATCAGGGACGGAATCAGGCGTGAAGTCTTGGGACACACTCATGGATTTTACTAATATAATGTTAATTTGTGTAAAAATATTCAATTTTTCGTAAATACACCTGCTCTAATAAATTGTGTATATAGTTTTGTTTATTTATTATTTATTTTTTAAATGCACCTGGTGAATTAATGTTTTAGTTACGTGCCTTTCTGTTATTCACATTTCCAATGATGAATATACGAGTTAGGTATTCAACCTAATGATCGTGCATGTATCATTCATCTCACTAACAAAAACTTGTCATTGGGTTTTCTAAGTTTAACTTTTTTCTTGATGAGTTGCGGAGAATTTTTGTTTACATTAACTCTTCAGCCGTAACCATGTCGTGTTGAGATCATGATGAATTGACATTATAAGCTTTAATTTTATACCCTTAGCAACTTCGGAATACATACCTTCGACTTTATGACTCTTCATTAAGCTAAAATCACGTGTCACCTTTGATACGATGGTTAAGACTTCCTTACGAGATATATCAACTTCATTTTCATGTTATTGTCCATCTTCGTCATTGTGAGATTCTTTTGTTTTCTCAACGTGTTCTCCTACATTCTCGGTGTTTGAAATATTTTGTTCGTTTTAACTTCACTATTTGTTACTTGGGTTTTTTCTTCGGTTGGAAGTATTGGAATTTTTTTCCTTTCCCATATAAAGAAGTAGAGGTTAAGTTGTATAGTATATTTGTATGTAACATGAACCACATGTTGCCACGATCATTTCCACACTATCATTCAAATGTTTATGTTCACTCATTCATTAATGTACACTTTTGTCATAAGCTTAAGCTACTCTAGTCAACATTATGAAGTTATAGATCCAAGGATAATAATAGTTTTCACAATAATGAGAAGTCCAAAGCCTTCATATCATTAAAATTGTCTGTTGAGAAGAAGAAGATATGCAATTTCTTAAGCTGTTTTTCTTTGTCTTAGCATCCTTGCCTCATAATGTTTTCTCCCAAATCAATACTGCAATTATGCATGTCACCAAAGATGCAAAAACATCTCTTTTCAAAGTTGGTTTGACACTATGGATTCATCTGCAGAATCGAGTTACCTCCTTGATCTCGATGCGCCTTTTACTTGGGAAGATTGTGTTATGGGTCGCCTTGGGCCAACTTGTGAGGATATGTATGCATGCTACCTTCCAATTTCATGTAGCCACTCTAAGTGCATTGATGCCCGCTCGTATACTAATCCCATCTGCCCTTCTCTCAACATCACAGCCAAATATGGTTGCCGCATATGTGCAGTCAACCCGGTCAATCCTGTCTCTAATGTATGTAAAATATCACAGCTCACCACTACGATATTGTTGTTATCTGGTACCAATGGTCGGACTCTCAGTGGGCCTTCTGTAAACTGGAATTATGTGTTTTCATGCGAACCATCCTCGTTGAAAAGATCTTTACCTGAAGGTGTCAAAGGTGTGGCGGCCTTTTCATGGTCGACTCTTGCCTTTCCACGACAACACTATGATGATATCGTCACAGAGGAATTTGCACTTTGTCTACCGAGCTCTTCATTGGCTCCTGGCCTTACATTTATAGGTGAGGGACCATTTTATTTTCTCCCTAATCCAAATCTTGATGTCATGAACATACTTTCTTACACTCCAATGATCAGAAAGACTCCCAAATCCCTTGGATATTATATTAAAATTAACAAAATTTCACTTAAAGGAACACCAATTACTTTACCATCGTTGAAAACTAATCCTGCAAGGCTTAGTACTCTTGTAACTTACACTACACTTAGAAGTGATATTTATCTCTCCTTAAAAGTTTTTCCAAGGCCACCGAAAAAATTCCTCGTGTAAATGCGGTGCAACCATTTAGACTATGTATGAAAGCTAGTGCAATTGGGTCTACGCGCACCAAGTCTAGCGTTCCCAACATTGATCTTGAAATGGAGGGTGGGAAGATTTGGACCATTACTGCAGACAACTCGATGAAGGACACTGGGAATGGTGTTTCATGTCTTGCGTTTATTGATGGAGGATTGCGAGGTGAAGATGCAATTGTTATTGGGACTTATCAGATGGAGAATAATTTCTTGTTCTTTGATTTGGGAAATCAAACGTTGGGTTTCAGCTCTTCCTTGTTAGCTCGAGGAACGTCTTGCAGCAGCTTTAACACCACTATACCACATTATACCTCATGAATTATATGATTTCAGTAATTATAATTGTTGAAAGAATAAGGAAGCACACATAATTGCAAGAAAGTTTATTTTCAGCGTATTTATCACCCAACTTTTTATATTTAATTGTCTAATAGTATCAATCAAAGAAATTTAAAGAGCACCTTGCATCCATAAAATAAGAATCTATAACAATCGTAATTGATGCTTTAACAGAAAAAAATAAATAAATAAAAAATAAAAATAAATAAATAAATAATTGTAAGGGACTGGTTGGCAAAGATATTCACTATTTGTATGTAGATGATTTTCTTGAAGTTTTTCGTCAAAAGAAAAACGTTACATTACAATCCATTCTTGTAACCTTCATGTAGGACCTTAGATTTCACAACTTTATCACACACAATATAAGCACAATAAGAAGGAAAGATGGAAAGATGGTGACTTGTATGATATATATGTGATTCGTATGTATTGAGAGAGAGAGATAAAAATGAGAGAATATTATTAAGGAAACACACACAAATACACACACAAGCACACACCTCAAATGACTCATTTGAGGTGTTTATATAGTTAGACATATGACACCCTAATGGGCTTGGATGGGCTTGGTCATGGATTGGACTTTTACATTAAGTATAGATTAGTTGTAATACATAACTTATAACCTATTAGATTAGTCCAAACCATAAGCCCATTGACTATTCTATTGTAATCTACGACACATTACAAAGTTACATGTATGAGAATGACCATCACTTCTAAATACATATTTTTAATGCTAACAATCTCCCCCTAAGGGGTGGTCATTCGAATGATGCTCCACGTGAGTGGGTCTTCCGTGTTCTTTGTCTTTAACTTTGTGTGTCGTTGTAGAATAGTCATTAGTCTTTGTTCTTTCATGCTTTGTGATCTTCGATAACTGATTTTTCATCGTTCTTTGTTCCTTTGTGATGTGGAGTTATCTGCCTTTCGTCACTTCTGCGTCTGTGGTGGTTGTATGCCATTCCAACATGCTCATACGTCTTCAGTCTTTGTGATACATGCATTTGTAGTTCCCGTTCTTTCACACAGATCTTTTTCACTTTACTTCTGTAGATTCTTTCATATTGCGTAGAATCTTTCTTTGAACCTTTCTTTACTTTGATCTTTGTGTGAACTTTCTTTTGACTTCGAGATGCATGTATGAGCATGTGGAATCTGTCGCCATGGAGATGAAGTGTCCCTGCATATAAACAGTTAGCAATAAAACATCCGGTACTTACAGATAAGAATTAGAGATCGTCAACAGCATAGTGTGAAGACTCCTTCTAACCCTTACCAAGGCCGTTCCCATGTCAGATACTCTCGAGAGAGCTTACAAGACCTACTAAGTAGCTCAATGACTGGGTGAGTCGCTGGGGATCACTCCACGACTGTAGACCGTTTGAAACCACCGCGAACACTAAGCGTAACCCATAAAGAATTACCGAAGTGACCTGCTGTCAGGGCTGCTTGATGTTGACCCTGGCAGGAATTTCCATTCAATCATTGAGAAACACTTGTGTGAATTCTCTCATAAATGTTCTGGCAGATAGCTAAGATCTGCGTAGGACTCTTAAGTTTACATCTGGCGTCCTTAATGATGAACAACCAGTGTAGAAATATCATGTGTTCCTATGAGATCTTTTGTTGAATCTCGGGGCTCTAGACTCGATAAGTGCACATTTGGTTTCCTATGCGGAGATTAGGGAGAGGTCTCCTGCTTCAATATCAACCCTCTCTAAAAGACAAGTCGATAGATTACACCGGTTCCCCGTGAGAATGAAACAAATATCTTTTAAGAGATACCTGAGTGGCTAGAAGGTTTAGTGCATTGCGTCACTGGGTCCATGACGTCTTTATCTTCAATACCGGTGTCACCTTAGTAACAACCAGTAGCATATAAATTGTACCCGGTGTCTGCCCTAAGGTTGAACATTTGGAGGGCTATTTCTTTTCACCCTTTTTCATAACTTTTCTTTTTAATTCTTCAACCCCTTCTTTCTCCTTTCTCATTTTCTCCTTTTATCAATCATACCTAAGGACTTCTAATTCTAATCTATTGGAATTGTCCTTGGGTCGATGATTTATTTACTACTGATATTTGTTAGTCAATTTGTCCCATGATGTGTCTATATTCAATTAATGTATGTTCTGGAGTGTTGTGTCATCATAATGCATCTACAAATGTTTCTAAAAATTGCATACATGTATACAACTCGTCAAAAAAGTTTCACAAGACTTGTGCTTTTCATATGTAATTAGGAAATGGTACTATAACTGTTTTCATGGTGATTTGTGCTTTTCTTATCCTCCCCCTAATGATACATTCTTGGTGATGTTTTAATTTATTCAGAAAACAGGTACATAAAGACCAAAGCAAGGATGCACATAGCTTAACTCAAACGTTTGAGTGCTAACGCCAAAGGAAGGAAGGACATATATGTTGCTTGACATGGTGAAATGACAAGGACAATTGTAATATAATATTGACATTTAAGTATTTAGTTAACGATTTAATTCTAAATTCAATGAAGTTATTTCATGCATCATAATAATGAAGGAACAAATGAAGATCTACAAGGATTTAGAATATGGAAGTTCTTCTAGATCATTTAGGACCGTTGACTTTACGGTAGAAGTGTTACCACTAAGTTGATAAAAGAAGATGAATGGCAGTGAGACATCATATATGATTCCAGGGGAGCTTATTGCCCACTACAAAATTGGAGAAAAACAGTTGGTTGAGATTGAAGAGAATCATGAATAGAAGAAGGCTGAGCCAGGAGAAGATCATGAAAGAAATGAAGACGAACTAAAAGCAATGCCCAAAGAAAACGACCAATGAGACAAGTTAGTTGAAGATGCGTGGCAGAAGCATAAAGAAATATTACCACCTGGAGTTGTGCGAATGTTTTTAACATATATTGTCTATGTTTGACAAAAGGTATGAATTCGATACTCGTATTCAGTTTGATACCACATCTTGCAATAATATAGATAACTTATATATGTAGTGTTAGTTTGAGCATACGGATTAGATGTGGCATGATCATCTGATCTATGAATTTCGCTATTTGTTGAAGTTAGTTGTGTATTACTATTGTTAAATGAGAACATGAAATATTTGAGGATAGTATATAGTTACATGGTGATAGAAATTAACCGTTTCACAACGTCCCTTTTCCCATAAATGACCCAAAAGTTTATGGATGACGGAAATATGGAATGGATAGCTACTATAATTAAGAGAATATGAAACCTATTTCCGGTCAAACTAACAACTAAATTTATGTGACCAGGAGGATTATATCTACTATGCATTTTTTTCAGGTTGTATAGTAATTGAGCTCGACAGAAACACAAACTAGCTTATTCTTACGTGTACACACCCCTAGAATATTAGTGAGCAGGTCACTGAACCCAAACCCAACTTGCTTGACATACACTCGTTTGACGAGTTACCTAACCGGCCACCCGTTCCTTTCGTTACTCTAATTTTTAGTAGTATATAAAGAGAATTTCCATTCAGTATATTGGATTATTCATTATTAGGAATTTGGGGGGGGGGGGGGGGGGGGGGGGGGGGAAGTTGGCGGGCAGACTAGCCTGCCTGATCCGAAACTTTTTAGACTAGATGCTTACGGACCAACCCATTTGAACCAGATACGCTCGAACCTACCATATGAATAATCTAATTTGCCATTATTGCTAACTTTTACCAACTAGAAGGTGTCAAGTATCATACTAGACAAGCACAAATTTATGCAGATATTAGTATAAATATGCATTTATAAATTATAATCCTAATTATAAGTAGGAAAATACTAACCTTATATCAATTTCATGTGTAACAGGCTACGTTGTTTGGCGTGCTATAAGCTGTGAGTGGCGATTTGCAAAGAAGATGTCAAGATTTCTAGGACATAACATTTCTGTTTTCGAGGCAATGTATTGTTAGTCATTTTTCACGGGATAAATTTGTCAATGTACAACACAATACTATTTTTGTAATTTATTATTTATATACAAGAAATATATGAATTTATATTTTTGACTCTTTGAGAATGTGTATTTTTAGAAAAAGAAACGTATATGCCATTTGTGCTGCATTAAATAAGTGTTACGAATTAGTTCATTAAGTGTCGCACATACATGTCAAGATACAACAAAAAATGTCGCATTTGATATAATAAAGTGTTGCGTGCTTAGTGGTGGTGAGTGAAAGAGTGTTGCATTTCAATGCGAAAAGTGTTGTATTTGAATATTAAAGTGTTGCACTTGTTAGTAAAAAATGTTGCATTTGAATCTAAAAGTGTTGCAACTTAGTGCATAAGTGTTGCACATGAGTGTCTAAAGTGTTGCGCTTGAATTTCAAAAGTGCTTCAAGTTAAAGTACTACAATTGCTAAACATGGGCAACACATTTTAAAAAAGTCGCATATTCCGATATAAGTGTTGCATATATCTAAGGCGACGTTACATAAAGTAGCACTTGATAAAGTGTCACATTATGCATACTGCAACATTTTAAAGACATAATACAACACTTTATGAGTGCCGCCTTAGCTTCATTTTGTTGTAGTGTAAAATCACGTGTCACCTTTGATATGATGGTTAAGACTTCATTACCAGATATATCGACTTCATTTTCATGTTATTGTCCATCTTCGTCATTGTGAGATTCTTTTGTTTTCTCAACATGTTCGCCTACACTCTAGGTGTTTGAAATATTTTGTTCGTTTTAACTTCACTATTTTTTTCTTCGGTTGGAAGTATTGGAATTTTTTTCCTTTCCCATAGAAAGAAGTAGAGGTTAAGTTGTATGGGAATAGATCTAGTGAGAAGAGAAAATATAATAAGAAGAATGAGAAATAATTTTAGCTACACATTTTAATTGAATAAAGAGAAATTCATGGGAGTTGCATCTTTTATTGTACATGCATCTGAAATATGTGGTTGTGGTTACTTCTCATTCTTCTCATTTTACTTTTATTTCTCATTTGATCCTTACTCTAAGTTGTATAGTATATTTGTATGTAACATGAACCACATGTTGCCACGATCATTTCCACACTATCATTCAAATGTTTATGTAAACTTCACTCATTCATTAATGTACACTTTTGTCATAAGCTTAAGCTACTCTAGTCAACATTATGAAGTTATAGATCCAAGGATAATAATAGTTTTCACAATAATGAGAAGTCCAAAGCCTTCATATCATTAAAATTGTCTGTTGAGAACAAGAAGATATGCAATTTCTTAAGCTGTTTTTCTTTGTCTTAGCATCCTTGCCTCATAATGTTTTCTCCCAAATCAATACTGCAATTATGCCTGTCACCAAAGATGCAAAAACATCTCTTTTCAAAGTTGGTATGACACTATGGCAATATTCATCTGCAGAATCGAGTTACCTCCTTGATCTCGATGCGCCTTTTACTTGGGAAGATTGTGTTATGGGTCGCCTTGGGCCAACTTGTGAGGATATGTATGCATGCTACCTTCCAATTTCATGTAGCCACTCTAAGTGCATTGATGCCCGCTCGTATACTAATCCCATCTGCCCTTCTCTCAACATCACAGCCAAATATGGTTGCCGCATATGTGCAGTCAACCCTGTCAATCCGGTCTCTAACGTATGTAAAATATCACAGCTCACCACTACGATATTGTTGTTATCTGGTACCAATGGTCGGACTCTCAGTGGGCCTTCTGTAAACTGGAATTATGTGTTTTCATGCGCACCAGCCTCTTTGAAAAGATCTTTACCTGAAGGTGTCAAAGGTGTGGTGGCCTTTTCATGGTCGACTCTTGCCTTTCCACGTCAACACTATGATGATATCGTCACAGAGGAATTTGCACTTTGTCTACCGAGCTCTTCATTGGCTCCTGGCCTTACATTTATAGGTCAGGGACCATTTTATTTTCTCCCTAATCCAAATCTTGATGTCATGACCATACTTTCTTACACTCCAATGATCAGAAAGACTCCCAAATCCCTTGGATATTATATTAAAATTAACAAAATTTCACTTAAAGGAACACCAATTACTTTACGATCGTTGAAAACTAATCCTGTGAGGCTTAGTACTCTTGTAACTTACACCACACTTAGAAGTGATATTTATAAGTCTCTCCTTACAAGTTTTTCCAAGGCCACCGGAAAAATTCCTCGTGTAAACGCGGTGCAACCATTTAGACTATGTATGAAAGCTAGTGCAATTGGGTCTACGCGCACCAAGTCTAGCATTCCCAACATTGATCTTGAAATGGAGAATGGGAAGATTTGGACCATTTCCGTAGACAACTCGATGAAGGACACTGGGAATGGTGTTTCATGTCTTGCGTTTATTGATGGAGGATTGCGAGTTGAAGATGCAATTGTTATTGGGACTTATCAGATGGAGAATAATTTCTTGTTCTTTGATTTGGGAAATCAAACGTTGGGTTTCCGCTCTTCCTTGTTAGCTCGAGGAACGTCTTGCAGCAGCTTTAACACCACTATACCACATTATACCTCATGATTTCAGTAATTATAATTGTTGAAAGAATAAGGGAGCACACATAATTGCAAGTAAGTTTATTGAACTTGCATTTAATAGTATTTGGCCTTTGGCTTGCATTTACTAATATTTTAGATTTGAGATTAGATTTACTAATGTTTACCACTCATATAATTATGAAATATGATATAAATCTACAAATACTTTTTGCCACGTTAATTCAAGCCTTAAAAATGCCATGCTGCTACGCCTCACGCGAAAGTTAAGACTTAGCCATACCGGCACCCTATGCCTCGCACTATTTATTATCCAAAATTCTTGATGAGTAAACTAATTGTTTACCACAACTAATTTAATTGGTTTTTAAAGATTACCGATGTTATTAGAACACAAATAAAACATGCGAATCAAATCTTTGATACAAATAAGGCAAGATATCTACATCTTTGATGCGTGTGAAATAGACGACACCACATAAACTTTTATTGAAAGTGACTCCATCAATATTTAAGGTAATGCATGTAAGATGATTCTTAGACTATTGCTAATGGGAGTTGGATTTCACCAAGTGACCCCAAAAGTGACGCGTCACTTCCCCTAGCACACCCCAAAAGCAACGCGTTGCCTTCCAACTTTTTTCACAATTCGGTTGCCTCACCAACCGAAACTTTGAATGATCAATGCTTTAATTTGCGAGTAGTACAAAGCATGCAAAAATGGGGTTGCTTTTGTGGTCACCACTAGTTAATTGTGGTTGGGGTGGAGTTGTGGAGAGAGAAAGCTGAGGTGGCGCTGACGTGGCGGGATTGCTTTTGTGGAAATGGTGTTGCCATTAGCATTAGTCTTATATCCAATAGGCTTTCTAATACTTTCTTTGATTGACATATTGTTATAACTTATCCAATTCATTTTGCCATTTAGATGAATTCGGTTGACAATGAGCTTCAAATGATGAGGTAAATGTATTTAGATTTGCGGTATAGTATACGCTTCACGAATTATTTTGCTCCTCTTGCACACATATATCTTTGATAATTCTTTAGTCTCTCTAAAAAGCACCCGTAACCCAAAGTTTGTGTTCTAACAAGAAAAATCCCTCAATAAAACCTTGATAGAGTTATGAGCATAAATGCTCACTGTAGGAATCAAAATTTTTTTAGAGTACTTTGTTTAATAATGTATATAACTTTTGAAAATATCATTAGAGACTAGACGATTACTCATATAGCAACGGAATTTTATAGTGGCAGATAATTATATTAATATTTTGGTTACACAAAACACTTAACCAAAATATCATCATAACTATATGCTACTATAAAATCTCGTTGATATGCACGGGTAATCGTCTAGCTAATTATAAAAAGTATTCTCACGACTGATTTGTGTTAAGGCTCGTGCGTGTGTTTTGAAACTTTAGAAAAAATTCTCATTGATTTTTTTAAGGGATAATGGCATGTAATAGCAACGTACTTTCTTATTTGTTCACATATCAGATACGAACCCCAAAAGATAACACAATACCCGTCCAACTTTCAAATTTTGTTTAATTATAATACGTTTTGGAGTCATCTCTTTGCACTGTTAGTCTTTTTGACTAACGACCATTTGTAATTAACTCAAAAATATGTTTTTCTAGGTTTTTATCCGTTTTCTTACGAGTTCACATGTTTTATATGTTTTCGCCAGTTTTCATACGGTTTTATTCGTTTTTAACGTTTTTGTCTGTTTTTATATGTTTTCGAACGTTTTTATACGTTTTCGTCCGTTTTTATACGTTAAGTACAAAAAAACGGACGAACACATATAATGTGAAAAAGAAAACATATTTTTGAGTTAATTACAAACGGTCGTTAGTCAAAAGGACTAACGGTGCCAAGAGATGACTCTAAAACGTATGATAATGAAACAAAATTTGAAAGTTGGATTGGTATTGTGGTATTTTTTCAGGTTCGTATCTGATATGTGAACAAATGGAAAAGTACGGTGCTATTACATACCATTAACCCATTTTTTAACCGCGTGTTAGTTGTTTTAAAGTCCATGCGTATGTTTTGAAATAAGAGGACCAAGAATATTAAGTTTGTGCTAACTTACCATTTATAATAAAGGGTATAATAGTACAAGAACATTACTAAAAAATTAAGAAATTCTAAGGGATTAAGGGATGTGATGCATGTTTTATAAGTAGTTAAGATTGGCGAATACATATCAAAAAGTTCTGCATTTAGTTATTTGTCCAACTAGCCAAATAAGTGTATACAATGGAAACGTATAATATCTTCTAATTGATCTTTTGTTATTCATCTTGCATTGTACGTGTGTGTTAAGACATTAGTTTCAAGCTCAGATCATAGTTGTTCCGTCTGCCATTTTTTTGTTGCATTGAGGTATTTATTATAAACCTCTTTTCCCCCTCCTGTTAATTAACCAACGTGTTGGTATAATTATTCTGATATTGTTTTTGTATCATTTGATGAAACCCAAAACTAATGCTGAGAAACCTCAAATTGATTTTCAATACGACGTCGAGGAAATTTGTGGAGCTACAATTGATAATCTGGATCCACGTTAGGTAGACTTGCTTCGTAAGAGATCGTTTTTGCTTAAGATATGATACCAGGTTTAATGAAGCTTGTTCTAAAGAATGTGAAAGATACTTCCGAATGGATGGAATTGATGGAACCATATTTTACTCGGTGAATCGATTATGCCCACTAATTGTTTGCATATTTGTGTGTATGTTATAGTATATCTCATTTCGCATTAACATTTTTATTTTAATATATATATGTTTGTAAGATGATAATAGTCATGATATTTATGTTGATGTCACAACTATTCGCACAACATTTTATCACAAATAAATAAATTGAAAGGTATCCTGCCGTATGGGCGAATACCTGACTAGTGTAGTATAAACAAATTAATGGTTGTCTTTCTTTCAACAAATTATATGGCCTTATAACGCAAACCTTATTATTAAGTAATTAAGTACAACAAAGGATCATTACATTAAGACTTGATATTATCAAATCTTTATGGTTCTATTAGTTGATAAAAACCACCAACTAATAGATTTGATAATATCATAAAACAGTACATATCATTGATGGAAATGAAGAAAACATACATATGGTTCTCCTTTTAATAAGTAAAGATTCATTAACTATGCATGTATATGTACGTATAAGCACAAGGATCAAAACCTTAAGTAGTGTAGTTTCTAATTCATAAACCACAGAGAAGTGCACGCTCATGCATGCGCCGTCATGATCATAAGAGTAATTCATCATATGATCAGTTTTGTAAATAAAGCTAATCACACTAGAAAAATTGCCACTCCCAATAACCGAAATTGTTGGTAAACGGCCAAAATTCCTTGGTAAATGATGTTACCAACAACCAGTGGTTGTGGGAAAATCGCTGGTCGATAATTATTTTTTACCAACGAATGTATCTTGTCGTTGGTTCTTTACCAACAAATTACCCAATTGGTTGCTTCATTTTTATGTCAAGTCATTGGTAATTATTGAATTAGCAACCAACAAAATTCATTGATATTTTTAACTAGCAACAGATTCTATTAGTTGGTGATTTGGTAGGATAAATAGTAACTAATAAAAACATTTGCCGGTAATTTAGGGAAAACAGATGATCAAATGTATAGACGATAACCTATATTTTTCTACAATTCATTCCGTATATCATGCCGTAATGTTTACATTTTGGGTGTGAATCAAGGCAATTCCACCTTATCATAAAAATGAAGTTCGAATGTATATGTAAACTTCACTCATTCATTAATGCACATATTTTATTAACGTAAGGTTATGCTACTTTAGTCAACATTTATGAAGTTATAGATCCAAGGAAAATAGTTCTGACATTTTATAAAATTTTAAGGTTGACCTTAATGGCTAGTTCAAAACCTTCATCTATATATAAGATTAAAAAAGTATACCCTTATCATCAACATTGTTTCTGGAAGTAACTAGAGAAATTTTAAACATGCATTTTCTTAAGTTGTTTTTCTTTGTCTTAGCATCCTTTACTCATGACGTATTGTCCCAATTCGACACTGCAGTAATTATGCCTGTAACCAAAGATGCCAATACATCTCTTTTTAAAGTTGGTATGGCACTTTGGGAAGAAGCATCTGCAGAAACGAGTTATCTCCTCGACCTTGATGCGCCTTTCACATGGTTAGATTGTGTTATGGATCGCTTTGAGGGAAATTGTATGGATGGGGATAGGGATTTGTGCTACCTTCCCTATCGATGCAGCTACTCTGACTGCATTGATGCCCGCTCATATACTAATCCAAACTGCCCTTCTCTCAACATCACAGCCAAATATGGTTGCAGCATATGTGCAGTCACACCTGTCAATCCTGTCTCCAACACATGTAAAATATCACAACTAACCTCTAAATTCTTGTATTTGTCTACTACTGATGGTCGGAGTACTTTCTCTAGGTCAAATGCTGTATTTTGGTCATATACAGTGTCATGTGCACCATCCTCCTTGAAAAGATCTTTGCCTGAAGGTGTCGCAGGTGTGGCTGCCTTTTCGTGGTCGAATCTGGCCTTTCCACGCCAACAGTTTAATGATCGCGTCAGAGACAAATTTGCACTTTGTCTGCCTAGCTCTTCATTGGCTCCTGGGGTTACGTTTATAGCTCATGAGGGACCAGTTTATTTTCTCCCTAAACCAAATCTTGATGTCATGAGCATTCTTTCTTACACTCCAATGATCCGAAAGACTCCTAAATCCCTTGGATATTACATTAAACTAAACAACGTTTCAATAAGAGGTAGACCAATAATTTTACCATTGTTGAAAAGTAGTCCGGCGAAACTTAGTACTCTTGTAACTTACACCACATTTAGGAGTGATATTTATAAAGCTCTCCTAACAAGCTTTTCCAAGGCCACCAAAAACATTCCTCATGTAAAAGCGGTGAAACCATTTAGCCTATGTATGAAAGCTAGTGTGATTAGGTCTACAAGCACTAAGTTTAGTATTCCCAACATTGATCTTGAGATGGAGGGTGGGAAGATTTGGACTATCTCTCCAAACAACTCGATTAAGACCATGGGGAATGGTGTTTCTTGTCTTGCATTTATTGATGGAGGATTACAAATGGAAGAGGCAATGGTCATGGGGACGTACCAGATGGAGAATAATTTTTTGTTTTTCGATCTGGGAAATCAAAAGTTGGGGTTCAGCTCTTCCATGTTAGCTAGAGGAATCTCTTGCAGCAGCTTCAATGCAAACTGATCGGCATCAAAGTACGAATAAAAACAAAAACCTAATAGCCTTGTGTTATCTAGGTATATTGTGTATGCAATCCACCAAGATGCGGTTATAGCCCAAAATTATACGAATAAATGATTGGTTATTTGTTTTGAATTTTTACTAAACTTGTGAATTTTCTTTCAATGTAAGAAATTAAATGAATTGAGGGTTGAATAAACAATTTAAAAGAAAAACAATCACTCATGTTTCACATACTTAATGCAAGATCAACCTTATGGAGTATTAAATGAGATTTCTTTAAGTTACATAGACATGGTTTGTGTGATTGATAAAACAAAAGTAGCTATATTACCAACTTTTATGAATATATGGGTGACATAGAATACTGGCCCGGACGATTTTAAAGTCCCGCTGTCTATATAAATGCATACAGCATAATCTGAATTGAAGAATTAGATTATTATTGCCATACAGTTGTACATACACTACTAGAGATTGTGAAATAGAGCCCCCTTAATAGAGCCCGGTTTTAGTGTTCCATGTTTTTAAATAAGATATAGAGTCATGTCTTCTTTTACAAAACCGGGCTTTATGTTGAAAAACATTAGAGCCATGTTTTTCTTGAACAAAACCGGACTCTATTCCTCATATAGAGCCATATTTTCTTTTATAAAACCGGGCTTTATGTTGAAAACTATTAGAGTCCTCTTTTCTTTAACAAAACCGGGATCTATTCTTGAAATTACTATAGGTAAACTTAGGCGGTTCTTTAAAATGAAACGAAAAAATTTGGAATTTTTGGGCGCCATATTTCCCTCCCCAGTATCTATCACTTATATACACCAATCCTTTTTTTCATTTGCAGGCTAAAAAAAAAAACAGATCTAGTGTTTTGCCTCATCATCTTCTTCACGAATTTTCCAAAGTCGAGCACTAATCTGGTATGTAAACAACATCCAACATTGGTTTTATTATCAACTCAAAGTTCTTTAGGGTAACTCCATATGTTAAACCTCAAACTAGGCCGGGTTCTTAGCAATCTCGAGGTCAGGGTTCTTAGCAATCTCATGGTTAATAGGTATTATACATCTCCAATTTTAATTATTGTGGCAGATTCGAGATTTAGGGCTTACAGTGGCCATTGGTAACCTGATGAAGACTGTTTGTCAATTTGGTATTTTTTGCATTTTTTCGTTTTAATCTCATGGATTATGTGCATTTTAATTGGTGTTTGTTGAATGTAAGCAGAGAGTTTTTGAGTTCAGGTTTATACTAGTGCCTTGAAGCATCTAGATCCATGGTGAGTAGACATTCAAAACAATCTACTATATAATTGGTGTTTGTTGAAGGATTTTTTTTTTTTTTTTTTTTTTTTAATTATTTTTGTTGACATAGAGCCATGTTCTTTAATATAAAACCGGGCTCTATAACAGGTAATAGAGCAAATGATATCTTTGTGAACCACTAGATTGTCTAAACATACATGCACAATGTATCATTTTAGACAAATAACTAAATCAATTACGTTGTAATTCTTTTGGCTACTTTTCCAACAATTGCTAAATTCACCATCTATGCACAAGAACTGTTGTTTCTTGAAGAATGGTCTTGCGTGAAAATCAGTAGGAAAAGATAAACAATTAAACACCAAGGCATCATCATATTTCAATCAATGATACAGATTCCCAGATTGATAATGTTATGCACTACGTCGACTTGAATTACAATTCTTATCATGCAAACATACAATAATGCCTGATAATTTATTCTTATGTATATAATTATACACAAATCCCTTTATGATTTATAATCATAATATATCCTTGAACCCCATGGTTCTCTTTGGTACTTGGTAATTGGTTCATAGTATCCCAATATGTTGTAACTCAAGGAATACTATCATGGCATATGCAACTAGATGCCATAAAACTAAGCCACACATTCGAATAATCATTTCAAATAGACCATAGTCAATTAATCATTGAACCAATAATTACCGGTCAAGAGGATTTTAATTTCTCATTGAATTTACGAGCCAAGAATATGTAAATACGGATGATCTGTGATTTAATAAAAGTAATTAAATACACCATTGATGGCCAGACAATGATTTTACAACTTTTATTTCCACAACCACATATCTCTCAAACACATATTAGCATGAAGATTGTATTCTTGATACTAATTCCGTAAATCCTCAACAGATAAATACAAGTTTAAAGTCATACAACTTTGAAAACTTTCATTATCTGTAATGAAATCCTCATTTTGTTTCATGGACACTTTCTTTTCCAAAATCACCGATCAAGACCAATGCATATCTATACTTATACATGACAATTAACATAAGTATTTCACATTTAGCAAAGCATAATAAGAAAATCATCCCGAACCCTCCAATAATCCTGTAATTGATTCATTGGAAAAATCGGCATTTACGGTTAACGCCAAAATACAGTTTCCCACCAAACTGTTTTACTTCTTTTATGAAAATTATTATTTTCTCTTTTCCCTTTTGGATGAAATCCTGCACCCATCATTTAGAAGAACAAAACCAAGCATAGAAACGATTGTATTGTTTCTTGAATGCTTCCCAGGGAAAGTCAACAAGAGGGGAACATGGTTCAAGTATTGTTGGTAAATGACCAAAAGTATGTTCAATGAACACAAAATTTTCGACCAAAATATCCAAGAAATTATGCCAACTTCATGATATATGCCTCTTATTTTCTTTGATATATTGTACTGAAAATTTAGATATAAATTCCATCCAAACTTTTAACTGTTTGATAATTAAAGAATTTCATCAAAACATTAATGCTTATGAACATGTTTAAAAGTCAGGAACTTTAAAACTTCTAAATTAATAATCATGATAACCCAATTACCACTATAATAATTAACCATGACCACACAATGAATACATGCAATTAAACCACGAGTTAATCATATCCATAGTGGTTACATGCAACTCATATATATGATGCATGGTTCAATTAAAAAGATGAATAAGAAATGTTTACTCATAATATGGACGAACCTGCAATGACTTGTTCCAAAATATGAATTGCTTTTTACCATTCCAGATGATCCAAACTATGTATGTCATGCCCCAAGATTCTTTTTTCTTTAACTTCTCAAAGTTGTACCGAACTTTAGTGTCTTTCACAGATTCTAACATCTCTATTACACAGATTCAAATTCACCAATCATGATTATCTCAAAAATATTGTATCAGATAATATGATTAATCATATCCTTCAGGGTTCGTCATCTTTAATAATTGATTCGATCTTTGTAGGGGATAAACGGAATAGACAAACCCAAACATATATGTTTGAATCTCTGAAAGGCGTGTAAACACTTTCAGATCGAATCAATTCGGTGGTTCTCCCGAATTATTCAATCGGATACAATCCAGAGATTGAGAACGTTTTGAATGCTTGTGTTTAAGATTGATGAACCAGAGAGAAATCATGATGACCAGAATTACGTATATGAAATATATGAGTGATTAGGGCTTTTATGCAGTTATTCATGGGTTTCAAAGTTGTCAAAATTAGTCCCTTAATTTATGAAAATTGAATTTTCTAAGGAACTTTTACCATAACAACTTAGACCATGCCAGGAACTGACCCCGGACCCTGTCCCTTAGGGGCTTCGCCCCTAAGATCATAATAAATTCAAATAGGCGTGCACTCCACACCTCCAAACCTAAATGATGTCTTATTATGACTAAATTGGTCAAACAAGTTAATCCAATTACACTAAAATATCCAACAGTACAATGCCATGGATGTTGAAAATGAATGAGATTTGGCAAAATATGATTACATGTCGTAATGGAATGAAGAAAAAATAGTGGCTATGTAATGAAATGGGTGGTTACAGATTTAATAGAATGAATCTATGAATAAAACATTCTATTACAAAACTCAAAACAAACAACAATTTTTCATTCCATCATAATGATTTATTCCATGGAACTTCGATTCACACACTACGCTACTATGTGAGTTTAAGTTTTATTAGACATATTTATGAAACTGTATTAAATATGTGCTATTTGTGGAGTTGAATAAACATATAACTCCGTAACTTTATTTTGACTTTCACCTATTATCAGGGACGGAATCAGGCGTGAAGTCTTGGGACACACTCATGGATTTTACTAATATAATGTTAATTTGTGTAAAAATATTCAATTTTTCTTAAATACACCTGCTCTAATAAATTGTGTATATAGTTTTGTTTATTTATTATTTATTTTTTAAATGCACCTGGTGAATTAATGTTTTAGTTACGTGCCTTTCTGTTATTCACATTTCCAATGATGAATATACGAGTTAGGTATTCAACCTAATGATCGTGCATGTATCATTCATCTCACTAACAAAAACTTGTCATTGGGTTTTCTAAGTTTAACTTTTTTCTTGATGAGTTGCGGAGAATTTTTGTTTACATTAACTCTTCAGCCGTAACCATGTCGTGTTGAGATCATGATGAATTGACATTATAAGCTTTAATTTTATACCCTTAGCAACTTCGGAATACATACCTTCGACTTTATGACTCTTCATTAAGCTAAAATCACGTGTCACCTTTGATACGATGGTTAAGACTTCCTTACGAGATATATCAACTTCATTTTCATGTTATTGTCCATCTTCGTCATTGTGAGATTCTTTTGTTTTCTCAACGTGTTCTCCTACATTCTCGGTGTTTGAAATATTTTGTTCGTTTTAACTTCACTATTTGTTACTTGGGTTTTTTCTTCGGTTGGAAGTATTGGAATTTTTTTCCTTTCCCATATAAAGAAGTAGAGGTTAAGTTGTATAGTATATTTGTATGTAACATGAACCACATGTTGCCACGATCATTTCCACACTATCATTCAAATGTTTATGTTCACTCATTCATTAATGTACACTTTTGTCATAAGCTTAAGCTACTCTAGTCAACATTATGAAGTTATAGATCCAAGGATAATAATAGTTTTCACAATAATGAGAAGTCCAAAGCCTTCATATCATTAAAATTGTCTGTTGAGAAGAAGAAGATATGCAATTTCTTAAGCTGTTTTTCTTTGTCTTAGCATCCTTGCCTCATAATGTTTTCTCCCAAATCAATACTGCAATTATGCATGTCACCAAAGATGCAAAAACATCTCTTTTCAAAGTTGGTTTGACACTATGGATTCATCTGCAGAATCGAGTTACCTCCTTGATCTCGATGCGCCTTTTACTTGGGAAGATTGTGTTATGGGTCGCCTTGGGCCAACTTGTGAGGATATGTATGCATGCTACCTTCCAATTTCATGTAGCCACTCTAAGTGCATTGATGCCCGCTCGTATACTAATCCCATCTGCCCTTCTCTCAACATCACAGCCAAATATGGTTGCCGCATATGTGCAGTCAACCCGGTCAATCCTGTCTCTAATGTATGTAAAATATCACAGCTCACCACTACGATATTGTTGTTATCTGGTACCAATGGTCGGACTCTCAGTGGGCCTTCTGTAAACTGGAATTATGTGTTTTCATGCGCACCATCCTCTTTGAAAAGATCTTTACCTGAAGGTGTCAAAGGTGTGGCGGCCTTTTCATGGTCGACTCTTGCCTTTCCACGACAACACTATGATGATATCGTCACAGAGGAATTTGCACTTTGTCTACCGAGCTCTTCATTGGCTCCTGGCCTTACATTTATAGGTGAGGGACCATTTTATTTTCTCCCTAATCCAAATCTTGATGTCATGAACATACTTTCTTACACTCCAATGATCAGAAAGACTCCCAAATCCCTTGGATATTATATTAAAATTAACAAAATTTCACTTAAAGGAACACCAATTACTTTACCATCGTTGAAAACTAATCCTGCAAGGCTTAGTACTCTTGTAACTTACACTACACTTAGAAGTGATATTTATCTCTCCTTAAAAGTTTTTCCAAGGCCACCGAAAAAATTCCTCGTGTAAATGCGGTGCAACCATTTAGACTATGTATGAAAGCTAGTGCAATTGGGTCTACGCGCACCAAGTCTAGCGTTCCCAACATTGATCTTGAAATGGAGGGTGGGAAGATTTGGACCATTACTGCAGACAACTCGATGAAGGACACTGGGAATGGTGTTTCATGTCTTGCGTTTATTGATGGAGGATTGCGAGGTGAAGATGCAATTGTTATTGGGACTTATCAGATGGAGAATAATTTCTTGTTCTTTGATTTGGGAAATCAAACGTTGGGTTTCAGCTCTTCCTTGTTAGCTCGAGGAACGTCTTGCAGCAGCTTTAACACCACTATACCACATTATACCTCATGAATTATATGATTTCAGTAATTATAATTGTTGAAAGAATAAGGAAGCACACATAATTGCAAGAAAGTTTATTTTCAGCGTATTTATCACCCAACTTTTTATATTTAATTGTCTAATAGTATCAATCAAAGAAATTTAAAGAGCACCTTGCATCCATAAAATAAGAATCTATAACAATCGTAATTGATGCTTTAACAGAAAAAAATAAATAAATAAAAAATAAAAATAAATAAATAAATAATTGTAAGGGACTGGTTGGCAAAGATATTCACTATTTGTATGTAGATGATTTTCTTGAAGTTTTTCGTCAAAAGAAAAACGTTACATTACAATCCATTCTTGTAACCTTCATGTAGGACCTTAGATTTCACAACTTTATCACACACAATATAAGCACAATAAGAAGGAAAGATGGAAAGATGGTGACTTGTATGATATATATGTGATTCGTATGTATTGAGAGAGAGAGATAAAAATGAGAGAATATTATTAAGGAAACACACACAAATACACACACGAGCACACACCTCAAATGACTCATTTGAGGTGTTTATATAGTTAGACATATGACACCCTAATGGGCTTGGATGGGCTTGGTCATGGATTGGACTTTTACATTAAGTATAGATTAGTTGTAATACATAACTTATAACCTATTAGATTAGTCCAAACCATAAGCCCATTGACTATTCTATTGTAATCTACGACACATTACAAAGTTACATGTATGAGAATGACCATCACTTCTAAATACATATTTTTAATGCTAACAATCTCCCCCTAAGGGGTGGTCATTCGAATGATGCTCCACGTGAGTGGGTCTTCCGTGTTCTTTGTCTTTAACTTTGTGTGTCGTTGTAGAATAGTCATTAGTCTTTGTTCTTTCATGCTTTGTGATCTTCGATAACTGATTTTTCATCGTTCTTTGTTCCTTTGTGATGTGGAGTTATCTGCCTTTCGTCACTTCTGCGTCTGTGGTGGTTGTATGCCATTCCAACATGCTCATACGTCTTCAGTCTTTGTGATACATGCATTTGTAGTTCCCGTTCTTTCACACAGATCTTTTTCACTTTACTTCTGTAGATTCTTTCATATTGCGTAGAATCTTTCTTTGAACCTTTCTTTACTTTGATCTTTGTGTGAACTTTCTTTTGACTTCGAGATGCATGTATGAGCATGTGGAATCTGTCGCCATGGAGATGAAGTGTCCCTGCATATAAACAGTTAGCAATAAAACATCCGGTACTTACAGATAAGAATTAGAGATCGTCAACAGCATAGTGTGAAGACTCCTTCTAACCCTTACCAAGGCCGTTCCCATGTCAGATACTCTCGAGAGAGCTTACAAGACCTACTAAGTAGCTCAATGACTGGGTGAGTCGCTGGGGATCACTCCACGACTGTAGACCGTTTGAAACCACCGCGAACACTAAGCGTAACCCATAAAGAATTACCGAAGTGACCTGCTGTCAGGGCTGCTTGATGTTGACCCTGGCAGGAATTTCCATTCAATCATTGAGAAACACTTGTGTGAATTCTCTCATAAATGTTCTGGCAGATAGCTAAGATCTGCGTAGGACTCTTAAGTTTACATCTGGCGTCCTTAATGATGAACAACCAGTGTAGAAATATCATGTGTTCCTATGAGATCTTTTGTTGAATCTCGGGGCTCTAGACTCGATAAGTGCACATTTGGTTTCCTATGCGGAGATTAGGGAGAGGTCTCCTGCTTCAATATCAACCCTCTCTAAAAGACAAGTCGATAGATTACACCGGTTCCCCGTGAGAATGAAACAAATATCTTTTAAGAGATACCTGAGTGGCTAGAAGGTTTAGTGCATTGCGTCACTGGGTCCATGACGTCTTTATCTTCAATACCGGTGTCACCTTAGTAACAACCAGTAGCATATAAATTGTACCCGGTGTCTGCCCTAAGGTTGAACATTTGGAGGGCTATTTCTTTTCACCCTTTTTCATAACTTTTCTTTTTAATTCTTCAACCCCTTCTTTCTCCTTTCTCATTTTCTCCTTTTATCAATCATACCTAAGGACTTCTAATTCTAATCTATTGGAATTGTCCTTGGGTCGATGATTTATTTACTACTGATATTTGTTAGTCAATTTGTCCCATGATGTGTCTATATTCAATTAATGTATGTTCTGGAGTGTTGTGTCATCATAATGCATCTACAAATGTTTCTAAAAATTGCATACATGTATACAACTCGTCAAAAAAGTTTCACAAGACTTGTGCTTTTCATATGTAATTAGGAAATGGTACTATAACTGTTTTCATGGTGATTTGTGCTTTTCTTATCCTCCCCCTAATGATACATTCTTGGTGATGTTTTAATTTATTCAGAAAACAGGTACATAAAGACCAAAGCAAGGATGCACATAGCTTAACTCAAACGTTTGAGTGCTAACGCCAAAGGAAGGAAGGACATATATGTTGCTTGACATGGTGAAATGACAAGGACAATTGTAATATAATATTGACATTTAAGTATTTAGTTAACGATTTAATTCTAAATTCAATGAAGTTATTTCATGCATCATAATAATGAAGGAACAAATGAAGATCTACAAGGATTTAGAATATGGAAGTTCTTCTAGATCATTTAGGACCGTTGACTTTACGGTAGAAGTGTTACCACTAAGTTGATAAAAGAAGATGAATGGCAGTGAGACATCATATATGATTCCAGGGGAGCTTATTGCCCACTACAAAATTGGAGAAAAACAGTTGGTTGAGATTGAAGAGAATCATGAATAGAAGAAGGCTGAGCCAGGAGAAGATCATGAAAGAAATGAAGACGAACTAAAAGCAATGCCCAAAGAAAACGACCAATGAGACAAGTTAGTTGAAGATGCGTGGCAGAAGCATAAAGAAATATTACCACCTGGAGTTGTGCGAATGTTTTTAACATATATTGTCTATGTTTGACAAAAGGTATGAATTCGATACTCGTATTCAGTTTGATACCACATCTTGCAATAATATAGATAACTTATATATGTAGTGTTAGTTTGAGCATACGGATTAGATGTGGCATGATCATCTGATCTATGAATTTCGCTATTTGTTGAAGTTAGTTGTGTATTACTATTGTTAAATGAGAACATGAAATATTTGAGGATAGTATATAGTTACATGGTGATAGAAATTAACCGTTTCACAACGTCCCTTTTCCCATAAATGACCCAAAAGTTTATGGATGACGGAAATATGGAATGGATAGCTACTATAATTAAGAGAATATGAAACCTATTTCCGGTCAAACTAACAACTAAATTTATGTGACCAGGAGGATTATATCTACTATGCATTTTTTTCAGGTTGTATAGTAATTGAGCTCGACAGAAACACAAACTAGCTTATTCTTACGTGTACACACCCCTAGAATATTAGTGAGCAGGTCACTGAACCCAAACCCAACTTGCTTGACATACACTCGTTTGACGAGTTACCTAACCGGCCACCCGTTCCTTTCGTTACTCTAATTTTTAGTAGTATATAAAGAGAATTTCCATTCAGTATATTGGATTATTCATTATTAGGAATTTGGGGGGGGGGGGGGGGGGGAAGTTGGCGGGCAGACTAGCCTGCCTGATCCGAAACTTTTTAGACTAGATGCTTACGGACCAACCCATTTGAACCAGATACGCTCGAACCTACCATATGAATAATCTAATTTGCCATTATTGCTAACTTTTACCAACTAGAAGGTGTCAAGTATCATACTAGACAAGCACAAATTTATGCAGATATTAGTATAAATATGCATTTATAAATTATAATCCTAATTATAAGTAGGAAAATACTAACCTTATATCAATTTCATGTGTAACAGGCTACGTTGTTTGGCGTGCTATAAGCTGTGAGTGGCGATTTGCAAAGAAGATGTCAAGATTTCTAGGACATAACATTTCTGTTTTCGAGGCAATGTATTGTTAGTCATTTTTCACGGGATAAATTTGTCAATGTACAACACAATACTATTTTTGTAATTTATTATTTATATACAAGAAATATATGAATTTATATTTTTGACTCTTTGAGAATGTGTATTTTTAGAAAAAGAAACGTATATGGCATTTGTGCTGCATTAAATAAGTGTTACGAATTAGTTCATTAAGTGTCGCACATACATGTCAAGATACAACAAAAAATGTCGCATTTGATATAATAAAGTGTTGCGTGCTTAGTGGTGGCGAGTGAAAGAGTGTTGCATTTCAATGCGAAAAGTGTTGTATTTGAATATTAAAGTGTTGCACTTGTTAGTAAAAAATGTTGCATTTGAATCTAAAAGTGTTGCAACTTAGTGCATAAGTGTTGCACATGAGTGTCTAAAGTGTTGCGCTTGAATTTCAAAAGTGCTTCAAGTTAAAGTACTACAATTGCTAAACATGGGCAACACATTTTAAAAAAGTCGCATATTCCGATATAAGTGTTGCATATATCTAAGGCGACGTTACATAAAGTAGCACTTGATAAAGTGTCACATTATGCATACTGCAACATTTTAAAGACATAATACAACACTTTATGAGTGCCGCCTTAGCTTCATTTTGTTGTAGTGTAAAATCACGTGTCACCTTTGATATGATGGTTAAGACTTCATTACCAGATATATCGACTTCATTTTCATGTTATTGTCCATCTTCGTCATTGTGAGATTCTTTTGTTTTCTCAACATGTTCGCCTACACTCTAGGTGTTTGAAATATTTTGTTCGTTTTAACTTCACTATTTTTTTCTTCGGTTGGAAGTATTGGAATTTTTTTCCTTTCCCATAGAAAGAAGTAGAGGTTAAGTTGTATGGGAATAGATCTAGTGAGAAGAGAAAATATAATAAGAAGAATGAGAAATAATTTTAGCTACACATTTCAATTGAATAAAGAGAAATTCATGGGAGTTGCATCTTTTATTGTACATGCATCTGAAATACGTGGTTGTGGTTACTTCTCATTCTTCTCATTTTACTTTTATTTCTCATTTGATCCTTACTCTAAGTTGTATAGTATATTTGTATGTAACATGAACCACATGTTGCCACGATCATTTCCACACTATCATTCAAATGTTTATGTAAACTTCACTCATTCATTAATGTACACTTTTGTCATAAGCTTAAGCTACTCTAGTCAACATTATGAAGTTATAGATCCAAGGATAATAATAGTTTTCACAATAATGAGAAGTCCAAAGCCTTCATATCATTAAAATTGTCTGTTGAGAACAAGAAGATATGCAATTTCTTAAGCTGTTTTTCTTTGTCTTAGCATCCTTGCCTCATAATGTTTTCTCCCAAATCAATACTGCAATTATGCCTGTCACCAAAGATGCAAAAACATCTCTTTTCAAAGTTGGTATGACACTATGGCAATATTCATCTGCAGAATCGAGTTACCTCCTTGATCTCGATGCGCCTTTTACTTGGGAAGATTGTGTTATGGGTCGCCTTGGGCCAACTTGTGAGGATATGTATGCATGCTACCTTCCAATTTCATGTAGCCACTCTAAGTGCATTGATGCCCGCTCGTATACTAATCCCATCTGCCCTTCTCTCAACATCACAGCCAAATATGGTTGCCGCATATGTGCAGTCAACCCTGTCAATCCGGTCTCTAACGTATGTAAAATATCACAGCTCACCACTACGATATTGTTGTTATCTGGTACCAATGGTCGGACTCTCAGTGGGCCTTCTGTAAACTGGAATTATGTGTTTTCATGCGCACCAGCCTCTTTGAAAAGATCTTTACCTGAAGGTGTCAAAGGTGTGGTGGCCTTTTCATGGTCGACTCTTGCCTTTCCACGTCAACACTATGATGATATCGTCACAGAGGAATTTGCACTTTGTCTACCGAGCTCTTCATTGGCTCCTGGCCTTACATTTATAGGTCAGGGACCATTTTATTTTCTCCCTAATCCAAATCTTGATGTCATGACCATACTTTCTTACACTCCAATGATCAGAAAGACTCCCAAATCCCTTGGATATTATATTAAAATTAACAAAATTTCACTTAAAGGAACACCAATTACTTTACGATCGTTGAAAACTAATCCTGTGAGGCTTAGTACTCTTGTAACTTACACCACACTTAGAAGTGATATTTATAAGTCTCTCCTTACAAGTTTTTCCAAGGCCACCGGAAAAATTCCTCGTGTAAACGCGGTGCAACCATTTAGACTATGTATGAAAGCTAGTGCAATTGGGTCTACGCGCACCAAGTCTAGCATTCCCAACATTGATCTTGAAATGGAGAATGGGAAGATTTGGACCATTTCCGTAGACAACTCGATGAAGGACACTGGGAATGGTGTTTCATGTCTTGCGTTTATTGATGGAGGATTGCGAGTTGAAGATGCAATTGTTATTGGGACTTATCAGATGGAGAATAATTTCTTGTTCTTTGATTTGGGAAATCAAACGTTGGGTTTCAGCTCTTCCTTGTTAGCTCGAGGAACGTCTTACAGCAGCTTTAACACCACTATACCACATTATACCTCATGATTTCAGTAATTATAATTGTTGAAAGAATAAGGGAGCACACATAATTGCAAGTAAGTTTATTGAACTTGCATTTAATAGTATTTGGCCTTTGGCTTGCATTTACTAATATTTTAGATTTGAGCTTAGATTTACTAATGTTTACCACTCATATAATTATGAAATATGATATAAATCTACAAATACTTTTTGCCACGTTAATTCAAGCCTTAAAAATGCCATGCTGCTACGCCTCACGCGAAAGTTAAGACTTAGCCATACCGGCACCCTATGCCTCGCACTATTTATTATCCAAAATTCTTGATGAGTAAACTAATTGTTTACCACAACTAATTTAATTGGTTTTTAAAGATTACCGATGTTATTAGAACACAAATAAAACATGCGAATCAAATCTTTGATACAAATAAGGCAAGATATCTACATCTTTGATGCGTGTGAAATAGACGACACCACATAAACTTTTATTGAAAGTGACTCCATCAATATTTAAGGTAATGCATGTAAGATGATTCTTAGACTATTGCTAATGGGAGTTGGATTTCACCAAGTGACCTCAAAAGTGACGCGTCACTTCCCCTAGCACACCCCAAAAGCAACGCGTTGCCTTCCAACTTTTTTCACAATTCGGTTGCCTCACCAACCGAAACTTTGAATGATCAATGCTTTAATTTGCGAGTAGTACAAAGCATGCAAAAATGGGGTTGCTTTTGTGGTCACCACTAGTTAATTGTGGTTGGGGTGGAGTTGTGGAGAGAGAAAGCTGAGGTGGCGCTGACGTGGCGGGATTGCTTTTGTGGAAGTGGTGTTGCCATTAGCATTAGTCTTATATCCAATAGGCTTTCTAATACTTTCTTTGATTGACATATTGTTATAACTTATCCAATTCATTTTGCCATTTAGATGAATTCGGTTGACAATGAGCTTCAAATGATGAGGTAAATGTATTTAGATTTGCGGTATAGTATACGCTTCACGAATTATTTTGCTCCTCTTGCACACATATATCTTTGATAATTCTTTAGTCTCTCTAAAAAGCACCCGTAACCCAAAGTTTGTGTTCTAACAAGAAAAATCCCTCAATAAAACCTTGATAGAGTTATGAGCATAAATGCTCACTGTAGGAATCAAAATTTTTTTAGAGTACTTTGTTTAATAATGTATATAACTTTTGAAAATATCATTAGAGACTAGACGATTACTCATATAGCAACGGAATTTTATAGTGGCAGATAATTATATTAATATTTTGGTTACACAAAACACTTAACCAAAATATCATCATAACTATATGCTACTATAAAATCTCGTTGATATGCACGGGTAATCGTCTAGCTAATTATAAAAAGTATTCTCACGACTGATTTGTGTTAAGGCTCGTGCGTGTGTTTTGAAACTTTAGAAAAAATTCTCATTGATTTTTTTAAGGGATAATGGCATGTAATAGCAACGTACTTTCTTATTTGTTCACATATCAGATACGAACCCCAAAAGATAACACAATACCCGTCCAACTTTCAAATTTTGTTTAATTATAATATGTTTTGGAGTCATCTCTTTGCACTGTTAGTCTTTTTGACTAACGACCATTTGTAATTAACTCAAAAATATGTTTTTCTACGTTTTTATCCGTTTTCTTACGAGTTCACATGTTTTATATGTTTTCGCCAGTTTTCATATGGTTTTATTCGTTTTTAACGTTTTCGTCTATTTTTATATGTTTTCGAACGTTTTTATACGTTTTCGTCCGTTTTTATACGTTAAGTACAAAAAAACGGACGAACACATATAATGTGAAAAAGAAAACATATTTTTGAGTTAATTACAAACGGTCGTTAGTCAAAAGGACTAACGGTGCCAAGAGATGACTCTAAAACGTATGATAATGAAACAAAATTTGAAAGTTGGATTGGTATTGTGGTATTTTTTCAGGTTCGTATCTGATATGTGAACAAATGGAAAAGTACGGTGCTATTACATACCATTAACCCATTTTTTAACCGCGTGTTAGTTGTTTTAAAGTCCATGCGTATGTTTTGAAATAAGAGGACCAAGAATATTAAGTTTGTGCTAACTTACCATTTATAATAAAGGGTATAATAGTACAAGAACATTACTAAAAAATTAAGAAATTCTAAGGGATTAAGGGATGTGATGCATGTTTTATAAGTAGTTAAGATTGGCGAATACATATCAAAAAGTTCTGCATTTAGTTATTTGTCCAACTAGCCAAGTAAGTGTATACAATGGAAACGTATAATATCTTCTAATTGATCTTTTGTTATTCATCTTGCATTGTACGTGTGTGTTAAGACATTAGTTTCAAGCTCAGATCATAGTTGTTCCGTCTGCCATTTTTTTGTTGCATTGAGGTATTTATTATAAACCTCTTTTCCCCCTCCTGTTAATTAACCAACGTGTTGGTATAATTATTCTGATATTGTTTTTGTATCATTTGATGAAACCCAAAACTAATGCTGAGAAACCTCAAATTGATTTTCAATACGACGTCGAGGAAATTTGTGGAGCTACAATTGATAATCTGGATCCACGTTAGGTAGACTTGCTTCGTAAGAGATCGTTTTTGCTTAAGATATGATACCAGGTTTAATGAAGCTTGTTCTAAAGAATGTGAAAGATACTTCCGAATGGATGGAATTGATGGAACCATATTTTACTCGGTGAATCGATTATGCCCACTAATTGTTTGCATATTTGTGTGTATGTTATAGTATATCTCATTTCGCATTAACATTTTTATTTTAATATATATATGTTTGTAAGATGACAATAGTCATGATATTTATGTTGATGTCACAACTATTCGCACAACATTTTATCACAAATAAATAAATTGAAAGGTATCCTGCCGTATGGGCGAATACCTGACTAGTGTAGTATAAACAAATTAATGGTTGTCTTTCTTTCAACAAATTATATGGCCTTATAACGCAAACCTTATTATTAAGTAATTAAGTACAACAAAGGATCATTACATTTAAGACTTGATATTATCAAATCTTTATGGTTCTATTAGTTGATAAAAACCACCAACTAATAGATTTGATAATATCATAAAACAGTACATATCATTGATGGAAATGAAGAAAACATACATATGGTTCTCCTTTTAATAAGTAAAGATTCATTAACTATGCATGTATATGTACGTATAAGCACAAGGATCAAAACCTTAAGTAGTGTAGTTTCTAATTCATAAACCACAGAGAAGTGCACGCTCATGCATGCGCCGTCATGATCATAAGAGTAATTCATCATATGATCAGTTTTGTAAATAAAGCTAATCACACTAGAAAAATTGCCACTCCCAATAACCGAAATTGTTGGTAAACGGCCAAAATTCCTTGGTAAATGATGTTACCAACAACCAGTGGTTGTGGGAAAATCGCTGGTCGATAATTATTTTTTACCAACGAATGTATCTTGTCGTTGGTTCTTTACCAACAAATTACCCAATTGGTTGCTTCATTTTTATGTCAAGTCATTGGTAATTATTGAATTAGCAACCAACAAAATTCATTGATATTTTTAACTAGCAACAGATTCTATTAGTTGGTGATTTGGTAGGATAAATAGTAACTAATAAAAACATTTGCCGGTAATTTAGGGAAAACAGATGATCAAATGTATAGACGATAACCTATATTTTTCTACAATTCATTCCGTATATCATGCCGTAATGTTTACATTTTGGGTGTGAATCAAGGCAATTCCACCTTATCATAAAAATGAAGTTCGAATGTATATGTAAACTTCACTCATTCATTAATGCACATATTTTATTAACGTAAGGTTATGCTACTTTAGTCAACATTTATGAAGTTATAGATCCAAGGAAAATAGTTCTGACATTTTATAAAATTTTAAGGTTGACCTTAGGGTGGTGGCAGTGGTAAGGAGTTAACCTCCCAACCAACCAATAATATCACTCCACCTTACTTACACCTTTTTCAAACCTCCCAACTATTTTTAGTGGCAATCATACATTTTTAAACCTCCCAAACTACCAACTTTTTTTTATTTTATTTTTTATTTTCATAATTAAATAATTTAATAAAAACACAACATTTCTTTAATAATTAAAACAAAAATACATAATACATGAAAAAAACATAATTAAATGAAAAATACATAATACGTAAAATAAAAGAAAAGAAATAACTAGTCATCAAGGTATGCTAAGTTTTGAACATCTACGTGCTCCGTAAGATCATATTGGAGACGATAATGAATTTGTTCGTCGAGTAACTCCGGTAGTACACTATCGTCATATACTGGCGCAACCGGCGGATCCATTATATGAACCGGTGATATTGCCTCCTCGTCGTCTTTTAAAATCATATTGCACAATATGATACACGTATTAACGACATGTCGAATCTTTTCCACCGACATAGCACGGAGAGGACGACTGAGAATCATCCATTTTGACTTTAGACGACCAAAAGCTCGCTCGACATCTTTTCTTGCAGACTCTTGTAACTTCTTGAACCTTTTTTCCTTCGGGTCATTGGGATGCTTATATGCTTTAACAAACGTAGAATACGTAGGATAGATTCCATCGGTAAGATAATATCCACGTTTGTAAAGACGTCCATTTACAGAAAATGAACTGTTTGGCGCCGTTCCATTTCGCTCCGTAGTATACAATGGAGACTGGTTCAAAACATTGATATCGTTGTTTGCACCGGGAGGACCAAAAAATGAATGCCATATCCACAAATCGTATGAAGCGACGGATTCAAGCATAATAGTAGGGTATTGGTGATCACCTCGCTTGTATTGACCTTTCAAATGTTTGGGACAATTTCGCCAAACGAAATGTGTACAATCAATGCTACCAAGCATTCCAGGAATGTGATGTTGTTCTTCATGAAACTCGAATAAGCGTGCAATATCATGGGATGTCGGCCTACGTAAGAACTCTCGACCATATAATTCAATAACCGCATGGCAAAAATTATCAAGGCATTCTCCTATCAAAATAATTATAACGAAAACAATAAAAAAATATTCTAACGATAACATTATAAATAATTATTACGAAAACATTAATAACAAAAAAATACGAATATTAACCTGATGTTCTTCGTGCCATGTTTAAATAGTCGTCAAATCTATCCGGAGGTTCACCCGTTGCGAGTTGCCGAATGGCGGATGTGCATTTATGTAATGCCGTGAAACTTTTTGCGCCCCTCGCATCATATCCCTCTTGAAACCATTCGAATCTCGCTTCAATATCACTAACAATTCTTAAAAACAAACTTTTATTCATACGAAACCTATCACGGAAAATATGGTGAGCAAACTTTGGTCGTTCGACGAAATAGTCATTCTTTAGAGTTTGTAAAGCTTTTTCTCGAAAACGTGTGACATATGCTCGTGTTTCGGTAGAGGTTGCCGTGTCATCAATCGAATCATACATGGCTAAAAAGGTTGATAGCGTACTACCCATTGAAAGAATCGATTCGGAAGACTCGGGGGGATAATATAAATCGTCGGACGAAGAAGAAGATAATGAATACATTGTGTTGTTTGTATTGGATGTGGAATTTGAGTTGGAAGTGTGTTTTTTGAATTGGAAAAGTGTGGGTTTTATAGAATTTTTTTTTTTTTTTTTTTTTTTTTTGGGTCCAACGGGTATATTTTATTTTTTACCGTTTGATTTTTTTTTTTTTTTTTTTTTTTTTTTTTTTTTTTTTTTTACACGCTCCACTTCCAATGCTCCAACGTATATATCAACGGCTATATATTCCTCAAACCGCCCCGGTGAAGTTTGCCTGCGAAAGTAACCTCCGAGCCAAACCGGCGAGGTGGCAATGGTTTTCACCGCCGGTTTGGGTTAACCGCTGGTGAAACCGGCACCACTGCCACCACCCTTAATGGCTAGTTCAAAACCTTCATCTATATATAAGATTAAAAAAGTATACCCTTATCATCAACATTGTTTCTGGAAGTAACTAGAGAAATTTTAAACATGCATTTTCTTAAGTTGTTTTTCTTTGTCTTAGCATCCTTTACTCATGACGTATTGTCCCAATTCGACACTGCAGTAATTATGCCTGTAACCAAAGATGCCAATACATCTCTTTTTAAAGTTGGTATGGCACTTTGGGAAGAAGCATCTGCAGAAACGAGTTATCTCCTCGACCTTGATGCGCCTTTCACATGGTTAGATTGTGTTATGGATCGCTTTGAGGGAAATTGTATGGATGGGGATAGGGATTTGTGCTACCTTCCCTATCGATTCAGCTACTCTGACTGCATTGATGCCCGCTTATATACTAATCCAAACTGCCCTTCTCTCAACATCACAGCCAAATATGGTTGCAGCATATGTGCAGTCACACCTGTCAATCCTGTCTCCAACACATGTAAAATATCACAACTAACCTCTAAATTCTTGTATTTGTCTACTACTGATGGTCGGAGTACTTTCTCTAGGTCAAATGCTGTATTTTGGTCATATACAGTGTCATGTGCACCATCCTCCTTGAAAAGATCTTTGCCTGAAGGTGTCGCAGGTGTGGCTGCCTTTTCGTGGTCGAATCTGGCCTTTCCACGCCAACAGTTTAATGATCGCGTCAGAGACAAATTTGCACTTTGTCTGCCTAGCTCTTCATTGGCTCCTGGGGTTACGTTTATAGCTCATGAGGGACCAGTTTATTTTCTCCCTAAACCAAATCTTGATGTCATGAGCATTCTTTCTTACACTCCAATGATCCGAAAGACTCCTAAATCCCTTGGATATTACATTAAACTAAACAACGTTTCAATAAGAGGTAGACCAATAATTTTACCATTGTTGAAAAGTAGTCCGGCGAAACTTAGTACTCTTGTAACTTACACCACATTTAGGAGTGATATTTATAAAGCTCTCCTAACAAGCTTTTCCAAGGCCACCAAAAACATTCCTCATGTAAAAGCGGTGAAACCATTTAGCCTATGTATGAAAGCTAGTGTGATTAGGTCTACAAGCACTAAGTTTAGTATTCCCAACATTGATCTTGAGATGGAGGGTGGGAAGATTTGGACTATCTCTCCAAACAACTCGATTAAGACCATGGGGAATGGTGTTTCTTGTCTTGCATTTATTGATGGAGGATTACAAATGGAAGAGGCAATGGTCATGGGGACGTACCAGATGGAGAATAATTTTTTGTTTTTCGATCTGGGAAATCAAAAGTTGGGGTTCAGCTCTTCCATGTTAGCTAGAGGAATCTCTTGCAGCAGCTTCAATGCAAACTGATCGGCATCAAAGTACGAATAAAAACAAAAACCTAATAGCCTTGTGTTATCTAGGTATATTGTGTATGCAATCCACCAAGATGCGGTTATAGCCCAAAATTATACGAATAAATGATTGGTTATTTGTTTTGAATTTTTACTAAACTTGTGAATTTTCTTTCAATGTAAGAAATTAAATGAATTGAGGGTTGAATAAACAATTTAAAAGAAAAACAATCACTCATGTTCCACATACTTAATGCAAGATCAACCTTATGGAGTATTAAATGAGATTTCTTTAAGTTACATAGACATGGTTTGTGTGATTGATAAAACAAAAGTAGCTATATTACCAACTTTTATGAATATATGGGTGACATAGAATACTGGCCCGGACGATTTTAAAGTCCCGCTGTCTATATAAATGCATACAGCATAATCTGAATTGAAGAATTAGATTATTATTGCCATACAGTTGTACATACACTACTAGAGATTGTGAAATAGAGCCCCTTTAATAGAGCCCGGTTTTAGTGTTCCATGTTTTTAAATAAGATATAGAGTCATGTCTTCTTTTACAAAACCGGGCTTTATGTTGAAAAACATTAGAGCCATGTTTTTCTTGAACAAAACCGGACTCTATTCCTCATATAGAGCCATATTTTCTTTTATAAAACCGGGCTTTATGTTGAAAACTGTTAGAGTCCTCTTTTCTTTAACAAAACCGGGATCTATTCTTGAAATTACTATAGGTAAACTTAGGCGGTTCTTTAAAATGAAACGAAAAAATTTGGAATTTTTGGGCGCCATATTTCCCTCCCCAGTATCTATCACTTATATACACCAATCCTTTTTTTCATTTGCAGGCTAAAAAAAAAAAACAGATCTAGTGTTTTGCCTCATCATCTTCTTCACGAATTTTCCAAAGTCGAGCACTAATCTGGTATGTAAACAACATCCAACATTGGTTTTATTATCAACTCAAAGTTCTTTAGGGTAACTCCATATGTTAAACCTCAAACTAGGCCGGGTTCTTAGCAATCTCGAGGTCAGGGTTCTTAGCAATCTCATGGTTAATAGGTATTATACATCTCCAATTTTAATTATTGTGGCAGATTCGAGATTTAGGGCTTACAGTGGCCATTGGTAACCTGATGAAGACTGTTTGTCAATTTGGTATTTTTTGCATTTTTTCGTTTTAATCTCATGGATTATGTGCATTTTAATTGGTGTTTGTTGAATGTAAGCAGAGAGTTTTTGAGTTCAGGTTTATACTAGTGCCTTGAAGCATCTAGATCCATGGTGAGTAGACATTCAAAACAATCTACTATATAATTGGTGTTTGTTGAAGGATTTTTTTTTTTTTTTTTTTTTTTAATTATTTTTGTTGACATAGAGCCATGTTCTTTAATATAAAACCGGGCTCTATAACAGGTAATAGAGCAAATGATATCTTTGTGAACCACTAGATTGTCTAAACATACATGCACAATGTATCATTTTAGACAAATAACTAAATCAATTACGTTGTAATTCTTTTGGCTACTTTTCCAACAATTGCTAAATTCACCATCTATGCACAAGAACTGTTGTTTCTTGAAGAATGGTCTTGCGTGAAAATCAGTAGGAAAAGATAAACAATTAAACACCAAGGCATCATCATATTTCAATCAATGATACAGATTCCCAGATTGATAATGTTATGCACTACGTCGACTTGAATTACAATTCTTATCATGCAAACATACAATAATGCCTGATAATTTATTCTTATGTATATAATTATACACAAATCCCTTTATGATTTATAATCATAATATATCCTTGAACCCCATGGTTCTCTTTGGTACTTGGTAATTGGTTCATAGTATCCCAATATGTTGTAACTCAAGGAATACTATCATGGCATATGCAACTAGATGCCATAAAACTAAGCCACACATTCGAATAATCATTTCAAATAGACCATAGTCAATTAATCATTGAACCAATAATTACCGGTCAAGAGGATTTTAATTTCTCATTGAATTTACGAGCCAAGAATATGTAAATACGGATGATCTGTGATTTAATAAAAGTAATTAAATACACCATTGATGGCCAGACAATGATTTTACAACTTTTATTTCCACAACCACATATATCTCAAACACATATTAGCATGAAGATTGTATTCTTGATACTAATTCCGTAAATCCTCAACAGATAAATACAAGTTTAAAGTCATACAACTTTGAAAACTTTCATTATCTGTAATGAAATCCTCATTTTGTTTCATGGACACTTTCTTTTCCAAAATCACCGATCAAGACCAATGCATATCTATACTTATACATGACAATTAACATAAGTATTTCACATTTAGCAAAGCATAATAAGAAAATCATCCCGAACCCTCCAATAATCCTGTAATTGATTCATTGGAAAAATCGGCATTTACGGTTAACGCCAAAATACAGTTTCCCACCAAACTGTTTTACTTCTTTTATGAAAATTATTATTTTCTCTTTTCCCTTTTGGATGAAATCCTGCACCCATCATTTAGAAGAACAAAACCAAGCATAGAAACGATTGTATTGTTTCTTGAATGCTTCCCAGGGAAAGTCAACAAGAGGGGAACATGGTTCAAGTATTGTTGGTAAATGACCAAAAGTATGTTCAATGAACACAAAATTTTCGACCAAAATATCCAAGAAATTATGCCAACTTCATGATATATGCCTCTTATTTTCTTTGATATATTGTACTGAAAATTTAGATATAAATTCCATCCAAACTTTTAACTGTTTGATAATTAAAGAATTTCATCAAAACATTAATGCTTATGAACATGTTTAAAAGTCAGGAACTTTAAAACTTCTAAATTAATAATCATGATAACCCAATTACCACTATAATAATTAACCATGACCACACAATGAATACATGCAATTAAACCACGAGTTAATCATATCCATAGTGGTTACATGCAACTCATATATATGATGCATGGTTCAATTAAAAAGATGAATAAGAAATGTTTACTCATAATATGGACGAACCTGCAATGACTTGTTCCAAAATATGAATTGCTTTTTACCATTTCAGATGATCCAAACTATGTATGTCATGCCCCAAGATTCTTTTTTCTTTAACTTCTCAAAGTTGTACCGAACTTTAGTGTCTTTCACAGATTCTAACATCTCTATTACACAGATTCAAATTCACCAATCATGATTATCTCAAAAATATTGTATCAGATAATATGATTAATCATATCCTTCAGGGTTCGTCATCTTTAATAATTGATTCGATCTTTGTAGGGGATAAACGGAATAGACAAACCCAAACATATATGTTTGAATCTCTGAAAGGCGTGTAAACACTTTCAGATCGAATCAATTCGGTGGTTCTCCCGAATTATTCAATCGGATACAATCCAGAGATTGAGAACGTTTTGAATGCTTGTGTTTAAGATTGATGAACCAGAGAGAAATCATGATGACCAGAATTACGTATATGAAATATATGAGTGATTAGGGCTTTTATGCAGTTATTCATGGGTTTCAAAGTTGTCAAAATTAGTCCCTTAATTTATGAAAATTGAATTTTCTAAGGAACTTTTACCATAACAACTTAGACCATGCCAGGAACTGACCCCGGACCCTGTCCCTTAGGGGCTTCGCCCCTAAGATCATAATAAATTCAAATAGGCGTGCACTCCACACCTCCAAACCTAAATGATGTCTTATTATGACTAAATTGGTCAAACAAGTTAATCCAATTACACTAAAATATCCAACAGTACAATGCCATGGATGTTGAAAATGAATGAGATTTGGCAAAATATGATTACATGTCGTAATGGAATGAAGAAAAAATAGTGGCTATGTAATGAAATGGGTGGTTACAGATTTAATAGAATGAATCTATGAATAAAACATTCTATTACAAAACTCAAAACAAACAACAATTTTTCATTCCATCATAATGATTTATTCCATGGAACTTCGATTCACACACTACGCTACTATGTGAGTTTAAGTTTTATTAGACATATTTATGAAACTGTATTAAATATGTGCTATTTGTGGAGTTGAATAAACATATAACTCCGTAACTTTATTTTGACTTTCACCTATTATCAGGGACGGAATCAGGCGTGAAGTCTTGGGACACACTCATGGATTTTACTAATATAATGTTAATTTGTGTAAAAATATTCAATTTTTCTTAAATACACCTGCTCTAATAAATTGTGTATATAGTTTTGTTTATTTATTATTTATTTTTTAAATGCACCTGGTGAATTAATGTTTTAGTTACGTGCCTTTCTGTTATTCACATTTCCAATGATGAATATACGAGTTAGGTATTCAACCTAATGATCGTGCATGTATCATTCATCTCACTAACAAAAACTTGTCATTGGGTTTTCTAAGTTTAACTTTTTTCTTGATGAGTTGCGGAGAATTTTTGTTTACATTAACTCTTCAGCCGTAACCATGTCGTGTTGAGATCATGATGAATTGACATTATAAGCTTTAATTTTATACCCTTAGCAACTTCGGAATACATACCTTCGACTTTATGACTCTTCATTAAGCTAAAATCACGTGTCACCTTTGATACGATGGTTAAGACTTCCTTACGAGATATATCAACTTCATTTTCATGTTATTGTCCATCTTCGTCATTGTGAGATTCTTTTGTTTTCTCAACGTGTTCTCCTACATTCTCGGTGTTTGAAATATTTTGTTCGTTTTAACTTCACTATTTGTTACTTGGGTTTTTTCTTCGGTTGGAAGTATTGGAATTTTTTTCCTTTCCCATATAAAGAAGTAGAGGTTAAGTTGTATAGTATATTTGTATGTAACATGAACCACATGTTGCCACGATCATTTCCACACTATCATTCAAATGTTTATGTTCACTCATTCATTAATGTACACTTTTGTCATAAGCTTAAGCTACTCTAGTCAACATTATGAAGTTATAGATCCAAGGATAATAATAGTTTTCACAATAATGAGAAGTCCAAAGCCTTCATATCATTAAAATTGTCTGTTGAGAAGAAGAAGATATGCAATTTCTTAAGCTGTTTTTCTTTGTCTTAGCATCCTTGCCTCATAATGTTTTCTCCCAAATCAATACTGCAATTATGCATGTCACCAAAGATGCAAAAACATCTCTTTTCAAAGTTGGTTTGACACTATGGATTCATCTGCAGAATCGAGTTACCTCCTTGATCTCGATGCGCCTTTTACTTGGGAAGATTGTGTTATGGGTCGCCTTGGGCCAACTTGTGAGGATATGTATGCATGCTACCTTCCAATTTCATGTAGCCACTCTAAGTGCATTGATGCCCGCTCGTATACTAATCCCATCTGCCCTTCTCTCAACATCACAGCCAAATATGGTTGCCGCATATGTGCAGTCAACCCGGTCAATCCTGTCTCTAATGTATGTAAAATATCACAGCTCACCACTACGATATTGTTGTTATCTGGTACCAATGGTCGGACTCTCAGTGGGCCTTCTGTAAACTGGAATTATGTGTTTTCATGCGCACCATCCTCTTTGAAAAGATCTTTACCTGAAGGTGTCAAAGGTGTGGCGGCCTTTTCATGGTCGACTCTTGCCTTTCCACGACAACACTATGATGATATCGTCACAGAGGAATTTGCACTTTGTCTACCGAGCTCTTCATTGGCTCCTGGCCTTACATTTATAGGTGAGGGACCATTTTATTTTCTCCCTAATCCAAATCTTGATGTCATGAACATACTTTCTTACACTCCAATGATCAGAAAGACTCCCAAATCCCTTGGATATTATATTAAAATTAACAAAATTTCACTTAAAGGAACACCAATTACTTTACCATCGTTGAAAACTAATCCTGCAAGGCTTAGTACTCTTGTAACTTACACTACACTTAGAAGTGATATTTATCTCTCCTTAAAAGTTTTTCCAAGGCCACCGAAAAAATTCCTCGTGTAAATGCGGTGCAACCATTTAGACTATGTATGAAAGCTAGTGCAATTGGGTCTACGCGCACCAAGTCTAGCGTTCCCAACATTGATCTTGAAATGGAGGGTGGGAAGATTTGGACCATTACTGCAGACAACTCGATGAAGGACACTGGGAATGGTGTTTCATGTCTTGCGTTTATTGATGGAGGATTGCGAGGTGAAGATGCAATTGTTATTGGGACTTATCAGATGGAGAATAATTTCTTGTTCTTTGATTTGGGAAATCAAACGTTGGGTTTCAGCTCTTCCTTGTTAGCTCGAGGAACGTCTTGCAGCAGCTTTAACACCACTATACCACATTATACCTCATGAATTATATGATTTCAGTAATTATAATTGTTGAAAGAATAAGGAAGCACACATAATTGCAAGAAAGTTTATTTTCAGCGTATTTATCACCCAACTTTTTATATTTAATTGTCTAATAGTATCAATCAAAGAAATTTAAAGAGCACCTTGCATCCATAAAATAAGAATCTATAACAATCGTAATTGATGCTTTAACAGAAAAAAATAAATAAATAAAAAATAAAAATAAATAAATAAATAAATAAATAAATAAATAATTGTAAGGGACTGGTTGGCAAAGATATTCACTATTTGTATGTAGATGATTTTCTTGAAGTTTTTCGTCAAAAGAAAAACGTTACATTACAATCCATTCTTGTAACCTTCATGTAGGACCTTAGATTTCACAACTTTATCACACACAATATAAGCACAATAAGAAGGAAAGATGGAAAGATGGTGACTTGTATGATATATATGTGATTCGTATGTATTGAGAGAGAGATGAAAATGAGAGAATATTATTAAGGAAACACACACAAATACACACACAAGCACACACCTCAAATGACTCATTTGAGGTGTTTATATAGTTAGACATATGACACCCTAATGGGCTTGGATGGGCTTGGTCATGGATTGGACTTTTACATTAAGTATAGACTAGTTGTAATACATAACTTATAACCTATTAGATTAGTCCAAACCATAAGCCCATTGACTATTCTATTGTAATCTACGACACATTACAAAGTTACATGTATGAGAATGACCATCACTTCTAAATACATATTTTTAATGCTAACAATCTCCCCCTAAGGGGTAGTCATTCGAATGATGCTCCACGTGAGTGGGTCTTCCGTGTTCTTTGTCTTTAACTTTGTGTGTCGTTGTAGAATAGTCATTAGTCTTTGTTCCTTCATGCTTTGTGATCTTCGATAACTGATTTTTCATCGTTCTTTGTTCCTTTGTGATGTGGAGTTATCTGCCTTTCGTCACTTCTGCGTCTGTGGTGGTTGTATGCCATTCCAACATGCTCATACGTCTTCAGTCTTTGTGATACATGCATTTGTAGTTCCCGTTCTTTCACACAGATCTTTTTCACTTTACTTCTGTAGATTCTTTCATATTGCGTAGAATCTTTCTTTGAACCTTTCTTTACTTTGATCTTTGTGTGAACTTTCTTTTGACTTCGAGATGCATGTATGAGCATGTGGAATCTGTCGCCATGGAGATGAAGTGTCCCTGCATATAAACAGTTAGCAATAAAACATCCGGTACTTACAGATAAGAATTAGAGATCGTCAACAGCATAGTGTGAAGACTCCTTCTAACCCTTACCAAGGCCGTTCCCATGTCAGATACTCTCGAGAGAGCTTACAAGACCTACTAAGTAGCTCAATGACTGGGTGAGTCGCTGGGGATCACTCCACGACTGTAGACCGTTTGAAACCACCGCGAACACTAAGCGTAACCCATAAAGAATTACCGAAGTGACCTGCTGTCAGGGCTGCTTGATGTTGACCCTGGCAGGAATTTCCATTCAATCATTGAGAAACACTTGTGTGAATTCTCTCATAAATGTTCTGGCAGATAGCTAAGATCTGCGTAGGACTCTTAAGTTTACATCTGGCGTCCTTAATGATGAACAACCAGTGTAGAAATATCATGTGTTCCTATGAGATCTTTTGTTGAATCTCGGGGCTCTAGACTCGATAAGTGCACATTTGATTTCCTATGCGGAGATTAGGGAGAGGTCTCCTGCTTCAATATCAACCCTCTCTAAAAGACAAGTCGATAGATTACACCGGTTCCCCGTGAGAATGAAACAAATATCTTTTAAGAGATACCTGAGTGGCTAGAAGGTTTAGTGCATTGCGTCACTGGGTCCATGACGTCTTTATCTTCAATACCGGTGTCACCTTAGTAACAACCAGTAGCATATAAATTGTACCCGGTGTCTGCCCTAAGGTTGAACATTTGGAGGGCTATTTCTTTTCACCCTTTTTCATAACTTTTCTTTTTAATTCTTCAACCCCTTCTTTCTCCTTTCTCATTTTCTCCTTTTATCAATCATACCTAAGGACTTCTAATTCTAATCTATTGGAATTGTCCTTGGGTAGATCCCTCCGGCTCTGGCGGATCATAGGACGGTTTTTCCTAACCTTAGTCACCTTATAACTCCATGACTATCCTATCATTGCCATAAAACCATTCATTTGAAAATCTCTCAAAGTGTTTATGATAATAAAACACATTTTGTTGACACTTCGAGAGTTTTGCATTTCTTTTGAAGGACTCCCCCTTCACATGTGCTCATGTAATTTTTAAGAAATTTGCACATGTGGGAGGAGTTTGCACTTTTTGAATTGATCCACTTTCAGTGAACATGACCGATTCGAGACACGCTTACATCACTAGTTAGACTAGCTTAAAATTATTACCCGTCCTGGTCAAGTCCAAAGAAAGTCTCTCGATACGGTACATTCTACTCAGACAAGTCCTATTCGAGACACGCTTACATCACTAGTTGGACTAGCTTGAAATTATTACCCGTCCAGGACAAGTCTTTTCGATTACTGACATTTTAAGCTTCGTCAATTCATTGGTACTATCTGAGTCGAGCTCTTTTGAGATTCTTCCACAATCTTTAAACATCTTTGATCATATTTAATCATGTCTTCTCCCCCTCAAAAATAGCATAGCGTGATATTTTTGATATCAACTGATTAATGAAAAGCTTTTTGGAGAGAAAGACAGATTTGTTTTTGCATGAAATCGGAACATTTTGAGTTTGTACTCCCCCTTAATGATAGCATATTTAAAATTACTGAAGGGTATTGAGGGAGTTTTCTTGAGCACTAATTTTGAGAGATTTTGAGAAATCTTTTGAACAATCTTGAAAAAGTGCTCAAGAATTTTGTTTGAAACGAGTTTATTCTTGAAATCTTTTTCGTTTGTTTAGACTCGAACTTTTTGAAAAAGAGTTCGTCATTGAACGTACGAGTCCTTGATTTGAAAATAATCAGAAGTCGTCATTGAAGTACGGGTTTCGTACTGAAGTATACGAAAGCCATCGTGAAGAAAATTTTGAGAAACGACATGTTTTAGAAAAACATTAAATAGAACTCCCGCTCAAGCATCTGTACATGTCCGTATCATTGTTGAATGCCATTTCTAGAAATGTACAGAATATTGATTTATACGAGAGACATGTCGTGAGAAGAATATTTTTGGATTTTTTGATTTTATATTGTTTTTGTATTTTTTGAAAGTTTTATATTTTTGTATTTTGTTTTTGTTGGTTTTTCAAATTTTGTATTTTGTTTTTCAAAAATATTTACAGCGAAGCGATTTTGAAAACAGTTTTTCAAGAAGATTCGAGAAGACGTTCTAGCTCCTCAGGAGTTAGGCTTCGCATGCCAATTCGTCGAACTAAATAGTCAAACCTTTCTTTTGGAAGGGCTTTAGTAAATAGATCGGCGAGTTGATAATCAGTCTTAACGAAAAATAATTCAACAGTACCCTCTTCCACGTGTTCTTTGATGAAATGGTAGCGGACTTTGATATGCTTCGTCTTAGAGTGATGTACGGGATTGCACGAGATGGCTATGGCACTTTTGAGTCACAATACATAGGTATTCTGTCAAAAGTAAAGCCATAATCTGTGAGTTGTGTCCGCATCCAAAGAACTTGGGCATAACACGCAGATAGAGACACATACTCGGCTTCGGCGGTTGATAGTGCAGTACAATCCTGTTTCTTTGATGACCAGCTTACAAGCTTTTCACCCAAAAATTGTGCTCCACCTGATGTACTCTTTGCTGTAACTTGATCACCAGCATGGTCTGCATCTGAAAATGCTGTTAGATTAAACCCCGAATCCTTCGGATACCAAAGTCCCATGTTAATGGTGCTTCATAGGTATCGAAAGATCCGTTTAACCTCTTTGAGGTGAAGTTCGGTAGGCTTTGCCTGAAACCGTGCTAACAAACATACATCAAATTGAATATCGGGTTGGCTAGCAGTTAGGTACATGAGAGAACCGATCATGCTCCGATATTTCTTCGGATCAATGGGTTTCCCAAACAAATCAGCACCTATTTTTGGTGAAGTGACCATTGGAGTACCAACAGAATCACAGTTTTCCATACCATGTTTTTTCAAAATCTCTATAGTATATTTAGCTTGATTGATAAAAATACCACGAGGGGATTGATGTATTTGTAAACCAAGAAAGAATTTTAGTTCCCCCATCATGGACATTTCAAATTTACTTTTCATGAGATTTTCAAAATGTTTTGAATGGTTAGGATTGGTTGATCCAAAAATGATGTCATCCACGTAAATTTGAATGATCAAAATGTCATCTTTGAATTTTTTGATAAACAAGGTGTCATCAACCGTTCCTTTTGTGAAATTGTTTTTGAGCAAGAAAGATGATAGTTCGTCATACCATGCTCTTGGAGCTTGCTTTAGACCATAAATTGCTTTCTTAAGCTTGTAGACGTGGTCTGGATGATCTTTGTCGATGAATCCCTCTGGCTGACTCACATACACTTCTTCTTTCAGAGTTCCATTCAAGAAAGCTGTCTTAATGTCCATCTGATAGACTGTGATGTTTTTGTGAGCTGCATAGGCTAAGAAAATCCGGACTGCTTCAAGTCTAGCTACAGGCGCGAATGATTCTTCGAAATCTATCCCTTCTTCTTGTGGATATCCTTTAGCCACGAGACGAGCTTTGTTGCGAATGACAGTCATTTCTTCATCCAGTTTGTTCTTCCACAACCACTTGAGATCAAGAACTCGTTTATCAAGTGGTCGTTCAACAAGTTCCTAACTATCATGTAACAGGTATTGAAGAAATTCCTCCTGCATTGCTTCAATCCAGGGATTTTCTGCCATTGCTTCCCGAATGTTCTTAGGTACTTTGGTGCTTATTGAGCAAATGTAAATGCACAGTTCGAGATCGGTGGCAAGTTGTCTCCTCATCTGAACTGTCATTGAAGGATCACCAATAACATGTACTAACGGATGGTCTTTTGTCCATTGAAACGTAGAAGGGTACCTTTGGTTGAACGAATGTGTGTTAGATGGTTCTTGTAACCTCGAAGAAGATTCAGCAGAGTCTGATGCAAACAGGTTTTCAAATACTTCTTCTTCTTCTTCTAACGCAGCATCGTTTGAATTATTTGTTGGTTCTTCTTGAAAATTTGTGTTTTGGTTTTGCTCATCAACTCTTGGTATTTCAGTGTCAAGTACTGGAGTTGCTTGAGTAGATGTAGATGATGTTGATGTAGTTGGTGCTTCAGCTTCGATTGTTGTAGATGCATCTTGTGATGGTGGTGGTGGTTGATGGTTTTGAGCGGGTGCAGCGGAATGTTGTTGAGATGCATTTGTCGAAGGTCCACCATAATATTCATCAAACATTAACTCGAAGAAATTTTCCAGTTCTTGTTCTGAAGGTTTATTCATGTTTGTTGACTGAGCTCCTTGAGGCACGAGTCCTGAACTGATGTGCCCAGAAGTCTGCTGGTTTGGTGCGGGTCCTAATCCGTTTTGATTAGAAGCCATCGGATTAAGCGCGGGTTCTAGAGCGTATCTCTCAGAAGCCATCTGTGAAATCTCATCAAACTTCATATTCATCGTCTCCATTATCTTTTTCGTTCTTCTATTATACACCCTGAATGCTCTCGAGTTTTCTGAATATCCAATGAAGATTCCAATATCACCCTTAGCTTTTAACTTTCCTAGATTTTCTCTATCATTCGTCGGATAGCACAAAGCGCCAAACACGTGAAGGTAAGAGATGTCAGGTTTACGGTTGTTCACTAGCTCATATGGGGTTTTATTGAATCTCGGATGGACTAGGGATCGGTTTTGAGTAAAACAAGCAGTGGCTACAGCATCAGCCCATAAGAATAGAGGTGCACTAGAAAAAAATCAGCATTGTGCGAGCAGCTTTCACAAGAGTTCTGTTTCTTCTTTCAACTACCCCATTCTGCTGTGGAGTTCTAACAACTGATGTTTGGTGTGTGATTCCAACATCTTCAAGGTAAGTTCTTAACTCCTGGTTTGTAAATTCTGTGCCATTGTCTGTTCTTATAATCCTTACTGGAGCTTGAAGTAGAACTTGAATACGCTTCAGAAAGGTGATGATGATGCCTGGCGCTTCGTCTTTTGATCTCAAGAACTTTACCCAAGTATATCTTGAATAATCATCAACAATAACAAGAATATACTTCTTCCCATTAATGCTTTCAACTCTCATTGGGCCACATAAGTCCATGTGCAACATATGTAACTTTGCTTCCGAACTAGGTACGGGTTTGGGTTTATATGATGCTCTTTTACTTTTTCCTTGTTCGCATGATGGACATAGGTGTTCCTTGGTGTATTTGAACTTAGGAAGACCGGTGACGATGTTGTCTTTGGCTAACTTGTTGATGGTGTCGAAATTGAGATGGGATAAACGTCTATGCCACAGCCAGGACTTAGTTTCGGTTGCCCTTGTCATAAGACAAATTGGTGATGTAGAAGCCATTTGGTTGATGTCGATAGCATACAAGTTTGTACCACGATTACCAGTTAAGAGATCATCACCAACCAAATTTCTAATAAAAACCGTGTTTCTCCTGAATGCAACTTCTAAATCTGCATCACAAAACTGCCCGACTGAAAACAAGTTGTGTCCCAGCCCTTCGACGTAGTAAACGCGAGTGATTAAAAAATTCTCAAACCGAAGATCTCCATAACCCTGAATAGCTGCTACATGATCATTTCCAAATCGTACAGTTCCCATGAATTTCCAGACAAAATTGATCAGCAGCTTTAAATTCCCGGTCATGTGTTTGGAGCAACCCGAGTCGACGATCCAAAGACATATTTCGATAACCTGCCAAGAACAGAAGAGTTTGTATTTGGAAACCGTGTTGAATTTGGTTCCATGGGGTTAGGAGTAAAAGCAGAATCACACTCATAGACAGTTGCTACTTGTTTAGCTTGAGTTATTTCTAATTTGCCGTCCTTAAGAGTGAACTCTCTACCCGTCGGAATCCACATACAAAACTTAAGATAGTTCCTAGGCATTCGACTAATAGTGGTAGTCCTAAATCGTGCAACTAATCGTTCTAAAGATCTGGATCTAGCACTAGGTCTTTTTGGAACATTCTTCTGTTCAGGCGTAACATTCACATTCTTGGAAACACATTCATCATGAACATCATTAATTAAACATTTCTTGCATATTAAACAAACAGAGTCATTACATGCATTAAAACCAATACTTTCGACATTACATTCAGATGAATCATGTTTCTTATTAAAAAGCGATAAATTCCTAGGGTGTTCTTCTACTTCTTCAGCTTTATTCTTGCTACTACTCTTAGAGACAGGCGAGACTCTATTGTTCCTTGTATTGCTCTTAGGCTTTAGTCTGCTGCTTCTAGAGGTGCTTTCTAATCCTGTAGAAGGTAAGGCACACACATTAGGATTTATATTGTTGTCCTTTTTAGCATTCCTAGATTCTTTAGAATTAGCCTTTATGCACTTGTCATTTGTCTTAGATGTTGAGGCAGACGCACTAGTGGGACTAATCCTAAAAAGGCCAGGTGCTAACACTTTAGGAGTTTCGACAACCGCTTTTCCTTTATCAACAATCTTTTCATTTTCACTTTGCTTGGGCAAGGGTGTTGGAGTGACTGGTTTTGTCAAATTCTTTTTCTCATCGACTTTTGGAGCAAACCTTGAAATTGACATCTTTGGTTTTTGAACCGTGTTTGAAACATTTGGTTTCTCCGAAGTCGACGGTTTTGCAAACTTAGTTTCCTCACCCTTTCCTTTTTGAGTTTCAAGCTGAGTCCTCAAAAGATCATTTTGCTCTTTCATGTTCTTTAAGGCACGCTCATACGACAATTTGTCATACTTGCATTCTTCCTTTTTTCGATCAAGTTGTTTATAATATGACACATTTTCTTTTTCAAGCTTTATAAGAGCATTTTCATATTTTGAAACAATTTCGGAGGTCTCAGCTCTCAGTCTTTCATCGTCTTGAACAGAATATGTTTGTAAAATGATGGACATAATGTCAGTGGTCATAACAGCTTCGAAGAGAGAATCATTTAGGTTTTCCAAAACAATCATGTTTTCACGAGTATCATTAGCTTCGGTTACCAGGGATTTGTGGTCCTTGACAAAGTCGACCGTTTCTTTTAAGAAAACTTGTTCAAAATTTTTTACACTCGCGCTGATGTTATTCAGTGGAATAGTAATTTCGTTTTGAAACACCTTTTTCTGTTCGATGTGAAAACTAGAATGTCAGTTGTTAATATCGATGGAAGTTTTAGATTTAACAATGTTTTGAAGTTCTTGAATTCTCTTTTTAATGTCATCCAGAATTTCTCTAGCCTCACTTGTATTAAAAGTGTTGTTAGAGGAAATTTGTTCCAGTTTTGAAAGAGATTTGGAAACAACTTTCTTCTTAGATAAGAATTTCGCAAATGGTCGTTTTATGGAAAATGCAGATGGTTCTGTTTGTGGAACAAAAGTGATTCCCGAAAGTTTGTTCAATTTGTTGTAATCAATGGGTTTCAAATCCTTTTGTTTCATTTTATTAATGCTCTCTTCGACATGTTCAATCGTTAGCACAGAATCCCGAACGACGGGAGGATCATGTTTGGTATAAATCACATTACCATTGTACAAAACATTCTGTTCTTGCTGAGCTTTCTTGAGATTACAAGGGGTGTTGTTACCAAGAGCCATTTTATGTTTCGTATGGTAAATCGGATTAATTTGATTTGAAATCATTTTCATTGTTTGACTCGACTGACCCGACTTAACCACTAATTCCTCTAAATGAGCAATCATGTGTTCTGACTCTACGATTTCTTCCAAAAGTTTGTCTTCTTTCTTTGCAAAATCCTTTTTCAACTCATCCATTTCTTTTTCAAGATTGGAATAAGCTGTTTTTTGTTTAGAAAGTTGGTTTTGTAAATCAGAAATTTCCGTGTTTAAAGATTTTATCTTTTTGAAAGAATTAACATCAAGTGTGTCAAACTTGAGTTGCAATTGTTGTTTCTCTGAAACGGAATTTTGATAACCAGTTTCTAATTCAGACAATCTTTTGGTATGAAATTCAAAAGCTTTAACGGTTGATTTGTAACTCTCAAGCTCAGCGGTCAATTTAACATTCGCGGCCTTAACATCGCGATTGACCTTTTGCACATTCTCAATTTCAATACGACAATTATTCAATAATGATTCAAACAAAGCACGTGTTTCCTCATCATTCTCAGCATGCTGTGAAACGAAGCCTCCATTATGATTCACATCTGGAGTTGCGGAAGGAGTATTGCTACTACTTGGCGTGTCCAGGTATGTATCATAAGTGGGTGCTTGCTTCTTAAAATGCTGTTCCTCATGAGGAGACATATCAAATATATCATTATTGTGACATGTGTTGATGTTAGATACCTCAGATGGTGCATTGGTGTCATAAACAGGAAGTGTGTCAGAATCCGTGTCATACTTAGCTTCCTGAAGATTCGCCATGAATATGCAGTTCGCATCGATATCTTCTCTATCTTCCATGTCATCCATAAGAGCCATAAAGTCATTCTCCTCTGCGTTCAACTGAAATCCTGCCTCTGCCTTTTGTGCCAACATTACTGCTTTCTGCAAGTACGCTAGATCTTTCTTGTTTGGCTTAGTAGGACAGTTCCTTGCCATATGACCTACACCTTGGCAGTTGAAACACTTTACCGGATTACCCTGATTCATATTTCCAAAATTCCCAACTACTGGAGCTGCAACATTTCTATTCTGATTACCCATTGCCTGATTACCAACATTCTGACCCCTCTGATTTCCAACAAACTGACCCAGCTGATTCCCTGTATTCTGACCATACTGATTCCCTGCAAACTGACCTGCATTCTGATTTCCTGCATACTGACCTGCATTCTGCATATTCTGATATCCCTGCGGATTCCCATAAACTCCAACCAATTGGCCTCCGTTGCCCATATTGAAACTCGGCTGAGCGATCTGCCTGTTGTGAGTATTCGATGAAATCCTTTGGTTGTTGTTTGTTGGTGTAGAATAGCGTCCTTAGAATGCTTTTGTCAGAAAAGCAAACGCTTGAGTCAATGCTGCAGCAGCTTCATCATTGTCAGTGAATTCTGGTTCTTGGAATTGTGGGTATGTCTGTTGTGGAATAACTTCTTGTTGTTGTGGGTAGAATTGTTGTTGGTAGACCGGTGTTGGTTGTTGAATGCATGATGGTTGCATGTAGTTGTGAATGGATGATGATGGTTGTTGAGTGTTCACTTGTAATGGTGTTGGTGTATTAGCAATTAGTGCGAGAGGATCATGATTCTTTGCCAATCTTTCTTTCCTAACTTCATTAGCCTCAGCTTGGTTTTGCTTCAGAAAGTCATAGAGTTGATCATAATTCACCTGATGTAAGTCCTTTGTCTGATTAACAATTGTAACATAACGACCCCATTCTTCTGGAAGGTTATTGACGAATTTGATGTTTGTTGCAATTGTTCGAGGTGTCAACTTGTTTCTGATTAACTCATTCATCAACGTGCAAAACCTTGTGTAGTATGACTCAATCTGTTCACCTTTAGTGGATGTGAAGTTCTCCCATTCAGTAAGAAGTTTGTTCTCAACGTCTTGTTGTCCAATCTCTGTTCCATGACAAATCCTTCTAACACGTTCCCACATAGCATGAGCAGTTTCACAACTGTCGACCGCAGCAAAGATCTCCCGAGGTAATCCAAGTTGGATTAGATGCATTGCCATATCATCAGCTTTGATCTGCGCCTTGTCTTCATCAGTGTAATCTTCTTCTGTTTGTAAACGCATGTATGGTTCAGTAGGATTTGTTGAGTTTGGATCACCGGCAACTTGAACTTGTCTTGGCTGAAATGGACCATTCTTAATGGAGTTGAGCATGAGGTTACCATCAGTCTTAGTTTTGATGTAACGAAGCATGCGGCTTGTCCATGGGAGATATCCACCTTTTTCAAGCATAAGAGGTCGGTTTTCCGCACCTGCTGCATGAATATCTTGCTGAGATGCCATTGATGAAGTGTAGATGGATAAAGTTGATTCTTGGATCGTTCCAACGAAATAGGAGTAGAGTTTAGAGTGAGTTGATGCAAGTTTTTATGGTGAAAATTTTGACTAAAAACCTTAAAACCTCAATAACTTCTTCTCGGAGCGTTTTTAGGCCTCGAAACTTCGCCTAAATCGATAAATCATTTAGCGTGTCGTTCTCCTCTGTCTGACGGTCGTTTTGACAGCTGATTCGTCGAAAACGGAGTTACGGTTCAAAAGTTATGGCCGTTTGAATTTTGGTCGTCAAAAACCTCACTTTTGTCAAAATTCTCGAAACTTTATGGATTTGCGAAACTTCTGTGATTTCGAAACTTTGAGGATTGCGAAACTTCTGAAGATTGCGAAACTCTGAAGATTGCGAAACTTCTGAAGATTGCGAAACTCTGAAGATTGCGAAATTTTGAGATGATTGCGAAAATCTGCTTGATGATTGTGAAACCTTGTGGATTGCGAAACTTCTGTGATCTCGAAATTTGTAAGATTGCGAAAATATGAGGTTTTCTCGAAAATTTTGATTTTTCGAAATTGTCCACAGTGTTCTCGAAAAACTTGATTTTTTCGAAAAACTAGCAATGTTCTCGAAAATTTTGAAATTTTCGAAAATTTTGCAAAGTTTTCGAAAATAGTGAATTTTTCGAAAACACTATCTCACAATAAAATTTCGAAATTATACAATTTCGAAATTTAGCCCGAAAGTCGAAGTAATTTCTTTCTTATACAAGAGAGAAAATACCGAGTATCCAATTTTGAGCACGAACGAGACCGTTTATGATGTTCTCGAAAAGCAGTCAAGATTTCGAAATCTAGTACTTGGGATTTCGAAATTATGGCAGATATTTGATTTCACTTAAAGCACACCCAAATAAAGTTTTTAATCCAAGATTCTTGTACTTCTAGGCTAAAAAACACCAAAACTTGAAGAAAGTTCAAAACTTGATGATTTTTATGAAACTTTTTTGTGATCTCGAAAATAAGTACAAAAACCAAATCGAATTTTTAAGCTTGAAATTTTCAAAAAAGGTTGAAACTTTCTTGTTAGAAAAAGTTTATAACACTAGATTGTAATAAAAAAAGTGTTAAAAACCAAGAAAAACAAGAAAAGTAAGAACTTTTCTAAAAAAAACGTGAGAAAGCTTAAAAAAAAAACTCGACACACACACACTCTCAACCTCCTAAATCATTGTTAGGTGATTGATACCACTTGTAGGACCTTAGATTTCACAACTTTATCACACACAATATAAGCACAATAAGAAGGAAAGATGGAAAGATGGTGACTTGTATGATATATATGTGATTCATATGTATTGAGAGAGAGAGATGAAAATGAGAGAATATTATTAAGGAAACACACACAAATACACACACAAGCACACACCTCAAATGACTCATTTGAGGTGTTTATATAGTTAGACATATGACACCCTAATGGGCTTGGATGGGCTTGGTCATGGATTGGACTTTTACATTAAGTATAGACTAGTTGTAATACATAAATTATAACCTATTAGATTAGTCCAAACCATAAGCCCATTGACTATTCTATTGTAATCTACGACATATTACAAAGTTACATGTATGAGAATGACCATCACTTCTAAATACATATTTTTAATGCTAACACTTCATAATTCGAAGGAACAAATCATACTCAAATATAAAAAAATGAAAAAATATTGGCCAAACATGAAACTTTCACATGTAAGCCTTTGAACAAAAAACCTGCATGATTCGAACCCTGAAGTTGTTTTCATCAAAATAGAAAATTTACTTTGTTTACGTTAGTTTTTAATATCCATTCTTTCATGGATGTGTTTAACTTGAAAATAATCATGCTGATACAATCTGATATAATTGTTGACATAATTCCATCCGATGTTACTAAAAATTGGCTAGTTCTCTCTATATATATACAAGATTTACTAGGTAGAATCACCAAGAGAAAAGAAGTGTAGTTCCCAAAAACATTAGGATGATTTGATTTGTGGAATTCAGAGCTCCAACTACAAAATATTGGTGCGTAGTACTGATTTTGTTTCTACAATATCTTCCTATGGTTTTACGCACGTAATTCCTTTTTTGTACGAAGCATGCATCCCATGACAACAAGAGATACCAGACAAGGTTCGTGAAAACTAGGATCCAAATATTTTTTTTTGAGACGTGAATAAGACCATGGGGCCTTTAGCCTAGCGGTATCCGTGAGAAACTTAGGTCCCCAACCAAGAGGTTGTGGATCCAAGTCCATTTGTGTGGGACTGTATGTAGTATGGATGCCTTCCAAGAAATAAAAAGTGAATCAAATTGAGGTGTGAAAGTGCGAGGCCCGCATGAGAATTGAATGAATATGTAGAGATTGGATTACAGTCCTAACTCCTAAGTGGGCACACACGTATAGAAAATCAACAAGGATTCTTAGAACGAGAACGTTGATAAGTTTGTAGTATTGCAATAATTCACAAACTTCCTGTAACATTTGATAACAAGCAAACGCAAACTTATGAAACCATTCACCAGATTTGCTTGTGTGTTGGATAGTAACTGGGGAAGCTTTGCAGAAGTCGACAAGTAGTGAAAATGAGAATTCACTCAGGGGAAACAAAGTACTAGTGTGTCAACCTTGTTGGTCTATTCATATTTCTATAAATAGTTTTTGGTTACAAAGAGCAATACTGGGAAAATTTATCATCTTATAAATCCTACAAGACCATATGTATCAAACTTAAATAAAGATGTAATGGCAATTAGATTTAAAGTAACAACATATCTAAAATCGATCCACCTATATATATTTCTGTTCGCGTTTATATTCTAATCACTTCCGGTAGCAACAATTTGAAATAAACCATTTGCAATGCATTCGTCACATTCACTTACTAGACATTGCAATATTAATCTTAGTTCTCCGCTACAAACTGTATCGTCAAGGTATATGCGCCTTCCTTTGCCTATAAATTCTCTGCATTTGATCCCTATATTTTGGTTCTGAGGCAACATACTTTTCGTCAGCATGTTTAGAAATGTACTAAGTTAATTATCTAAGGCTTACATTTCACCATATACATCTTTATCTTTTTTGAACTATAAAAAGTAAATGTTAAAGAATCTATGGTGAAATGTAAGCCTTAGACCCGTGCATAATAACGGGATTTTATAGCTCCGCCCTTGGATAAAAGTATACCTTCTAAAAGTAGCTCCGCCTTGGATAAAGGAATACCTTCTAAAAAGTAAAAATGGTTCAAACAATTTCAACAACATCTTTGCGCATGGATATATTCAACCATCATAATACCTGATTTGTAGTTGGTATACAAATTTTTTACCAATGAAAAATAAATTGTTGGTATAAGCGTTGCAAAAGCAATTTTTCAACAAGCGCGTGTTGTTGGTAATTTACTTCTCTAAGTTTACCAACAAAGTTTTACTAGAAAGTCATTGGTAAAATTAGCAGGAACTTTCTCTCCAAAATTTAAGTAAGTTCCAATGAATTTAGCAATGCTTATGTGGTTGGTAAATAAAAAGGTGGGTGTTTTAAAAGATTGTTGGTAATGTCATTGGGAAAGCATCAAATACCAATGGATCGGTAATTGTTGGTAAAATTTTGTTGGTGATGGCATGGTTTCTAGTAGTGAAACATGCCGTAATGTATACTTTTGTGTGTGAATCAAGATAATTAATTCCACCCTTCATTAATATAATGCACATTTTTTTATTAACCTCAGGTCAAGCTACTTTATTCAATATTTCTGAAGTTATAGATACAAGGAAAATAGTTATGACATTTTATAAAATTTTAAGGTTGATCTTAATTGGTAGTTCAAAATCTTCATCTATATATAAGCTTAAAAAACTATACCCTTATCATCAACATTGTTTCTGGAAGTAACTAGAGAAATGTTGAACATGCATTTTCTTAAGTTGTTTTCTTTGTCTTAGCATCCTTTAGTCATGACGTCTTGTCCCAATTTGACACTGCAGTAATTATGCTTGTAACCAAAGATGACAATACATCTCTTTTTTGAAAGTTGGTATGGCACTTTGGGAAGAAGCATCTGCAGAAACGAGTTATCTCCTCGATCTTGATGCGCCTTTCACATGGTTAGATTGTGTTATGGATCGCTTTGAGGCAGTGACGAAGCCAGGAATTCATATACGGGTGGGCCAAAATATACATGTAGCGATAATCAATACAATATCGTCGTGATAAAATATTCTAGTCTTCTATTTCTAATGCATGTACGAAACATGACTTGCATTATAAAACTAGAATATTTTATGTAATAAGATTTTCATCTTAAAATTGGACTTAAATGTAACGAAATATATATGCAATCAAGTTAATATGAAGCATCTAATAAGTGATAATGCACTTTAAACATGTGAAAAACAAAAATAAGGATATAAAATAAGCACTTATAAGTTGGAATACATGAAATGTCATAATAAATGTGTGCTACAATCAAACTTAAATTATACTTGTGTATATTTATGATCCTCATATCTCAATTTATATATAAGTTATTTTTTTTTTGGTAGGCCAATTTATCTTTCAAAGGACTAATTTTAAATTATTAGCATGAAATATGTAGCAACTTTGAGAATTTTGGGGTGGGCCTTGGCCAACCCAAGGTAAAACATAGCTCCGTCTCTGCTTTGAGGGAAGTTGTATGGATGGGGATAGGATTTTGAATCTGAATCTGTCTGAATGAATCTGAATATGTTTGAATCTAAATTTTTCTGAATCTGCATTTGAATTTGTGAATCTGTTGCTGTCTGAATCTAATCATTAATATAGAAAAGACAATTACAAAACCCTAACTATCAAACGGGCCAAAACAAGTGGGCCGGGCCTATAGGCCTTATTTACTAACAAATTGAACAAATACCCTGTGTGCCTTGTGCCACCTCCTCACAAATTAGCCAACTCTTCATGTTTAGTACTACAAGTACAATATCCTGCATAAGTTAATAAAGGGTATTCGTTCTTAAAAGATGGTTTCCACTTCCCCTTCATATCAGTTTTTATCCACTCTTCAAGTTTAGCAGCCTGGAAAAAAAATATAGTATTCAATTATGATCTTATTTTTGAGCATGTTATATTAGTTTTGTTTGCTATGTAAAAGTTACTTACAGTGAAACACATTTCAACATACTCTTGTTGCCATACAGGAGTTATGTAAACTATCCAATCTGGTTTTTCTTCTTCAATCTCAGACCTACATTACTTATAGTGAAGCACATTTCAACATACTCTTGTTGCCATACAGGAGTTATGTAAAATATCCAATTTGGTTTTTCTTCTTCAATCTCAGACCTACATAGTCAGTCAAAAGATTACCGGTGTTCATAAAGATATGAAACCCATTGTTCATATATCATTGGTGAATGCAACACTGTTGACAATAAACTTAGTGGAAAAAAACAAATCTATTACTAGCCAATTGATATATATGTTCTGATAAACTCAGCACGTAAGGTACTTCAAATCTCTGAGATCTAGAGAAGAATTTTGGAATTCTCTCTCAGTAAGAATAAAAGCTAGTGTTTCTTTACCATCTATCACCACATTTCCTTCGTCTCCTTCTCTATCTCCTCAATATGCCTTCACCTTAGGGCCGGATTTAAGCATGTTCCGGGTGATCAACCGCACATAGCCTCTATTTTTTAGCAGCATTTGATTTTTGAAACTTTCTTTTAGGTATAAACTCATTTTTCGAGGATAAGAGATGATTTAGAAGGAAAATTTTAAAGTTTTCAAAGGAAAAAGGAGCTTAAGTTTGTGCTTTAATAGTGAAAATTGAGTACATGAGTTTTGTGGGAAAGACAAACACTGATACTATAAGAAAGTGTGTGGGGCTCATTAGTTGTGTTGTTTTCTCTAACCATATTTTTAATGAAAGTTCCACTAATCCATTTGTCTTTGATATTTATGATTTTAAACTATATTCTTATGTGAATCATAACATTTTGGTAAAGGAAAAAAGAGCTTAAGTTTGTGCTTTAATTGTGAGAAATTGAGTACATAAGTTTTGTGGCTGAGACGTAAGAAAGTGTGTGGGGCTCATTAGTTGTATTGTTTTCTCTAACCATATTATAAAAGTTCCACTTTAATTCATTTGTTTTTAATCAGTGGCGGAACTAGAAAAATAGCTTGTGGGCGGGGGGGGGGGGGGGGGGGGGGGCAAAATTTTCTTTTTGATAATAACAACAAATGCGGAAGAAAAGACCTAAGATCGAAATAATAAATTGAGTATTGTTACTTAGAGATGAATGATTTATAAGGTTTTAAAGTGTTGAATGTTGGGTTTTAGTAAGTGGTGGGGGGGGGGGGGGGGAATTTGAGTTTTGGGTGGGGGCACTTTCGAAAAAAGGTCAAACTCAAAAACAATTTACACTAAAATCTCAACTTTTTTGACGAGCCATGGAGGGCATCGGCCCCCACAGTATAACTATGGAATCGTCCCTGTTTTGAATATTTATGATTTTAAACTCTATCACATATGAAGCATAAAATTTTGGTCCGAAAGTTTAAACAAAATGCATATCTTATGAAAAACTATATTTTTAGCTAGGAATATTATTTTAGAGAAAGTAAAGATTGTAGATTGTTTTAAAAAAGTAAATGTTATCAGCTTATATATATTTTAAGAAAGTCTTACGTGATATTTTATCCTATAAGAAAGTATTTAGAACTTTATGGATCATCATAAAATGTTATAAAAAGTCAACAATTATACTTAAAAGTATAGAAGATTTATTTAAACTTGAAGAAGATTGGATGTGTCATTTGATGAGTATAAAAACAAAAGAATAATCTAATTACAGTTCACAATATTTACACATACTTCAGTTCCGATGTTAAATGGCCCGTTTCAAAAATCTGGCACAGGGCCTTCAAATTTCACCGGATGGTCCTGCTTCACCACAATTTTTCAATGACAAGTTGACCTGATATGATATCAGTTATCAAACAAGCAAAAAATGTAAGTTCATATTTCATATACTTCCTCCGTTTCAAATTATAAGTCCATTTTCAATTTGCACAAAGTTTAATAAACTTCAACTAACTAATCTATTCACCAATCAAATATAGACTCTCTCAACTAAAGTGTCTTGTGATTGGATGACATAGAAAAATGGACAAGTATTTTGAGACACCCAAAAGTAAGAAAATAGACTTATAATTTGGGACAGAGGGAGTAATATATATAGATGTAAATATAATATAAAATATAATACAGTATGCTTTAATATAACAAACATTCAAAAATTGTGTAAGCTTCGGTCGGAAAATGAACATCAAAAAGACGTAAAACTACTTTTGGAAGAAAGTAGTGTCTATTTGTCTGTTTTAATTGTTGATAATGTCAAATTAGAATTTGGGAAACATGGTGATCGTCAGTTTTTTGGGAATTCTAGTCAGCTTGGGTATGGAGAGCAATAAGCCTGGGTTAACCAATGTCCAAGTGGGTCACACAGCCCTCATCAATGCATACACTAAACTCAACCGATTTAGGGGTGTGGGTGATAAGAATTTCCGAAAATGATGTGATGAAATTAGGCTTAGTCTTGCTACGTTAACATTCATGTTCCCAGAGTGTACACGTTTTCGATGGATTTCTCAAGCGGCTAAGGATTTGGTCATGGTTCGGCGTGTCAATGCATGTGTAGTGGACTGGATGGCCGATCTCATCCCCTTTTGGTCTAAAATAACTGAAGTTTTCCTAGAGGGTGGTGATTGCGATCATGACCCGTATGCACCGCCACCGCCGCCCCTTCCAGTAGGCCGTCACGTGTATGGTGATCGAGAGATGACATGTGCAAGACTATATAAAATTTGGGCCGACAATTGCCTCATAGTAAAAAATTTGTAAGTACAATAATGTCTCAGTTCTTCTTTTAATACACGTTCTTCTTTAGTGTCTAAGATAGCTTTAATAGTGATTTGATTTCTTTTGTTTACAGGAGCCGAGGCATAGCTTCTCTTTCTCATTCTTCCAAAGGTACGAGGTTGTTTAAACTTATGAGTTGTATTAAATTTTTTTTTACTGTAAATGCTGTTTTATAATTCATACATATGTACATAACACTGGATATGAAGTCATCATCCACATAACAGACTTACGGGTCAATCGTAAGCATATATGAAATGAAGGTTCCTTGTTTTCATTTTTGGTAACATTGTGTATACATAAGTAGACAAGTAGTTACGTGTTCATTAGATGTTCAACAACTTATAGCTGTAAATTGGGTAAACTAGTTATTTTAGGAGCAAAGGCTCTGGGATTCATGGAATCGCTTGGTCATAATTAAAGCTTCAAACCCTTTCTTCAATTCTCTTGATACCCAGCAGATAGAGAAATGAATGTTAAGGGGCGAGTTCATAAATTAGTAAAGTGTTATGCTAAGTAATCATGAATGATGAATCATATGCTCACCTGAACATCATGTGTATCAGAAGTTCTGAACCATCTAGCAGCACCTTTTCATATAAATTCTTTTCGATGTAACAGGTTAAGTTATTGTATAATGCAAGTTCATTGATCACAAATAGCGCTTCTTTATAGCTTAACTCCGTTGATGACAGAACTCACTTGTTAAAAGTATAATCGAAGTTGGTTATCTTGTCATGTAAATATGTAATTAGTCCTATAAGTATTACGTAACATATCAGTGGTGGGCATGCTAACATTTATGCTTCAAATTTTTAAGTTCAAGAGGCTCTGTGCTATCTGGAAGTCTTGGAGGCTTAAAAGCACTTCTACAAGCCGATGATTGAAACACACACATTACAGTAGTTTTATTTTGAACGTATATGCGTCATTAACATAGTTCAACAATTTTTTTTAGGTAGTATAACATTTGGATTAATGGAAACATACTGTATAGTCTTGGAAATATTAATGGAAGTCTTGGGGGCTTAAAAGCACTTCTACAAGCCCCGCTATCCTTTGGAAGCTTACGTTCCTACTCGTTAGATGTTTGTAGATAGTTAACAATTGCTGTTTTGAAATGCTTATATTACTGAATGTTTCTATACTGTTGGTCTTTTTTCCTTTGGAACTTTTAGTATATCAAAAAGGAAATTGCTAGAGAATTTTTTTTAATATTTGCTACATTTGAGCCACTTCACTTGTTTAACTTGGGGCTGAGTTTTATAAGCTGGTTTGTCTGACCCGTCGACCCACATCAACCCATTTTTGGAAATTTCGTGGAAATTGTTACTTCTAACATATTTGGATATTAATCTCGAAAAGTTTTAACAACCAAAGAAATTACCAGTTACTAGCAAGTAAATAAAAATAAACAGGTTACTGTTGCAGGTTGTTATGGTTTTGGATAGGAATTCTTGCCATCTGAGGCTTTTTTTGGGGTATCACCGGTCCTCGTAGTTATATGTGTTGGATTTAGTAACTAAATTGGGGGTGCTTAATCTTATTAGTGGTTGCTGTATTATTTATTTTGTTCATGCTTAGACAGAACATCAAAGGCTAAAATACTTCTCTGCTACTTCAACTAATTCATCTACAGTTTACATTATTGGTTGGAAGAGATGCGTAAAGCGTCATTGGTGTTTTTAAGATACCTCTGTGTGGTCGGAACTGACAAAGCAACTTGATGTTCAATGACCTTTGTATATATAAATCACTATGGTCAGAATATATAGCTTCAACAATGTATGGTACTAGGCCAAATGCTAGTATGGTCTTAAAAAGCAGGCCCTGTGACGCCCTGTTTGATCTTACCCACCCAACCGGCCATATATCAAGCCAAATTCCTATTCAAAATCTAAAGTCGAGCTTGGAATAACAGTACCAACATCATCATGGTGAAATTCATCATCTTATGTCACTTTATCAGTGATTCAAACGATTCAGAAGATGGATTTTGTTCTATGGATTACTTCGTTAAGTGAAGAGGACTAGAAAATTTTCGAAAAATGTTAATTTTGAATATCATTTTATGGATTCAACGCGACCAACATCACATAAGTAAACACTAAACTTACTGAACCCGGACAAGGGAGATTTTAAGATTTAACAACAAACAAGAGAATTGTTTCAAACATGACATATTAACTACGCTTGTAATCTGCAGATTGGAAGCCAGTTTCTCGAACTTTCTTCTGCTTAAGCTTGACCTTCATCCACACACCATTGTTTATTAAAGACTGGAGTACAGTTTGAAGCTTACCCTATATTTTTTCATCTTTTCCTGGTGTATAAACCACATTGTGAATATCATCAGCCAACGCTCGTTGCGCTAATACTTTCCCCACAGCATCACAAGCAGCCGCGTTCCTAGCTGAATCCAAATCAAATTTCATGTCCTTAGAAATAGAATGTGCCACAACAACAACTTTAATCGTTCCTCGACGCACGTACAGATGCTTTTGATATGTATATATCCAAACAAAATGGCTCATGGTAAGGCGCTGTAAGCTGATTAAAAGTCGGTACCCTTTGCTTCTTTTCTACAAAAGATGCTCCTGATTATCAAATCTGTTAAACCGTTCACCAACCACGACAGAGTTGTTTCTTGGGTTTACTTTCATTTTGTTTTCTTTATTCTCGTCTTTGCTTTTACAAGCATTTTTACAAACTTATAAAAACTGGTAAAATAAGGAAAAAACGTATAAAACGGGCAAAAACATATAAAAACTAGCAAAAACGTATAAAAACGGGCAAAACGGATAAAAACGAACGAAAACGTATCAAAACAGGCAAAACTGACGAAAAATGAAAATACGTCAGAAAAACATATAAAAACGGACAAAAACGTGTAACAGCGGACGAAAACGTATGAAAACGGATATAAACATTTGAAAACGTATAAAATCTGACGAAAACATATAATGTGAAAAAGAAAACATATTTTTGAGTTAATTACAAATGGTCGTTAGTCAAAAGGACTAACGGTGGAAAGAGATGATTCTAAAACGTAGGCAATGATCCAAAATTTGAAAGTTTGATGGGTATTGTTGTATTTTAGAAAGTTCATAACTGACATGTGAACATTTGGGAAAATTCGTAGCTATTACATGCCATTAACCCTTTTATAAAGGATGGATCTAAAAATGATTATACTTTATGACCTTACTTTTAATTACTAAATTAGTTAATTAGTTAAAATTGTAAGATGTGTTTGGCGAAATTACTGAACAATTAGAGCTAGAACGAGAGCTTATATGTTTTTATTTTTATTAAAACTTTTATGAATGTGTTTAAGAGTTTGCTGGGGCTTGAGTTTGAACTTATTTTTATAAAATGACATAAAATGTCATAAGAAATTAACATATATTTTAAATTTTTGCATCCGTAATATATTTACATGTATTTAAGTAATTTGACTTATTACTAACTATACTTATTTTTAAAAGTTTATTTCCATTAGCTTAAGGTTATGGAAGCATATAACTTAATAAAAATTATCATAAGTGACAAACAAAACTTACTTTATAAACTAGTATATTTTAAAAATTATTATAAGTGACAAACTAAACTTACATGATAAAATATTTGGGTAAAATAGAAAAAGTCGCTTAAAGAAAAATGAGTCGCCCAAATATTTTATCATGTCGCTCAAGAATTTGAAATAAAAAAATGTTTAAAAAGTATTTTAAAAGTATTACTTTTTACAAAAGTACTGACGCAAGTACAAAAATGTGAAAAGTAAAAAAAATCGCTCAAAGTATCAAGCCGTAAGTCGCTTGGCTACTCAACATTGGGAATGGGCAAAAAGAATAAAATAATATTTTTCAATGTTTGACTTTTTTGGTGGAAAGGACAAAATAGAAGGTCGCTCAAAGTATGAAAAAGTTTGTAGTTATATTTCGCTTAGAAAGTACACATAGTTGGCCTTTACAAAAGTACCACAACAATGATTGGGCGCGACTTTTTTAAGTGCCACGTGTCGCCTTCATATTAAAACTTAAAAAGTCGCAAGTCGCTCGGTCTATTTAAAGAAAGTCACTAAAATGAGTCTACAAAAGCCCGCCACTTTGAGCGACCGGGCTAGTCTCAGAATTGACCCCTTTTTTTCATATGAATCTTCTTTGAAAGTAAAAAGTAACTGCACCGAGATTTGTAAGCAGTGAGATCGGTCAGTGGCGGCGCAAGAAGGCCTTCTGCCCTTCTACCCTTTAAGAACAACATAATAGTTTATGAGAGCTGTAGATAGGTTGTTAGAGGTTGAATCTTTAAAAGGTTTCAAGTCTTTCTATACACACTGTCACTGTCTGTATTGATGCATACTTATTAATGGAAATCTAACAGAATTTCCCAAGTGTTCTCTCAATCTTCAATGTTCAATGAACCAAACTCACTAATGGCAAAAATAATATTTTACACTGGTTTCTGAACTTGAAGTTGCTCTAATTCTTTTACCAGCTCGGCAGCAGTCGGCCTAAGCTTGGGCTCATCCAAGAGGCATTTCATCGCAAGCTTAGAAGCTCTTATTGCTACAGCTGACGAGTATTGCCCATTGATTTCCATGTCCATGATTTTTAGGACCCTACGTTCGTTCTTTAAGTAAGACTTAGCAAACTCAACCAGCATCTGCTCATCGGGTGGAAGCTTCTTGTCGATGCAACGCCGCCCTGTCAAGATTTCCAAAAGAACCACACCGAAAGTGTATATGTCACTTGTTACGTTTGAGCCACCTGCAGAACATGCCACAATACGAAAGGTTATATTCTTTTGGTAACGAAGTTGATTGTACAGTTTGTACTTGTTGGTAGGTTTCAGAAAAATATGGTAGTTGTAATTAGTATCACAGGAAACAGAGTGTATATATGAGATATTTGTAACACAAAATACACAAGTTATTTGTACATTGGTCACTCCAAATGTGCATTTGGTAAATCTATTGTTGATCTATAACTACCTGTGTCAATACATTCGGGAGCAGCATATCCATTGGTACCCACAACTCGTGTAGAGACATGACTGTTCCCATCTACTGGCCCGTACTTCGCCAACCATAAAGTACAAAGTTTTGCATTGTAATCCTGGGAATAAATAGAAGTCAAATATGTAAAATAACATGCTTAATAGATTATAAAATCAAATGAAAAGTTGTCGATTTGAGACATACGGAATCAAGCAAGATACTCGATGACTTGAAATCATGATGCACCAGTTTTGCTTCTTGGCTGTGAAGGTAAGCAAGCGCATTTGCAGTATCAAGGGCAACCTTAATTCGTTGGCTCCAAGAGAGAGGTCGAGTATAAGAACTCTCTGTTACAAAGATTCACCCAGCCGGACGTAGTAAATGAAAACATTAGTAAGATAACTAATAAACTTGCAAGAGAGAAAGTCCATTTTGGAAGTAATTAACCGTGACAGGTCACCTTTGAATAAATGCTTTCCTAGGTGGCCTCCAGACATGAACTCACATACTAGCATTCTGTGCTCTTCCTCAAGGCAGTAACCAAATAACTTTACAAGATTTGGATGATTTAGGAGCCCTAAGTATTTAATTTCAGCCTGTCACAATGTTAAAAGATATTATAAACCAATTTACAACTTATAGCGCAACACCGGCCAGAACAAAATATATTCTCCACGCTTACTAACCCGCCAAATTTCCATGATAGTATTCACACTTTTGTAACCATTTGAATTTATGTGGATCTATAACAAGCCAAGAAAAACTTCTGCTATATATCAATTTACCCGCACCCAAAAGAGGTAGGTCAATTTGTGACACTGAATTTTTTTCACATATGATTAATCAGTTCTAACTTTTGTGTGTGCACATATGTCAAGAAAAATACGTATAATTTGAGGCAGTAACAGAACGCACCACCAGAGAGTGAACATGAAAATATGACAATAAAACTTATTAAGAAGATAAAACAAATTGTACTTACCAACCATTCCTGGTGACCTTGAAGACTGTGGTTTAATCTCTTTACTGCAATAGGAAGGCCAGTGCCAGGCCTGGCAGGTGCATATTGTCCATCAATCCACCCCTTGTAAAGTGAACTATAAATATGTTCTCCCACAACTGCGGGAGGGCGAAAATTCCTTGTAGCAGTTTTAATTACAGAGAAAGTAAATGACTTTAAATTTACTGAATGTGAACTATTCAATTGATTCCTTGGGCTCTGATCAGGACTTTGTGTTACCGGAGCATATGTAACATTACCTGTTAAAACTATCAATATTATTTGAGATTTAAATTGAAAAAGTAATAGTCAAATTCACCCAAACACTTTGTGTTTTGAAGTATTTCATAATTTAAGCTACCTGGTTCATCACTCGATTCACCTTCACTACCCAGATTGCTGGCTTGCGACTCAACTTTGGCCGAGAAAAATGACAGTACTTTGTTAACGAATTTCCCTTCTGTCACAGATGAATCTAGTCTCTCTTGCATTGAAACTATGCCCTCTAGTGTGGAAACAATCTCAGCCATTGTAGGTCTCTGATTTGCCTGATTATGTAAGCAGCGGCACAAAATACGTGCAAGTTCTTTCTGACAACTCCTAGAGATTTGCCCCTCGAGTCTAGAATCAATAATATGATTGAGTTTTCCTTGCTTGATACGGTCTTGTGCCCAGTTTGCTAAACTCCATTGATCTTCATGAAGACTTGTATCCACTGCAGGCCTTCCGCATATCACTTCAAGTAGAAGAACCCCAAAAGAGTATACATCAGATTTCCGTGTCAATTTCCCAGTAGTGAAATAACATGGATCCATATACCCGAACGTTCCTTTGACCAAAGTGCTAACATATGTACATGTTTGGTTAGTCGGGCTGATTTTGGCAAGCCCAAAGTCAGAAATTTTTGCCGCAAAGTTCTTATCTAACAAAATGTTAGAACTCTTCACATCACGGTGTATGATTCCATGTTGGGTGCCAGTGCCAGTATGAAGGTAGTCAAAACCCCGTGCTGCCCCTATGCATATTTTGAGACGTTGCAACCAAGATAAACTAACACCACCTTTGTGAAGATGATCTTCAAGGGTTCCATGGGGCATATATTCATAAACTAGAGCCATCTCTTCATCTTCCTTGCAATATCCAATTAAAGACACAAGATTACAATGTCGAATCCTAGAAAGCATCTCAACTTCAGCCTGGAACTCTGGGGCTCCTTGATTTGACAAGGAATGCAACCGCTTGATTGCAACATCAGTAGCTGACCCATGATTGGTGTTACCTTTATACACCATACCAAATCCACCACGACCGATGACTAAAGCTTCATTGAAGTTTTGGGTTGCCAATCGGATCTCCTCGAGTGAGAAGCGTTGGCATATTGTGTCTGGGACCAGGAATGATGAATCTCTTTCTTTTACAGTTGCATGTAACATTACTTTAGTTGTTTCTTGTTGATAGGCTTGATAATGGTAGGTTAATGGACACTGTGGGGTGGATTAACCTCAACAACCACAGGTTGACTTGACCTTAATTGCATACTACTCCGTCACAATGTCACATAGTTTAGTATGTTGCAACTTGCCAATAAATAATTAAATATATAATTATATCAATTATTGGGTTGCCTTTGAAGAAGTCATACATATTATTCCTCGAAAGACATTAAGCTCTTTAATTAATCACCAAAGAAATATGATAAATTACACTAGTCCTTACCTTATAAAAATTACACTCCAACGAAGTTGAAATCTTGGACAGATAGTTTCAAATTAATGACCCTTTTACCCTTCTCTTTATACATCCAACCACCCATGTGATTTAATCTGACTCTCTCAAGTCCTCCAAGAAAAAAAAAAGTTGTATTGAATCCTTTTTAGTAGGGTGATTGAAAGCAGTCTTGCTCACATCAGCAATGTTTTCTTGTACAAATATCAAGGCTTACAAGGAGATTCAGAATTAGTCTTTCTATTGAATTTGTATGTAGATTAATAAAGTTGTTTATGATTGGAACGTTTGGACTAATGATCGATCCTACAACTGCTTGTATAGACCCGATCATTTAGACTTCTTTATATCTAACATCTTGCTAGTTGCTTTATACTTATTGCTTGTTAGAATTCGTTGTCGAAAGAAAATTACTTGCTTATACACACACATAATATTAATATCAACCATTTACGCTTTTCAACCATTTACGCTTTTCAACTTCGCCAAAAACATCAGCAATGTTTTCTTGTACAAATATCAACCATTTACGCTTTTCAACTTCGCCAAAAACATCTAATCTTCAAACAACAACCTTTGTTATCTTCAACGATCCAAGATCAACTTTATCACACATCAGAACCTAGTAGAAAAAGAAATGCAAATGAAGGAGAGAGATATTAAGAAAAAGTTTACAGTGTTCAAGTCACAGGTTGAGAAGGTTATAAACATATCAGGATATGAGTCAAGGTTCGATCAAGCATTTGAATACTACGTCAGAGTCCAATTTCATAATTTCAAAGAGAAAGTTATTCAAAGCCTAAATCAACTTGAAAAACTACTCAATGAAGAAGAACTTCATACATGTAACTGCAAAGAAGCTCTTAAAGTGATCCAAACTCAATTTCAAAGTATCTTCAACCCTTGGATATAATGAACCAGTCAGAGTTTATCGATGCATTTTACCAAAAATTTTGGGTAAGCTATGCGACCTTCCGAACTACATGCATCAATCAAATGGGTGACCTCAAAAAGATACTTGAAACTGAGGAAGCTGAGTTAAATGAAATTGAGAAGCTGAAATGGGAAAGAGAGCAGATTGAAAAAGATATGCAGTTAAAGGAGAGAGAGCAGATTGAAAAAGATATGCAGTTAAAAGAAAGATAGCTAATTGAAAGAGAGATGCAGTTAAAGGAAACAAAGGTGATTGAAAGAGAGAGACAAAGATTTTCAAACAGAAGAGGAAACGGTCAATGATGGTGAAGCATCTGATGATAGTTTTGTTTTCACGGGAAGTGATTCATCTTTAGAATAGCAGGTTGAAAGCAGCAGTCCTAGCTATGATTCAGATACTCATGGTACACAAAGGAATGAAGCTGTTTGGGATACCGAAGACGATCACATCAGACCTTCATCAGACACAGAGATATTGGCTACGGTACAACATTCAAACAATAATGATAATGTTGTTGTGTTCGACAATGTGTTTGCTCATAATCAGACACATCCTGAGCATCCCGAGTCTATTAGTGACACATATGTGGTGGAACAAAATAATAGTAATATCACTTTTGCTACTCCAGATATGGATCCTAATAGAGGTGAGCCTGCCCAAGATGGATCTACTTATGAACAAGATCGTGCCTCATTTGCTTCTTTAATCAATAATTTCAAACATGAACTTGAAAAGTGCAAAGAGGACAATCGCAAAGCTAAGCAAGCGAATGTCTTATTGACAAACGAGCTTGAGAGATTTAAGGAAATGGAAAAAGGTTTTGAAAATGTAACAAAAAGAAAAGCTGAACTTGAATTTGAAAACTCAAACCTTAAATCTCAAGCTTGGAAGTTTGAAATGAATGAAGAGTCTGTCAAACCACTTTTAAAAAGAAATGAAGAACTTGAAGTTGGTTATAGAGAAGCTGTTTTTGATAAAAAAAAAAAAAAAAAAAAAAAAAAAAAAAAAAAAAAGTTCCATTAAATAATTGGATGAACAAATAGTTCTTAACAACAGAAAGGTTAAAGCGCTTGTAAAAGAGAACAGTGATTTAAAAAGTGAAATTCAAGGCTTAAGAATACCACTTCAAATTTTCAGATTGTTAATACAAAACTTGAGAATGAAAATCATGAACTTTTTAAATGAACAAACGATCTTGAAAACAAACTTCGAAAATTGGGACAGACTTCTCAGACTATCAACATGCTGCCTACTAAAGATGAGGAGGTTGATAAACAAACATCTGTGATTGGTTTTGTGAATAGTGCTCATGTGGAAAATGAAAAACCTTGTTTTTTAAACAAAGTGCAAAAGTTGACACCTATTTTACATAACGCTGAAGATATGGGAAAAGAATTGTCAGCTGATCTTTTGTTTGAGTCACAATATATTTTAAAATCTAAAGAGGAAAAACGTTTAAAAGTAAAACATACAAAAAACCCACTCTCGTACCACGGCTTTGTGTATGGTTGTACACAATTGACACATATAACAAAAACACCTTTAAAAAAAACACATATGTGAAAAGATTTTTCAAAGAAGCTCAACTTGCTACTTATGATGCTAATTTATGGCAAAATAAAGCAAGGAAACAGTTTTGTGATCTTAAACAGCACATTGAGCAAACGTTAAAGGTCATTTGATTTAAGCAAGAAAACACCACAAACAACGTTTTCTCTAATCCTCTTTCATCAGATTTACGCTTTAAGATAGAAGTCAAAAAGATTTTGAAAGATGAGATTGAACCTCGTGTGAAAGATATCAACTTATGTTTTGAGTACTTTGAAAAACATCTTGTAACTGAAATGAGAGAAGATCTAAAGTGCGTTCACTCTCTTGAAGACGAATTTGATGAAAAATGCTTAATTCTGGACATTCAAAAAGAATTTTTCACAAATCAAATAGAGTCGTTCAAGTCAGCATCTGTCAGCCATGAGTATGAGAATGTACATTTTGAACAAACATCTTCTTTGAAATCTGAAAATCTTTATCTCAAAAAGAAAATCACCGAGCTTTCAAAAGAAGCAGCTGATGTCAAAGATGAATTGTCAAAAAGAACTGCTCAGTTTGAGAAACATCTTGCAAAACGCGAAGCACAAAGTATCTCCTTCCAACTAAAACTGCAAGAGAAGAATGAGAAAATGTCTTCTAAAAACTCTTTGACATCAGTGCTTAAAGAAAAAGAAAAGATTTTTTAAGAAAATTGTGATGATACCAATATCAAGTTTGATTTCGACGAAGTTGATGCAAAAAATCTTGAATTAGAACATGCTGTGGCATCATTACAAAAAGAAAATGAGCATTTGAAACAGACTTACAAAAACTTGTTTGATTCAATCAAGCGGTCAAGAGTTCAGAATCAAACTTCAAACAAATCTGACTCTCAGATCACACCAAATCATCTTTTTGAAAAAGAAAATTCTATGCTTCAAAAGAAAATTGTTGAATTGGAAAAAACAATTTCACAACAAACCAAGGATTTTGGTGATGCCAAAAATGATTTTTCAATCGAAACAGACAAATATGAAAAATATTTTGCACATCTTGAAAATCAAAATGCTTCTTTGCAAGAAAAACTGGCATCATCAAATCATCTTTCTCTTCAAAAAGAATACAATGATTTGTGAACGTCATACAATGCCTTAAAAGCAAAGTTTGATGTTCTTAACCGGTCAAAAGAAAAATCTCAAGTTTCAAACGAGTCTAAACCACAAGTAAGTGTTTCAGAGAAGGTTTACACAGGTGAATCTTCAAAACCATTTTCAAAAAGGGTTTCTCAGTTTACTACCTATTCTTTGCAAAAAGGAAGGAAGTTTTCAAAGAGACCTAATTTTTTTGAAACATTTACTCCTCAAAAGGTTTCAAATGCACGTGCTCATAAAGAAAAGAATCAAGGTTTTCAAACTCCATACTCTCGTTTTACTCCGGTAAAGCCAGTGTGGAAACCAAAGCAAAGTTGTTCAAAACATTTGAAATATTCGTACTCTGAAATGCTTCCGCTACGACAAAAGAATGGCTATGCTTTGAAAAATCATAATTCTGGAAGGTTTCCATTCATCTCAAAAATGAATTTTCGAAATGAAACGCCGAGTTTCAACAATGGATGGAAAAATTCTTCTTCAAGTTTTAAAACTCCAAGAGAAACACCGAGTTTCTCAAACAAGTTTAAAAAGCAAAAGAGTTTTAAATCATCGTTGATTCCACGAGCTTTATTTCAAAATGAAACACCGGTTTTCAGTCCTCATTGGAATTCAACTTCTTTGTCTCGGATTGACACAACTTTCAAATGGATTTCAAAATATGGTAAACCCGTTGGCGCCGTGCTTAAATGGGTTCCAAAAGTTGTTGTCTAATCCGAAAACTTGATGACTTCTTAGTATTTCAGCTAAGGACTCAAACTTCAACATAATGACTTCTTATTACTTCAGCTAAGGACTCGTTCTTTAAAGAAAGGAAAGTGCTTAATCAAACAAAGGTTTAAAGATTTTCCGTGCACTTATCCTAAAAACATTATGGCTTATGCACACATAACAGTGTATAACCCGCGATTTTCAAAGAAAGGTCCCTGTTGTACATATCTGTGCGACAATCCTAAAAGATAAGAAGACTTCTCACCAAAAAGCTTATCAAAGTCTTCTTAATTTTTTTGCTCAAAATTTTGAAAAATGTTTAAAAAGGTTTTCAAAACTCTTCATGATGTAGCTCAAGATATTACTCCCTCAAATCCTTAAAAGTTTAAATTTACTCAAAATGCTCTATTTTTGAGGGGGAGTAATAAAATGATGTTCCAAAATGATCATGCTTAAAGGAAACTTATACGGAATTAACAAACATCCATTTCTCCCATAAGCTATCCAAAAACAAAGGTTTTAATCAATTGGTATCAAAAATACCATGGATATGCTATTTTTGAGGGGGAGAAATGTGATCGTCTTGAATCTCAAAAGAGCTCGACTCAGACATAACCAATGAATTGACGAAGCTTAAATGTCAGTAATCGAAAAGACTTGTCCTGGACGGGTAATAATTTCAAGATAGTCAAACTAGTGATGTAAGCGTGTCTCGAATAGGACTTGTCTGAGTAGAATGTACCGTCTCGAGAGACTTTCTTTGGACTTGACCAGGACGGGTAATAATTTCAATCTAGTATAACTAGTGATGTAAGCGTGTCTCGAATCGGTCATGTTTGTTGAAAGTGGATCTATTCAAAAGTGCAAACTCCTCACGCATGTGCAAAACTCTCGAAGTGTTAACAAAGTATGTTTTATTATCATAAACACTTTGAGAGATTTTCACAAATGTTTTGATGGCAACAATAGGATAGTCATGAAGTTATAAGGTGACTAAGGTTAGGAAAAACCGTCCTATGATCCGCCAGAGCCGGAGGGATCTACCCAAGGACAATTCCAATAGTTAGAATTAGAAGTCCTTAGGTATGATACAAAAAAAGGAGTAAAGAATGAATGGAGAAAGAAGGGGTTGAAGAATTAAAAAGAAAAATAAAGAAAATGGTGAAAAGAAATAGCCCTCCAAATGTTCAACCTTAGGGCAGAAACCGGGTTCAATTCATATGCTAGTGGTTGTTACTAAGGTGACACCGATATTGAAGACAAGACGTCATTGAACCAGTGACGCACTGCACTTAACCTTCTTGCCACTCAAGTTCTCTCAAAAGAGCTTGTTTCATTCTCACGGGGAACCAGTGTAATCTATCAACTTATCTCTTAAAGATGGTTGATATTGAAGCAGGAGACCCATCCCTAGTCTCCGCATAGGAAACCAAATTATGCACTTATCGAGTCTAGAGACATGAGATACATTAAAAGATCTCTTAGGATACACTTCCTTTGAATACACTTGTTGATTGATTCAGTCCGTTGTTTATTACACCGGTATAATAATCAACTATCCGTTGTTGATTGATTGATTATTATTATTATTATTATGATGTTGAATACATAAGTTAAATAAGAAATTAAATCGTGTGAAATAATAATAATTATTATTATGAGGTTGTTGATTGATTCAGTCCATTGCTCAGTTTTACATTTACAACTATCCGATCGATCCAAACCGGATTTTTATTTTTATTTATTTTTCTTTTTCTTTTTCTTCTTCTAACTACTGTATTAAAACAGTGGTTTCCAAAATTTGCATTTCCAGTCACTCCCAATAATTAATTACAAGTTTTGTCATTGTTTTCACACTTTGTTGCTACATTTTTCGTCCTTTCTACTAACATCCTTTTAATTTTTCTCATTAGTGGCCTTCACGTGAGGGTATAACTGTCTTTTCCATTATCCCACCATATCACTAAGAGCATGTACAGCAGTAACGCACACAAGGCGTTAAAGCTGGGTTAACGCGCGTTAAACCCGAGTGAACCAATGCATGAGCTTGCGTTAATTAGGCGTTAACGTGCAGAGTAAAGGAAATAACGCTGAGTTAAGGCGTGAAAGTGTAAAAAAAATCACTTTTACCCCCTCAACGGATATAAATATAGCCGTTAGATTTTAAAAAAAAGTCAATTCCAGTCCCTGTACTTTATTAACAACGGCTATATTTCATATTTAAAAAATAAAAATAAAAAATCAAATCATTTACCCACCACTATAAATACCAACTAAACACATAATTTTTTTTTCACACATCCACTACTAATTCTCAACTCATTATACTTCCTCTAAAAAAAAAAAAAAAAAAAAAAAAAAAAAAAAAAAAAAAAACATTCTTTATTCACAATGGATCCAAATCAAAGTGCCGAATTATCTCGGACTTGGTCAGACATAAATAAATGAAATCCTAAAGCAGTCAACAATCGAATTAATTAACAAAATGAAAAGAGTGAGTGAGTAAATGACCTGAGCGAGAGTGGGTTTGGGTAAATTGAAAAAAACGCAACGGCTTCAGCTTCGCTAATTCTTCCGTCTTTATCCAAAACTGCTCTCCTGAAATACTCCTCAAATTTCTCCATCTTCTTCTTTTTTTTTTTTTTTTTTTTTTTTTTTTTTTTTTTTTTTTTTTTTTTTAAATTCAATCAATCACATCAATTTCAATCAGATTTTAAACTAAGGAAAGAAGAAAGGAATTAGATAGCGTGTGAAATTATTATGAGGTTGTCGGTTGATCAAATTTTTACAATCAGATCGACCAATACAATACAAACCAACCGGATTTTTATTTTTTACGAGTATTTCTTTTCTTTGCTACAACACCTTTTATTTCTTTTTCCTTTTCTTTTTCTTTTGAGTTAATTGCATAAAGGGTCCCTGTGGTCTGTCGGGTTTAACGACTATAGTCTCTATTCTTTTTTTTTTTCCCTTGGATCTTCTCCTCATGGTTCTGACCCGTATCAGGTTTGATCCCTTGACCAATATTTCTGTCATTTTGATCATCAATAGAAAGTTACCCCTTTTAAACCATTATCATATCTGGCTAACCCGCCCGTATTAAAGTTCATTATATTTGAGTATGTTGTAACTAGTTTTCATGTTATGGGGCATACAATAAAATACATCGAACATGAGTTTTAGGCATTGCAGAATAGAGTCAATAGGCTGACCAAAAAGATACAAATATGTACCATGTAACTTGTATTCAATGAACAATAAAGTAGTACCCATTTGAACAAACGTTCCATATATAGTGCACTAATTTCTACCTTTAGTTGGCAAAGTGACATCACTTATGTTTATTGATCATGACAATTTCATTGTTTCGTTTCGACATGTATTAGTCAAAACTTTACAATAGAAACAATTCCACCCTAATGTACACATGATAAAAAAAAATCTATTAAACATCAAGCATAAACCACATGTTACATGATTGAGAACATCCATCTTAGAGAGGAACGGGTTCACGTTGAGAGTTACAAAATTTTCCTTTCTGTACAAATAACTAACAGAAATCTGTACAAATGATACTAAAATCACGTACAAGACATACAGCTAAAATCATGAAAGGTTGAGGAATTGTAGTAGTCTACAGTGAGGGAGACAGAAGAAAGGGTTGTGTTGCAGCCATGATGCAAGACGGTGCATGTGTTATAGTCACATAAATTGATCACATTCGGTGCCTTCAATCTCTTATGGACGGTCTTGATCGTGCACCAATTGGGATAAAAATAGATAACTTTAGCCTGATAATGCTAGTGGTTTTACATTGTCAAATAAAGCATAGACCCTATGAATTAGTTGGTCCAAAACAGTGTATGAAACCATCTTTTAAATAAACTGGTCATTATCATAAGTTTTGTGGCTTCGTCCAAACATTCTAATGTGCCTATTGTTTGCATAAGATTTAATAAGTTGATACTGTTGGATAATTGGTGAATGAGACATTGATTATCAAAGTGGAGTATCCAAATTGAAAATAGTTGAATTTGATTATGACATTTAATATAATTCATAATGGTCGTTTAATGACATCTAAACTCACTAATTAGAATATTATGAGTACATTACTATTCCTTGATGAGGAATTAATGGCCACTATAGCCATTAGCGAGAATTAAGAACGTCGGTTTCTTTTATTCAACTATTTAAACGAACGAGGCTTGTTTCAACCCGTGAGATGCACCGATTGTGTCTAAGAATTCATAGCTAAATGGTTGGTGCTAATTAGGCTCCTACTATTTAAGATAGTTACTTCACTTTAAAAGAGTACCTATGAAGAGGTTTTTTTGGTAGATGTTATATTTAAATGAGACTTTTTATATGTAATATTTTAATATGAGTAAGTCACATAAAGTTTTTTTTCCCTATTTATTTAGTACTTTTTTCATAGTGAGTCATTTAAATTCTTAAATATAAAATTAGTAATTTAAATGACTATAACCAATTTGGAAAAAAGGGTTATGTTCATTTAAATTCTTACGTATAAAATTAGTAGTTACTTTATCAACTAAATTTTCATCAATGTCGATTGGATACAGTCCAAAAGATTTAACTTAAACCAAGGTATAGTAGGATTATGTATGCAGTTTATTTCATTTTTTATGTATATAACATGACGAGTTAGGAAAAGAATCTGTAATTGATCTGTTTATATGATATACTTATGTGATATATCCTTTGGAATTCCTAATTATGACAGATTTACATAGTATTGAATGATGTAATTGAAGGGGCTTTGATTTATGATGAGTTGACAGTTATTTATAACTGCTCATAGATAACTGTTTATAATCCATTTTATAGTTTTTTGCCTATTTATTCCCCGCTTTCTTGATCATCTAATGAATCTTGCTGGCAGTTCTAATTTGCATGACAGAATGCGCTTGTGGTTTGTCCAGCAAGCAACTGAAGACTCCGCATTCGCTAACCTGTTGTTTGTGTGTTGTGAGCATCAAAGGAGAGTAATGGCAAAGAATCGGATTATGATGGTAGACATTGAAGAGTTAGGTGAATGTAGAGTGGAGTTGGGTTGTCTAGAGGCTTTAATGAAATCACAAAATAGGCATAAAGCAATGCTTGAACTATTGACAGATTTATTAGCTCAAGCTAAGGCTGGTGTTCATGAGGAGGAATCCAACACGGTTAAAATGAATAAAAATAATTAGTTGCTTATGTACGTAGCAACTTTGATCACGGTTATTATGAATTGATGTGTTGTTGCTCTCCTAAATGCATATTTTATTTTGAATAAAGTTAAGTTTTACGATTTCTGTATACTGTTAATTTGTTGGGTGTTCATCGAATGATATGCTGTAATTTTGTTCAGGATAGTAGTTTAAGATGGGCTCACAAAGAGGGGCTCAATGGACTTCTCTAATGCATGACTTGATTAGCCATATATCTAAAAATAAAATAGGTCTTTATATAGCAGACGTATAGAAGCTTTATCTAATTTTCTACTGCCACATATGCCTCTAAGACTATATGTCAGTTTAAGTATGGTTAAAGGATCAGGAGCCCATGATGATTCTAGTTAGATTGAAAACTACATGCTATTGGTTTTATTATTTCCTTTCTTTTAGTGATGTATTGTTTTTCCCACTTGAAACAACTAAACGAATCACCTATATTCCTTTCGTGTCTGCTCACTTAGTATCTGATTTTCTTATTCATCTTCTTGCACTTTGAGATTCATTAGTATGTAAGTTTACGCTTGCACTAAGGTCATGTTTATCAGAGAGATTTTGAAGCCTTTCAAGTATGAAGTAATGTGGTAAAAGAAATATAGGTTAGGGTTTAGAGTTGTGTTGTATGTGGCTGAGTTATTTTCAGTGCGGGTTTTTTATGTGTGCTTATTCATACATCATTTTTAGACCTTAAATCAGACCAAAAATACCAAATATTAACCAAATATGACAAGAGAATGTGTGTTTTTGTATTTGTGTATGTGCAGGTACGGATATGTGAAAAATGGACAAAAACAAAGCCAAAACCAATAAAAACGAGCACGAGAATGGAAAAAAGGTCAAAAGCCGGAGACGGGGAAGCTTAATGATCAGTTTTGTACTAAGCTAATGAGACGTCAGAGTTAGAGGAGGAATAGGAGTCGAAGTAGTAAGTGGTTGTTGTGTCAGAGCTTGTTTCGCTATCGCTGTCGGATTTTGTAGTGATTGCGGTGAACCTGTTGTTATTCATTGTGGAAGTTGTATGTTGAATGAAAGTTGAGCAATGTGTGTTGCAATATATATAGGACTTTTTACTTGTAAGCTACGTATTCTCTCAATTTAATCTAGGGCAATGATATTCTTTCTTTTTTACTTATATTGCTTGTTACACAATATATTTAACAACTAACTAAAAAGATGCAAAGATTTAATTCGTAACTAAATAAAGTTGCTTTCATGTTCCTGGAGGTCTTTTTTTTGACATCCTTCAACATTAGCAACTACTCAATTAAATAAGACTCCATATTATTTACTAATATATAGTAAAAGTGTTAGGGTGCGTTTCTTTTTTAGTTTATGGGAAGGAATACCGAGAAGATTTAATGCTTGGATAGTTTTCAAATTGAAAAAAAGTGTAAATAGGTTACATCTCGTAAATAGAATTGGCTTACATGGAGTGTAAATTACACCAAGAAGATTTATGTTGTCTGCTATTATTTTTACTTTAAAACATTTTCTAGCATTTTATTCACAAAAACATTCTACACCACTCTTGTGTTTGTAGCCATGGTTACTTATACTTTTTCATTAGTGATAAAATATATAGCTTTAATTCCATGTCCTACTAATTGTGTTTTGAAATTCACATAGATATTAACAAACTAACTGGATAGTCAGAGGTAAAAAAAAATGGTAGTTGTTGATTACACACGATAATCATAATGACGTGTATGTAGTTAGCTTATGACAGTGAGATAGATAGGAGCAAAAAAAAAAAACTTAGTATTCATTAAGAGTTTTATATTGTTGTAAAGTGACATTTTTGTTTCCATGTTAAATTCACTATCTCGATACAATATATCTTCTAACACGACATAAACAAATTAATTTGAGTTTTCAACATCCTAGTTATTTTTTATTATTAGTTGTTTTACTTATGATTTTTTTTTTATTTTTTTTTATTTATTTATTTTTTTTTATTTTTTTTTATTGACCAAATGCAATATCTCTAAAATATGTAGTATAATTTAGAGTAATTGTATGCATTGAGGGGTTTTTTTTATACAAAATAGATAAATGAAGGGTCTATATTGTACTGTCAACCATTTTGTTAAATACTGATTTGATATTTCTGCATGGGAAGAAGGTATGATGCTTGAGTTAACATAGTAACACTTAAGCCTTTTAATGATGACTCTTGAGTTTCTTATTTGGTTATTTATACTTCCATTCATTTACCATAATAGACATAACTATCGATAGTACTAACAATCTCTCTCTCTAATAATATATCATCCGATCAAATGGCCGCCACTCCACTACCAAATATCAAAGAACTGAAGGAAGCATCCGGATCAAATCATTTGAGCAAGTGTTATAAATTTCTATTTATGTAAGAAGGTACTGAGTATGAGGCATTCATCATGGACATGTGTGATAAGTGTAATCAGTTAAGGTCAAAGATTGAAAAGTCTAAGCAGTCCATAAGAGAGGATCGTTCATTTGGAGACTTTCATGAGGTTGGTGCAACAGGGTTAGAGTTTTTGCTGGAAACTCAGGTGGCAGATCAGGCCTTGCTTGAAGGGTTGACCAACATTTTAGCTGAAGCCCGTGAAGCCTTTAATGATAAGAACTGCCATGTGGAGGTCATGGACATGGACTATTGATGATGAAGTTTAAGCTATTGTCATGGTTGTCTTTTGTTTTATGTTATCTTATTTGTGTAGATGTTGTCTTTTGATGATGAATGGAATGGTCTGTAGTTTGTTAAGAATGTGTCTTTTTATGTTGAATGGGAATGATCTTTAAGATCATGTTATGATTGTCATGAAATGAAATATTAAGGCTTTAGTATTAAACTTAATTTGTATTGTTTTTACTTAATATTTATTTTTATACTTTCATTTTGTATTTATGGCAACATATTAAGTGTTTGACTTTTTCTCACACACACATGCCAAAGCCACACTGTTAATTGAATACTGATGAAATAGATCCATTTTGAATTTTAGGGTTTTTAGTTTCAATCAATATAAATCAAATCAAACTATAAAAAACTCTCATTTACGCTTTATGATAAATCTTGAGGAGGGTAATTTGAAAGGGTTTAATATTTACCAAGTATTGATTCTTTATTTTTGTCATAACTGGAACTTGTTTGTGTAATATGGATATAAGAGTAATTAGATTCATATATAAATTAGCTAATTTTGTGTTTATGAATTGATTGGATTATAGATTCATAGAGGGATTGTTGTTTTTCTAGTTTTATGTTATTAGGAATTCTTTCTATTATAGCACAACAATTGTTATGCGAATGGGTCTATATACTTGTAATAATATGCTGTCAAATGTGCTATGTTTTTTCACTTTACAATAAGCTCCTACCAATGTGCTTATTATAAAGTGAGTGCTAATTTTTATGATATAATTACGTCTGCTTATCTGTTTGTGCATACGTATGTAGTTAATAGCAAATACGAACTCGTTATGAGATTTTATCGAGAAAGAATGACAAAGCGGGTGTTTGGAACTGAGTTTTAGGTATTTTATGTGTTCAGATTATTGCTTATGGGCTTTCGCCAAATATCAGTATATGCCCTTACAATAAGCACCTTCCAATGTGCTTATTATCAAGTGAACATTTTACTCAAATAAACATATAAGCTAATAGAAATTTAAACAATTCAAAAAATGTCTTGTGTGGCATTGTGTATGTGATCTCAAACACTGGTAACATTTGCATTTTGGATTCTCTATTTCCATTTTGGTAATATTATCACTTGATTGACTCTCATTCAAATCCTTATAACCGATTATCTTCCATTTCAAAGTGCAACAACCTGTTTGTAAACGGAATCCCATGAGCATTGCCTCTTTGACTGTAACAAATGAGGCATTTCAGGTCATTATTTTTACTATTTTAATTACTTAATTATTTTATTTTAAGTAAATTAGCTTTTGTCAGGATATTTACCCGCATACATCGTAACGCGTGCATTTAAATTCATAATTTGACTCGGACTATGCCCAGTCTACTTGTTTATATGATTTATTTCCCCCACATACTTGTTTTTATATGCAATAATTTAATTTTCCATTTCTACGCGAAGTGTGCACTTTTTACGTTATACGTGTTTTCGGCTCGCATTTTAAGCTTTAACGACTCTATGATACTCCGTAAGGCTCGGGAAATACATGAAATATTAATTTACTCAAATAAGTTATGATAACAAGTTTTATCATTTTTATAAGTTTCACATTTTATTACCTACCATTTTTACATTACGCATCTTAAAAACTACACGTTTTAAATTACCGGGATCAAAACTACACCATAATACACACTATAACCTAATTAATACATCAAAATGCTTCACTAACTCTTTCCCCTCCCTATGTGGTGCCCATAGGAGAGAATGCTTATACACTTTGTGTCTTTGGAAGACAAGTGTATCTCCATATACATGCATATCATATATAAACCTCAAATTAACACATAGAGTTTATCACCATCACTATTTCACTCCAAAAATATGTTTTTCCACCCTTGTGGTCGTGAGCTATCAAGACCAAGAGCAACCATTTGGAGTTCATTTTCCTAGTCACCATAGTGCAAGACTTGAGGTCCTAAAACACTAGTAATGTTCCTAACTTGTTCTCTTGTTTCTAATTCCTTATTTATTCACTTACTTAAAGTGTTATTAGGGTAGAGTAAAAAACTCTTTTTTTGATTATTTTGGAAGATTTGATTCAAGTTTTAATAGGAACTTAAGGTTTAGATAGATAGTTAAGCTTGATTAATCCTAGAAATGCAAGAGTTGTTAAGCTATATTATGACTTTCACCATTTTAATTGCATGAATGTACTCAAATGTTTGTATAGAAACTCATACACTTCTGGACATAATGATAAATTATTTATATAAAGAGTTTTCATGGTTGGTCTTCACAATTTATGCACAAAGACCTAGCTTAGGAACCCTAGGGAGACATCATAGATAAGTGAATCTGTCTAGAATTTTCATGTGGGAAAACGACCACACCATTGTATCTCAGTAACCATTTGACCTAAAAGAAAAATATAGGGATGTAACCCTATGTCTCGGAATCATTTCCCAAAAATCCATACATCTTAAAACCTCATGATGATTTTAATAAAAATCCTACACTAAAAGTTACCCAGAAATGCATGTCAGTTTTGATACGCCATTTTCTCTAAAATTTTACCCAGAACCTTATGTTTGCCAAAACATAAAAGTTGGAGCTAAGACATGTAGAAAACTTTTTCAACTGGCCTCATGTCCATTAGACCTGTAGAACAAAATATGTGCTCTTTCCTAAGCCTAACTGGATGTTGGAATTAACTGCATAGAGACATAGGGGTAAATTGGTAATTTCACCCTTGTTGTGAAGTTCTTAGTTAGGTGAGACCTTGGTTTTTGAAATATACAGATTAATACCTTTCCAAGCATATAAAGTTCATAATTTTACCATTTACATTTTAGAAATAGCGACCCAATTCGTGCGGAATTTTTATCAAATTTCTAACAGCTTTATAATTTTTAGACCATATAAACTTAAACAAATATCTTTTCGAACCGCGATTTGTTTTTAAAATCTTAACTCAAAAACCATAGGGTATTATAAGTTTATTTACTGTATAAACACTTAAGTATAAGCGTCACATATTTCCCCGAGCCTAAGCCGTGTTATATTTTGTTTAGGTCGTTTGTGACTTTTGCGGCTTTTCTCGACGTGCACACTTTCCGTTTCTACTACTGCTTCATCGTTGGTGAGTTCATAGCCCCAATTTTTACTTCAATTGTTTTACAAACTCTGTGGGGGATATACATGCTATAAATATTTATGATCACAATTGCTTTAAAATTGTATGCTTTTATGACATTATTATTGCCTAAGTTTCCCATAGCCTGAAAGTCCCTTCTATCGTGAACCGTTAATTACATGCGTGTAAACGCGAATACCGTGAATATATCTATTGGACCTGACCGCCCTCATGCCGAATTTGCCCTACTGGGCTATCGTGTGCACTGTATTTGAGGTTGTTAGGTAAATTGGCTATTACTAATTGTCGAAGGGCAAATTTATTATATGACGATGAAAAATGACGTTAATTAAGGTTCAGTGTCACGAGCTTAGGGCAATAATAAATTTTCCGACTTTGTATTCGTTTCTTAGTCACTTTTACAAACTAAATTATATTGTGATCAACTGCTTATTACTTAAACTCTATGGATTCACTCAACCTTTGTGTTGACGTTTTTAGCATGTTTTATCTTAGGTACGTAAGGCAATAGATGGTTGGGAAGCATATTCGAGTCTTTTTGCATAAATGAAGACTTGCTTTTATTATGAACCATTCAATAACTTTTGACACTTTATGTTTATGTATTGATATCTGGGACCATATTATGCTGTAAAACTCTAAATTTTCTTTAATATTATCGAATGGTGTTGTTTTTTAAAAACGTCTCATTTTAGAATTCGTTTTCTATGACTTGGACTGTGAAACTAATAAGTAACTCCCCAAATTTCTATTCCGTTGTGTATCCAAATTTGGGGGTGTTATATTGACAGTAGGCACAAAAACAAAAATATACTTGCTTGAAGTTGAGCCTGTTATTGTATTGGAGAAAAAACATGAAGACATTTCATATTCAATTTTATTATGATTTGATCTAATCATTCGTTATATTTGTTTCAGGTTCAAGAATATTGAGCTCAAGTTGATTTATTTCTGATGATGTTCTGCTGGTTAAACGGGTGAGATTTAACATTCTTTTTTGAGTTATATAGCAATGTAAATGCGACTACAGAATTTATCAAATCAAAATGGGTGTGTTGATTTTGTTTGCATATTCTATTATTACTGGCTATAATTTGTTTAGTTAGATGAGAGGAAATTTCAATCCAATTTTCATCCTAATGAAACATAAAATAATGTACAGCTTTAAGGGGTGTTTGGCAATGGTTGGTGTATCATTTTTCTGATTAACCAACCTACTCATTTTTACCCGAATACTTAAGTTTAATAGCTTGCATAAATTGTTCTACCTCTTATTTCATTACATGTAAATATTTTTTCCAGCAAATTTTTAAATGGCCCAAATATAAGCTAATGTTCATTCATTTTCTTAACATATTCTTCACTCTCATGAATACCATCCTTTGAGTCAAGAAACATCTGCAACAACATAATGAGCATATCGCAATCCCTACCCATACTTTTCTTCAATGCATTCAAACAGCCAGCAGTCATCCCATGATCTCCCAACCTTTCCATGTCTGCAATCAGCATGCGACACTTGTTAATGACCCTCTTAAGAAGATCACGGCAATCACGAAGTAAAAATACAAATGCCTCTCCTTCATCAATCTCTTGATTAAACCAAACCGCATACGGTCATGTAAGCGGGGAGAACCGGCTTTCTCCTTAAGCTCATCCAATATAAGAAATTGTGCCATCAAATAAAATATCGAATACAGAATTTAGTTGTACATACATTAAATTTATACATGTCTAAATATGAGAGGGTATATAATAAATAGGTATATTTTTAATGTGAAAAATGAAACAATTATCATATGGCTGATCATATGCATCAATAATGAAAAGTTGTTTAGGTTATGACTTATCATATGCATATCATTAAACTAAAGTTGTTCATGTTTTATACTCTGTTTGTATTTTTCTTTTTATCATTTTATATGCATAAATTCTCATGGAGTAATTTTGTAATGTAACAAAAGGAAATAGCACATCAGATTTGTAAATAGAAATTAAGCAAAGATAAAGGTATCCGGATAACAGTAGATGTGTTATTGTTTTTAAATGTTGAGCACATAACATACTGAATAGCTCAGATGGTAATATATCAAATTATAACCAACAACTTTTGGAATTTTTCTTTAAAAAAAGGCACATGAACACTTGGTCTTATGGATTAATCATCTTTCCTCTATTATTGGTCATCAGAGCCACTAACAAAACCATCATATATCTCTTTATAATTCGAGTAATTGCTAGGATATATATTCTGCGACGGTTTTACGTTTGCTGGTGTTGGGCATGCTAACGACAATTCCAAATTGATAGTTTCTTTTTTTGGTATTTAACTTTGAAATACCTTTGTCTGATCCTTTTGGTGCTATTGGCAATTGGTAAATTTGGGTTTTGCTTTAGCTGTCTTTTTTCTTCCTCCAATCGTGTAATTTTCTCTTGGTGGTTCCCATTAGTTTCTGCACCTCCGTGTTGTTTCTATAAAGAAAACCAATTTGTAAACTATAAAATGCATGCCACATATGTGCATATATTGAATAATAGGTCGTTATCAGTTTTCCATAGCAGTCCAGGCCTTAAGATACAACTCATATGTTAAGTATCAGTTATGGAACATCTGTCCTAAAAAACTCAGAGTTAAAGGTTAGCGTCAATTGACTGATAATCTTTTATTTGACTGCCAAAGATTAAGTGACATATATGCAGCATCGTTTGACAATATTAGCAAATGAAAAAGGTGGTGACTAAAATGTTCACAACATTTTTGATTTAGCAATATTGACAACCGATGTTGCATGTGTGTGACTTACAATATGCGTTGTCAGTAAAAGGTTAGGGTCAATTAATTGCAAAGCTTTTATCATATCAGGCCAGACCTCAAGCTCCATGTTTGTGAGTTAAAATATTAGTTGTCCTCTGAAACTGAAACTCAGAGGTTAGCGTCAATTGACTGCTAACCTGAAAATCGTTAATCATCCTTTGTAAACTGATTAGCTTACGATATGGCCAACGTTGAATTCCAACTTCTCAACACTGCTTTTTGAAAATAGATAAGCCAGCATTAAGCTGTTTTGCATTTCGGTCTATGGGCATATGAAAGTAATGTGAGATGATCTCCCTGCTAAATGCCATAAGTATTGATTATAGATAGCTGGTTAATGTGTGAAAATAAACAACTGGATCTATGTAGATTGATGGCAGAAGGTGGCTTTTAAATGCTTTTCCAAGCTTTTGAACTTCCCTGATTTTAGTAAAGGATATGTAACTTCCAATCATCCATAAAATAAATTTATTAGATATTTATGAGAACATTTGTACATGTTATTAGTATTGAGCAATAGGATGTCTCTCATGTTTTAAAGTAAAACTCTCTTTTTTTTTAGTTTCTTTAATGTCTTAGTCTTGAAAATATCTTATGATTGGAGAAATTAGGGATGTAACAGAAAATGTCTTGGTAATTTACTGAGATTCTATGTAAACAAGAATTGGATAAATTTCATTATAGTACTATACTTGAAAACTTATTTCTACACAACCTATTGATTTGGTGGTCTATTTTGGAATTTTATTCCTTGAATTAACAACATCTTGTCATCCTGGATATATTGATTACTTACTGGCCTGTTTGGATTTTTGTTCCTTGAATAAACAACATCTTTTCATACTTGATATATATAGAATAACTATCCAATAAGTTGTTTCGTGGTTAATTGATATAAAGTGATGTCAGTATTTCTGTTATTGTGGCAGATACATTTTCACATGAAAGTGTCATGAGCAGCAAATACTAAACAAATCAGATCCGAAGTTTTGTTCTACAATACATATGCAGTGATGGGTACACAACATGGTATGGTTTTAAATAGCTTGGTTGGTATTTCAAATGGTTCAATAAGATCATGAAATTATTAATTGAAAAGTCACATTTACAAAATTATAGAGAATTGGAGTTAATTCATTAGAAATTTAGTTACAGTAGAGTTCTAGTTACATACCCTAGGAAATAGTATACAGAGATCATCTTTTGGATCATTGACTACGAAAAAACAGAACAATCTTATACATTATACATAGCATATTCTTTATACTATATGCAGAGAATCTTTAATACATAATATTTTCCCATTACACTTAGTGACTACATCCTGTAAAAGTGCATTTTGCATGCATTTGATCAGGTGAAGCATGTGTCTCAACCACAGTAGATCCATCTTCAATGTACCTGAAATCAAGATCAACACAAAATACATAACAATTACATGTTGGGTATGTGGAATAAATCATCAAGCAGAAACAAAGATTAAATTCAATGTTATAAATTAGTCGATAGTGTTGTATCCTCCAAACGACAATAACAAAGAATCTCCAAAACAGTTTTAATCCAACATATTATTAATGTCATAAGTTTTTTTTCCTTATTTTATATGTCGATGACATATTGATCATGGGAAAAGACATTCCAAGTTTCCAAAGGTTAAGACATATCTTGGAAAGTGTTTTTCTATGAAAGATTTAGGGGAAGCTGCATTCATTCTTGGAATCAAAATTTATAGAGATAGATCTCAGTGATTAATTGGATTAAGTCAAAGTGCTTACATTGATAAAATATTGAAGAGATTCAATATGCAAAAATCCAAGAAAGGATATTTGCCAATGTGAGAGCAACATGGCTTAAGTAGCAAAGTTTGTGCTTCAACACCTGCAGAGGTGGAACGTATGAAGAGAGTCTCTTATGCTTCGGCTGTGGGATCTACTATGTATGCGGTGAAAAGTACAAGGCCTGATGTGGCATTTGCTCAAAACTTGACCAGTCAATATCAACAGAATCCGGGTCAACTTCACTAGACTGCTGTTAAGAATATTCTTAAGTACCTTAGGGATACTAAAGATATGTTCTTGGTATATGGGGGAAATCCAAATGCAGAACTTGATGTTACAGGTTACTGCGATGCATCTTAGAAAGGTGATAAAGATGATACGAAGTGTCAGACGGGTTATGTCTTTGTCATTAATGGATGAGCTGTGGATTGGAGGAGCAAGAATCAGAGTACATTAGCGATGTCTGCAACAGAAAGTGAGTACATAGCTGCTTCAGAAGCTGCAATGGAAGACGTTTGGATTAGGAAGTTTGTTTTGGGGCTTGGAGTTATGCCATCGATTCAAAGACCTATAAAAATGTATTGTGAAAACTCAGCTGCAATTACATTTGCCAATGAACCTGGAATCATGAAAGGCACTAGACATTTCCCGATTAAACATCACTATGTTCAAGAACAAGTCGAATTAGGTGAAATCGAGTTACTCAAAGTTCACACAGATGATAACTTAGCAGATCAATTAACAAAGCCTCTACCAGGCACTATACTTTATAAGCATGCTGAAAGTATAGGGCTTCGTTTAGCTGAAAGTTTCATGCACATTTGTCATTAGTATTTGGATAAAGGATGTAATGTACGATTATTATTTTAATGAAATGAAATATTGTTTATGTTTATTTATCATTGTCTTAATAATATATCCTGTATTTGCATGTTTAAATCCATGAATAAATTATTATTCTAAATTGTCCGTTGTCGGTTAATGATATGGGAATATCATTAAATTAAGACAATCTGAGTATTGGTTAGAATATACTTGAAAGTATATTGATGCGTAGTCATACCAATGTCACATGATATTCAATGAATTGAATATAGGACTTATCCAAACTTCATGATTTCACATTATGGGGCTTGTCATTAAAGTGAATCATGTTTAAAAGTTATCCTCAGACTTGAGATACCAGATATGTGTCATGGATGTAGTGCATTTCTGTGAAGCAATTTACCGCTATCCGTAACTGGTAGTCATAAGGATTGTTTTCAGAAGTGTTGTAAAGTTCATGGGTTATTCTTGTAGTCAAGAATGAATTTGTTCCTTCGAATTTGTTTTGGAGTTTAATACTGTCGGCCACTCGTAGGATTGACAAAATATTTGCATGGCCACGCCCAAAAGTCTATCTGGAATACGTTCAGATATTTTGGTGATTTTGTTCAATCATTTACAAACGAGAAACAAAAATTTAATAAAGAATGACTTAATCCCATATCTTTATTAATGTGGTATTAGAAACAAAAGGATAATAATAATGAGGAATCGTTAAAGGTTTTATCCAGGAAACCTACCTCGAGTTGGTCTAGGGGCATTGGCGTGTTGCTAGACGCTTACCAATGTCATTACGCTATTAATAGATATCCAAGTGGGAGTTGTTAGAGTTTGGATAAATATTAATAATCGTATGACTAGAATCGAACTCGAGACATCGGGATTGCACACATTACAAATGAGAATTAAATATAATAATTGATATATATTAAATGTTATATATATAATTATTTGAATGCAAGAAATGGCTAACGGTCGTTAGTACTTAACGGAATTGACTAACGGTTAAACAAAAGGGACTAGATTGAAATTAGGAGGCAAGAAAGATCTGGAGGATCCTTTGGGATCCTATGGCCTGTCGAACCACAAGCCCAAGGGGACTCCCCTTGCCCTAACTTGCTCCTCAAGATTTCAATTAGTATATATACAAACTCAAGGGTTATTTGTGTTTCACCTTTTGTGCACACACACATAACCCTAAAAAGTTTTTCTCCTTCTCTTTTGATCCTTTTGGCCGATAGGTTCTAAACCCTCAAGGGGTGTTTGGATCGAAATTTTTATAACAAAATTTCTTGTATTCGTTTACTAGCATAAATCTTAATTTGCTATTAATTTGTGTGTACAAGAACGAGGTAACAACTCACTATAGTCGTTATCAAGGAATCGATCAATAAAATGGTAAGGGATTGATCATTGATTCATATAAACCCTAATTAGGGTTCTTCACTTGATCAAGATTAAAGTTTGATTCTTGTTTTGCAAAAGGTACATTCCTATTTATGTTTATGTTAATTATTAATATGTTATAGATGATCCATTCGCTTCTGCCTATGTGTTTTACCTGTTTATATGATTGTCATGATTCTTATACTCTAACAAAAAATGTATTGAATTGCTTATTCACAAATGAGGGTTACAACAATATTTAAATACAATATTTGGCGGGAAACTACAACTAATTAACTAGTAGCTAACTGAACCTTCTAGAACTACTTAACTACATTTGATTACATATATACAAGCTCTTGTACATCAAATGAAACTACAACTAATTAACTAGTAGCTAACTGAACCTTCTAGAACTACTTAACTACATTTGATTACATATATACAAGCTCTTGTACATCATAAGCTGCATCTTGTGAGGTGTATTGAACTGTCATGAACCAGTTTGGAAGCTCTGTACAAAGGAGTGTTTGGTTCTGCAGTTATCAACTTGACTTAACTGTTTTGACCCATGTTGAGTAGCATCCTCATTATATGGATATCATTGTAATTTCTACTAGTCCAATTGAACCTGTATAGGTGGTGCTTCTTGACATTGTGTTTCTTTAATTGACTCATATTATAATGTAGATCAGTAGAGATTATATATTAACTATTTTACTAGCAAACTGTTTGGTATAGTAGTTATTGCTTGTTAACTTGTTTGATTTTGTTACTTGTCGATGTGTACATGTAGTTAAGAACATTGTGTTTTGTTTTGAGGTTGCTGCAGTTTGCATCTCTGGAAAAGATTATCGACCATGCTTGTCAAGACTACGTTCTTGCTTGCCAATTGAGGTATAGTTTACTCATCATATTTATATGGTCCATTGTTGCATGCAGCTCTTCAATAAGCTTATTATTTTTGAGATTTTGTACTAGCTAGCTGGGAAAATGACAGGACTAGATATGGTTGACTGTTATTAAGGGGCAATGTGAGAGCACCGTCGAAAAAAATATGCTAGTTGAAAAACAATTGATCCCTAGAGTGTCAAGAGGCTCATGGAAGCCGAGTATGGTTGCATTTGGAGACATATTTTGCTAAAAAAATTAAGAATCCTTGACCCTGGTCTTTACTTTCTTCTATATTTATTTTTAGGCCCATCCACCAAAGATGATCAAATT